>CM051631.1:17831776-20231776 GCA_028020825.1 Podargus strigoides | reverse complement strand
ACAGCCCTGCTACTAATGATTTTAAGGGAAGCTGGGTGAGGGGAAATGGCTTCAAGTTGTGCCAAGGGAGGTTTAGATTGGATATTAGGAAACATTTCTTCACTGGAAGGCACTGGCCCAGGCTGCCCAGGGCAGGGGCCAGTCCCCATCCCTGGAGGGGTTTCAGAGCCGTGGAGATGTGGTGCTGAGGGACATGGGGCAGTGGGGACTGGGCAGTGCTGGGTTAATGGTTGGACTGGGTGAGCTTAGAGGTCTCTTCCAACCAAGGCTGTTCTATTCTCCTGTTGGCTCCTAGCACTCACCTTAACCTGGTTATAACTCTCCCTAACTCAAGCTGTTTTTTTTCCCAAGCCAAGCTCTTGCTTTACAGGAGTTCACTCACCAACAAGCAGCTGGGACCTTTTTCTGATGCCATCCCATCCCACTCCACATTTCAGACCAGAGCTCTGGGTCCAGGCAATGAAGTTCCCAGCCTCACTCCAGGGAATGTGCCCGTGCTCAGGAGATGCTCGGAGGGGAGCCCAGCGCCACGGCTCCACGTAGGATCCTGTTTAAATGTCAGAAGCTGGAGTTAAAATCAATAAATAGAGAGGACTGGCTGTGCTTGGTCGAGGGGGTGTCAGAGCTGCCTTTTGCTCCACTTCAAAGCTGAGAATTTGTTCCCCAGGTTTTATGAAACCCAGCGTCCTTCCTGCCCAGCGGGAAAGGAACTGGGGAGGCTGGAGGTGCTTTGAGCGCTGCCACGGGGGGGGTTCCCTGCTGGGTGGGCTGCCTGACCCCCCCTGTGCTGGCACGTCAGGGAGGATCAGCATGGGGGGGTGCACCTGCGACAGAGCAACAAATCCATCCCCACCCCGTGGTGGCTGCAGATTTATTTCAGCACTGATGTTCCAAGGCACCTGATGGCTTTTCTGCAAGGACCTGGGACCTCCCTGGTCCTCAGACCCACGTCCCCTCCAGGGTTCGGGGGTCATGGTGGTCCCAGTGTGGTCCCAGCAACTGAGCTGCTCCGGAGCAGCTCGCTCCAAGCCCAGCTTTGGGAACTCACGCTGGTGGCAGCAGGGAGAGCTGCAGGAGGCAAGGCTGCCCTGCACTCAGCTGCAAGAAGACTCCAGATTTAATTTTTTAAAGAATCTTTCTTATTTTGCCCCTTCCAAAACGACAGAAAACCTTCCTTACCCTCGTGCAATGTCAGGTAAATTAGGTTATTGTTAATTATTAATTATCACGACCATTTGCCCTAATATTTTGCCTTGCATCCTACACGCTCCTGGCGTCCCCTAAGGTGTGATGAATCGTGGTGTGGGGGAAGCACAGTCACTCCTGAGCCAGAGCACCAAATACAGCCTGGGAGAAGGAGGAAAAAACGGTGCAAAACCTCTTTATTTCAGAAAAAAAACCCACTCTGCCCCAGAAGCTCTACTCACCAGAGCTGAGCTGCCATATGGTGACACGGTGCATGCCAGCAAAGGGGCTTCAAAACGTGTTCCTCTGGCTCGGGCAAGCGGGAGAGCTGAAGGACCTGGAGCAAAATCACTCGTGTGGGAATGACAGCACCAGAGCAAGGAGGTAAAATCCTCCCCCTGGTTCCTGAGTGCTTGGTGGGAACTGGGAGGAGAAGTCAGAGCGAGCCTTCAAATCACGCTGCTCCCTGCCTCCTGGCACAGCCTGGCATCGCCCCTGCTCACCTGCCCTGGGGTCCTCACCCCGTGCGTGCACCAGTGGGGCCCTGTCCCCACGCACGTGACACGGCTGAGCCCAGCCCCAGCGATGGGAACCCCAACAGCCTCCCGGGCCAAACCTGTGGGTGCAGGGGGTGGGTGAGGTCTGGGGTGCGGTGCCCTTGGTGTCCCTGCTGTGAGCCGCCCTTGGTGCCCACACCCCTCCGAGGGTGCTGCTAACTAGGGGAGCATTCACAGCACCAGGGTGTCTAACTGCCACAGTGCAGTGAGACGTGGTGTCCCCTCTGTCCCCACACCAGACAGCCCGGGGGTGTCTCGTTTTGGCGTGGGAAGGTCTGGCACACCTCCGCAGCGTGGGGCAGGCTGGGACCCACGTTCTCCCGTGCTGCAAAGGCTGACTGCCCATCCCCAGCCCTCCCAGAGCTAAAGGCAGGGCTGCAGCTGAAGCAGCACCGGGAGAAGTCCCCGCTCTCCAGTGGCAGCAGCAGCAAGAAAATGGCCTCATTTCCACCCCACGTTCACAAAGATTATGCAAAGCCTGTGAATGTAGGACTTCACGCGCTCTCCAGCAGCGCGCAGCCCCCCACGGCCCCGTTTTGGGGAGGCTGGCGGGCACAGCGCACTTGTTTGCCACCCTGATTAGTCAGCACTGCTAATTATAGCCCCGCTTCTCCTTCTTATAGCTCTTCAAGCACTGTTGGAGTAACAGGGAACAACAGAGGCGCTGAAATAAGGCTGCGTGTGCCGGCTGCGGAAAAGATGCCGGGATAAATCCGGGGATGAATTTCCAGCGGTGTGGCTTTGCTGCCTGTCGTGGGGGGACTCAAGGCAAGGAGCTCGTGGGTTTGCCAGCTCGGCCACGGGATGCTCTGCCAGGAGTGGGAGCTAGGGTGGGAAAAGCTCATGTGGTGTAAGGGGGGGTAGTGATGTCTCCCCAAGGAAAAGAAATAAAGCTGATTTTAATGCTTTTAGAGAAAAAAACAAGATGGAGAATTGCATCACAGCTATTTTATCAAATGTGGTTTTATTACAGCCCATGGTGGATGGCAGAGGATGCCCAGACAAGCTTCCCAGGGGCAGCACCAGCGATGCCCCATGGCGTTCCCAGCCACCAGTGGCAGCGCAGGGCTCGCCGTGCAGTCCGGGGGAGCTGGGCACTGCCTGGGTCACTGGTGGTTTTCAGGGCACTCCAGTTGCTCTTTGCAAAACAAACACACAGGAGCAAGAATGCTGCCAGTCCCTCCGCTTTCGCAGGTTATTAGCATCGTAGTCATTCCTCTGGGGGAGCTCTGCACCACCCGTTGTGTCTGTCACCAGTGGGCTCTGCCTTGGGTGGCCAGCTCGTTAGTGATTGCCACCCCATAACCCACCCAGGCATTCGTTAGCCCCCTCTCAGGGCCACCTGATCACCACGGAGTCCTGGCTATGCAAAGAGCTGCAGAGAAACAAGCCAGGGGCAGGACGAGCCCCAGGCCATGCCCTGCTGGGGGTTGGCAGCACCCCACATCCCCGCGGGGCAGTGCCAGGGGAGGACCGTGCGTGGATTAGGGCTAAAAGCCAAGGAGGAGGGTGAGGAATGAAGGTGGGAAGTGGCAAGGGAAAGGCTTCTCCTGGCTGGCTGGCATTCCCAGGCGAGGCCAGTGGTGGCTTTGGCTGCTGACTTTGATTTTCACTCCTTGGTCTTGTGTCTGTAATTTGAATACAGACAAAGCATACTTAATGTGGTATCAAATTGTTCTTGCAGGTACCCAGGGAGCTCAGAACAGTACACACAACTATAAAAGGAGGTGATCTGATATTACAAATATGATGTGTGATGGCACATCCTCACACACACAACACTGCTTGTATTTGGGGTGTCCCAACGGCCCCAGCTGCCCTGGCACTGACAATTTCCCATTTCAGACAGACAGACAGACAGACAGACAGACAGACAGACAGACAGACAGACAGATGTGCTGGCCCCTGTGCAGCTGCCAGACCCTGGCAGTAGCTGTTGAGGGGAGGAACCGGAGGTGGGGAAGGGAAGTAGCGGGGTGGTTTGGGACTACCAGGGCTACCATGGGGGATCAGCTGAGCCCCCCGGGTGTTTGAGTGGGTCTCTGCAAGCGAGACTGTGAGATACTGGAGGGAGTGGGAGGTCCAAGCCAACCACTGGTGAGACAGGGGGTTTGGGGTCAGATGAGACCTGCTGGGGTATGCACGTCGGTGGCAGCTACAGGTGAGAGGATCCAAGAGCTGGACTGGGGCAACTGGGTGTCTGGGGGCACTTCCTGGAGGGATGCACAGTGTGCCTGTGCGTGCCCATCCCTGCGCAGCCTCGCTGCAGGCTGGACCTGGGGGCCTGGGGCTGCAGCAGCCTCCCCACTGCCGGGCAGGGGATTTGGCAGCCCCTGGCAGATGCAGTGGGGACAGCAGGGCCACCCCTGCTCAGACCTGCGGCTGCTGGTGGCCCATGGGCCTGGCTGCACTGAGACAGCTCACACTCATCTCATCCTGGGGGCCTGGGGTGGGCTGTGTCCCTGCAGAGCACCTCGAGCAGCCCTCACGTCCCCTCTGCCGCAACAGCTCCATCCCGCCCGTCACCTCCCGGCAGCTGCAGCTGCCGCCGGGAGTCCATCAGTGCTCCTCACCGCCTCCCCTTTCCCGGGCAGTGCGTAATTACTGGGAGCGGGAGTGAATTCATTCAGCTCTTCGCTCAGATTTCCTCCGCCCCTTCTCATGCTGCTCATGTCACTCGGCACACAACGCTCAGTCACGCGGCTGGCGGCCCCAGGTAGATGACGATTCCAGTCCCCTGGGATGGGGCTTGGCCTGATTAAGAACCCAGATGCTCCTAACTGGGGTAATTGGGTTCAGCCAAAACCACCAGTATTCACCTAAATATCTTTGCCTATCGGGAGCTGGAGATCCTCCCTGCCATGGAGCTCGCTCCGCTGCAGAGCCGCAGCCTGGAAGAGAGAGGGGGATGAAGAAGTAAAGCTGGAGTGTTATGAAACCAGCAGGAAAGGGGGGAGAAGGTGGAGCTGAAATATTGCCGACACGGGAGCTGAGCATCCCTGCTTTGAAGATCTGCTCCCTCTCTCACCGAACCATTTGTAGCCGGAAAAATAATCGTGCCTTTGGGATTTGTTCCTTTCCAGGCAGATCTTCTCCTAAATAGCAGGGAAGCCTTAGGGGTGGTGGGTGCTGCAGTGAGGGGAGGGGGACAGACCCTGTGTCCACCCACGCAGGAGGGTGGGTGCCAGGCTGGGCAGCCCACACAAAGCTCCTGGGTGTTGATCCTCCACATCCCAGTTTTTACGCTGGCCAGAAGGATGCCCGTGCGGGGCGAAGGCTCAGGGGGTGATGTCTCCCCATGGAGGGATGCACCTGCCCCAGCCTGGCTGTACAGATCCCCCGGAGCATCCTCAGCTCCCAACTCCTGCCTGTGCAGGGAGACTGGGGCTGCTGTCCCTGGGTGTTGCCCTTGACGAGTGGGACACGCCATGCCGGATCACCCCCCATTGTCCCTTCAGATCCCCGAGTCCCTCGGCACCAGCAGTAAAAATAAACCCAGCCTTTGCGAGCCACCAGGGCCTGGCTGGTACCCAAAGCTGCATCCGCAAGCGGGTGCGGAGGGCCTTGACCTTGGGGAGGTGCAGCGGGGTGGCGGGAGAGCTCATGAATGAACGGCGGGGCGGGCGCGTGCAGGGGGGCGCGCAGGGGTGCGCGGGCGCGCGCAGCCCCTCGTGCCTGCGGGTGTGGATGTGGAGCAGGGAGCCAGCCTTGTTGTTATTCTGATCACAGCGGCTCTGATTCACAGACTTGGATCATGAATATAAGTGAAGACTTTGACGTCAGAGTTGAGATTTATCAGCAGATCCAATGGGGCAGGAATATTAAGTGCAAGTCGATGCCAGCTATCTGCCAACGTTATTAGCAACGCTCACCGAGGAATGAGGCTTAACACCAAGGACTGGAAGGACTGGGAAGGAAAAAAATAAAAAAACGGGGGGAAGCGAGCTGATCCTCGGGCACTGAAGCCAGGTAAAACAACCCCCGGCGGTCGCGGCTGCCCCCCGCCTTGGGCTGCCTGCGGGAAGGGGCGATGCTGGCAGAGGGCAGAGCCCCCCCCCGACCTTCACACCTCGGCTGCCCAGCCTGGGGGGGTGGGCTTTGCTCTGGGATGGGGACCGCGCTGAGCAGGGCAGGATCTTGCAGCTATTTGGGAGCATCTTGCAGCAGTCTTTTGCAACGGAGGGGAAGGGAGGGGGAAAGGAGAAAGTTAATGCAGGCTGTCCCTTGCTGCTGCCTTCTTCCATCAGCGGCTCCGCATCCGTGCGAGAGGTGGCCTATTAATAGTATTTATTTTTACTCGCTGCACGCAAAAATGAAAGGGCTGCGGGAGGTGCAGGGGGGAGGAGGTTTGCGCTATAAATAGGATGCAAAAGGTAACCGTGCCCCGGGGAAGGGAGGAGGACAGGGCAGCCGGCGCTGCCCCGGCGGGGGGGTGCGCAGAGCGCACGGAGGATGCTGCCGGCAGCGGAGCGCTGAGTTGTGCCCGGCCTCAGCCCGTGGGGAGCAGCGGGAGCTAGCGGGCAGCTTCCCCCGGGCGAGGGGTGCTTGTGGGGCGGGGGGGTGTTCCTTCCCGGGGAAACTGCAGTCGGGCTGCTGGGAGGCGGATGGGGATGCGCCCTGCGGCGGGCGGGGGCGGCCCAGTGCGGGGCTTGGGGCGGGTGTCCCCGGAACCCGGTGCGGGGTTCGGTGCAGGGCTCCAGCGGACCCGGTGCGAAGCTCCCCGGAGCCGGTGCGGGGTCAGTGCTGGGCTCCCCGGGCTCGGTGCGGGGCTCGGTGCGGGGCTCCGGCGGACCCGCCGAGGGACTCCCCGGGGCTCGGTGCGGGGGTCGATGCGGGGCTCCCTGGGCTCGGTGCGTGTCTCGGTGCGGGTCTCGGCGCCTCTCCCCGCATCCCGGCGCCCGTGTCGTCCGCCGGCTCCCCTCACCGCATCCCTCCCCTCTCTCCCCAGCGATGCTGCACGGCCCCGCCGCCATGGGGGAGCCGTGGCAGCCGCAGCCGCAGCAGCAGCAGCTCCCGGGGCTCGGCAACGCCTCGCAGCCCAGCGCCTGGCCGCCGGCGGCGGGGGGACCGGGGACAGCGGCACCGGGCGGCAGTGGGACCGTGCCCGGGTCCGTGGGGACCGTCAGCCCTTGGGACATCGCTCTGTGCGCCACGGGGACGGCGGTGGCGGGGGAAAACGCGCTGGTGCTGGCCGTGCTGTTCTACACGCCGAGCCTGCGGGCTCCCATGTTCCTGCTGATCGGCAGCCTGGCGCTGGCAGACCTGCTGGCCGGGCTGGGGCTGGTGGCCAACTTCGCCGTGCGGTACCTGCTGCGGCCGCCCAGCGAGGCGGCGGAGCTGGCGGCGGCGGGGATGCTGCTGGCCGCCTTCTCCGCCTCCGTCTGCAGCCTCCTGGCCATCACCGTGGACCGTTACCTCTCGCTGTACAACGCGCTGACCTACCACAGCGAACGCACGCTGGGTTTCACCTGCGCCATGGTGCTGCTGATGTGGCTGCTGTGCCTGGGGGTGGGGATGCTGCCCCTCCTGGGCTGGAACTGCCTGAGGGACCAGAGCACCTGCAGCATCCTCCGGCCCGTCACCAAGGACAACGCGGCGGTGTTGGCCGTCACCTTCCTCCTCCTCTTCGCTCTCATGATGCAACTCTACCTACAGATCTGCAAAATCGCCTTCCGGCACGCCCAGCAGATCGCCGTGCAGCACCAGTTCATCGCCACGGCTCAGGCCACCTCCACCCGCAAAGGGCTCTCCACCCTCTCCCTCATCCTCGGCACCTTCGCCCTGTGCTGGATCCCTTTCGCCATCTACTCCTTGGTGGCCGATTCCACCTACCCGGTGGTCTACACCTACTCGCTGGCGCTGCCCGCCACCTGCAACTCCCTCATCAACCCCATCATTTACGCCTTCAGGAACCCGGACATCCAGAAGTCGCTCTGGCTGGCCTGCTGCGGGTGCATCCCTTCCACGTTCTCCTCCAGACCAAGGACATCCAGCGATGTGTGAGGACTGAGCGCGGAGCCAGACGTGCTCCTTTGCTCTCCTCCTCCTTCTCCTTTTCCCCTCCGTCGTTATCGTTTCCTACCGGGAGGAACCCCCCCAGCCAGCACATCTCGTTCCATGAAAAGATGGCCAAAAAGAGGGAAAAAAAAAGGAAAAGGGATAAAGAAGGGGGAAAGAAAGAGAGAGAGTAGAATGAGAATGGTTTCCTTTAGAAATGTTATTTTCTTACACATTTTATTTTTTATTTAAAAACACAAAACACAAAAAAAAAAAAAAAAGAAAGAAAGAAAAAGAAAAAAAAAAAAAAAGGATGTTGATTCGATGGCGTTTGTCTCCTCTCGGGGTAAGGAGCCAGGGGAGCAGTGGGATAGCCAGCACTGGCCAGGAAGGCCACAGGAGCTGGGGGGGGTGGATGTAGGGTCCCCCCATGGCGGGGCTGGTCCCCATGCGTGGGGCGGTTGTGTGGGGTGGGCACCCACCCCTTAAAATCAGGTCTTGTGATGCTATGCAATAAGGGGGGGAGTGGAGGAGGCGGGGGGGTGGCTGGGGTGGAGGGGACCTGGGGGGGACACACGGTGCCTCTCTGTTTCTATGTTGTTTGCAAAGCACTTTGAGAACCTGAGGGGTGAAAGGCACTTTAGGGTACGGCCGTTGTTTTGGGCTGTTGCAGGGGTGGGGGTACCTGGGGAACCCTCCTTCTCCCCCAAATAAAAGGTGACTGCGGGCAGGGTGGGGGCTCACGGTGTGCAGGTGGTGAGGGCAGCTGGGGTGTTTCAGATCCCAAGGCTCCGGGAGGGCCAAGGAAGGGCTCTCCTCCCTGGTTTGGGGCCATGGGGTGACACGTTCCCCCCCAGCTGCGCAATCTGCAGCACTGATGGTTTACATGGGGTGGGGTTTTCATCCAAAGAGGGGTCTGGGCGTGTTGGGGTCCCTGGGAGGGAAGTCTCTGTCCTCACACATGTTATTCCAGATGTTACCAGTTTAACTTGCTTCATTAGAGAAGCTACAGCACCCTCATGTTCTACTGTTCTGTGTGGTGTTAGTGAGACCATGATGAAGTGTCCTTCAGCTTCTGCTTTCTTTTGGCCAAGAGTGGAATAGTGCGTTCACTTAATAAGCAAGCAAGAAACCAAGCAACCTTCAGAGAGGTGGCAGGGCTTGGGGTGAAACACCTCAGGGCAGAGGGGGTGGGTGCTGCTTGGGGGTCCAACATGGCTCAGCAGTTGCAGCAGGAGACCCCCCGCCAGCTGAGCCTGGTGTCCCAAACACGTTGCTTTCCTCTAGAGAAGGATGCTGTGATCTCCAGCATCCACAATGCCCCTTTTCAAAGCGGGAGCGAGGTTCTGCCGCACCAGGGGCCAAACAGATGAAGGTTCCTATCAAGGCAACCCAAGGGCCCCACCGCCACCAAACCACACCGTACGCCGTGGTTGCGTGGAACACCAAAACGTTCTTGCTTTGCGAGGCTGTAGTGGGTACGAAGCCACTTCACGGCTGCATACAGCACAGCCACGTGTTCTCTCTGGGTCTGTGCAATGAATGTCTTGCTCCAAAGCGTGCCTGGGGCTTGGACTTATTGTCTACCTTGGAAAGTTGGCCAGTCTCCCTTTTTTTTTTTCCATTTCCTTTCTCTTTTGAACTCCTTGGGCAACGGGCAGTAGGCACAATGCCAAATCAGCACACATTTAAAAGTAGATATATATGTAAGAAAGGCTAATATATACATAACCACTTTTCTCTGCTCATTCTGTTTCTTCTGGGTTCTGTAAGGGCAGCCAGGTCCCTGTGTTCCTCAGTGTGAAAACTCCAGACAGAGTTTGTTTAAACCAGTTTGGAAACTTTGTGAATGTTTTGAAATGTTTTCATACAACCCGGTCTAGAAGGCGGTATTTGTTTCTCTGGGCAGCTCAGTTTGTATGTTTAATTAATGTAGATTAACTGAGCTCTAGAGAAACCTTGACATGAAAAAAGTTGCATTTTCTTGGCTTTCCAGTCAATTAACTATTGTTGAAGATTTTGATCTTAACAAAGATCTTTTTAGAGTTTAATTGTATACATGAAACATGTCTCAGTTCAAGGGACCCATTGATCAGCTTTGACAAAGGCAGTCAAGGGCCAATGGAGAATCATTTTCCCCTGTGGCCATCTACAACAGTAGGAGAAATATCTTGGGAGTGAGGAGCTAAAGCCGAGGATACAGCCCCCACTTGACAGCGAAGTTAGAGGAGGTGGAGATGTCCTCACTGAAATGTTTGGTCCTCACAGCCAGTAGCACAACGTGGCACAAGTATATTGCATGCTCAGGTTTGGTATGAAATTCCAATGTAACTTTTTTCCAAGTGATGGTCTAGGACCTCTTTCTTGGAGACCGTTAAAGGTGGCCATGGAAGTTGTTAAAAACACTTGATAGGCTGCAGGAAAAGTCTCAAGAAATCTCCTCCATAAAACATTTTGATGAATTGGCATTTATGCAGTCTTTCCACTAAAAAAACCTAATGCATCTTCTTAGGTGTTTTTTCCTTTGATGTTTTCCCTCTCCTTTTTTATCAGTGGAAAGGGGAAAACAAGGAGAAGTGAGGAAGAAGATCACGAGGTGTGTGAGTTCACCTGCCATGCATTGTGCTCTGGAAAGCTCTGACCATCTCACCTCACCTTTGCTTTGGGTTTTGGTTTCTTTTTTTCCCTAAAGAAAATCTTTCACTGGGAAGAGCTTTCCCATTCTCATTGGAAAACTCTGCAATACAGAGTGTTGTAAGGCTGAAATGGATTTTCAGTAGAGAAGACTCAAATCAGAAGTGATGGTCCAAAGCTCTTCTGTCCCTGATTTTGAGGGATGTGAATAAATTTTATCCAGCTCCAAGGGTAATAGTTGCCTTCACAAATTTTCACTCAATGTCAAGTGTAATTGTGTGTAAACCAGGGTTATTCCTTCACAACTGGAGCAGGAGGCTGGGTGTCTGATGGTGTGTCATATCAGCAGACACTGAAACCACAAGTGCAGGTTTATGACCTTTTTTCAGGACTGGGGAGCTGGAAATATTTGCCTTGTGCCAGGAAAAGCTCTTTTCCAACTGGGCAGTACCTGGTGAAGGATGAGAGGTGGTGCTGGCCGCTGCTGGTAAAGCAGGAGTTCTTCCCAGTCTGTGTAGCCTGGCCTCTGGGGTCTGCCTTGCCCTTCCTCTATATCACATAGAGTGACAAGGACTGGGCTAATTTCTGACGTCCCTTGTGAGTAGATCAGGATCAGGCTCCATGTGGGATAAAGAGCATCCTCCTTAATGAGCAAATCCTCTAGCTCAGAGGGAGGGATGAGTTTCTGGTGGCAAAGCTCAGCAAGAGACTCAGCCAGAGTGGTGACCCAAGGCCAGATCCTGCTCTGTGGCCACCAGCGTGGCCCTGCAGTCACCCTCCCGAGGCTCTGAAACCCAGCTCAGCCTGGCCAGGCTTCGGGAGCGTCCATCAGAGTCACCTTCAGCAGCACAGACAGACTGAGTGGGAGCTGATCGTCCCCATTCCCAGTCCTGCTTCCCACCCTATCTGCTTCCCCAGGAACGAGGCCATTCCACAGCAACTTATTTTGCTATGAGTGTTTTCATTAGCCTTTTAACTTGACTGGGAAAGTTGATCTCGAAGAAAAATGTACAGTTATCATTCAATTATGGTTAAATCAAGCCCCTTCGATGCACTTTATGAACGAGTGAAAACAAATCAATGCTGTTATTGCACTGTATCTCTATTGTGTATAATATTATACATTCATCTGTAAGAGTAATTTATTTTTATTACTGTAAATAAAACTGTTCAAGTGATTTGTCAAGAGAATATCCAAAAATGGGGGGGGGGCTGGGGGGGGCAGAATTAAAACATGGGAAGATCTGGGCTCCTGTCCCAGGTATGTGCCATACTGTGTGTTGTGTTTTTATTTCAGCTGAAGTGACTCTGGTACAGGTTACCCTCACCCTGGGTCTGTGTCTCCACTTGGATCATGCTGAGCTGGTTGGGGATAAGAACTGCTTGAGACATTGCATGTGTGTGGTGGGATGGAATGGCTCCTGCTGCTCAGAGCCTCCATGCAAAGGGATGGGGACTGCTCCATCAGCAAGCCATCCTCTGCCTTCTGAGTACCCCAGTGGTCGGGGATTCAATACCCAGGGGAATGGATTGATCTCTGAGAGCTGGTTTCTCCAAATGAAGGGTGACAGAGATATCCCAGCTTGCTGCTGTGCCCTGGCCTCTAACAGAGGAGGAGAATCACCCACAGCAAAGGGACTCAGCCAGGGCAAGCTGATGAAAAGCCAAGCCCAAATCTCCTTTTAAACTCTTAAAATCTTTATTATTTTCTTTTTAATTACCACATGCATAAAGTGTCAACAGTCTGGGGTTAAGATGACAAATTTTTTGAACGAAATGTAGTTACAAGCGGTGCTTCGGATCGTTCCCGGTTTCCTTTCTACACTGTACAGAAGAAAGCTCGTGTTGTGACCGACGTCGTCCCTACCTTTCTGTCATTGTGTCACGACAGGCAGAACCCACAACACTGGGGAGAAATACACTTGTTCACACGTAGCAACTGGGGACGGTAGATAGATACAAGCAGCAACATCTACTCACCTATTGACTAAGTGCACATGGTTAAAAGACCCCATTAGACAGTGAACATCTCCTTCTCTTCTTTAATGCCAACTATATAATAATGGAAACCAAGTTATGGCCTGTAACGGGTGACCCTCCCACGGGAGAGACGCCTGTCTGCTGTCACCTGCTTCTATCAAACGGCAAGTTGAAGGAAATAGGGTAAATACTTCTCCTGGTATTAAAAAATATGCCTTTTGCAGGAGCACCGAGGCAGCCCCGCTGATGCTGAGCACCCTGGGAAGCCAACAGCAAGGTGCCACCAGGCTGGCACCTCCCTGGCCCTGTTGTGCCACTGCTGCAGAGCTGGAACCAACCTCTGTACAGACCAGCCCCAGCCCTGGCTCCAGGCTATGTCCAGGAACATCGGTGCCAAAAGGAGAGAAAAGTGCTTGGACTGAGCTGGCCACTCACAGATGCTGTACTTCAGCGGGATCGATTGCCCCACTGCCCCAGGGTGGTCCCTCTAGCTTGTAGCTGCTGAGTTTGGGTAGTGCAGAGGATTTTTTGGGGTGTCTGAGGTGCTCCCAGCCCAGCCTGGGCAAAACTTTGCTCCCCGGGCTGCCCGGTGCAGGGCACAGGAGATAATCTTCACCTGCCTTCAGCATTCCCCAAAATAACATTCCTGCAGCACCCGGCCTCACCCAGAGGTGCTCGTGCTCCTGCTCACTCTGAAAGTGATGGAAACCTGGTAGTGAGATGGCTCCTGTCCTGCTGCAGCAGCTGGCATTGCCCCAACAGCCCTGGGCTGGCGCAGGAGGAGGAGGAGGAGGAGGAGGAAGGCTCTCCAGCCTGAATGCTTGTCCCGTGGCAGCACACTCTGGAGCAAACCCACCAGCATGTGTATGTCCCACAGGGAAGTGGTGACAGGGCTTGTCCCCCCCCTGCAGCTCCATGGTGTCCTCTCGGGGACAATCCCCATGCAAGTTTTCCTTGAGTTCGCCAAGATCAGAGTAAAAGCTGCTCCCAAAACAACTCCCGAACCCATAGGTGTAAAACCCTGTGTGCAGGGATGGAGGAATCCCAGTGGACACCTCAAGGTCTGGGCAGGTCCAAGTTTCCACCCAGGTGAGGACTAGGCTGAGCATCAGAAATGCTCAGGAGTGCTCTGTCCTTCCCCAGCCAGGTGAGCCCCCCCACCCCGTGAAGCCCCGCGCTCCTCAGCCGTGCAGTGGGGACCTCCAGAAAAGGCACTTGTGTCAGTAAGAAGCTGCCACCCTGCTGCAGCCCCCCTGCTCTCCCGATGGCAGGGACACTGGACCCCACCCCTGTGTGTGACATGGCACAGCCAAAAGTGGAGGGGAGGGAAGTGCAGCAACACTTCAGCATCAACCCGGTCTCACACCGGGAGTACCCTGCTTTGGATTCCCCTGGGGCAAGTCAAGCAGCCCCAAAATGAAGGGACTCTATTAAGAGGAGGAGCCATCACCCCTGAAATGCTCCTAAAAATGCATTTTGGAGAAAAAGGTTTAATTTTGGTGGGGATTTCCTTTCTTTTTCCCTGTCTGCTCTGATCTGAGATGAAAGGCACCACAAAGAGAGGCCCCGTTTGTGGAAAACCACCCAGAACTGAAGGTAGACCTGAAACATCTCAGGATAAAAATAACTTTGGTGGGGGTGGTGAAGGGGGGTCGATGCTCATAACCATATGATTTTTGGAGACCTGTCAGGACCATGCCAAAGATGTGCCTGCTGCCAGTGGGAAACCATCAGCTCCTCCACATGCAGCACAGTAACTCCAAATCTACTCCATTCCTAACGCTAGATATTTATGGTGGTTTTTTTAAAGGCAAAAAGTGACTTTCTATGGAGTCAGTATTCCCAGCTGAGACATCAGGCATACACAAACACCAGGAACACCAGGTGAAAATCAATGGGATTGGAAACACTTGAGTTGGGGTGGAGCCTTCAGGGACAAAAGCCCCTCCTAGGGTGGGGGGAGAGCCATCTCCTTGTGCTGTGGGCTGATGTGCTCCTTAGGAACTGGGTTTTTGAACGTGGTTGTGGTGACAACTGTTCCATTTTTTGGTGGCTAGCTGGGAAGCAATGCTGGGTCTGCCTTTCCCTCAAGGTCCATGTAGAGGAGACAGAACAAGTTTTCCTTCTGGAAATCACATGTAAGTTCTTTGGTGTTTTGGAGGGTTTTTTTTGGGGGTGGGTGTATGTTTTTAGATTCCTCAACCAATCTACCCCAAATCAAAAGGTAACTTTTAAATTGCTGACCCTACTGTACCAGCATGGTTTACACAGTGCAGTCTGTGGACCATGAATGGTCAGGAGGAGCAGGTTGCTGGAGCTGCTGCCTTCTAATTGTTGGAATACATGAGTAGTAGCTGCACATCCTGGTTTTCTGTGGTTTGTCCACATCCTTCCCTCTCAGGTGTTTATTCTGCAGTATGTTTTACCTTTATTGTATTTGAGGGTCAACCCCAAAACCAGAGAAGGAGCAGCAAAGCTAAGGGAGAAAATGAGCAGGCTGCTGGGCAATGCTTTAGGGCTGTAGTCTGCTGGGACCTGGTGGTGAGAGCCTGAAGGAGGGGGTGAGGCAGAACAACCAATGTGCCAGGTTTGAAGAGATGCCCTGTGGGCACCTCCACCATCCCTGGGCCCAATACAGGGTCACAGTGCTTCTCTCTGGTGTTTGCTGACCTCCCATGGTAGAGCCTCTGTGACCTGTTTCAGAGTTTCTCCATCCTTACCTTGAGAAAGCTTTCCCTGAGCTCCAATTCTACTCCTTTCTGCTACAACTCAGTCCCACGCCTTGCACTGTAGCACAACTCGCACGTGGAGGACAGGTTCTCTCTCTCCATTGCCCTTCATTGCTCTGCAGCAGGTTTCACCTCCCTGAGGGTATTCTTGTACAGAGTGGTGGGACTACAACCAGCCTAAAATGTCAGGTTTTCTCCTCTCTGCATTCTTAGTGCTTTCTACACAGCGAAGTGCTAGACCTACCATTGGGCTGAAAGTCCTCCAGGGCCAACCTAGTCCCATGGCATTGCCACCATGGGAGAGGTGTGAAGGGAAAGGCTCATTTCACAGACCCTTGTGCTCACAAGCTCTCTAACACAATGACCAAGAACAGATTTAAACCTGTTCCTGCTACAAGCAAAAGACTACAGAGGGACCTCGGTGCTGCTCTGAAGGTGGCACCTGTGGGAAGACATCTATTGGGAGAAATGCCTGTGGGAGGGTGAAGCAGCAGTGATCCACCATCATGTAGCACTGTGGAGGTGTCTGTGGCATCAGGGCCCTGTACCAATGTAGACTGACATTAGCATTGATAACGTCACATCAGCATTGCCTTCAGGGGACACTGTGGCCAAGTATGTCCCATCCAGGTCTTGTCTGGGGATTTCCTACAGCAAGAGCTCATCCCTTGCTGCAGGCTCTGCCTCCACTTAGTGACAACACCAGGATGGTGTCCTCCTTTGGGAACATCCTCATGTCCTCCTTCCACCCTGTCTGTGGGCATGGTACTGAAGGCTTTGGGGCAAACCCCTCACTGAAGTTCCTGGAGGGTTTTTTTCCTGTCCCTCCCTAAGCAAAATGCAGGTGCAGTTCTCACCTGGAGAAAGCAGAGCTTGAGTGAGTGATCACAGAAAACCTGGGGTTTGTTAAAGAAATAACAGATTCACAAAAAAAAAAAAAAAAAGAACCCCTTTGACTCCCCAAAAGATGGAAATACTTCAAAGTCTAGGTTTGGGTATAAGAGCTTGAAGTAGGGCACTTTCTATGAAGTAGGAGAGCATCACATGAATTGCACGGGCAGCTTGATGTGTCAGCAGGTAGCTGCAAAGGTGCCCCTGGGCAAGCTTCCTATTGCGTGCATGGTCATCCCAGAGGAGCATAGCTCTGCGTGCTGTGTGGGGACCATCCTGAGGGCATGGTGACCCATTTGGAGACAAAACCAGCATGTCTTGGTCCTGCTGTACTTTGCTCAGGCACTTTTGCGTGGGGATAGTGGAGGGGTAGTAGGTAGCCATCAGCGGGGGAATGCGGTTGGGGGGTCACCTAAGGAAGAGACAGTTCTCAAGGTGCTGCTGCTCAGTTGAGGGTAAATTCATGGGTGAGCGAGCATTTGAGGCTTCTAAAGTGCAGTGCAGGTTATATGGTCTTTGCTGTAAACTGTAAACTCCTTGGGACAGAGTCCTTGCTCTTTTTATCTGTAAAGTGACATGCTAGCCGAGAAAACCTTACCCCTAAATAACAACTACTACTACAGAAAAACAGGAATCGTGGAGAAAGGAACAGCCTGTGCTCCCCTTGCCAGCATCCCATGATGGGGAATGCTTCCCACAGTGCTCCATGGTCCATCCACAAGGAAACGGCATGGTTGCCCTGCCAGCCGTGGTCCTCCAGAAAGCACCCTCCAAAATACCACTTCCAGTGGTACAGCCTGCCTCCCTCCAAGAGAAACTTCCATTTGTGATTAAAGCTGAGGTGTCAGTTCAGGGTCTGTTCCCAGGGCGGTCAACAAAGCTTCTGTTCAGGCTGTTGGGTGTCTTGAGAGGGAGACAGAGGTGGGAAAAAAATGCTGGGAGGAAATTTGAAGGCTCTTATGTGAAGGGAGCTCTCTGGAGAAGTACATTTATCACTAGAATAAAGCCTTCCTGGGATAAAATAGCTGCAAAAGCAGGAACTCTCATGGGATGTGATGCTCGCCCCTCCATAGTTCTCTGCCCAGGGTGGAAAGTTAGAAGCTACCCAATCTCTTCTTCCTTTGGGTCACTAATCCTCTAAGAACCAGCTCCAATGTTCACCCAAAATCAAGGAGACGCTGAGGGTGCAATGCCAGGACGTGAACACTGTTAGACTTCCACTGACCTTCATGAAACTTGAGTAAGACCAGAATTCACACCTGATGTAGCCTTCACAGGCAATGACTGGTGTCCCATGGGCACAGTGGTCCCCATAATGTCCCTTTTCGGATAAATCAGAAATATCCAAGAGGTTCCTGATGAATTCAGGGACTATAGCCTGTTAATATCTCTAAGCAGAACCAAACTGGCTTATTTACTCTTCCACTGATTCTGGCTCAGTTCATTTGCATGCACACAGAATATACTTCCCCCTGTTGGCAGCCATATTTTTTATTTTTAATCTATGTCCATAAATTGGTAAGAAAGCAGATAAAATGGAAAGAGGAACTCTGGGGAGATCAGTTGAGCTCATTAAGTGTTTGGCACTCTGTGATTATCTGTTGGCAATGAAATGTCACTGCTCTGTTTTAACATGGAACATCATACCTTAATGTAGAGGAGAACCTCCTCAGCCCACTTCTGGTACACTTGAGAGGGAGAAATTCAATCATCTGTGACCTGGATTGTATTTTTAATGGCTGCCAAGCTAGATAAAATATTTAAATATTTAAATATTCACTTTTATATCAGCCCACGTGGGGACTGGAGCATTTCAGGTTGTGTAATGCGGCATGGCCTACTTTTGGAAGAGTACACAAATAGGTGCATATGCACCAAATGTTGAGTATGCAGCATATGGGTCAGCCAGCCAGTGTTAATTAGTATGGCCTGACCAATTCCAGCAGAGCTAGCCCAGCCCAACCAAGGAGTTGGTGTCACTAGTGTAGGATTTCACAGGTCACCTAGGCAAGAAATAAATGAATGCACCTAAAATTAAGATGGCCATCCTCAAATGTGGTTGAGTCTCTCAAGAAAAGGCACTGAGGATGTTGGCCTGCCAGCAGAGATGGCCTTGCAGGAATGGCTGTATCATCAGACTGGGGCTCTCAGTGCCACCACACGCTTGCCTGCCTTGTGGTGCTGCCAGGAGAAGGCTAGAAAGAGCAAGGTGCATCATGATCAGACCAGAAATGGGTGTCTACACCCCATGCTGATGATACAGGTGACTTCTCCACCAGCTACACAAGAAACCTGAGCAATGACCTCTGATGCAGATATCTCACTAGGGAGAGGCTACCTGTGGATGTGCCCCATCCCTGGTATCAACACAGCTTCAGTGGAGCTGAGGCAGTTCAGATCCCTGGAAGAGCTGGATCATGATGTCTTCAAGCAATGCCAGGAGGTTATGGTCCTGCTGACTTGCTTTGGAGTTGAGCACATGAAATGGGCTTGTGATCTCAGGGACTAGGGGTTTCCTTGAGCAGAACACAAATGGTGAGGTTGTGCTGGGATGTCTGCAGAGCAGAGGATGGTGTAAGAATGTAAAAACAGGAGGAAAGGAGGCTGAGCCTTGCTCCCTGCAGCCCTGAGGGTCCCAGCTCTGAAGATGTGACCTGTGCCCAGGGCAGGCAGGGCTTGAATTACATGATTGTCATGTGCTTTGTCATGCAACAGCATTGACCCTGACAGGAGCACAGATTGACTGACTGCTGCCAGTCCCAAGCACAGCAAAGTTGCTGTGAGGTGACTGAGAAGTGGGAGGCTACAGGGACAATCCTGACCCACCACATGCCAATGGAGTCCTACCAGGATAACCACAGTTTCATGTGACACACATAGTGCAACTAGAGCATGAAAAGAAGGGATCCAGGCTTTTAGGGGCACTCAGCTCCTCTCCAGTTCCCACCAGGATCACCTCAGCTTTCCAGACCTGAGGGATGAGCTCCCACATGTCCCAGAGCCCCTTCCTATGCTGGTGGGGCTCCCCAGCTCTGCCTGAACCCCATTGGGGTCCCTACAGCCAGCTCTGCAGCCCTTTGCCCACTGGACAGGCAATGGCAGCTCCATCAGCCTCTGCTGTTCTCTCCCTCACAGAGGGTTGTTACCCTTTCTAAATCACCCACACTAACCCAGTTTCTCTTCACATACACACAGGATCATGATTGCATCTCTATTAATAACACTCCACAATAAACACTACCAGGTGACTCTTAAACATTCCTCTGAAGTTTTACAAGACTTTCTTCTGAACTTGCTCCAGGTCAAACCCCAGCTGCCTCTCCTAGGAAAGCCCATCGTGGGCATCGCAGGGGCTCTCTGCCTGGGTGGAGATGCCAGGCTGCTTTCTGCAGCCGGTTCTCTGCATCTCAGAGGGTCAACATCAGGAGTGAAAGCTCCTGGTGAGCACTGAGCACCAGGAGTTTCCTGGTCACCTGCAGGACACGGTCTCTCTGCCTCCTTTGGTCAATCCTGTTTCCTTGGGTTTTGCAAACGAGCTGTTCCATGATAGTCAGCCCTGCTGAAGTCAAGGGGAGCTTTCCCTAAGGAAAGAGGGGTCAGTCAAGACCCCCCACTCAGCACCACAGCTCAGATGTGGGAGGAGTCACATCCAAGGGACAGAGATCACTTTCTGTCAGTCAAGAGAAGGGAGGGCTCTGGGGGCTATTTCTCAGCAGCTGGGTGGGGGGTTCATAGCATCTTGCCATGAAGGGTTTCTCACCAGGGGCAAAGCAAGTGGATACTTGGGGTATTGTTCAACGTTAGCACTTCTCAGGGTGAATTTAAGCATCAGCCTTTTAGGTCCCAGCCATACCCTCCCACCTCCTTTACAGGTCTGGTCACTTCTAGATAGTCAAAATACTGCTTTTGTGGCCATCACATCCATGGCTGCTGGGAGGTGGGCTCAGAGCCCAGCTTCTCCCCAGAAGAGATGCAACATGGGGACTCAGCTTTTCCCCCATTCAGGGACTCGTGATGTATGGGAACACAAGAGAGGACCTCGGGATGCCGTGTTGGGCAAGTCTGTGGCTGGTCCTGCCCTGTTGTCTGCTGGTGGGGAACCTCTCCCAGCTCTCTGCAGGCTCCTACACCTCACTGCCATATTTGCAGTATTCCCCACCCCTTCACTCTGCCCTCCTGTGCCTCCTCCCTTCATAGCTCCCCTTGATGAATCACACTCTCTTTTGATGAGCAAACTGGTATTTTCAGTGCCGGGGGGCCCAGCTTTCCAGGCTCCCCTGTCAGTGCTGTCTGTGGAGTAAGGGACGGCAGGATCAGGCCCCGGGGGGGGGAGATTAGTGCGTGGGTCTGAGCTGATCTCAATTGTATGGGTGCAGTTTGCAGGGCTGCAAAGTGCAAGTTTGCCTAGAAGCAGCATTTTTGTCTAATTAATTTTTTTTCAAATAACACTGAAGTGGTGTAGTGCTAAGGCCAAGGAGAGCTGGGCTTGGGGAAGCTCCCTGACCACCTCTGTGCCCTTGCCCACAGCCCCTTTCCCTCTGAGGACAGCACATGTCCTGGACAAGTGCTGTCTCCCTGCCAGCTACACCAGCCTTGCCTTCATGCTTTTCTCCCAGAAAACTGGTCCTAAGGATGGAAAGGGGCTCAGGTCACCAATGCCTTGGTCTTCTCCAAGGAGGAACAGCACGATGGTGACCATCCCTACACAACTGCTGCAAACTGCAGTGCATCACTCCATGGGGAAGGAGGCTCCTGCCCGCACGCAGCCTTCAGAGCTGCCTGATCCTGCACCAAACCCAGCGCAGGGCCACCCCTGCACGCCCGTGGTGACACGAGCCATGCAAGCAGGCTTCTTCTCCAGGAGCTTCCCCTTAACACGTTTAACATCTAGCTGATAAAGCACTACTGCCTCTGGGTTTCCCTTCTCTAGCAAAGAACGCTCAGGGCCAGTCTCTGGTCTTGCTCCAGGTGTAAATCTGGAGTAATCCTATTAACCTGCCCTCAGAGCATTTTTGAAGTCATTAAATGTAAAGGTGTTGTTAATTTCTGGTCTCACTGCCTCCAAGGTGTATCCTACCAGTGCTGCTGCTGCTGCCCGAAGGGTTTTCAACATGGTGTAAAAGCAAAGCTCCTGAATGAGCGGGGCTGCCCGCACTTGTTGGCATCGACGTTGGGGAAGGCGCCTATACACACCTGGTACGGAGCTGGGGAGCTCCGTGCCAGTCCAGCCCCGGGGCCCCTCAGTCCGACCACTCGTTATCGTCCAGCTCGGAGTCGTCGTCGGACTCACTGTACTCCACCGCGATCCGGCGGGACAGGATCGTCGCCACGTCGTTACCCACGGGCTCCTTTTTGGCCTCTTGTTCCCATTGCTCCTGGACTTTCCGGAGTTGGATTCCTGCGGTAGGCAAGGGGGGAAGGTTTCAGAGGTGATGTGCCCAGCACCCATGGGTGCCCTCCATGTGCAGCATCTCCCCAGTTAGGAATATTGGCTGAAACGAGATGGCTGCAGCCCCCTAGCAGGAGGATGTGCACGATTATAAAGCTATGTGAGATAATAATGCAATGTATATGATTATAAAAAAAAATATATATAATATAATATATAAATGTTCTATAATAGAAGAAAGTTCTTTCTCTGCTTCCACTTGGTGTGAAGAGGTTGAACCTTCTTGGGGGTTGAATCTACCATTTGACCTGAAGATTTGCAGGAAGAGGAAATGGGAGAAGCCTTGGAGCACATCATCTGCTACAGCCTGGAAGGAGGTGAGGTGCACGAGAGCTGCCGGTCATCCCTGTGGGGCTCCATCCCACCTCCAGTGATGAGTTATTCTCACCTCCCTCCAACCCCCACATTGCATTTCACTTCCTCCCCAGGTTCCACCCAGGTGCCACCATCTTCACGCATCTCCTGGCCAGCCAAGGCTCATCTTCCACCCAACAAAGCCAACGCCGCACAACTCTACACCAAGAGGTATTTTGCCACGGTGGTGGCAGTGTTGGGGACCCATCCCCACCCTGTTTCCTGCTGCCACCACCCCTGCCACTCACCCCTACGGATGGCTGCCAGCAGGTCGCTCCGGGCATCGCTCATGGGCATCAGTGGGATCTGCGGCTTCCGGGGCTCCACGGCAGCGGGCGCTGGCGGTGATGCCGAGTGTGCCGGTGAGGCAGAGACAGCGGGAGGCCCCGGTGGCGGTGGTGGGGGTGCCACCGGGGGTCCCATGGGGCCGGCCTGCGGCGGGGAAGCGGAGTAGGGGCCAGGGGGTGCAGGGGGTGGCGAGGGTGCGTAGGAGGTGGGGGCAGCTGAGCCAGGGGCCAGCACGGGGGGAGCTGAGATGGGGCTGTCGAAGGCGGTCTGCGCTGAGGGGATGACGGGTGGCGGGGGCGGCGGGGCAGGTGGCACGAAGTACTCTGCCATTGGCACCGGCTGCGGGCTGCAATGGGAGGGCAAAGCCATGTCAGTGGTACAAGGAGTGATGGCACCCATCGCCCATCCTGGGCACCCATCACACAACCCAGGTACCCATCACCCATCCTGGGCACCCAACTGGCTCTACTGGGGCTTGGTTTGCTCTGTCCCAGGGTCATGGAGGTGGGAAGGCAGCCAACATCCCCAGGGAAAAGTCCCCTCCATCCACCTTGTCCCCTTATCTGGGATGAGGTTCCTCCAGAAGCACTGATTTGGCCTTGGGTCTCACTGGCAGTTTTGGACCAGTGGCTGCAGAGGAGGGCTCTCCCCACTACATTAGCCCAGAAATGGGGGGGTCAGACCCCTACCAAGCTCCCCTTCCCCTGGGAATCCCTTCACCAGGAGAGAGAAGAGGCAGGTTGAAGCCCTACCCATAATCCTTGACTAAGTGAGGTCTTGGCCCGTTGAGGATGGCCTCGGGGGGCTGCGGCACGTGGGGCTGCTGGAGGCGGTTGAGGCTGTTCTGTCGGCTGCCTGCTGCTGGCGCCGGGCGGTAGATGTGCTCCTGGGGGGGAGCAGCTGCCAGCACCCCCTCCTTGTGCTCCACTGGGGCCAGGTGGGACGCTGGGGCCAGCAGCTGTGCGGGGTGGTTGGGGCTCGCCGGGTACGAGTGATCAGCTGCGTCCGATGCGTAAGATCTATGGCACAGGAAAACCCAATGGTTGTACTCCAGGGAGGGGGTTTGGCTGGGTGGGGGGGATCAGAGGGACATGGGTTTGGGAGTATTTTAGGGTTGAGACAACAAAACAACAAACGGCCACAAAAATACAGATGTACAAGGAAGCAGAGGGACAGCGGAGGGGAGGAGGACACCAACACAGCTGAACCAGAATCTTCCCTTAGCTGCTAAATGGAAAGTGCTCTGACTTTATCCCGACACCAAGGCTGCTCCTGAGGTCCAGGATGTCACCCCGGGGGCACCACGGGTTTACAGCTTATCACCCCAACCCTGCTGCGGGCAACACGTCCCCCCAAAGGACGGAGAAGAAAAGCGAAGGAGAGCCGGTGAGCTGAACGCGTAGGAGGTAGAACCTGCCTATTATCTGGGGACAGTGATCCTTCCGATGACGCCATGTGATAGGGGGATGGTGAGAACCTGTTATCGGGTCGGAACTCTTTATCATACGCCATCATGTTCCACTCCAGGCGCCGGTTGCGGGCTTTCCTCACTTTCTTCACCTCCCGGGTGGAGTCCTCCACCAGCCGCTGCTCCTGGGGGGACACACAAGCCATGGCTCCATCGCCAGCCCGGTTCCTCCAGACCCTGGCAGCATCACCCAGCCCTGTGAGATGCACCCACCAGGAAGGTGATGGTCCCCCAGGTCCCGGGCAGCCCCAGCTCCAGCCCCCGCAGTGTCCCCCACCTGCCCATTACCTTTTGCCTACGTTTCTCCTTTCTCTTATCTTCTGTTGCCTGCAACATTTTCTCCTTCCATAGGTTGAAGAAGTAGGAGGGGTCAGTGTAGAATTTGAGGCCATCCTTTTTGTCATCCCTGAGGGGTTGGGAAGGGAGGAGAGGGGGTTATCAGCCACAGGAGAACTCTCTTCCCCTGCACAGAGGGGTTTGGTATGATCACAGCCATAAGTTGTTGTCCCCCCATGGACACGTCCAACACAGTGGTCACTACCTGCAGCACCTCTGCGTGGGGTCACTCATCTCAAGCACCCTACACAATGGGGATGGTGGCACAGCAACTGGAGAAAACAGCCTCTCACCCCAAGCCAAGCAGCAAATGGAGTGCATCCCCTGATGCCTCTCCTGGAAAGGCCCCCCCAGGACCCCCTCAGTCCCCCCAAGGAGCGATGCACCAGCTACCCTACCTGTAGGGCGTGAGGATGTTGAGCGGCGGGGGCTTGTCGCAGCGCTGGTACATCTCCATCACGGGGTTGGGGATGGAGTTGCGGGACACGACCTGCTGGTTCTGCACCGTGGAGCTCTTGAAGGCTTTCCGCATGTTGATGTCCTGCAGTGAAACTGGGGGTGCAGGAAGAAGATGGGATGTAGGGCTGACCTCAGCCACCCCAACCAGGCATGGCGCTCATCTCCCACCCACTCGCACCCAGCTGTCACCCCAAAATAGCCCCAGCTGCTCACCTTCCTCCACGGTGGAGTCCAGCTGCGTCACCTTGATGACCAGCAGGTCCACCCTCTCCTGCAGCGAGTTCATCCGCATGTAGAAGCTGTTGGCTTCATTGAAGAGCTCCCCGAAGATGTCCTCCGCGTGCCTGCCTGGCAGAGGGCAGCGCACCCATCACGGGCAGTGGTGGCAGGCAGGCAGCCCTTTCCCAGCCCAGCACCTGGACCACACACCTCCCTGCCAGCTCTGTGTTTTTTTTAGGAGCTGAGCCTCATCCTTTCCCAGCAAAGTGCTGCATGGAGAGAGGGGAGCACAAACCACCCACCCTGCTCCTGCCCCCTCTGCACACGAGCATCCTTTTTGGTGAGAGTGGTACCCACCTGAGGCACTGAACCATGGCACTCTGCATCCCCAAAAGCCTTTGGCTCTACCAAGGCACACGCAGCCAAAGATAACCTGTGGAAAACTGAGAGCAGGGCAGTGGGGACAGCACTACAGCCAGGATTTGTTTCACTTGAGCAGTAATTTTCCAGCAGCGCTCAGGGCATCGCTGTGACAGCTCTTTATTAGGGCTGTTGTTATCACAGGTCTGAGCGGGGTGCCTGGCAGAGCATTGCTGACACCTGCAGGCTACAGCACCCAGCCCAGGACCCCAGCTCCTCGGGGTTTCCTCCAAGACCACGTATCAAACAGCTCCCCAGATCAAGGCTGGGCCATTTGTATTTGATTTCCTTTTCCCCTGGATGAGGCAGCCACAGCCCGAGCACCCATGGGTGCTGCTCATGCTGGCTGCTATGCTTCCAGCAGCTCCCTAAATACAGGGTTTATTTTTCTGGGAGTGTTTTAGAGAAAAATCTGGTTCTGGAGAGTGAAAAAAGAGAGGGAGAGCTGAACAGCTGGTGCTGCTCTCTCTATTTTAAGTCGATATTCAGCAGTGAAATAGGTTGCCCCTATTAAACCTTCACACTGGTGTGTGCAATGCTCTTGTCCTCCCCTTTTCCCCTGAAATCAGTCCCAGCTGGGGCAGGCAGAGGCTTTAGACCTTTGATATAGACCTCTCCCTCACATAAAGCTCTAAGATTGAAAAACCCAACCTATTCTTTTTAATCTTCACCTGCCCTTCCTATTTGTGAGCAAGAGGCTCACAAAGGCTTTTCACCCCCCACCACACAAACTGTCTATGGGAGGAAAACGGGTCTTAAAAATGTCACCAAGTCCCCACTTTGGCCCTGAGCATCCTCCTTTTTTTGTTAGCTGGATAATCCCCACTGAATTAGGGGTGGCTGCAGCCTGCACAGCTCTCACATAGCCCCCATTTCTCTGTGACTGGCACTGGAGCAGAGTCCCACCACCACCCTGTCCCCATCCCACGCCGGGACCGCTGTGCTGTGACTTACTGAGGCTGCCCAGCTGCTTGATGATGGCAGCCAGCGTGCTGTTGGTGACACACTCCAGCTCACTCGTCACCCCCTCGGGAAGAGCACCCCGGCACAGGTGCCGGGGCTCGATATTCCTCTTCACCAGCGGCATGGTGCCGGCGAGCCCTCACGCCTCTCCTGGGCAAAGCAGAAAGAAAGGAGAGAGAACACACAGCTTTTGCTATTTGCCAGTTTTTTCCCCCATTCCACCTGCCTGGGGCACCCGTCCTGCCCACGCTGGGATGTGGAGGGTGCAGCCCACGTGGTGGCAGTGGGGCTTTTCCACGCAGGGGATGCTCCATGGGTGCAAACCTCTGGGTGCCAGTGAGCACACAGATGCCAGGATGGGGATGAGGACAATGCTGGGGCCCTGTCCCCATCCCTGTGCTCTGCTGCCAAGCCACTGTGCCCAGGGAGCCTTTCCCACGTACCTCCCTGGAACTGTGCTCAAACCAGGAGCAAACCCTGTATGCTGCAGCCCTTCAGCCAGCCCTGAAAAGCCTCACCCGACCCAAACGGCGGCCAGAAGCGAGCAAGCGCTTGTAATGCCATTATTTCCAGCTCAGTGCAAAGCTCTCCGGGGTTTTATTTGTGCATTCACTCCGCCGAGGCAAGCTGCCACCGCCAGTTCACCCCTGCTCTCAGCAGCATCCCTGCGTGCTCCCCGCTCCGCTGTCAGCCCCACCTGAACCAGGGTGGTTCCCATTTTCTACGGGGCTCAAGAAGATGTAGGGAGATGCCCACACCCTGTGAGAGCACCCATGGGAGCTGGCGAGGAAGGATGAAGGATGGGCACGGTGGGGTAGGACAGGGTGGTGCTGGGGGCAGGTTACCCCGCCGGTGTGAAGGGGGAGGGGTGTAAAACAGACTCCAAAGGGAGTTAAAAAAGGAGCATTTATAAACCACAGTGGTGTGTCCTGGGGTGCTGCAGCCTGGGACTGTGACACAGACAGGCACAAAGCAGGCAGTGACCCCGCAGGGCTGCACAAGGAGGTCTTATGTGACACAAGTGCACCGGGCCTCAGCTCCACCCTCAACATCAAAGGCAAACTGATGGCTTTAGCTTTGAAATCACCACAAATTGCATCCCGGGCTGATAAGGGCTGGGGAGTACAACCAGCCTTCCCAGATCCTGAGTGCACTGAGCTGAATCCCACCCCATTTCACATCCCGGGCACCCCCACCCCATCTCCCACAGAACCCCGCTCTGCTTTGGCAGCGAAGGAAAACCAGCTTCCGAGCAGAGCAGCCGGGCACTGACGACGGAGCCAGCAATTCTGACCCTGAACAGAGCCAGAAATCTGCAGAGTTCACATTTTTTGGCCCCGGCAGCGTTAGACAGAACAGTTTCCCATTGATAGCACCCGGCCAGTGCTCCCGTCCCCCTGCCACTACCGCCAGCTCCTCCGGAGTTTTCAAATGCAAATGCAAGCTCCCTCCATGAAAAAGCCCCAAAATTGTTTCTAAATCATTCATATCCAGCTTCCCAAAGGGCTGATTGTGCTCCCAGATCTGTGCAGCCTGGCTCTGCTCTGCCCCGGGGGAATCGGGGCGCCGTGGGAAAGACCCAAGCCCTGAACCCTCCTTAGGGTCATGCGGTGCTTCGGGCTCTGAGCAAACTGTGTGTCCTCCAGTGCTTCCAAAGTCACCATCACACACGGATGGCAGGGCTGATACAGTCCCTGGTGCCCAAAAAACCCAAGCTGGTTATTTTTCAGCTGAGAAAACTGTGATGGAGTTTGCAGGGGCGGCTCTGGGTACCTGATGACGGACCTCTGCTCTGACCACATACAACCCTCCCTTCTGAGCACCCCCTGAATTCCCTCCATGGGCTGTGTGAAGAGATGAGCAATGCCAGCAGCTTCACCCCAAGCTTGCTTTGAGCCACTTTTAGGTGTCACTGCAAAATCTGCACCCAGAGGCTGAGCCCTGGCACGTCCCCCCGAGCGGCGGCCGCAGGGATGGCAGGGCACGGGGCAGAGTGGTTAACGAGCTGCTTGGGCCCAGCAATGAGAAACAGGGAACAAAGAGCCATTCTCAGCATCCGCCTGGGACACGGCCACTGGCACCCGGGGCTTTTTGTCCCCACACAGGGGGCCTGGGAGGAATCGGGGCCACCTGCACCTCTGTGCCCTGTGGGAAATGAAGGGAAAAAAAGGGATCTGAGGTCTGAAACACTTCCTAGCAGGCACAGACCTGAAGACAGACAGAAGGTGGGTATCTGCTCTGATAACAGCGTTTGAGAGCATGCCATGGGAGAGCACTCTTAGAGAAGAAAGATGCCTTTAATCTCCCCCCAGAAAGCCCTAACAAGACTCAGGGCTTGCAGCAGCAGAAGCCAAGGAGGAATCAGGCACACACGTTCAGGCGAGGGTAGCCAGGACAGGCAGCTCTGGCTCAGCCACAGGAGAAGCTGCTTTTTAACATCCTCAGTTAATTGCTGCTAACGGGAACACAGGAATTAGAAACCTCTGCAGTCCCCTCCTGTGACAAGAGCCATCTCACCCTGCTGTAACTGCATTCCTCAAGCACCAGTGACACCAAACCTGTGACTTCTGGGTTGAAAGCCCAACCTCTGACCTAAAACCCACAGTGTCAAGACCTGTCCTGACCCAGGGGACCAAAACACTTTGGGTGGGGATGGGCTACACACAACCCTGCAGTTATACCCAGCACTGCTCCTGCTGAAATTTGGGGTAATTTCCAGGTAATTTCCAGGGGGCTGATTTTGGTGGCAGGTCCTCAGACCTTCAGGAAAAGGTTCCCAGGAGCAGGGATCCACTGCATGTGGAGGTGACTCCCTGGTGCAAGAGGGAGAAGCCTGAACATAGAGTTAGGCCAAGAGCAATTAATTTCTGCTACATCAGACCCCACCTTAGTGTTCAGCACTGTGGGTCATCACCAATGCATGGTGTGCACCAGGCTCAGCAGAGACCACTATAACACCACCAGTATAGCCCAGCTGGTCATCTCCGTGCAACCAGTAAAGCCACATCCAGCCGAATTGCCATTTTCCCATGGGCACTACAACCCCTTGATGGCCCTGAGCAGCTTCACCTGGGACCCACACCCCCACCCATGGGCCCAGGAGGTTATTTAAGCTCAGCTGGGGGTGTTAGTTCTGTCCTGATGGATGCTGTAGGTCTCGAGCCCTGCTCCTGGCCATGCCCTGCTGGATCTCACCCCTGCACGCAGCTCTTACCCCAGGTGGGTCCCTTGGGTGGGTGCTGGCACCCAGAGCAAGTCCTGGGTTTGGCATGATCTTCAGGGTGGGCTTTGCCCCTGTCCTCTTTGGCTCCTACCTCCTGGTCACTTGTGCAGTGAGCACAGCAATGCTGAACCCCTAAAGACTGGGAGTTTGGGTTAACCCCTGCAGCTAAGCTCAGTTCTGGGCCAAGCTTTGTGGGCACTCCATTTGCTTGGCCATTGCAATCAGAGCTTTTACCCAAATTGGGCTCCCCAGGGCGCTGCTGAGCCCTGAGGACCAGATGCTGCCAAGAACCAGAGGCTTTTGCAAGGGAACAGAAGCTTTGGTGGGATGCCAGGAGCCAAAGTAGTGCAAAAAAACCCAAATGGTATATTGAAAATCTATTATCCTTGAACAAAAGACAAAAAGTTTATAAATTAACATCAAAAGATCTCACAATGCCTCTTCAGGACAGCAACTCGTGTTTGGGTGCAGGCACCCTGGGCACGGTGAGGTGGGGAAGGGCTGTGGGGGCAGGAGGGAGAAGGAGACACAAGGCAGTGCTGAAATATTGAAAGGTGCAAAAAAAACCCCAGCTCTGGGGTCAGGAAAAGGACAAGAGGTGGAGGTGACACTCAGCTGGGCCCAGAGGTGCCTGAAGGAGCTTGTGCTGCGGAGTTTGGCAGGACGGGTCTGGAACAGGAGAGGGCTGGGAAGGATCCCTGGGGGTGCCATGCTCTGAGCAGACAGAAACAAGTGGTAGCTGCAAAAGCATCAAGCTTTTGAGCCGTCGATTCGTGGAGCTCTGCCCCAGAGGGTCCTGAAAATGTGTGCAGGAAGCTTCAGGGAGTGAGAGGACAACTCTGCAGAGGACAGATGGGATCACCAACAGCTACTTCATAGTTGAGGTGCAACCTCTGGCTCAGGTTCTCAACCTCAACTGCTTCTCAACTCCTGCTTCCCAACCTCAGGCATTTGGGCCACTGATGTGGGCTATGAAGAGTCCTGGGAGGAGAGCAGAACCTACAGGGGCTGAAGCTTTGGTGTCTCAGAAAAAAAATCAACCAGCAAAAACTGTGCAGGCGGCTCTTTGCAATGCAGAGAAACCTGCTTGGTAGGGCTGGACCAGATCTGCTGATTTACTTCACACAAAATGGAGCGTGATCTGCACCACAAGGACGCCTTGCTCTAATTTACCAAATGCATCTGTGACCACTTTTTAATTTGTTGCTAGCCCGAATGACTGTGAACACTACCAGCATGACAAATGTCATTGCTTTGTGTGAAGCTGATAATCACTCCAGAGCTATTGTCCAAAGGTTAATTAAATATATTAAAACCGGCTGGATCTCAAGCATTCCCCTTGCTTAAAATAAACCAGAAGGCAGATCTCCAGGGAGAGTAAATTCTCGTGATTGCACTGAGGCTGATGGGCGTGAGAGAAGCAATGCCACTGCCTTGCCCCCTCCTTGAGACCTCTGCATCCAGGAGTCTGGCTTTCCAAATGGCCTGGGCCCATGGAAGAGCATCCCAGCCCCATCCTGAGTGAGAAGGGTCAGCACATCTCTTGGCAAAGCAGCAGGTGGCAAAAGGCCTTGGGGAATGAAAAGCCCCAGGCTGTAGGATGCTGTTTCTGGTCCCCCATCTGCAGGTGATGGACTGGGGGGAGGCTGAAAGCTGGGGCTGTGGCCTCACTGCTCCTGCAGCACATGTGAAATGAGTTAAGAGGTCTCAGAGCTGATGCTGGGTGGCACAGAGGAGTATTTGCTGTTGGCTGAGAATGGATTGGGGCTGAGCTGCAAGCGTAGGGAAAGGGTCAGGCCCTCCAGCCAAAGGGAAGAGGGAGCTGGATGTCTGGCTGGCCCTGGGGCAGAGCTGGTGACCTGTGTCCCACCGGGAAGGCATGTCACCCGCCCCGGCTGGGAGCACTGCCCGCACCTCTCCTCCGGTCCATCTGCAGCTCTCCTCCCCTGCTAACTCAGCCAAAGGCAGCTAACAACTGCCAGGAGCCTTCTGCGAGCAAACACTTCACAGCAAAGTGCAACAGAACGTTAAATCACAGCTAAAAATATTCCTAAAGAGTTTTATTAGTAAATGCCACAGTATTTTTTTTTTTTTTTCCTTCCTCCCTTCTACTGCAAAATGTTTCAGCTCTAGGAACAGCACTTGACTAAATTGCCTGTAAATCACAAACGCCTCTGAAGGCTGAGCTCTGCAACACCAACCTTCGCCAAAAAGCCTGCTTAGGAGGATGCCATAAGTGCAACTGCCTCGTTACCTCGGGCTCGGTATCAAAACCTCGTCCTGCTGCCCATCGGCCTTCAGACAAACAGGGTCCTGAATGGCTTTTATCTACGTGATGTTTCTGTGCAGGTACCCACGCTGTAAATTGGCAAGTGGGTTTTCAGGCAGTTGCTTCCTTGGGTTTCTGTTGATGTGGGTTTGGGTTCTGTTGTTTGATCTCACTGAAATGGGGAGCCCCCAGTGCTCCCCAACGCTGCTCAGGGAGCTGAGGGCCACTTTGTTGGGTCCTTCCCATCCTGCAGAAGCTGCTGCCAGCCCCCAGACAGACCCACCACCACCTTTTGGCTTTGTCTCTGCTTCGGATACAAACTAAATCCATGCAAACCCAGCACCTCCATACTCATATGCTGGGGGGGAAAGATGTGGATGAAACCACGTGTGCTCCTCCTCTGCCGTCCTTGGGCTGCTCGGTGCATGGCTCTGGTGCCAAGACTGCTTGGGAGCAAAGATGCCTGCCTTGATCCTCAGAGGAGGAGTCAGGATGGGGTGGTGGGAACAGTGGCGCTCATCCCGGCTCTGGTTTGGCTGGAGAAGATCCCCGCTGGCCCAGGAATCATGTGTTGTTTTTAATGACTCTTTATCACCAAAGGAAAATCTTCACTGATGTTTTTTTCTCCCTTTTGTGCTCAGCTCATTACCAGAAGGATCTCTCTCGCTCACTGGCAGTCTGTGTGAGCAGGGCGCTGCTGAACAAACCAGCCTTTTTCTCCCCACTATAGAAGGCGCTTTGATAAACCCAGGAAACCCTCGGCAAGCAGCAAGGGTCCTCCTGGAAACCCGGCCTCGCTGCCCTTGGGAACAGCCACAGGACTGGCACCTCCAGCCCCAGAGCTGGCATCTCCCCTGCCGGGGCTGCCCCATGTGCCCTTGGTCCCTTCCCACGCTGGCAGTGCTGTACCAGCAGCCCTGAAAAACCCCGGTGGGACTGGGGACAGCTCCTGCCCGGGGACCAGTTGCATCCCCTCTGCTCAGCAACGTGCAAAGCTCTGCGGCTCTCACCCGCAGGGTGCAGCTCAGAGGGTGGCTTTTTGATGAGCAGCTCTGCAAAAAGCATCTTTGCTGGGTTGGTTGTTGTTTTTTTTTTTTCCAATTTTATTTTAACACTTTTGGCTTGGGGGTTGTTGTTCGTAACTTGTCAAGATCTTGGCATCTGCAGCTGATTTGTCATCCGCCATAAAATGGAGGATGAGCATCTTGGGTTCAGAACTGGGCCAAGGGAGATGACAGCTCAAAGCAAAATATGCTTCATCTCGAGTTTTCTCTGTGGGCTTCAGCTCCATGGGAAAGGAGCAGACATTCGGGGTCTGAGTTGCATCACAGGCATTATGTGTAAGAGCCCTTAGCTCTATTTGCAACAGAAGAGCACGGTGCACGTTAACCTGTGAGCTGCCAGATGAAGTTTTGCTGGACTGATGCTGTCTTAACCTCCCCTAATTACCACGCTGTTCAACCTGTCACAGGGGATGCTACTGAGATACAGAAATGCCATCAAAATACCTTTTTAAAAAAAAAACAACACCATGAAAGTAGCAACCTCTGTAAAATCCAGGCAACAAGATGCAGCAAATGAGGGGTGTGCCTTGGCACACTGAAGTTTTGAAGATGAATTATTAATTCTGCCATTGCTGATCTGCCCATACACCCAGGTCCTGCGTTCCCCGTGTCCGGCAGCATATCCGGCAGCGTATCCTGCTGTATGCCCAGCAGCCACGGACAAAGCAGCCACAAACTGCACTAAAAAGCATCTTAATCCATAGGTATTTCATCACGCTGACACCACCACGAGGCAGCAAGAACTAGAGTTTTAAGCGATAACATGAAAGCTCCCTGCAAGTAGCTGAATCACCGAGTGTGGAGGCCCAGGCTCTGCACCCTTGGGGGGGGTGTGCCTGCCTGCAGCCTGTCTGTGGGGGTGTCCCAGGCTGGGGGGGTCACCGGTGGGGAGTCCCAACCCTAGGGAAGGGCCTGGACTGGGTGGGGGAGCCATGCATGTCAGGTGCCACCTGCTTGGCCCTGTCCCCTCTGCTTCCGCAGCTTCCCACCAGGCTCCCCCCCTGCCATTCCCCAGCCAGGGGTGATGAGCCCTGCCCTATGCTGGCTATAGGTGCCTCCCCCTGCACAGGCGACTGCAGGCCCACCTTCTCCTCCATAATGATGTAAAAATGAAAAGCAGCGGTGGATCCACCCTCCCCAAGATGCAAGGATGTAAAGTGATGCCCCCCCTTCCAATGCAAGGGTGCAAAGCAGCCATGTCCCCCTCTTCTCCATGCAGGAATGCAAATTGGCAGCACCCTCCCTGCCATGCAAGGGTGCAAAGAGGCCTGACTGCCCCCACCCTCCCTTGGAAGGTTGTAAAGCTGCTAGGATTCCCCCACACAAGATGCAAAGCGATGTCCCCCCCACCCCCTTCCTCTATGCAAGGATGGAGAGGCCCAGGGCGCCATGCTGCAAATGTTCAAAGTGGTTTGGGGATCCCCCCCCCCCCAAGATTAAAAGGTGCAAAGCAGCCTGACTCCCTCCCCTCCATGCAAAGGTGGAGTAGGACCACCCCCCACCCCTCCCCATTGCATAAGTGCAAAGTGACGAAGGACCCCTCCACCTAAAGCTGCAAGGCAGCTCGGACAGCCCCCTCCCAATGCAAGGATGCAAAGTGACACGCACACCCACCCCACCCCTCCGTGCGCGGACGCAAAGCTATGGGGGACACCCCTGCAATACAGGGGTGCAAAGCATCCCGGACCCCCCATGCAAGGGTGGAGACACCCCCCTCTACCATGCAAGGATGCAAAGCGGCCCGGACCGACCCCCCCCCGCGCGAGGACGAGGAGCAGTGGGGGATCCCCTCCATGTAAAGATGCCCCCCACCCCCCAAAGGACGCAAAGCCATGGGGCACCCCAATAAAAAGCACCTCCGCGATGGGGTCCCCCCCGTGCAAGCTGACACATGCCGGAGGCGGAGAGACACCCCCCACCACCACCACCACCTTCCCCATGCCGCATCATTCCCGCATCCCTTCCCCCTCTCACCTCCACCGGGGTTTAATTTTTTTGGGGGGGTGATGGAGGGGTGTTCTCTCCGCAGCAGCCCCGCGGGGCTGTGCAGGGCTGCGGCGGCCGCTCCGCGCCGCTCCGCAGTGCGCGCACAGCGCATGTGCCCCCCCCCCCCCCCCCTCCATCCCTCATCCCTCCCTCCATCCCTCCCTCCATCACCGCCTCCGCCCCGGTCCGCACGGTCGGTCCCCGGTGCGCGGTGCCGTTCCGGCCCCGCGCACCGGGGACCGACCGTGCGGACCCCAACTTTGTCCCTGTGCTGCTGCATGAGGTGTTTTCATCTCCCAAAAAAATGAAGTAAAAGGTTTTTCTTGACCCCCAGGAGCGCAGACAGGTGGGGTGAGACAGGGTGATGCTCCTCCAAGGACCAGCGCAGCGTGAGTTGTCACCACCTTGTCACTGGGATCCAGAGAAGTGAACTCAGCGGGAGGTGGGAGCAGCCCCCTCTGGCATGGCCCAGGACTCTTTGTGCTGCCAGGAGCAGGCCAGCACGTCATGAACCCTTAAACTCTCAGGAGCAAATCCAATGGGTGTCACAACCACCTCGGGTCTCAGCCCCAGGAGCCCCTGGACCACCTCCTGCACCGCCTGGGCTTGGAGGGCGCAGGCAGCGTGCCCAGGGTGCCCCATGCTGCTTGGCCATCTGCTCCACGCCGTGGGGATGGGCAGGGAAAGGCAGCACGCTGCTCCTGGGGCAGTCAGAGGGAGAACCAGGGAGCATCAGCTCCGCTCCTGTGCGTGGGGGACCTTCGCTGTCCCACCGCAGCCGCAGGTGGTGGCCAGGCCATGTGCTAGGGGACGTTTTGGCAGTCTGTCAACAGGAGGTCCTTGCAGTTCTTCTCTGCCTCTTTACCAGATTACCTTTACCTTTCCGTGCCCTCCCTGGAGCTGTGGGAGAGGATGCTTTGTGCCTGGTGTCTCTGCCAGTGCCAGGGGTACTGCCACGCTTTTCGGGCAGGGTGCAGGCAGCAGCACCCTCAGCCCAGGGCTGGCCTCTGCCCAGGCTCTTCCCAGCCCTGTGTGTGGCAGATGGGGGGTTTTTACCCAAGCTTTTTTCCTTTCCCACTTACAGGTTGGGTCTCAGACCAGCAGTGCCCTCCTGCTTGAGCTCAGTTGCACAAACCAGCTGCACTGATGCTCCTCTGCTCCCAGAGCCGCTCACCCTGGAGATGTTTGCGCTGGCTTTGCCCGGGGCCGTGGGGCAGGAGCAGGCAGCCCTCCTGGCCAGGCAGCTCACGGAGATGCTCCAGGCTTGCCACGAACAGCGTGGGGCCAACCTCGTGCCGTGCTGGAGCTGGGATGTGCTCCCCAGCCTCCAAACCAAGGAGCTGATGGGGAATGCACTCTGTCCCCAGATAAACTATGCAATTACCAGTTACTACCACTAATTAACGAATCATGGGAATGACTTATCCTGGAGGCACATCCACAAACTTCTCTGCCAGCAATGCCCTGAACTCCTCAGGGTTTTAACCTACTTGGAGCTAATGATGGCTCCTACATCAGTAGCACAGTGGTGCTGGGGTAAGCACCCACCCAACAACCCCACGACTCCATCCCTCCATCACACCCAACTCGGCAAACCAAGCACCGTGCATCTGGAGTGGGATGCCAGGAGGCTGCCAAAACCCAGCTGCTCTTTGGTTTGGCTCGCAGACCCCCAGCTGGCGCAGGAGGAGGCGCTGGGTGCCGTGCCACCGCCGCCGCACGCGCTCACCTCCCGCGCAGGCTGCTGCAAGGGGTGAGGTAATCCTGGGTAATTCCTGACTTCCATGGAAATGCCTCCGGGCCGTGATGATTATCGCTGTAATTAGCCTCTCTGATTTTTCTTGGTGTTCTATAAAATATTAATTTACAGCTGGATCCTTGCCTCCTTTGTGCGCTGGCTTGAGCTCTTCCCGGCAGCGGAGCACCTCTGGCACCTCTCGCCGAGGTCCCGTGAGGTCACAGGGCAGAGCTGGGGCGGCCGCTGGTGGCTGGATGCTGCTTGGGGTTGGTGGCTCCAGCCAGGAGCTTCCACCTCCCGACAGGAACATGCCCTCCTAGCTCCTGTTTTCAAGGAAAGACTCCAAACCAGTGAAGCCCTCTCAGAAAGTGCCCTTCACACCTGGACAGTGAAGGCCAGCAGGCAGCTAAACCACCCCAGAAGCCCTTTAATACAACACAGATCCATCCTGTTGCTCTGTTTGGGTCAGAAAATGTGTTTTTGCTCACTTGCTTAGTAAATCAGGTGGGGCAGCAGCTGTGGCTGAGCCAGACCACGTTCCCCACCCAGCCTGCAGCCATTGGAGTGAACACAGTGCTGTGATTTCCAGCACCAAAATGAAGCCAAACGTGGGGCTCAGTGGCACATCATGCCCTGAAAACCCGCCGCTCACACCAGCACTTTTAAATTGCCTCATTTTTCAGCCAAACTAAGTAGAATCGACTTTAATCTCATTAACGAGGCGGAAAATGCCACCTCTAATATTATGATCATAAACATTGGGGAGGTCAGGCAGAGGAAGGATGCCACGGCGTGCGTTTTGCCTCGGCTGAGTATGACAGATGATCGTATGTGGCCAGGCCACCGCTGTCGAGGCTGCTCCCCTCTGAAGGCAGCACTGCAAGCCCTGATGCTCTCACTGCCTTCTCACCTTGACGAGCCTTGGGCACCAGACCTGGTGTCCCAGCATCCCTGCCAGTGGGTGGCCACTGCCATGTCCCTTCGGGCTGCTCCCCAGGTGTTTATTCCTTTGGGACAATGTATTTGTTGTCTTTGTCAGGCCAGATGTAACAGTTGGCTTAACTATGGCTGAAAGCTAAGAGAAAAGCATTGCTAATGACAGGAGGGGGTTGTGTCCAGGGTGTGAACATCTCTGCTGGGAGCTGCTCACCACCGGAGCTGTTTTCCCTGCACTTTGGCCAAGCAATTGATGTTGTCAGCGATGTTGTGTCCTCAGGACAGCCCTATGTGTCCCTATGCCACTGTGCAACACTCACTGAAACAAAGCCAGGTTGCAAAGCCACCAGGAATTCCTATTCCCCTCCGAGGCCACGTCCCACCGCAACACTTCCCAAGGTGTTTGCATAAGATATTTCCATTCGGTCACTCCTCCCCTTCTGCAAAACCAAACACACACGTTTGGTAGCTGCAGAGCCCTTTGGCAGTGGCTTTGGCACCACGTTTTGGAGACAAGCAACAAGCTGCTGATAACCACGCTTTGCCCGGGCAACCGGAGGCCCCGTTGGCTGTGCACGAGGCGCTGGCTGCCAGCTCCCCAGGGACGGCGGGTGGGGGTTCTGGAGAGCCCGGCTTGGCTGCAGCCACCCGCCGCGTCCTGTACCGAGCCAGCAGCCTGGGGGCACTGAGGAAAGCCGTGCCGTGGGCACAGAAGGGTGTTATTTTATCACGGAATGCAACCAGGGAGGAGCAGCTTTATCCTACAGCCCAGCAAGCTGCAGTGATGCCTGACAGAGCTGGCGTCAAAGATGCTCCGTCAGGACACTGTGCAGCCAACATCCAGGAGAGATGCTGCTCAGTGGGGTTTGTGTCTGGCTCGAGGTCCACAGTAATATTAACCCCCCACTTCCCACTCTGTGGGAGCCTTCTGCAGCTGCAGAGGGGAGAATTCTGCGGGAGATGGTGTGTGCTATGGCAAAGGGCTCTCCCACTGCTCTCTCTGCTGTTTTTAATCCAGCCCTGCTGCTGTGGGGGATTAGCATCTGGGGGGGAGGCAGCTTCCCTGCACACAACCCGGGGTACCCCAGCCCCTTTCTCTCTCAGATCACCAGGGCTTAAAATAAATCAAGAGGACAGCAACCTCAGCCAGCCTGATGGCGGAATGGTTATTAAACCCCAGCGCTGCAGCTCCTCGCGTCAGCAGAGGGCAGTGCAAGATGCTCCTAAACCTCCCAAGCCTCTCCCGGCTGCGCTGCGGAGATGGGGATCCGGGGAGGAGACTCCACCAGAGAGGAAGGGAAATAAAAATGCAGTTTCTCCAGCAGCGAGGCTGACCTGAACGTGGCGTTGCTGCCGGGCACCCCGCCGGGTAGGGGGGATTCGGGCTCACCCACCGGCGGGGCAGCGAGGTGGGAAGGCGAGGGAAGGAGGCGAGGGAAGGAGGCGAGGGAAGGAGGCGAGGGAAGGAAGGAGGCCGTGTCTCCCACTGTCGCTCTTGGGTCTCGCCAAGGCACCCGCAGGGTGCTGGGAGCCAGGGAGCACCGCTGCTCATCCCTGGGCGGGGGGAAGCGGGTGGCGATGGAGCAGTCCCGGAGCCAGCAGCGGTTTGCAGCCAGGAGCAGGCCAAGGAGAGGTTTGTCTGGCTGTAGGGATGTCCCAGAGGGTCTTGGCCAAGCCTGGCGAGCTGCAGCACGTAGGCGAGCGTGTTCCCGTGGCGGGTGAAGCGGGGAGACAGTGCCGGTGGTGCGGCCCTGCCTGCCGCCTCGCCAGGCGCTGGTAATTAATATCCCTGGAGGTAACGAGCGAGCAGTGTGAGGTTGGGATGTATTATTTTACTCTGATAGGAATCTGACACTGACACAGCCATTAGGGTAAAGAAAGAATAATAACTGAGACTTGGCATCTAGGAAAGTGTAAATACCTTCAGCGTGTGAAAAGACAGGCTTTAATATATTGGTGGGTTTGTAATTATTTATTGAAAGAAGAGAAAAGGCAGAGCTCATTCCAAACCACGACAGAGGCAGGAGAGCAGCTCCTTGCTGGGTTTGTATCCCCACCACCAGCCCACCCATCCTGCTCAGGGAGCTCCAGCATGGAGGTGCTGTGGGGTGACCCACGGCCCCGGGAAACGCCCTGCTGGGGTCACCCATGCCCTGGGGAATAACCCACTGGGATCACGCATGCCCTGGGGAATATCCCAGTGGGGTGACCCATGGCCCTGGGAAACAAGCCACTGCGGTGACCCATGGCCCTGGGGGACATCCTGCTGCTGGGATGAAGGTGCAGACTCCTCTCCTCGCAGCAAGAACCTGGGGTCGGCGTTACAAGAACTTTTCGGGGTGGGGGATGCCGGTGAGCCCAAAATCCCACTGGCAAACCCGGCATGAGATGGAATGAATCCCCTCGCCGGGGCTCGACCTGCGCCCGGCGCTCCCGTTACCGGAGCAGAGAGAAGCATCAGCATCACCCACCGCGGCCATCGAGGGTCCCCCTCGGTCCCCCCCGCCGCGGGATGCTCCCGCACCGGGGGCTCCCCCGCGGCTCTCCCGGGGCTTCCCCGGTCCGGGGGGTGGCGGTGGCAGCCGGCAGGTCCCGCTCCCCGGCCGGGCCCCGCGGGGGCGGTGCCGGTAGCGGCCCGCCCCGGGGCTGAGCTCGCCGCAGGATGCAGCGGCGGCGGCGGGGGCGGTGCGGTGCGGTGCGGCGGGCGATGCGGGGCCGCGGCCGGGCCCGGGGCCGCCTTTAAACGGCGCGGGCGGCGAACGCGGGAGACGTCGGGGAAGCACCGCCCGTTGCGGGCCGGGCCCGGGGGGGGGTGGGGTGGGGTGGACCGCGGAGGTGCGGCGGAGGGCCCCCGGCGCGGGCAGGGACCTGGGGGCCGAGCGGCGCGATGGAGGAGGAGGAGGATGGAGGCGGCGGAGGGGAGGCGGGGAGTGAGGCTGCAGCAGGAGGGGGCGGGCGGGGGGGCCGGCCGGGGGGGGCGGCGGGCATGTGGGACCGGCTGCGGGGCAGTCGGGCGGCGGGCGGCGGGCGGAGCGCGGCCGCGATGGCGCAGCGCGGAGAGAAGGAGGCGGCGGCCGGCGAGGAGGGCGAACCGCGGGAGCGGGCCGGGGCCGGGGCCGAGCGGGGACCCGGCGGGGCCGCCGAGCCCTTCCAGCCCCCCGAGGGCGGCTTCGGCTGGGTCGTGGTCTTCGCCGCCGCTTGGTGCAACGGCTCCATCTTCGGCATCCACAACTCCTTCGGGATCCTCTACATGATGCTGCAGAGCGACCTGGGAGAGGGGAAGAAGGACCCAGCGCTGGAGTTTAAAACAGGTACGGGCTCCTCCGGTCCCTTCCCGGGGTGGGCAGGGGGTGTCCGGGCCCCCGGGGGGAGCGGGGCGTGTGCGGCGGCTCTGCCTGCCGGAGCGCACCCAAGGGGCAGCGGGGCTGGGAGCTCCTTCTCGGATGCTCCCTGCCCCCTCCATCCTTACAGACCTGGCTATATTTATCCCCGACAGCATCATGTGTTTCTGAGCTCTTGTGTACTCAATTAAAAGTAATTCGTTTGAAAAGCACACCCTTAACTTGTCCTGCCTGGTGTGGGTTGGAGTAAGGAGAGTGACCCTGGTGAATCAGCTGCTGTTAGGGGGTGTGTGAGCCACCCCCTGTATTTTTTATTGTTCTCGTGTTAGGGTTTTTTCAGGCTGTACGTCTGTCTGCCTTCGCCGCCGGCTCGCGCTCGGGGGTGGCTGTGGGAGAGCATCTGCCTCCCCGACACGCTTCCTCCAGGTCATATCCCTGCAGCAGGAAAGCCTACGTAGGGCAGGGCCGGCAGCGCTGCCGGCACCCTCACACCCAGGGCGCTGCGGGGTCTCGAGGAGTTAACATCCCTTGATAGCAAGAGCCACATACTGCACCCAGTTGTGTCTTGTGGGAGGACCTACAGGTTCAGCCAGGATCAGGACTGTGTGGTGTTAACAGGGAGAAAAGGGACGTTCTCACTGGAAAGACCCCACTGTTTAAGTAGACTTGGCAGAGGGACACTGGCCTGTGGAGATGGTGGTCCCAGCAGGTCTGTGATGGACACCAGTGTTGGGAGGCCCAGCCGTGTCCCAGGTCTTGGAGATCATCTCCATCCTGGTGATGGACACCCATGGCCCACCTTGCTTTTATCTGGCGGGCAGAGACAAGCACTTGGTGTTGAGGGAACCTGCTTGTGATGTTGTCCTGACTCTGGAGGGGATGTGAGCAGCAGTCGGACACCAAAGTGGGACTGTGCTGCAGAGAGAGGCAGTGCTGGCGGGCACGCAAGGACCTTAAAGTCTTATTTTGGAGAGCGGCGTTGCCCGCATTCGCTCCGCTCAGCTGACATATGACTGGTGGTCACAGCCACAAGTGCGCCAGGATGAAATGCCTTACGAGATACACCACATCTGCAGATCAGAAATGAGCTCCATGATACTGTTACCGGAGGAAGGATGCCAGGGTGTAATTACGGGCAGTAACGGAGTGCCGCAGAGAGCTGCGGCCGTGTGGCCGGTTGTAATTAGGGTGATTGATGGGCTGTGTGAGTGTGTGTGTGTGATCCCCAGGAAGCTCATCGCGCAGCTCTCCATTTCCTGCTCCCTGTGATCGTATCTAGAAAGCCTAAGGCAGAGCTCTAAAGGTAGAAGCGGTAACAAAAGAAATTAAATGCTGCAAGTCCTGGTGGTTTAAAGGCTCCATGCCCAAGACGGAGGTTGTAGGAGTCAGCATCTGCCTCTTGTTCCTGCCATCTCTTTATTTATGGCTGTGACTGCACAGAGGCCTCACAAAAGAAGGGTGTGTGGGTGTGCGAGGGGAACTTGCCTGGGTGGTGAATATATGCATTTCGGTGCGGGTGCTTACGGAAGGGGCCGTCGGTAACCCCCGTGCCGCGGTGCACCGGCTGAGGGCTGCGGTGGCTGCGGTGGCTGTGGGTGGCGGAGGGGAGAGGTGGCGGTGGTGGAGCCCATCGGCGGCAGGGAGCGCGGTACCTCGGGGGCTGCAGCTGCGCTGTCGGGGGCCCGGGGCAGCGGGGTGCAGCGTGGAGACCCCTCCAGCCCTTCCTCCCTCGCTCCCACCGCTCCCCGCTCAGGGTTGCATAATTTCCCCGCGGCGCTCGTTTGCGTGCAAACACAATCAGGGAAATACTGCAGCTCCTTTCCGAGCGCTAAGTGATACGGCCTTCCTGAAAAGACTGGCGCTGTCTGTTTGTCCTCCGGCGTCACTCTGCTCCTGCCAGCTGCAAGCAACAGCCAGGCCCCCCGGGGTCCCCCTCAGCCCTGCGAACCTGGAACAGGTCAGGGGGGGCCAAGCTGCTGCTCCCTGCTCTGACACGGGCGCTGCGCATGGCCATGGGCACGTCGCTTAGCCCCGCGGCTCTGCTCTGACATGTCCCCGCCGCTCTCGGGAAGGTGGGTGTGTGTTAGAGAGGGGGTTTGGGGGCAGAATGGGGAGTGATGTTGTAAGCTGGTCAGGCATCACTTTAAAAATAGGGTTATGTTTATGCTAAAGCAGGTACTCGTCTGCACTAAACAATAGCCGCCCCAGCACACGGCTATAATTATCAAGGTTTATTTCTTGTTTGCATTGGTCACGTTTTCTCGCGTTTGATCTTGAGAAACGCAGGATCCGCGGAGTTCAGCGTTGGGGTCAGGCTTTGAAAACAAACCCTCTCACAACAATGCATTGAATGCATAGGCTCCTTCGTTTAAAGAAATATACTGCCCTGCGTGTGTCAACAAGCTGAGGCGGGCTGGCCCCGGGACCACTGCGTGCCCTTCGCCGCGGGACGCCAGAGCTGGGACTTTTGCAAGGCACACTCTGTGCTTTGGGGTTTGTTTTCTTTCATGGGGGGGGGAGCAGAGGAGTGGGGGAGGGGGAGTGCTGAGGCTGGAATTAAAAAAAATAATATACATGTGAGCGCTCAGCCAGGAAAGAAAATATCGGTGTCCTGTGCTGGAGAGGTGCTGAGTGAGGCTTGGAAGCGTTTGCTGGGAGATGAATGGTGGCGTTTCCCTCCAGTTGTGCAAGGCTCGTTCCAGAGCTGAGGGACCCACGGGGCACGGCTGCCCGGTGCCAGCCCCCGCTGAGCCGAGGGACAGGTGAGCCACCCCGGTGCTCGGGTCCGAACGCCGCTTTGAGTGGCAGAGCAGTCCTGGGAAGTATTAACTGAGCGTTGGCCCTCTTAAATCGGTGTCTGCATCTGCTTGGATGCTCTCCCGACCTCGGCAGAGGTGAGCCTGTCCCCAGCTCTGCCCTCAGCCCAGGAGGTCCTGCTTGTCCCCAAGCCACCCGAGGGTCCCAGTGCCCAGCACCCGCTCTGGCTACCAAGAGGCTTCTCCAAACGCTTCTCAGTGCATCTTCTTCCTCCAAACGCATCCTTGGTGCTTGGAGGTCTGGCAAGTGCTGGCGAGACAGCCTGGAGAGGCACATTGATTTTTATTTATTTATCTTTTTAAATGTTTATTTCTCTTTTTCTTCTCCCCTCCTCTGCTTTGTGTCAATATCCAGGGTATAGATTAACTCTCTTCGCTTAATATTTAATATTCTGCTTGCTGGAAATGGGAGCTGCAAGCACTCAGAGAGCTGGCCTGAGGATGGCCACAGCTCCTCCAAGTGACCAACTGCATCCTCCGATCCATGTGCAGGAATTTGGGGAGCAGCTTCCCCCCCTTTAGTCCAGCTCCAGCTGGGAGCTGAGGTCGCTGGGACACCCCGTGCCCAGGGAAGCTGGGCTGGTGCATGGCTCATAGCCATGGGCTTGTCGTATCTCATTGTGCCCCCAAGACCAAGGCATGGCTGATGTCATCTTTGTACCTGAATTCCCATCTGTTTTGGTGAGGAATTTCTTCATGAGCACCTTTTTCTACATCCTTATGACATATGAGCTTAGCTAGAAAATGCTGGTTTTATTCCAACATCGTAATGGAGGCTTGGTAAGAGAGAGTGAATTTGTTTCTTGGAAAAAAATAAAGCACTTTAATGCTAATAGTCCTAGTGAAAGATGAGGAAGAGAAGCCATGGATGACTCTTTGGGCTGCAGAAAGGTCTCATGGCGGGTGAGCTTGGCTGGGGCATAGGAGCTGCATGGGGAAACCCCAAGGAGAGCATAACTGGCAGGAGGTAATCCTTGGAAATGGTCCCAGATAAATTTCAGCAATACTCCATGGCCTGGGTGAGACCGAATAGGGATGGCTGCCATGAAACCACGTTTCATTTAGCTTGCTGCAACATGGACATCTACCCCAGGCGTTAGGTTTGGGCTTTGGGAAGGGTGAGGACACTCTTACCAACACTCTTATAATACAAATTACCAACCAGTACCATACTTGGGACCTGTGATGGGTGTCACTGCCCAGTGCTGGCACCTGGGGGGCTCCTCTCCCTCCTGCCTCTTGAAGGTGACACTGCGGTTGTCACCTTCTTACCCAAATCTGCAGGATTTGGTGCTTTTATTTAATTGCCAGGGTGCTGCCCTGGGCCCATTTCAAAGATGCTTCAGCCAAGGATGCTGTGGACCTCAGTGTTCCTGGGGGCTTCTCCATGTCCATCCAGGTTTCCAGCCCTCATCTGCTTATCCTAACCCTGTGGAGGGATGCACTGTCATGAACAGTATTTACATAACCCAGATGGGGATGTAAATCTGGCAAAAAGAGGCAAAAAAAGCACCTTTTTATCCCCCAGCCCTGCTAGCTGGGGACTGCAAAAGACATAAGGGAGCTTTCCCAGCTTCACTGGTGGTTTCCCACAGCAGGATGCTGGTGTGCCAGTGCTGGGCTCTTCCCTGGCTCAGCTCCCACCGGAGCTTATGATCAGAGGGGAAAGGGGTGAATTTTGGAGGAACTGGGTATTTGTCACTTGACCTGAGTGCAAGGTGAGATAAGCTGCTCAGGGCAGTGGGGCAGTCCCCATCCCTGGAGGGATTTCAGAGCTGTGTAGATGTAGTGCTGAGGGACATGGGGCAGTGGTGACTGGGCAGTGCTGGGTTAATGGTTGGACTGGGTGAGCTTAGAGGTCTCTTCCAACCAAGGCTGTTCTGTGATTCTGTGATAAAGCAACTTCAAAAGCAAACAGAACACAGTCATGTCATTAAACCTGGTTCTTGAGGCCGTCAGTAGCAATTAAGGTTATTAGGAGGCTGGAGTGCTGTTTCTAAGGGAGGTTCTTGTTTTTGAAGACTGCAGGGGCCCTCTCAGCCAGCACACGTGCCATTTTAGTAGTTTTAAATTTGTTTTTAAGTGTCCTCCACCAGCCAGCCAGCTCCAGTCTTGGTTGTGTCTTCCAGTGACCATTGTCCTTTCGTGGTGGCAGCTCCCATGACCTTGCTGCAGTGTATGAAGAAGCAGAGCATGGGGTTGTGCAATTGGTTTGGGGTTGGGTTTTTTGGTCCTTTCAGTTACAACAAACCAAACCACCCCACCTTGCTGGGATTTGATCGTAGTTTAAACTTGAGGGGCTGGATTTCAGCTCCATCACTGAGAGTGGGCTGGGAGGAGGAGGATGAGGGATAGGAGGGTGAATGGTGTGGGGGTGGGATGGATGTGGAGGTGTGGGGTGCAATGCCATGGGGCTGGGGGGCTCAGCAGCAAAGGAGCAGTTTCATTTCCCCTTTTTGGGGGGAAATCCAAGAGTTTGACAAGTCACCCTTTAATCCCCTTAACAACTCTCAGCAGGTGGAAGCCAACCACCAGCTGGCGTGGTTGACGTCCAGCCCCTTAAAATAGACCTAACCCATCAGGTTGGGTGAAACCCTGTCGCCGGAAGGCGCCGCTGACCTCGCTGGCAGTGCCCGTTGGGCTGGCTGCGCATAGCTCACACGGGCGTTGTCACCGGCATCCCGCCTGTGTCCCCAGGGCAGCTCCTCTGGCTCCCTCGCCCCTTATCCCATGTGTTAGGGACGTGTCCTATCCCACCTGCGGGGCAGCACTGTCACCCGGTGGTGGGATGGAGATTGCTGGGCTGGGTGGCGGGGCTGCCAGATTCCCCGTGGGGTTTGTAAGGCTGCTGGGGGAAGGAGGAGTAACCCAGGTTTCCACCATCCCACGGCTGGTTGTGTGTCTCGCAGTGCAGGGGACAGTTCCCGCTGGGGGTACGGGTGGCAGTGAACAAGCCCTGCTCCTGCTGTGCTAATAGGGAGCTGATCCCGAAGGGTGGCTGCTGCGCCCGGGGGGATTTGGATCAGTCAGCAGCATCTTGATATAGGGCCTGGGTAACCTTGTGCTTTTTTAGCCCAGTGACTCCTGGGGACCTCGGCCAAAGCAGCGTGGCCTGTGTGCCAGCAGCAGAGTGACAGTGCGGCTGGGCACAGCGATGCGCGGGCTGACAGGGACCTCTGTGGCCTTTGGGCTGGTGCCATGCGTGCTTGTTCTCACCCACCACCTCCATCCCAAAGCAGTCCCCCCTCCCCTCTCTGGAAACTGCTGGGGCTTCACCCCAGCTCAGTAACTGGGGGTTTGGCACTTTTGTCTGGGTGCCATAGGGAATTTCCTGGCGTGTCACCAAATACCTTGGTCTCTCCTGCTCACATTTTTTTTTGGATGCTGACCCCTCAGGGATTTCCTACGAGCTGGGCAGGGCACAGAGGAGCACGCCAGCATTTCCCAGCCAGGACAGTGGTTGTGCACCCACCTCTTGCAGCCAGCACATTCCCTGGGGAATCACTTTTCCCCAGCTTTCCACAACCTGTGTGTCCATGGCATAACCCTACCAGGGCAAGAGGACTGGGCACCCCCCACTGTAACACGTGCAAAAACCAAAAATCCCATCGCAGCCGGGATTTGTTGGGTTTTCCCTTCCTCTTCCTCGAAGGATCGATTACTCCCTATTGCAAGGGAAGGAGATGCTGCTTTTTGGCATTAATCCCTGTGGAAAAAGGCCCAGTGGAAGGGCACGTGCCAGGCTGGGCATTGCCCAGGGGTCCTGCTGGGGCATTGCCAGTGCCCACGGCAGGCGCTGGGGAGCTCAGTTCACTCCAGCCTCGTTCTGTTCACCCACCCCGAGACAGTTGGGGCAGTTGCAAAACCCACATGACGTGCACCGGGAATTGCTGCAACACGCTCACAGACACGAGCCGTCCCAGTCTCTCCCAGGCACCTCGCACAACAGGTCCTGCCAGCTGCCCGGGCAGGCGGGACGCGGGGCTGCCCGCAGCACCCTGCCTGCACCACCGCCTGCCCACAGCACCCGCTGCGGGCAGCAAAGCTCCTGCTGCTGCTTCGTCCTCCGTAAGCACACCCTGCGGGGCTGGGGTGCAGCCTTGGAGGGTGGCACAGCCCTGGGTGTGATTAGTGCAGTTCCAGGATTTTTTTTTCTCCTCCCTGCCCTTTTATTTGTAGATCCTTAAAAAAACACCTCATGGGAGAGCTCTTCCGCCACCCCCAGCACATCCCTCGAGAGCTGGAGCGGGGTGAAGCATGGGGGAAAGCCCTTGGGAAGGGCTGCCAGGTCACAGCCCTGTGCCCGTGGCGGTTTGCTTCGCCGGGACTCGTCTCGGGCACGCCTAGCAGCCGTGCCGAGCCGTGCCGTGCCGTGCCATGCCGTGCCGCCCTCTGCACGAGGAGCAGCCCAGGGTGCTCCGAGTAACCTCCTGGGCTCGCATGGGACCGGCGAGAGGACAGCGGGGATGCGCTGGCAGCTCGGCCCCATCACCCCTTTGCACTTTGCTTTGCACACCCCTGGGGAGCTCCAGGCTGGAGACATCCCATACCTACATCCCCGTGTCCTGCAGGGCACAGATGGAAGAGCACTGCACCACACTGCTGGAACACCAACTCCTGGCGCCGTGTCCCAGTGCAAGCACCGCGGTGCAAGATGGAGACGGTATTTCGGGGTCGGTGTGGCTTTGGGAGCATCTCCTTTCCAGCACCCTGCGCTGGAGGAGGCGAGCTCACTGTTTCTCCCCATCTTTGGGTTTTTTTTTGGCTCTGGGTTTGGACTCAGCAGCTCAGCGATGGTTTTTAGGTTGCTTTCCCTGATGCAGAGCAGAGAGCAGGGCTGCAGCCGGGGCGAGGGAGCCCGGCGTGCTGCGAGCGGCGCGGGCGCTCCTTGCATGGGCTGACTTGCTGGGGTTCGCCCCGAGCAAACGCCGGGGCCCTCCTTGGGAAGGAGAAACAACCCTCCCGCAGCGCCTGCAGTGAAGGAACCTGCTCTGAGCACCCACCCATCACCCTGGGCACCCACTGGGGTGGGGACCCCCCACTGCATGCAGTCCCCCCCCAGCCCTGCCCAGCAGCATCCCCCAAAGCCCCTTTTTTTTGCCACCTTGCATCAAGCACTGAAACAAAGCTTTTGTTTCCAGCTCTTGGCCTTAATCTGTCCGCCCGCAGATCCGGTGCGTACGAGGGAGGTGAAATCCTTCCCTCTCGGGGGGCTGCTGGGTGCTGGGGCTTGCCAAGGAGTCGGGCGTTCTGGCCGCGCGAAGCAGCCGGCGCTCGCTTAATGCCGCTGGAGCTCGGTGGAAATCCAATCTCCTGGCAGGTCCCGGGGCGAGGATGGTGCCTCCCGTGCACCCCCTGCATGGGGTCCGGTGGCAACTAATCACCTGCCATTAAAGATCGACGCTAATTACATAATGGGTTTGCACCAGGTGATGCCCAGACAAGCTCTCTCACGGGATTTCCCAACTTTTGGAGTGTTTCACTTTGCAGTCATCCTCAAGTACTTCTGCCATGGGGGGGGGGGGGGGTGTGTAATTATTGATATCATGGCAGGACCCAGTGTGACTGCACGAGGGCTTGTGGGTGAGCGTGCCCCCCCGGGAGCTGGGGCAGTGTGGGCACACGGGCAGGCACTAGGGATGGATCTCCCCATTCCCACCATCGCAAACAACAAATTGCAGGAGGAAAGCTGCTTTTTGGGTCTGTCGGTGAAGCGAGAAGGGCAGCCGGTGGTGAAGAGGCAATGGCAGGATGTTCTTGGTGGTGGGCCAGCTATTAATCCGGGTGTTTTAGCAAAAAAAAACCCGTTTCTTTCTTCAGGTTTGTGTAAGCAGTGGGAGCGGGGAGAACTGGGGGTGGAGGGGGCTTGTCTGGGATTAAACTCGCCCGAAAGCCAAGCACGCCAAGCTCGCGAGCCTGGGGAGAGCTTAATTAAAGGAGAAGCATTTCCAAGAAAATAATACGGAGTATTTAAACGGGATTTTTTTTTTTTTTTTTTTTCCCTGGGCCCAGAATGTCTCTTTTTTTTTTTTTTCCCCTCTTCGGTGTCAGCTTTAATAGAACAAAATGAGATCTCCAAGAAAAACAAATTGGAGCTCTTAAAAAGGCACCGGGGAGATAAAAATCAGTAACACTGTTGCTGGTAACACCTTGGGTTATTAAAACGGAAAGAATGCTAACGATGCGATTTGCATGGGCCTTTCTTGTGGCTGCGCCCCGGCAGGAGCCCACTCGCCCTGGGAGGGGGGCACAGGCACAGCACGGCCCCGGAGCCCCTCACCGTGGCTTCTGGGCTGGGCTGCAGGGCACGGGCGGCTCCGCTGGCCGGGGGGGGGGGGTTGGGGTGTATTTGGGAAACGATCACACGTAGGGGATTTTGGAGGGCTTTATTTTTCTTACCTAAGGCCAGCAAATATTTTCCCAAAGGCTCACGCTGGGGTTAAATACTAAAAGGCTTTAAAAAAATGGCAAGAATGGGGATTTAGGGGACACCAAACTTAAAAAAATCAGTTAAATCAGCGCTGATCTCGTTGGGAAGGGAACCACAGCCCATCAGAGCTCTTTCAGAGGTGACAAATGTGTGGATGCAGCTATCAAGCTGGGCTTATTATAGCTGCTGGGTATGGCTTTGCTTGGCACGCTGAGATGCCAGGGAGCTTCTGGGGAACTGGGGTCGCCTCCTGTAAAACCAGTGCCCCGATGGGACTGGTAGGGCTGAATCCTGTGCTGAAGGGCTGCTCTTGGTGCCATGGCTGCTGGGAGGCTCTCCTGGCTGCGTGCCCGGGGGTTGCTCCCCGGGATGCTGAAGCAGGGATGCAGGGTGGGCTGGGGAGCAGCTGGTGATGTGGCTTTGCACTTTGATCCCTCATCCATTTCTGCCTTCCTGCAGGAAGAGCGGATTAAAAGCTGCCCCATTTTTCCCATGTGCTTCCATCCCAGCCAGAGCTGCCCATCTCCTGGTGGGAAGCTGGTGGAGGCCACCAGCGCTTCCCTGGGACCCACCAGAGGGCTGCGGGGATGGAAGGGGGGGTGGCACGCAGGCTGCTGCCCCATGTTCGGGGTGAGGAGGCTCAGCACTGCTGTGGGGTCCTGTCTGTCCGTCTGTCTGCCTGGCAGGAGGATGCTTTTGCACAGGGTGGCTTTAAAATGTCTGGCATGATGCCACCCACCCCATAAACCCAACCTGACAGGGGTGCAGAGGCCAGCTCCTGCCTCGCTGCCATGCCCGGCTCCATCAGATAAGTCAATTATAGCTTTATCACCTAATTGCAGAGTGTAATAATAGCAGGGTGTTATGGAGATAGGACCTTGCCAAGGGGTGAATATCAGCGGTGTTGGGGTTTTGTTGGGGTTTTTTTTTTTCTTTTTTTTCAAAATAAACTCGGTGGGGCTTCGGCACTGCTGGAGGTGGGAGGTGTTTGTGGGGCTCCTCCTGCCTGTACCCCACCATGTCCCCTGCCCACATCAGCATCAAATAAAAGCCATGCTGACCTCTGCGATGCCAGGGCAGCTCAGTGAGAACCCAGCCTGGGAGGGGAAGGGGTGAGGACCGACAGGGATGTTGTCAACTGCTTTCTGGATGGCTTTTCTTGTGCGCCTTGGGAATGGGGTTTTCATCCCTTGCAGGTTTTTCCTGTCCTCCTTGGCAGGTTGCAGGGTGCAGCACGTGGGCACGGGGCTGATGCTGGGGAGCCCTCAGGAGGGAGAGCTGGGTGTGTATCCTAAGCCCTTGCACAAGGCTTTTCTGCTCTTGGTGTTGCCTGTGAAATGCTCAACTGGTGTCCCTGCGCCGAGATGGGCAGAGGAAAATTTCCTATTTGGTAACTCTTTCCCATCCTGCTAGGGGTGGTGTGAGAGAGGTAAACTGGGCATCAGCCCTGATACCCAGAGCTCTGCTTGTCTCTGACCTGCAAGGTCCTGGTTTGCCACTGTCCCCGTGGAACCCTGCGGCCATCGAGGTGGCTCCGTGCTCCTGGTGTTGGGATTTGGGGCATTTCCCTGCCCAGCCTGGCCTGGCTGGGGATTTTCAAGACCCATATTGGTGGGTTTCTCCCCCAGAACTGAAGTTTTGCACTGTTTGTCCCAATGTCTGCAGGGTAGAGTGATTAAAACTCAGGACATCTGGGGACAAGGGATGGTGACACAGGCTCAGCTGAGAGAGCCTGGCACTTGGGATCTGCGTTTCAGGAGAGGGAGATTCCTATAACATCAAATGTGTTGCCCAAAGCTAAGAAATCATGGCAGATTATTTTTTTAATGCCGTTAAACTCTGCCCTGCTTCAGTTCATCAACCAAAGCGTGAACCAAACAGTGGAGGTACTTCAGGTCCTGATTTGACCTCTCTTAGCTGTTAACCCTTGCTGGCCCATCCAAAACTACACCTGGAGATAAAATGAGCCCCAATCTGGGTTTTGGAACTTGTTTTCCTCCCTTGAGACAACATCCCTCTGACCCCAGGTTTCCCAACACAGCCTCCCCCCACCACTTTCTGTGCCCCACTGGCCTCATAAACCAAAACGCGCTGCAGAAACAAGCAGGGAGCAGTTTTTACAGCAGGGTGGCAGAGAGTTTTCCTGCTCAACGAAGGCAGTTGCTTAAGATTTTTATTGTGGGGTGAAGAGGGAAGGAGGGAAAAAACCCAAAACAACAAAGCAAAAAACTGCTGGGAAAATGATGCCAGGCAGAGCAGCGTTTTAATGTTTCCTTTGCTTCTGAAGCAGGAATTAGCTCTTGCAAAATGTGAGGCATTGCAGGGCGGTGGTGGCCCCTCGGCCACACGCTGGCACTTGGTGCAGCAGATATACCAGGGCAAAGCTCAGGCTCCATCCAAGCATCTGAGTTTCGGAAGGTGGTGAAGAGCTGAAAAAGCAGGATGTGGGTCCAGGGTGCGAGCGGCAGGTTGTTGGCTGGTTTCCCTGTTAGTCAGGGCTGGTGATGAGTTGATCTCCTTTTCCATTCAGTTATGAATGAATCAGTTCTGGCTCAGCCCGATGGTCAGACTGGTTAAGCGAGAAGCAGCTGGTATTCATCTCATTAGGAATGGAGACAGGAGCGAGCCTCTCCTTCACTCTGCGAACGCCGCGTGATCCCCAGCCCGCCCGCAGCCGCTGTCTCGGTGCCCAACGGGACTGGCAGCAGTGTGGGAGCCACCCAAGCGCTGGCTGGGGGGGAATTGGCTTCTCCATCACCCCACTCCTTACACCTCCGTGCCCCTCCAGGCTCCTCAACACACCAAAGCTTCGTGGCCAGGTCAGACCGAGTGACGGATGCAAATGGGCTGCAGGCTGCCACCGGTCTTTACTTCATTGCTGGCACATGGCACAGACACTTGGCCCCGTGGTGACATTCAGCTCTGCCTGTCCGTAATGTCACCACCACGTGCACAAGCACGCCGTGGCCAGGCAGGGCTTGGGAAGGGAGAGCCTCGTGTCGGGGTCATTGCAGAGGCTGAGCCCTTTCTGAGCAATGTGGTGATGCTGCTGTAAAGAGACCACCCCCAGTGCAGTGATGGAGTGGCTGGAGGGCTGGTGGCCTCCAGCAGATCTCCGTGGTCTGGTGCTGGGTGAGTGGCAGGGTTACATCCACCCTGTTTGTATCCCAGGGCTGCCCGTGGCCTCCCACATCCCTCCTTACCCCGGCATCCCGGGACACTTCAGCTCTGTGCTGCTGAAGCCACTTGCCCCTTGCTCTTCTCTTTGCCTCTGGGTGTGGATGGGCTTCACGGGAGAGACTGAGGCTCAGGTGCTTGAAAACAACCCCAGGGGACTGTGGGGTGTGTTACCTACAGCAATCCCACACCTGGCCCCTGTGGAAAAGGTAATTCTGATTCCTGCCCCAAAATGCAGTATTTCCACGGGGAGCAAGAGGAGGCTTCATGGCTTTTAAACCTCACGAGGACCAAAACTTACCCAGTAACTGATAGCACCCTTCATTAACCTGCCCTGTTATTTATTCCCATTTCAAAGCCCTTGATGCGGCAAAACCCGACCGCGTTTCTCTGCGGACGCCCATTAATATTTCACCGGGCTCCGCGACACTTTGCTGCCGAGGCACTTGGAATGGTACGGGCTGTCCCCAGTTCCCCCCAGTTCCCCCCCGCCTCGTTAAACATTGCGCAGCTCCGGGGACGCCACGACGTGGCTCTGCCCGCAGCCATCCTGTGGGCTCAGCCCTCAGGGGGTCCCTTTTTTAATATATATGTATATGTGTGTGTATGCATAGATGCACACAGGCATATATATGCACATATATGTATATACATGTGTGTATATGCTGGGTCCTGGTTCAAGGTGCATGGGCAGGAGCTGGAGGGCTCGGGGTTGGGTTCCTGAGATGCTAATGGGAAACATGGGGCTGGGGACGGTCCCGCGCAGGAGACTCTGATGTCTCTGGTGGCTTTTCTCCCCCAGCCCTGAGCATCAAAGGGCCGGGATGGCCCGCTGCCAAAGCCACCCGGTGTCTGAGAAACTTTCAAATGAGAGCAGATCAGCCCAAAGTAACAGCCCACTGACAACGAGGTATAACCTGTTCCTTGTTGGGGGGAAAAAAACAGAATAAAATAAAACATTGCAGTTCTTCACTTTCCTTTAGCTATCGGATTTGCTTAATTACAGCGTGGTCTTTTTTTCTTGAGACACTCAGGTGTTCTCAAATGGGTGCTTTAATGTGAGGAAACTCCAAGAGATTAAAATCACATGGATATTTTAGCCCTCTTTTTGCCCCTGGGGGTGTGGTTTAATGATGATACACAGGTCTTGCATCGTTGGGGGATTTTTTTTCCTCCATCATTCGACTTTCAGGAGCATTATTCAGAGGCGTTAGTGTTTACATGCTGGAGGCCCAGGGGAAGCTCTCTGGCACCAGAGAGGGAAATAATTTCCCGATGGCCATCAGGAGAAGAGCCTGGATCTTCCACCCCGGAGTGGTTCTGCCGGATGGATATGGCTGGGACAGCCTGAGATACTGCCCTGGCTGTGAGCCCGCTCAAGGGCTCTGCTCAACCTGCTTACAGACAGCTGGGTTTGGTTTTTAAACTTATTCACTCAATGGAGGAGACTCCCTGATGGATCCTCCACCATGGTCAGTCATCACCTTGCGCCCTTGCTCATGCTGCAGGAGGGTTTGGGCTGGGCCTGGGGAGCTGCCAGTGTGGTGGGAGAGCCCAGATGGAAGAGGCTGTTGCAGGGAGGTGTTAATCTCCTTTGTGAATGAAGCTCGGGGGCAAAACAACCAAAAAGCTGATGGGCGCAGCCTGGAGAGGGACCTCCCTCCGGAGAGCGCCCACAGCCGCCGCCGAGCCTTTCCCTTTCATATTTCCAGCCCCACGTAGAGTCTGGTGTGGGGCGGACTCTGTCTTCGGGGAAACTGGGGCCGTGTTGGGTGTAAGCAAATAAGTAACATAACTGAAATATTTTGATAATATTCGGGCGGGCGGCTCTGCTGGGGTGCTGTGGGGGTGGCATTGCTGCCGCCCCGGCGCTCGCTGGTTTGGGGCGCTCGCCCCAAGGGGGCTCAGGCTGAGGTTGCTGGAGCATTTTTTCTCCCGGAGCTTGGGAGGCTCCACGGGGTGGTTATGGGCTGGGGGTTGGTTGGGGGGAGGATGCTGGGGTGCAGCACCGCGGGGGGGCAGAGCCAGCAGCGCACGTGGGTGCTGCTGGGAGGAACATGGGGGATGCTTCCTTTCAACCTCGCTCATCCTTGGGGTGTCCCAGCCTTGGCTGATGGGCACTTGGGAGATTTGACTCTTCCCATGCCATCCCTGTCCCGGTCCTGCTGGAGGAAGGCTGCTGGCAGGACCCTGTCCTGCTCCCTGCAGCACATGCACCCATCAGGGACACCCCTGTCCTGCTCCCTGCAGCACATGCACCCATCAGGGACACAGCCGCCCTCCCCAGCGCTCGCCAAAGCATCAAACAGCCTTTGGGTTTGGCTGGGGTGGGGTACCCCAACATGGGGCAGGGGGTGACACAGCCATCAGGGCTGGCAGGAGCTAACCCTCCCTCCCTATGGGGTGGGTTTTTTGTTGAGGTGCCTTTACCGACTGTTGGGGTGCAATGTGACAAAAGCAGGCACTGTGTGGTGCTGGAGGGAAGGGGCAAGGGACAATTAATTATTAATCAGTCCCCAGGAGGGATGTGGGAAGGAGTCTCTGCTCAGCACCACACACCAGGGAAGGGTCAGGTGAGCTGGGAGGAGAGGAGGGGGAACGATGTGCAGTGTGGAAGCCTGGGCTGGGGTTGTTCCTGCTAGAGGAGGGAAGGTGCATTACTGCCTTCAGCTCTCTAAAAAATTCCTAACAAGGTGCTAAGCTGTTCTCTCTGTCCGGTGGGGGACTGGTTGCAAAGTGATGCTTTGAAATTTTGCAGCAAGGAGGGAGTTGGTTGGGAGAAATACTTGGAATGCAAGAAGACCAGCCCTTGTCTAGGGAAGGCTGGAGATGCCCATCACCGGGGAGTGTGGAGGACAGGCTGGGCAGGAGTCTGCCAGGGCTGGGAGGAGCCCATGGATGTCCTACAGTGGCACCTATTTGTCTGGAAAATGGTGGTTGCAGTGTCTGGGCCGGGTGGAGGAGCTGTGCCCAGGGCTCCTGCTTTGGTCTCAAGTGTGCTGCAACTCTCCCCTTAATGGTCGAGGCTGGCAAAGGGCTGGAAGTATTTTTCTTTCTGAGTATCCCTTAATTAACTCAAAGGGAAGGCTGTCAAGTGCCCAACTGGGAGGGAAGAAAGATCTCCATGCGCCTGTGACCAGCCCAACATTTCGCCTCCATTTATTCTCCCCAGCCTCTTTGTTTTCCCTTTGGAAAAAAAAAAAAGGGTGTTTTTCTCTTTCCCTCTATTTAACTGCTATTTATTTGCTGGAAAGTGGAAGGAATTCAGCTGGGATCAGCCCAGCTCCTGCCAATGACTGGAGTTGAAAAGTTTCCGTGGGGAAGATGTAAGAGCAGAGCAGGGGGGCTGTTTTCCACCCGCCGCCGCTCCTCGCTCCGCAGGCCCCCGTGTCATGGCCAGCCAGGCTGGGGGGGTTCAGGCTTTTTTTTGCCTGGGCTGTTGACAAGCACCCGGGGGAGCTGGGAGGGGAGGAGTGCAGACTCAGGCTGGAGGGTTTCTTCTCGCCGTTAATGGGAAACAGAAGATGGCTCGGGAGAAATTTGGCAAAGAGGGGAAGTTTTCTGTCTCTTGCAGCATGGATAAAAGGCTCCTTTCTCACCCCCAGCCTCCCTGCAGAAGGCAGAGGGTTCCCAAACACAGCCTGGGCGGGGAGTGCCAGGAGGGGAGAGGAGACACAAAGTGCCCCGTGATTTCGCAAGGGATGGAGCAGCCCTGGGCCACCAGCTGCGTTTGGGAGGGGTCCCCAACCTGCCTCCCACTGGGAACCAAGGGCCCTCCCATCTTCTCCCCAGGGCATCAAGGGGTTGGAGTCCCCCAGGTGCCTTCAGCCCAGAGTGACATGGGGGATTTTTGGGGTCCTGCAGCTGTGCCTCGGATAGAATATCACCATGTGAGGTGCTGGGGTCTGGACCCCAAGCCCTGAATTAAGATTGACATGGGTGGTTCCCACGGTCCTTTAAAAGGAGGGGATGAGTTTGCCTTTTGGCTTTCCTCCAAGGTGTGGCCAACCTTGCAGGGAAAGCCCTTGGGTAAACGAGCCCCAGGTGCCCTGCATTGGGTAAATGAGTGCCAGGTGTCCTGCTTTGGGCATAAAAGCTGGGACCACTTGCAGGAAGGGTGGAGTGTCTGTCTGTGAGGGGTATGCACTTCGTGGAGTTTCCTGTTGGGGAAGGACCTCCTGACTCTCCCTGCAAATGGGCCCCGGGCAGGTTTGGCATTTGCAAGCTTGGGCTTTGTGGGGGAACAATATGGGACTACTTCTGTCATACATGATCAGCCCATTGACTTGGTTGTCTCCCATCTCTTCTCTGGGAGACTTTGTTTATTCCACCTGTTATTGGTCATGATGTGTTGTCAATGGGGTTGATGTCTGTTATGTGTGACCTGTTTGACTTCTTTGTACCCCCAGCCATCACCCATGTACTGACCCTTTTGTATACAACAGGAACTAATTACTGCTTCCTTCTGCTGCTGGCTGTGTCCTTTGTGCTAAGCCTAGTGACTGGCAAAACGCCACGGAGATGGAGATGCGATGCCAGTTGCAGCAGTGGGTTTGCACTGGGCATAGGCACCCACAGAGATGCCCATGGATGCTGTGCCTGGCTGGGAGATGAACCACTGACCTTGACATAGCGGGTCCCCTTGGCATTGTCCCCTTGGCCTGGCCCGTGAGCTGTGGCGCTGCTTTGCTGCCTGCACTGATGTGCCCTGGCCTTGAGCCACCACCTCTGCATCCCAGCCAAGCTGCTTGGAGCCAGGGCAATGCCCTACCAGCCACGTGTGCAGGATGGCTGGCACTGTGCTGGGGTGGAGGTGAGAGTGGGGCAGGGGGTGAGGTGCCCCAGAGTCCCTCTCCTGCCCTTTTGAGGTTTAAGGTGTCCCCCCAGAAGTGACAGTGCTCACCTGTGTCCCAGGCTGGGAAGTAGTGGCTGAGCATGTGTCCCAGTGCTGGTGTTGGTGCCAGGCTGGGATGGGCTGGCAGCCTGCTCGTGTCCTTGCAGGTGCCCACTCCCTGGCATCCTCCCTGGTGTTTTTACCTTGGATGGATGATCATGTCTTGCAGAGTGGTCTCTTGGTGCTGGGGGCCTCCAAAGGGAGATAAAGCAATGAGATGAATCCCTGAGGCTCCTCCACCCCCATCCCCCAGCTGCACTGGTCTCCCAGTTGTCTGTATGCTACAGGAACTGGTTACCAGTACAAATCTGCCGGCTGCAAGAAGCAGCCACAGCAGGGATTCAGAAGAGGTGACATGTTTTTGGGCTGGGGGAAGAGGAAGGATGTCACCACCATCCCTGTTGGGATGGCCCTGGCAGAGCCTGAGTGCTGAGCTGTTCCCAAGCCAGCGCTTCGTGTGCTTGTACAAGCAACTGGAGGAGGTTAATCATCATCAAAGCCCAGTGAAGTTTGGTCAGGTCATGGCTTTTTCAAAGGCTTAAAATTTTGGGTGTGCAGCAGCTGGTGTCCAGCACCACGGCTGACCCGTGCCATCCCCCTGGGGTTAATCATTGCCGTCGGCTCCAGGACTGGTCTGGCTCCAGCAATGGGACCTGTCTCCCCAGAAACACAGGGTGAGGGGTCAGCATGTGGGGCCTGGAGGAAACCCCAACCTGCCAGGGTGCCTTGGGCTGGGGAGAGCTGAGCCCCTTGACCCTAACCTAAATCCTGACCATAACCCTGACACAAATCCTAACCCTGGCCCTAACCCTGACCTAACTCTAATCCTCACACTGACTCTAACCCTGACCCTTTTCCCTCTCTTTCATTTTATAAGGTAGATACCGTGTTTATTGCCCTGTTGGGACCAATGTGGTCACCCAGAGTGGAGCAACCTGGAGCAGCTTCTGGCAGCCACTTGGGAGCCCCCCACTCTCCCCACTCACCCTGGTGGGTCCTGTGCTGTCATCTGCACGTGGAGCTGGATAGGGGGGAAGGACCTGGTCCTCTTTGGTCACCCAGTCCCAACTGGGAGGTCCCTGGGGGCTGCTGGTCCAGCTGCTACTCTAGATGTGGCTGCTACATGTAAATCCCAAATTAAGCCCAGGAATCACGAAACTTGGGGCCTGGGCCCCATCTTCTCACCTCCAAAATGGGGCTGGGGGCTATCAGCAGTTTCCCCACCCTCTCTCTGCAGAGCTGCCAAATAAACATGGGGGCTCCTGTCCTTCAGGTGAGTGGCTGCACTGCGGGGGGGACATGTGAGGGGCATCACAGCTGGGGAGAAAAATTATATTGAAAAGAACAACCCAGGAAAGATGGAAAAAATCAGGAGTAAGGCTGCCTGGGTTTGGCACTGTGTGTTTGGGTGAGCACTGGGAGGTGTGGGGGCAGCCAGACCCCAGGCTGGTGCCTGCGGTGCTGTGCTCACTGCTGGTGTTCCTGATGCTGGAAAGGGTTTTTTTATATATGTATATATATATATATATATAAAAATACTTTCTTCTCCCTGTGGGTGTGTTTTGAAAAGGGGCTTGGGAACAATGAGGATTAACAAGCAGATAGAGAATTAAATGCAGGGTTTGAGTCTTCAAATGTGTGCACATTTCAGAGCGCCTGTTTGTGCCAAGATAAACTCCGTCAGGAATAAACATCGTTTTACATGAAAGGCTAATTACAGATTGGCGCTCCGCGGGCGGGAGGAGGGAATTTTCACCAATTAAAATGGAACTTTTCTGTTTTTCATGAAATTGCTGCATTAAAACGCAGCCAGGGACTGGTGAGGTGTTTGACAGCACAGTTGATGGAGGGGATGCCCACCCCCAGGCTGTGCAGTGGGGACTTGGCAGTGCTGGGTTAATGGTTGGACTTGGTCATCTTAGAGGTCTCTTCCAACCAAGGCTATTCTATGATCCTGTGTGTTTTTTTTCCCCCCAGTACTAAAGCAGCTCTGCCAGTTCATTTGGGCAGGAGCTGCGTTAGGGCACCAGTTTTCCCCAAGAGCAGTTGAACCCCAAGAGCTGCCCTCAAGACGTGCAGCTGCGGGCTCTCACCCAGGGAGATGGGCCATGAACAAACTTGTTCCAACTTGGAGTCACCCAACATCAGGAGAGATTGGAGGAACAAGATCTCCAGCCTCTGTGAGAGTGTAGGTCATGGAAAGATGCGTGGATGGGACATGGTGGATGGGAGCCCATGTTGAGATGAAGTTGTTGCAACTGGAGCTCCTATTTGTTGAGTAATTTTAGTGTGTGGTAGGTGAATCATCTCTCAAAAATCGTAAGCCAGAAGGCGACGTAAAGAAGAAAAACCTTCCCAGCCTGCCGAGGGGCGTGCTGGGGAGAGGAATCCAGCCGGGGCACGTGGGGGGTTTCAGCTGCAGAGCACATGCTGCCTTGTTGCTTTTGGATGGATTTCACAAGAATTTGCATTTCTGGACCAGCTCTGGAGCCTCTGAGGCCGAGTGGGAGCTGGGCTGTGGATCGGGAGGACATGATACAGCTCAGACATGAGCTCAAACACCATTTTGCTCTAACCAAGGTTAAATTTTATGTTTTTGGAATGAAACGATGCAAAACGTGGCTGCGGCTGAGTTTCTCTGAGACGTTCAGCCCACGAACCTCAGGCAAACACTCCTCACCTGCTGCTTGCCAAGCAAAACCACAGATGTGTCTCCATCTCTACTTAACATGGCCACAGGGCAGCTAATATTGGGACTTTTCTCGCACATGAGCTGGTATCTGTCACTTAGTGGGCACAGGAGGTGGCCTGGGCATCGTCTCTTAAATGCCCCTTGCATCCTTGAGAGGGAGGGAAGGCAGAGAGGCCCGATCAGGAGAGATGCAGCAGTTTGTTTAAAGGAAAGGACATTCCCAGCCTGCTCTTCTCCAGTGCTTTGTGCTCCTCAACCAGTTAAAAACTGGGTTTTTTTTAAAAAGTCTCCTATGGTAAAGACTGGGTGGATGCTTGTTGGAACTGGCCTCTGAGAAGCTGTTTCATTATCCATGGTCATGGGACCATGCCGTGGTGACGATAGTTGGCACTTCTCCTATGACATCCACGTTTTTCCTGACTCTGTCCTAATACTGCCATGAATGGGACACTGAAAGGGTCTTTACTCAGACCTGGCCTTGAATAATTCCTCTGAATAATTCCATTTATTCTGATTTTCAGGCTGTTACGGAATTGTTTTAGAAAGAAGGGAGGGGAGGAGAAGTCAGCCCAACCTGATAAAGGAGGACTTTGTTCTGAAGCTTTAGGGTATGGTACCAAGCAGGGCTTGCTATACAGTTAATGAGTTTATCTGGCTTTTAGCTGCACGTGATGCACTGTGGCTGCCACCGCACTGCTCCACCACCAGCCTGGCTGCTCCTCAGCTTGCTTTGCTTTTTAGCTTAGTGTCCCTTCCTGCCGTGCATCGCGGTGGCCTCCTCAGATGTCACTTTGCATCTGCCTTTATTTAAGCCTTGACCAACAACACCCCCTGGGATGTGCTCAGTCCATGGGGGGTGTTGAGCACATTGGGTTGAGCCGTTGGGAGAGTTTCAGGCTTTGAGTGAGCAAGAGGATGACGCAAATAGCTTTGTAAGGGCACAAAATAAAACAGCTGCTTCATTTTCAGTGCAGATGTGCTGTGGGCGGCACGGATTAGCTCTACAGAGGGGGGGTCACAGCCATCCTTTTCCCAGCAGTGTCTGCATGGGCAGGGTAACCAGGTTGCTTGGGCTTCCAGGCCACCCAAAAAGAGAACCAGGTCGGGCTGGGAAGGGCTTTGAAGATGTGGGATGAGGTTTGTCCTGCCAGCAGAGCTTCCCTGTCCCCAGGAAACATGAGTCAAGTAATTATTTCTTGCAGGAGCGGTGCAGATGGGGAGATGGAGGTGAATTACCTTTGGCTGCCCCATCTCTCCTGAGAAATGCCAAGTGCCTGGGGAAGGTGACCCTCCGCAGCGCATCCCCATCCCCTCCGGCAGCCACCCTGCCCTGGCCGTGCGACATGAGCCGGAGAAGCCGCGGGAAGCGAGGGAAGACACTTCCTTCAGCGGCGGATCTGAGGTCACCTCCTGGTCCTTGATCCCTCCAGCCCAGGGTATTTGGGTCAGCGGGGAAGCACGGCTGGGAGCGACGTCCCTTCCTTCTCTCTCCCTGGAGACTCATTTTTTAAAGGAACAAATAGGCTCAGCTGCAAGTATGATGCAGTATGATTTTTTAATGATGTTTTTTTGGAACAATGAGCTAAATACCAGAGGGATTTGGATCTGTGTCTCAGAGCGGTGACGTTTTCCCCCTGCTGTTTCTCACCTTCCTGCACCCACCTTGCTCTGCTCCTCAGCACCCAGAAACCTTTTTCTGCTTAGGAAAATACCAGCAAGGACAGAGCTTTTCATCCTTTTGGGATGGCCTTGCTGGAAAGAAAGCTGGTGTGGTGCCCAGCATGTGGGACCCATCTGGACCAGCCCTGGAGGCCCTGACCACCTCTTGCTGCCATGAACACAGATGTGGTGCTCACAGCCCTCCCTGTCCCCCTGGCATCACTAGCCCCATTGCAATTCCTGACCCCTATGTGCCAGCCTTGATGGTGTAGGGCTGGTGGGCAAATGTGTTCTCTCCCTGGTTTTTATTCCGTCTCAAGCTCAGAGTGAGCGGTGCTGGGGAGGATGGCTCAGCTTGGCCATGTTACCCACATCTCCTACACCATTACATCACTGTTCCCCGTGGAGATCTTCAACCACTGTATTCCCCTTTCTGTGTTGAAGGCCACATTGCTTTGGACCTTCCATGGGACAACAGTTGGGCTGTCTTTGTTAAGTCAAGGTGGGAAAGAGCAATTTTGGGAGCTTTAGCTGGAGCTTTTACCTCCTGTGCAATCACACTGGTGGGATGCTCGCCTTGGTCAACCCCCCTGCTCCAGGAGAGGGACACTAGCCCCATGCTGGACTCTTCCCATACCCTACAGCATCCCCAGAACCACCAGGAAGGTCCCTTCAGCTCTGGAGGAAGTGGGGGCTGCAGGTGGCCTTGGCCCCACTGCCATCCCTACTGGACCAAGCAGCAAGGAATGAGGTGCATGCACCCAAAGGGGTCACAGCTCCCCAGGTGCTGTTCTGTTGCCTTCCTGAGGGGCTGTGGGGTGGAGCAGGGTGGCACAGACACGGCTGGTCTCAGCAGAACTCATAGTGTCAGCAGCGAGGTGGCTGTCAGGGCAGGACAGCACACACTGAGCCACCTCCAATATTGCCAGCCCCAAATCAGAAGTCACCTCCACTCCCCCTTGGCATCCCTTGAAGAGGGTGTTTCTTGACCATTGCCAGATGGGTCCCCCCCATGGCATCCAGCCAGGCAGCTCCAAAACCAGCTCCTTCAACTGGTGCTTCCAGGAGGTGGTTGGACTTACGGCATCTCGAGACTCGATCAAGTCTTAACCTGACTCCTGTCCAAATTCTGCGCAGCTCTTGAGCTCCTTCCAGCCCTGTCCTCAGCTGGCTTCTCTCCATCGTTTCTTTTAGGATCTGCACCGCGCTGCTGATAAGGCTTTGCACCTCTTGTGGGGGCTTGTCTGTGTGTTTCAGTATCTTGCCCAGGTTGTCAGCCACAGAAGGTTGCGAGGTGTGGCTGGGCTAGGAATTAACCATCTCATCCAAACCCCCTGGAAATCAGAAGCAAAGATTCCCCCTTCTATTTAATTCCCCCTGTGGGCTTTAAATCAAGTCATAACTTCTCCAGCATCTGAGGAGCTGCCAAAGGGAAGCCCTGACTCAGGCTCCTTAAGCCCCATCTGTCTCCCACTGGAGGAATGGCTGCATCTGCCCTTCACGTCCAGGAAAGCCCAGGAGAAACTCCAAGTCTTTTCCAACCGAGGCTATTCTATGATGGCCAAAAACAAACCCTTCATCCCCTGGTCCATTGGCTCCATCTCCATGTCCAGAGAGGCAGGTGTGGGATTACACTTCACCTGAACCCCACTTTTCCCCAATCCATGGTTTTCTCCTCTGCTTTTCCTCCAGCCTTGCCTTGAATTGGCAGTGCTGGGTTAATGGTTGGACCTGATGGTCTTAGAGGTCTCTTCCAACCAAGGCTGTTCTGTGACCCAGCTGAAAGGAGATCACCCCCATCATGCTGGGGATAAATGGGGGGATAAGTTGTGCAACCTGCTCTCCAGGGGCTGGTTTTGGTGTGAACGATGCCGGGACTGGAGCTGGGGCCGAGGCAGCTTTCTCCTGCCCCTGCCAAGGTTTCCTTCCAGCTCTGGAGCTGGCCCAGCCCTCCCGGCGTCCCGGGGCTTCGTTGGGAAGACAAAACCCCGCTCTGGAAGTGAGGCTATTGTTCTTACTAATTTTAACTTGCTATTCTTCCCCAAGCCTATTTTTATTCATTGCTTGTGGTAAGCCCTTTCTCTAAGGTAGAGCAATTTGCCACGGGACTATTTTTTTGTGTGTGTTTACCGATTTTAATTGAGAGCTATCTCCTTTTGACAAACCCAAAGCTGGAGGAGCTTTTAAGCGCCCGTTGCTGAGCCTCTCGCCCCGGGTTTGCTTTGATCTCCGCAGGTGAGTGTGCACTTTTAAGGCCAGAGATTGATACTGCTTATTTGCATGTAAATCTCCGGGCTTATTAAGATCAGAATCTGGCCCTTTAAATTTAATACTTTGCTTTATGCTTTTATTTCCGCGTTTCTTAAAGTAATTTCCAAAAATAACAAACTTCAAACATGACGGGGCCATCTAACGTTTTACTGCCTTGGCTGGAGTAGAAGGAACATTTCGGGAAGTATATTATCCAATTTAACGAGCCTTTCCCATCTTGGCTCCGCTCCCACCCCTCACCCCCTCTCCGAGTTGTTTTGGACGCCTCTTTGGAGCCGTGCCACCTAATCCTATTAGAAGGACTTGCATTGCACTGTGCCTTGTGTTTATAAGCAAGCAAATCAGCCTGAGAGGGGGGCTCCTCCTCTCCCTCACCCTTGTGCATCTCGCCCGGTGTCGAGATGAGAGCCCGGTGAGTCCCACCAGGTCCCCACACAGCCTTTGCTTTTCTTTTTATTGCTTCACTCTGCATTTATTCCAGAAGACTTCGGAGTAAATTGGATCCTTGCAAACCTATAATGAGTTTGGAAGGGTCAGTTCTTCCCAGGCTAGCGAGGGCTTCTTTGTGTGGTCTTTTTTGAAGAGCAGAGGTTGGAGAGGCTGTTACACAGCCGGGATTTGCTTTTAATAGGGACCTGGCTATTTTCTGAAAATCTCAGGGCTCTTGAAGGACAGATTGTTATTGTGCTAAAAGGGTTTGCAGAGAGCTTGCTTTGGGTGCAGAAAAAAAAACAAGCCTAAAAAAGGTATAAAAAAAGCAAAGAGCACATGTCCTGGGGTCTGTTCAGGGCAGACTGTGCCTGGGAGATGCTCCAGGAGGTCCCCTCGCTTGGGTGCTGGGTAGGGCTGGGATCCCCTTGTCTGTCTGTCCGTCCTGCCCTGGCCTGCCCCCCACTGAGGGGGCCTCTTGCTTCTCAGAGCTGGTAGACTGAGATTTTCTTTCCTTACCACATTGCTTTTCTTGAAAGCCTGCCTTTCCTCCCCAAAATAGTCACAGAAACCATTAAAGAGTGAGGATGGAGGGCAGGGAGAAGACAACAGACTGAAATAATCTGCAAGTAATATGAGTTTCTGAAAAAGGACAGACAGTGGTTTTCTCCAGAGGTGGGTTGGGAGGACACACGAGGTCACAGTCCCGCCTGGGCATTGCCTGGCAGGGCCAAGGATGTCATTTAACCTGGTACAATCCATGTGCCCTCAGCTCAGCTGCAAGGAAGAACCCCACTGACTGTGGTGCAAGGGGGAGGTGAGGGCAGCCTGGCTCAGTGATGGGTGATGTGGTACCCAGAAATGCAGAGCTGTAGCTCCAGAGGTGAAACTCTTCATAGTCAAAGCCAGGGAGCAGAGGGCTCGGAGGAGCTCAGGGGGCTTTTGGCTGTGGGGATGTCCCCTATGGAAGTGGCATCAAAGGAGGTGTCATCACATGTACAGCAAGGACCACCTTCAAAACTGGAGCTGGTCCCTGGTTGTTCCTCTCCTGGTCCCTGTTTGATGTCCCACCCTGACCATCACCTTTCTTCTCTTCTTTCTCCCTAGCATGGGTCGGCTCGTTGGCCATGGGCATGATTTTTTTCTGCTCTCCCATCGTCAGCATCTTCACCGACCGCATCGGCTGCAGGACCACAGCAGCCACGGGAGCTGCCATCGCCTTCATCGGACTCCTCTCCAGCTCCTTCACCAAGTAAGGCTGCAGAGGGGCTGTCCAGCTCCACAGCGAGCTCCTCTTTCTCACTGTTCCCTACAACCCCCCTGGTTACACATTGCTGCTGCTTTTTGGGGCAAAGCAGGTGGTTTCCATCCAGGTGAGAGGTCTCCTGGCATCCCTACAGCCCATGTGCACACACCCTCTTTCTCTCCAAATTGAACCAAGTTGCTCTTCTGTCCTTATTTATCAAGTGAATGAATTTTACCTGAGTGAAGGACTTTATTTTCTGGGATTTCAGCCCTCAGGTCCTTCATTTGATCTTTAAAACAGGCAGGGAGAAGTTGGTGTGCCTCTCACAGGCAGCTCCAAAGAGACACTCGTGGACAAAACCATTCTCCTTTGTGACCAATTTAATATTTTGTACCGAAAGGAAATTAATGCTTAAAATAATATTTCATGGGTTACACCTGGCAAGAGGGAATTTCCATGCAAGGCTGACGGGGAGGGGGAGGCAGATGGGGTCTGGAGCAGTTTGTGCTGTTCCTGTGCTGGCTCGGGCAGTGCGGGGCGATTGCTGCTCCTCGTTTTCCAGGGCTGATCCCATGCCATGAATTTCTGCTGGCCTGAGCTCACCAGTGTGCATTTGGGTGGCAGAGGTACCCGTTTCCATGTGAGAGTCTTTCCAACCCAACACATTTGCATCTTTGTGGGAGCAAAACAAGGTCAACTTTAGGGTCCTCTGTTAAGTGGAGTCTCAAAGGCATGGTGGAGACACCCTCCAAAGCATCACTTGCCCCAGTTTTTCTGATTAAAGACATTGCGTTGGGTTGGATTTCAGTTAAAATCAATGTTGTTTTAATTAAAATGCTTCAAGAAGTGGGGTTTTTTAAAGCAAATACACACTAGTCTGCTGGAGGGCGACTTGCCAGTGCTGTGCTCCTCCCTGCCCACCCTGCCTGCATGAGAAGCACGACACCAGCTCCCTTTTCCCCTGGTCAACGAGGCCCCTGTGCTCACCCTAACGTGGTTGCCTGTGTGTGATGGATCCCCAGGTCCCCAGCTTTGTGAGTCCCCCATTATGCTGGGAAGGGGGAAGCAGCTTCTGAGCCTCCTGGCAAAGCCCTGAGGACCAGAGCCTGTTGCAGTGAGGAGACCTGGGATGCTAAAGCCATCTTGCTCAGCAGCACAGGCAGCAGCGGGGAAGGAACCACCCTTGGTGACTTCCTCTGCAGATGCCACCCCTTTGTATTTCCAGTGCTAACAGTAATGGGGGGGGAGCGTGGCCGGTCCGTAGGGGAGGGATGCCCGGGCTCCTGGCAGCGTGCATCACAGGCGTTTCCCGTGAAATCTTGCTTTCCTTCTAATCAACCACGCTTGGACATTTCTTCCACCCCCTGCTCTATTATAAAATGTTCATGCAAAGAAAAAGAGCTCTTGGGACCGCGTCGCTGCCAGCAGCTTGTTGTGTTGGGGCTTAAAAAAAATATCAAACAGTCCAGGCAGAAAAGAATATTATTTCCAGGAGAGGTCCAGAGCTGAAATCCACATTTCCTGCCTTCTCACTCTGGGTTCACATTCCTTCACTGCCTTTTGAGGGAGAAGGGAGCCCCTCTGCAGCTGGACGGTGGTGAGGGAAGCTGCCTTCGGCACAGCTGAGCCGGAGCCGTTGGAAGAGCAGCAGTGCTGTGGGATTTGGCTGCTCTCCATCTGGATGGTGAAGGCCAGTCCCAAAATTTGGAGCTGGTGGCTCCTGCTCACCCAGAACAATGGAGAATTTTTTTTTTGTGGTCTCCCTTGCCAGTTCCCCCAGCTGCAGCTGGAGATGACCCATCCAGTGCTGGCTGGGCTATGTTAACTGGTGCAAAGGGCTGGGAGCTGTAAAGGGAGATGCAGCCTGGGTTTGGTGGGCTCAGGCAGGGCTGGGTGAAGGCTAATCAGCCCTTTATCTCCTGGTTTCTCTAAAATGGCTTTGTTTTGTGCAAACATGGTTCCCAGCACTGCTGATCCAAAAACCCAGTCAGCCACCAAGCCTGCATGGCAGGACCCCAATGCCCAGCTCATGCTCAGTGCCTCCAACTCTCCAAATATTGGGAGTTTTGTATGAAAACCACTAAGTGAACAAAATATGCTAAAAGCAGAGCTGTAGGGAAGGTTGAAGTTTTCTGGATGGGGTCAAGGCGAGGGTTTTCTTTGCTTTGCTGCCTTCACTGGGATGTCTTCTGCACTTGTAATAAGCTTGAGCCACCGCAGATCTTATGTGCCCTCAAGAAAAGAGAATCATAGAGTCCTAGAATGGTTTGGTTTGGAAGGGACCTCAAAGCTCATCTCATCCCACCCCCCTGCCATGGCAGGGACACCTCCCACCAGCCCAGGTTGCTCCCAGCCCCATCCAACCTGGCCTGGAACACTGCCAGGGAGGGGACAGCCACAGCTTCTCTGGGCAACCTGGGCCAGTGTCTCACCACCCTCACAGCCAAGAATTTCTGCCTAATTTCTAACCTAAATCTCCCCTCTGTCAGTTTAAAACTGTTACTCCTCATCCTCTCACTACATCCCAGTTGTGTTAAGACTTCACCTTCACTCCAGTTTTAAGGAGGATGTTTTAGCATGAGGAATGGGAGGTGGTGGCCAGTTCAGCAGGACTGTCTTCATATAGAATCATAGAATAGTCTTGGTTGGAAAAGACCTCTAAGATCATCAAGTCCAACCAATATGCCCTGCAATGCCCTCCCAGCCCTCCTCTTCTGCACCATTAAATGTTCTGGGGTGGGGTTTGAGTTCCTTTTCATTTGCCTCTCCTTCCCCTCTGCAATTTCTTCCTGGTTTCTCCTACAGAGAGAAACCCCCCCAACCTCCTGCCAGCGGGGCTGAACCAGGGCTGTTCCCATTGTGAGCTGTAAGTGAGAGGCAGCCATTGGAGGGAGACCTCCTTGTCCCAGGAGGTGTTGATATCCATGGGAGACTTCATTATCCGAGGGAGATGATGCCGCCCTTCCCACCGGAGAGCAGCTGGCTGATTCCCAGCGAGCAGGGTGGGAAATCCTGGCTAAGAAGCATGGCTGAAGGGAGCCCCTGCTCACACAGGGGTGCCTTAGCATCAACGAGGAGCAGATGGGAACCGCGGCATTTGTCTCCACTTATCCAACACGTCAGCTTAGCTGCAGTACCAAAGCTGGTGTGACCCAGCTGGCATGGCCAGGGCTGGTGCGTGGGTGGTCAGAGACAGCCTGTGTAGCCCAGCTGCTTGCCTGGCTCCTGCCGAGGGCTTTCTGATGTGGCTTCGTTCTGGAGTAGTTGGAAATTGCCTTTCATGACAGTCATTTGTCTTTGAGCCATTGGGTGCAGCAAGCACGTTCTGCTCTCTGCTTGGCTAGCTGGAGAGATGTGCATGTAATGGAAGAAGTGATGTGCTGGTATACATTTTCTCAACTTCAAACTGCTCTGTTAGACCTGGGCTGCTGTCTTCTTGCTTGTTTCATGAGCAGCACTCAGTATTTCGCATGAATCGTTCAGAATGTTGGAGTAAAGACCCTGTTTGTGCAGCATCTCTTGCCCAGTGAGCTGCCCAAATGTTTCCATCCCGCTCTCCTCCCATGCAGTGTTTCGTGGCAGACTTTTGCAGCTGAATGTATTGGACAGGGATGAAGGAAAAAAATCCTTCATCTGGAGAGAAACACAGCAGGTTATTTGCACCATCTAACATTAGGCTCCTTTCTCAGCTGCTTCTGTTGGGAAAACCAGGCTGGCAATTGGGAATTGGCTCCTTCCAAGGGCTCTCAGGACTTTCCACCTGTTCTGTAGAGCAGCCACTTCGCTCCCTCCTTGAGTGCAGCCACCAATGTAAGGTACAAATGCGATCTGTTAACTGTCTAATTGAATCTCCCAGAGGAGCTTAAAGAAGAAGAACTTAATTAACCAGCCTGGAGCCTGGGCAGAAACACAATGTTCCCTTCCTAAGTGCCTAATAACCAGCAGGGTTGGTGCCTTCTGCTTTCAAACACTGGGTGCAGAATGTTTTCAATTAGTCATTTCAGTGGAAAACAAAAAATTAAATGGATTTCTAGCTAAAAATAACCCACCCTGCCTACCTTAGAAAATCTTGCTCGCTGTAATTTAAAAACCATTCAAGTTAGGTCAGCTTCCCAAGGAGGGCAGGTTGGCTGCTGCCTTCTCCTCTTTGCAGAAAGCACTCCCCAGCTAGACTTCATTTTCCCAAAGCTTTAACGTGCCAGCTGCGAAATGAGGATAATCCTTGCTTTGGCTAGGAAATAAGCTCCTCCAGGTCAGACTGTCTGTGTAGCACCTGTGGTTTGTGGGTGACATAATAATGTTTGTGGGTGACATGATCATGGGTGACAAGGCTTCCTTAGCTCTGTGTAACGTAACCCCCTTGATGTGTTTTTTTTTCCCCACCAGGTCTCTGGAAGTTCGTTATTTCACGTATGGGATCCTCTTTGGCTGTGGCAGCTCCTTCGCCTTCCAACCCTCACTGGTCATCCTTGGTCACTACTTCAAGCGCCGCCTTGGCTTGGCCAATGGCATCGTGGCCGGCGGCAGCTGCCTCATCTCCGTGCCACTCCCCTTCTTCCTGAAGATGGTTGGGAAGGCCATTGGGCTGGCACATACTTTCCAAGTACTCAGTGCCTTAATGCTCATCCAGATATTCTTGTCCCTGACCTATCGGCCCATCTTGCCACCTTCTTGTGACTCTCATCACGATGGGCAGGACAAGCTGGGCAGCCGGAGCGCGCGGCAGCAGTGCTGGTCCCAGACGCGCAAGTATTTCAACTTGAGGGTTTTCCGGAGAAAGACCTATCGGATTTGGGCCTTTGGGATCGCTACGGCTGTCCTGGGATATCTCGTACCTTACATGAACCTGGTGAGAGCCTCGGCTGGGACTGGAAGGGGAGGGAGGTCCCTTTGTCCAGAGTGAAAGGACTCCTCTGTGCAAGCAAGAAGGAGGTGGGAAGGTGGCAGCAGGGACAGTCACCAAAAAGCCTTGCGGCTAAGAAACTGCTGCAGGCATGTCCTACAAGCAGGAATAGTGATGGGAGCACAGCTTGTTAATGCTCCGTTGTCTCCTCTGCGCCAGGGTGGGCAGAGTGGTCACTTCCCACAGGTCCTGAGGACAAGCAATGGTGGCAGGAGAGGAGAGGACTGTGGGGTTTGGGCTGGGCAGAGGTGGGGTGTGCAGGTCAGCGTGGTGCAGACATGAGAGTCACGCAACCACCCCCAAAGTCACAAGCCCTCTGCGGGAAGTCTTGTCCCTTGTTTCATATCCTCTCTTCGGGACATGAGAGGGATTAACTTCCTGAGGATTCATGTCCTTACATCCTTCCCTCCATCCTAGGTAAAATACGTGGAGAAGCGATTTCAAGAGACCAAAAAGGACTGGATCCTCCTGGTTTGCCTCGGAGCCATGTCAGGGCTGGGGCGCTTGGTTTCAGGCCGCATTGGCGACTGCATTCCCGGGCTGAAGAAGATTTACCTGCAGGTATGTTGTGTCCAACCCTCCACGTAGCTGCTGGCTAACGGGTCAGGGGTTAGCATCTCCACATCAGCATCAACACTCTGCTTAACTGTCCACCACAGATCACAGATCCTTTACCCACCATTACCTAGCACCCTTGTCTGCTGGTAGGGAAGAAAATTTATTATGGAAAGTTGTACAAAGAAATTACATGCTTGACCTGAGGTCTCGGTGTCTGTTGAACTATCAAAGTCTGTGGTCCCAACTCTTCCCAAACTGCTGGATGTCCTCTCACCTTCTTGTGGTTTTTGAAAAACAAACTGCTGAAATCTAGCAGCTAATCCAGCCGATAATCCTTCCTAAAGCTTCTTAAAAGGTTATTCTTACCGGCCTCTCCGAGGCCAGAGCAGAGGATGGATGGCATTGCTGGGTCCAGAGGAAGGGACGATGTCATTGACCTGTTCAGTGTTGTCTTTGTGACACTTCCTGCTGCTCATCCCCACTCACCCTGCACCCCGATGACGTCCCCGCTTTTGTCTCCCTAGGTCGTGTCCTTTGTGCTGTTGGGCATTCTGTGCATGATGATCCCCCAGTGCCAAGGGTTCGAGGGCGTCATTGTCATCTGCCTCTTCCTCGGCCTTTGCGATGGCTTCTTCACCACCATCATGGCCCCCATCGCCTTCGAGCTGGTGGGGCCCATGCAGGCGTCCCAGGCCATAGGGTACCTCATGGGGCTGATGGCCGTGCCCATGACCGCGGGCACACCGATAGCAGGTTGGTAGACCTGGACCCAGCTGTTGGGAGGGAGCAGTTTTCACCTGTGGTGATATTTTGGTGTGAGAGCAGACATACAGTTTTGAATTTTCTGGCTGGTCATGTCATGGGGGGGTTGAAGTGTGGGTGTAGCATCGCTTCATGCCACGTCCTGTAGCATCTTTCTTCAGGCTGATGAAAAGTGACCAGCAGGAGAACAGTGAGAGAGACCCAAGATCACGTTAACTGATCTCTGTTTGAAGCTGAGCTAAAATTTGGCAGATACTAGTTTTCTAGAAGTCCTTTTAGATACCTGGGACCGACTGCTAATCACTAAATTCAGCCTCTGGATTGTTGAATCAAAATTAGAGGTGGACACACTGCAGCCTCTGTCTTCCCAAGGCTTGGGTATGTCTTTCAGCATTACAATGACCACAACATCCCTAACAACGAGTGCTTTGCCACCGCTGCCCCTTGAACAGCAGCAATCCCTAAAGCTGTGTAAGCACCTCTGATCTTTCTGCTCCTGGCAGCAAAATTCAGTCCAGTGCCCTCGTGAAGGAACGTGGGGGTTGCAGACGTCTCGCTGCCGGGGGCTGCTGCAGGACCCCTGCGTGGGGCACTCATTGCAGGGACGTAATCCCCAGGCAAGCATCTACACAGGAGAAAACTCCAGAGGGATTTCCCAGTGCGTTATTCTCCGAGGGTGCCTGGCTGTGTCAGAACTTGCCAAACAAGTGCAGGACCTCACTGGTTTTTAAGGAATCAGTTGTTGTTTGTACCTGGCAGTGTGTATTTTATAGCTGACATCCCCACGCAGGGCTTGCAGATGGAGGTGATCAGCAGAGGAACAGCCCCTGTCTGCTTCTCTGATTGCCTCCTGGCTGGCAAAGGGCTGGGAAGGGCCACCTGCAGTGGTGTTTAACACTGTCCCAGCTTGCATTTGGGTTCATTGGAGATGTGTAGGGGTGATGGCCTCAGGTTGTGCCAGGGGAGGGTTAGATTGGATATTAGGAACAATTTCTTCACTGAAAGGGTTGTCAGGCACTGGCCCAGGCTGCCCAGGGCAGTGGGGGAGTCCCCATCCCTGGGGGGGTTTCAGAGCCGTGGAGATGTGGTGCTGAGGGACATGGGGTAGTGGTGACTGGGCAGTGCTGGGTTAATGGTTGGACTGGGTGACCTTAGATGTCTTCTCCAACCAAGGCTGTTCTGTGATTCTGTGATTCATGTCCTGCTCTGGTTGAAGAAGAAGGGTGGCTGAGGCTTTCCTTCTTGTCTTCCTTGCTACACAATGTTGGCTGCACACATCCTTTAATCCAGGGCATAAAGACTCCAAGGAATGCAATAGAAAAAAAAAAAAAAAAAGAAGATGATGGTTTTAAAACCCCAAATCTCCCCAAATCTGGTGGTTGATACAAGCTGCTGCTCTCACTCGAGGGAGGGGACAAGTCGGCCATTGGACTGACGTGGCTCTCACCACTGTTGTTGTTCCCTTTCAGGATACCTCAATGATTATTTTCAGAATTACGACGCAGCCTTTTATTTTGCCGGCGTGCCCCCCATCATCGGCGGCTTGGTGCTCTCTGTCGTCCCGCTGGTCCATCAGAGGATGCTGAAGAAGCAGCGCCTGGATTCTGGCAAAGACAAGATGCTGGTGTCGGAGGCGGCGGTGAACGGGGAGCTGCTGCCGGGGTGCCCTGCCTCCGAAGCACCCATGTAACACCCCACTCCCCGGCACTCGCGGGCGCCGCCGCCGCCTCTCCGTAGCACAGGCCCTTCTCTATACGGACCGTAATTCCCCATGATTGCAGATGCACTATGTTTGTCAAGGAGAAAAAAAAAACAACCCACAACACAAAAAGTTCTTCTAGTTTGAAGGCTTTTAACTAGCAGAAACGCTCTTTTTCGGGACAGTTTTGATCTCAAAGCAGTCTTTTTTTTTTTTTTTTGCCTCTAACCATTTTCCTAAGGAGAACTCTCACCAGGATTCAAACTTGATCGATCTCCAGCTCCTCTCCCCAGTTTTCTATGTCACGACAGAGGTTTACAGCTAATAAATGCCTTTTTAAAGCAGGCCACAGCCGGAGCTCGTTGAACCTTCCAGCTGTCCGTCCTTCTCCTCCTCTGGTGTCACTCGGGTGTCCCATCCGAGCGTGACAGCCCCCTCCCCACCCGGCACCAGAGCTGGTTTGGAGCCAGCAGATTTGGAGGAGGAAACGCTGCTTTCGTCCGATGCACAAACCAAATAAATGGTCGGCGAGTCCCGCTTTTATCTTCTTCTTCTCTCCTTCTTTTCCACTGCTTTCCCACACACCCAGGGAGCTGCAGCTGGGACGATGGGGAGCTCAGCCAGCTCCGGGCCTGCCACCCTCATCCAACAGACCCACGTGGGAGCGTCCCCTTCCTGCAGAATATGCCTTAAAAACGCATGGACAAGACCAGCAGGTCCCTCGACCGCTTTCTGCCTCCGTTTTCTCGCCCAGCAGTTCACGATTGGGCTTTTGAGGTGCAGAAGAGAGGGGCAGCTCCCAGCACAGCCCACGGCAGCTGGCTCTGCGAGGTGAAAACCGTGGGCAAGCCCCTGATACGGGCACTTTAGAGGGTTGGGACAGAGCCCCGTGTATCATAGGTGTGCTCTGTGCCAGGAGGCAGCTGCCCTGTGCCCGGGGATGCAGCCAGCTCAGGGCACAGGGTACCACTGCTCTGTTTTGGGGCTGGTTGTGTATTATGCAGCAATAACCACGAGTCAGTATTGGCAGGGGGAGCCTGCTGAGTGCGAAGGGTTTAAAAGCCCTGGCAGCATTTAACTTTTGTAGCCTTTGTGGAACCAGCGTAGCGTCAGTGCCGTCCCCAGGGGAGGAGAGGGAGAGAGCTCGAGAAAATAGGCCAGCCCATGGGTACCCACCACACAGTCTTGCTCAGAAATCCATCAGCTCCAGGCATTGCTAATGGGCATGGCACAGAGCAAGAGAAGTCCTCCTGCCCTGGTAGGTCCCCGTGTGGACGAGGTGCCGGCTGGGACCAGGGTCCCTTTTCCTGGCAATAATAACCCAGGGGAGAGCAAGATACAAAGCTCACGTTTATCCTGGCTGCAAACTCATCCTTCATTGGGTTTTCATTTTATTCACCTGCCATTAAAAAACGAGGAGCCTAAAGAGGGATGTGTGCCATGGGAATCATCCCTTGGTCCTCAGGCGAGTGCGGGGTTTTGTAACACCAAGACAGATCTTTGCTGTGGAAACTTGGTTCCAGTGGAGGAGCCCTCCTGCCAGCAGCGGCGGGGGCTTTGTATATAGGCTCAGGATCCTGCATGCCCCTCTGGTCCTGTTTTTAATTCATGTTGGCTAATGCATCATAAGGTCTTGTGGCCCTTCTGTCCCTGTACGAGCTGGAAAATTAACTGGTGTGTTGTGACGTGTCTGTTTATGACTATAAAATGTGGTGTCTGTTTGTCTCTTTCTTCGAGAATGCTTTTCTGTGACAGTTATTAATTACCCTTCATTGCCCGTATCGCATCGTCTGCTACGACTCTGCTGACCATGGCTTGGTTCAGGACACCAGGGAGGCAGCAGGAGCTGCGTGGGGAGGCAGGGCATGCATGCAGCCGTGCATCGCTGGCAGCCCAACCGTGGTGCCCTGGCTCCAGCTGCAGTGGTTCTGCCAGGCTTAGCCTAGGGCAGGGCAGTAAAGTGATGCTTTTCAGGCAGAAACATTGGCTGTGGGGCATCTTCAAAGCCATCTGGAAAGAAATACATTGCATCATAACTCCTTTGGTGAGTTTTGGGGGTTTTATTCACATCTGAGTTCAATGAAGTTCTTTGAATCATATTTGTGACCTAGGTACCCCCTGGAGGAGAGCTTAATGAGGGATTTAAATTCAAGCAGTAGCTTCCTCACACCGAGAAAGGGATGAGCAAAGCTGCCAGGTCTGGCCTGAGCGAGCAGCTGCGGGGCAGAGCTCACCGATGACTGCACCCAGCTTTGCATGAGGCTTTCGTGGCAGTGAAACCTCTTGGCTCATAAGGCAATCGATGCTTCAAATCTCAAATTTCTACAGATTTCCACTTGCCATCAATGCTCCACCTGCCTGCGAAGGACTTTGCCCCGGGAGGAGCCTGTGCTTGGTGCGATGGGTGCTTAACGCTGCGATGGCATCAGAGCAGCTCTGTGTCAGCCAGGAGCTCTTCCCGGAAGGGATGGTGGTACCCATGTTTGTCCCCCCCTTAATTTTGGGCTTTGCCCACAGCTCTTATTATCACCCCTCTAGGAGATTTGGAGTGACAAGGTGCATTCCACCTGAGTTTGGTGAAAGGAATCCATCCCTCATCCTATCCCAGGCCGGTGGCTGGTACCCGCTCTCAGCATCTTTGTCTGCTCGAGCTCCTGCCCTTGTCAAGATGAGGGCAGTGGGAATGGCATGTGTGAGCCACAGGGATGAAAGGTTCACCTCGTCTGCAAACAGATGGAAACAGGGAGGGCAAAGGTTGGAGTCCATCAGCATAAAGGGGAGGATTTGGGGGCTTGTTTGTCAGCTAAATGCTGCTGCTGTGTGTCTGGTGTGTCCCCGGAGTATTGGGCAGCTTGCAAGATTTGTGGCATGTGAGAGGTGGGATTGCAGTGACCTGAGCATCCATAAACAGGGAAAAATTGCATTGATCTCTGAAATGTCCTTTTAGCCAGTTATAGTCTGGTGCTGTGACACCAAATAGGTCCCTACCTACTGTGAAAAGCTTCATCCTGAAACCCCTCCTGTTTGTTCCCGTCAGGAATGGCTCATCCTGGCCCAGCACACCCGTGTCCTCCTGTGGGCGGGCGAGGGCTGAACGGGAGGCAGCATTCACCACAAAAACTACCTTTTACTCAGTTTTCTAATTAAAAATCAACCCCAAACTTCTCCCTCCCTTGCAAAGGCCGGGCTGTGATTCCTGCCCCACTCCTTTGTGCCGGGAGGGGAAGGTGAAGCCCACCACCCCAGGGAGTTTTTGGGAGCCGGTGAGGACCCGGGAGCGGGTCGAGTCCCTCGGGGATGGGAAGGGGATGGAAGGGAGCAGGGAGGGAGCAGCTTCACTCCGTTCCCTGGGGTGTTTGGAGAGCTGCAGGCGCACACGTAGCCTTATGTAAGTGCACAGCGAGCATGGGACGTGTCCCAGCAGCGCCCTGCTCGGGGCTTGGCTGGGGTTGGCTTTCTAAATCTTTAGCTTGAGGGTGTTCAAAAACAAGTTGTTGTCTTTTTTTCTTTTTTTTTTTTTTTGCTGCTGCAGAGCGAGGGTTTGGGTTTAACTCCTCTCACTCTGGTGGGGGGATGGAGCAGGAGAGCCGAGCTGGGAGGGCTCAGGGGGTGGTTGTGTGGCTGCCCCGGTGATGGGGAGGTCGGCAGGGCAGCAGTTGTTGAAGCTGCCCAGGAGGTGCTGTGATTCATGGCTTAGAGCTTTTTCAAGTTGTGAAACAAAGCTGGAACCATCTGTGGGAGCTGTTTCATTGCAGCGTGCCCTGTCCTGAGGTCCTGCGGCCAGGGAAAGGTCCTGCAGCCAGGGAGATGCACATTTCTAAGTCACATAGCTTAAATTTAACAAATTCTGGCTACTTGTTGGCTGGGGTTGAGGTTTCCTACCATTTCCCAGCTGTGGGAGCTGTGGGAAGGCCACATCCTAATTGCCATCAAAGCTTGAGGGTTTTTGCAGGTCTGCTGTGGTACTGTGGGCTTTGGGGACCCCCAGTTTCAAGATGTTTGGGCTCTGCCTCCCACCACCAGTGGTCTGGGGCTGCCAGTTTGGCTACACTGGCAGTCAAGGAGCTTTATAATCCTCCAGGCTGAGCTGCTGGGTCCGGAGGAGCCAGGAGAGGAAGGTGGCCTGCAGCTGGGCAAGGACATTCCTGCCCTTCCCTGTGTGACAGTGCCCCAGGAGCATTTTGCACAGTGATAGAGGGTCTCTTTCAGTGTCAGTATGTTGGTGCTAAGAGTGATTTCCTCGGGGTGGTCTGATTTGGGGCTGAGGTTCTCATCTACGCTTGCCCAGATCCCTCCAGTTCAGCATCTTGGGAGGCTTAGGGTGGATTTTCACCCTGGCTGACACCTGCAGCTATATGTGGCCATATGGTCCTCAGAGTAACAACCTGCATAAAGGTGAACTTGGACCAAATCCTCTGGACAGATCCAGCTGAGACCCCTGCTGTTCCTCCATCCTTCACTGCAAACCCTTTTGTGTGCCTCTGTCCCCAACAGAGTTTCGTTTGGGGGTTACCTTGGTTATTTTAGCTTCAATAATTTTCCTGCTGGCAGAGTTTGCCTCTCCTTATCCAGCTGGAAGCAGAAAACTGGAATGCCTTTGAAAGTCCCAGCTCCTTTGCCAAGGCAGCCCCCTCCTGCTGCCAGAGCCACTGCGTTTCTGCCGCAAACACCCCTGCTCAGGCAGCTCTTTTGGGCTCTTTTATTTAAATCAAGTCACCCTTGTCATCTTTGGGGAGAATGATGTGATTGACAAGTGCTCCTTAAATACTCCTCCAGCGTCCTCTGTGTAATGCCAGGCAGGGATGGAGCTGGCACCGTAGAGGGGCTCCACCAGCAAGCAACAAACCAAAAAAAGGCTTTTTCCCTTCTTTCTGAGAGCCCTGCGAAGGAAAGCAGGTGAGGGGATGGATGGAGCTGTCATCCCCGTGTAGCTCTGAGTGGGTTTTGTGGCTGATGGCTGCAGGGGTGACCCTCACCATGGCTCTGGGCACTTTGTGAGCTTGGCACGGTGGCTCTGTGGACTTTAGCCCTGGTGACAGCGAGGTTATCGCTGGGCTTCGGTGAGCTCATCCTGCACAGCCCCTTTCGGGGGCGTTGCGTTGTTTTATTTTTGCAAACATTGCAATGTCCTTCATGCTCCCATCAAGGACGGACACTGCGAGTGCCCCCACACCTCTTCCCACCGCAGCCGTGCCACCGTGGTGGCAAAGCAGCAGCACTGCCCGTGGCAGGCGTGGGGCTCGCGTCCCTGCTGCCAGCAGAGGCGAGGCAAGCGAGGAAGGACACACAGTCCCTCCTGGTTTCTACAAAACACAGCTTGGGAAGGAGGTTTCAAACCTCCAAAGTTTCTCCTCTTTGTGTAACATACTTCCCACCCCTCACCCTGTGTCACCTCCGTCCGGCAAGGCAAGCGTAGCTCTTAACTGTAGGCTTAGAGACAAGAATTAGTGTCTATTTTACTAAGGAATGAAGCTTTCTTCTCTTTGTTTTTGTACATTTTTCATGGTGACATGTAAGACGAGTTGTTTCCCGGAGCAGGCTTTGCGCAGCGTCCATGGTCAGTGACACCCAGACTGTCTGAGGCTGGGTTTTGGCTGCTGAGGGCATTCAGTGGAATCATTTGGGAAAAGGACACGACTTCTCAAGGCCTGAGCTTTCCTGGCATATCCCATTCCAGCCATTCGAACCTCTTGAAGCAGGAGGTGGGATTTTTTGGGGGCAATGAAGAAATGACCCCGCTCTCCCTCCCCTGCCCTGAAACCCAGCAGGAGAAAACCAAATATTTGCTTTGGGATGGGTGGATTTTGGAGCTGACTCCACAGCAGCACCGGGGTGGAGGTTTGAATGTTGGCCGTTTCGGGTGACTCGTGAGATGGTTTGGTTTTAAAGCAGGACCTCCAAGGCTGCCACCATCACCCCCCCAGTGCAGTGCCTGTCCCCGGGGCTGTCGCCATCAGCTTTAGCTCCAGCACGATGGGAATCCTGCCCAGGGATGCACTGCTTTGTGCTGCCCACCTGCAGGACTCCCCCTCATGGGGTCTGTACCCACTAGAAAGACTCACTAAAAGGCTGAAAACACCCTTGGTAGCTTTGCAACCCCTTTTTATTCCGGCACTGGGTCCTGCAAGGTGCCTGGGGTTGCAAAGCAGTCGCTCCATTCACTGCAGAAGTCTGACCCTGACATCTAAAATTATTCCTTTTTATTTGTTTTTTTTTTTTTTAACATCTGCTCCTTGTAAGCAATTTGTATTCCCTTCAAATTTTGTATCTATCTGGAAGTAAAGTATTTGAATGTGTGTCTTAAAAGTATGACTGTCCTTTCAAAATGTGAATTTCTGATTGTTGGTCGACAAAAACAACCAACCTCCCCCATAGTAGCACATTTTTGTAATTAATGTTTTATGAATGTTGTTTAAAGAAAAAAATGTGTAGAATAAAACCAATTTAAAAAGGGGGTTCATGCCTGTGTCTCACCAGGTTTCCTCTCCCTGTGGCCAGTCGTGGGTGCTGGACCTCCAGCAGCTTCCCCAGCTGCTGCTGCCCCTCTGGGATGTCACAAGAAAAGGGGCTGGAGAGGTGGTGGCTCAATGTGGGAATTATTTTTATAAAGTCTTCCATATTCCTTGAGGAAAGGTTGTGCTGGGAACTAATGGGGGAGAAGAGGTTCCTGATGCAACACGGAGAGGTGACAGCTGGAGGTGGTGTTAGTGAGCAGGTGATGGTCCTCGTCCCACCGGGGCACTGAAAACTAAAAATAATAAAGAAAGAAATCCCTGAGAGCATCTCGGTGCCCAGACTGGTGTCAGTACTCAGGTTTTCCCTCCGTTCCCCTGGGCACAGCCTTGGGCTTGGCTTTTATCAACCAGCATCATTAGGGGCTGCAGCTCGCCATGGGGGCTCTCACACAGGGACAGCACCAGGGTTTTTAAAAACTTATTATTACTAGTATTAGTTCCTCCTTTTGGCAGCAGTTTGAGGGCACAGGGAGGCCTCCCAGGTATTAGCACTGGTCACGGGAGAGCTAAGGTTTTTCATCAGTAAGAGCAGTTATGGGAGGGTTGAGAGCAGGAAAGACTGGGGATGATTATTCAAAAGTGAGGTTACTGTGGCCGTAAGACACTGAAAACAAAGCTTTTATCAAGGGCTTTATATTAATGATTTGTTTATGCTAGGTGCTTTAATTGACATTAGATGAAAGCTGACATATGCATTAGTTTTATACAGCTCAGGCTTTTTTTTTTTAATGTGCATCTCAACCCTTTTTCAAGTTGGGGATATTTACAGCAAATAGTATTTAAATAAAATCCACCAGGAGGTAAGAGATGGTAAATAGGAATTCAAAGGGAATGAGACTATGGCAAAGGAAGAGCTCCTCTGGAGGACTTTGTGCTGTGCATGCAGGGACAGAGCAAGGAGAGGGAAAGCTGCATCCCATTCCTGGGAGCGGAAAGCACCGTGCGGCCACGCGGAGTTGCACAGTGCCTCATTTACAGCTAGCAAAGAAAGCAATGCTAGCTGAATATTCCAATGATCTGCCTGGGATGGCTGCAAATTTGGGGGGGGGGGGGGGGAGAGCTTGGGAGGGCGCTGGGGTGAGGGATAAATGCAGGCTGCACACCCCTGGGGACACCCAGAGGCAATGGAGGGGGGGTAAGCCCTTGCCCAGATGCTCCCAGAGCCCCCCAGGAGCATCAGCTCATTACAGCACGTCTCCACAAGCTCCATATAAATAAATAAATAGGGACAGACATACATATCGTTCCTGTCCCCACTGGGAATCCCACCCAGGGCAGGGAGTAGCAGCAGTCCCTCCCCTGCCTCCACGCAGGCTTCTGGATCTGGCCCTAATGCAGGGACAGTTGAAAAAATGGGGGGGGGGAAAAGGTATTTGGGATCAAAGCAAAACCCTGAGTTTTCCAATATAAAGGCAGTGAACTAGAAAAGACCAAACCAAATAACAACAACATCAAAAAAGGGATGCTTTCATGGCTTTAACACAACAGTTAAGTATTTATATAACTATTAATACATTAAAATTAAAATATCATGGATTTAAACAAGCTGATTATATATAATAGTTTACATTTGTACTTACAAACTGCAAAATTTGCATGTGTGTTTTATATATTAAATATGAGCCACATAGCAGTGTTTTTTATTAGTTTAATAGCTATAAATTACCTCTGGTTTAGATAGATACATATGCAAATGGCATATCTGATATCTATAGCTACACTTAGTTGGGTTTTTTAATTTAGACACCAAGATACACATAGATATAGATATATATAGATATATATGTGTGTATGTGGTGTGTATACATGGGTGAGGCTGTGACCGCCTGCAAGTGGTTAATGGGCTCTTGGAGACCATGGGTGTGTGCTGAGCTCCTCCGTTCTCTGCTCCTCTCCCCATGGGCTCCGGGCTGGGCTTGTTTTCTTTCATTGTCCTCTTCTCCATCTGTGTTCTTTAAAATTTATTATAAGCCTTCAAAAAAAAAAAAAATATTAAAGAAGCCCTGTCTGCAAGTGCCTTTGAAGGACTCAAAGGATTCACTGCTGAGTGGCAGGAGCTTTTTTTTTTATTAAATCATCTCTGCCTCTAAATGCAAATCTGTCCTAGAGCTGTTGCTTTGCCATCGTTATTTAAAGCAATCATTTGGAGAAGATCCCTTCCCAGGGGTGTTCAGCTGCACCCATGCTCTGCAGGGCGGGGGCATCGGGGACCCTCAGCCCTGTGGGGTGCCATGCCCGGGTACCGGGGTGTGCCACTGAAGGGGGCAGGAGAACACACAGGGTGCAGCTGGGGAGTGAGCACTGGGGTGAGCTGGGGATGCACTCGTTTGGCTTTGGGTTGGGTTTTAGGGGCTTTTTTATCTGCAGGATGGGAAACCACTTAATACTGGCAGCAGGGCAAAGCAAGGGTGGAAAATAAATATATATGTGCTTAGATCTAAGGCAAACACAGCACAGGGAGGGGGGGAAGGAGGAGAGGGGGGGAAAAGAGAGCATGAAGGGGTGTGTGGGGGTGTGTGGGAGGAGAGAGCCCGGAGGTGGGGAGCCCCTGACCCCAAAGCGATGCTGCAGACGCACACCCCGCGGCGGGGGGCAGCCCCAGCCCACCCCCCTGGGCTGTAAGAACCTCTCATTGCTTTTGGACCCGTTCACTTGCGCGTGCTTGATCCTGGCTGAGGCTTCGGGGGATGCTTTTTTTTTTTAAAACCTTTGATTTTTTGGCACAGGAGCTGCACCAACCAAGGCTCTCCTGATCACCTGCAGCCCCGCTCGATCCCACGCTGGAAACACCAGCGGCGTTCGGGGGCTTTTTGGCAGGGTTGTGCAAACACCCCCTCCTGCAGCTGTGGGGTGTGAGCGTGTCCCTGTGTGTGTGTGTGTGTGTCCCCCAACGCCCTCGCAGGCTCCAGCTATTGTCCTGGCTTGCACCTCTTCCGCCCAGCATCGGGATTTTATGGTTATAAAGCTGTTGCTGTCTCATCTGGAGCATTGCTCAGGCCAGGCCAGCCCTGGTGTACGTGGCCAACGTCACATCGTCCCCAGCAGCACCTGCCACCCTCCCACTCGGCCCCAAGGACTGCGGTCCCCAAGTCTCTTCTTCTGGACCCACTCAGCATCCTCACTGCCAGAGGATCCCTGTGCTTTTACTCCCACCCCTATTCTTCTTCCACCTGTGTTGATGTTCTTGCCAGTCCCACTCAGATGAGCACAGTTCAAAAGCCTTTTCTTATTTTTTTTTTTTACCCTTCCTTAGTTTTCCTTCCCTTTAATTCACCTCCTCCATCCCTTTCCATCACTTCCCACCTCATCCTTTCCTTCCTGGCCACACCACGCGTGCAGGGACGAGGGACAAGCAGCACTGCCTGCACAACAGCCAACAGCAATCATCTTTCAGGGCATTTTCCACCTTCCACCCCTCCCACAAGTATTTCAGTTTATTTAGATCCATGTTTACAAATTAAAGCAAGATCAGCCCAAAGGTGCCAGCAGCAAAGGCCGAGTCATTTCCAAGTTTATTTAGGATTTATTTAGAAGTCAGCAGTACCTACAGGAATTAAACTGTTTCTTCCACTCTGTATTTTCCTGCCTTTTACCCGCCCGGCGCTGCCTTCCCGTCGGCCAGCAGCGAGCGATGCTCACAGCATTTCATACAGGACCCAGCCCAACAGGGCAAGCCTCTGCTCTAGAGCCAAAAAACCACCATCAGCCTCAAACTTTCAGCCTGGAGAAATCACATTCTGCAAATCCATCCTGAGAAATCAAACCAAAGAAATCACCTCTGCCAGAGCAGCGGAGAACCCACGACAGCCCCAGCCCACCATGCTATCACAAGGATGCTGAAGCCTCCACAGCTGTTTCCTCGAAAACCCAGGACCCGATGACATAGGGTGCCAGAACTCAAGAAACTCTCAGCAAATATGGGTTGACTCCTATTTTATGAATTTGCTTATTGTTGAGCTTTATTGTTGAGGGGACTTGACGTCTGGATTTTCACATGCTCGGCTTAACAGGGGATTTATTCAGGGGAACAGTTGGAGCATGCAGCATCAGCATCTCATTAGCGTCAAAGACAATGCCCCTCCAGTTTAAGACTAAGAAGTGGGTTTAGTCTCCCCTATATAACTCCATTGTCAGGGTTGAGGGAGACACAACAGTGCTGAGTTTAGATTTGTTATATTAAAAGCCTCGAAACAGGTTCAATCACACTTGAAACAGCTGGGAAGGGCAAGCGAGCAGCAGGCAGCCTTTGCTTTTCTCCCTGCTGCTCCATTCCCAAACACCCGATGCCACCAGAAGAGCCCTTTGGGAGGTGAGAAGCCCCCCAGTGCGTGGTTATTCCTGCACCCCCACCGCTCCAGGTTCACCAAACACAACCATTCTCCTCCTACCCAGCAGCAGGACCAGCAAAGCGGCCAAACACACCCCCCTGTGAAGGTCTGTGTCTGCCACGGAAACACACCCTCAAGGGAAGAGTAGGACAATGTGAAAGGTGACAAGCACTGAGAGGGAAGAACAAGGTTATATAAAGCTTTACAGGCCAGAACAAAGACCTCACATATATTAAAGAAAATAAACACAGGGATGAAGTCAGCCGCAGATGTGCTCCGAGGTTGGTTTGGACTCTTCAAGCAATTTGGTGGTTGATCCAACAGATTTTAAGCAATAAACACAGGGCTACCCAAACTGAAGGACTTCGGGCACGGAGATGTGGGGCTGGAGTCAGTGACCTGGCAAAGAGCTCCTGGTACAGAAAGTGTGGGAACCACTTAGTGAATGAAGTCACTGAAATAAAAGTTAACACGCCTACGTTAGACTCGGCTTCAGATTGAACTGTACGCTTGCAGAGCAAGACAGCCCATGGAGCTCACGACAAAGCATGGAAAAATGGGGGAAAATAAGACCCTTATCCAAGAGCTCTCCCCACGGAGTGAAGCTGGAGCACTCCTGACTCAACACATCCCCAGGGAAGCCCACGACTTTCCTCCTTGCTGAACATCACTCACAGTGCTGCCACACACCAGCCCAGCCGTGCCACTGCTGCCCACTGCCGTGGCACCCAAAGCACCGTGTAGTTTCCAGCTGCACATCACCTTCCTACCCCTTCCCTTGTTTCCATGCCATCACACCCGTGCTGGGGAGCAGCTCCCACTTCCACTCACGGAACGGAGTTGAGGTGAGGGAAGCGCCGGTAATAAAGCTAGTTTCCCACGCCCTAAAAAATTTCCTTCCCGCTCAAGCAAGTATTTTCACATCCATCAGCTACTAATTTTAGGTTGAAGCTTTTGGCCATATGTAAGAGTTTCTCATGAAAGTAACACTGCAAAGTGTATTTCTAGGGAGACTCAGCCCCAACCACCAGTCCCTGGTACTGATGGGCACCCATAAAAGTCACAGCTACTACCTTAAAGATGACTTGCAGACACTGCTTTGGTATCCCACACCATCCACTGACAGAGTTACAGAACCCTGGGACATAGTGAGGTTTATTGCTTCAGTTTTATGTACTAAGGAGCAATAAATTCTTCTGAGAAGTTAACTCTATACCATTCCAGCTCTTTCTGCCCTGCCTCAAGGGAAAAAGACACAGAAGAAATAAATTCTGACCACATCCACCATCACTTTACTCCAGCGTCTTCCCACCGTAAGAATAAACCCAAGGAGTGATGATCAAGCACAAAACGAACACTTCATGCATTTTATTGAGTCTATTTAAATTTGCATTATGACATCTTACATAGGGAACAAACTCCTCCTAAATGTTAGCTATCAAACCCGGTCAAACCGTTGTCCGATGACCTCAAGAGTACCATTTGGTATTAAACAACTCCAGTAGAAACAGATGTAAAGCACTGTACAAAAAAAAAAAAACCAACCAAAAAACCACCCCCAAAAAAGAAACCTGTTACATTCCCAGTTGAATTCAGGGCTTCCCAACCAACAGCCTTACTAGCAGGCAGTGAAATTCAGGAAGGGGTCTTGGGTATTTTAGCTTAAGGGAACAAAACCAGATAAAACAATCACAATTAATTCAATGGTATGTTTCTCCATAAGAAGAAAAATAAAGATACCTCCTATCAAAGAGGTTGGGAAGCCCTGGTATAACAGAGGCAAACTTCTTTTCTTTTTTAACACAACACAACTTATATGTACTTTGGGTAAGTTACCATTGATTCTGCCTCTTCGCCCTCCTTCTCCCCTCCCTAGTCAAGGATAAACAAACAAAAAGCCTAGTGTGTGTAAGGGTGGGAAATATTTCTGTATTTGTTACAAATTCCCTTCACGTGGCTCCAAGCCAACCCTCATCCAAAGCACCTCCTCCTGGGAGAAGGCAGAGGAGCAGGCAGACATTGCCCTAACGACTGTGTACCTCGTCAGCCCCACGCCTGCTCACACCCCCCTCACCGAGGAACACGAGTCCCCACGCAGGAGCAAGGACAACTGGTGAGAAAACCGAAGCATTAGTGACACGAATGCACACATTAATGTAAAGGATCCCAATTAAAAACAAGGCTGTGGCTAAGCTGATGATGAAGCTTTGTATTTCAGTGTGATGGTGAAGACCACGCTGGGAGATTCAGAAACCCCCTCATCGCACTGCCAGAAGTCAGAGACCAATGGTCAGCTTTAACTGCATTTCTTTTCTCATCTTCACATCAGACCCTCATTATGGGGGGACCACTGGGAACCTCCCCTTTGTGTAGACAACCATTTCAAGACAAACATGGACTTGTGGATATACCAGGGAAAGAGTTCTTTGAGCTCTGCGCATTTGCATAATCCAGACAAGTGACAGGAAACTGGAATGACAGTCATTATGGTCCATTGTGCCAACTTGGGTGGGAAACCCATTGACACAATGGACAATTAAGGCTCCTTCCAAACTGGTAGGCATCACATCAGTGCAACTGCTGTGCCTGCACACCAAGGCTTCCCACAAAACATCTCTTAAACTTTTTAATGAGTAATTGCAAGGCATGCGGTACCTACATTAATCAAATCAATTTTAAAACAAGTCGATGAACTGCCTACAAGTTCTTTGCAAAAAACCCCAACTTGTTCAAAGAAATTAAAAAAGGGAAACCTAACAAACCACAGGAATAACTCCTCAGTCTTTCGATGGCTAAAGCCCCAATTAAAAAAAAAAAAGTAAGCACCCACAACTCTGTATCAGTTCATAATCGGAGTTAAATTATCAAATGCACTCTTAAATACAAACACTGTGCGTTCTTCGAGGGTTTGGCCTCGTGACTGCTTTAATTGCTGTGTGTGGAGATCCTGTGGATACAGGTCTGCCCTGTCAGAAAGGAACTGAGCTCACACACCAGATATTCACAGCAGGAACTTGGGTGGTTCACAGTTTGAAAAAAACAAGATGATAACTACTGAGGCAGGCAATGACAGGGAACCTCCTTGAAAATAAAGCAACCGCCTTCGATGCAAAAGAAACCGTGCTGCTCCACGAGAGATGGGAGTTCTGGCTGTGAAGGAAGAGAGAGGCTCCCACACGGTGGCACTGTGAACCAGGCAGCTGATGCCACAAGGCTGTCTGTGCCTCCTCACACTCATTCCTGTCCCATCAGGCCTTGGACAATGACACAACTAGCCACCTTAACCCTTCAAGGGTGGGGGACGCGGCTGTCTCCCTCCTGCCACACCAAGAAAGGGTAAACTGAAAGAAGCAAAAGCACAAATGCTCAAAACCAAAATGATTCATAAACTGCAAATTAAGCGAACTGCAAACCTTGCTACTGCCTTTCATACTTGGTTACCAACTGAAGTGTTAATATTGGCTTTTCCCAACTCCAATCTAACTTAGAAACTGAAGTACCCGAGAGGCTGACAGATCCCTCAGCTCCGTAAAGAGGTCTTTGCTGTATCAGCAATTTAATTTCTGCCAGCTCCTCCAGACATCAGGCAATGAACCCACCGTGCCTTTAGCACACTCAGCGGTGGAAAAGGCATATAAATACTGAAAACACTCAAGGCCTTCTGAACTGAGACTGTATTATTTGTTCTTGGTTCCATTTGGGAAGCCTCCAACACTTTATGAGTTGCTATTGTTACAGAGAGATAAAATGTTAAGGCATAGCCACTACTAAGCTATAACAAAACTAATGTTGATTCTACCAACGTGAAGAGTTACTGCAAACTCAGAACATTAAAAGGGAAGTTGTGCTGAATGACACATATCACAGCCATGCTCCACATTAATTGGCACTAGTGGGCTTCCTTCTTTCTGGTCACCAGCTTTAGTCCTCAGGGATGTACATCACACCTTCAAAATCTAACATGGTATTCACGTAGAGAGGGGTTTTTTTTCCTTCTAATTCTATGCTCCAGGAAGTCAGCAAAGCTACTGGAAACTGCAACTGGTAGCACACAACTGCTATGTGAGCACTACCTAAAGAAATCCAGAAGTGGTGTTTTGTTAAGGAAATTTTGGCATAGAGTCCAGGACCTGAAATCAAAGAGGGAAAAAAACCTTAAAAACATGAGCTCATTTATTCTTCAGTTCAAAAAGAGTACACTTCTCCCCTCTGCCACGATGGCGTGTCCCACCAGGAGGAAAGGGAGCTCAACAGCCAGTCAGGGTTTCCCACTGAACCAACCACCACAAAAAGCACACGTAGGAAAAACCTGGAATTTTGGGACGCTGTGGAATCCTTAACTAGCTGAGAAGACATTAAAACGGCTTAGAGCAGAGACTATAGTATGCAACCACCACTATAAAACACCAAAAATGTGTTTTAATTAGAAAAAAATTGAAAGGCCAGCTTTGGTTTTTGCCATCTGAGCAAGAAGCAACATTTCCCATAGAGCCAGCAAGAGCAGTTCATATCCCTTCATCACTACTGCCCTGGAGATGAAATAAATAGTGCTTTCCCTGCTGTACACGTAAGCTAGGAAAAAACCACCCCACATCATTAGAGCATAAACCAAGGAATGGGTCGCTGAGGGTGAAGGATCTTTTCCCCTGCCACTGATGAGAGCTAAGGTATGTTTGCCAATTTTCATTTTCAATATGCCACATACATAATTTAGAAGTAAATTCAACTCATTTCAGTCTGTCCAGTAGGAGTATAAAGAGTCTGGTGGGGTTATTTTAATGTCAGAATTGGCTACACATTTAAGTGTACTCCCATAATCAATTCTAGTTTTCAAATTTAACCTAACACTCTAATCATCTCTTTTCCAGTTAATACTTGAGTTAATTCTTCTGTGGCACCTGAGTCACAACACTGGCTATGTCAGCATGTCCACTCCACAGATCCAGAGGTTACCAACACAGCTGAAGCTGGTGGGGAAGAAAAAAAAACAACCTGTCAATACTTGGCTGCTGAATAGTTACACAGAGTGCCCTCAAAAACTGAAAGTAAAGGTTGATAGAAAAATTGGGCATAAACCTCACTGCATGAACCGGTACACACTGGTTTGTATCATTATGTATTAACAACCAGACCAAGAAATAACCAGCCATTAGAACAGTTTCTAATTTTTTATCTTTTTTTTTTTTTTTTTGGTGGCATTACTGAGCCAAAACACTGCAATTATAACATTTAATTTCCATTTTTTTAATGCAATTAAGATGTCTAATTCAACTGTTTTTATATTACAGTAGCTGTTCACATAAATAGTACAGATATGCACTGCTCTTGACAGGTACACAGTTACAAAAGCAGCTCTCTTGTATTTAGTTTGCTCTCTGTGTGGTGGGGTTTTGTATGAAAAGCATTCTTGATTCCTAAGCATGGTACAATTTTAATCCTTAATGCGTTAGTACAACAGTGCATTGGAAAAGTACTGAGCTTCTACAAAAAAGCTTTACAATTTTAAAACAGATTTTTTTTATTATTATTATTATTATTTAAACAAGCATAGGCAATTCTTATATTTCCACAACAAGATAAATATCCCAATTAAGCTAACAGCTCATCCTACAGCGTGCCATAGTGATGGGGAAAGGGCTAACGTTAGTGTTATTTACACAGACATGTCCAATATTAACCCAGGATGAAAATTAAAAGGATGTTCAAGTGTGCAATTAAGTTCATATTATTTGTTCAGATAGTTGGGATTTCTTGCAAAAATTCCTCTACGACTCCTGTACATTTACCTGGGATGACTTCTCAAACAGCTCCTTAGAAGCACAATCTTGAGAAAAAAAAATAAAAAAAATGATTGGACTGGGATGGCAGGGGCTGGGTGGGGGAAAGAACTTAAAATTCTTCACAAAGCAAAAAAAAATATTTTTAAAAATTTAACATCCAAACTGGCTAGATCTCAAAAACTCTAATTAAAGAAACTTTCCAATTGTAAAAGCTTGAATTCAGAGAAAACGCTTTCATGAGGGAAGATTCACTCCAAGTCATTACTATACACTGAGGTACCACTCAAAAAGTGGCCATAAAGGAAGTGACTTCTTTGCCCATCACTATCACACCAGCTGCTTGGCCATAACTTCAGATCTCATTTAGACAACACTCTCTCTGTTACCAGAAGCTAAGACTGCTCTGCGACAAATGGGACAAGTGGAATTTTCTGACAACCAGCGATCAATGCAGTGGACGTGATACTCGTGCGAACAAGGCAGTTTCCGGAGCTTGTTGCCTTCCGTGTACTCTGTAATACACACACTACAGGTTTTCAGAGCATCACTCTCACCAAAATTCCTCATGGCTAGGTTGTCAATTTGTTCTTTGGTGAGTCCTCTTGGTTGGTCATCGTCATCTTCGTTTAGTAGGAAAAATTGTGCTAGACTAAGGAATGGTAGAGAACCACTTTCTTCAAACGTGACCGATCCCCTCGTATTCCGACCTTCCCGTCTGGCACCAGATGTTGACCCACCTTCATTCCCACCTTCATACACCTCCCCTGAGCTAACGTCTGTACTTTCATTGCTTGAAGTACCACCGCCTCCGTTCGGCAGCTCAGAAGCATCCACGTTCTGATTTGGAGTTGGACCGCTAGGATCTGCATCGCTATCACTATACATGAAGTAACTCAGCTCTCCGAAGCCTGTCATTATCTGCCTCAGCATAGTCTGAATAGCAACTGATGTAGTCTCACTCAACCCTGTGTTTAAGATCCTACGGATAGGAATCCTAATGGTACTGACATAAGTTCTCACTCCAGCCCGTTCTGAACGTGAAAACGTGCGCCTAAACCCTCCGCGTTCGCTTTCGTAAGTGACCGTGTTGTTGGGTGTCTGGGACCTGGACCGAGTTCTGTTGGCTATGCTGTCTCTTTGCCGGTATTCTCCTGGACGAACTCTTCTCACCTGAAGATCAAGTACTATGGTAGGAGGCCTCTGCCCAGGAGCTGCAGACTCACCGGTGCCATTAGTTTCCGAAGAACCTGCTGCTTGAGGAACAGGTCTTGTTTCAGGGGTTGAAAACAGAACTGCGTTTTCACTCGGCATCTCAGTCCCCACTGTGTGCTGCCTTAATGTCACATGCTGCCTAGTTCTAGAGCTTCCCTCAGCTTCATTCACCGAGGAGTGGTCAAGTGTTTGAGATGATGTATTGTGATGAGACCTGCGAGGAGTCTCACTCACTGGATTAATAGGTGACCTACTTCTATCAGTCCTAGCCCGCGTTCTCCGCTGTTCTGGACTCCTGCTTCTCGCTCTCCTCTGCCCTCTAGGAGGGGAAGCTTCCTCAGGTGCTAGCTCCTCCGAAGTGCTCCTTTCTGATCCGGGCGGCCTTACAGATGGTGATTCAGACCTTGGAATTTCAGAGTCACTTTGGCTGTTTTCCAAATCCTCCCCGCTGGAAGGCTCTACAGATGGCTCATTCTCAGTTTCTGGATTTGTGTTCCCATTGTTACGGTTGACATTTATTTCCAAACTGAATCTGAAGTCACCACTATTTGGGTTAGTCCGACTCACTGCTCTCCAAGACTGGTTTCCTCGTTGCCCACTTCGTGTTGTATTTCCAGTCTGCCGGACTGAATTAAGCCAGTCTATTATAGAATCTCCATTTGAAACATCTTCTGTGGACTCTGCACCTGCGAAAAAAGACAGGGAACTACCAAAATTAGAGGACTGAGCTACGTTTGGAGGGAACTTTTCCAAGAACATAATTGCTTAGTTTAACAAATGACCATTTCGAAGTGCTTAAGCCTACCAAGCACTACTGTGGTTTGATGTAGCATCACAATTCTTATCTACCAGAGCTCTTTTAAGTGAGCAGGAGTGGACAATTTTTCCTAATATGTACAGATAGGCTGCAGCTATCACATAGCAAACAAGTCATCAAAATAACACATATTGTTTATGGTAAGCAAATGGAAAGTCACATTTCAGGTGTCATAACACATCGATGTGCTGTGTTTTCCTTTCCAATTAAGTGATCTACCAACTGCTAAACAGAGAACTAAGTTTGTCCCCACCCTTCACTTGAAGGATGGCATAGCAAATTTATCTCACTAAAGAATGAACCCCAGTGGTAAGCTTCAAGCATCCTCCACCAATCTCTATAGAAGGGTGATACTGAAAGCAACACAGCATCTTTAGAAAGGAAGAACAGTGAATAAAAAGAGGGACTGCCAAAAAGCATCCCAGAAGGGAGCAGACAGGAAGGCAATCTTAAATAAAGAAACCTAAATGAAACTTTATCTTGATGCAAGTAACAGATGCGTTATGAGTGAAATCTAGCCCAAACTGACCTCTGCAGCAGATATCAGACTTAATGTTCACTTAGTTTTGAAACAAAGCTCACCTTGCACCTGCCTAGGCTTAACTTGTTCCACTCCTGCACTCATGTAAAGGTCCGTACGGGGTGCTAAAGTTAAGAGTTTTCACAAATACTGTATATACCTCTATTCTCATCACTGTTTTGCTGTGGCGGACCTTCTTTAACTTGGTGTAGCCTTCTCAGCAACTCTTCTTCAGTAATTTCACCTTAGAAAATAAGCAAAATTTTCCAAAAATATTTCCAAATCATATGTATGGCAAGCATTATCAAAAGCTTCTAAAGAAGGTACAAGCCACTGCTTGTCTTTTTTTCTAATTAAATCCTGCCTTAATGAGACTGCCAAGCAGGTTGCTAAGGGGAAGTTCAGACGCTTCAGCACCGTTGTCCCAATTAAGTTTTGCTGAAGCTGAAAGATCCAACAGTTTCAAACTATTTAAGACAGATGTGCTTTCTGGTGCTGTAACCTCTGTAACTTATCAGCAATTTTCATCATCCTATACCAATTAAATGGCTGTCCAGAATAGAATATTTAAGATAACACTTTCACACACATGAAAAAATGGTTTAAATTAGTTGAAGTCATGTTTTAAATTAGAACTGGGTCAAATTAGGTATCATTTAAAGTAACACGTCAACTGAAAACTGACAGATACCCATACAGAATCTCACATCAGACTACCTTCCCCCTAGTTACAAACTCTTAACCTCACTGGCACAAATTTCTCTCACAGATGTTTAAGGGAGAATACTTTTCAATCAAAAATGTCTAAGGGTCCATTAACTGGAACCTGGTCAACTCTAGGTGTTCCTGCCAAGTTGTGTGGACTAGACTTCTCTGTCTGATGAATCCACATCATCCTAACTACCTGTGTCCACTAGTTAGGGGACTGCTCAAATTTGAGTATGCACAAATTAGTAAGAAGCTACTTCCTACCATGGAACACAACTGCAGCACACAAACTGAATGGGTGAAACAGTTTCAGGAGAACAGAAAATGACACAAATTGTCTACAAGCAATTCTAGCAAGATATATGTACACAAGCATTACCTACCTGGTGTGCCTAGCAAATTGTTATCTCTCATAAGCCTGTAGTCCTCTTCACTCAGGTTGTTCACAAACTGATAGAAAGCTTCTTCTCGATCTAACCGATCTAGCTGACTCTGGCGTTGTGCTTCTGATTGATCAATATTTCCTTTATCACTAGAATCTGAGCTTTCCATCTTGATGAGTGGAAGCGTGCCTAAAAAGAAGAAAACAAACCCTTCATCCAGCATAATGCAATACAGAAGGAAAGTTAGGCATGTTTAACCTGTACAACATTCTTCACTGTTATCCTTAAATTTGGCAAGGGGGGGTAGTAGTTTGCTAATGAAGCTTTAGTCAGGATAAGCTGCATAACCACAGGGATCACAAGTGAACATTCTCAAAGCATGAACCTCTTCAATAACTGCAAACAAAATCTATGCCCATTGTTATCAAACACTCAACAAAGTAGCAAGCACAAACACGTGGGAATAACATCACCCATAACTCTTCGTCCATCTTTACATAATTGACTACGTGCCCACAACTATCAGCTTTTGAGCATAAAAGATCTCCCTAATACTGCAACTGCCTCACAAATCACAAAGCATGCCTTACAGTGCCACACAACAGCATAGTACAAGAATTCAAATACAGGAGACTGGAGATGCCATAGAAAAGCATGTGTGTGGGGAAAAAAAAAATTAAAAAACCCAATAACAACAAAAATCAACGTGGACTATTAGTTTCCTCCAAAAAGGAAAAGAGTTTGTAAAATCAACTTTGTAGTTTTATGTCAAGAGAAGAATTTATTTGCAAGTTTCAGCATTTACTGAATTATTGGAGGACTAGGATTTCCAGGACAAAACTCCACAGTGCAGAACTCCTGCTATAAAGAGCTGTCTTCCATATGCTGTATTTTTTAATATAATCTTTTTCCCATATCATTTTTCATTTGGATAAGATCCTTGACAATGTGTGTGTCTCAAAAAAATATATATATTTAAAAAAAAATAATCCATGAATGTCACATCTATATTTGATAAATATAGTAACAAAATACATGCAAATGCAGGAGACATTCTGGCACAAGTTGCACCATGCAAATGTATCAAATGAAGTTAAAATAACTAGCTTCCTTAATCGCTATGCCTCGCTATTCACAACATCAAGAATTTTCCTGTACAACTGGTAGAATCTAGTTACTCAGAGAGGTGATTAGCAAGCTAATCCTCTGCATGCTAAAAAGCTCTGCGATACCGTTCCCCATCAGAAAACATTCCTTTCATCTAAACCATACTTCACGTGATATGAAAATACTGGAAGAATAAAGCTTTTCTGCTTCTCACTGGAAAATTTCCAACACTTAGACATCTGTCTAGTGCAAAAAGCATCTTTTTTCGGTTTGTCAGCACAGCTGTCAAGTCAAGACTGCCCACAGTTTACATTAGTGCTTCTCCACAGAAGAGCAGCACTGCATGATCTCCAGGGGAGTTTCTTTCAGCTGCTATTGTGAAAATTAAAGTGCACTGACAACCTCAGTGTGTAACAGCAGAAAATTCCACAGAAGAGGACATCCTATTGTTGCAGGTTTGTAGATTATAAAATAACTACTCCAACCCTCTTTGTCTTGAATTCTAACACAGTAGAACTTGGTTTTGAGTTACTCATATTAAGGCACAAATGACATCCAGAATACAGGATGCAAGGCTAGTGGTTGTTACTGGTTCTGTGAATTTCTGCCACTTTACCAACTAAATTAGGCTTAATTTTCACCTTTTTATCAGTCAGCAGCAGCAATCACTGGGCTTACTACCATTTCAAATGGAAGCCTATCAGCCTTCTCTATGTTGCTGAACCTCTACTGCAATCTAAAGACTGCATGGCCTGTCTGGAAACTTGCATGTGACGGGCTGTCAAATACACCGATAATGAACCCATTCACAGTGAGAGTTGTGCAATGGTTTCAGCAGGTATGTTCAACTCGGACACAGTTAGGAAATCTGTACACCCTTCAAATCTCAGACACATATTTCTAACGAGAACATAGCTTGCTTGAAACTCAAACAACTTTTTACAAGCTTTCTGTAGCAGAATTATGACTCCGAGTAACTTTACTTAAAGACATATTCATTCTAGAGAACATACCCGAAATACAAAGACAGCTGCTTTTACAAGAAACATCTGAATAAAGCCTCAAGTAGAACAAGAGGCTTGCATCCAAAATCAAACCCTGAAAGATGCATTAGTTCTCTGGGGATACACATCAAAACTTTTACCAGCATTCCCCTTTTTTAGGACAGCAATGAAACAAGGTTGACAGTAAGATTAAGAAAATAAGGGAATGTAATCAGATGCTAAGGGACAGGAGCAGCATAAAGTTTTGTAAAATATTTTCCCCAAAATGACTGCCACCTTGGTATTTACTGACTAAAAGCACAGAGAATGTCTTTGTAAAGATGGCAATATTAACATATTTGTAAGTGTTGGACTAATTCTACAACAGCTTTTAAGAAAGAAAACCGCACTACGCATACAAAGCACGACATCTGTTTACTGCTTATGCTTTGAAATTTGCCTTTTAACTGCAAATCCCAGTGCTTGGAGGCACCTTAGCTATATAATGCCTATTTGATTAAAAGACATTTGCCCATTCCATTTCAGAAAATAAAAGGGCACCTTTCTTGGTCAGGGCAAAAAAGAGAGTCAAAACAACCGAAGTAGGGGGAAAAATAAGTAATGTCTTCTTTACCAACAGACTGATGTACACTTTGATAGGTGATCCTTTAGGAACTGCTCAGAATAAGTTCAGTCAGTCTTACTTATTTCCAGGTTTGCTCCTCTGTCCTCCTCCATCATCTCACTTCTTCCCTCCTAAGCCATAAAATCAGCTATTGGTCAAGACTGAAAAGACATGACTGCTAAGAAAAAAAAGCCTCAGAGGTAGGATCTTGAATTAAGAATTTATTTTACACTAGGACTATTTCTACTAGTGACAAACTCTGTATATTTTCCTATTGCAACCTACTGTAAGAGCTTGCACGAGCCCACTGTACCCAATTCATGCTGTTTAGCTTCAGTGTCTTAGAAATACTGTGAATCTACATGGGATGTTTACAGTGATGGAAATACAGATGGCACAAACACATAAATGCACATCAAGACATTCTCCCTACCTTACTGTTGACAGCAAATGGGATGATACTCTTCAAACTACAGCTCTGACATTATAGCCAGTAAATAGAAAATAGGATTTCTAGCCCAAGGCTTCTGCTACTTTCTCTCTTCACTGTCCACTCAGCTCCTTGCCCACATTGTCCATTTTAAGCTTCATCTCCCACACCGCTGCAGAGCACGACATCACCAGACTGAATTTATTAGAATATTTAGACTACTACTGCCTCAGCATGACTCCATAGGTCCCATCTGGCTGTACAACAGGATTTCCACAGCGGCAGGCAGCTACTACATCACCTTGCTCTTATTTCAGCACGGTGGAGTGCTGCAGAAATAACTTGAAAAATCTGTGCCTCAGTCAGGATTCTGCTCTCAGCTCACACACTGCAGAAAATTAAGACTGGCTTAAGTAAGCTGACTATAGTAACACAAGGAAATCCGAGGAGGGAAAACCAACAGGTATACTATTAACTTACAACAAAATAACCAACATTTGATCATCCAATAAGCAGGTAAGCTTCAACTCTGTTTCACTTTGTTCCAGTGGTTTAGACCAACTCAAAGTAAGACTTTGTTCTTATCCAAATTAAAAGATTCAGAACTTCCTTCTTTAGTGTCCTCCCTTGTCAGCACTGACTTGACAAAGGGTGTGGAAGGTCACAGCTACGAGCAGGAAGTTCAGATCTGTTGATACCCAGCCATGAAAACCTCTTTACGGGAAAACAGGAGGAAGGTATCGCCTACAGGCTGCACAAAACAGAATCATAGCTAGAATAAATTATTTTCTCCTTTAAAAATAAAAAAAAAGAAATGAAGATAAATATTCTTCAGCTGAATATCCAGACACATGAACCACAGTGAATTCTTAATTGGTGTTCAAATCCTTCCACAAGTCAGCAAAGTATCTTCCCTGCAGTTATGCTTCACCAGCCTCAGAGATTTCAGAGCACAAATCACTAGCTGACTCTCCACTGCTGCTAAAGACTGCAGGAGCAAAAGCAGTAAGCCCACAAGAGGTATTGCTTGTTACATTCATTTATTCAAGAGGAAGGAATATCATGCTCTTGTGGATAGGAACAATTTAAGAGTACTAGATATTCCTTCAATAATGCAAAATTATCATTCTTACAGCACAAGAAATATTTTACATTTCCCCTTCTGCCAAGTTGTATGTCAGCTAAATCCAATCAGTCAGGAAATTTACTACTGCTTAAAAACAAACTAGTGGGACAGCAAGCAGTGATAAAATACCTGTGTTGTCCACCTTCAACAATAACACAGTGTGTCTCCATACTGCTTAGCACTCATGGAGTACAGAATTCTTCCCAGAAAAAGTACTAATGGACCATAGGGCACAGTGATAAATCGTTAGCTCTTCCTCCTTCAAAAATATGTAACCTCTCCTGACATTAATTATCTTTATTGAATACCAAGACACTACCTTAGCCTGCATTCTTGATTTTTTAAACTAAAAAAACCCCCACAACATAAAACATTAGAACTCTGATTAAACTAACTAGGTAAAACTTAGAAAATCTGACCAAGTCAGAAATCACTCATTTGCAGGGTTAAAAGAAAAAGCAATACCTTAAAGTTACAATCTTCCTTAGATTTACGGGGCAAGTCTCAAATTTTAACAGGAGAAAGGCACTGAATTAAGCTGCAGAAAACTCAGATGCTCACGAGCTAGCTGGACAACAAAAACTTCCTCTGAAGTTGCCCCCGTCTAGGTCTTACTGGTATTTCAACGTTACAGGAGGCTCCGTAACGCCCTGTATATTCGGAACGTTTCCTGAATCACCTCACGTCCCAGCAACATAATTAATACCTTTGTATAAACAAAAAAGATGATGGCAATATGAATAAGTGTTTCATAGATGTGCTCAGCAGAAGGCTAATTTCTCATTTATGATTCATAACCTCATCTTAATTAGGTACTTCAACTGGTAGAGCACCTTGCTTACTTCCAGTCTGCTGAAATTATCAAACCCTTTGACTTAAAAGGTGACTCAGTAGTAGCAGCCAGAAATACTGATTTTCTGGTTTGGGTTGTTGGAGATTAACTATTTTTTCCTTCCCTGCTTTCATTGAACATACCTCAGACATTTTAGCTCCACAGAAGTACAACACAGCTGTCTGTTCAAAGTGCTTTCCATGAACTCTGACTCTGGCAGCTCTAACATACCATCCCGTTTGGCAGGACCAGCCCCAGCCAGCAGTCTCTCCAATTCCATTTCTCAAATGACACAGGAACAGCAGCTAGAACAGGCAGTCCTTTTACCCCGGGTTCCTTCAGCACAGAGCCAGCTTCACGTGCAGCACTCATCTGACCCACCCCACCTCCCAAGTACGAGATTTTCCTAGAAGAATTAAAAGTTGAAAAAGAGTTTCCATGTCAGTCAGAACCCAATTTCTCAATAGTCAAAGCTAGCAGAACGACATAACAGAAACTACATTTTCATCTGAAATTTCATTATTCAAGTCTGCAAGCTCAAAAGCAGAAGCAAAAACTGTCAGTGAATCCTATCATTAAAAGATACCATAAGACAGTGAAATGAAACAGTTATTTGCATTATACATGGAGCTTTGTTATGTCAAGTTCGTTGTTTTTTTCATTTATGCAGTGCAGAAGTTTGCTTTTGTGATCACATCGAAGGCTTTGATAGCAGAGGTATAAACTCAAATTCCCTATGCTCTCTTTGCCTCAAAAAACTATCATGGAACATGTACCACTTTTGGAAAGCTGGAAGAAAATGTTGTCTTCTATGAAATGTTCTGTGTAAACTGCCATAAAATTTAAATGTTAGCTTAACAAGGCTGTGTTAAAACACCAATTCAGCTATTTCACTACCCCAGTATGTTTCAAAGCAGAGGCCTTAAAACAAGATGTCATTCTGAACGTACATTTTAAACAATAGAAAGCAGATGAATACTTTTCCAGAACAGTTGCAGAAAATTCCATAGAATAAAAAAAAAGAGGAAAAACATTTCAACAGAGCCAACTGTTGAGATGAAAAAGAGAAACACTCTTAGATGTGCTATCAGCTCCCAAGAAGCCAGAAAGAAGTGAGGAAATTAGGGTACAGAATCCCAGCAGGCTCCAACAGTCCTACAGCATCCAAGGCAGAGTAGCCATCTCACTGTATAAATTCCCAACTCCAAGAGCCCTAGTTAAAAAAGAAAACCCTTTACAGTTTTCCAGTGCTATCTTCCGTAAGAAAGGCTAGAGCTGAGTAATTCCAGAATACTTAAGAGCATGTGGAATGAAGATGGAGCTCCGAAAATAAAATGCAGTAAGAAGTGTCAAAATCCAGGGCTCCACATTTTCTCATCTGCACTTACTAAAACAACACTTTCCACATACAAGTTAAAAATAAAAATAAGATAGGACTGCCTTTTGCCCTGAAATTCCAATATCATCACAGAAAAGAGAACTTAGTGTATACAAGGTGTAACAAGTTTCCAGCACTGGAGTCTCATGAACCCAGTGAGAGTTTCCTGCTCCTCCCCCCTCCACGAAGTGAGCTTCCCACTAGGTCAGCGAGCAGAAGGCCCTCTCTGAAACTCAAACAAAGAAATAACACTGCACACAAGTACCCAGGTCTGACACTGAATGAGAGCAGCATCAACAGGATGGACATCGAAGGAAGCTGCACCCAATTTCTGAAGAAACAGAACTTCTGGTTAGTGAAAGCACTAAGCCAATCATAACTCACTGAATTTCAATAAAAAAAGAAAAACCTATCTTTAAATTTACTACCGGATCTCACTGCTTTCACAAACTGCTGCCAATACAGCTACTACTGAAAGTAAACAGCCAATAAAACAATAACCAACACTACAACCACAACCCACCCAGGAATTCCAATACACAGACTTTTGTGGTTGGTTGATGTCTAGTGCCTAACAAATATACGTGTGGAAAATTAAAATCAAATCAAATTTATAGTCTTATAGTTATCTATAAGACTAGACTTCTATTTCTGATGATACGCCAAGGCAGACAAGCTCAAGTATTTTAACAAAACTACTTGCACATACATCTCCCATAGTGAAATTAAGAGTGCTCTAAGCAAGATGTTTTTAAGTTACTAAATTAAGAGAAAATATGCACCGACTTTTCCTACATATTCAATTATCAGTAGTTTTATGAGACTGTACAACTCTCCCTGAGTAAAAAAACTGAGCTTCAACACTGCACATCAGCAAAAAATTACTAATGAGTACTTCATTAATATAAACCTGGACAGTCTGAAGGAGGCACAGGCTTGTGTGTTTCTTACAGTCTTAACTGCAGCCATGAACCTGTGCAAAAGTAAAAGTCTCTGTGATGCTGTTCCTACTTACCATACAAAGGTCCTGACTCTAAGCTACTACACTGCCACACTGTTTTGGAAGTGTTGTCTTTGAGATGCACAAGACTGTCATAAAAATACCTTGATGACAGAGATGTTCATGCATGGTTTTATCCCTTAAAGATTAATTTTTGCACACTCAAAGAGTTGATAAGCTGTCACTAAGACTGAGATTAACTCACAAAAACTTGGATGAATAATCTTGTTTGGATTCATACGTTTTAATATATGGAAACTGAGTTATCTACAAGAAAAGACCAAAACAACCTAGTAACGTGTTAAACTATATTAAACTGGACTTCAACACAATCTTTAGACTCAAGTATATAAAGTCATAAAACTATGTTATGGCTGTGAAAAAAAATACACGTCTACTGCAAATAGAAGCATTCTACCAAGATAAGGAATTTATTTTGATACATTCCCATAAGGAAGAGGAATAAAGAAACAAGCCAGGCAGGTATATGAATATATAGGTGTTTAAAAAAACATTCCCATTTAGGGATCACACTATCCATTCCCCTAAAAATACCAGTACCAAAAAGAAAAGGGCATGTAGTGGAGACCATAACACTGTTTTCCAGTACACCTTGGCATTCTATGAATTCAGTAATATGGAAAATAAATACGATACAGATGGCAACCACTACATGCTTGAAAAATGCTGGTGTGGTTATTTCAGTGACAAACATTTATGTAGTCAGAACTGCTGAGGAAGAGTTGTTATGCTTTAGTGGTCTAACATAACAAGAAGCCTTTAATTTTACAATGTGCGGTGTGTTTTCTCTTGTCAGGAATAGGCAAGACATAATTCCAAGCTATAATTCTTTTAATTCCAAAATAGTAAGCCTGTAGAGAGAATACAGTCAGTTTAACTGCTAGTTGACCACTATGACAAAACTAAGCATCTGACTCTCAATTAATATAATTAACTGCACAAGAAGCAACCGTTCATTTTTTTCAAATAAGAGACTTAATAAGTCACTGCTATTAAAATTCAGGGACAAATTGGTGTCAGAGTTTCTTTAGCATTTTGATGATTTTTAACTTGAAATTAGCCAGTACTGCCAACATGGACAGGGAAAATAAACCAGATGTGTGACAGTACAATCGAGTTTGAATTCTTGTTTACAAGCTTCTCTGTATAAAGGCTCTATACTCCTGAAAAATGGTGAAACAAACAACACTAATTTAAAAAAAATAATCTGTATTTTTTGCCGTGAGACCTTTACTATATACTAAAATCAAAACACATAACAAACCTTAATAACTACATTACATATATGCTATTATATACAACCTGGTACTGCTCCTCCACTACAGCAGATCACTGAAGGTAAATACATACATCCAGCTGCACTTGACAACGGTTTTGAAACACAGTAAACAGAAACCTTAAACGTTCACAAACAACATTAAAAAGGGAAGGAGAAACTTACATGGGAAACTAAGGTGACAGAGCAAAGATGACGTGATTAAGTGGAAGGGAACAGGATAGGAATAGCAAATACCACGGGTTTTAACAGGTTACAAGCTGCTCGAGAACCTTACAACAGACACAGGTACGACGAGTTCCTCTGCCTGTCTTCCACATCAGGGCTTCTCATCTCAACTTATGACTGAAAACAGCATCCTGAAGAGCTGTGATTCCTTAAGCAGGCACTAAATAGTACGGCGCGGCCCAAGGCAGTGGCTATAATTCCCACACACACTCCACCCCTCAAAAAAGGGGCCAATTCCCATTCCTTCCCCAGCCCAACCTGTCAGCTAGACGGTGAGGAGCCCAGCAGCCCTCCCCGAGGGGGGAGCGCAAACCTTCCTCCAGCTCCGAATGGAAGCACGGGTTCGCCCCGCTTCGGCGGGAGGCTCTGCCACACACCCGGGAGAAATGGGGGAAAGTCCCCATGGTGACAGAGCCCGGCCTGTGGAGGGAGAGGGGGGCCGAGGCCGCTCGCAGCGCCCCGGGCACACCCGCGCAGACCGCCATCACCGCCCCCAGCTCCATCACGGCACCCCGCTCCGCCTCTGCCGCGGGGCGGTATCGGCCTGCCGGGCCCCGCCGAGCCAGGAGCCGCCCTGCCCCGCCCGGGACCCCGCAGTCGGCACGGCGGGGACCCAGAGAAGGGGCTGAGAGGCCTCACAGCCCCCCGGCCACCCCTGGCTCCGGGCGGGGGCCGCAGCCGCCACCGCCTCCCCTGGGCCTGGGCCTCTCCCTTCTCCGGGCCATTTTGAGAGTCCGCCTCCGGCCTCCGTACTCACCGCCCGCCGCCGCCGCCCGCCGTCGTCTCCCCAGCTCTCGCTCCGCTGCTCTCCGCACTCCTCAGCGGGCTCGGTCCTGGCTCGCCCCGCTCTGTCCGTCCCCAAACAACCGCAGCGTCGCCCTCCCTCCCCTCTCAGGCGGCCATTTTCTGCTCCATTGTTACCAAGGAACGGGGGCCCGGAAGCGGCCGCCGGCAAACGGAAGTGAAGGAGCAGCCGCCTCTGCGCAGGCGCCGCCACCCCCGCCGGGATGGGGTGGGAGGGGGGGCGCGGCCCAACGAGAGGAGCGTGGAGGACTGCGCGGGTAGAGCGGCCCCGGCGCGCAGGGCGTGCCGCCATTTTGAAGAGGGGCAAAGGCCGAGGGCTGTGGCGGGCTGGCATGGAGGCGGGGTGGCTGCGGGGGTCTTCAGGGCTTCCCCTCAGCCTGCAGACTCCTGCTGCCCCGAGAGTATGCGGAGGGGCCCGGGGCTGAGCAGTGCCTGCCTGTGGTGGCCTTAGGGTGCAGCAGCAGCGGGGCCTGTGTCCCCGCAGGAGCCAGGCCTGTCAGCATAGGGGCCATTTCATGTCCCCTCACGGTGTCAGCAATCAAGGCTAACAATGCCAACATTTCCAAAAGCTGAGAAAAAAAAAAAATGGTCAGCAAGGAGTGGTGTCCATCAGTACAGACATTCACCCATGGGAACATTTCCCCTCTCCTGACACTGGGTTTTCTCTGCTGCCTAACCTGGCATTGTGCATTAAAGAGCTGTCACACTATATAAAAGCTGAGATGCTCCTGTTCTCCAGTAATTGAACACCAGGCTATGTTCTGTAAATCTTGTTCTTATGATTGGCGCAAAAACTGCGTCTTGAAAATAACTGTAAAGATGAAAATCTTTAGCAGCAGGTGTTCGTTTATTGTGGATCTGGGGACTCGGGGGATCGCTCCTCCTAAGGAGCCCACCTGGGGCCAGGAGCGTGCTCTTTTTACAGCCTGAAGTGTTACATATTCATAAGTTTACATCAGGTGGGAATGAGGATTCCATCCTCAGGGAGGTAAATCATTATAATATTCCACGCCTCTTGGTCCGCCCAGTTGTGCCTGCGTGGTGCATCCTGGTGGTCCTCGGGGGTCTGCAGGAGGAAGGCTCTGGGTCTTCCTCGCGGTGTCCTCTTCACCTTTGCTTGCTTTACACATCCAGACCAGTCTGTTCTGGCCCTGGGACACCTTGATTAGCATTGTGATTCTTATCAGTCCCTCCTTCCTGAGGGAGTATTGTCCTTGGGCCTCTTAGCCAGCACTGTCTGGTCACCCAGGCCTGCCTGCTCCATCCCCCAAGGGCGAGTCTCTCAGTTTTTCCCTTATCTTACTAAGCATCCCTGTTTGGCAACTCCAAACTATTATATTAGCCTCTTTCTGCTGGCTGTATATGTATATCTCCTACTGCAAATACGCTACTCTGTACACAATTGCTTAAGTTAGCATTTTTCCATAATCACTTAGGTTAATTTTTTTGCAGGTTTTCTCTCACTGAAACTGTAAATTGCAGTGTTCCCTCCAGGGTCAGCCTGTCTCCCTTGTGGCATTCCAGCAGAGAAGTGAAATCAGGAATCAAGACATAGTGGGAAGAAAACTGTGGCTGAATAGAAATAGTTAGGATGGAACCAGGGGAGTAAAAAACTTGTCTGAGTTGTGAACCCAGGGGGACTCGTGCTGTAGTATCAGTGCTGGTTTAAGGAGAGGGAAACGTTCAGGCTCTGCAGAGTTGTCTCCCGTAGAGAATGGAAGGGATTCCCTTAGAGTTTGGAAAAATCCCACTGTATTGCCTGAACAGTCTCCCTTGAAAAGAACTTTAAGGAAACATAAAACAGAGATGACTTCCAAGGGAGTTTATATTCATTTTCAAGCAAGATACCATACATAGAGAAAAAAAGCCGTGTTTCTGAGGATCTATGTGGTTTCAGGAAGTCTACAAGACACCTTTGTTTCTCCTTTTGACAGTAGTGAGATTACTATCAGCTTTAGGGGTGGGTTGCATTTAAAGTTTGTTGAACCTTAAGCGGGTGGAATGATACAAGCCAGCTTTTAATGTAAATGGTTTTAAATATTCACAGTTTAAATTTCCCCATTCAGACCTGAGAACTTAAAGGCTGCTAGGGAGAGCGGAGGGGTCAGGTACAGGGTCTATTTCTCATCAGTTTTACTTGCTACAGCATGGGACCAAGAAAGGAAGTGGGTTAGAAACTCACAGAACGGAAGGCCATGATATCAAAATCATTGGTAGTGGAGAGCTGAAGCAGTCCCAGTTTTATCTAGAGTAGATGTAGGTTCCCAACCATATTTTTGTTGAATTAACCGGAAGATGAAGCACGGAGGTTTATTCCAGCTGCAGAAGGACAGATGCTACTTGATACAGCATATAGCTGGAGTGACAGAGAGGTGATAACTAATCCAGCATAAAACCTGCTTGCAGAAGGTTAACCTATTATGTTTTAAAAGCAAATTGGAGTTGGGAGAGTGAGTTTAAATCAGCTCAGTCCTTTGCATCATTGCTGCAATATAGATCCTGCATTACAGTTGGATTTACTGTAGGGTCGAACCATAACCCTACAGCTCTGGTTTGACTGCTTGATGTGAGTAAAATTTTAAAAGCAAAAATCGAGAAGGGTAAATTTAATGTCACAAAGCACTTTTGCAGTTTTAATGAACCAAAATATTTGTCCTTGGGCAAAGTTGCCTTGTTCCTGACCCAGGGCAAATGGATCTTTTTATGTAGACAGTGCTTCTGCCTGTGACGGTTTTCAGTGGTTGGAGAAACTGTTTCCCCCGAAGAGAGAGACCCTGTGGCTGAGAGTGTATCTACACTTTCATTTTTGGCAGACATCTTTGAAGCAGGCAAAAAATTAATTCCACTGTCAAACATCGATAATTCAGGAGGCAGATGATCAGCACACAATTGATCCACTTTATCGTGGAAAGCGTTGTGCCAACAATTGATAAGACAGCCACTGAGCGTGAGTATTGGCAATTAGTAAATCAGCAGGGCGTCCATCAGAGTGCTCCGATGGCAGACCTCAAAGAACTGAAGAAACAGGAGGCGGTGTGACTGAGACAGAGGGATTTATGCATGAAAGTGAATCCTGTCCTTTCTCCCTACCTTTTCTGAACACTAGGCAAGGTCAGAGCAGGATAAAAGTGGCTTCATTATACACCAGTAACGTAAGCAGCAAAGTGTTAGGGATTGTTGAGCAAATGGGAGGTGGAGCATATGCTACGATTTGAACAGGGGGATAAGATGATGGTTTATGCTCCTGGAATGGCCTCTCGGTATTTTATGACATCTGAGAAGTAATTTTGTTCGTTTGTCTCTTTCTTTTTCCCCTCAATAAAATACTATTAATTGATTAATCTTACCAAATGTCTTGAAGATCATCAAATGGCAAGCATCAGATATAAAACATGTTATTCTTTACCTCTGTAGGCTAGTTCAGACTCTTTAGGTGAGTATTTGCCAGTTCACTGGGAGACAAACACCCAGCAACGTGCAGAGATAGCAGCTGGGTCTGCTGATTCACGCCTTATTTCAGTGGTAAAAAACTTGTAGCTGAGGTCCAGGGCAGACAGCTAAGGAAAAGTACCTCCCTCAGTGTGATTTGGTGGAGTTTATTTGCAAGTGCCCTCACAGGGTTGATCAAGTGCAGAATAAGCTCTGATTTTTCAAAACCACTTAGTGCATTTCAGTTTCCAGTTGACATTAATAACAATTAATGGCCTGTGTACACATATCTCCTTAACAGCTTTGAAAAAATTAGGATTGGTGTAGCGGTGTATTTCAGAAAGCTGGTAGGGAAAAATGTATTTGCATAGAGAACTTTGCAGTATAGGGAAAAAAAAATCCAAAATCTATAGCAAAAGCATGGTGTAATTCATACTTAAGTGTATTCAATTTGCTAATGTATGTATAGCAAAGGAGAATTACAACACTTTTCCACAGTAAGTTTAATGTCGTTTCCTTCAATGAGGGTAAATAAATTTGCTTTAAATCCCCTAGGGTCTTAAAAACTGCTTATTTGGTATGCAGTGCTAGATGAGAAAAATGTTGGTGGTTTTTTCTTTTTTTTTCCTAAAAAGATATTAAAATAATTTATTCACAATATAGATAAGTAATAATCCAAATGCAGTGAGGTGAGAAAAATCGGAATCTCTTGGGAGCTTCTAAACCTGAAGCAAAAAAAATTTTAAAAAAGACCCGACAAACTCAAATCATTGTATACTCAGCAGAGCCAGGTACTGAGCAGGCAGATGAAGCCAATTTACACTAATGTACCAGCCCAGAACAAACTTGAGAGGAAACCTAAGGACATAATAATTCCCAGCAGTCTAACTTTGCTCTTTTCTCCATCTCAGTACTCTGCCTGCATTGCTGTACTGTGCACTGCCCTGGGCAGCCTGTTCCAGTGCCTGATAACCCTTTGGGGGAAGAAACTTTTCCTAATATCCATTCTAAACCTCCCCTGGCACAACTTGAGGTCTTTTTTCTCTTGTCCTATTGCTTGTTCCTTGGGAGAAGAGACTGACCCCCACCTCGGCACAACCTCCTTCCAGGTAGTTGTACAGAGTGATAATAACTCAGTAATAATAAAACAAGGAAAATAACCTCTGATACATCATACAGTCATATCCATTTGTGCCTAGTGTGTCAGTCTGTTTCAAAATAATTCTGTCCAAAGTGTGGTGGTGCAACAGGATGAACTTCTGTGGTTAAAATGCTGATCTCTGGGAATTCCTGGATGATGGATTTGGCACCTTTTGAGAGAGAGCAGAGGCCTCAACTTACCGTGAGGTGTGGAGAACAGGCTTGGCAGGATAATGACACTTGGTTGTACGCCATGTTCTACAAGAACTTTGACAGCCTCAATGACAGTGTTACCAGTACCTAAAAGGGGAAAACGGGAGAGGTTTGGGTTTGGTTTTATTTCCCCCTGGTTAAGAACTTGTTGTAATTTCCGTGTTAACATTGCTGTACTGAATGATGGCACTGTCCTTTCCCACCAGAAAACTGTCCCCTCTGCATGTCTGAACTGTAGGAAACTTGGGTCTCCTCGTGAAGGAACTTCATCTCTGCTCTGAAACAGCCAACTCTGCCAGGTCTGGAGCGCTGAAGTCGGTGGATTTTGTTAAAGCCCTGAGGCAAGAAAGCTCATCTAAAATAGTAAAACAGCAATTAAGAGCTCCGTGTGTAGAACCAGCATCAACCCTTGGACTGGAAAAGTTACATCATCCTGACAGACTCCTCACCACGCTTAACAGATTTGGTGGGGTTTTTTGTTTTGGTTTTGTTTTTTTTTTGTAGTATTAACTGTATTTAATTTTAAAGTAATTTACTTCTAGGATTATAATACTAATCCAAAAATATCTTTTAATAGCATGAGAAAAATACTGGTTGAGTCTTTTCTCATGGCAAAATTTAAAAAAATTAAGTGTACACCAAGGCTTAATGCTTTCCCCTCTCTCACAAACGCAGGCATGCCCAAATGGTTTGCTCTGCATTCGTGCTGGTGCAGGCTGACTAACACGTATTCTGGCACAGCCTGATAAATTCCCTACTATGGCACCTAAAGCAAGGAAAAATCCTGATCAAAGCCCCTGAAATGTGGAAATTTTCCTTTAAATTCAGCGCCCTCACTGTTCAGGTGAGTCTAACTGTCCATGCTGATGAAAGACACTTACTTAGTATCGGGTACATGAGCAGAACTTTTCTCCTGTAGATGTCTGGTGGGAACTTGGCATAGTACACTTTGGCTCGCTGAGTCTCCTCGTCGCTCTGTATCAGGATTTTCCCTATGCGGATCGATCTGCAGCAGTCTCGTAAGCCTTGTTCCATTGCCTCTCCTCAAAGTGAGCAGCAAAACCAACAACAACAAATCGTGACACGCTCAGAAACGGCACAATTGCAAAATGCTACAATTAGACAGGCAGTCCCAAGCCTGTGGTGCTGAAGAGTTCTACAAAGGAGATTTTTTATTCTTGGTTCTAAGTGTTAAAAACACCTGAAGCTGTTTCCCTTTTTTCTCCGTTTAGACAGAAAACCGAGTCTACTCGGTGTTACGTAGCTCCTGGGCATTTGTGTTCCCACACAGCAGTGCTGGGCTCTCAAAGGCGAGAGCTGGAAACGTCAAAACAAATGTAAGGAGTTTGGAGAACATCTTTGAGCTCTGCTCAGAGACACCTCGGTGCAAAATGTGGTGGAGGAAGCCGTGGAGCCCCTGGATTTTACATCATGGATACAAAGGTTTCTGCAGCACTGGGCAAAATAACAGTGACTCTCCCAGCACTGAGCGTGGCTGGTTTGGAGATCTGTCCCTGAGCAGCTCTGGGTGGCAAAGGAGGAAGGACACTTGGCCTGGCCTCTCCCAGTGAGCAGCTGCTGGAGAAGAGGCCAGATGAAATCTGTTGGCTATTTGTCCTCTAAAAAGTTAATGAAATAGATTACTTGACATTCTGTGACCCAGGATCCCTAAGAAAGACTAACAGCTGGCAGGTTTGGGTAAAACTTTGCTGTAGGGAAGTGTTGTTGCACAGTTTTCAAAGGAAGCTGCTTACAGGTTTCCCAAACGTTTAATTCGTGCTCGTTCAACAACCAGAAAGTGCCTACTGCTCCTCATTATGCTGACTCCTTCGTACTCATGTCCTGTTGGAGCAGTGACAAACAAGCACAAACCTGCCTGCAAAAGAGGGGTAGGGATATGGTATTTTGCAATAAATCGGGGCCCTACAAAAGCCTCTGTTAAAGGCTGAGCCCATCTGGGGATGGGGGGGAAGCATGGCCTTTACTGGAGCAAACGTGGCCTGTCTCTGTCATGGTGATGGCAATGCCAAGCAAAATAATGTAAAGTAGGTAAGAGGCCTCACTAATAAATAATTTCAAGAAGCTAACATTAACATTATGAAAAGTAGGCGTTGTCAAGTTAACCAGACGCTTTCCTTAATGTCATGGTGATAGAATAAACCTTCGGTTGGTAAGATATCTGATCTTGTCTTCTGCGATATTTCGATTGAGAAAGAGGAATGACCTAAGTCAATATGACAAATATTAATTGGACTGAAAACTAACCGATAGGTCTCCAAGCGTAACTGTAAGCAGAAGCATCACCAAACAAGGCACGGCTCCCTTCATGCTGGTTCTTGACCCCGCACCGCTTAATGTGTGATCCGTGACCTACAAGAAAATATAAAATCATTACTGGTGACCTGCAGATGCACAGAAGTTAGGGGCAGGTCACAGATACCAAACCTAATCTGGATCACTTAATGAGCTGAGCTTAAGTAAACAACATGTTTTTCAGTGCCACCAGATGTAAAGTCGTCAGCCCAAGAATAGAGCCGCAGCTCGACTACGGGGAGGGTGACAAAGTCATAGAAAACAGTGATTCAGAGGAGGAATAATCAGCTGAACATGAGCTCCTAATGAGATGCTCTGCCAAGAGGAGCTAATGCTTCCACAGAACCAAAAAAGGGAGACACCCAGGAAGACAAAGGAGGTTTTATTACCTCTGTTGTGGGCTCCAGGAAGACTTCCCCGAGGGCTGGAAAACACACCTTCATGAGAAAACACTCAAGGAGCACAGTTTATTAAGGAATACAAGGTTAAGGGACATTTTAAATGCAGTCTCTAGGAAGGCACATGGCAGGTTTAACACTGAAGGGCTCTTCGGCTGGTGTTTGGTAGCTGGACATCAAAATAGGTTGCTGTATATTTTTAGCAGTGGGGAAGGTTGTCCACTGAAACAGTCCACCCACAGTTGGCTGACTATGGCAGAGTGCCCGTCACTGACGAGTTACTGGAAATACTTTATGAGATTTATTTTTTTTATTATTTTCCAAAGGAAACACTCTAGGTTGAACAATAATTAATTCAGAGGAATCCGGCAGCCTTCATTAGGCTGGGATTGGGAGCAGGTTATTAGAACAGCTCCTGCTAGATTTCTTCTGAATAAATAGGACTGCAGGCAGGGGAGAGGCGAAGCAGGCAGGCGCAGGCAGCCTTCGCTGCAATACATGTGTGCTCCACATTAGGTGAAAAGGTCATTTTGAGTCATCTCCCCTCCCTTTTCAGATTTAGGCCATATTTGTAACTGGCTACAGCTTTCCAACACTTTTTTTTTCGCCCACGTACCATTATCAGTGTGAGCCATAGCTGCCCTGAGCAGCACAAGCTGCAGGGCAATCAGCATTTGCAAAAACACACACTTTTATTGCCATGTCTTTTGCTTTAACTCCCTGCTGTAAGAACAGCATTAGCCTCTGGGAAACTTAAACATGTTACCAGGCAGGAGTACTACCAAATAACATCAGCTTTATTGCTGTCCCTTGGCATTTGGAAGATATTGAGTGCCTGCTGGGTTTTAGTTATTGTTTAGGGGAAGCAAGGACCCTGTGCAGGATTTATCTTTTCATTTATTTGTGTTGAGAAACCAGGATGGAGGTTTTCCAAGTGTCAAAGTCCTTAAGAGAAAAATGGGGGAAACCCAGGATGGGGTTGGAGGGAAGAGAGATCTTCCAAGGACATTTTCTTATTCAGTCTTGATGGTCATCCCCATATTTACATCCAAAACAGAGTTTTGCAGGTCACTCACCTATCCTTCTCTTCGGGTGTGATTTCTACCATCTCCTGTGCAGCTCGAGCGTGTCTCTGGCTGTGGGTACTGCTGTCTGGTTAATCACAGTGCTAGCAGGGGGGACCCGGAGTAGGTTTCTGCCCATTCTTCTTTGCAGCTGTTTCAACAGCAAATGCTAATTCTTCTCTCGATGTTTTGCTCTTTCTGGGAATTTAAAAATAACTTGCTTAATGAAGCAGTGCTGAGCAGCTCATATGTCCAGACAGATAGCAGTGAAATGCTTTAGTTCAGACAGCAAAGTCATCTGTGGTGGCAGTGCCTTTGAACAAGTCCCCCAAGGCCCTTTTTCAAATAATCCCAGGACTGGCTGAAATTAATGCAGGAAGAAATTCAGAGAAAGAAGGGAGGGGGGTAAGAATCACGTCAAAGAGCCTGGGACTTGGGAAGACATTTCTGGGTGAGCTGTAATCAGTCCCATCCTATGACATCCCTTTAGCAGTGCTGTTTAATTACTCCATTACGGGCAGGATTTGATGTATGTGTTCTATAGCAGGGACATCCAGAACATGAAAGAAAAATGTGGCGCTTACTGAATGCTTTACAGAGATCAATGAAGCATCTTGTCCCTTGTTAGAGCAACGAGAAGCTGAGCACCAAGTGAGAAAACTGCCTGTCCAAGGGCAGCCACCAAAGCACCAAGCAGAGACACTTACACTCTATGGCAGTTTTCAGTTTCTCCCTCAAAGCCACCTTGTTTTGTTACTCATCTTTGGTTTTCTATCCTCGCTACCCAGAGATCACCATCCACATTTATGTTAACCCAGCTTTTACATTTACACCTGCCTCACCCTGAGGGGTGAACATCCCTGTATTTCCAAGGGTAGCTCTAAGAGTGATGACAAAAACAAGCTGGGCATGATGTGGAAGCAAAATTGCTGTGGAAAGGCCTACGTGGGGGCCAGGGAGATACTTGGCTTCTTACTTTGGGCCAAGGCTGGAGTCAGAAAGCCTTCCTTGCCCACTCCTAGCCTTCTTAGCCTCTTGGACTGATGTGAAAAATTGTTGTCTTGTTCTTTAGAATTAAATCATTTACAGTGCAAGTCCTTGAGGTTTCAAACTTACTTCTGTGGGTGCCATAATGCTTATCAGAGAAAAATCCTTTTCTTCCCCAGCTAGATGAATGATTATTACATTTTTCAAATCAATTCTCATTTTTCTTTAATTGCTTCTGATGCCCTTGGCAGTGACGGGGTCTGCACTCCAGCCTAGGAGGCTGCCAGGGTAACTCAGCAATCCCTGCACGATTTTATTGATCCTAACAGGCTGGTGGTTTTATTTGGGGCAGAGAAGAAGAGAAAAGCATCTGTCAGAAGAATTTGCCAGGCAGAGACTCATGCTACTACCTATGTTAACCCTACAAAGAATGTAAGATCTATATCATATGCAACATGTCCATATGTTTTTATTGACTTGCCCTTAGGAAATGCCAGCTCTAGAGTGCAATTCATCATTCCCTTGAATCTTGCATCAAACATGCTGTAGTGTAAAAGGATGAAATGAAGCTGAAACAGAAGGATCATGTGTAACTTCAGCCCTGTGCTGCTGTCAGGGAAATGGAGGACTTCACCACTGGGTTGCAACTGCTAGAAACCAGGAGCTTCTCTGCCTCTTTACAGAATAATGAATTATATCACCAACCTTCATCCTTCAACCAAGAATGTGGCCTGTGTGATGTCCAGAACACTCCAGGCAATGGCACATTTCCTTTTGTGAACTGAAATCTTAACCCAGTCTGTAGCCATAGCTGTAAACTGGTGACTGCTCCTTGCTCGACAACACAGTAGCTGTTCTCTGTAACCAGTGTGAGCCTCCATTGCAATGTATTTCCTGTAGGTTAGCAGACTTTAGACTTGGCAATAATTGAGAGATGAGTACATTTGTGTTCTCAAATCCTCACCCAAACTTCAAGCAACCTTGACCAATGCTGTACAGTGACTGTCTCACTTTCACTAGGAGCTTCCCAAGCTCCTTGGGCCTTTCAGATTCGATAATAAAACTTATTCTTCAGCTCTTGGTCTCAATAATCCTGGTGTCATAACCCCAATAGAGACTCAAAGCTTCCCACTCTCCAAGAGAAAAACTATCCTCTGCTCTTCCCCCCAGAACCCCTGAGGGTGTTAAGCCTTTTCCTAGGAGCATCTATAATAGTGCAACCCACCCCCATTGCATCAGGGCACATTGCAGAGGGGTCATGCTGAGCACCCACCTTCAAACAGAGCCAGGGCCAAATCCATCTGGACAGACTCCTCTCCTTGAACACCACGCCAAGGCTTGCTCCAAAAAGAAAAATTGTAGCTAGTTTCCTTGGCCAACACCAGCATTTTGCAGCATTATCTGATGGGAGATGAAAGAGAGATAAATCCCTTAAAAATAATCCTCGTGGTGTTAAATAATGTGATTAAGCAGGCTGCCTAATTCTCCTCCTTGATATTCAACTGTCCTGTTTATCTCTGGTTTGAGCTTTGCCCCCCTCCCTGCCCCATCCCATGCACCCTCCTCTGCTGCAGCATGGGGCTGACTTGACATAGCACCGCTTTAGCAGCTGCCTGCCGTGAAAATGTGCCCTTATCTCTCAGTCTGCAGTTTATGCTCAGTCTCTATTTTCCTTCACGTTATCATCAGACATTTCTGCGTTTCATCGTGATAAATACCAGACTGTTGAATCTCTGGGGCTGCCAAGAAATACATCTCGGCATAGCACAAATACAGCTGCTAGGTTTTTTTTCTTTTTATTCCTTTCTTTAGTTTAACATTTATTCTTGCTATTGTTGTCCTTAGAAGGATAAATAGGGCTGCATCTTGCTAGCAAGTTGCTCCAAATACATTAGGTGAAAGAATAAATAACCAAAGGCTGTGAAGACTGAATATGTTATATTAGAATCATAGGGTGGTTTGGGTTGGAAAGGACCTTAAAGCTCATCTCATCCCAACCCCCTGCCATGGGCAGGGACACCTCCCACCAGCCCAGGTTGCTCCCAGCCCCATCCAACCTGGCCTGGAACACTGCCAGGGAGGGGACAGCCACAGCTTCTCTGGGCACTCTGGGCCAGTGTCTCACCACCCTCACAGCCAACAATTTCTTCTTAATATCTAATCTAAATCTCCCCTCTTTCAGTTTAAAACCAGTACTCCTTGTCCTGTCACTCCATGCCCTTGTGAAGCCCTGCCATCCCATCCCAGCAGGACCAGTTGGCCAGAGCACAGCACGATCATTTCTGCAAGGCAGCGTGCAAAGCCGTGGCAGACTCTGCTCTCTATCTCAGGAACCTTTGCACAGCCACAGCCATCTTTACCCCTGTCCATAAGGAGCAGCTCTGGGTAACATACATCATCTTTGCTCGTTTGTTGACTGCTGCCAGCAAAAAGACATCGCTGTTGCTATATGAGGATTCCATATGGCACAAAAATCCCTCTATGACCTTAAACACAGAGGTGGATGCAGAGCAGATTACAGAGGCTTAGGAGAGCAGCATTAGTGTCGTGGACACCAGTCCTCTCATATGGCGCCCAGTAGGATGCCTCTAGAGTAGGAGTGAAATGATATAAAGCAGAAAAGACATTTTAAGGGATGCTGCAGAATAAATAACTTACATGTGGCTTGCCCCAAACAGTCAGGAGCCCAACTAGAAGATATCAGAAGAGACTGGAAATGCACTGGGACCGGACAAGAGGATGAGCTGAGGTGGGAGCCAACACAGGGAGCCCCAGAGCGCACAGATGGTGGGCAGGGATGGATGAGACCAACATCCTGGTCCTCCCACAGCTGGGAGCAGCACTGTGAAAAACAAGAATTCCCCAATACTGACAAGAAGGGCAAGTGGAAAAGGAGAGCTTGTACAGCAAGGAATTAGGCAAAGGTGGGAAGGGATGGAAACCTTGAGGTAGTGCTAGGCAGGGGGAAATGGAGATCAAAATGGAAGAGGATAAATGGTTGGCTCAAGGCAATTTCTGAATTTTGGGGTCAGTTGGCAGAGGGATCACTTTTTCAGATACAGAGAAGAATCAGTGCCAATCCATGGGGGATCTGGGCTCTTTGTCCTCTCCACACACAGCTCCCCAGCACAGCAAGGCCAGCAGTGCCAGGGCAGAGCACACGGCCATTGTTTGTATTGATGTGTTCCCAAGCTCAGCAATATAAAGAGATAAGCAGCACAGCCAACAAACTCTGTGATCCACACAGAATTTGGCCACTTAATAACTACTATAGCTTCATACAAAGCTGCTGTTGTCTTGTGCCCACATTGTAGCCTGTACCCAGGGCTAAACCGTAACAGTTGTTCTGCCACCCAGCTGAGAAAGAGAATCAGGGGAAAAAAGGAGAAACCCCATATGCTGAAGCAGAAACAGATTTAATGAAATAACAAAACTGATACAGTCACCAACATAAAGTACACAAGCTTATACTCAGCCTGGTCCTTGGGATCAGCAGCAGGAGCAGAAGCCAAGAGAGAGGAGCCCCAGAAAAAGAAACTCTGCCCTCACTGAACTCCCTCCTTTCCTAATGAGCATGATGAGGTTGTATGGGATCCACCTGGGAGCCAGCTTGGGGCAGCTGCCTTGATTGGCTCTCCCAGCTGACCCAGGGCTGCTCCTGGCCTGCTGCATGGCTGGGCTGGGGGCTGTGCCTGGGGAACCAGGACAGGCACCAGAAAGGACTGAGGTGGGTTGACCTTGGCTGCGTGCCAGGTGCCCACCAAGCCGCTCTATCACCCCCCTCCTCAGCAGGATGGGGAGCGGGGGGGAAATAAGATGGAAAAAACTTTATGGGTCAAGATAAAGGCAGTTTGATAAAGCACAAGCAAAGGCTGCAGGTGGAAGCAAAGGAAAATAAAAGGTTTATTCTCTGCTTCCCATCAGCAGGTGATGTCCAGCCACATCCCAGGAGCAAGGGCTTCAGGACACGTGGCGTTTGCTCTGGAAGACAAATGTTGCAGTAATGAATGTCCCCCACTCCTTTCTCGTAGCTTTTATTATTAAGAGATGTCCTATGCTATGGAACATCCCTTTGGTCAGCTTGGGTCAGCTGTCCTGGCCATGTCCCCTCCCAAGCTTTTGCTCACCCCAAGCCTACTGCCTTCGGGGGTGAGGGGGGATGTTGGAGACTCAACCCCTTTCCAGCCTCCAATGTACAGCACAGCACTAGGAGGGCTGCTCTGGGGAGAATGAATTCCATCCCAGCCAGACCCAATCCTCATAAGTTGTTCCTTTTCTCTTGGAAGAAATCAGAAAGATGTTTTGCAGACATAGAAGTGCAGGCAGAAGGAGGGAAGTGCTGGAGAAATAAGTTTGTAGATGGTAAGAAAGGGGTGAGAATTGAGGATAGAGGGGAATTCAATGAAATGGGAGAAATGGATATTTTGCATCTTGAAAGATAATGACATCAAAATAAGATGAGGAAGAATATGACCATCTCAGTTACTGCTTTACACCCAGCACCACATGGACATAACAGCTCTTAGTTTGGGAAGCCGTGGCGAGGAGCACCACCAAACACTGATAAATGACCTTACACTCATTCCTTTTTCTTAATTTCCTCCAACCCTTCTGAGTCTCAGCTCCTCCTCTCGCATTTGTGTCTGTTTATCTCTTCCAAACACTTGTAGACAGCTGCCACATCTTCCCTCGTGTCGCTGACGATGTAACTTTAACTAGGGACAGTAAAATGACAAAAAACTAGAGCAAACAAAAAGGCAAAGAAGTGACAAGGGCGTTTTGCTGCCTTTAGCAGTAAAGCACAGTGACTCCCTGAGTCTGATCTGAGTGCGATCACTATTGTGTATTTAAGCCATACATGCTTTCCAGGCGTGCAATAAACTAAACATCGTAACAAATAATTCAGATCTTCAAACATCAGCAGCAGTCCTACCTCTGTCCCAGTACCGGGGTGGAGAAAGCTCTCCAGTGACAGCAAATCCTACTGGAGAAACAGAACCAGTCACTTCTTTGCATTAAACTTGTTGGAGCTTGGTATTTTTTTATGATTTTTTTTTTTTCTCAGTTAGATGAAATTTATCACAGAGTTCAAAAGTTGTGGAAATGGCCCAAAAGACAGGTTGGTGATGCAGCTGCAGGAGCTCACTTTCCTTTGGGAAATGAGCTTAAAACCCCTACTGACTGGAGAAATGGCCCCACAGCCCATTATTTGGTGGCCATTCACATTTCAAGGTCCCTGTCTCCAATGAGAGAGACGTCTGAGTCCATCCTCTCTCGTTATTAAAGCTTAAGAGCTGGAGACTCATTTTTAAGGTGCCCCTTTCTATTGATCTATAATGCCCCTTTAGAAGTTATAGCTAATATTAGGTTTTAATCAACTCAGATTTGGTTGTGGATGCTACTTTCAGCTCGAGGAATCGAGTTAACTGCCTCTCGCCTTTCCCCTATTTATATTTTAACTGCATTGTGCAAGAATAATGTAGCATCTTCAGTCAGACAGAATTAGTCATTTACTTTATGTAGAAATCTTCAGCACGTAGTAATCTCACCCAGATTCAGCCAAGCAGGTAAACACATACTGAAGTCTACAATTAAAATCCTTAATTAAATCCTTAAATTAAGCACATACTTAAATGCTTTGCTAAAGAGGGATATAATCTCCAACATGCTTAAGATAAAGTGTGTATTTAAGTGCTTTATTGAACCAGTGCTTTCGCTGCAACACAAAGTATATTTGCGAAGCAAAGGCTGCTGTAGGTGTAATCCCACAAACCCCCAGCAATTTGACAGGGGAAGCCTGTGTGCATTTATCAACATAAACCACACACCGCCAGTTCTGACAGTTCCTGCCTGGCATTTCATGGCCATTTGGATGTGATGTTGCCAGGCCAGTGGAACGTGGTTAGCTAGCTGTGCCACTGAAGGTGATGCCTGGTTTTGGGATGAAGTGGCTCTTATTTCAAGGCAGGGATCACTCAGCTGGCTGCTATTAAAGCTGAGTTAGGTTGGGTTTAAAGCTGAGCTTTAATAAGCTCACGGTTGAGTATCTTTGGTTGGTAACTGGGGCCCTGATGTGACCTGATGCCCTGAGTGCACCTGAATCTCCTCCAGAAAATCTGCCAGTGACCCCAGTGGCAGTAGCTGGGATCTGCTCCAAGAGGAGCCCAAGGAGATGTGACATGTGGCTGGGGGGACGGTCAGAGCTATGGCAGGACATTAGTCGGGAGGTCTGGCTCTTCTGGTGGCACCACAGCAGCCAGGCAGCAGCTGAAATTGGAAAGGGAAAGCAAAAGGGGGAAAAGCAGCTTTGTTTTTCCGAAAATGAGGAGAAAGGGGCTGAATCCCCCAAATCTCCTCACCCCGACTGTCTTCAGTGTCCACAGGCGGGTCTGGCACGTACCCAGCTTCAGGCTGGCAGCATCCAGTGAGACAGGAGCAGCCCAGACAAGCTCAGCCCTCAGCCAAAAAGACATCAGGCCATCACATAGTCCTTTCCCTGCAGACCAGGCTTTGCTAGACCTGGCCCGTGGTCAAACACGCCAGCAAGACCCTGTGAACATCCCTCATTCCTGCCAAAAATGGTATTAAAATAATATCCTGAGCTGTGATTGCCATGGGATGGACTTCTCCTGCTCCAGGTCCCAGCCTCGCATCGTGCCCAGAACGGCGGTGGCCCCGCTGGCGAGCAGCTGGGTCGTGGTTTGTTTTACCCTCGTGGTCGGTGTGCAGCTCTGGGCTTTATTTACTGCCTGCTATCCAAACCCAGCTCCAGAGATGAAGATATTCAATTCCTCACATGCTTTCCTAGAGGAGTTCATTACCCAGGAGTGACACACGTGTTAATGAATTTAGGCTTGTGGAAGGATTATTTCCATGTTTCAAATTTGGAGCTTAACTGTGCTCATTTGAAACACCCTCTCATTTTGGACCCACGATTTGCAGTGGCCAAGCCTTTGTTTTTGTTTCATTTGCAGCAAACACATGGTACTATAGCACAGTACAGCATCACGAAATCAGGAGAGCCTGACTCTAGGACGTGGGTGTTAGCACCCCAAACCCTTACGAGAAACGATCGCAGAGCTTGGGAGCGTAACGTATTTAACACAGAATCGTCCTGGAGAATTTGTATTTATCAGTCCTGACCCCAGTTCCCGCTTTGGGTGGTGTAAGGCTGCCTGTGTGTGGCATTGTCTGCAGTTTGGCTGTCATTCAGCTGAGGTGACCCAGGAGCCTGGCACGGCCATCGGCTCAGGGGGGGCCGTGTTTGTGTTCTGTGCTGCTGGTTGGGGCGCTGCAGCCCTCCACAACAGCCCTCCTCATGTGGTGCTCCCAGGAACACCATCACTGCCGAGTTCAAAGTTCATCGGAGAGAAGCACTTCGGAGTACCCGACACAAAGCAATTCCCAGCTTTTTTTTATATTGACTTTTTTTTTTTTTTTGCACTAAGAGAGAAAAATACATCCGCAATTTAAACTCATTACCTGACACCCTCTAGAGGCCTCCAGCCTGCAAAGGCTTCACCACCAGCTAATTTTATGAGAATATTCCCACCCTGTGCTAACTCCTTGCAGCTAATGAAGCCAGGAGGGCCAGCGGCACGCGTGCCCCGGGCTGGTGGCCGCGCTGTGCCGGGGCTGGCAGCGTGACCGGGGAGGTTTCATTAGTGAGACAGACACCAGCCCGCTTGGCACAGCACTGGGAAAATAAAGTCCTCATGAGCACTTTTCCCCACTTTGTCCCATCCGCAGCCACATCTCCCATCTCTAATGCGCTTCGTGGTTAACGAGCATCAGCCCAATTAAACTGTTGGGCTGGGACCAGGAGCACGCGTGGAGGGAGCAGCCAGATTGCTCCTCATTCATCTCTGACAGCAACCATTTGTTTAAAGAAACCATTCCTAGTATTCAATAAATGGCAGTTTTAATTTCTTCTTCATACATGATCTTAAAATGAGATTTTAAATTTTTTTTATTTATTCCATAAACAATATAACAAAACTCAGCAAGTTAACAATATGACGTTTTCACCATACAGAGTCAGTCACAAATATTTAAAACCTTTGCAACAAGAACAACAAAACCCAAAATATTACAAGAATAATTTACAAGAGGATCTATAAAACAGCAAAGCGCTCACAAATTTTCCAGTTTCCTTTACACAATATCACTACACTCTTTCACAACATTTCTTTTTATTACAAAATTCCCAACAAAAGTTTAATTTTTTTCTTTGTATTTTGGTTTTTAAAACCAGAAACTTTTAAGTATACATCCTTTTATTAACACCCGAAGGTGCAAAAAAAGGGAAACCTCACACATACAAACACTTCACAGCACTTTTCTAAGAAAAATATACACTTACAAAATATTTTACAAATTGGCACACTTAAAAATATACAAGATTTTGTAGGCGTCTTAGAGTGATCCTTAAGAATTATACTTCAATTGACTCTACAGAATATTTATAAAGCTTATTCTAAAAGAAAAAAGGCAAATCATTTCCAAACATGTTAAAATCGCCGTGTAAAATGTGGAACAGAAATGGATATGTTACATTCATAAAAAGGGCCATTTAATAGTTCTTAAATGCTCGAGGGGAGGGCAGGGGCGGGGTGGGGGGGGATAGAAGTTTTCTTTAGCACCATAAAACAGGAGCAACTTCCTAACGAGGTGCCTCTAGTTCTATGGGAGGGAACTCAAGGAGCGGTACATTCACATCTCTGGAGGCAGCAGTCGAAAGGCCCCGGCGGCGCCGCGGGCAGCGGAACAGAGCAGCTCCTTGGATTTCTACCCTGCTTCCCACGGGGGAGTAAGAGACAAAAGGAGTTGAAGTGGTACCTTTTTTTATTTGTGTGTGTGTGTGTGTGTGTGTGGTTTAGTGTACATCTTCCCTTTGTGCTTTTGAACTGGACGTTTGTCTGTCTAGCCAAGGGTAGTGGTGAATAGCAATTGAATTTCTCGTTTCCTTTTGCACCAAGTGTTCAAAGGCTCAGTAAACGTGTCTGGCAACCCAAGCGTCCTGCCATGGAGGGCATCCTCCTGCTTTACATCCCAATTCCCTTAGATGGCTGTTACTCCACTGTCATTAGTGTCACTTGTTTACCTGAGAAACAGATTTGAAAAGCCTTGCTTCTACCACAGACATTGTACTTTGTTTAGTTTATATATTTTTTCTTTTTTTAATTTTTTTTTTAAATTTTTTAAACTTTTTTTTTTTTTTGCATTATTTCACGCGCTGAAGAGATAAAAGAGGCACATTCTCAAATAGATGTCAGCGGCTTGAACCCTGCAACTTCCACTGGACCCCCTGGGAGCTGCATAGGCAAAGTCCAACACACCGAGTTGAGAAAGTTAAGACCGAGGGCCTGATCCTGCACCAACCGAAGTCCACGCGCCTGATCCCCTCCTCCCTCACGCTGACTTCAAGGGAGGATTTACTCCTGACTTAACTCCAAGGGCTGGCTGCCACCCAGGAAAGCACTCAGCAAGCAGAAGCCCCCTCAGTGCTTTGCTGGACTGGGACCTCAGGGAAAGAAGAGTACGGTCCAGCAGGGAAAGGATGAAAATGCTTAAAATATCTTTCTTTTGGTTCCTGGCTCGTTGGAGCAGTAATGCCAAAAAAAATAACCGCAGTGGTTTGGCAAGGTGGCTGAAGCTAAAGACCTGGCCTCGGCAGGACACCTCCTCCTCCTCCTCCTCCCGGAACGCCTGGCTAAAGCTGGTCCCTAACCCATTATTCTCAAGCTGTTTTTCAAAAAAGAACCCTCTTATGCTCAAAAAAAGGAAGAGCACGATGTAAACCTGGTAAGATTTATTTCTTTAAAAAACAATGATGACTCAGATCCCCATCGCTGATATTTTTCTATTTACAAAACCTCTATATGCAAGGACCTCCAGCAAAACTGTGGCCACTGGGGGTGGGCTGGCTGCTCCTAGGGCACTGTAGGGTTTCTCTCTGCCGGACATCCTCGGCTCGGCGGCCGCAGGGAAGCGGATGCTTTCCCCGTACGGCCGGAGACCTGCGCTCCCGGGTGCCGCTTCCCCTGCTCGCAGGCAGCTCCTGCCTCCAGCTGGGCAGTGGAGCAAGAGCCAGGGGCTCCCGCGGAGCTGCCTCGGGTTGCTCTCCTCTTGTATGGTTTTTATGACCTTCCTTTGCAAGTGAATGGTTTCTGCTTCCTAATTTCGCTGACCAAAGTTGCCCAAACCGCAGTGTGCCAGCACAGCGCAGCTTGGGAGAGCAGCATCGCCGAGAGCGGTCCTCACACAGCATCCTGTGGGACTCCTCTAGAGTAGGAGTGAAACAAGATAAAGCAGAAAGGACATTTTAAAGTGATGCTGCAGAATAAATATCTTATGTGTGGCTGGGATTAGTCGCCCCAAACACCCAGGAGCTCAACTAGAAGATAAAGAGGAGGCTGGAAGTGCACTGGGACCGGGCAAGAGGATGAGCTGAGATGGGAGCCAACACAGGGAGCCCCAGAGTGCACAGATGGTGGGCAGGGATGGATGGGACCAACGTCCTGGTCGTCCCACAGCTGGGAGCAGTGCTGTGAAAAACAAGAATTCACCAATACTGACAAGAAGGGAAGTGGAAAAAGTGAGCTCGTATGGTAAGGAATGAGGCAATGGTGGGAAGGGATGGAAACCTTGAGGTAGTGATAGGCAGGAGGAGATGAATTTTAGGAGAGCAAACTTGCAGCTCTTCAAGGAATTAGTCAATAGGACCCCCAGGGGAACTGCCCTCAGGGACAATGGAGTGAAATAGAGCTGGCAGATCTTTAAGGACGTTTCCCATGGAGCGCAAGAGCTCTCAATCCCCATGTGTAAGATATCAGGCAAGGAAGGCAAGAGACTGCCATGGCTGAGTCAAGATCTGCTGGTCAAACTACAGGGCAAGAAGGAAATGCACAGGCAGTGGAACTGGTGTCCTGGGGAGAGCACAAGGACACTGCCTGGGATGTGTAGGGATGGGGTCAGGAAGGCCAAGGTGCCAATGGAGCTGAACTTGGCAAGGACACAAAGAATAACAATACGGGTTTCTACAGGTATGTCAGCCAGAAAAAGAAAGGTCAAAGAAAGCGTAACCACCCCGATGAACACAACTGGCAAACTGGTAACAACGGATGAGGAGAAGGCCGAGGTACTCAACAGCTTGTATGCCTGAGTTTTCACTGGTGACCTCTCTTCTCACACCTCTCAAGTGGATGGACCTCAAGGCAAGGACTAGGGGAGCAAAGTCCCTCTCACTGTCAGAGAAGATCAAGTTTGTGACCACCTGAGGAACCTGAATATACATAAGTCTATGGGACTTGACAAGATGCATCCCCAAGTCCTGGAGGAATTGGCTGATGTAGTGGCCAAGCCACTCTCCACAATATTTGTAAAGTCATGGCAGTCAAGTGAAGTCCCCGGAGACTGGAAATCGGGAAACGTTGGACCCATTTTTAAAAAGGGTACAAAGGAGGACCCTGGGAGCTACCGACCTGTCAGCCTCACCTCTGTGCCTGGGAAGATCATGGAACAGATCCTCCTAGAAGCTATGCTAAGGCACATGGAGGGGATTTGAGACACCCAGCATGGTTTCACCAAGGGCAAGTCCTGCCTGACCAACCCAGTGGCCTTCTATGATGGAGTGACCACATCAGTGGAGAAGGGAAGGGCTTCGGATGTTGTCTATCTGGACTTCTGCAAGGCCTTTGACACGGTCCCCCACAACATCCTTATCTCTAATTTGGAAAGATACAGATTTGATGGATGGACTGCTCAGTGGACGAAGAAGTGGTTGGATGGTCACATTCAGACAGCAGTGGTCAATGGTTCAATGTCCGGATGGAGATCGGTGACAAGTGGTGTCCCTCAGGGGTCCACACTGGGACCAGTACTGTGTAATATCTTCATCAACGACATAGACAGTGGGATTGAGTGCACCCTCAGCAAGTTTGCAGACAACACCAAGATGAGTGGTGTGGCTGACACGCTGGAGGAACAGGATACCATCCAGAGGGACCTGGACAAGCTCAAGAAGTGGGCCCATGTGAAGCTCTTAAGGTTTAACAAGGCCAAGTGCAAGGTCCTGCATCTGGCTGGGGCATGAAGGGATTGAGAGCAGCCCTGTGGAGAAGGACTTAAGGATGAAATTTTTTACAATGAAGGTAGTGAAACACTGGCCCAGGTTGCCCAGAGAGGTGGCAGATGCTCCATCCCTGGAAACATTCAAGGTCAGGTTGGACGGGGCTCTGAGCCATCTGATCTAGTTGAAGATGTCCTTGCTCACTGCAGGGGGGTTGGACTGGATGACCTTTAAAGGTCCTTTCCAACACAAACTATTCTGTCATTATATGAAGATCAAAAGGGAGGAGGGCAAATGGTTGGCTCAAGGCAATTCCCAAGTTTTGGGGTCAATCAGCAAAGGGATCACTTTCTCAGATGCAGAGAAGGGCCAGTGCCACACCACGAGGGCTCTGGGCTCTTTAACATCTCCCTGGTCAGAGATTTTTGTCCTTGGGGAGGACATGGGATGACAATCGAAGATGGCAGTGAAATCGGAGTGACAGAAGGACTGAAGGAGAGAGCAACAAGGCAGCTGGTATTTGTGATTAATGCTGTCCTGAAACACCTAGCTGGGTATTCATGGATTTCCAACATACAATAAAATACTTGATATTTTTTATGCCTTATCTTCATGCCCTATTGCACATTTCTTGAATGCAATAAATATTGCTATCTGGTTCAGTACAAGGTATTTTATTACGACTCCCATATTCATGATACTGACCATAACAAGCACAGTGCAGGCCAGTTGAAATGTGCTTTCAAACAATGGTTCTGGGTCAAAAAAGAAGGGCTGTGGTGCATCCCAGCCCTGGACCTGACCTGTTCTCCAGAGGAGCAGCAGCCTGAACATCTGAAAGAAGGGAGTGGGCAGCCCCTCACCCTGCAGCATGCAGGAGGAACGCTGGAAAACTGGGGTATGCCAACACCACAGCAGTGGCTGGAGGCTGCAGTATCTGATGACCCTGTGAATGGAACAGACAGCTGCTGAAGAAGCAGGGGAGAGCATGCTGGCAGCAGACAAACCTGACGCCCCGGGATGGAGCCCTAGCACAGTTCTCATCTCACAAATAAATCCCAAGCATCTTCTGGACCTCCCTCCTGGAGCCAGAGCCAGGATGGGATGCTGCATCCCGCAGGGTACCCAGGGACCGGGCTCATCCAGAGCCACTCACTCCAGGCAGCGCCAGCATTTCATTTTTTTCATGGAATAAATGAACTTACAAGGATGGCTTAGGGAATCCCTATTGTTTCAGAGTTCCTTCTTTCACCTGTTAAATAAAACGCAATGCAATTACTGTGCTGTTCTCTCTGGGACTGTGGAGCTGAGCCTAAGCTATACCTCAATATCTGCCAATGCCAAAAACATTTTGCTACTCCATCGCCACTCCCCAACTCCACTTCAGTTTTAGGTGTTCAGTCTGCTTTTTTTTCCTAAATTAACTGAAAACAATCCTGCCGTTCCACCTTGCGCGTGGGCTGAAAAAAACACTCCTTGTAAGGAAACTCGCCTCTAGTCCTGTCCTCTGCAAAACACCACCTCTCCGCTCACAACCACGTTGAGAACGTGCTCTGCCTGCCTGCTATTAAGGCTCCTCTTCCTCCTCGTTCTCTACTGCATCAATGTGTCCAAGCCTCGCACTCCTCTGCTCCCAGTAGCTCCCAGTAGCTCCCAGTTCGCAGGGCTCTTGCATATCAAGGTTTCGTAAGAAATCAGCAGCAAAATGCACAGGCTCTCAGTTGCACAAGGAAAATAGATAGTTGTTGGGTTTGTTATTCTCTTGGAGGGTGAGGGTGTGATGAGTAGGGTTACAAATAAGGCCTTTTGAGAATACATTTAGCATTCAATACTTAACGCTGTCTTAATAAAGTCCAGTCATGTATGATCCGGCCCTGATCGGTGAGATCACAACTAGCTCCGTTGGTTGTATTTTTGTTTTGTTTTCTCTTATGAACTGAATCAAAGAAAAGGTTCAGAGTGGTATTTAAAACTAATGACTTTGCTGTTGCAAGTTCAAACTATATTGGCATCGCAAGGTTAGACATTTAGGAAACACCAAAGCTATGACAGGAGAGCGCTTCCGACAGGCTCTGCATCGAAAATGGTTAAGAAACTACTCAAAGGAAAAGTAAATAGCAATCAATGTATGAAACGTATTAGTTCTGTTTTTTATAACTATTTTAGAATTTATCCCAGGTTCTTATAAAATATATAAAACTGAGATACAAAGAATTAGCAATGTAACTTTGCATTTCAAATGATCTTCAGCTACAGGTTTTGCTTTAAGAAAACAGACACTTGAAAAGCAGCTGTTCTGTAGTCTCTCGATGCAGACACTTACCGTCAGTGGTTCTCTCAACTCCTCCACCATCCCAACTCTCTCCTAGAATGAAACTCAACATGAAGTTTTCCTGCTCATGGTTTCAAAGAGAGGACATTACCATTTCCCAGCATCGGTTTCAAAGTTCCTTTTTTCTTTTTTTTTTTTTTTTCCCCTTTTCTTTTTTTTTCCTTTTTTTTTTTTTTCTTTTTTTTTCTTTCTTTTTTTTTTTTTTTCCCTTTATGAGCTTTAAACCACAGGGTGAATCCATGAAATGAGGTAAGTAAATTTGGCACACTTTTTAGTCATGTCCATAAAACTTTTGGTAAGTTGTATAAGTGAACGATATCCTTTCCATCGTGAGTTACAGGTGCTTTCAAAGGGGGGTGGTTAGTACTTAACAACTGGAATGTTTCTAGTCAAACCAAAAGGCATAGCTGCAGAAAACACTCACAACCCAATGTTGATAGAGAAGTAAAAATATATACAATACAGTCACTTGTTCATAGTTTGGCACAATTTTTTGTTGTCGTGGGTAATAGTGCATAAACTACTGTACAACAGTATGACTTTGAAAACAGTCTTTCACAGAGAATACCAGATTAGGTTTGCTTTGAAATAATAAAAATTCCCACAATTTCAAACTCTTCATTTCAGCACTTACATTTCAACATACCACAAGGCAGATTGCGAAAAGGAACCGATGGGGACAAAAAAAACCCCCAAAAAACCCAACCCAACTGAAAAGAAAAATAAGAATAAAAAAGAAACAAACAAACATCGACCGTCTTAGAAAAAGGAGTCTCTTCTTCAAATACAGGAAAACCCAAAAATGTTGTTTCTGCTTTAAGAAGAATGGAGTCTGATTCCCTGCAGGAAAAAAATCAAACATTTGATGCCATCTTAGTTATTAGGCTCGCCTGGAGTCACCACGACGGAGCGAACGCGCTAAAGGCGGGCGGGTACAGAAGATGCAGCTTTAGATGATGCAGGTTAGGAGATAAAACAGCAGAGGGGGCCAGAAAGCACTCAAAAAATTGCCACGTGAAGCTCAATTAGGAAGGAGTTCTTATTTGCAAAGTAAAGAGCCTTTTTTAAGTTTCAAGATCTTGGCTTTTGGATGCATAACCTCTCTCTCTCTTTTTTTTTTTTTTTTTTTTTTTTTTGTGGTTTATTTTATACAAAAATGTTCCCAAAAAAAAAAAAAAAAAAAAAAGTCTTTCCTCATCAAAATAATTTAAAAGAGCGTGTAATTGTGGATTTTTTCTTTTTCTTTTTTTTTGGTTTTTTGTTTTTGTTTTTTCCCAATAAATAAGTAATTAAAAACTGAAGAAGCCAAACAGCAGAAAAGAGTAGCCTTGTTAGTTTTTTTTAACCCCAGCCAAGCCAGAAAATTGGTCATTCTTTTAGGTAGCTTGCAAGTAATAAGTATTTTCATGCATTTAAAACAAAAAAACAACCCAACAAACCAAAAAAAACCAACCCCAAAACCCAACCAAAACTGTAAAAAGGGAACGTCTTTTTTTTTTTTTTCCTCTCTTTTGTTTTTTTGTTTTGTTTGTTTTTCATGCAACTTTTGCTTTCAAGGAAGGAAAAACTGAGGAAGAGCGGGCTTAGCAGGTGGGAGGGAGGTGGTTAAGGGGCATTCCAGCCAGTTTGGTGCAGCATTACCTCAGTTTCTCAAAAGCAGCTGTCACGGGTGGGTCCTTGTGGGGCTGTTCGCGGTCCGTTCGCTTGATTTTACAGTTCTCATCCCTCAGCGATTTCGAGCTGGATTTATGACGGTACAGTTTTTTATGGGTAGGTCCGTTATTGCCTAAAGTGCTCAGGTTACTATAGTTTTTATCAAAAAAAGGAGTGTGAATGTCCGTGGTGTACCCGGTTGAGCAGTTGGGGCGACCGGGGTCGCAGGTTGCGGCTTTGCCGTTTTTGCTGGAGCCCTTGGTGGTTGACTTGTGGTTCTTTGCCGCCGCCGGCGTGCCGCCGTTCGCCTTCTTCTTCGACTCTTGGGACGTCCCTGCTAAAATTTTAAGAGTTTTCAGTTTCAGGCTGTTGGATTCCGGTGACCGGAATATGTCTGGAACGCTGTTGTGACCAACGGGCCCCCACAAGGGCTCGATGGAGGCCATCATAAACCTCTGGACGTCCGCCATTCCTGACGCAATGTTGGACAAGATGTTGGAAGGTTCCTCAAACTCCCTCTGATCGTCATCCAGGAGGCTGGTGGCATTGCCCAGGCTGGCTTCCGACCAGCCCGTGCTCCCCTCTTTTCCCAGCGCCCACTCTCCGGAGAGCCCGTTGTGCTTGCCCACTTTCACGCCGGCCGGGCTGCAATGCTGAGCGCTCTCGGCGATGCCCTTGGGCGTGGTGGCCACGTTGCTCAGCTGGTTGACCGCCCTGCCGCCAGCGGCCGGAGCCTTCTCGCCGTTGACTCCTGCTGCATTTTTGCCTTTCCTGGTGGATTTGGGTGCCTGCCTGGAGTTTTTCCCCTGTGGCTTATCCGTTCCTTTGTTGGTTTTGGGTGATTTTTTCCGGGTGGCTTTCTGGGAAGAGCTTTGGTTTGTACCCACATTCTTGCTGGTTGAACTTTTCCTCTTCGATTTTGACACTTTGCTATTGGTGCTAATTTGACCAGATGGCTCATTAAATGTTGACAAGCACGGACTCTTTTCGAGAAGGCTGACAGAATCTTCATCGTTGAACATATGGAACTGGAACTGGTGATTATTTAAAGCAAACCCATTATCTGCCTGATCCTCGGTCTGCAGGACCCCGCAGTTCCACTTGACCTTCTCAGAGCTGTTAAGGGTGGCCTGGGGGCTCTCCTGAAAGCCCTTCAGGGTGCCCAGGGGCTTGGTGTCAGAGCCAGCTATCTGTGGGGACAGGCTGGGAGTGTCCGGAGGGGACATCTCCGAAAGCGACGACTGGCGGAACTTATCAGGTGTGAAGTTGGAAATGTCTAAAAGGTCCGTGGACTCCTTCAAAGGGGTGATTTCATCTATGCTTTGCTGGATCACTAGCTTGGGACTGCAGTGGGCCAAGAAATCGTCATTAATATCATCCTCGCCGTCCTTTTCGCAAGACTTTAAACTTAAAGAACTGTAATTGCTCGAACTAACTGACAATGAACCCACTGAATCAAAACTAATGAGCCTGCCATCATCTGTACTTAGTGTACCTCGTTGGAAATGAAAGCGCCCCTCTCCATTATTAAAATGACATGACTGATAAGAGTCATCAGACTGCACTTGTTGGCTATCCGGCATGTAATTTTTTTGGTATAGCAATTTGCTGCTATTCAGATTGACTTGAGCGTATCCAGAGGCGGGGAGGCCGTCTGCTCCTGTGGCGCCGCCGCTGCCACCGCCGCCAAACTCGCTCGGCAGCCCGGTCGCCTCCCCCATGTCGCTGGGGAAGTCCTGGCGGGTGCTGCCAGCAGCCTTGCTGGCCGGCCACATGCCACCGAAGCTGCTCTGCTCCATCTCCAAGTGACCGGGGGACTGCTGCAGCTCCGACTCGGAGGGCGGGGAGAGGACGCAGCTCTGCGCCGGCTGCAGAGCCGGGAAGGGCTTTTCCGCCGGGACGATGCTGGGGAGCGGGTGCTGCTGCTGCTGCTCGGAGGGATGCTGGGCGAAGTACGAGATACCGGTGTTGCTCGACAAATCAGAAGCATCTAACAATGTCTGCAGATACCCTCCGGGGATCAGGGGTACATTGGTGGTGATATTAGCAGATGGCAGAGGCTTGTCTGAAGAGGAGGTGGATGGTAGGAAAGGAGAATTTTTAGCAAGCTTATCCTCATGGCACTCCGGGAGATGGGAGCTGTCTGAAGCACACGGAATGTTGTCGTCCTTCAGGCGCGCTGCGGAGTCCTGGCTTTCCAGCGCCGGGGAGCCCTCCGCCGTACTGGTAGCAGCTTTGATCTTCTTGCACTTCAACCTGGCTTCACTTTTGAATTTGATTCTGCGGAGGACTTTCCTCTCCGTCCCCTTGTGCTCCCGTTCCTGCGATTTGCATTTCACGGCGGCGATGCCCGTGATGTCATTCACGTGTAATCCGTTGGCACAGCCGGGGGTGGCGATGGCTAGCGCCGGCAGCCCTTTCAGGCCCACGTCCTCTTTGCTGCTGCAAGGCTGCTTGTGATCGGAGGAGCAAGCGCCCAGCTTGTTCACTGATTGCTCGATGGCTTTAATTCTTTGAATCCGGTGCCTGTTTGCTAGCTTGCATTTTCGCTTCCGTGGGTGAGGGAGGAACGAAGCATCTGAGCCGTTAAGATAGAAATTCTGCTTGTTGTAGAGAGACGATCTGAGCAAATCCAGGCGGCTCTGCTGCCTCTCTTGCCAGAAGCCCTTCAGTGGGGCCAGCTTCTCATATTTGCTGAGCAGCTCCTCGTTTAGGGTAACAGTTGTCTCGTTGGCATCCACTTTGCTGAGCTTCACCAGCATATGTTTCTCCCCTTTAAACCTGTTAATGATGATGTACTTGATGATAACGGGGGGCTCCTTGCGAGAGACTTTTCGCCGTTTCTTAGGGCACCACTCGTCATCGTCCTCTTCCTTGGGCCCATCCGGGAGCCACTCCTTCTTGTCCAGGATCTTCTCATTCTCGATGGAGTCCACATCGTACAGGTAGTCGTCGCTGTATCGCACTTTCCTCTTCGCCCGCAACCCGTAGTTCTGCTGAATGAAGGAGCTGGAGTGGTCCCGGGACAGGTACCGGCTGCAGTCCTTGATATCCCGCAGCACGTCGTAGGAGGACTCTGTGCAAGTGCTGTCATCGCTGAACTCCCCGGAGTCCTCCGTGGAATTCACCGAGTCCAAGAAATGGCTTCTCTTGGAGCCCACGTACTGCACCATCTCCGTGCTGTTGCAAGATTTATTTAAGGCAGCTTTCTCCTCCTCCTCACCGTCCTCTTCCTCGCCATCCTCCTCCTCCTCCCCCCAGATGATGCCTTCCTCAGATTTGAATTGAGAAGGGTCGGTGGCACCGCTGGGCCCCCTTTTCAGGGTACTCCTGCTGTCCCTTTTGGTGCAGTTGCTGAACACGCTGGGGAAGAAGTTGAACTGGGCGTCCTCTTGTAGAGTGGTGGTCTTCTCCCGCACGTTGTCCTGGAAAGATTCATATCTGATCTTTAGGGAGCAGACATCGCTTCCCAAGGTGGAGTCGTCGTCATCAAACATGTAATTATCCACGTCTTCCTCGGAAAACAGATTTACAGAAAGCTCATTTTTGGAGCAGAGGTCAAGCAGCTCAATTTTACTTTCACTAATGAAAGATTCAAAATAGCCCCATTCCTGGTTGGGATTTGTTAGTAAAGGTTCCTCACCATTGCATTTGTCTAATAGTAATCCCTCGTAATAATTTTTCTGAGTGGGGTCCTCTGAATCACTGTCAGATTTTTCTGCATCTCTTTTGTCCGCTGCCCTCGATTTATGCATAGGGAAGCTTAAAAGCTGGTCTGAAAGCAGTTGATCCCCATATCTCATGGTTTCTCCTGTGCTCATGCAGTGAATCCCTATATCAGAGACCGAACAGGTGTCATAATCCCTATTTATATCCCCCACTTTCAAGCTTATTCCCGGCTCTGCATCAATGCCGTCCTTTGATTCAATAAAGCAGCCCAGACAGGTCCGGCTCGGCTGCATCAAGCAGTCGCCCGTCAGCGCCGACATGCCTCCGGGCTCCATCATGGTGAAGGGAGCCTTCTCACAGTCGCCTGGCAGCGACCAGGAGCTCATGCCCTTCGTCACGCAGGACGTGAGGGAGATGGCGTGGGCGGAGGAGTCATCCGAGGCGTGCTCGGGTACATCCGTGAGCCTCAGAGGTGAGGGGGGGCTCAGCAAGCAGGGCTTCTTCGCGGAGAGGGGGGGCAGCGCCCGGTGGCACGCGTGGGTTTCCTTCGGAGCTGTCGTCAAGGCTGAGAACGTGACCGCGGCCTCGGCGGCGGTGCAGAGCCTCTCATCGCCGTCCAGGGCGTGCGATTCTGGGGGGGGTAAGGAAGAGGGAAGGAGAAAAGAAAGAACAAGAGAGGGTTTACAACCCTTGGAGTTCTGCTCGGGCTGGGACCCCCCCTCCCCTCCTCCCCAGGGTTCTGTGGGGACTTTTCCCAACTGGGAAGCAGCAGACACCCTTCCCATGAGAGCGTGGTCCTTCCCTCCTGCATCCCATTAACGTGAGGATGTGCAAGGAAGGGAGAGGTAAACACTCTCCCCCCCTGCAGCAAGCTGGAAGAGGTACAAGAGTACAAGTTAAAAACCCAAACCCATCCGTTCCTTCCTCCTCATATACATACCGTTACCTGGATACTGCCTTTCAAATCTGACAAGGTTATTAAAAAATAAACCAAGCCTAATAAAAAAACGTTCCCATTAACATTGAAAAAATTAATGGAAAAATAAGATTCTTAAAGAAACAAAGCAGCCCCCCTGTGGTGTCTGCAGCTTAAACATACCTGCACTGCGTTACTGCTCCAGAATCAGAAAGTTATGGCTATTTTTAAAAACCAAGTAGTCCTTTTATCACTGTCCACGCCAAGGGAGGTAACACAGAGTTGAAAGCGATTATTGTTAGAATTATTGTGGGTTTTGCCATTCTTCCCTAATCCCTAAAAATGCTTTTTTAATAACATAAGGATTTTTTTTTTAACCTAAGGATTTTTTATTTTTACCTCGTCGCACTCTTTTATGGCAGAATAAAGTTATGAATATGCTTTTATCTGACTTCCAGCTCAACAGACAGTATGACCCTTGAAATTTAAATACGATGTCTTTTCAACCACAAACACGCTCTGACATCTCTATATTAAAAATACATATACTGATGTGTGCATTCACAGGAGCCAGAGAGCTCTGCCGACTCGGAGCTAAGACCAGTGCTTTTGTAGTGTGCCCAGTGCTTTTTTCTTACCTTTCTGGTGGCTCCAAAGGCTGGGGGAGTGAGAGTAGAAGCAGCACAGCCTTTGCAAGGGGGGACAAGTGCTTTAAAACACAGCTGGAGCACCAGGCTGTCGCAAAAAATGGGGTGTCCAAAGGGATTTGGCACCTATAGGGTTGCTGGGATCTTCTGCAACAAGTGCCTTTATTATAAATGGATGGAAAAGCGAGTCTCCTCCTGCCCTGATGCCAGCTGGGAAGGCTCATGTGGGCACAGGTACCACTGGCATGATGAGACACCCACTGTACCACTGAGCAGTGCTCCTGCTGCAGGCGGGCACCATGAAAAGGAACAGGATGTGATGAAGGGAGGCCTGCCCGTGCCAAGAGTAAAACAGAGGAGGTCAAAATCCCCCTAATCTCATCACAAAATCGCACAGTAGATTTGTGCTGCAGGTGCCTTGGTGACTGACCCATCGGTGAACTGCTCAGCCAGTGCCAACAAGCTGCAGTCAGAGCCACACAGTGCTCTAAGGATTTGAAAGAATCATGTAATCATAGAATAGTTTGGTTTGGAAGGGACTTCAAAGCTCATCTTGTCCCAATCCCCTGCCATGGCAGGGACACCTGCCACCAGCCCAGGTTGCTCCCAGCCCCATCCAACCTGGCCTGGAACACTGCCAGGGAGGGGGCAGCCACAGCTTCTCTGGGCACCCTGGGCCAGTGTCTCACCACCCTGACAGACAAGAATTTCTTCTTAATATCTTCTCTAAATCTCCCCTCTTCCAGTTTAAAGCCATTACCCCTCGTCCTATCACTCCACACCTTTGTAAAAAGTCCCTCTCCAGCTTTCTTGTAGCCCCTTCAGGCACTGGAAGGTGCTCTAAGGTCTCCCCAGAGCCTTCTCTTCTCCAGGCTGAACACCCCAACTCCCTCAGCCTGTCCCCAGAGCAGAGGTGCTCCACGCCTCAGATCATCTTCGTGGCCCTCATCTAGACTTGCTCCAACAGTTTGATGTCCTTCTTGTGTTGGGGCCCCAGACCTTTCCAAACACTCTCCAAATCAAACCAGAAGTGCAGTGCAATGCCTGTGAACACCTTCAACACGCACAGCTTGGAAAACACCAGACTGACTTGCTTGAAATCTGTGCTGCTTCCCTTCCCTCAAAAAGGGTTAAAAAAAAGATTAAATAAGCTGATTTTTGAGTCCCTCCCACCAGTTTTTAGATCAGAAATGCAGAGGTGGTATCTTTTTCCTCAAGCACCAAAACAAATTAACCAGTGCAGTTCCACTTAAGAAGTAAAATCAAATAGCAATCAGCTTGGAGCTGACAGGAAGCATGGAAAATTTGAGGATAAAAGAAGAACGTCTGTGAATGCTGTAAGACTTAAAAAAGGGGGAGGCAGAAAGCTGAAATTCAATCTCAGATGCTGCGTGCAATACACAGAGATGCTGTTATATAAAATAAACTCTCTCTGGGTGTTTCTTTAGGGCTATACTGGTATAAATGAACTTAACTCCTGTGATTTTCTAGGGCTTGTATCATCCTAAAATCAGGCACACGTTCAATTGATGCTCTAAAGTAAACAGTACTCCAAAAGACTTCAGTGAAAAAAGAAAACGCTGGAGCAGCGAAACCACCTTTCCTGGTTTAACTCAACAGCCCACCCAAAAGCACATGGGCAACCTGAGAGGAAAAACACTGCCCCATCCTGCTGTCCATCAGCTCCAAAGGGATGCTGGTCCCAAACTGGGGCTGCTCTGGATTCCCTGCAGCCAACACCCACTGATAGGGTGCGGGGGGGCAGGAAGCATCAGCCCCATCCCCCGTGCCATCAGTGGGGAGGTGGTGGCATCAGAGCTACTTGCTGGCTCATTGCTTTGGATTCAGCAGCAACTCCTACACAACAATGTTTAATTAAAGCACTTTTTAAGCCCTGTTTAATCAAATTTCAAGGAAGCGGTGTTGGGTTCTAGAAATCACCCATCTTCACTGAGCAGGTAAGCACTGATCTTCCTGCTGGTTCGCCTAGACAAGGGGACCACGGCTAGAAAATGTCCTTGCAGCTCCATCAGCTGTGGCTTTACCATGTGCAGTCATGAAGCAGATGGGCTGACAGAGACAAATACCTCCAAAATTACATGGCAGGAGCGAGCGCAAGCCACCATCACGTGTGGGGGGTCCTCAGGGGCACCCGCACGCCTGGAGTCACGCCGGGGGTCGGTAATGAACGAGAACAACACTTGGCTCTATGCAGTCTCACTGGAGTAAACCTTGTTTTGAGGAGACAGCAGGATTTGAACATGAAGACATCAGAGGAGCAAGTCCTCGATATCGTAACTGAGGCAGATCGATACAAATGCGTACGTCAGGATTTATAGGCTGATACAAAATGTAAAAAGCCATGAAATTAAACATAAAAACGAGGTGCAGAATGAAAATGTCAAGTTCTGCCTCAACGCTGGACTGCTGCTGTCCAAGTGACTGGAGAAAATGCTCAGAGGAGCACTTATTTCAATCAGGTTTTCAGGCAACAGAGCATTGTTACTAATTAGTTACTGCTTTTGAAAGCAAGTATGGAATCGATTAAATAGATACAGACCAAGCTGGGTATTTTGGGTTGGCTGCTGAAGGGGCTGATCCTTCCTCACCAATGTCAATGGAAGCTGGAATGACTCAGTGGCTCCCAGGAGCATGACTGTGCTGGCTGATGAGCCATGCAAAAAGGGAATGACAAGCTCACAAGTCCAACCTTCCCTTTCCATGGGCCTCTTTCTTCTACCCAACCACTAATTTTTCCCCAGTTTGTAGGGACTAAGTATCCTTCAGTCCAATTTTACTGAGCTTGGCTAGTGGGTTGATAAGTAATTACAAAGAGAAGGAAAGATTCCCAACAGAGAGAGGGGCTACACAGTCTTGTATGACTTTTTTCCCTATGAAACCAAACGACGATCCATAATTCAAACTGCATGTGCACATAAACATTTCCAACCATGCATATGCATGGGCAAAACCAGTACTTGTTAAGACCTAAGAAGGTGCAGATTCATGGCTGAAGTGACATCTGTGCAGAAAATATACATTTGTCCTACTGCTCCACATTGTAGAGATACCTGCAGACTGCTACAATTAAATACACGAAAGGAATTAGGAAAATAAGTTGGCTGGCAAGTTGTCGCTGCTCCCTCATGTACTGTAATTAAGTTCCTTACCATTTTCTTTCACCCCATTAATCAGGATAGTTTCTTGGTCTTCTGAGGCACAATCCTGCTCTTGTTGGTCATCCATCAATTTAACCTCTTTCTGTTCACTCCATGCCCCACTGCATCTGGCCAACCTGCACATTTCCAGAAACATAACCACAGTCAGTACAATTCCCAGAATCAGCTCAAGGAACCGTGAATAAAAAATAACAACAATAAAACACCCCCACACAACCTCACATGCTGCCCTTACCCTGCGCCAGAGGACAAATACTGCTCATCTAGGCTATCGTATTTTCACTTTTTCACTCCAAAAGCCAAGTCCAAGGCATTTCAGCATGGGTTAAACGCTACATATCGCCAGTTCCTTCCCCAAAGTCCTCCTTTAGAAGGTGGAGAGGTGCTCTGCACCTCTGCAACACCCTTCTCGTTGCCTGAAATTGCTTTGCAAAAGCGGGCGAGCGTTATCGTCTCCAGATGGGTGAGCGGAGACACAACGAGGAGGGGACCTGCCCCAGGTCACACAACAGCAACCCCGCATTGGAAGAGAAACGCAGATATCCTGAGTGACAACTGCTCGCCCTAGCAACCAGCTACTCTCATCTTCCAAGTGCTGGCAGGTATGAAAAACTCCACCTAAAAGCAGTTTTGGGGGAAAAAGTATCTCTAGTTTTAGTCTTCACTCAAAACAGTTCATCACCAGAGCTCCTGCCTTGGAAGCTGCGTTCCCCAGCCACCTACCACCACTCTCACAGTTCCCGTTGGGTTAAGCTTTATCTTGGCTGCATGACCACCAGTCAAAGCTGACTGGACATGGTGGAACTTCTCCAAAGCAACAAAACCGAGATCAGACTCAGGCCCAGATTTTCTCCCTTCCTCTGCTGAAGATCACCCCACACTAAAATGATCTCCTGCCTAAGAAGAGGGAGATGGTGCAACAGAGAGATGCAGCTGAGTCCCTGGGTGTGGGTAGCCCAGGATAACCCTCATAGATGCTCCTCACGGACAGACTTTCACCTCTTTGACTGTAAATTCAAGTCAGAATCTATTTTTTTTTCCTTCTGGCAACTTGAACTCAATATTTTCTCTCTCACAGAACAAGTACTAGATCGAAGCATTGTTTTAGGTGGTTTATTTGTGGGGTTTTTTGTTTGGTTTTGTGTGGGTATTTTTTAAATCAACGTTTGTCAATGTCTAATCTTCCCCATTTTCACTGCCCTGGGGTTCAGCAGCCAAACTTCATTCATATTCAGATTTGCAGTGGAGTCCTCTTAATTAACGTGAAATCTTTACAACCGTCTTAGTAAGTAAAACCTTCACTGAACTTAAAGATGTTGTGACACCAGGAGTAAGATAAGAATAACAAGCATCAGTAACTCAATTCCTTTGCATATTTAGAGGAATATTTAACTAACCCTGAGAGTTTTACTTTGATGCAAATCCGTATTTCAAAGCTCTCGGAGTGTGAGGCGGCTCGCTGCAGTAAGACCCCTCTCTCCCACCAGCACCCACACCCTCCCCACCACCCCGGGTGAGAAAAGCTCCAGCCGAAGCCTCACTAACGAGCTGTAACGGGAGCGACTCAGAACGTCACAGCACAGATCGAGCCTCGTCAGGAGTCCTTTCCATGCAACTTGAAGAAGATTGACTTCTAAGTGTGAAAGCTGCTCCGCGTTTTCCAGTAACTGTCTACAACTTCATGCCTCCTTGATATCTCCTGCCTATTAAATGTATCTTAATTAATATAAATATTAATAAATTAAGTCTTAAAAATATCTGCTAATGAAAATATTAATAAAATATCTTAAGCCTCAGGAAAACCAGAAGCTTCTCAGGAGACCAGAGAACCACCACTGGCCCCACGCACGGGCCAACGTGATTTCCAGGGAGGGGGCTGTTTGCTGCCAGAGGAGAAGGAAGAGCCGAGTTGAGTAAGGAGCTTCAACAGATGGTGACCTGGTAGATGTGTTTTGCACTCCCTTGTGGTTTGCCAGGTGGGAGAGAAATGTGCAAAGAGCTTCCGTTTTAATTAGCCGCGGGCAGGTGGGGTTGGGGGACGGCGCATTTGGCTCTGCACGTTTACAGCTCCCAGCCTGCTGCTCGCTGCACTGCGCTCCGTGTGGATGGCAGGACCATCATCTTCAACGTGTGGAAGGTGATAATCAGCATTCCTGCATATTCCAATCTCCACTGTCTTTCTGAAGTGCAGAGGTGATGCTCTGATAGAGGTTTATCCACGTGGGATACAGCAAGGGCACCTCCTCCTTTCCTTGGAGGAGCAGGATGTAAAGCCCAACATAAACCAGCTCTGCTCCGCAGCTGAGTCCCTCCCCGGCTCCCCCAGGAACCAGGCTGAGGAGTAAGAGCTGATCCAATGTGTCTGTGGAAAGCTTCATCCTGCAAGACAAGTCTTTGCTTTATCAGTACGAGCTGAGACCCACAGCTGTAAGCTCAGAAGCAGTCTCTGCACAGCTTTGCTGACCTGATTTTTGCCCCGTTTATGGTGATTTGGTGTAAAATGCCACGGGTGGCCTGGTTTCAGCCTCTAGCATCATCACAGCCATATTAAAGTAATGGCTTGCAATGAATAAAACAAAAGCAGAAACAATAATTCTCTAGTAATGTAAATTTGTCACTTCCAAGGCACAAAACATCTCCAGAGAGAAAACAACAACACAGACATAAAACACCGGCGAGCTCACCAAGAAAGATCCCAAGCATTTTAAAGAAGGCTTCGTCCTATTACCTCTGGGATTTCCACTGGAGGAGGAAGGAGCATGGTCTTCTGCGGGGGCTGCAAGCAGGTCTGTGAGGAAGGCTTCTTCCCTACCCCTGCCAGATGCTCAATGGCCAGCCTTCCAGGAGAGAGCAGGGCTGATTTGGGCAACAGGCTGAGAAGGCAATGACAGGCAAGCAGGCAGCCAAGCAATCAGAGGCAGAAAAAGAGAGTTTATAGGTGGGAAACCTGTGGGAGTTTTAATCTTCTATTATTATTTTTTGGGATGTGTGCGCACAAGGGGGAGGGAAGTGCAGAAGGGAAGTTTCCAGTGGATGTAATCCAAAGGCTGGAGAAGACAATGAAGGTAACGTGCCTGCAGACAACTATTTGACTTCAACTGCAGTAACTTGGAGAGCAGAACTGAGCTCTAGAAACGAGCAGGAAAGAGCTGAGAAGAGTTCAGACAGAGGATCTTCACATAGAGTCAGAGAGAGATGAAGTGTGAATGAGACAGACAATCTGAGGTCTGCACAGACCTGCTGAACAAGAGGACCTTTTGGGAGAGGTGTAGCCATGAAAGGTCAGATCCCAAGAGGGACAGGGAGAAACACCAGCGACTGTGAAAGAAAAGCTGACAAAGGGGCTTGATGTGATGCAGAACAAGAAGAAACCAAAGCCTGGGAATAACAAAGAGGAGGGGAACAGCTGGGTCCCTGGGAAGGAAAACTAAACCGAGAGGTCTGAGGTATAAAGGCAACGGGCAGAGAATACAGCAGGTAGCAGGAGAGCACAGAACACGGAGCCATCTGCAGACAGGAGAATAAAAGGGAGAGAATATGGATTTCAGATGGTGTCAGGCTTTGAAGAGATACACAACTGGGGTCACGCTATTATGAGGAACCGACAGGAGGAAAATCAGTCACCAGCTTGAAGTTCATGAGCTTGACTGGAGCTAGAGTGGATGGAGGAAGAGGATGGCGGGTGGAAGATGATGGTCAAAGACACGGAGTCAGGTGAACTCCAGGTCTCTGGAGGAGGAGGGCAGGAGCACAGCTTGGCAGGCTGTGCTTCAAAGAAGGTCACAGGCGGTTCAGTCACAGGGAAGAATTCAGAAGGACTTTTCTTGATTGCACCATGTACTTTAGGGTATTGGTCTGCTAAAATCACAGCTGGCACAACAAAGATACACGCTAAGAAAAGAGATAAAAGGGGAGAAGTCGCAGAAAGCAAGCACTGGAGCTAAAAAATAATCCAACAAGTTTTCAGCACAAGATGGACACAATAATGGACAGAAGGACAGGATGCAGTTGCCTGTGACAGCAGTATATAGGACTCAGTGCCCTGGAGAAGTCCCTTTCAGCCCTACAACTTGTGTCAGGTGAAAGACTGCAAATGCCTCAAAACCCCCCTCAGCATCACAGCTGAGGAATTTCCCCATTCCCCAGTGTCTGGTCAGTTTTCCCACCACTTGTGCTAATGGGGCTGTACTAAAGCTGTTAGCAACTAGATCACGTGCACAAGTCTGGAAGAATACAAACACAACACCTTCCACTGCAAACCTCCCATTGCCTTCTGAGCACGTGTCCTCAGCCCAGATGGCCAAGTAACCCAAAGCACTTTTTAGATCTGTTTTAAAAACCCACGTGATACTCAAGAAGTTTTATGGGCATTGGTGCTGCTGGAGTGGAGGCAGACGTGGGCAGAGGACAAAAGCCAATGTCCCAGCTGTGGCCCCACTAGCTCCCTTTGCTCCCAGAGATATTTAGAGGCAATATCCTGGTAGAACATCCCTTCATCGGTTCGTTGGAGTAAAACCAGATTAGTTCTTTCCCTATAAATTCAACAGGGTACGCAAAGCAACAGCAACACGAGCAATGCACTCTATAGGAAATGAAATTGAGGGGTGACAGTTATTTACCTAAAATAGGGGAGGAAATGCCCAAATTACAAAACTAAAACATCTGGACACGTTCCCATATCTGTCTCCAGTCACACAAATGAGGGCCTTTACGTTGATGTAAAACTGGCACTTTTTCCTACAGCTTGGATTCAAGCAAGTCCCTACAAATATTAATTGGCTCACGGCATTTTCCAGCAGAAGGAGTGATGGTTGCAGCAATGCCCTGGAAGCACATACAGGGGATAAAGCCATGACTGCCATGTAATCCAGTGCTCGGCCACTTAGATATACACCCCCAGCCAGCTGAACACCTCGTTCATACATCCTGGGCACCAGCATTATACTGTTGAAGCTTAATACACTCCTCCCAAGCAGAGGAGAAAAAAATAATCTACCAGGTAAAAATAAACAGGCTACTAGAGTGACTGAAAGCCCACCTACACACATGGGAATCCTATTTGCTGGACGAGATTACGGGTTAGCGATAGCTGCTCTGTAATTAAAAGTTGCAAGAGTGTTTTGGCTTCAAGCTGAATAAACAAAAGGTCTCTAGCACCCAAACCCCAACGTGATGGTTCCTATTTACAGACAGCTCTTACATACCGAGTGCTTTTATTTGTTGTAGAGATGATGAGGGTTGATGGAGAGGGAGTATCCAAAGTGAAGGAAAATCTTTTTATGGAGAAGTGGGGGAAGAAAGCGAAGAAGAAGATGTGGCTTTTTTTCCCCTGCAGAGTTGTGAATAAGCGCAGGTGTTCTATATATGCAGTTGTATCTTTCAAAAAAAGAGCTTTAGAGAAATTAATTACATGTCAGAGTCTCTGACAGGTCTTTGAAGAATTATGATACTTTTGAATGAAAACATTATATACTTAAAAAGAAATACCATGTAAATGTCTCAGAGATATTTACATTCACTGGAGTAATAGTAGAAAAGAATTCAGCTCTATCCGTGGCACGAGTGGATGCTGAACATGCTGTGCTCTTCCAACCCAGGCAGGACAGAGAGCTTCCCATGGAGAAAGTGCAGTGGGGTGTGATCCTGCCACGTGCCAGGAGCTGCTGCAGAGATGTCAGGCTCATCGTGTGCTGACCTATTGATGCTGTTTCCTTACCAGATTCTGAAATTCCCAGATCCCTTTTATTCCTGGGATTCCACTTGATCCTTGGTTTTTCACTGTAATTTGGTAACTGGTGGGTGAAGTGATAGCAATTTTCACTTGCCAGCAGATGGGGACGTATTTTACTACTAAGTCTCTAAAAAGAGGTTCTCTAGAAGTACATCTCTGAGTAAACCTGTTTTTCCAAGAATTTACATTTTTGTGTAGGCCAAGGGTCTCCGAATTCTGCCCAGCACCATGGCAAGAAAAAAACCCACAGAGTACATGAGCTTTCCAGAACAGACTGGGTGGGAAGGGTGAAGTTTGTAAGGAAAGGTACAGTGGGAAAGCATCCTCCCACTCTGCCCATCATAAAGTGCTTCTCTGGTCCACGAAAGGGATGTTGGACTTACGGGTTCTGGCTTCAAAGTTATTTTCCCAGGAAAATCTCAGGAGGAACTTGCATTGCCGAGCAATTCCCTGGGCTTTTCCTACCAACGATGGTGGGAGAAAAGGCCAAGTGAAGGAGAAATAGAAAACAAAGATCTTTGTGGGTCAATCCCAGCAGTGAGACATCTGAAGTCCTTCAAGGAGGTAAGATTCAATAGAGTCAACGTTAGCTGAGAATAGGTTTGCCAACCTAGGTATAAATACAGATAAAAAGCCTCCAATTAGGACTAAATCTGTGGGAAAGCAATGAAGGTGATAAAAAAAGAGCTTGCAGAGAAAATGGAGAACACAAAAAAACATGAAAAGAAGAAACAATTTAAGAACTAGCGTGTTCCCAGAAGGTGTAAAGGATGGATGGCTTGTTAATATTCATAGCAAGCCTCCACTTCTTCCTCTGCTGAAAGCAGATGCAACAATTATCGCAGAGCCCGAGCCCCAACTCCAGCAGACCCCGAGATATGATATTAAGCACAGACTATTTCAGAGCTGACTCTGAAATAAATGACAGTTTCTGACCTTACTCTGGGAGGACATAAGGTGCAAGTGTTTCAAGACCTGTCACAAACAACTTTCAGGAAAAAGGAAGGAAGTGAACAAAATTATAGCTTTCCTGACAAAGCACACGTAAAATACAGAAGGAGCTTTCTCTGTAAATGTATTCTTACCCATCAAGAACAGCAGTGTATCATAAAGGGAAAAAGGTGGCAATTAAAATCCTTGAGAAGCTGAAACGCATGAGGGAACGTCTGAAATACGGCGTATTTCAGCATAATACTGTTCTGTGCTAGGGAGAGGAGAGCTGCTCAACCCAAAAGGCAAGAGCACCAAAATGCAAGGAAAAGAGAGTGAAGAATCATTGCACTACGGGTGTGCAAGGGTCGGGGCTGTAATTGGGAGAGAGGGAACCTCGTGGGGAAAAGGGTTATTAACACATCACAAACCACCACCGTTAGCAATAAACCAACAAACCAAACCAAGAGGAGCACAGGACTGGGGCCCTTCCAGTCAGAACCAGGAGAAAAACCAAACAATCCACCCTGCCTCAGCAAGGACCAGGAAAAAAAGTCCCTACACAGCCCCCCAAGGAAGGGGGGAAGCAGATACTGCCACTTATCTGCAGCTTGATAAGTGAGCAGATCCACCTGGGTTTACAGCTGAATTTTAAGCGCTCTGAAATGTTTTGATGGCTCTTACTAATTAGGTTATGCATGGAGGAGATGCTAGAAGGGACCAAGGAGAGCTGTAGTAAGCATATAGGTGACAGATTGCACCAACTCTCTGTCCTATAGACTCACTTCATCAATAGATGTCAATGCCGAGCGCTGGCAGATGGCCATGTGTGTCTGAGTTGGGTGTGCGACTCCGGATCACTCAGCATTCATTGTAGGCAGACAAATGGCTGATAAAATTAAGAGAGCACTTAATGCACCACATGATAGCTACAAAAATAACATTCAAGATACCACAGCAAAGTCTGGGGCCAAACGGAACGGGAAAACAGCAACAGAAGTATTTCTCTTTAGAGACGAGTTGAGAATTTAGAGCTTTGCTTTGTCAGGAGGAGCTGGCATTGCTGTGCTAGCACATGGGGTTGCCTTGATGGGGTGAATATTAACAAACGGGGTTCCCACTGCTGCCACAGCCCCATCTTCTGCCACTGACCCACCAGCTGCCATCGGTAGAAGAAGAAAAGACACCCAAAGACAGCCCAGAAAAAGCAACTGTATTCCAAACATGTAGTTTTCACTCAATCTCTGGATATAAAGTTAAGATAAAGCAGAAATGTTAAGGGCCTGCATTTTTGAGAAAATTAGGCTGGACTGATTAAAAACCTCAACTCTCATAAATCTGCAGAGGTTGGAAATTCAGTGTGATACTGGGGTATTAACCTCACGAAACCACGAGGACCTCTCCAAAGCTAATTATGGATCAGCCTCGTCTACAATAACAAAAGCCATTAAAGAATAGTTTGGGAGGGAGATTTCTGCATGGGCAGAATCGCTTCATTTAAATGAACTTATTACCAAAATTCTCTTTCTGCTGCAGTCGTTACGGCAAGGTCTACAAAACAGTATCTTAAAAGCTCAGCAAACTCTTCCTATGCACCTAATCAGGAAATATGAGAGAGCAAGGTCAAGTGTGTTAATATTACAGCAGCTTCCTAAGAAAGGGGATGTTTCCCACGCTGGGTATTCTCGAAGAACTCAGCTGAAGAACGGTGTGTAACATTTTGTTTCAAGATACAGATTCGTAGGGAGCCGGAACAGCACAAGGAAATGGATTTCACAGAGGTATGCTGAAGAAAAGACTCAGTCCTAAACTTAACCAGTACCTCATTCCTTGACTTCTTAAGGTTCTCCATCAGAAATATTCTCTTCACCTCCCTCTGAACCACTGGGTTTAAAAAAAGAAGAAAAGAGGAATTTTCTTTTTCTGTATAAATTTGTAAGATATTAAAGTTTGGGCTAAGGAGGGCAATTTATCTGGTTGGGGCTGGAGGAAGATAGGAAAGCTCATCAGGATATTTGCAGTAACCCTAGTGGGGTAAACATTTCACTAATATCTCCAAATTAGAAATGTTACAGGGAAAAAAAGAAATCTTAACAAAGCTCATTTGTCTCTTATTAGCAATAAGCCAACAGGGACTCAGGATAAAAAGCGTTAATTTCTAAAGCACACATGATTTTCATAAAAGCACAGATAGGAAGAGCGAAAAATGGGATGCTTGACTTGAGCACAGGAAGAAATAAGTTGGAGGAAGGGCTCATTCCACCCATATTTCACACAAAGAACTGTTTCAAGGAGTGTGGGATGGACAATACCTTCTCATGGCAGCGAGCAGGGGCTCCTCTTCCTGTGCGGCCGCGGTGCCCAGGTGTGCCAGGTGGGAGCTCCCATCACTAATGCCAGGTCCCTGGGGGAGCTGTGCCCAGCCTGGTCTCTCTGCTGACATTTGCTCTGGGCAGAACACGTTGTGTTATCAGCTACAAAACAAGGAGCTGCTTGCACGGAGAAGGACTTCTTCCCCGTTCTCGCTGCGGTTCCCGTACCACGGGACACATGATGTGCTAAAATGGGGCCCATCAGCAGCTGTGAGAAACCAAGGAGAGCAGATTGCTCGAGAAGATGCAAAGGTGAGCAACTCCAAAAAAAAAAGGATGATGTTCCTCAGGGATTTGCAAGACAAAAATCCCTTAGCCACTACATCCAAGTTTCTAGCCTGATTCTTTGAATGCTCAGGAACAACTTAAATGTTTCATAAGGATTCTTCTTTTTTATATACACATAAATGCCTACATTGATAGCAGATGGGCTCTTCCATATGATTTCCCTTTCAAACTTTCAACTTGATGTAATTCCTGCATGTTCCTGCACTGGGAAAGGGAAGTCTGTGCTTTTAGCTCCAGAGTACAAAGCTGAGGTTACTTCTGTTCGTTTGCTTTTGCTTTCAGAACCTTTAATTACACAACCAAGCAGCAGCTCTTCAATACATCATCATCATCAATCATTTTTTCCCAGAGACCACTTTGGTATAACAGGTCTGCCAGGCATGGCATATCTAAAAGTGACTTACACTTATAGAAACTATACGGTACCTACTGACTTAGGTGTGTTTTCATAATAGAGTTCCTAGTTTCCTATAGCTGCCACAGCTGGACCATCAAATTTTACAGGTGAAACAGTTTCAGAGTCTCATCTGAAGGAGAGAATGTGTCTGACTAAAAAGGGAATAAGGGGAGGTAGGAAAACCAAATGATCAAAACATTTATCACACCGAGAAAAGGTTTTATTAGGCCCGATAAGAAGTCTGAATTGATGACAATTGTAAGATACCATCCATTTTTAGCTAATAATTCCGAAAAGGGATGAATTATTTCAGGAATAATATGTGATCATTTATTTAAAGACTTATTATAATGTATACGTTGGAGGAGAGTTAAGGCTGTATGAACATTTTAACGCTTACATTTCCGGATGGTTATACCTTACCACCCAGAGGCAAAGATTTAATAACACTGTCTAATTTTAAAATACAGCTGCTGGTTTAGTTTACAGAGCTCCTGCATTTCCAAAACAGCAAGCCCTTTCACAAGGCCCTTAGCTACGCATTCGACTTTTCCTCCACTTTCCCCTTCTCCTTTAATAAATCTGCCAACATTTGCCTTTGAGAACTGGTGGATTTATTTAAAACTCCCAAACAACCCCATCTCCATGACTCCGCATGCCTTAGCAGTTCATCCCATTAGATGAAAGCATCAATTAAATATAAAACTACAGCTCTTAATTTTCGCTTGGAAAGGTTTTGGGTTCCATTTCTGAAGGCAAAAATCCCGCATTAAGAGAGATGGCAGCTCCTAAGACAGCAGTCCAAATCTCCATCTGTATCCAGGTAACAATCTGGAATGCTGATATTTAAGAGGAAAAATATCTGGCCAGCTGCCCCAGCTCCCCGGGAAGCGATGTTTAGTTAAAGTCTTGGATATGAGTGAAAGAAGATGTGGAGATGTCACACTGTGGCTGAAGTGTTTTTTCAAGTGCTGAATTATTCACCCGTGAATCTCAGATGTGAAATCTGAATGCTCCGGTACTGCCCTGGCTTTAGACAGTGTCTAATTCCTTTCTGTGCCACTGCAGGGTCTCTTCATCAGCTTGCTTTCATCTATAATCACAGCCAGGTCATGGATTATTAGTCATATTCACTGCAGAACTCAAACCCAGCTACACCAATCAACCAGCCTGGGATCCCTGCATTCATATCCACACAGCTCACGCCACACTGGGAGATCCCAACACTCCCAGTGCTGCTTTCCAGGGGGCACAAAGAGGTACAAATAGCAGCACCCAAGAAAAGTGAGCCAAAGTGGCCACCCTGTCTCTACGTGCCAGTCCCACCAGCTCACGGCCAGCAGCTCTGGAGATGCACAAGGGCTCCTGTTCCTATAGCTGCAGGGCACCAGGAAAGCCACCTCTCCACCACCATGCACCTTGGAAACTTGAGTTATATTTCCTATGCACAGCGCTCTTCCTGGCATGTAAATTCCTTCAATTTAGGAATGGGAGGAAAAACCATTTGATGCTTTGGGCTCCTCTTTCATGAGCCCCAGGTACAGCAAGCGCTGCTCCCTGTTCAACCCCTGGCAGAGCATGCTGAGCTGCTGATGTGCAGTCCCAGCACAGCATCCTCACTGGGAAGCTGCTGGAGACTGGGGACCCTTCACATCAGCTGCCACCAGCCTCAGCACCATCCTCTTGCAACTGCAGCGGCCATGCATCACCTGGCCACCCACGGGCCACTGTCCTGGCAATGGTCCTGCAACCATCTCCCCTCCCTGGCATCCAGTATTTCCCTTTCCATTAAACTTTCTTTTTTAAACTATGTTTCCCCGTTCTTTCTCCACGCAAACATAACAGGAAGGAAAAAAAAAAAAAAAAATCATCATAAACAAAGGCATTTATCAGCTTTTGCTGGAGGTGTTACTCTGCATATTGAGTTGCACGGCTGCAATTGTTTCATTAGGAGGACGCTGGTTATGTCTGCAATGTTAACGAGTCTGGGAGAACACAGGAAATAAAATACTCCAGGCAATGCCGCAGCAAAGATAAATAGGTAAACATCCTGTGCCTGACATTAGTTAATACATCACAGGTTTATTCACTCAGGGCAGCTGTGAAATCAATTCTTCAGTAAAAATAAAGAATTTCTATCCAAATCTGTGCTCACGATATCAGTGAGCGAAGGGACGATGTCACAGGGAGGGACACCCTGTCTCCACTGTATGTCTTAACTCTGCTGATTTGTCTTTGCCTAATGCAAAGCCTGGCAAAGTCCTTTGTTTTCCACAAACCATGATTTTTGTCATTTTTCCTCAAAAGTAAACAATCTTTTTTTAAGCTTTCCCCGAAGTCAGCAGCGATGCGTTCCCCACCTCTCAAGGACACTTCGTTGGCATTCCCAAGGTACCCCGGCTAAATTGGTAGCAATGATGGAAACCACAGGAAGGGCTAAAAATAATAAAACCCAACAACTTCTCTTTGGTAAAGCTAAAAAAATAAAATAATTTTAAACCAGTCAAAATCCCATCTTATTTCTGGATAAACTTCTGAGCCTCACACCGTAAAGATGAGGCTATGACAAAGGCAAAACCGAACCGAAAGCAGCTCATTAAATGCAAACCAAAGGATGAATTCATGGTTTCATACCAATTTGTCAGGAAAACCAAGACCAGATCACAGATCACTCATCACCTGTGATAAAAATGAGTCATGCAAAGGTTTCAGGAAGGATGACCCTCGTGGGTGTGCCTGGCTAAAAGGCTGCCCAAGCAGCAGCACATCCTGATTTACAAGAGGAGAATGCAAGTGCTGGATGGGCACCCAGTGCTCCCCAAACCAAATTCTCCGTTCTCCTCGAGAAACAATGGCTGATGTTCATTACAGACCCCTGAAACAGCAACCAAAGGGGAAATCCAAAGGAAAACACAGCCTGCAGGCTCTGGCTTGGCAGCAGAAATGCCATTGGGGAGGAGCGGTGTCATCGAGGTGGCGGCATGGTGCCATCTGCACCCTGAGGTGCTCATCGGTCACACAGTCGTTGCCAGCATCACTGGCCTGACACTGCTTCCACCCCCCAAAGTAAGCATTAGTAGGTGACCATGGTGCACATTTATTATCTAAGGGAGGAACAAGCAGCTTCTCTTCTCCACCCGACACCCAGCTGGGACAGCAGGAGGTGGGAAGTATGCCACCTCCACGTCCCGTGGCAGCACAAGGCGACGTGGCCATCCTCAAGGGCTCGAACCAAATCCACACACCACCTTATTCCCTTAACAGTCCTATTCTCCAACCTGCAATTAAAAGGGGTGCAAGGCAGGAATGTGGGGATCCCACACATCGTACAGCACTTCAAATCCCATTCGGACTTTCCAAACTATTGAGTGCTTTTTTGGGCAGCAGCCGCCGATTACGCGGGGGCTTTCATCTATTTTGAGCTCAGATTGATTGGCAATTTTGAAGAAGGCGCTGCAAATTGCTCTGCTAATCACAGCAACTCCAGCCATGTAAATACATTAAAATAACATCAGTGCTGAGAGAGAAAAGCGAGAACAGCCAGGAAACGCTGAGTGGAGGCTGCCTGCTCTGCATCCTTCATCCTGCCCGCTTGCGTCGGGATGCTGCAGCCTCCCCGTTTCTTCCCCCTCCGCAGAGATCTGGTTCCAGATTCCAGATGGCTGCTTGCATCAATTCAACAACAATAACACTTAGTATTTCAACGCTGCTTTATGTTTCCCAAGCACCGGGGGGTGCTTTCAGAAACGCTGGTGTTTTTGCAGCAGCCGCGTTCGAGCGACGGGTATTGACCATCCCGTGCTGCAGCCTCGTGTTTTTAAACCACAAGTGTCAACTGTACCTGGAAAAGGCCACTCATGTGGCTGAAAAATAACACAGCCCTGCAAGGAAACATTGACAGATGCAGAATAAGGAGAAGATTTAAAATGCCTCTTATGCCAAGTTGCCTCTAAATCCTTTTACCGAAGATAAAGACGCTGGCAATCTGCTCCCAGCACCAGGGTGCCTACGCCTGCCCTCAAGCCCTGTGCAGCTCTCCCTTCCCCCAGGTACACAGCTCTACACCAAAAGAGCCTCAGGGAGCATCATCTCTTCTTTTTCCTAACAGCCTCCTAGAGAAGACCAGGTTTCCATCCCTTGAGGAGAAGACAGACAGCTCCATCCCTCTCCTGCCCTGGCAGGGTGAGGTCTCAGCATCCCCCACCAAGGTCTGGAGAACTTGGGGCACCAACTCCCACTCCCAGGTAAGAGCTCTTCTGTTCTGGGAGACATGATGACACTGTGAAGCGTGCTTTGAAAAGTGCATTCTGTGTGTGTTATTTTCCAGCTCATCAGTTAAGACTAAAAAGAAAAAAAAAAAAAAAATTTAAAAGTTTAATCTGGATAAACCAAGCATCATCCTTCAGCCTCCAAGCAGGGACACACATGATGGTCCCAGTCAACCAAACCATGGTCATTTGAGTCTCCGAGCTCAGGCAAAGGGGCAGGACCCTGCCCAGGAAAGGGACATGCTGCAATCCAGGCTGTCTGCATGGGACAGGCATCAGCAAGTGTGTGGGAACAGCTCTTCAGGAGATGTGGAGTAAAAATCTTCAGGCAGAAGAATCTGCCATCCATATGCTGATGAGTGTCCCAGTTACTGCCTGCCCTAAACAATAGATAAAAAAGGGAAGGGGAACAATACCTTCACTGCTGGCTGACAAACACAAAGGTCGATATAGAAGGATAAATCACCCAGTTCTCCCCTTCCATGCATTTCACTTACACCAGTGAAATACCCTCGACAATGGATTAAATCAAAGTCCATCGTCAAGTTCAAGAACACGTTTAATGCAGATCTATTCACTTCAAGGAGGGTCTGTACAATGGATAGCTTTCCCCTTCAAAAATTATTCAAAACTGCATGCTTCCTTTTCATTCTTCTGCATCTTAACATTTAAACAAGAAATATTGTCATGGGAGAACCACACTGTACAAATCATTGCCTGCTGTAAAAAGTATATTTCACGAAGACTTTCCGTGGTGCAGGGACAAGGACCACTTGTTGATAAATTACTTTCACTCGGAGAGCGAGAAGACATATTTGTATGCACCATAAGTGGTGCTATTGTTGAGCAATTTGATGGAAATCTAGTAAAATGCATTGTGCAGATTTTATTTAACTTCATTTAAATCAAATTAACAGACAGGAATGGTGTCTAGGGACAAAGCAGAGTCCTATACATAGATGCATCTAAGTGTATCTTTTGAGTTAAGGCATACCTAGACCTAATCACTCACTTGGGCTGCCCTTATCCCTTTAGGACTTACCCATAATAATAAGGACCTGAGCAGCTCCATGGTGAAGCTTCTGTTCTACACACATTTTGGTGTCACACAAGGAACAGGCAGCAAGGGACGCAGCACAAAGCACCACTGTTTGAGACAGCATCTACCTTTAGCCTGTACCTGGGGCTGACCTGTAGCAGTTGTTCTACCACCCACTGACCCCTCCCCAGCTGAGAAGGGGAACCAGGGAAAAAGGGAGAAGCCCTGTGGGCTGAAGTAGAAACAAATTTAATGAAATAACAAAACTAATACAATCACCAACATAAAAGTGTACAAGGTTCTACTCAGCCTGGTCCTTGGGATCAGCAGCAGGAGCAGAAGGCCAAGAGAGAGGAGCCCCAGGAAGAGGAACTCCCCCTTCAGTGAGCTCCCTCCTTTTATAATGAGCAGATCAAGTGCTATGGGATCCACCTGTGAGCCAGCTTGGGGCAGCTGCCTTGACTGGATCTCCCAGCTGCCTGCCATGGCTGGGCCATGGGTCTGTTCCTGGGAAACCAGGACAGACAGCTCCGCGATGCCACTAAGATCTTACACAAACCCAGGACCCTGCAATGAGAGCAGCATCCATTGGAAGCTCAAGACCATGCATGTATTTGCTGATGGAAAGAGGTTTGCTACCACTGAGAGAGCTGCAGGTAGATACATGGGCATAAAAAAGAAATAAAACCAAAATCCCCACTCCTGTAAAGCAAATGTGGAAACAGAGCAGCAAGCCAAGACACATTCATGCACCAAGCTTTTAAAAACAAAGACACAGGTAGAAAGTGTTTTGGGTAAATGTTGGCTGGGAAGCCTGGGAGGAGAGCCTGGGTTTTGTACCTGGACTTTTCCTGCAGAGCAGGGAAAAGAAGCCCCGGGGATCTGTGCTGGGGAAACGCCACGTCCACCCCAAAATGACAAAGTTCATTTTGAAGATTAAATCTCCTGGAAATTAGCGCAGAGCTCCAGATCACAAAGGTACCAGGCCACCTAAAAATGATCTGGGAGTTCATTAGGGCTAATAACTGTGGGAAAAAAAGTGCTCCCAAGCGTGCATTACAAATTCAGTCTGTAGAAATTCTTTCAGAGGTATCTATCTCAGTTAAAGCAAACGATGTGCAGGCTTTGGATTTGCAGCAAATGAGTGATTCTGCCTCTGGGAGCAGCAGCAGGAGGTGGTGGGGATGGAGGCTGCAAGGAAAGTGGGGGGCAGGCTGAGCCTCCGCCAGGGGTGGGATGGGAAGCAACCAAAACCTTTGCCGTGGTCCAGGACCTCTGGTGAACACTACCTGCACAAGTACCTACAGCTCCAAATGTCCTGAAGTCACTGAGAAGATTCCTGTCCATTACCACGGAGAGGTGACACCATGAATGATGCAGCAGGCAGAGCCTGGTTTTCCACCCTGGATCTTAAAAATGGGGATTGGCATGTCGAAGTATATCTAAAGCACAGGGGACAGGCTGCTTTCACAGCAGGACAAGGCCTGCAGCAATTTAAAGTGATGGCTTTTGGCTTGCCACGTTGGAGAGGTTAATGGAGAAGGTATTGGACCGCATGTCTCTGAGCCTGTTTGTTAAACCGACACGATATCCCGGTGCATGCTAAAAACCTCTGAGCAGGAACTGATAAATGGGCTGCAGTAAGCTGAGGGCTGCAAAGCTGAAACTAGACCCAAAGAAATGTGAGTTGTTTCACAAAGAGTCAATTTACCCTGAGCACAGCGAGGCGGAAGCTGTCACTGTCGAAACGAGAACAGAAGCTGTCAGGACCGGCCAGCCCCTCGCGAGCTCCTGGGTGCAGTTTGGAAGGGCTTGGGTTGCACTGTAGAAGGTTTATTTGCAAGTTTGTCAATATTTCACAACACAGTATAGGCTGTGTGGGCAACCAGAGCTCTTCCAGTGGCAAGCAGAGCAGGACGTAGCACTGCAAAAGCTGCAGCCTGGTGTAAAATGCTTTTACAGGATGGGTGACAGTTCTAGGGCTTCTGCTTCGGGTTCACCCTTCCCTGAAAACCACAAAGGTCTCGACAGAGGAGTACCTTATCACAGCAAAAACGAAGCGCTGTGGAAAAGAAGCAATTAAACCATTTGTGGTGATTAAGTCCATAAAACATTTTCACTGCTATTTGTCTGGGAATAACTTGCTAGAAATGGCAGACCCCACTTACGTGTAATAGGTTTAGGAAGCTGCAGGAACCTCAGGGGACGAGTTGCCAGGCGTCCAGGCATCCCACAGCACTCTGATTCTGCAATCAAACACAGCCCAGGGCTCAGCAAAGGTTGCACTGACACCTTGGCTGCAAAGCTGAACTGGGAGGCGAAGAGCAAAGCACTGGTGCACAGGAGAACAACTGTGCCCAGAAAAAAAGAGGTCTGAAACACTGGAAACCTGTGCTGGAAAACACACAGAGCTCAGGTCACCACGCCTGTAGTTACAGGAGTTTTTGCCAAGTCTTGCAGCAGAAAAAGCCAAACCCAAAGTGAGGAAGTAACTGAAAACCACAGCTCCGGGCAAAGCTCTCTAAGGTTCACATTGACTGAAGACACCTTTAAAATCTGAGAATATAAAACATTTCCTGGTGTTTGGTTTTTTTTTTAACAGAGAGGCTGGCATCACTGGAATAACCTAGGAGAACACATTTGCTCTCTTACTGAAGTGACCCATGGAGCGGGGTGCAGTAACTCTGGGGCAAACGGGGTGGTCCAGAGGATGCTCGCGAGCCCCAGTGCTCAATCCACATCCCTACGTAGGGAATGACGACGAGCTGCTGGACAACAGCAATGCAATCCAGGGCTGGGAGGAACTGGATTTTTTCAGCATCCCTTAGGCAAAAAAGTTCACAGTCACGATTTTGGCAACTTGTCCACCTCTCACCTCGGTGCTGATGCTCCTGGTCCACCCAGTTTCCCGCAGGAACCCACCGTGCTCCGTTAGCCCAGGGACAAGCAGGACATTTCCATGTGCAAAGCCAAGATTTATTTACACGGGGGTGAGTAGTCCGGTACGTGCCTCAATCTGCCAGGTGACAAATGTCCTCTGCTCCCATTTACTTCAAGATGTGCCGAGAGCCTTTCAGAAATTAAACCTCTCTATTCCAAGGTAAATGACGCGTGTTTTGCTGTACAATCTCTTTGCCTATTATCCACCGTGCCCGTTGCTGAATGCAGGTGTCACAGATGGTGCAACTCCATCCTATTGAAGGGCTTTCGTCCTCCTTTCTTTGAGTGAATAATATTTTCTCCCAGTAGCAACCAGATCTCTGGGTGGAATTGGCTCAGTTGTGTCAGGTCACTGCTGTAACTCCCCTGCCTTCCAGCACACATTTCTCCCCTAGCTTGCTGTTGCTTTTCCTGGCATTGATTTGCTAATATTTCATTAATATATCCCTGATCTGTGTTCTTTGTATAGCTTGGGAATAAAAAAATGACATCGTTACTCTCGCTCTTTAGATCCGATTGTGGGAGGGAGGTGAAGTGCCACTGAATTGATGCTAAGATTTAAAAGGATGCTATCAATTTGAAACTCACAAAGTACTTCAGTTTTTTTTTCACCTCCGTTAACAATCTAGCAGCACTGTAGAAGCGAAGGATTTTAAATGATCTAAATTTAGTGCTTCCAGCTCACCCAGCGCCATCGGCTCCGACTCTTCGGTGGCTTTCCAAATGCTTGAGCTCCTGGAGTCAAGCCATGACACCACAGTCTCACCTAAAACAGAAGTACGTGCCTAGCCCACCAGACTGCAAAGAGATACTTGAAAAGGGCTTTAAACTGAAGGAGGGGAGATTTAGATGAGATCTTAGGCAGAAATTGTTGGCTGTGGGGGTGATGAGACCCTGGCCCAGGTCGCCCAGAGAAGCTGTGGCTGCCCCCTCCCTGGCAGTGTTCCAGGCCAGGTTGGATGGGGCTGGGAGCAACCTGGGCTGGTGGGAGGTGTCCCTGCCCATGCCAGTGGGGTTGGAACGAGGTGAGCTTTAAGGTCCCTTCCAACTCAAACCAGTCTGGGATTCTATGAAAATATGAACCAAGTATGACCTAGACGCTCGAAAAACAACATGCACATAAAAGAAACATACTATTTTTTTAAAATCACGTGATTTAAGCCAGTCTTACAATTTCTGAGCATGTAAGGATTAGCCACGTTCCTTATCTTTCACCATTTATCCAGTCTGTTTCTATTTTACCCTGAGCATCCTTATGCATTCATTCACAGTTGCTACAGCCCCGTTCTGGTTTACCTACGTGATGTCACCGTTGCATTAAATGATGCTGATTTGCTTGGAAATGCAAAGCTACAAGACACTGTCTGATTTCCCCCTTTGTACAGAGGTTCAAACTAAACCAAAATGGATGGCAAATGAAATTGGACTTCAAATAGTACAGCAGCAATGGTTGTGGTTGGGACCAACTCGCTGTGCAAAGGTCCCTCTTACATGCCTGAGCATTTCTCACACTACAAGCTAAAGAAAAACTAAAGGAGATTCTTTGGAAGTCACACAATCCTCAAAACTTTAACACGTGTAGACGCTTATCATCCATAAAAATATTCCACGGCAAGTTAAAATCTATCCTTTAAAAACACAGGTCTAAAATGGCTCAATGGATGAAAACCATTTTTGGGTTTCACTTTTTTTTTCTTTTTTAAAAAAAAAATTGCATCTGGGCTGACAGCTTGAACACTGAGTTACAGCCCGTGAGACGGAAATACCAACTCAATCTCAACAGTACTGCTGCTACCAGTTGCTATAATGATCTTAATCAAAGAGTATTGTGATAAAAAAAGGACTCTGGTTTGTCTGCCTTTGGCTCATCCTTGATATCAGTGTCCAGATTTGACATGATGCAGTCGGAGGAGCAAAATTCCCTCTGTGGCAAATCACTCCCTAATCCCTTCTCTAATAAAAAGGTACATGTGTGGCAGTGCCAATGTTCTCCAAACTCCAGGTTACCCCTCTACACCCCAAAATCAGTGGGAAGCCAAGAGGAGAACGCTGCCTCTTGTTCCTTCCCCCCCACCCTCCCTGCAGTGGAACCACTGCCTGCAGTTCGGAGAGACCACGCCGGGCGAAACATGATGTTAGGTGTTTGGGGAACCAAAGCAACAACTACTTGAAGTTGCTGATGGTATTTCATAGAATCGCAGAGTGGTTTGGGTTGGAAGGAAACTCCAAGCTCATCTCATTCCAACCCCCCTGCCCTGGGCAGGGACACCTCCCACCAGCCCAGGTTGCTCCCAAGCCCCATCCAACCTGGCCTGGAACACTGCCAGGGAGGGGACAGCCACAGCTTCCCTGGGCAACCTATTTCACAGCATTGTCTGAGCTGCCTGTGACCACCTCCCCTCACTGGGACCCTGGTGGCACCCTCCCCACAGCCACGAGTGGTACCCACCGACCCCGGGCGGGATCCAGCCGCACGATGCTCGGAGCCGCGCAGGCGCAAATTATCCCCGCTGTGAAAATTTAACAGTTTCATTTGTGGCAAAATGCAACAGGTGCTACAACACAGGCGGGGGAATGTGAGGAGGAGGAGAGTAACACCAACGGGAACAAGTGCCTAGATAGACAAGACACGCACAGGGAGATGCTCTATTTAAATACCGTGCCAGTTAGAAGTTAAGCAGACAAGCCGATGAAACAAATAATGCACTCCTACCTCCCACCAACTGAGAGATACCACAGCAGAAACAGGTCGTGTAAGTTCAGATAGCGAAAGCATATCATGAAATACTATTTCTGCTGCACACAGCCCCGCGTGGCTGCGGATCTGCCAGATGCAGGCAGCTGGAGCAGGCAGGCAGTGCCCGTGGGCACGTCGGGAACGGCACGGAGGGGCTTTCCCTCCAGTGCTGGCTGCAGAGGAGAGCTCTGTCTGCAACCAGTAAGTCGTGTGCCAGTGCTGCAACACAAATCAGGCCTGAGGAGAAGGACTTGGGGATGGTGGTTGATGAGAAGCTTAACATGGACTGGCAATGTGTGCTCGCAGCCCAGAGAGCCAACTGTGTCCTGGGCTGCATCAGCCACAGCGTGGCCAGCAGGTTGAGGGAGGTGATGTTTCCCCTCTACTCCACTCTGGTGAGACCCCTCTGCAGTGCTGTGTTCAGCTCTGGGGTCCCCAGCATCAGAAGGACATGGAGCTGTTGGGGCGAGTCCAGAGGAAGCCACGGAGATGATCCACGGGCTGGAGCATCTTTGCTATAGGGACAGGCTGAGGGAGTTGGGGTTGTACAGCCTGGAGAAGAGAAGGCTCCAAGGAAGCTCAGGACCTCCTGAGAAGCTGCACTGCTGGGTGAAATCAGGAGAACGGGTGTGAAGGCAGCAAAAAAGCCCTGCAGTCCAGTATCATGGGTCAAGACAGCTGAGCAGCCAGAGTGAGAAGCTGTGGTCCACGCTTCCCCTGGGCAGCGGGCACTTTGGCCTGAAAAGACTTGAATGATGATGCTAATAATAACAACCTCTAAAAGCCTGAACGTATTTATACCGGGGAAAACTGAAAAACAAAGAGTGAGCATCTGTCACCAGCCCTTGCTTGCCAAGATGCAGCATCCAAAGTGCTTCTTTGAGTCCAGATTGGCAGTTCTGGGCACGCCTGGCCAGAGCAGCACGGCTACGTGATGCGTACGCGTGTCACCAGCCCAGACAACGTGCCCGTGTCCCCAATACTCCAGCACCTCCTCTGCCAAAGGGCACCCTGGGTGCAGGGGTAGGTCTCCAAGCCCCTGGGGAAGACAGAGTTTGATGGATGCCATGGTGGGAAGGATGCACTCTGCCCGTGAGCATCGTATATCCCAGCTCCAGCTGCCTGGACCTGTTTGCATAACGTTATTTTGCACTGGGAAGGGCCAATGCATTGTGAAGGTGTTTTGGCTCTGCGAGGGCACTTCTAGCATCCTGCTGGAGAATCCACTGTGAAAAGCAGGAGAAATTACAGAAATTCAGCTTACTTCATGCTATCTCTAAGCACTGATTAATTTACTGTGGTTTAGATCATAACAACAGTCCTATAGCTCCTGTGCAGAGGGAGGAAGAGAGGGGATTTCAGGGGCAGCTAGCAGAGAGGGCTGAGAGATTGCAGTTAGGACTGTAAATCCATGTTAGCTTTCCTCCCCAACATTATCAAGCCTCAAACTCTCCATCATTCCCTAATTTGCAAACAGGAGTACTGCTGTCTTTAAAGCTGACACTTATCTCGCTGTATTTACTGATGATGCCAATATATAAGGTGACTTTCCTTCTCTGTGTTATTACTAACATAACTAAAGATCACAGGCTGCAGTATTACTGGAAAGAAAACAATTAACATTTTCCTTTCACTCCAGGAAAGCATCTTTGCCAGACAGAACCATCCTTGCCCTTGCACCATGCCTATTCACTAGGGAAGCAAGGCACAAATAGAAGAATAAATGTTCACAGGGAAACACGTGTAGGTTTAGGTGTAACTTTAAGCATTGTTTCACATAGCTATAATAAAAACAAATGGTTCCTCTTTATTACCTTCAATTAAAATAGGTATCTTGTTTGAACCTCCCTCCTCTGCATTGAAGCTGCACCAAATCCACGGCACTGTCTGACGTTGTAAGAATGGGAAAAACATCAGTGGGAAAGTAACAAGACTGGGAAGTGGAACTGGTGGATATTCATTGTCTGCCTCCAGCAAAGCGCCAGCAGTAATCAGTCCCCATCAGCAGCAAAAAGGGAATTGCATTTTTAAATTCCTTCTATTTAAACAGCATGATGCCATTATGGCTATGCTGAGCATTGAGGGGCAGAGCTGACAAAATTCCCTTTTTTTTCCCTCTTATTTCCCTCCCAGTGCCATGTGTTCAGCAGAGGACACTGCTTGCTCTTCTGCACAGTCCTGCTGGAGGGAATTGCTGCAGACAACGACGCCCAATGCAGGTGAAAGCCACCAATGCCCAACAATCCTCACCCTCCAAACCATTTATTATTACTATTATTATTATTATGCTGTCTCAAAGCCTTTTCAACCAGGAAGGGATGGATGTACAGAGGAGTGAGGTGGTGTGGATGGATGCAGCACGGACCAAGGGCTTGGTGGCTGAGAAGGGTCCAGTAGCAACGGGTCCTGTCCCCACCACAGAACTGCAGCCAGGATCCAAACCCATCACTCGTTTGCACTGCCGCCAGTAACTCCGCTGACAGTGGAATATCTGAGCTCTCACTGCTAAAAAGGCCTCTTTGAAAGTATTTGAGTGTCTTACATAAGATTGCTATAAACTGGTACCAAAAAAGAAAGCAAGTAATTACACTACTGCCTCGTAAGCTTTGATTCTGTGTGGTTTGGGAACAATCTTAGGATTTTTTATAAGGCTTAAGAGGGTAATGCAGAGAACAGCAAAGGTTTGGAGGTGGGGTGGTCTAGCTTTCAAGCTCTTGTGTGAAAAGCACGTTTCCTTAGAATTTCTCAGCCTCACAGGCACAACTAGAGAGAAGCAGGAGACATTTCTGCCCTTTCCTAGCAGCTTATGTATTATTCCTTAAAAAATAAAAAATAATAAAAAGGGAAAGAAAAGAAAAAAACTTTCAGAGAAACGTGGTGCCTTTATTCCCTTGTGTTGTTTAAACCTCTTTTCATGGCACCACACAATGAGCTTTCTTTGGGAAGTAGAACAGTGGCTTTTCCTTAGACCACAGCAAAGCAGTTACAGCTTCAGTGCCTTGAGAAGGTGGTGGATAAAATAAAAAAAAAAAAAAAAAAAAAGAAGAAGAAACCAAAAGAGAGAGAATGAATGAGGGTACAATAGTGAACCTGAATCACTGAAAGGGAGAAAAAAAAAATAATAAGAAACAGGCATCAAGTGTAGGTTTATTTGCAAAGCATGAGCACACTTCTGGCACCAGGGAGAAAAAGGAATCGTAGATGATTCAGGAGTATGACAAAGAATCCCTTCAACAAGTTGTCTTTTATCACAACTTTGTTGCTATACAGCTACGCTGCAAGCAGGAGAAACTGCATCCCATCAACAGCAAGTCTGTAAAGATGAACTGACTCTGAAGACACTGGAAATATGCTGGCAGTTACTTGGGGCTTTGCTTATCACGCTGCAATAAATTCACTGAGAACAGCATCAGCAGGGTATTAGAGACAAAACCACACCTGCACCTAACAGGGTCAGCTCCATAATATTCCAACAGAGCTGGAAGGTTCCAGCCAGGCTCTAAGCATCCCTGTGCCCAGCCTGCTCCCCCAGCTCCCCCCACACTCAAACCACCATCCCCTACCAGCAAAGCCCAGGGGACTCCAGTTCAGGCTCCTCTTTGACACAGGGCAGCAAAACACACAGGGGTCTCTCTTGGCAGACAAGCTGGAAGTCTCCCAACACAAAGTGCAATAAGGCTATCAGCTTACAGGTAAAATATTGACCGTGTAGGAGTGATGGAGCTCCACACCATGGTTTTTGGCCCAAGGATGGTGGCAGGAAAGCAAGAACTACTGATAGCTGAAGGGACCTTTCACTGCCCCATGGGGGAAGGCACGGGGTTTAAAACCACATCTAGGGGGACCAGCGAAACCTTTTACAAAGCACCTGCCCTGTAGCAAAGCCTAAATGCTGAATGAGTTATGAGCTCAGGAATGAGATCCTCTTCCCCATCACTTTCTGATCATTCACCAGCCAGGGTGGCCGTGCACTGCACCAAAGGGCTTCTCCTGCATCCCTTGGGGGGCTCCTGCATCTCCTCCCCGGCATCACCCCCCGCTCCAGCCCAAGGACCGGCTGCTGGTTTAAATGCAAATAGTGCACATGCAGGCAAAGGATCTTTTTTTAAAATTCTGAAAGCTGAGACTTCTAAGTTTATCTCAGAAGGACACTGGAAAGATGAATAGAGAGAAATTATGCAGAGAAAGAGAAAATATTCAAAGAGTGGAATTATGTATGCATAATTGCCTGGCTCCCTGGGGTGCATGGGCGAGTACACCGAGTCACTTTGTGAAATCATTCCCCACAACTCCTGTATCCTAATTATAGTGCTGTAAGAGGGGAGAAGCTAATTTTTAAACAGTCCTGATGGGGTAACTGGAAGAGCCATGAAGATGCTGTTAACCCTTTGCGTACCGAGGGTCTTCAAGCAAAGCAGCAAACACAGAAGAAATAAATGAAATGCCAGTGAACCCAATGCGTTGTCCTCTGGTTGATTTAAAGGTGTCCAGTAGGAGAACCAAGCAAGCACCAGCCTTCTGTCACTGGTATTTTTACCAAATTCCTTTAAAATTTCTCAGCCTGGTGATGTTTGTTCTCATTTCCTACAAACCCCTTAAAATGTTCCAGTTAGCATTATTTTTCCTTATTGCAACAGATGCAGGAGCACAATGTTAGAAAGGTAAAAAAGTTAAAATACTCCATTTACCCATCTTAGGTAGACAAAGAATTACCTTCTCCTTCAGCCATGCCTTGCACAGTACCACTAAAGGCATGAAAACGCCACTTAGGGCTTCTCTGCCAGGGCTGGACTCCAACATCTGTCACTGGGAGAGAGCGACAGCGAAGGCTTTCACTCCAGACTGCATTATTTTGAATCCCCTGGGTATTTCAGTCTTTGCATTTCTACTGTGCTCATTAGGGGAGGGCTTCCCACGGCCACCCCCACCCCCAGCAGAAGCCATCCATGGAGGAGGATCTCCTTTAGCACGTGCAAAGGTAACAGTCTGGGCAACAGAAAGCAGACACTGGCAGTTCCCCTCTCTGAGAAAAGCCACATCCAAAATTTTATAAAGATCCATGGGATTTAAGACCAGAAGACCATTTAAGAGGACCTCCTACAATAATAAGCAATTAAATCTTACCCAGTCACCTCTTCGTTGAGACCAATTATTTCTTCAGAGGAGAATTTCCAGAAAGATGTGCTTGACTTCAAGCATCGATCTCAGCACGTGAAGAACTCTCAGCGCAGTCTTAAAAGTGATGAACTCTCTGCCAACCCCATATTAATATCTAACCCTTATGTTCCGAAAATTAAATATTCAAGTCAAATTGAATAGTTATTTTTCGGCCAAAGTAATAGACACAATTTTATTACTTAATCCTCTCACATTGTCTCAAGCTCACTCAAATTACAGCCATTTGAACTGTGATCTGAGCTCCCCTGTGCTTAACTAACCAATTAGACCAAGGACAGCCAAACTTCCCAAGTTCCTGAATACTAAAACCTTTGTCTGGGCAAGAGCCGCAGGACGAGCACCACGCGATGTGCAAAGGGGAAGGAGAGGAGCCAAGAGCAGAAGCAGGTCCCAGGTGGGTGACTTGGCCCCAGGGGCATCCCACTGCAGGGATGTAAGGCAAGGGGTACAACCACCATGAACTGAAAAAAGAAAATCAGTACAGACTGGAAGAGTTATTCTGCTGCATATTTTCTGTATTTCTTTGGAAAGAAATGGTCTGTTCAATCTGAAGAAAGCACATCATTTACAGACCCTCATCAGACACACGGAGGAGCAGACCTGCAATACCATTCCTGGGGGAGCAAGAGGAGATGGTGATGGTCAGGGACTTCTTTATGTGAACCAAGTGACCTGGACTCACGTTCCCCTCCTTCAGAAGAGGGCCACAAGCACCAAAAGAACAGCGTGTTCTGGAGTTGTTGCACTTGGCAAAAGCAAACACAGGCTGCAACGTTGTTTTTTCTCTGTGGACCAAAGATCATTTCAGCGTTCAGGCAAAAGGAAAGAAGTTTGACCAGGAAAACCTGATGGAGAGCCTCAAACCCCTGTTCAACAAGATACTTCCCCCAGAAGAGGAGATGCTCCTTAGGTGATGGTGGGATTCCAGCTCATTCCTGTTGATGCTGTCTTTGAAGGCCTCAACAAGGAGTGTTCAATTTGCCCAAGTTCAGATAGCCCCTTGTATCATGCCCTATTGTGCCCTCTCCAACACGAGGAGGATGACACATCTATGTGAACGTCAGTAGATCTGGGATGGCATCTAGGTGTGGCACACAAGGTGAGCACTGCGAAATACAGACACACAATATTGTCTGTGCAAATTTACTTCTCTTGTCCTTGGGAGAAGAGAGGAAATAAAACTCCTGGGGGAATAACATTTAAAAACAGATGCAATGAAAGAATTTGAGGATGACAAATAGGGCTGGGACCACAACATGGCAACAGGAGCACCTCACCTCTAGCTCAGGTCTGGACCCAGATCAGTAGTGAAACGAGAATTTCCTGATAGTTTATTGCTGAGCCTGTTTTTGAGCCTGCTGTAGACATCAGGAACATGATAGCCTCCTGCTTGATAGTACAAGAGATATGACAACACCTAAGCAGAAACTGAAATTGTTTTCTGCACTTAAAGGTGGCCCTAGCTGAACAAAAATTTATAAATAAATTTGCGCTAGCTGGGTTAAATTCTCTGGGTGAGCTTCAGGGTGCTCAATATAAAGATCTATCAACCTCACAAACTTCATATTATTATATGTCAAATGCCCAAAGGTATTCCCCAAAGAAGAAACACATACAGGCGTGATATAATCCTAAATTCAGTTTGATGCAGCACCACTGAGTTTGCCACCAGCAGACAACAGGGGAGGAGGCCAGAGTGGGCAGAAGAGTTACAAGGATGAAGTCACAGGCTTACTCAATAAGACTCCATAACACCAGATACATCTACTGCCCTTTTATATTGTCACTTCACAGAATCACAGAACAGCCTTGGTTGGAAGAGACCTCTAAGTTCATCAAGTCCAACCATTAACCCAGCAGTAAGTCACCACTGCCCCATGTCCCTCAGCACCACATCTCCACAGCTCTGAAATCCCCCCAGGGATGGGGACTCCCCCACTGCCCTGGACAGCCTGTGCCAGTGCTGGGGAACCCTTTCAGTGAAAATTTTTTTCCTAATATCCAATCTAAACCTCCCCTGGTAGATCATCACATTGAACCTGGCCACTCCATGGTGAGGAGGTTCTGAAATGGGTCATCTTGCAAAGCAAGATCCAACCAAGTCCTACTCCAGAGGCAGTTTCTTGGCAACACCAAAGAACAGGTGTAGAGGAACCGAGTGCACGTGTCACTCTTCCACCCTTAGAGCTTCAATTCGGTGTGGAAGATCTTATAACAAGATTGATGAATTCTGATATAGCAGCACTCAAGATAAGTGTTGCTTCAGAAGGGCTCTTGCATGAGTATTTGGAGTGAAGAGGAGTTTGGGGGGGGATGGGTGACAAATGAGAAACAAAGGAACATCACCAGCTGCTGGAAGCACTGTACCACCTTTTGCACAAACACACCTTTCTCAGAGTGATGTTTTAAACTACCTGCAAAACTCTTTCCTTTTCCCAAACCTTCTTCCCGTAGCACTTGCAAAGACTTTTTTGCACAGCAAACAGCTTTGGGTGTCTCTGGTGCAAAGAGTCCCTATGCAATTGGCTCAAATGGGCTCCTGCAGCCAGGCAGCCCCATAAGAGGTGTCCACAGCAGCTTCTGCATCCATGCCCATGTAGGTGAGTGCATCTCCTATGTCTCTGTGTAGAGATGCAAGCACCAGCTTCTTTGGACAGATGCACCCCAAATCCAGGGCACCATGAACCTCATGCTGCTGCAGACCTGCCAGTACCCTGGGATGTTACAGCAAGCAAACACCTCCAAGAAGACCACAACAGGCTGTGCCTCCGAAACACCTCTCATGAGACTACAACCACATCAAGAAGAAAACAATCATCCTGACACCTCAAGACAAGGCTGCCAGTGAGCGCTGCACAGCGCAGGGGCACCAGCACCCATCACTTCCACTGTGAAGGGCTGGTGGTGACAGCACAGGGCAAACCCCATCCCCACAAAGCCAAGAGCTTCTAAGGAGCTGAGGCACACCAGTGCAGGATATGCAACCTAGGACACAGACCCATAGACAACAGCTTCATCAGGGACCTGGTCCCCATAATAATGTAGTTAATCATTTCCAAACTGCATTTAATTAAAAATAAATTTAAAAAAATCACGCAAAAAATGAAGAGCCTTGCCACATCCTTCAGCCAGGTAAGCTCCCATAAAAGCTCCCAGCTCTGGCTGGCACAATGGACAGTAGCACAAAGGGGAGGGAATGTTTATAAAACGCTTTTAAACAATCCCATTTTCAAGCAATTTGTGCGCAGCGGCACCAGGCAGCCCGGGCTGCAGCAAGGAGAGAGCAGGAGGGATGGATGGCAGGGCAGAGGTGGGTGCAGGAAGGCAGGAGCAGCAGACTGTGGCATGGAGGCTAATAGCTTTGCAGCAATTTATTCAGTGTGAAATACTGCATGGAGCGACACGGGGGGCCTGCACAGAAAGCAGGCAGAGAGTACGGCAACGCCTGGGAGGGAGATGGTCCCCGACTCGAGTGGCAGGGAGCAGAGAGAATCAATAGCAAACACTCCAGGTAAAGCAGGAAACTTCTTCCCTCACAAAAAATAAATAAATGACAATTAGTGGAACCAATCAGGCCACTGCAAAAAAAAAAAAAAAAAAAAAAAAAAAAAGTTGAATAAACGTCACAGAAAAAACCCAGTGAGATAAAAGCTTCAGCGCTGTCACAGCATCACTCCTGGCACAGCCCTTCCTTGCAGTCTGCAGCCTTAGGGGTCCATGGCCCTGCCACCACCCCCCGAAACAAAACCCTGTTGCCAGCAATGAGGATGGGCTCTCCATTTTCTGTACCAACAACAAGGGAAACCCCATGGAATAATTACCAACCCCTTCCCCAGCTCAGTCACACATCCCTTCAGCAGCAAACTCCACCTGGAGACATGCCACAATGTCCCCTCTCTCCCTGGTGGCCTTCATCCATGCTTTGGATGAATATTTAGGGAAGGGACAGGGAGAGGTAATTTGGGGATAGAACAAAGGGAAATGGCTTTCTGGAATTTGGTTTTGATAAATGAGTTAAAAAATTGCATTTGATGGTTCTGGGTGTCCCGTGATGCAAGCTCAAGAGTTCTGGATCTCCTTGCAGGCAAAATTTGCTCTGAATTGCTCCTGCTGGTGTTTGCAGCCCAAGGGTAATGTGATGCTCTTTCCACATCACACTATCTCCATGCCCAAGCACATATGGTCTGGCTAAATAAGAAGCCTTGGAAAGGCTGTCAACAAGACTAGAGGAAGGTGTACATCTGTGCAGAAACATATGCATGTCCCTGCACTGCACAGTGAGCCACGAAAAGGATGCTCCGTGCCCAGAATCCCACCAAAACCTGCCCGGGGCCAGCAGAGCTGCAGTGCAGGACCAGTGATGCTTTCACAAACCCTTCCCCTCGCTCCCTTTGTGCTGCAGGACCCAAAGCCCATCAGGCTGCTTCCAAGGACTCTCTTGCCAGGCTTTCTAAAGACCATGGTCCCTCTAAACAAGACCAGCACAGGCTGTCACAGCATTGCTGCGGCTGCCCCGATGTGTGTACCTGCTTATGTGCTTTATGTTCATCTACAAAAATCTCCCCCCACGGTACTAAAAGCAATGGAATAATCTACTATTTCAACTCACATCCCTTAGAGAATTCTGCAGTTTAAAAAAAAAAAAAAACAAACAAAACAACCTAAGGAAAAAAAAAAAACAACCCAACAAAACTGGTTGAATTTGATTAAACCTTTGGAACCTCTCCAATATTTCCAGTTATTCCATCTGTAGAAACACTCTACTGGCACTTGGCACATTTATAGCATTAACTGCCTTCTAAATCAGCACCAGTTCTGCCTAACAATTTGGCATTTGCGCACTGCCTTGCAAATTACCCACCTCCCATCTCCGGGTACGAGGACCGTCCCCTCCAAAAAGCCTATTAACTGCCTGGGAGAAATTCTTCAGCAAGAAAATATCTTCTTATGGGCTTGTCCCTTGACAAAAAGGGGAGGGGGGAAATGGCACTCAGCGGGCACGGTATTAACACTGTGGCTCATGGTGTTATTATGGCAGGAAAATGAAACCCAATGCAACCAGCTGGTTGCTATACTGCTATTAGAGCCTCTTTTCTCTTTCTGACCTTTCTAGAACTCACCAAAAAGCATTCATCTAATTCAAAATGCATCCGGGGTCTAAAGCACGATGCAAGGTGAAGGTGCTGGTGAAGCAGTCCTCCCAGCCAGGATTTGCTTTGCTTTTTGGTGGTTTTTTTTTGTGCTTCAGCACGGCAAAGTCAGGAACCAGGCTGGGAATGGCTGCAGCTCCGCATCCAGCACAGAGCAGCAGGGAACCACTCAGCAACATCAGCAGCGATTTGTGCAGTTGGTGGTGGAAAACAAAGAGCGGAGAAGGTCGGCGTTATTACCTCTCCTCTTTGTCTACCCAAATCATCAAAACCCCTCCCTTTCCCAAACAGCTCCTGGCTCTGACCTCTTTTGGAAACCCTTCCTCCTTATCTTTATCCACACCTGACCCATTCTTCTTACACCTCCCCATCGAGGAAGTGCAGGAAAAGCACCAAATTAAGCGCCCAGCTCGTGCCCTCCTGCAGAACAGCTTCTCCTCAGACCTTAGCTGCTCTGCTCTGGTCAGCTGGTCCTTCCCAGCATGGATTTGGTCTACAGAATGTAGAGGGGGAGGGAAAATAAACCCCAAAGGCAAAAAAGAAAAGAAACACATGGAGTTAACTCTCCTCCTCCTGCCTTTTGCTTCTTTTGCCTTGTTCAGTTTTATGTGTGTTATGTCCCTGTAGCGTTAGACATCCAGGGTCACCTGAGGACTCTGAGATGGTCACTGTGCTGTGCGTGTGATCGCTTGGAATGTGACAGCAGGACAGAAAGGGCTGGCTGGGGCTGTCGGGACTGAACTGCATTTCTTACTCCTTGCCTTGCAGGTGGAGATGAACACACGGAGCTGAACCGTTCCCATCCTGTCCCACAACGAGAGGTGGTGACTCAAACTGGCTTACTCATTATCATTCTTTTAGAATTAGTGACTTAGTTAATGCTCCCCATGCTCACATTTTAAAAAATTGCATTTTTTTTTGCTGTTCTTTTGCATTTTATGCTGTTCCCTCACACAGTGCGTTTAACTCCAAGGAGGAATGATTTCCCTTGGCTGCAGTTAACTGCGAGGAGCGATCCGCCGCAGCAAGGATCTTCTTCCCCTGCTTTTAATCACTCCATCAAGTGGAGCAGGGTCCCATCCTATGTCCCACCACATATCAGCAAGATCCCATCCATAAGTCCAGGGCTATGGGTGCTGAGGCACCTACAGTTCCCTGGTAAATAGCTCAACCCACCCCTCTGCAAGGGGCTGGTGGGGACTCGGTGTCACCAGGACACCAAAGGATGCTGTTGTCCCCAGAGCCAGCATGTCCCTCATGCCTCCAGCTGGGTGCTGGGCAGTGTGCAGGGGCTGAAGCAGGAATAAGGATCGTGGCTGTGAGGCTTAGAGGAGAGATGCCCTGAGCTAAAGGATCCCATGAACAGGGCTGTGAGAGCATGGCAGGCACTGGCCCTTGTGACCACAGACACGTCTCAACTCCAGGGCTGCCCTGCACTTGATGAAAATGTCTGCTCTCTCTCACACACACAGACACGCAAAATTTAAAAAAAAGAACTAAACACAGCTCTCCCTGCAGCCAGCGATGCATACGAGATGACTGCCTTCTCAACATGAGAGCAAAAGGGCAAATGAATCACATTACACTCCATGAATAAAAACAAGAGTCTTAATGCAACAGTGACTTAATGATTTCATTTTCAATGCTCTAGACAGTTTGGCCTCATTTGCAGAGGTGCTGAGCACCCCCCAGTCCCACTTCAGCTAACAGGGGAGGCTGGCACTTTGCTCTCTGGGGCTCTCCCCACAGCCCTGGAAATTCTCCTGCCTAGGGGGGAGGCTTTCCCCAAGGTCTGGGAAATTAAAAGCTGATAGCAGGGATGAACCTGGGCAGAAGAGCTCAGGTCTCGACCTGCTGCATGTGGATCTGTCCTCAGGCAGGTGGGATTAGGGTTTGCAGCTCTCTCTGAACTGTGCTTTTACTTCCCAGTGCAAGCCCTGCACTTGGGGGGATGTGGGGGGATGTTTGCCATTGACACCAGGAGGCAGCCAAGGTGCTCACCTGGCCCAGCTCTGCACATCCCCTGTGCACAAGTCGAAGGAGATGGCAGTATGAGCCACCTGCAACAGAGGGTGGTGACACACTGGCCCAGGTTGCCCAGGGAAGTCGTGGCTGCCCCCTCCCTGGAACTGCAGACGGTGGGAGCTGTACCCCAGCCATGACACCACACACCTCGGGAGGAATTTAAAAGAAAACACCAAACCTTCACTGTTTTCCAATGTCTGTTTGGAAAATCCATCCCAGGACAACCTCTCCACAACAACACCAGTCCTCTGGCAAACAATAAGAAGTCAAATGCAAACTATTTATTGCCAAAACCTCTTCCTTCGTTAGAAAGTACTGTTTAATTTTATCCCTTAGGCATCTATTATCTCATAGCCCATATTATTTTTCTGGCTATTACTGCTTAATTTTCCCCATCCAAAAAGTATGTACAGCCACGAGCCAATTTCCATCTTGGCATAATTGTTTAGGAGAAACAAACAGCTGTTTCACTGGGGTCCTAACACAGAGGTGGTGATCGATGCTTCCCATCTCTTCATTAGCTTCCTGCAAGACACCAGCTGCCACCATGTGTCCTCTGCCACCGAGCATCGTCACCCTCCCAGCCACAGCGCTACCGAGCGGGGACCCTCACTGGTGGGGGGGACCTTGGAGAGGGAGGGAGAAGAAGCTGCGGGGTATCCACCAGAGCCCCTTGTTTACAGACTCCTGCTGCGGTGGAAATAGGGGCCTAAGCTGAGCATAAACATTTTTTTTTTTTTTTTTTCATTAAATAAAAGCTGCTGAATTTTAATCAGAGCTTAAAATAAACAGTAAAAACCATAGCTAATGGAATATGCTTATTGAAACGCTGGGACTGCTTCTCTTTGCCCATTGCTGGTAGAATTTGTTCACTTTAGAATTTGTTGGGTTTGCTGTGGTTTATTTATTTATTTTTTTTACCAGCAGAGCTTCTGTGGGGTCTGAAAGTTTTGTGTAAAACACTACACTGGCTGCGTAAGGACAGTCTGTAACTCTCATCTTATGGAGACTGTGACCATGGGATCACCAGCACCACCCAACCGAGGTGGAGGTTTGCAGAACAGACCCCAGGAAACATTCTCTGCTTCCCAGACTACAGCACGGAGCAGACAAAGAATGGCAAAAAAGCTTAGGAACTCAGATTTTTTTAAAAAATAATGATTGAAGCAATTAAGGAATATGTAAAATAGTGATATATTGTAAAGGTATACAAGGTATATAGGCAGAGTTAGTAGCAAAAGCTGCGAAAGATGAGGTGTGTCCACGTGTCTGAGCTGGATGGAAAGCTGGGTGGCGATTCTGGTCTGCATTCCCAGGAGTGTTTTCCATGCAGAAATACCCAATTCAGCCTAATTTCAGTTTGGGTTAAACATTTGCTGAACCACTGCTGACGTTATTTTCCCTTAACGTGCAGCTATTTACGGCAGCATTGGGGTACTCAGTGCTTGTGGAGCTCACTTTTTACACCATGAAGCACCCGCACGTCCAAGGGTTCCCCAAGGAGCGGGCAGAAGGGGATTTGTGATAATGAAGGGAAAGGAAAAACATTTCTGAGGGACCACGCAAGAGCCTAAACGGGCTCAGCACCCAAGCATGGGGCAGAGCATCTCCCACCATCAACTGCACCTCGGCAGCCAGTCCCAGCTGGGAGGCCACTGGGGACAGAGCCCACAGCGGACACAGGGACAGCAGCAAGCCTTTGCAGCTCATGTCAGCACCATGCACAACGCCAGAGGCATTTCTTCTACTCCTCCTTCATTTTAATACTTTATTCCTGCTTCTGACAACAGGCATCACTAATGCTTTCCCTTCTGTCACCTGTCCTGGCTTTAGATGCTCAGTTAAAAAAAAAACCAAACAACTCCAAAAGCAGTTGCAAGCATCAGTGCTTTGCAACGCTCTCATCTTGTCCAGTGGGTGTTACCGCAGCAAATAGAAATTGTGAGCAGAGGCCGAATGGCAATGAGTCAGGGAGGCAGAAAGGCGTGAAAACAAAATGAATGGAAAGGCAATAAACCTGCAATATTTCACCATGGGTACTGAGTTCCTGGATTACCTCCATCTATCAGCGCTACCACTGCCTGGGAGCTCACCGAAGCTGTACTTACAGTACAGCAGTGACACTGGCAGACAAGGGGCTGTGGCCACGAGGGTGCATCACTGTGCCATGGGCTGAGGCCATCATGAGCAAGGGCAACGGTCACCCATCATCTCCAGCACCTCAGGATCCTCCTCCAGGACAAAGGAAAACATTCAAGCTTTTATCAGTGTCCTATGTGAAGCAGAGGAGAAAACTGATGGGGCAACCCCAGGCAGGAAGATGCCCTGGTCCAGGCAAGGGATGTATCCAGGCAAGGGATGGATGATGGATGCATGTGCTGAAACACTGTCCTGCTTTGGAAACCTGTCTGTGAAGGAGGAGAAAGGCTCACACATCTCAGGTCTGACACCAGCAGCAAGCCACGTGTACTGCTTAAGGAATAGAAACCTGAGAAATGTGTTTTAAATGGGAAGTTGTTCCTTGTAAAAAGCTGGAGAACAATTCAAGGAATTGAATTAGGAAAAGGAGATCCTTTTCCAGTCATCCCCAAAAACCCACCAGTGCCCCTTCATTCCCCATCTCTCATGAAGGCACAAAGCGTGGCAGCTCCTCTTTGGGGTGATGATGGGCACCTCCTTTCTCTACAAAGAGATCATAAAAACATTTCTAGGAAACAGAAGACGGGGACTACCTCAATCATTGATTTTCCAGAGCACCAAAACATCCTGCCAGTCTATTTTTAGAAACAACCACTTATTTGTCATTCCTGGGCAGAAGGATCTGCCTGCAACTCCTGCCCATCACTGCCCACCCCTCACACCATCCCTGCCACGGTGGTAGGACACCCAGCCACGCTCCTGAAGCAAAAAGCAGCAGTGTATGGGCTTTGCCTGCAAGTCAGGCTCATGGTGTTACAGAGCTGGCATCCCCCCAAAAATGGGCTCTACATCTCCCCCAGTGACCTACGGCTTGGATGCAGGTTGGGACCCCCTGCCCAGCTGCGAATAAAAATCACCACTTTCTGCCCAAAAAGAAGTTAATTCCCCATTAGTGTTGCAGAAAACTGAGGCAGCCAGCAAGAAGAAAGCTTTTTAAAGAGCTATAAACCCAGGATTTTTGTATTGAAACACATGCCACAGATGGTGTAGCAGACGAGGATTAATTCATGAATCATATTTCTTAAATGATACAATCTCTCTTTTCACTTCCATACTTTCCCTTTTTGACTCAGAAGCAGGGATTTAAGATGCCCTTCCCAGATATGAATTTTGCATGAAAAAACATTGCAGGGGGAAAAAAAAATATATATATATAGCAGCAATAAACCAGAAAACCCAGATGTTGAAAGCTAAGTTGTCGGATGTGAGTGAATGCATATCCTGTCCATCGACGAAAGAACACGTGTGGAAATGCAATATATGCGGGCACAGATCTGGGACTAGCGTGGGAATATGCGTTCCCTAACATTTGGAGATACTAATGCTCCAGCCAGGGTTCTGAATCTCACAAAAGCTGATTTTATATCTCCTCCTATCTTATCCGCTGCCCTTGCAGCAAAAGAAAAGCCTTAAGGCAAACATCTCTGCTGAGAGGCCCTCCACGCTCTGCCATTCGGGTACTGCCCTCCTCCAGCCCCCAGCCACGCTTTCCTGGGGAAAATCCTGGGGCAGGCACCCCCAGGTTGCTCTCCAGGAAAAGCTCGTGGAGCCCACAAACACAAAGGGATTGCGGAATGCAACAGGAAGCCCAAACATCCTGCATCATGCAAACACATCAGCTGTCACTCACTGCCACAGCCCAGTAACATCTGAACCAGAATCACAGAACAGCCTTGGTTGGAAGAGACCTCTAAGCTCACCCAGTCCAACCATTAACCCAGCACTGCCCAGTCCCCACTGCCCCATGTCCCTCAGCACCACATCTCCACGGCTCTGAAATCCCTCCAGGGATGGGGACTGCCCCACTGTCCTGGGCAGCCTGGGCCAGTGCTGGGGAACCCTTCCAGTGAAGAAATGTTTCCTAATATTCAATCTAAACCTGCCCTGGCACAACTTGAGGCTGTTACCCCTCGTCCTGTCACTGTTACCTGGGAGAAGAGACCAACACCCCCTGGCTACCCCCTCCTGTCAGGGAGTTGCAGAGGGCGATGAGGTCTCCCCTCAGCCTCCTCTGCTCCAGACTGAACCCCCCAGTTCCCTCAGCTGCTCCCCATCACACTGTGCTCCAGACCCTGCCCCAGCTCCAGTGCCCTTCTCTGGACACACTCCAGCCCCTCAGTGTCCTTCTTGTCATGAGGGGCCCACAACTGCACACAATATTCGAGGGGCAGCCTCACCAGTGCTGAATACAGGGGGACAGTCACCGCCCTGGTCCTGCTGGTCACACCATTGCTGATACAAGCTAGGATGCTGTTGGCCTTCTTGGCCACCTGGGCACACTGGTGGCTCATATGAAGTGGAAAAAAGAAAAGGAAATTACGGAAGGGTGTTTACACAGTGGGAGACACCAAACTCCCAGCTCCACCTCAACTGGAAAGCTCTTTCAGAGCAGCCAAACCCATGCAAAGCCCACGACCACGTGCCTCTGCAGAGCAACCGCTTTCACCCGGGCACGAGCACAGATCGAAGCAGGGAGAGAAGAAATAGTACCAACATTCAAACCTCTGGGCACCTTCTCACCAGCCAAAGGTGCCACCATTTCTTTCTTTCATCACCAAATCAGCATTTCAGTCATTTTTTCCCACTTTGCACACAAAGCAGCTGTGCATATGCTTCTTTATACAGTTTGCACTTACTTACTCACAAAGCTTCAAATTAGAATAAGGGTGAAAAAAATTACTTACCCTTAAATTATTTCAACCTTTCCCTGCTTTGTGTATGACGTGGGCTTCTCTTTTGGTTACTATTTCCAGGTTTGGTCTTTGGGTAGGTGAATGGAAGAGGAGAATGAAAGGAGTTGTATTTGATGATGATGGAGACTGTAAAACAAAGAGAAGCACTTTAGTGCAGAACAATCCTCTCTATACATACATATCAGATTAAATTAAATTAAATTAGTGACACCTACATAAATGCTCCCTGCTGTTTTTATGCACACATACAAATATCACAACTGTCAAGGAGAATGCAGCTGTCAGGGATACAGCAGGGGGAAGCAAAAAAAAAGAGCAATTTCTAAAATGGAAGGGAAAAAAATATTTCTGTAGGCTAACAAGCAGCATTTGAAGAGCAGTGAAGGGGCTTCCAGTGGTCTGCAGAAGGGCACTGCACTGCTCCTGAGCTGGAATGGGTCGAGACCGCACGGGAGCACCTGGGAAGGGTCTGAGCAGAGGAGAGCGTGGATGGAGAGTGGGTAACCAAACCCCAGCAACCAAACCTGACAGACACTCTTCTGCTTCCCAAAGTCCTACACCAGTCCACTGCTTCTGAGAAAGCAAAGGAGGAGCTGAGAGTGTTGGGAAACACAACTCCCCCATCCCCTGTCAGGAGGAAAGGACTCCTCGTGCAGGAAGGAATTAATAATTTGGTCACCGTACAGCAAGTACCCCCCTAAAAACCAGATTCATCTCCCACCATCTGCTTCAATAGCAGAATTTCTGCTAAGTGGTTTTCCCCTCCACAGACCCACATCTCCGTGTAAACACACAAACAAACCATTTGGCTTCCCGCAGTCACGGGGTGCGCAGCTGCTCGCAAAAGGGCTCCCTGCCTTTGAGACGGTGCCAAGGTTGAATTCCTGCCATCCCATTTACTCCTACACCTCTCCCCCCACCGCCTCCGTGCCCCACTCCCACCCTGGTTCTGCTTCTCATCAGGTGAAGCCCTCCCCAAACCCCCACCCATTGAACACAGCGTGCTGAGATCCTTAAAGCATCATTGCCTTGGAAGCAACTGAAAATAAAAGAATAGGACCAGAGGAAGTGACTTCCCCATCATTATTTTTCTCATGACAGCTCTCCCATCTTCTGTACACAAACAGCATCTCCAGCAAACACTGAAACCACCTCCCAGAAAAAAAAAAAACATATTTACAAAATGAGTTAGAATATGCCAGCGGAAAAAAACCCAACCCAAACCTGAGTCAAGGACTGTCCTTGTTGGAAAAGCACAAAGGTCACCACAAGCAGTATATAAAAATACAAGCTAACACCGAGGAGGTACAAACAGAACACTAAATAACACTTTTTATAATCAGCTTAGTATTTACCACTTGCCCAGCGGCCTTTGGTAAATCCGAGGCGCTCGAACAAAGGAAGGAAGGTTTTCATTGCTACTTAGCAGAACAGGGAAAGTAAAGCACAAGAGAAGAAAACTGCTCCAGACATGAAGGACCAAGGCAGGAACAAAGAGCCAGGGCTCCTCATCCAGCTCCTCCACTGCCTGTGGTGTTTAAATAAAACACTATTGTTGGCCATAAGCAATGCAGACTCATTAGCATTTATTTTAGTGTTATAAAATATATTTTTAAGTACTTGAAGAAATAATCTGGAGGAAGTGTTAAAGCTCTGAGCTTATTTTCAATATGTCCCAGCTTTTCCAGAGAGATTTGAGACCTCCTGGAAAGACAGAGCCCATCTCAGAGGCTGCAGTGTGGTACCTCCAACAAACCCAGAAGAGCAGCACAGCCAAATTCCCTGCCCGTGCTCCTCCTCCCAGATAGCTCAGTAAGAGGTAAATCTAAAAATGTCATTGATCTGAATTACTCACGGACAGCAGAACCCTCAAACTAGCATTTCCCACATGTTTTCAATGCCTGTGGGTGTTTATATGTGAACACCACATGGAAACAGAGGAACCCCATGGCTGGAGACACCTCATCCTCACGAAAAGCTGGTGGCACAGGCAGCAGCTCTGCTGGCCCCGTAAGCTGTCGGGAGAGGGTCTGGAGGTTGGTTGGGAGGACCAACAGTTGGTGGTGGCTGTTCCAGTGGTATCCAGAAGCACACCCAGAGAAAACCACTGTGTGGGAGGATGCTGAGCCACAGAGACACAAGACAGATTCAACACAGAGGACAGAAACCAGAGGTACACCCCGACAGACGGAGCACACTGCCCTATTTTTACCAAACCCAAACACATCACAAATACGGAGGATGCATTTTGTCTTATATATACCCTTCACAGCTCCAGTTTTCCATGTGACCCAGCCAGCCTTGGGCCTCCTTGGACAAAATAAAACAGGAGGAGGTAAGGAGGGAAAAGAAATAGTTTTCTTCTTTTTCACTGCCATTAAAGTTATTGCACAGTTTGCGTTTTACAGGCTCCCTGTAATTTCAGAGTGCTCTTTAATCACTGTTTTGGTGGGGGAAAGGAAGAACCAGGACCATTTCTGCACTTTCAGAGTCAGTTCAGTGCCTGCCCACTGCAATCTCCCATCCTGCACTCAGACACGGTGCCTTCCCCAGGACCAACCCACCACCCCACCGCTTCACCCCGGGCACGGGGCGGGCGGCCACGGCACGGAGGAGCCCACGCTCCCATATTTCAAGCCAGGCATCTTTTCCCCAGCGCAGAGAGGAAGGGACGTGCTCTGGAGCTGAGCCAGGGTGGTCCCTGGCACGGTGCAGATGGCAGCGGTTTGGTTACCCGGTGCTAAACGCAATCTGCACGAGCTACAGCATACACCAAGTTCAAAGTCAAAATGAACATTTGTTCTACAACAAAACACATTGCAAATGATCCTTAACAAATTTTAACTGTTGGTACAGTCAGATAAGAGCACAGTAGCATATATCATACCCTGTTGTTATTGCAAGCTCTGTGCTGCTGAACATATGAGTGGCAATGCAGAGAGATCTATATTTTGTATTTCAGTATAAATTATAGAGCAGCATAATAGACCTGAAGAGGCAGCTCTGCTCCTTCCTGCATCGCTTCCTTCACGTTTTTAAGCCCATTAAATTTCTTCCCATTTAGTTGCTTTATTTTGGTTCCTCGCTGCATAAAATTGTTCCACATTCACCAAGAGGCGAAGCTGAATAAATAATCACAAAACTTCCTTGCAAAAAAACTGGGAGAGCTGTTACATAAAGCAGAGAGGGTATCAGCAGATAGAGACAACTCGGAGGCAACCTGAGGTTTGGTATTCTGTGTCAGCTTGACACACAGGGGAAATAACCCTTTAATCCAGTGCAGTGTATTTCATTTACTGTAGTGTTATCCAGTTCGAAGATGTTATGAAAGGAATCCCTGGAGAGACTTAAGACTTCAAAACCAGCCTGAGTTTGAACTTAATTCCACCATTGCAAAAGGCTGGAGCTGTGGAAGATGACCTTTTCCATACCTTGCATGCCAGGAGCCATCCTGCCTCATAATGTCACGCCAAATTAGAATATTCTCGTTTTGTTTTACTCAGGATTTTGGGTTGTCTTCTCTTTTTAATTAAAAGCATCTGTCACTATTAATGAAAAAAAAAAAAAAAATCAATAACACAAACAGATTAAAAACAGTGACGTCAAGAGAGATGGGGAGAGTCCAAAAGCCAGGTAATTAACAGAGGGACTTTCACCTCTGCGTGAGCTCATCACCAAAGCCCAGGTCGGAAGGGAATGAGCATCAGTGCCATCTCCTTGCTGCTCATTGCCCACCTGGAACAACAGGATGCTCCTGCCTCACCGCCCTCCCTCACGTACATCCCCCAAACCCCACCAGCAGCCGGAGCTTGGGTGGTCTCTCTCCTCTTCTCAGATAGGAAAGGAGAGGGAAAAATACCTTTAAAGTGCAGATCTCAAAGCTGCTCAGGTCTTGCCAAGGTTATCCTGAGTAAAAGCTTAGATATATTGAAAAAAAACCCACAATAGATTCATGTTGGTGAACAGAAGCACTGTTCCCACAACACACTGCACGAGCTTCACTGACCAACAGGTATTTCTAAGCAGTCCTGCATGAACCTCATTGAACAAGTGATGGAAATCCCAGTTTGGGTTGTTCTCTAGTGTTAATCCCATGGATGGACTTCACCATTTTGAGGTGAACCATAAAAAGCCACTTTTCACTCGCTGCATCTGATTGTGAATGTCATTAAATGTAAATTTATCTTTTCCAAAACTACGGTTCCCCCACAAAACACTAAATTAATTACAAAACGTCTTCATAACGTGAAATTATTTAGCCTGTTAAAGCAGTACAAACAGCTTTATTGTATCATTAACAGTTAGGAACGTTCAGTCAGCACCGCTGAAAAAGATGTAAACGAAATATGTCAAGGATACATTGCTTTCTACTCTCACTATTTTTTTAATGTCTTATTTCATGGTAGATAAGTGAAAAATCTTTTTACCTGACTTAGTGAGAGGCTCATTTACTCATGCAAATTTAAAACCAAGTGTCATAATACAATGAAATTATAAAAACATATCAAAAAGAAGTTAGCAAGTCACTAAATTTAGCTCCTAATGGAGTTCAACCCGTCTTACACAGCTGTATGGTAATGGGAAGAGCTACAGTGCTCTGCAAACACCTGAGCGGAGCCCAGAAACGATCCCACGTGCAGGGGGATTCATAGAAACAGTCTCTTATTGCAGGAGGAAGCCAAGGAGGTGAAAGGGTTGGACGAGAAGGAAAAGGGAAGGACACAGGTATAAGGTATGACCCATCCATCTGGTAGACCTCCAATATTCATCCAAACCAAAGCACCAATTAGGCACTATGGGGAAAAAGATGTCTCTGCAGAGAAACTGGCTTAAGACACGGAGAGGCATTTTCCTAAAGATGATGATGATGTTCATACCCCTTTGCCCATCAGACCGAGCTGGGGTTTGGGTCCCCATGGGACCCCCCCCAGTTCACCAATGCAGCAGAAACCATAGGGGAGTGGGGAACAACACTGCCCCATGTGACCCCATCGCCAGATGCCACGAAAGGAAGAAATTAAGGCTCCCTGTGCTGCCTGACCCAGCAGAAAATGGTGAAAATAAGACCCTGTCACGAGAAGAGGTAAGGGAACTAATGGAAAACCATCAAATTGCATTAAGGGCTGTGTTAAAGGTTTACAGCACAGTCTCCAGACAAGTCAACCGATATTCCTGAACCCTTATTGATCCGCAGGTCAAACCAGAAACAAAATATATCCATTTTAGAAAAAAATCACTACTTGTGATAGAAAAAAACCCAACAACCTGTCTGTATGCACAGGTAAACAGTGACTTTTCCACAGGAGAAGAAAAATCTGCTGCAGAGCTATCCTATAGCCACAGAATCACTAACCTGTAAGAAAGACAAAGGCTCACACAAGGAATTAGGGAGATGTCCTACATCAACGCCTTAATTAACGAGTGAAATTCGGCGCCCTTCTCGGAGCCGTGCCACACGGCGCTTTCTGCTCCCTTAGCTTGCCACAGTTCTCAATGTTATTTTTATCCGGAGTTAAGATATGAATCAGGATTTGCAAAAGACAAAACAAGACGCTGTAATCATCCAGCGTGCCAATTAAAGTAAAAGATACCCTGGAAATTAAAATTAAATGCTGTATCTATGAAAAGAAACAGACAGCTTCCTCGGAAACAACAAAAAAAAAGATGGTATTATGGGAACGTGATGGTGGCGGTCCCAAATCCTCCCCGAAGCACTTACATAACTTCCTCTCATCCTTCACATCTGCATACTGTAGATCTTCATCAAATTCTCTATGTTTTTGCACATTTATCATCAAGATTTATTGAAGTTGATGCCATAAATTTCATTTACTCGTTCACTGCCGCTATTTGTTTCCAAGGCAACAAATGCACTTTGCCCAAGCTGCACAGTAAATCACGATTGTTGGGAATTTGGGGGTCCCTGCCCCTCGTGCCGCACAACAACCGCACCTCCCGACGCACACGACAGCACCGGCTCGGCGGTGGCGAGAACTGCCAACAGATTTGGTGGGCATTTGCAGAACAAAAATAAATTAAAAAAAAATAATCAGTGCTGTGGAAGTAAAATGTGAAAGTAAGGAGGCAGGCAGCGGGCTGCTGGCAGGCAGAGAGGGTCCACGGAAAGCCCCGCTCCCATCTCATTCACACCTCGGGTGGCTGGAGGGTGAGAAATCCATTCGCGGGTTCAGGAGGAGTCGGAAGGCTCTTTCTGCGAAAAAAATAATGATACGAAAGTCGTCTTCTCATTGTAGTCGCTGCAAAAGGGACAATTACAACAGCAAGGGAAACAGAGAGGGATTTACAAACATCTCCTCCACGGCTCTGCCTCTGTGGGCACGGGGAGCGAGAGCGCCAGGCACAGAAAACCTGGACGGTGGGATGGAGTGCACCCCCAGCAGGTTTGTGGATGACACCAAGCTGTGTGCTGCAGTGACACGCTGGAGGGGAGGGATGGCATCCAGAGGGACCTGGACAGGCTGGAGAGGTGCGTCCATGCAAACTGGAGAGAGTTCAACAAGGCCAAGTGCAAGGTCCTGTACATGGGGCAATGCCAATCACAAACACAGGCTGGGCGGAGAATGGATGGAGAGCAGCTCTGAGAAGGATTCAGGGGTGCTGGGGGATGAGAAGGTCAATGTGAGCTGGCAATGTGTGCTCACAGCCCAGAAAGCCAACCGTGTCCTGGACTGCATCATCCACAGCATGGCCAGCAGGTCAAAGGAGGTGATGCTCCCCCCTCTACTCTGTTCTTGTGAGACCCCACCTGGAGTACTGCATCCATTTCTGGGTCCCCAACATCAGGACATGGACCTGTTGGAGCAAGTCCAGAGGAGGTGAGGAAGATGATCTGAGAGGTAGAGCACCTCTGCTCTGGGGACAGGCTGAGAGTTGGGGTTGTTCAGCCTGGAGAAGAGAAGGCTCTGGGGAGACCTTAGAGCACCTTCCAGTACCTGGGGGTGCTACAAGAAAGCTGGAGAGGGACTTTTGACAAGGGCATGGGATGACAGAATGAGGGATAACGGTTTTAAGCTGGAAGAGGGGAGATTGAGATGAGATATTAGGAAGAAATTCTTGCCTGTGAGGGTGGTGAGACACTGGCCCAGGGTGCCCAGAGAAGCTGTGGCTGCCCCCTCCCTGGCAGTGTTCCAGGCCAGGTTGGATGGGGCTGGGAGCAACCTGGGCTGGTGGGAGGTGTCCCTGCCATGGCAGGGGGTTGGGATGGGGTGAGCTTTAAGGTCCCTTCCAACCCAAACCATTCAGTGATTCTATGAAAACTTGCAGGTAACTTTGGAAGAGTTCAGCTTGGGATCGGAAAACCTCTCAGTCTGAACTGTGACAAGTGCAGCGTTGTCAGTTCTCAGCAGCTGCACAACTCCACGCACTAACTCCGAGGGAGCGTTACTGCCCAATTTCAGGCTATTTGAAAAGCAGCCTCAAAGCTGTCCCATCCTCACTCAGGAGCCACCCAAACACCCCACCTCTCCCCCTGCACTGCAGATCTGCAGTCGTGCTAAGGACCCGCCACAGGATCCCACACAGGATGGCTAAAGCACCTTTTATATGAAGAGCAGTACAAGAAGAGACCACAACTGCAGGAAGACAGAAACGAAACGCAAGAGACCGAGCTCCAACACGCTCTGTGCTCCCGGGGAAAAGCCTTGTGCAAAAAGCCATTACTTCAGCAGTTCTAAAAACAAAACCAATCTCGTACACAGTGCTGGTATTTTAATGGGACACGATTGCTTTTTTGAAAGACAATGCAGTTATTTTTATCTGCCATAAGCAAATATCCGTGACTGCGAAACCGCCGTGTAAGAGGCAACTGACAAACTCAGTGCACTGATGCTGGCTGGCACAGACCGAATGGGAAATCTATGGTGTGAGTCAGGGAAACCCACATTCAGCTTCCAAACCCGGGCACACGAGTGCCACGGAGCCACAACGACCAGGAGCCAGCCCTGATTCCACAGAGAGCTTCAATCCTTTCCCTTTTTCCCATGATTTTAAAAAAATCACTCTCACACCCTCTTTGTTGGGTAGCACGTTCCCTCGGATGCACAGATTATTCCCAGAGTGATCCACAAAGACAGCAGCCCTGATGACAAAAGCCACTAGTTTTGCCGCTTTCAGCCTCAGAAACGTTAAAAGATTGTTTGCTTTGTGAGTGCAAGTCCACGTTTAAGAGGAATAAAGAATCTGCTATAGCAGGCTGGAGCGACGCCGCGGCAAGCCGGGCAGGCGACCTCCCGCAGGGCGAGTGGGGCCAGTGCTCCTGCCAACAATAAAATAACCTTACCCTGCTCCTGCTCCACTGCACAATGTAGGAAACAGGGGGAAAAAAAACTTACTCTTGATCTCTGATGCAATGAGCTACCTCCTTCAGCTGTATGAACTGATTGCTCTTACTAATACTCTTATTATCAGGCATATCCATCCCCTTCTCCCCTTCGCTGCAATGACTGGCAGCCGAGATGCAAACCTGGCCCAGGTGTCGTCACCATCACAGGCAGCGGTGCCACCTGGGGTTAACCACAGCCCTTCAACACAACCTCATTTCTCTGATAGCAGCAAATGAAATCCACCCTGCAAACACCATCACCTCTTCTAACAAGAGACAAAGGTACCACTGCGCTGCTCATCACACACCCAAGTGCCAAACCCCATTAACCACCCCAATTAGAGGAGCTCAGCCTCACCCCTTCGCTCCAGACTGCGGTCTCTGCTGTTTACGTGAGCGTGGAAAATAACACTTCTGATGGCAGCTCCTCATTTTACACTGCCATAAATGAAAAGCAACACAGAGGTCAGTCCACAAATCGCCCTCTCCTTTCAGGAATGGTGTTGGAAACATATGGTCCAGCAACTGGGCGATGGCTGGAGAACATCCCTGCGCTGCTGGAAACATCTGATGTAAGAATATTCTCCAGCCAGCAGCACATAAAGAAGGGAGAGGGTATAAATAGCCTTTGAGGAGGGTGCTACAGGTAACATCAGTACCTTATAAAAAGCCTTCATTTTTGGCCCAGCTTAGCAAGCCCAAGTTTCCTTTCCCAGTGCTTTGGAGACTGGATTCCCCCTCCCTTCCAGCCAGCACACTGGGAAAGGGCAGGGGCTCCCCCACATCCCCTGTTACACCCTCAGAAGAATGGCAGGTGAGTGAATGCCCCTTGTCAGCTGTTTAAAAGAGATCCCACCAAGGCTGATGGGACCACAAACTGGCTATGCTGGGCTAGATCCTTGTGGGCATTACAGGTGTGGGGGCTGCAGGGGGGGTTGTGGTTAAATACGCCTTCCTTAGACATAAAAACCAAGTGACTACGCACATGGGTGCACACAAATCTCCCATTTGTGCTCTCTCTCCAAAATAAATACTATCAGCCCTCTGAAGTATGGCTCGTGAGCTGCCAGCCTCTGAGCTGGGCGAAAACACCTCGCGGAGCGCAGCCGGAGCGTGCATGTGACACAGGCATCTGCATATCACGCCACCCCTCTGCCTGCCTCCCTCCCTCCTGCTCGCCGGGGCCATTCTTACCAACCAGCACAGGAGAAAAACGCTCTTAAAAAGACCTAATTTTCCTCCCCGACTATTCACCAGCATCGCAGCCCACGGGCCTGTGCAGCCAGAGGAGAATTTCACACGGTGACAGGCTCGGCGTGGCTGTCCCTTCTCCTCCGCCGCAGCATCCCCGAAGCTGCTCCAGCCCAGCCCCATCACTCTCAGCATTCCCCCAGTCCAAGCGGTGTCCTGGCACATCCACCCAGCTGCAGTCCCCCCTTGCATCCCTCTCCAAATCCCTACGGAGGGCACGGCAAGGCCAGGGAGGGAGCGACCCCCTCCCACGCTGCACGGGGAAGCGGGGCTGCGGAACCGGGCTGGGCGCTGAGCGCTGGCAAAGCTCCCCCTACCACCCGGTGAGCAGCTCCCCGTGGCGTGCAGGTGGCTCCTTTCATTCCCGATTATTTCTCAGCCTTGCTTCTGGCTGGCACCGTGCCCAGGCCAAACTTGGCAGCGAGCGGGGTCACCCCACCAAACCGCCTCTCCAAACGGTCCCTCCGAGCTCACGCACCCGCGGAAAGGGAACGCGGAGCCCGTGTCTGCAGGCGTGGGTTGCCCCCTGCAGTGGATGGGACCCGCAGTCCTGAGGAGGGCTCCTCACCAGCATTGATCGAACGATATCCAAGCACAATCCCTGCATGACAAGGAAAGCAAATGAGAGCTTCAGATCGGAGCTATCAGAAAAATTCCCGTCGAAAAAATGTGTGTTGAAAACAGTAATTCATCGTGGTGAAAATGTTGTGCAGGAATACACCTGTTTTAGCAGAAATCTCACCAGGAATGTCTTGTAAACCCCATATGTGCAGAGCATCCCAGCATCACCTCCCAGCCAGGGAGACCTGGGTCCATGCCCCCGCTGTGCCCAGCTCCAACCAAGCATCCTCTCCCACCCCACAGAATCATCGAGGTTGGAGAAGACCTTGAAGATCATTGAGTTCAACCATCAACCCAGCACTGACAGTCCTCAACTACACCGCATCCCCGAGCACTGTGTCAACACCTCCAGGGATGGGGACTCCCCCACTGCCCTGGGTGGCCCGTTCCAATGTCTGACAGCAAAGCCCACAGAGCAAAACCAGCAGAACGAAACCATCCAAGGGTGCTCAGCACTGGAAGAAGGCACAAGTGCAATGAAAAGCCACCACAGAGCAGCCCAACTGCCGTGTAAATCCCCACCTCCACAGGCAGGTGACTGCACCTACCCCGCTCCCATGTTCCTAAATAGGGAAAGCTGGAGAGCACAAGACTCCACTGGGGAATTTCAGCATCCTCCAGCTTAGTTTGGCCTTTTATTTTATCTTTGCACAAACCCTGCTTTAATTCCCCAGCGTTTCGGGCACGTGAATCTGGGTCTGTCCCTTCTGCTGAAGCTACATGTGTGTGAAAGTGTCTATACACAGCCAGGACCATTCGTATTTGTGGGAGAATGAAGGAGCTAATTCAGGGCTTTGGTGAGATGAAAGGAAAAACCTTAATTAAAATAAGTTTTAAAACCCATCAAGGTTTACTTTTTTTTTTTTTTTTAATCTTGTTCAGATTAGCAGCCATCCGAAGATTACACTCTGAATCTAAATGTACTGCTTCTCTTCAGGTGTTGTGGGCTTTGCACACAAAGCCCTTAAGACATCAAAACCCATGCCAACCTAACAGGAAAAAAAAAGGGGGGGGAAGAAAGTACATCTGACAGTAACTAAAATTACACAGACTTCCTCAAAGAATGTCCTTATTTTGTAAAAAACTTCCTTCCGCCGATCCCAAGCTCAGAACAAGCACTCCTGGAAGGAAACCACTAATAAGGTAGGGTTTAAGCAGCTCTTCTTCTCACCCCAGAAAGCTGCCAGAGGAAGGGCTGGCTCCCACAACAAGGACATCACTCTGCAAATTCTCTGGAGCAGGCAGCCACCGAGAGGAACAACATGACTGAGCAACTCCGACCACCCCGTGCTGGGCTCCAGGCACAAGTCCTCATCCTCAGCTTAGGGAACCTCATCCCAGGGCAAAAGTAGGGGTGGGACGAGGATACATATCCACAGCAGGCTGATTTTTAAAGAAAATTCCCCAAAACGAGCCATTGAAGCTCTTTGCATAGAATCACATAATTGTTTTGGTTGGAAGAGACCTCTAAGCTCACCCAGTCCAACCATTAACCCAGCACTGCCCAGTCCCCACTACCCCATGTCCCTCAGCACCACATCTCCACGGCTCTGAAACCCTTCCAGGGATGGGGACTTCCCCCCTGCCCTGGGCAGCCTGTTCCAATGTTTGATAACCCTTTCAATGAAGAAATTTTTCCCAATATCCAATCTAACCCTCCCCTGGCACAACTTGAAGCCATCACCCCTCATCCTGTCACCTGGGAGAGGAGACTGACCCCTGCATGTCTGCAACGCTCCCATTCATCCCAACAGAGATGCAGTAACAAGTGATCAACAGTGCATGATAAGCTCAATTTATCATGATGGTTCCCCAGCCCATGACTTGGTGTTCACCACTGCTGTATGCAAACCCCAGGCAGCCACCAGCACTTTCTGCAGAGGTTTTCTGAGCAACATCTGAAGAGTTACAGCTACAGTCTCACACAAATATGATGCAGAGTACCCACAGACAAGGAGGGTCTTCTTACCATAATCCCAACTAAAAAAAATGACATTAAACATAGGAAAAACCCTTCCTGCTCGGTGGTTCCTCCCACAACACCCATCCTTACCATCTGGTCACCTACCCACCCCCCAGCCCTGGAGTACAGAATAGGATTTGGCCCCCTTGCTGCAGACACAGCCCTTCCAACACTGGGGGGCTGATGCAGCCCAGCTCGCTGCGACGGAGGGAACACAGCGTTCCCCAGCAAACAGCACCAGTTCAGAGAGTTTTGCTCTCCACCCCGCAGCAGTCCGAGCGAGTGCGTTATCCGTATCACATACCAGGTACCAATAGTTTGATATTGAGTTTGCTTTAAGAAAAAGAAGAACCAAATCAATTTCTTGGGAGGATAAACTTGCAGCTAAAGGGAAAAAAACTACAATTACACTTTTCAGCCATGAAAAGTAAATCAGATGGTGCTGAAATCCCAGCAGAAAACACAGATTAATTAAAGTCTGCACTTTCTAAATCTGTTATTCAACTAAACACAGCTGTTAAAAAAATGATGCCTTTGCTGTAATTTTCATGTACATTCATACCACTGAAATGCAGCGAAAAACATTATTAAGTGCGTTCGGTTAGCGGCTGAAGTCGTACGGGAGACCAACGCACGTAGATATGGTTAATTATGACAATGATTGTTTTATTTCAAGAAGAAATTTTACTTGGGAGCTCAAATGCTTTCTCCAAGGAAGTGACAATTTCCTACAAAGCAGGGAAGGGGACGGTGAGGTGGAGCACACCGGCGTGGCATCCCTCCTCCTGCAGCCCCGCTCCACGCACCATCCATCACCCGGATCCCGGCTCTCCTGCTGCTGCAAACCCTCGTGTACTTCCAAGTGGCTTTGGCCATCTGTCCGTCACAGGCAGCGCTTCCCAATTTCACTGGTTTCATTAACCCTAAGATATTTTAAGAAAACAAAAAAAAAAAAGCAAACCACAAACCAGGTTTTTAATTTTTACACGGCCTCATCTCAAACCCACCAGGGCGAAGAAGAGCGGCTCGTGCTGAACCCTGCGAGCTCCGGACTGAGCCACTGTCTGTAGCAGGAGCCAGCAGAGCCACTGGCGCAGAGCTCGGCGCCAGGCAGATGACACAGGAGACACGAGCAGGTCCCTCCGCACACCCGGTCCCCCCCGCGCTCGACAGGCAGCTCTGCGCAGGGTGGGAGATGCTGACAGCGCACAGCTGACACCCTGTCAGGGGGGAAACATGACATCCCTGCAACAAAAGCATTCCTTCTCTTCCCCCCCCCTCCCTTCTCTCCAAGCCTACATCACCGATCAAAGTGGAGCTCTCCTCACTCTGTCACAGAGGGGAGCGAAATTGCCATGATGTGAATGCGACCTCAAAGGTGCTCGGCAATTCCCCTCCATCAGCATCAACTCCCTTCCCAGCCCTGACGTAGCTGCTCCTCCCCTGTGGAACAGAAAATAATACTTGAACCTGCTTCCTCTGCAAGGGGAGAAGGCACGGGAGAGCCCTCCCTGCCTCTCAATCCTTCCAAAATCATTTCAGCTTAAAATATAATTAGCATGATCTAATACTGTAATATATTAATATCAGCAACACCTCCTTGCCTTAATATCAGCCTGGAAAGGCTCTCAGAATCTAGAGACAGTCTAGGCAAGACAACAGCACTGCCACCAATGCACGCTCACAAAATCACAGAATAGCCTTGGTTGGAAAAGATCTCTAAGACGACCAAGTCCAACCCTTGACTCGCATCAGGGAAAGCTCAGACCCTCTGACCCGTGATCTCACAGCAGGGAAAAGCTGCTGGGCAAATGCCAGCAGCCAGATTGCTGATGCCAAGTCCCAGTATCCCTACAAGACAACGACACGGTCATCTGGTGACAACACATCACAACATCTGGAACTGCAGTTACAACTTGAAGTGTAATGATCCCTTGTTTGCATTTAACCTGCAATAAAAATCACTATATTTTCATTCCTCTTTTTTTTTTTTTTTCTTTTTGAGGAAAGCAAAATTGTATGGGAAAAATTATATTCAAATGTGAGGTGGCTGGAAAAAGGTGTTCTGAGGTCCAAGGAGCCCTGAATCACTACGTGGCAGTGGTCAGACAGCTATATGTAACAAGAAATGTGTTGAATCATAGAATAGCTTTAGTTGGAAGAGACCTCTAAGATCACCCAGTCCAACCATTAACCCAACACTGCCAAGTCACCACTGCACCACTGTCTAAGCATCTATTTCACAACTTCACAGAAAAAGACAATTCTCAGTAGGTTTTATTGTCTCTGGCTTTTGCATAAAACACCTCACTGCATCTACTTATTGTTACTTCCCTACCAAATCTACTCAAACCTTTTGCAAGTTCCTGAAACATGACCAACTAGAAGAAAAAACAATTCAAACCAAGGAGGAATCAGTAAAAAAGAGGGGCTGTATTTTTTTCAGGGATGAGCAAGATGCACTGGTAGCAAAGTACTTCCTATAATCTTCCATTATAGGGCGAAGGTTTGAATAAAAAGAAATAAAATGAGCTCACATTTTGATCTTTTCCCAGAGCTAGACATGGTTTAATTAGCTTGATCTCATTATGTAAACTTGAGTGGAAAAAAGAACACCATTAAAGCAATATCCCACTGGCAAATGAGACAACCTTGACATCAACTAAGATATTTGCTTCGAGAAGTCTCCCCCGCCTGCAATGCAGCTTCCACACCTCTTCCTCATCACAAGGTCTTCATCATCCCATCCCTTCCAGCTGCTCAATTCCACAGCATTTCTTGCTTTCTGCTCCCTTCCAAGCAGCCTGACAAATGCCAGTAGTAAAACAATCCAGCTAGATGTTGACTTGGTTCTATTGAGCCCAAGATCATTCAGCTTGCTCTTTAGGAAAGATCAACTGGAACTAAACATTGCCATAATATATTCCATCTGTTAAAGTACATACTTTTGTAATAACACATTTAGAATTCAATAAGAAAAGCCAGAATTACAAACAAGGTGTCCATAATGAGCCCCAATATAATTATTAAACCAGATAAAGTAGGCCTGGTTTTCGATACAAGAAAGTTATTTGTACCTTAATGATAATGAAATGTAAAAAGCATCTGTAATTTCCGCTGAAATGTACTGCAGAAAGTCAACTTACTGCATGTCACTTTGTTAAGACTATTCTTATTATTGTGTTTGCAATGACAGCAAAATGCTTCTTAGTTCCAACTCCTGGGATATATAAAAATATGATTAGAGCACTGTAACAATACAACAATGGATTAATTTGCCCAACCATTACATTTGGATCTGAAAGACTTTTATAATTTATTTTACCAACTGAAAGGTGGTTATTTTGGGATCCTGGCTCATAACAAAGTAGTTCAGTGCAGCGTTTTGAAATGTTTTCTTTTTTTTTTTTTTTTTTTAATATTCCAGCACCAGCGATGCTGCGAGGTTACAGTGCTTCTTGCCTGGTTGCCCATCACCGTGAGCTTTTGTCCTTGCCCTCTGCCATGCCTTACCCTGTGATTTAGCTTGGGCTGCTCCAGAGCCAGCTGCCTACTCAAAAGGGCATCGCACATCCCACAGCCTGCAGGACACCACCTCACTCGTGATTTATCTGGTATAAACCATTACCCAAGTAAAAGAAAGCATCCACCCAAAAAAAGTCAGTTAACAGTATTAGCTACAGCAGGAAAGCAGAGCATAAAGAACTAATCAGTGTCCAACAGTACAGCTAACAAACGTAGACCAAAAGCTGTCGAGAAATCTGGCCTGAAGGGCAGGTGATATAAAGGAAAATAATTAATAACTCATCTACTGAATGTCAGTGGGAGCCATCCTCTACAACTGCAAGATTAGCATGGAATAATCACAGATTATTAGCAAATTCACGTGCTCACCCTCAAGTTAAACCAATGCCGTTCAGAAGGCAGCGGAAGCTGCCATTTTAGCCTAAAATGGAGACCAGAACCAAGTTTTTTCATAAAGCAAAAGCCCCCAGGACCTCAGTTACGGTGCTATTCAAAAGGAAACGAGCATGCAGAGGCAGAACAACCCAAGGATCAAAAATAAAGACTAAATCAGGAACGCGTAACACTGGTGTGATACCATGAATGGCCATCGCTCCCCTCTTGCCATCACCACCACCACAGTTTGGTTTGACTGGACCCAAATTTCACTTGTAAAGGCAAAATCCCTTCTTGCACTCTTTGCCCCAATCTTGTCCATTCTTCTGACGACTCCCACTCTTAAATTTACTCCTCTGCTATTTCTTTTCATGTGCCCCAGCTGTCAGACCTGGAGACCACTCTCCTCTGAGCATCTCTCCCAGGAGAACACCCCCGTGCTGCTCAGTATGTTGTGTCACCCCTGCACTGCCACACGCAGAAATACAAATGTGTCCTTAACCAAACACAGAAGAACTGGCAGGACCTAGTTTATGGCTGAGCCAAAGGAAAGGCATTCCAGCAGGGCTTCAGGAGATAAGCCGTGTATTTCGGGAACACCACCACCGAACCACACGAGTGGTCCAAGCCAGCTTTCCTGTCACCTGGCTGGTCATGAGCACAGTTCTGACCCCTGGGGTCTTGTCCCATGGAGACCCAAAGGCAGGAGAGCATTCTCCAACTGGTCTAAATCCATGACAGAGGATACTCAACATTAGGGAAGAGATAGCATTCTGCAGGAATTACATGATAGTTTAATGACATTATGAGAAAATAACTAAGTGCTGTGATCATGAGTCAAGACTATATTCTCAGTTTTATGCTCTTCTACTTGTTTTATACTCTTTGTAGTACAATGTAAACTTGGACTGGCAGTCTCGCCACCAGAAAAAAAAAAAGTCTTTCTTCTTGTTTTGAATGCTGACATGTGTCATCAGCCTTCACTGCCCTTTCCCCAGCCCTTGAACCACACTGTTCCTCCTCATCTACCCTGAACGCACCCCAAGACAATGGCACTGCCTGGGTTAACAAGGAGAGAAATTAATGCAATGCCCCTTTTAATTGCAGAGAATCGAGAGTGCAAATGGATGCTTTACTTGCTGGTGCTCTCTGCTTTTAGCCAACACTGACATCATAAAATCTGAGTGCTAATGTAGGCCTTCCACGGATTTAACCCATGGCATACAGATAACACAACTGCTTCATTTCTGGATCATTGTTTCACTAATATCCTCAGCTTTTAGGCAATGAGACTTATTATGTAGCAAATTGCCCAAATCTTGCTACAGACTTTTTTTTTTTTCCTAAAGGAGATTTTCAGGGACCAAGAAATTTATCTTCTCTTCATCTTTCCACATAACTCTAGCTATTTTGCAATTAACTTTCATGCTTATTTTTGGGGTTTACGAAAGTGAATTTGGCCAAGTAGAATATGCCACATGCCCTTTTTCACTTGAGATGGGAATACAACAGCCGAATCTTCCAGGTTGTGATGGGGTCAGACTCAGCAACATGGCTGTTAAAGTGTCAGTGAAGTTTTCTGAAAGGTCTCATGCTCCAAGTTTTTAATGAAAGTCACACCAAAATAGCCTGTAAAGGATCTAATCCAGATAAGAGTTTGAGGCAGAAGCTACTGGGCGAGGATTACAAACATGGTTTGCAATCAGCATCTCAAAATGGGCACCAGGCAAGAAGGAGGGATCTAAAAAAAGTTGAATTTTCAGAGGTTTTGAGCAGTGTGAAATACTGCAGCTTGGATCTACTTGTAGTCTTTCATAAGGGTTTTATCCCCTCCCTAGCCTGCAGTAAAAGCAATTTATAAGCTGGATAGTGGGACAGCATGGATTTCAGAAAGGAGGAAGAGGATAAAAGACAAACACAGACATGTGTATGTACAGAGCTCATCTTAAAACTCTTCCTGCCCTCCCTTCCATGTGACATTGTAAGAGCTTCCCATTCATTACTATCGGTGCCCTTGCTGCATTTGGATGATTGCCCAATTGCTACCGTTGTCAGAAACCCAGCCATCAGAGGGGTGATTCATCTGATGCCTTGACAGCTCTGGAGCTGGGCTGAGGGGCAGGGGGAGAACCCAAATACCACGATGGAGTCCTCTCACATACCTCCTGGCTGCCACCGCAACGGGAGCGGTCATCGCTTCGAGCTGCACCTCTCTCGCATGCTTGCGGCGCTACCAAAGGACAGTGGTACCAAACACAGCTTCACCTCTGTTTTCTTTGTCTGCACCACAGGAGCTAATCACCATCATAGAGCAAAACTGTATTTCCATCCTGGCAAAGCTCTTCCACATAGATGCCATTTAAGTCTTGTTTATACGGTGCTCACTCATCCAAAGAGTTAGCAACTAGAGAACAAGAGGGGCTTTGTACCTCCATGCTCTGCTATGTTAAAAATTGATTTAGCATAATGGTTTCAAAGAGATTAAAATCCAATTTTGTAAATCAAAGCAGGAACTGTACTGAGTCACTTCTACAGCAGCAGCAAAGAAACCTGCTGTATGCTGAGAACGACAGTTGCAGCCCTGATCCTCTATTAATGCGGAGAAAGTAATTAACCAATCAAAACCACAGTTTAATAAGCTGTGTTTTACTGTATGCATCTGCTCTTTACCCTCATGTCAATAACAAGAAGGGATTTTCATCTGGAGAAGAAAAGGCAGCACTTGGGTTAGCCACGGCTTCTCAGGTAGCGTCATCCCACCAATCTGCTCAGCGTGGAAGGGCAATTTGTGGCAAAGCCAACAGGAGATCCTTTCTTCTCAAACTATTTCTCATCATTCAGGATTCAGCTTTGCATTATCCCAGTTCTATGAATTGCTTTAGCATTTAACTTCATTTAAAAAACAATAAAAATAAACCAACAAACCACAAATGGGTAAAATAAGATAAATTGAGATAAAACAAATGGGCTCTGCAGGACTCTACCATACAAACTAGCTTCTTCAAGGAAAACACATCCCCTTCAATATCCTGGATATGCAGATATAGGTGTAAAGAAAAAAAAAAAAATCCACGCATTCAGAATCATTTATAGTAAATATCTTTGATGGTTTTGGCATCTTTTGAAGTAAAACACAGCCATCCCTCCCAGGGCCTGACGCGCACCACGTCGCGCGGAGATGGCATGTGATGCAGACAACCCAAAGCTCGTTAGATCTTTTAAACCAATCTCACATCATTTCTTACAAGCAGTACAGAAATCACTAATTCACAGAGGAAAAACCAGCCTGAGCTTTAAAGAACACCTGAAGCTTTACACAGGCACGTTAGGAATCGAGGATATTCAAGCTCATGTATTGACATAGATGAGGTGGAATTGGGGGCTTCTTTAACTATTATTTTTTTTCTTTTAGAGGGAAGATATCAGCATTTTCCCCAGCTTTCTTTATAATACAAAAGTTACCCTTGTTTGTGTTAATTATTTCTTAGCTAAATCAAGATATCTGTGCTCCTACATGGAAATGTTTTGTGTCTACTGGCACTCCCCAGCTCTATAAAACCTATTCTACACAAACTCCATGGAAAGATGAGGACTTGTTCCAAGGACATGTTTAGGGAGGTTTGGAGCAACAGAAATGGGAGGGAGGAAGTCCCCATACCACAGACATTATCCCAAATAGTCACAATTTTCCCACTGAGAAGAATAAGATTAAAGAAATTCATATAGAGAATGGCACACATGGGTGTTGGTGGGGAGGCAGCATCAGGTCCTGGAATGCAAAACCTGGAAAGTCCCTGCCCAAGCCCAGATCCAAGACAACAACTCCAAGACGCCTCACACAAAGCGGGTCAAGTTCTTCACTCACCAAGATGTACTCTCTTATTTTGATGGGCACTTGAAGCCTCACCACAATGTGCTGTGGAGGCAGGCACCAGGCTCTGCTGGCTTTGCATCCTCCTAACCCACGTGGAAAATTGTCCTTTCTCCTTGGTTGGCCAAAGCAACGTGTCCCAGCACCATGGTGGCTCTGCTGGCTCGGGCACCCCAGGGAAGGAGATGGCTGGGTTCTGCAGGGACAGGTCCCCCAGCACAGCAGCTTTGCCAGCCCTGCCTGTGAGCAGGCATGTGCCACCAGAGCCCATCCCCAGAAGGATGGGACCTGTGCTGGTGTGGCTCAGCTAGGGATTAGGAGAAAAAGGAAGGAAAGAATCGTTCCTTCTTCTCCTAATGGCGTGCGAACCAAATACAAACACCCCTAAATTAGTAACACACTTCAAATCCCTCCCCCAATGCAGTTTTGATGGGCATTTAATCTAATCCAGCAATTCTTTGCATGAAAAGCCCCCACTTCAGCCATGCTTGGACCATACTGACTTCAGTGGATTTCTGTTGGTGCTGAGTTAACTCACAGTGCTTTGAGCAGCACAGTGAGAGGGGACAGGGATGACCTTCCTTGGCTCCAGCGAGGGTCTCCAGTCCAGTTCCAGATTTTAACAACTGGAAGAGAACTTGCATGATAACACAGGTACAGCCAGCAAAAAGAGATTCTCCTCCTCCTGTTTTTTCCCCCCTGAAACATCATGAGAAACACTTGGCAAATGCTGACTCACTTTGCATCTGCCTCACTCTTTCATCATCATCATCATCATCATCATCATGAACCTTCACCATACAGCAGCAGCTCTCACCTCACGAGTTTTTAGTCCTGTTGCTTTCATCTCAAATGAAGTTATAAGAGAAATAGTGGGCTATTATTTCAAGGAAAGAATGATCTTCCACTGAGAACTCAACAGCATTCCCAGCTTCTGTGTGTGCAGGAAGGATCCCTTCTGGTGGCCACCAGTGGCCCCAGACCCAGGACACCCCTGAGATCCTGGTCCGCTGCTGCTCAGGGATGAGGACCCAGGAAAAATGTGCTGTACTGAGACACAGGCTGAGGCAACCAAGTTATGCAAATGAGAAAAAGGAATATTTACATAAAACTTTTATTAAGAAAACATTAAGTCAGCCAGTCAATACTCACTTTTGTTTTCCTGTGCACAATAACCAGTTTCAGTTTTATCAGGGTATATTTAGTTCTGTATTTAAAAGTGCAGCTTCCTGTAAGATATTTTTTTAATTTTTTAAAATGAAGTGCATTTCCTTGCGCAAAGGAGAACAAATTGATGCTTAAACTTTCTTCTATTGTCTATTTCCCTGCAATTTCCACCTCATTTACAGCCTTTTTGTGTCTGCCCTTTTGTTTAGTTTTACCTTTGACATTCTTTTAATTTCTCTTCAGAGCCAGCTGACACCTTTACATTAAACTCACAATGCACGTAATGCGGGAGGCTGCGGAGAACGGCAGCTCAGGAGCAGAGTTCCCAACCAGGCTGAGCACCCCCATCTCTGCCAGAAGGTGCCGTTTCCAAAATCATTTCTCAGCTGCAAAGAAAATTCTGAATTGTTTTGAAAATGATTTTTCAGCTCCGAAGTCTGGAGGGAGGGCAGGGAGTGCTGGCACGTGCGCGGGACTGCCGATGCTGCCGGATTCTCTGCAATTCCAGCACTGGAACGCCGAGATCCTGGGCAACATCTACCTTCCCTTTGTGCCTCCACAACTCCCTCCTCCTCCTCCCAGCTGTTGCTTAAAGTGACCTTAGTGCCACACCACTGTGCATGTCCAGGGCAGCCTGGTGCCCAGCTCCCCACTGGGATTGGGGGAGTAGGAGCTCTAAAACCATCCAAAGGTCTCCATCTTCCTCAGAGCTGTCACAAATTGACAGGACTCAGCCCATCACTAACATCAAGTTGGAGTGGCCATGCAACTCTAGCTCAGGAACAGAGCCAGTTGAGACTCCCCAGCTTGGTTCCCCCATCTCAGTGAAGTCCCTGGGTCACCATGACCTAAATCCCACCACCTCCTGCCATCCCTAGCCCCTGTGCCTCCTGCAGCCTGGCCACTCCAGGACAGGGGGGGAGAGGACCCAACCTGAGCAGGTCCCTGCTCAGCTGCCAGACTTTGCTTCTCAGCCATCCCTTCCCCATTGCTCCTGTGGGTTTGCAGAGGATGTACAGAGCCCATCTGCAGCTCCCCATCCTCCTCCCCAGGGCTGGTCAGGCACGGGCACACCAAACTTAGCAGAGTCAAAGCATTTTGCTGTACCTTGGTCCTTTTCATTCTGTTTCCTTCCAAAGAGTGTTCCAGTTCAGTATCTGCTTTAACAATAGATGGGTTATATGCAGTTAGAGAAATAACGAGGATCTCCTCCACCTCACTGTCTTTCAGAGAGCATCAACACTGGCGTGGTGCTTCACTTGCACACCAGGAAGAGGGAAGACTCTAAATGGTTATTTTGAAAAGCATTAAGCCCATCACCCCAATCCCCACTGGGTCAGACACTCTGCTTTTGCTAACTCTTCCATTTTGTTTGCAGAATAAAATGAAACAGGTTTCCCCCAAAATGTTTGTGCTCACTCACTCTCTCTATGCACTCGTTCACTCTTGCTTTCTCCCCTCCTCATCTAAAACCACACCAGCTGTTTGGTTTTGCTCCCCAAGCAGAACAATCTGCCCATGTTTCTTTGCCTTTAATAAGAAAAAAGGAACCAAACAAAAAAAAACCCCACCAACCCCAAACCAGAGACAGACAGGAACTGGCACTTCTATCAAACACACCATCATGGCAGTAACATAAACCCAAACCCACACATTTCCACCCAGACCCATCACCACTGGGACTGCAGAGCACCGGGTCGGAAATCCTGAGAGCGCCGAGATTTGATTTTCATCTACTTTGTTAAATTTCTGCTAATTGCTTTTAACGTACTTCCTCCGCCGGAGTCTTTACAAGCTTAATTCCTCCTGGGCATTCATTCTGGGGTTTTACTAAGTACAGGAGGAAAATGAAATCTCACAACATGCCAGTGATGCAATCGCTAACGGCCTTTGCAACAATTGCATGCAGGTGGTCTTTGGGATGGTTTTTTTTTTGCCACTGACTGCCTTCATCAAATTTTGTAAGGTGATGAAAACCAAGGAAAAGAATCTGCAGTCCTATAAAAGCTATGAAGCAGTGAGGCTGGATGTGGTGTGCTGCAGTCCAGTATTTTATAATTAGCACGGTAGAAAGCACAATGCAAAGGCATCAAACTGAAATACTTAAGCTCAAGATTTAATAAAACACATCACTAACTTCCTGGTTTAAACAAAGATATGTTGTCACCACAAACCAAGAAACTTCAGATCATTTGCAGTCATCAGCAACCTACAGCTTGCAGGAATTAAGGCATTTATATTCCTTTACTCTCAGACAACAAGGATGTAAGATCTAGAACTCCCAAACAATATTATGCATAGAGCATACTTTTCATCATTACACATTAATAGATTTGGGAGTGAAAGTTGGAGGGGTGGCGTTACATGTCAAAATTAATTATAATGCCAATAAGCTGAAATTCAACAGGGAAGATCAGGTTGACTAAATTATTATGTTGAGTTATCAGCACTGAAAAATCAACTGAAAGAGGCTGTAGCCTTTTGTAGCTGCAAATCCAAATGTGGATTGAAAAATAATGAGAAGTAAAAAAATCCTATACCAATCAGGCTTTTAAGTGACTAAGGACAGTTCCAAGTTAGCCTGAATTTGCCTAGGATATAATTTTCCATTCCAGCTCTTAGAGGCTTCAATTGGATCTTACCTCTTCATCACAGGCTTTCTAAAATTTGGGACCAGTGGCCACAAACTATGTCATTTCAGGTAAATCAGACTATTTGCTTCCTTTGTCATGTAAAACCACAGAGGAACCTTCAGCTCCATTTTTCTAAGAATTTCTCAGCATCTTCCCAGATCATGCACCTCCAGCATCCATAAAGCCAATGAATGGATTCCATAAATTCCACCTGTGCTGAAAACATGCCAGTTGGCAACTTCAGAATAGCACATTTAACATAACCTTGCTAAAACAAAACCAGAACAACAAAAAACTCACAAACAACCCAAAAAACCTTACAAGCAGAGAAAAAAAACCCAAACCAACCCAAACCCTAAGCATTTAAGCATTCAATCTGTCTTCACAAGAGCTGGAGCACTAAGAAGAACAATACTGCAAACAAGGATGAGAACAAACAAGCAAGTACCACATGGACATTTAATTCCTACAGAGTCAATTAAATGTTAACAATAAAATACAGTATGAGTTAGTACTAGACAAAAGGATTAAGGAATGAGGGAGGACTTATTTATAAACATACAAATGAAAACCTGGTTAAGAAGAAGGAGGGGAATTAATAAAAGATAAAAAGAATGATTCAAACATGGCTAAGAAAGGGAATTCCTTTATTAAATTTGTCTTCAAAAGTAAATTAAGAAAAGATGCCTGTGCTATCAGAGAGTGATGGCGAGTTTATAAAAATAGCTTCCACCGAAGGAGAGAAAAAGGGAGTATCTGGAAAATGCAGACGTGCCAAATCACTCAATCTGTGCAATTAACCAAAGAAATCAAGTGTTGTTATTTGTGAAGCATTATTTTTTAAAAGGGAAATTTAGCAAATTCCTTCAAAACATAAGTCTAATACCTAATTCTGGAAATTACTTAAACGGATGGATGCAATTAACTTCTATTCCTAGCAAAAGAACGGAAAAAAAACATTAAGGAAAAAGTATCTGTTGCAGCTAGCAGCTCAGTGAGCTGCAAGAAGTACAGATTTGCAGAGAACACCTCTTGTTATGCACAGTTGGTTTGCTAGCACAGATTATTTATTTAATGAAAAGAAGAAAGGAAATGCCACATGGGTTACGGTAGCATTTTCAAGAGTCACTCCTGAAATTAAAAGCAATAGCCCTGCAAAAAATCTGAGCAGCCCCAATTCTCCCTACTTTAGAAAGGATTAGGGTATGGCACGTGCAGGACTTGAGGCCAACTGAAAACACCTTTTTTTTCCCCCCAAGGCCAGTCCCAAAGCTTCCCGACAGCCATGATGGGACCCTGCACATGGACTCCACTCTACAAGGCACAGTTTAAACCCAAAATAGATTCAGATCAATCTGAAGCTCAAGGTATTTATACAACTCCCTGAAAGGAGGGTGTGTGTGGGGGTGTTGGTCTCTTCTCCCAGGTGACAGTGACAGGACAAGGGGTGATGGCCTCAGGTTGTGCCAGGGGAGGTTTAGATTGGATATTAGGAAAAATTTCCTCACTGAAAGGGTTATCAAGCACTGGCCCAGGCTGCCCAGGGCAGTGGGGCAGTCCCCATCCCTGGAGGGATTTCAGAGCCGTGGAGATGTGGTGCTGAGGGACATGGGGCAGTGGGGACTGGGCAGTGCTGGGTTAATGGTTGGACTGGGTGAGCTTAGAGGTCTCTTCCAACCAAGGCTGTTCTGTGATCTAAAAGATGACTGCAAAACAAAAGAGCTGGAGGAAACTGCCAAGGTATCACATGGGTCTGTGTGAGATTTCATCTCAACAGCTTTGTTAATCTGGAAGAGGAAAGAATATGGTTTATTTAATTTCACCTACTCTGCAGTGAAATGCATTGCAGGACTTGACAGGAAAAATAAACACATACAAAGAAAGTACTGCTCTGATTGATTGGGACATCTCAAATTAAGAAAGGTGCTTATCTTCTCTCAGGACCACCTTGTCAACATGCTTCAAAGAAGAAATGTCCCCATCCTCTTGAGGGGGCCCTCCCAACCCTGCCAGATCTGAAACAAGATGGAAAAATCACACACAGATTTTTCTGTTTGGAGAAAAAAAAAAATTGATACTGAAGAGATGTATCCCCCAAAACAAAACCATGCTTTGAGAGAGAGATGTTGGGAATGCATCCATCCCAACAGGGACCTGGAAAGGCAGAGGGCAGGCAGCTCGAGAGGCAACCACGGAAGGATGTGGCAGCTAAAGACAGTTTCCAAGGCAGAAAACACAGAAACATGGATGTATGGCAGAGCAGGATGGTACAGTCTCCTCTCTCTACAGCTGTAATTAATCCATAAATGGAATAATGTATTCACTTCTGGACACCTCATTACCAGAAAGACATTGATAAATTGAAGAGAGTACAAAGAAAACAACAAAAAATGTTTAAGGGTTTGAAGGGGAAAATTTCTAAGGAAAGATGAAAAGATTTGAATACGTCCAGCTCTGAGGAAGAGCAGAGCTTAGCAGGACAAGATATACATCTATATGTGTTTGGGAGGTGTAAACATCAAGCAGGAAAAACCAGCATGGGGGGCTGTTAGGAGGAAAAATGGAATGAAACTACTCAAAAAGAAAACTTAAGATGAAAATCTTCCTGCCCTATTAGGATGCACAGTTAATCTCAAGGGATGTGGCAAACGTGCCAGTGCAAGAGGACCAGACCAGACTCGACAAATTCTTAATTAATGTACAGCTCAGATAACCACACGCTGACGAGGAGTGGGGCTGGGGACTACTTCTTCTGATCTCTGACCTCTGCTTCTCCTCTTATTTTATATATGGATACAAAATCCATTTGTGGACTTCCACATAAGTCATTTCACATATGGCTCAGGACTAATTTTAAAAATAAAAAAAGGAAAGGAGTATATGCATGGCTCCCCCAATGCAGATCAAAACTGAAGGACTGGATATGTTCCTGTGGGATCTACTCTAGGATCCTGCTCTAGCAGGGGGGGTGGACTGGATGATCCTCAGAGGTCCCTTCCAACCCCTGCCACTCTGTGACTCAGCCCTGTCCTCACTTGTTCCCCCAGAACTGCTGTGGGTCTCTATTGGCAATGAATGCTGCGACAGCAGCCAAAATGGGGGGAAATGTGTAGGACCACGTGCATGCAGAGGCAATGAAGGTTGATGCATTTCAGCCATTTATCACCGTGCCTAACTGATGCTGCTTCAAATAACCCACAGTGCTCTCACACCTCCCTGCCAGGGCCACAAACCTTCCTCAAGTCAATCAGAATCTGCCCAAGGAGATCCTGCCAGGTCAGATTCAGCCTTCACATCAGGAAACGTTCAATACCAACACATCGCTCCTCTTCTACTTACCACACACTATACCAACTAACTAAAGTCAATGCTGTATTGAAAGAAGATAATTAAGAAATTACGTTAAGCCAGATGCAAGCCTACAGCATCTTTTAATGACCACTGTTGTTAAAGTCAGACTGACATTTGGTAGCTGTGCCCCGTCTCACAGGTTGTTAACTGAAGGACTAAACCATGGAATTTTCTTTCAAGAAGAGTCTTTCAGGGAAATAACCCAAACAGAGCAGAACACCCAACTTGATAGGAAGAACCACGCCAAGAAAGCCTACTGTGATTCTCCCCTCTGCTCCAGCAGCAATTCCCATCTAGGCAATACCTCTCCATCAGCAAACTGCACTGTCAGGCTGCCCTTGGTGTGCATGCAGTCCAGAGCAGTGATAACATGAGAGATCTCTCTTTCCTAAAGGATGACAGACAACTTCCTCATCCAACCTGCAAACCTGAGAACCAGAGTCCCAGGCTGAGCCGAGCTGCAGACAGACACAGAGCCCGTGGTCCCCAACACCCATTCCCACACCATAAAACATCCCTTTATTTCCCTTTTTCATATTCCTAGGAACTTCAACAAAAGGTTAAACTGTAAAAGAAGGAAAATCTGCAAGACAGGTCACCTAATGGCTCTCTGGCTACCGGCACAGAGCAGGGTTTACAGCTTATTGATGTGCTTCAGACTGGGTCAGCTGCACGCTCAGCAGCTCTATCTCTCTCTTTCTCCAAACAAGCTGCATGAGAACAAGGGCAAACCACTGCAGTGGCTGGCAGCCTGTGCTGCCCAGGCACTGCCTCGTTAGCATGACAAAGGGAGGCTGGAACATCCTTCAGCAAACACCACGGTTCCCTTCTAGCATCCCACTGAAAATCTGGCAGTGAGTGTCTCTAGCTCCTGATATCCTATTTACTCAGGCAGAGGAACAGGATCAAATACATTGCAGGTTCTTCTGCAGTTTTCCATGGCACTGCCTTTTTATCTGTAGGATTCCTCCCAGGCTCATGCCACTGCATGGTCCTGAGTGCACCTTCGGTAGCTCAAATGCTCCGGGGTCCCTCTGGCAGCTCACAATAAGGACATAAACTATTTAATCAATTTGTCCCTCCCCAAAACACTACAAGGAGGGATGGCAAGCTTTTACCATGTGAAAATGTCACTGTTTGTTGCTTGCAGAGGCCAGATTTACAGCGAGCCTGAGCCAAGCAGCTTGTTTCACACCTTCAAATTTAAGGGGAACAGTGTTCTCCTCTGGAAAACGTGGCCCAGAAGCTGCAATAAAGCAGACACAGATATGTCAATCACCATGGATGCAAAGCTGTGAAAGCTTCCTGGAGGAAAGCATTTAGTACCCACTACAGAATGGTCAACTGCAAACCCTACCGTGCTGCTCCCTGCAGCATGGCCATCTGCAGGACTGCCCCAGAAGGCAAAGAATATCCCTGGAAACACGATACACACAGGAGAGAGAACAGCACAACAAAGAAGAAAGCCCTTAGGAAAAAGGACAGGTTTTGGTAGCCGTAGGATGATGCTGTGCGCTGATTTGCAGCTAAATCCACTGAAATTCTGCTAAAGCATCACCCGACGTAAAGACAGAGCCAGGAACAAACAAGTGCTGTGGTCGGCAGGAAAACCCAGGGAGGCTCTGGAGGGCACATCCCTCCATTAATCCTTCAGCTAATGTGAACTTAATGCTGAGATGAGAACAGAGCTGGATTACCTTTGCTGGGAAGGTAACACCACATGAGGTGACGACGCTTAAGAGGTTGCTATCCAGAGCGTACGGGGTTTCAGGGGTTAGAGGAGCCTGGGTAAACTGCATCAGTCTCTGCAGCCAACACCACGCAGGTAAGCGATGCAATTAGCACCGCACCTCCCTGACTTCTCCTCCAGCCCTAAAGTCCTGCAGGTTCTTTCAGCTCAGCTAATTTGGAAGAGCCTTCAGCACAACACCTTCAGATCTCTGCATTCGTAACGAGGTGTCTCCTCCAGGCAGGGCTTAACACACAAACAAACACATCTTGCTCTCTCTTTCTCCAAGGTATTCTGCCCCACCAGGCCACTGTGCACATCAAATTAGCCTCTCTACAAAGGTTCTAATTTCCCCCCATGTTGAAGTGCTTCTCTCTATCATTCTTTCAGGATACTACAAGACTCTCCATCTGCATAAGGGAGGATTTTGCAGGGGGTTTCTGTGACCAGACCTGGGCTCTCCGCTGCCCCTCCAGCACGGGTACCCACAGAGCAGACAGGCACCCCGTGGTGATGCTCTCCCCTCAGCTGAGTCCCGCCTGGAAAGGTACCCGCTCTCCCCAGGCAGACTGCGGGTGACACTGCGTACAGTGCCAGCCAGCCCTTGTCTCCTGAGGCTGGCTTCTCACCCACAGACAGCCTCGTGCCTCCGCACAAACACGGCTCACATCCTGACAACAAGTGCAACAAACCCACCTCAGCTGCTAACAAAGCTCCTTCCGCTTTTGTTTTATTCTTCTAGATGCTCTGCAGAGCACAACCAAGTTCCTCTGTACAAATTGTAGGTGCTAGAAAACAAGATGTTGAAATGACTTGGATTACACTGAAAGAATTTCCTACTGCGTCCTTAGGGAGAGAGGAGAGAAAACACGTTTAAAAAAAATGTACTGGCTCCTGTGTAAACCTACTCTTACACTGGGGGCAACATTTGTTTCTTTTTTTAAAAACCAAACAAACCTTTGTGCAAGCTCAAAGAGGAGGAAGGTGACTCCAGCTAGAGGCTCCACTCTCCTATTGGAGAAGACTGCCAGGAAAGCCACGAAAGGGAAGGCAGACCCCGAGCCGAAGCAGAGCTGCGCACGGATGCTCCGCCGGTACACCGACACAAGCTGCCATGGGAAGGGGCCGTTCTGTTTGATCAATTCTTTTCAAAATATCCGAACATTTTCTTTTTGAGTCCTTAATTATTTTTTTCCCCCTCCTAAATTTCTCATGGAGCTCCACCAGCTCCGCTTACAGCAGTGCTTGTCACCCCATTGGGAAAAGACAGCAGGCACAGATTAATTTTTGAGGAAAGCTGCTTTCATGCCAATGCACTTGGCAATAGAGAATACAAGAGCTATCCCAAAAAATGCAGTATTTATGAGAGGAGTGGTTTCTAAAATGGTTTTCACTATGGATACCAAGAAGCACCACCTGATTCCTGACTACTCTCTTGTGCACATGTTTTCATACAATTATTTTTAAAGGTGACTTGAGCATCTATCTCACAGGACTCCTACCTCAAAGCGAAGCAGTTCCAGCTGGACACTCAGCATAACCGTTTCTCCAAAAGTCACTGTGAGAGTTTGCAAATGGAAAAATGTACTTTTATACCTACAGAAAAAAAAAATAAAACGTTGCCTGCAGAAACAGAGAGATTCTCTCGGTGCGATTGTGATTTTAAGATTTAATTATCTCAGCACAGAACTGCAGGTATCAATGCTTCAGAGATAAAGAACAAACAAGGCAATTATTCCCAGAAGTCCTCCTTTTCCCCCTCTAACAATCGCAGGGGTTACAAACATGCCAAGGTCAAAGAATGTGTAATAAAGAAATTTATTTCCAATTGGAATGCACAGAAACCTTGCACTATAATGGTGGAAGAGCAGCGGTGTGAAACTCAGCAGAGCCAAGATTAATGCATGGCTAAAGATCATAAAGACTATCACAGAGCCGTGTCTGAAATGACAAGGAATAAAATTAACAAGCATCTTTCCAACCAACTCAAACTCTTTACCCCGACAATTTCCCGCTGAGCCGCATCACACGCGCCCAGCCCGGAGATCTGCCATCTATTAGACACAGGCTCCAGGTATCCGAGGCAGCTCCGAGCTGCACCGTGCAGCTCTGGATTTGAACTTCTCTGAGGTTTGCCCTCTCTAATGTCAACGGATCAGATTAGAGAGCAGAGAGAGAAAAAAAAATAAAGCTTTGTACAGTGGCAGGCTCAAAAGGTTTTAAAAGCAACACAGAACAGGATTGAAATACGTTGGTCAGTTCTCTGGATTTCTTCCTCAATCCTTAGCATCATCCCAGGCCACCACGGGGAATATTCGTTTGGGTGCACCTACCCCAGCAACACAAACTGGAGCCACAAAGAGCAGTGAAGCATCAGGCAGCAACTCAAACCCTCGCTAGCTGTTTATATGGATGACTTGGACAAGTTACTCCCATGAGGGCAATGACCAACAACGTCCACTTTTGCATTTAAAATTCTCTTATTTCTTTAAGGATGTTGTTTGTTTACCAAAATTAAAAAAAAGCTAAACTGTACACAACGATGCTGTACTGCAGCTTACACTGAGATTAAAAATACTCCTGACCTATCTCCAACCCAGCAAACTTCCAGCATCTTAATTTTCTGCAATACCAAATCATATTATTTTCAGATATAAAGGCAGAAAAAGTGCAATTTGGCCTAAAAAAAGGGGAACTACCCTATGTACTCGAGTGGCCTGAAACCCAGTGCCACCTCACCGTGGCTACAGCAAGTTGTTCACTGCTACAGAGTAAACTGAAAGGAATTCTTAAGGGAAAATAATGATTTAACAGTTTTGAGTTTTCTTAAGACTTTTTAAAAGCCCTGACAAAGATATTATCATTTTTCTTTTAAACAGATACATGTTCCCTTGCACTTCAACTTGCAACAACAATACTTTACTCGAACTTTCTGGGTGCTCTCCCTCTCAGCAAGAGCCCAAACAAGAAAGTTTTTGCCATCAAAGTTATTTATTTGGGAAGTTTTGGAAAACAGCAGCATACACAGTAAACCTGTAACACTTTACTCATCATGCAATTTCATGTGAAGCATGGGTATTTATGTCAACAGACACACACCTGATACACAACCACAGACCAAATTTATTGTGTAAGGTTAATGGTTGGACTTGATGATCTCGGAGGTCTCTTCCAACCAATGGTGTTCTATGATTCTATGAAATACATGAGCATATGGATGTTAAAATACACTATACATGACTTTAAACCTTCAACCTCCAAACCAGAAAGTACAACTCAACTGAATTAAGTAATTCACCAGACAGTGCAGAATAAGGAGTAAGACATGGATGTCCAAGCTTCCAGTCCTTCCAGCCAGCAGACAAACCCTGAAACAACTGCACTGGGCACGACATTACACAGACTTTGTGAGCTCTTTGGGAGGCCTTTGCTGGAAAGTGACTCCCTACAGCTGGTTTTATGTGAACGACAGGAAAAGCGAGGGTGGGATCGTTTGGATTTGGCTGCGTGCATTACAACTCTCACTGACACATGCAGAGTCTTTAAGCAGCCGTGTTCTCAACTTTTTTTTTTTAAATTGAAAAGTCTGAATTTCTCACAAAAAAATTCCACCCATTGACTACTCTGTGTTTGGCAGGGAAGGCAAAAGGAATAAATAGAGGATACAGCATTTAGATTGGGAAAACAACCCCACAACTCTCTTTGTTCCAAAATATAATTTTACTAGCATAAAACTGCAAATTAAACTCATCCCAAATGAAATAATAGTTATAACTGTTTGACCTTAGGAGCTGCTGGGACAGACTGGCAAACCCTGACACCCAGCAGGCTGGGGCTGCAGCCTGAGCCACCCTGCTGAGCCTCACTGGGCACCTCACAGCCCGACTAACACCCCCCTCACAGTCTCCTCCAAGGACTCTGCAGGATGCAATGGGCTAATCCAAGCAACGAGACAAGTTTTTAGCAATGAGGAAGGAAGAAAACACGGTGGTACCTCCTAGAGCATGGGAGAGATGTGCAAAGCTCAGCCAACACCCCACAAGTCTGTTTCTGCTATTTTTTATGTGCATACTACAACTCTACAACACGGGCAAGCAAACTAGCAGCGGATAGCAAACCTCAAGCAGAAGGCAAGAAGCTCTTTTCTTAGTTGCAATCCACCCTTGCTGGCAGAAGGAGTTACCACCCCACCCAGGCAGAAGCACAGGGCTACAAGCCATGGTCAAATTCACATTGGACAGTGTCCCACTGCCCCAGGGACAGAACAGAGCAGAGAGGAGGATGAGAAGGACTGAAAAGGGTGAGGAAAGGTGAGAAAAAGACATTGGCAAAGGATGTGCTGTACTGAGCCGGTGAGTGCTCCGGCCACAACCCAACCCTCTCACCCCGCAGAGCCAGGGTGAAAACAGTGGTGAGACTGCAAAGTGCCTCACTGTCACGTTGGTGTGGCCAGCACCTCAGACCTCCAGGCAGGAGACTCTGCCTCCATTGTATGGGGGTACTCACGGAGATGGCACCACCATTACCACCACAGTGAGCCAGTAACGATGCAGGATGCACCAAAGCTGGCGAGCCGAGTGATGAAGAGTCATTCTTTATATCGCTGCCTTAGCCACACAGCCCCTGCTCTTCGATTCCCAGGGAGAGATACTTACTGCTAACTGAGTCCCTCTTATTACAGTGACAATTCTCTGCGTCTCCCCGGGGAGCAGCCGTACAGAGCCAGCTCTCTCTCTCTTGTTGTTGTTGCAGCTGCTGTCAAACTGCGCTCACCGATCGATCCACACCTGAAAAAAACTTCAGGAAGCGGTGAGCTCTTGGATGAGCCCTGCCAGGAAGGAGGACTTTGTGTCCTGCCAAAGGAAAGCTCCTTGTCACCCTCTTCCTACACTCTGGGACAGCTGACACGACCTGTGGGCCAGGGAGAGATGGAGTAGGGGGGAAAAAAACAGCGAAAACCCAAGTTCTCCTCACTTTTGACCTGAACTGCTCTTTGTGCAGAGATCATTTGGGGCACGATGCCTCAGCCACGCACAACCATGCCAAGCACTCTTAATGAACCCAGAGTCTGCACCAATTTTCTGCTTCTTGTTTTTGTCTTTACAAAGAGGGGAACACAGGAGATCAAGGTTTAGGACGTAGGTTGTCAGAGCTCAGGTCACTGAGAACATTTTTCAGGTGCACCAGTGGGTCAGCATCACCGTTCCCCTTCTCAGGCCGCTTTGCCAGTGTGGCCAAGAAGAAGGGACTTTCACAGATGTGGAGATGCATCATGTAAGCCACCTACGGCTTTGCTCAGCTCCAGAGGGGCAGGGGGAGACCACTGCTGCCCATCACAATCCGGGGAATAACGATGAACAAGTTTTGCATTGCATTTTTCTTCAAAAAAACTTCAGTTTTCTCGAGGAAAAAGAAAATGATGCACAGAAATTAACTGTTTCACACCTCAGAGTGGTTTCATCCAAAGATTTCCTACTGACTTACAGACTTCTCCATGGTACTGCAGACAGGCAGATTTTCCATACACGAACACAGAAAGGTGGGTAACAATCACTCAGTTCCTGGCACTTTTGAAAGGGTCCTTTCCAACCCCACTCCCAGACACAGGGGTTTCTCCAGCCACTGCACAAAACTGCAGCATTTCCACCCATTCCTACAGCCCTGAAAGTCGAGGGGCACAAATCCACATCTGCCTGTAACCTCTCTTCAGCAAAACCACCACCAGATACAGAGCTGCCCTGATGTTTCCAGGAGTGACTGAATAAACACGTTGATTTTTGTTTTCCAGAGGGATTCCAAGCCCGCCTGCAGCCCCTGCACAAAGGAGGGAGGACAACCACAGCTTCTCCAAAAGGAATGGAGTTACTGAGGTCTGAAACAGCACGGTGCAAAGGTCACATCGCTGCTGACCAGGGGAGAGCAGCTACGGGTTAAAAAAGAATTATTTTGGAAAATAAATGCATTGGCTAATTCATTTTTATTCTGTATGAAAATGTAAATTGGGTGCAAAAAAAACCACACCAAAAAAAAAACAAACAGAAGAGGCCTAATTATTTATACAGGCATTTTAATCAAACAATGAATAGCACACAGCAACCTTCTACATCAATTAATAAAGCTGGCTTCTGCAAAACAAAAGAGTTACACCATGTGCCCTAATTATAAAATCCAGCCTGGAGATGCTTTTTTTTTTTTTTCCTTCCTCCCCCCCATACACCTGGCTTAATACATACCCACCACATTCCTGAGCTGAGGACGCTCGTTAGCCCCACTCTCTATTTACAAATTCATTACTGTACGGCACATGTACTAATGTCTCTGACAGTAGGAGTGGTCATAATGCAGCACTCGGAGGCAAAACAGCAGCTAATTGAAGGCAGGGGCTGGGGGGGACACGGGGGGGTCTGCCTCCCTTTCTCTGTGCAGGAGGCAGCTGCTTCCACTTAAGCTTAGCACATTTCACAAGACGAGGATAAAACAGAAGCTATGAGATGTTTGCACTAGATTCCAGGGAGCCACCTCTAGATTTTATATTAACAAAACATGCTTTTTGTGTTTCCTTCACATCTTACCTTGGGATTCACTCGGTCAAACTTCATTCACCACCATAATGTATGTGACCAAACTGGCTACTGAGGAGCTGTCACCTTTGTGATGAACCAAATGCCTTCTGCAAACAGAGGTATCAGGAGGAGTCCCAGTGCCTCGCAGCTTCACACCCATCCACAGCACAGGGCCTTGTGCTGCCTCCAAAGGGCTGGAGAGGCCGAGCAGAGGAGCCAACAGCATCTCCACACAAGCACAACATCCTAAACAGCCCAAGTGTTAAGTGCGTTCTATCCCCAGTTCAACAGATTTTGGGGTGCAGGGGATGCTCCTGGTTTATTTTTAAGTTGTGACAACAAAAGGCTGCACATAAATTGTTAAAACCTCTCCAAGGCATTAACCACAAGTTAATGAACATTTTATAAATCAATCACTTTGCCAGTGCACAAACCTCAGAGCTACTTCAGGGCTTTCTCTGGGGCTCAGCAACATGTGGTTTGGTCTGGGGCACTCAGAACAGGCTCCTGCATCGGGGTCACTCTGCCCTTTATAAAGCATCAATGAAGCTCTCCCCCATTCTCATCTAAACAAAGACAAAACACACCTGAGAACTGTGATAATGCCTCAAATTCACATTTTCAAAGCACCTCTCCCTCCCTCCTGCAGCTCACAGGCAGGGAACACATGAGTGCCTGGGCAAGGAGGATGTCCATGCAGAGGAGGACACAAGCCAGGGCTCGGTTTCTCATCACGTCCAGCAATGTGTTGGCATCTCCATGCTAACATAGCCTACCATGGAAACACTGGCAGGGAAGAAGCAACAGTTGAGTTTACACTCAAGATGGTGCTATCGACCTCCAGGGGGTCAGGTCCATCTTCTGGATGCCCATCAAGTGCTTGTGCTCCTCTCCGAGTCCACGAAAGAGACAGGCACTGCCAGGGCTCAGCAGCTTCTGCTCACCTAGGGGCAAGCTAAAAGCTGTGGGTGTATCCCATACAAGTGGGTTACGACGGTCCCTTACGAGCAGAGAGCTTTTTGAGGACTGTTTCTAAAGAGAACCCCTCATGCTTTGTGTTCGGCGTTGCAGAATGGATAAAAATGGTGATGTCAGATGAGCATTTAGTCACACAAATGGAAAGATACATGCATAAAATAAAACTAAATACAAGAGACATTCCCTTTTGTCTCTTTTAGCAGCACAAGGCAAAAGTGATAAATTACTTTTCAAATTTTCATTGTAGAAAAATCATGGTCATTTAATAAATCTGGTATAAATACTAATCTAGAGAAAGTTTTACATGCTTTAGGAGTTTGGGGAAGATTCCTTTAAAACCTAAGGTGCATATATACAGATTACATTCCATTTCTCAACAGGTAGGCTAGGCTGGTAAACGGCAACAAAACCAATGACCATCCTTGGCTGGTGCCTTCCTGAAACCATCTGTGTTCACTTTTTATAAGTCCTAGTGACAGGACGAGGGGTAACAGCCTCAGGTTGTGCCAGGGGAGGTTTAGATTGGTTATTAAACATTTCCTCACTGAAAGGGTTATCAAGCACTGGCACAGGCTGCCCAGGGCAGTGGGGGAGTCCCCATCCCTGGAGGGATTTCAGAGCTGTGTAGATGTAGTGCTGAGGGACATGGGGTAGTGGGGACTGGGCAGTGCTGGGTTAATGGTTGGACTGGGTGATCTTAGAGGTCTCTTCCAACCAAGGCTGTTCTGGGATTCTACAATTCTAAGTCAGGCACTGCAGTGCCAGTAGTGCACATGGTACTTTCCACAGGACACAAAAATACAAATACAGAAATGTAATTGCGATTTAAATACGTAAGAAAAATTGATTTTTGAAACTCACCCCAACTGTAATCAGATACTATTGAAGTTCAATTATTCTTTGTTATGTTTAAAAATTTTTGCTAATATGTATTTGATTCTCCTAGAGAATACCATTCAATTAGAAAGCTCTCCAAATTTCAGAACTGATGCTTATGTGTAGTCAGAGAAAATGCTCAAAAATGTACTTGTCAGCTCATGTTGCATAATAGACCGTGTTTCAAAGGAAAGCAAGTTGCACACTCAGTGCCTGCAATTACAAATTACCAACATGAGTCATGTTTGGGGTTCGACTGCACGTAGGTGCCTTATGCCCTAAATCCGAGTTGCCAAAGTTTAAACAGTAGAGTTTTCAATAGCACTTGCAGTGACAACAACAACAAAAGCCAAACAGCACCAGAATACTTGATAGAGGCTATGGAACAGAAAACATCCACTTCTCCCTGTTATCTTGACATTGCAAGCCCAAGAAATAATGGAAAAACAAAAGCAGCTCCTGAGTTGCTTACTCCAAAGCTGGGTGTGCAACACGGGTCTGTGCACGTGGCACCAGCTGACTCCCCACATCCTCTCCACACTGATGGTCCAAATAGATGCTCGGGTGCCACCACATAAGAGTGAGTCACATTAAAAACGAAGACCATAACGATGACTATCGGGTCCATTCTGCCACTAAAGGAGTTCACTGATTTGCTGTCGTCAGTGTACAAACCTCAGCATCACCAGCAAGAACAACCCCTTCTTCCTCCTTGCCATCCCCTTGAAGCCTTCTTCAGGACACAACTACCAAGCAACGTCACTGTTAGCCAGAGAAATATTAATACATAATCACTGCTAGACTGTACAACCCGACGCCAGCCTCCATAGCAATCTGTTAGCAACATTTATTAGCGTCCTTTAACAACTCCTGTAATGATTCACTTAAAAAATAAAATAAATCATTTTTACTGCAATTCCCTGCCTCTTTAGGAAGATACAGCTCATTGACAAATAAAATCTACCTACTGAACAACAAGACCTTAGCTGTGACATTGTGAGCAGTGAAATAACACTTGGAGAAGAGATGTATTCCAGAACCAAATATCCCCGGGGAGCTTGGATGTTAAAAGCAACAGCACTTGCAATTTTGGATATACACATCTGAAACGTCCTTCTGGGCTACACCACAAATTTCACAGATAAGAAAAACGAAAAAATAACAAGAGAAAAAACAACCCTAAGTGCAAAGCAGAAATGCGATTCAGCGAGGAGAGAGGCTACAAACAGGGCTGCTTTCTCAGCGAGCAGCATGACTTCTCCTCTTTGTGATTTACAGATACTTAAAAACAAGTAGGTTAATGAAGCAACAATACACTGACTGCCGAGCGCTGATTAATACCAACTTCAGAGCATAGTGATCCATGAGCCAGTTCAGCACGAAGGAGATGTCCAAGTGCTTTGGCCAGGCTTATTAAAAAAACCCAACAAAACACAGACCTTGAAAAAGTTTACAATAGCATTTATTTAATAGTATTAACTAAATAAAATAATTCATGAGAACTAACTGTATGCATCTCCACTGCATGCTGACTAAGAAAACCATATGGATAGTTTACAGTATTCTGCTTTTCACACTGCATTTTGATCTTGGCTTGCTCCACTATTATCTCTATTAACTTTTTAGTAATTTAATTTACAAGGAGCTTGGTCCACCAAACTGATTGCACAATTAACCATCAGGACTCTAAACAAGTCTCTGACACCCCCCTCTTTGCCTCAGTTGCCTTTTCTCTAAGGTAAAGGCAATAGCCTTGGGTTGGGGATTAACCACAGAAAGGCTTGGGAAGCTTTTTAAACACTTAAAAATGTGTAATTTCATTTTCTGTTAGGAAGCACAACAGCACCTGTTCCTCACCCTGCAGCACCAGGAGCCCGCAGTCGCTGGCAGAGGCACAGCCCTGGCAGCTCTCACCAGCACCTTGCACCCAGTGGGCATGGCCAGAACTGCTTGGCTGGGAAGAGATGAGGTTTACAGCAAATAAGATGCAGAAGCATCTTCAAGCTGCTTTTTTAGGGGGCAGTGATGACTTGGGAAGACTCCAGACCAGCAGGAACTAGCACTTCCATCTCTGACAACACATAGCCAAGTCGAGAAGTGACCTGAACTGCACAGTGGCTGTTCAGCAGTCAATGATATGCTACTGGAGGGCTCAACACAGTTCTCAGTGAACAAACGGTTGTATAAAAATAGCCATTACCCAAGACAACCATTTTCATTCCAGGACAAAAGAACATCAGGCTGAAAATTGCAGAATTAATCCCTTGATATCACCACCCATGTAAAAAATAAATGTAATAAAAAATGACATAGTGGTGACCAAGAACAAAGGACACATAATATGAATTAATTTCAACTAAGTACAACTGAAACACAGGGTGAAGTGCACTCTATTAAAAGTTAGACCAAGGGCTACCAGGAATCAACTGAAAACAGAGGTGCTTGCTTTGGTGCTGCTCCAATTGTTATAACCTGGCTTCTTTGCTGCCCAACTCAGCCTGGGATCGAAGGGGAATGGGCACTAAACACAGAGATGTTGGGGTGCAAGAGGGGAAACGCTGCTCTGGTGGTGTTTCTCCTTCTTTACAAGTGATCTGCAGGACTATGAGTGTTGTCTTCTGCTACAGCAATCGGTACGCTGAGTTGGTCACCACATAAAGGTCATACACTGAAACTCCCCAAATTTATCACAATGAAAACCCATCTCTCTGACTCCCAGGGGGAGGCTGCACTGGGATGGAAACGAAAAGCTACAAATTAATCTTCCCCAAAGCATAGCAGGATGGAAGCACCATTTATACAAGTAGAGCATTTATTTGTTGTGCCTCTTAATATTATCCCTGGAGGGATTTCAGAGCCGTGTAGATGAGGTGCTGAGGGACATGGGGTAGTGGGGACTTGGCAGTGCTGGGTTAATGGTTGGACTTGATGATCTTAGAGGTCTTCTCCAACCAAGGCTATTCTATGATCCTATTAAAAGAGGTAGTAGATTAGCACTGGGTTAGCTCGTTTATAGTGACTAACCAGGGCAAACAGGGACAACTGTTTAATGAAGTAAGGAAGTCTGCAGCTGAATTCTCAAAAAAGACACCCAAAAGAGCGAAGGTGTAGAAGGAAGAGTAAATGATGATCATAATGACAGAGCCAGCTGCTTTCTCATGGCTGCTGTGCTGAAGCTCGTGAAAGATGCTCCCGGGTGAGGCTGGCACCGAGGCATCGGTCCCCCATGCCCAGCTCCACTGCAGCTTCTGACTCCTCCCTGCCCACCCTCCTTTCCTCCTGACCTTCCCTTCCTCCAGTGTCACCAGCCCCCAAATCAAGCTATTGCAGATGAAGGATTAGGAGGAAAAAAAAATTAAAATAATAAAAAATAATCAGTGAACCCATTTTTTAGGGTTCACCGAGAAGCTTTTAGGCATGCCAGGGTCCCCCTGCAAACGCCAGTCTGCAGGTGGCAGCTGCATTCTGCTGTCATCGAGCTGTACCCAAACCATCCAAGCACTCTCCTGCACTCCCTGTGTATTACTGTATAGCATTTAGGGAAGGGCCAGCAAAGGTCATCCCTAGGAGTGTACCTCGGGATGAATACTGATGGAAGGAAAAGCAAGCAGATGTTGGATGACTAACTTGAAGGTGCTCGAACAGGATTTTGGAGCAGGCAAAAAAGAAAACACCCCTAGGGGATTTATCTAGATTTTATATTTGGCATAGTGCACATTCATTAAAAGCACAGCCACCGGTGTAGGTATGTGCTAACACAATGTTATTTTAACACATCACGAGACTGGGACTGATCTCCAAACACCTCTTGGGTGCCCCACCAGTGCCCAACACAGCCCTGGCTGGGCAGCACTGCCCTCGGGGAAGCTTTCAGGATGTCTTCAAGCCAGCATTGCAAACATTTTTAAACGTGTTTCGTCGCTTCTGCTCTGTTTGCATAAACACACGCCTGGTGCTTCCCTTAAGGAGAGCTCTCAGCGACAAGAGGAAGCAGAGATTCGTTTGGTTCTTATTGTCCAACTGGATAGAGTATTTTGGAATGGTTTTAAATGCCTAAAGAACGACTAATAAGAGAAACAAGGAAACAGAGACAAAAAAGACATTTTGCCTCAATAATACTGGTAAATCTTGTGCTGCAGTTGAGGTGCCTGCTACAGTAAGGTGGCAGTCCGAAGCCCACAGTGCTGAGCAGGTCCTGGGGAGACACATATCTGGAGGAGAATGGATGCCACCCCGAGAGCAGGTCACAGCCACGCCAGGTCCCACTGGTGGGTGAGAACCTGCATCAGACCCAGACCACACATTGACCTACAGCCAGCCAGTCAGCTGGGCTCCTCCTGCCCCAGACACTGCCCAACCCACCCAAACCAACCACCATCGTGTGTCCCTCCATGAGGTCGCAGCCACGTGTCAGAAATAGCACAGGACCTGCGGTACAGCTGTGAAGCACCTCAAGAATCCAGCACTGAATGCAAAAACCTCTGAGCTGAGGACTTGCTGGTCCTGGTTTCAGCCAGAGGAGGGGTCACCGGGTCAGGAGGTTCAGGAGGGTCACGGGTATCGCCCATCCTGGATTGCCCATCATCTTCATCATACCACTTGACCCCCACGGATGACAAATAGCACTTCAGCACTGTTCCCAAGAACATGCTTTCCTCCTTCACTGCTGATGCATCCTGACCCCTGAGGAACTTCACCCGAGAAGCTGCACACCATCAGCCCCAGCGCAGAGCCTTGCAGAAGAGCACATTTAATCAGCTCAGCTTTGATTTATTCGTCTGCCTCTTATGAGGCCCAATTTCCAACACTGGAATTCTGATTCACTATCACAACCTTTTAGACCTACAGCCAAAGAATGTCATTTTTAGTGCTGGTCATTTGGCAAACCACAAAGAAACCTCACAAATCTAATAAAAGAGGGTTTTTTTAAATAAAAAAAAGTAAAAAAAAAATAAATACCACACCACAGTTCTGGCCTTAGCATAGCAATGGGGAAAAGCACACAGTAAATCACCCGTTTGACTGCTGGGCAAGGGCCAGCACTCACTGAGAACCTGGCTGGCGACAGCACTTTCTTAGATTCCCCACAATGGACTGCTTGAATTTGCTTTTTAACTCCTCTGAGGTTTGACATCAGCCATTGCTGGCAAAATGGTCTCCAAAAAAATATAATGCCTGAGTACATGGTGTGCTGCAGCTGCATGTGTACACAGAAACATTCCAATTCAGCAGAGCATCAAGGATCCAGGTTTTTGATAGGAGACCCCACTGCAATTGAGTTATAAGTAAAAAAGACCTAGATCTCTTCAGAACTGAGAAAGTGAGGATAAAGCAGTAAAACCTTTAACAAGGTCTGCAATACCCCAACTCTTTTCTTTGTCTTCCCATCCTGTTTGTTTCCTCCCATTTCATCCAGCAGTTGCTCCTCTGGAGTGGGGTCTGTCACTCAGTGTGTGCACCCACCACTCTGCGTCCCACGCACGGGAGGGATCTCCGGCAGGACATCTCACATACCTGCAGCTACTCTGGCAGGGAAACAGATGCTCTGCACTAGTCTGTGTGACTTCAGATATTGTTCTGGTACACCAAAACCAGAGCCTTGTACCAAATTAGCTTGTAAATATCCACAAAGAGCAAAAAGAGGATGGATAACAGTTAGAAAAGAGGCAGGCACCCTGTTTACACACACAACATAAACCTCATCTCCATTTCACTGCTGTGTCAATCAATCTAAGGGCAAAGGGGCAACCAAACCCTGTCTCCACATGACTTTATGTGTTTGTAGCAGCACCTACACCTGATTTTCCAAACACTATCTGCAAAGAGTGCACTCTGGAGAGAAACTGAGGCAGCAGGCTCAGCGATGGAGCTGTGTCACTGCCATCTGTGTTTAGCCTGTTTCTCTGCTCCTCTCTGACTCACCAGAAAATAGAAGTAGAGGAAGTCGCTCACAGATTAAGCTGAAAAGCAAACACAGAGAACAAAGGGATGACTTCATGCTACGGAGTCCAGGCAGCCCAGTAATGCTGCACACCAGTTGCCCCCAAAATTTACCCTGGTGGCATTTCTCATCCATCTTCCATGAGAAGCAGCACAGGGGGATACGGTGGGTTGCACGCTGTGGTTAGAGAGAGCTGCATTAGTCTGTTACAGCAATTCCAGTATTTTTATATGGAGCCTCCAGGTACAAAATGTCCTTAGGACAAGTGGCCTCATAATTGGTTAAAAAAGGTAGAGAGGGTCAATCTACAAAACATCAGGCTTGCAGCCACCTATGTACTTAATTTCAGCACTAATTCCATCCACAGCCAAATCCTGCTATTTACTCTTACAACATAACATCGGGCAGATGGGAAACACTCAGCATAATTCTTCACTCTTATCCCTCCCCGTGTTCCTCCAAACCCCAATATGATCTCTAATGCATCAAGATGAAAGTCATATTAAACTGCAGGCAGGAAAAAAAACAAACAACCAACTAAACAAAAAACCCAACCAGCTTTGCTACACACAGGATTTGCTTCTGATCCCAAGCTTCCTTCACACCCAGCACATACGTTTTGCAGCTTTCTGCCGTCGCCGTACTTCCATCCCTCCCTCTGCACAGCCACGACTTGTCTTGCGGTGCGAGATTGAAGTAGACAAGTGTGAAAGAACCATATAGGGCTCAACATCATTAGGCTCATCCTGAAAGCACGAGAGCTGACAGGTCTGAGGAAGCAACTTCCCGTTTTCCCCCCCGGGTTCAGATTTGGGGGTTGGAGGTTGGGGAGAGCAAGGAAGATCTTTACAAAACAAAGCCAGGCAGGCCAGGTGTTTGTCTTTTTCTCTCCAGTCTTGGGGCAGTCATGAGGCTGCCAAGGTGGCAAGAATGATGAAGAATTAAATAACTATGAAAGCCTCAAGTTAAACGTAAACCCAAACTGCGAAAACACAATGGAAGTTCAGCCTGTTAGAAATAATGTGCCGGGCAAAACATTAACACATTTACACTTGAAAGTTGTGAAAGAGTCAGAATCACCCTGCTTAAAATGTATCAGTCAGATGAGATCTGATTCCAGGGCAGAGCATCCTGCAGATACATGAAAGAAAGTACTTGAATAGGCGTCACAACACAAACAGCCATTTATTTCCTGCCAAGTAAGACCAGCGTCCTCTCTCCACAAAGTAACACTCCCTGAAAAGTGCTTGAGTTCAACTTGTTCATGGAAGAAAGAGGTCACAAAATCAAATGCTCCAAAAAGTTTCACTTATTAAACAGTCTCGGTTGCACACTTCAGGGTATTTGCCCTTAATTCTGACTGCTGCATTTGTACAAAATAAATAATAAAAATGAAATACTCTCACCTTAAAAGCCAGCAGACCAACTTTGCCCAAAAGGTCAACCAGACTGTTCCCAACTGAATCAATTGCCAAGTCCAGACCTGACCCACCCAAAAAGCCCAGTGCTATAAAGCTTGTGGCTATCACATGTGCAACCATCACCTTGCAGTCATTACAGAGAAACCACGTCTTCCTCAGGGGCTTGGGAGGGATAACTGGCATCTCAAACAGGAGCAGCAGCTTAAAGTAATGATCATGGGGGTTTGGGTTATTTTATTTATTATTTGTATGTGGAAATAAGTGTCAAACACGTTCCCTGTAGCTACAGCCATCAAACAGGCAGGCAGGCACCTTTTGTACCAGCTGTAACTTCTCCCTGGCCTTTCAGCTTAGCCTTGTTCAGAAAACTCTGCAATAGCTCAATGTGGACAGCACAGAAGCTCGTATCAGAGAGGAAAGGTCACCGACATATAACCAAATTAAGGTGGGAGGGAGACATACCAACACAAGCTATCAGCCCAGGAACCCTCACACACCACCCTCTGAAAGAGCACTTTTCAGTTCAGAAGGTGGGCAGTCTCTTCTGTGGTACCTTTGGTTGCTAGTCAGGAAAAGCTTCTATCCATCATTTGAAACTGTCAGTTAAGAAAAATAATTCTAATTCAGTAATGCTCTGCTTCCCAAGCATCTCTTCCCACCAGCTGTGCAGGGGTGGTGCTCAGGGCCATGGTTCCGTGGTGGATTTGGCAGTGTTAGGTTTACGTGTGGACTCCATCATAAGGGTCTTTTCCAACCTAAATGATTTTATCATTCCATGCCATCCAACCTGACAGCCCTCAGACTGTCCTGGGAGGCCCTGAAGTCGTCTCAGCCTGAGCTTCGGATTCCTCAGGGCAGGAAAAGTCCCATAAACATCAGACCACCCACATGGTTCTGTGGTGCTGTGTTTTCACAGCAAGACAAAGGCAGGACACTGTGCAAGCACAGACAGTGACTAAACCCTTACTCAGTCTAGCAGCAGTGGTAGCTCCTGTGATTTTTACCATGGGTTTTGTGATATTCATCTTAACGCTTCTGTTCACAAATTCCTTGGGCTGTACTAAAAAATAACTTTCTTGTTTCCCCGCCTCTTAGCTAGATTTCCAGCTCTTGTTGCTGCAAATATAAGATTGGAAAAGCAACCAATGTGCACCCCAACAGCTCAGAAACTGGGTGAGAAACAAAAAGCAAACTCAGTTAATTGTGGAAAAAGTATCACCTGATTTTGGGGAGGCTACATCATGATTTTTTAAATAAACACACCTGGCAGGCTGGTTACAATGGGAATATATACCCACTAATTTCCAGCCCAGTGTCAGCTTTCTAAACAACGACTGTAACAGAATACAAACGCTCCAGATCCTCGTTATGCCTGGAGTATTAAACAGCCCTGATGAATAAAAGGCAGAATGAATATTTCAAGGGGTTGCAGGCACCAAGAGCAATAGATGAGGATCAGAACTGAGCAACTCCTGACTCGAGTGGTTCCAAGGGACAAAGCGCGCTGGCTTTCAAAAGCCATGACGGGCCAAAATTCCCAAGAGGGAGCCACAATCCATGGAGTTCCCTTTTATAACTCCCCAGGTGAGACAGTTCAGCTGCTTGGTTCCCAGCAGATGGGCATTCAGCACGTCTGAAATCACTCCTCCCCATCACACGTGGCTGTTCAAACACTGATGCTCCTAAAAATTTTTTTACCTTTCCATGTCTCAGTTCCTCAATCGCAACAAGAGGAAGTTTCTTCAACTCTGATTGCAATAGTGCCCAAAAGGTGGTGGGGAGGGGCTGATTAATCAGCATCCATGATGTTCCTTGAGAAGGAAACGAGCGACGCATATCAAATCTCCTCTTTATCATGTACGGATCTCTGGTGCACCCCAAAGCTGATTTAACAAGTCCTGCTTGTTAAAGTGAAAACCAGACAGGAAGAAACTCTTCTTGCTATTAAGGTGCTTGCCAGAAAAACTCAGCTGCTAATATCTCTGTGCAGCACAGAAAGCCTCTCCTGAAACCTTTCATGTGTCTCTCTGCACGTCAAGCTCCCTTTCTTCTTCCTTTTATCTTCATATTTAGATAATTCTCACTAAAAGCAAGGTGGTCGTTCTTGCAAAATTACCATAACATCTCTTGATGGACTTTTAAGATCTCCCCGGCTTGTTACACAGTACTTGGGATGTGTTTTGCCAAGAAGCAAGACATTGTTTATTCTTGTATTAGGAAGACAAAGTGTTTCCCACTTAAGGGTTTCATCTCTCTCAAAACGCCCGGCGTAGCAGAACGCCAGTGGCATCCCTGAAGGGAAGAGACTCCTAACGGCAATTGAATTTCAATTTCATTGATTAGTAGTATCGCCAGCGTAAGGAGATTTAATGCCAAGCCCGGTGTAAATTGGATTCCAATTGCTGTCCCTGTGTAAAAGGGGGTCTCACATAAGGGATTAAACGCAGGCCAAGGCTGCACAATGAACCCACTGGCTCATTCACAATCAGCTTTGTGTACTCATTAGAAAAGGGAGCTAATCACCCCAGTTTGTGCTGGATTCAGAGCTGCCAGCACAAAAGGCTCTGACCTCCCACTGAGAGTCAAAGACAAAATATCCCGCTTTCTCCCATGTACGAAAACCTCTCGGTTTTTTGTGCCTCCAAAATTCAACCTTCTGATGGACCCACGCGAAAAATTACCTATGGTCAGCACAACACAGCTGCCCCTAAAATCACAGCTCTGCTACTTAATACAGGGGGTGAATTAGGAAAATTAAACATCTGTCCAGTAAGGAGTTTACCGGTGACCTAGTTTTGTCCCAGTGTGTGGCTTGCTTGTAAATGTATTAGGAGCATGTGCAAGACAACAAAAGCACAGAAATTTCCTATGCAATCTCACAGGTAATCAAAAAGATCATTACATTTTAAGCAGCTCATAGAAATGTATTCCTACATTGTTGGTACAGCCCAGAAAAGCAGAGGAATTAAACCAAAAGTCACATGTAGTAGAAAGATAGGAAGGTTTCTTGGCAAGCGAAGCGTTTGAAGCAGACAATGAAACGCGGGCTGGGAGGTGGGCAGCCACATGGCATGTCCCCCCCCACCCCTTTGGTCCTGCAAACAGCTGCTCGAAAACAAAAAATACTTGGAGGCTGGACACCAGCCTACAGGCTTCCATTTCAGCCCTAGAGGCTCTTGGCAGATGCCTGCCAAGAAGGGAGCTCCCGGCATCCTACGGCTGCGGGATGACGTGCACCTCCATGCGCCGCGTGTCCTTGAACTCCCTTCACGTTGCCCTGGTGGAGCAACATCTGCTCAGCACCACTGCTGCTGCTCCGGGGGTGATGGAGCCTACTGGACCCCACCTTGCAGGTGCTCCCCATGGACCCTCGGCACGCTTTTGGCCACTGTATTTCTCCAAGCAGACCTGTATCACTGCCCCTCCCATCCATCATCTCCAAACAGCTCAGTGCAGTGCACTATCAGCAGCGTGGCTGTGTATTTTTAGCACAACAAACATTTTGTCCTTTTTGAGAGGAGTTAATCGCCCCGTTTCCTCGTCCTCCTCCCTTCCTCCCGGCTCTTTCGCCAGCTGCCCCCCACAGCTGAGTGCAAGGCCAGGAGAAGCAGTGAGATGCTCACCAACCAGCTCACATCTGCTGCCCAAAGCTTCTCCCCAGCCAGGAGAGGAGCCCTTTCACTGCACACTTGTGCACTGCCTGACACCCCACAGCACGACCACGATGCAGGCATTAATAAATAACAGCACAAAGGCACTGCTGACAGCTTTCAAAGCTGGAGTAAACTGAGAAGCATTACTCTGACACAGACACCCCCCCCCCAGAACTGGCCCTGGGCTATGCACACAGAGGTGGCACAGATATCAGATCCCCCATAAGCAAATGTGGGCATTTCAGGGCAAAGTAAAACATATGGACAGTTTGAATCAGGAACAGTTTAAATCTTTTAAATGGTCAGATCTTACATTACATTAAATGAACCTTTGGATAGAATATAATCCTCCATTTCCAAATTCTCTTGTACTATAGAAAGCCCCAGTCCAAAGGAAAAATTCCAGCATCTATTTTCATATTAGGAAAATAAAGTTTGAAATACCAAGCAATCTGAAAAGACAGGCCCAAAGAACACACCAAAAACAACTCTTCCTGTGCTCATGGCCTTTGCAAAGAGGGAAGGGGACCCAATCCCTTGCAAAGGAACTACACCCGCCGCAGACACGCCGGGCAGCGATACCCACAGCACTCCCGCAAGGCACCACCAATTCTGGGGCACATAACACATCTGGCACAAAAGCATAATGCAGAGAAATGAACAGCTAATCCACTTATCCCTTTTTACAGCCCTCCCCTAACAAGTGTATAACCACAAGCAGGCACAACCCAGAGCAACGTCATGTCTGCCCTCCTGATGGGCCAGACCAGACCCGCTGCCTCCCTGCCTGGGCCAGGGGGACATGTCACTGGTGTCCCCAGGAAAGGAAAGTGGGTGAAGGCAACTGCAGAAATGAGGAGGAAAAGGTCAGGATGATAATTTTTATATTTTAAAAAAAAATCATTTTTTTTAATCGGAGATGTTTAATGGGTTGGAGGAAATGAGTAGACCTTCATGAAGGAACAGTTCCGAAGGTGGACCATCCAAAAACGTGCTGAAGGATCACTCTTGTCAATGGGGAAAATTTTCTCTGTCCTCAGAAGCCTCTATCAGGCAAACAAGCTCTTCTGTCAGCAGCCACACACAATCTCTGTTGCTGGAGGATAAGATCTGATTGTACGTACAACCGAGGAGATGTTATCTATTCACTACCTGTTGGTGCATAATTCAGTTGGTAAAAACACTTAAACCTAAAAATCTCATTCTCCTTTCTTGTTAAAAAAAAGAAAGAAAGAAAAGATGTAGGCCTATGGCACCAACTGCAGCCCAGACTTCTCCCTCTGCCAATTCGTATATAAATAGGAAGTGTTTTATGAAATGATAACCTGTTGGCAATACGAAGGCAGAGTACCCTAGATGCTTCTCACTGAGACCAATTTTAAACTTTTAATTTATTTTTCTTAAGATATATGAGAAAAAGCCAAAGCTAAATGACACACAGAAATCACAGAGCATTAAAATTACCTCTTGGGATTTTAGACAGAACGATTCCCCAACACACAGCAAAAAAACCACAGGTTTTTTTTTTGTTGGATTTGCAACACGCAGCCCATTTTCAAGCCACTGTGTCATTTAATAATATTCACTGATTAAATGTCCTGGGAAGTCACTGCTTAGTAGCTTGATATTCAACTAACACGCTGCCCTCACGACACACTGCAGCACTATTTCACCTCGTGTGTTTATGCAGCTCGACCAGCACCCTGCAACAGGTGCATGAATCTCTCTGCTTCTCTGTCAATATATTCACAAGATTCTCCCACCAAGATGATAATACTCAATCTGCACTTATTTTCCAGATCATCAACTGGACTTGTGCACGCCTTACAACCTGCTCTTTGGCATTCTCAGCAAGAGCAGCATTAGGTCCAATGATCGTTATCTCCATGACTTCAATTTTCCTCTCAGCCTCTTGCAATCTTAAACCAATGCTTTCCAACTCCTTATCCACTGCAGCATGAATAGCATCTCGCTTTTCTATAATGTCTGCCAGGCACTTAGCAAGCCCAGCACTGCTTGATAAGCCAAATCCATGCTTTCTGACGGTGCGAAGCTGAAAGCAGTCAAGCCTGACCCACCCAGCTAGAAGGAAGTTTGAAAGTGAAATATCAGGTCTGACTCATTTTTCCCCAGCAGTTATTGTTACCAAAAGCCAAGAGTAACCAACACCCCATTCCCAGGATCACACCCACCAGCTCCTAATAGTTGCCCACCTTTGCAATACATCAACCAACCTTAAAGGTCCACGTAGGTTTACTGAAGCTGAGTTAGATAAATAAGCTTTTTGCTTCTAAATATTGGACTGCACAGGCCAGCTATTATATCCCAGTTCCAGAGGTAACAAGGCAAGGTAAACCGAGGGAGGCAACTCTGTGATTTGCCATTCAGAGCTACGGGAAGCGAGAGAAGCATCTGATGCTGCAAGCTGAGAGCCCCAACACTGCAGTCTTCTTGAGACTCCAGCCACATGAATTCAAGATGCTCTCATACAGGCAAGTATCTTCCTACCTCATGGTGAGTGAGATAAAAAAAAAAAATGCTACCTAGGTTTAAAAATCACACGCTACCTCCTTTACAGCAATATGCTCATGGATTTCCCTTTAACAGACTTATTCTGATCCCCCACGTTAGGGTTTGGGAGCAGTGTAGATCCCACTGCACCTCCCCATGGATCACCCTCACTCCCAACAACAAGGCTGATTTCTTCTTACTGATTTAAACCTACCCTGCTTTTTGTCAGAAATCTGTGAGCAATCAGTTGTGGGCTAAAGAAAGAAATCCTGTAAAATAAAGGTGCTTTGGTTGTGGTAGGGGGAGCGCAGAAGTAGGAGGAAGGCTAGAAAAGATGTTCTCTCTCAAAAAACTCAAAATATAATGGACTAAAATCTATTTCTTCCATCACCTGCAGAATACAAGCAGCACTGAACTGCACATGCTCTAGAAAACTAATACCTGAAGGGCTCAAACAGAATATTTGATGCATCATCCTCCAGTCAGCTCTGAATTGCAGCCTCTTTCACCAGGAAACAAAACAGGGTAGAACGGGAAACAAAGGGGTGGCAGAGGACCAGGACAGGTTGGAAAAACTGCAGGTAGCTCCCTTCCTCTCTTGCTTCCCCACTCAGCCACCAGCACCTCCCAACACGCTCACAGCTTTCCCCACGTGCCTCGTACACGCAGAGGCTCGTGTTTGGGTTGACAAGGGAGAAGTCAGAAAGGAACGGGGGAGGATGCTGGTGCTCCTGGAGAGCCACTTCTGGAGATGGGAACAAAGACTGCAGTGAGTGGAGGACAGGAGGATGAAGCAGCTTCAGGCTGCCATGAAACACTGCTTCCCAGCAGGCAAGTCCCTGCCACAAGAAAGCAGAATTCAACAGCTTGATTTTTTATTTTCCTTTAAGAGCTACATAATTGTTCTGACTGATAATAATGGACCTGTTACTGCTCCCACTATCCTCAAAAGGAACCAAATCGGGTTTGGCATTTGTAATTATGAATGCTAAACCAGAAGTTATCAAGTGTCATGTTAAGAGAATCGAGGGCATGATTCCGGGCAGCACCCAGTGCTCCGAGCCTCACTCAGCGTAACGGTTAAGCATCCATTAATTTTTTTTTTTTAATATACCTAAATTCATTCTGCCTGTGTCTGAAGGAAGCACTCAAGTCACATGGCTGGAGCACAGCAGAGAGGTCCATGGGGGGCAAGGAGAACGTCTTCCCCCACGTAGAGCTCATCTCAAAACTGGCTGAGAACATCGGGCAAGGGGGAGGCTTCGAGGGCCACAGCTGGAGGCAGGGGATGACCTACAACGGGTGTCACCTCCCTCTCTGCTCTGCATTCAGGTGGGCATGTGACAGACACAGAAATCAGGGTCAGACAGAAGCAATTAGGCTCCAAGAGTCCCATCATCAGTTGTACCCTTAAGGACTCCAAAGCGTTTGTTGCTACAGCTAGTGGTTGTCTCATCCTATTTACATAATATATGACCTAATTTTGTGTTCACTGAGTATTTAATTACAGCCGATTGAATACAAAAATGATTCAAAATACTCTCAGCGCTAATAATTAATGTTTTAATTGTAGTTTTTTTGTGGGGCTAGGTTTTTTCCCAACATGCAACATTTAAAGATTGAGCATACACCAAAAAAAAAAAGAAGAACAAAATGAAAATGCATTGCTCCTTTGGGAGCCAGCTCTGAAGGGACAAGTGCCTGCTCAACATGGTGGCCTCCTCTTTCCCCACTGAAACAGGAATGCTGTATTTCACACTCCTACTACCAGAATTACTAATTCCAGCCCATTTTATGAACTAGAACCTCTGTCAGTTCACTCACCCAACTCCATCCCTCCGGGACAGGGCACTGTCAAGCCATGGAGCATCATCCACTTGCCTCGGGCAGAGCTGAGACACAACCGTGTCGAAAGGAATTCAAGCACAGCTGCTCGAGGACTGCTCTCCCAGCAGAAGACAAAGCATTTCCGTGAGCAGCATCGAGCTACTCATCAGTATTTGTAAGACACTTAACGAGAACCTCTTTAATAAGTGCCTATTTCCATCCCGTGTGGGGCTACATCACCAAACTACTCATGGGTGATCCAATCCTGACCGTGAGTGGGAATAGTTTTGCAATATTATACCTCAGCAAATTAAAAGGCTTAGTAAAGGAAAGACCATTTAAGCAAGGCAGTTTGAAGCACTTCCAAAACTGGTTCATATTTCAGAGAGAGTAACAGATTAAATAAATAAATAAATAGTTAGCAAAAGGACTAATAACCATAGGACTGTTCACACACCTTAAAGTGAAAGGGCTTACGTGTTTTTGACGTATCAGGAACAAACCCTCCAAGGAATTGCTACCGTAGTGCGACAGAGAGGTATCAGTCTTCCTGCAGCATAGCTAACAGAAGTACTCTCTGTAGCTTCTTCCCTAGGAGTGACTCAGATGACAGCAAGTGGCAAATTAAATCATAGTGGTGCTATCTGAACGCTGCAATCCTGTATAATTTGGGGGGTTGAGTTGTTTAGAGAAAAAAAAAAAAACAAACCACATTACATTTATAAAAAGCTTATCTCAAGGATAAGGGCCCATTGTTTTTAGACTGCTTTTTGCTTAGTAATGTCAGCTGTTTAAAAAGTCATCTAAGCAGTGTTTTATTGTAAATAAAACAAAGCATTATCCTGTAAACCACTGTTCCTGCAGAGCCAAGGAGCGCTCAAAACAGACGCAATGTGGTAACCCCACCCAAAGCTATCCACCACCTTAAACCAAACTGGAAGAAATCAACTATCCTTTCAGGAATTTCAGTTTTACTAAAATTATTATCTCCTCCTCCCAATTCTTCTGCTGAAAAGAAAATGGCACTATTATACGAACACAAATGAGTAATCGGACACCGAAAAAAGCAGAAAGTTGTAGAAAGGTCTTTTAGCTTTTGAGATCAATGAAAATTATTATGCTCAGCGTTTCTCTCTCAAGGTATTTATACCATGCTCATCACCTCGGTATCCAAGTTCAATACAAGATAAGCAGAAACTTGTTCACACGCAGCATATTTAATCTTCAAATGCTTGACAAGCACCAGCCAATATGCAGAACTCCCTTGTGAGTTCTCTGAAGGAGCAATCCAAGCGCTCAGGTTAAGAGGCTCTGCAGAGTGGGACTCGGTGCCTAGAAGGGGCTTGGGCAGACCTCATGTACAGAGCTCCAGAAACCTGATCCAAGAAGCTCCCATGCACAGGAGCCCCCTAAACCTGCAGTGCTCAGGGTCATGGTCGCTTTCCCTACATCGCTGAGCCCAAAGCTTCCCTCTGCATCTCTCCAACTCCCTGCTGCTTGCCCCTCTGGATATATAAAAACATTGTCCCCTCAGTCCCCTCCTGCCTGGACATGTTCTTCAACTCTGGGAGGTGTTCCAGGCCCACAGCCCCAGTGGTCAGAGACCACATCGATTTCTGTTAGTTTCACTGTTGTTCTTTTCTTTTGTAAATTATTATTATTATTATTTTTAAATAATCAGTTTGCCCAGTGTTACAACTCTTCTATGCACTTTATATTTAACTCTGATTTTGGGGCTCCTTTCAGGAATCCAAGCACTTAGAAATATGATGCTGCAGCAGAAAAGTCTTTTATTAAGTTCAATAAAAGAGTGATGACTACATGATCTCCTAGTGCCTTTTGTGCCAAAATAGGAAAACCAGTGGTTAGAGAAGACTATGACACAGGTAAGGCTGTCATGGACAGAGTCCATGTCAGCAATGACATCTGGACCTGCTTCCATCACTGTGTAATGAGGTACAAGGCAGGTCCTCCTGACCTGGGGGCCTGGGAGACTTCAACGCAGAAGAAAGATCAACACCACCTATAAATACCCTTCAACACATTCTTATTGCTTCTAATTCCTCAGATTAGATTTGGTTTCATCTTTAAATGGAAATTAGATCTTCATCAACCTTGAATGCTCATTCTCCTTCTACCAGTTATACATATTATCTATTCATTCTCGCTGGGCTTTAGCGAGGATTGCTTGAATGCCTCTTGGAAATGAACAGCACTTTGTAATTACTAGTCTTGATTAATAAACACAGCCTCAACCAATATTTAATGTGACTTCTAACTATATAGACCCTAAATAATCTTACATTTTGTAGCAGTCCAGGAATCTGGAAAGACTACTGTAAGGACTTGCTTTATTTTTTTATTTACTATCTAGTATTATTCAATTCCTTAATCAGCCATTTTCTGTGAAGTTTTTATTAATTTTAATAGCAAATACACAATGCAACTCCATATATTCATAAATTTGAGCCACTAATTAACTACTATTGAACACATTACTTCAGACTGGAGCTTGAACACATTGTTTTTCTCAATAGAACAGCTCTGAAACATCCCAGCCTCTTGCATTTATGTGGTCCACAAACGTTTCCAGGAAAGGAATAGATGCAATATTGTCTGAATCATTATACCCACAAGTTCATCTATGAAGGACAATTCAGAAGAGAGTGGTTAACAAGTAAGGAGGAATTTCTTCTCTCTAACAGTGGTTTGACAGCTGCACAGCCCCCCGTTTCCTTCTGCGCAGCAGACTAGGGTTCTCCATAAAGGAGGATAAAGAAAAAGGGGCGGGGGGGAGAGGGGGGAAATAAAGCCTCCTTTGTCTTCAACTGATTTTGTAGTTTCTGTTTAGTATTTTAATGAAATATTTACTCTTCTTGTACTTCATGCCTTAATTATTCATTGCTGAAATCAGTTTAAAGAGCTGCTATACCCTGAAATGCAGTTCTAAAAACGATACTTCGGAGCTCTGTATTTATTGTAATTTAGTGACTTTCATCTCAAATCTGCTCTGCTTGCAAGTCATGAAGCTCCCTTCCTCTCTGCAAGGACTTGACAAACTCAGCCTAGACACCAACGGGCAAGATGAGCTTTTCATTGTCCTGATGTCACTGCCAGGAACACAGTGGTAAGGACTGCTTACAAATTGCAAGCTGAAGCTGCAGCAGACACAGGTGGGGTCATTGTGCCCCAGCATGATGGTCAAAGGCCATTGCTACAGCTGACCACATGGCTAGAGAATGCTTAGGAAGTACAGAAAGGCTTTGGTGTCAGCTAGCATCCACCACACAAGCAAGAGAGATGCTCAACATCCAAAAAACTTCAAAGACAAAAGATAGGGAAAAAAAAGGGGACAAAGAAAACCAAGCTGGATTCACAGCTGTGAGCAGGACCTGTGGACAGGCTCCTCTGCTCACAGCCAGCCTTCTCCTTCAGGGTTACCCTCTCCATGCAGTCACTGTACGCAAGGTCTGCAGCACATCAAGTACCCGAGATGGGGCTGCTGGTGTTCTGCAGGTAAAGCCTCATTCCCTTCCACACAGAGAACTGCAAAATACAGCTACAGTAAATAGAAATTTAAAGCTCATTTTGCATGTTTTCACAGCAAGAAGTGTCCGTGGACAACAAAATCCTATTGCATTGGCAGGGCCTAACCACAAAATTCCTGCCTAAAACTCCTCAGTTTGTCTTTGCAAAGAAAACAAGGGCTTGCATCACCTCACCCTGACTAACACGGGGCAGCTTCCAAAGCAAAGTCCAACGAAGGTTGCAGTTTTTGACAAGTCATCATGGTCAGACAAGCCTGAAAGGTCCCTACCATCTGCCAACACGTTCCTTGGTCTTCTCTAGAACTGCAGCTCGAGGTGGTGATGACCACAAGTCCTGGCCCCTGAACAGGGAGATGATTTCAAGCATCTCACAGTTCAACTTCGTATCACTGTTAAAGAGAGAGGGGAATACAAACAAGCAGACTACACTGGTCAGTATGACAGTCATTTGTCACCAGCTTAACTGTTGTCAGGTTTGGGGCATTCCATTTCTTTCACCTCTTCAGCATCACGGCAAAGGAGATGATTAAGAATGATACTGCAGTGTCTGTGCAGATATGGAGAGGAGTTTCCCCAGGAGAGAAAAGCAAGATGTTTATTTGAGTACGTAGGAAAGGAGCAGTGGGAGTTGACAGAGCAAGCTCAAGGACGGCTCTTGCTAGAAAGACGACTGGCAAGATGAGAACTGTCACAGAAGTGGAGGGGAGCGAGCCGTGCCACACAAAGGGAGGGGTTGAGATGGCTGGTGATGTATTTTTACACGCTACAGATCACCCGGGCCAAGTAAGGAACACACCCGTGTTCTCCTGGAGAAGAACACCTGATGGAGGATCTCAGAGAGGACCCTGGGGTTGTCTGCAGGCTCCCTTCTGCTCTGCTTTGTTAAGTAAACTAGGGTTTATCAGCAGCTGGAGAGAGGAGAAGTGGAGCGGATGGAGATAAGGGCTATAAAAGGCTGGGAAAGGTTACTTATGCAGAGGATTGAGGAGGACTCCAACAGGGATTCCAGACAAAGCCCATGCTGTTGTCTCTGTGAACTGCCTCTTGCAAGAAAAGGAGGAATGAGACAGTGGGAGAGAAGGGTGTGGGTAGAAAAGAAAGAGCAAAAGGTAAAAAACAACAAAAAAGCATTCCTAGTCCCCTCAAAAGGCATTGTGTAGTTTAACTGACATTCTCTCCCCCTGTACGTGTATCTATCTAAATACCTAAATAATCGTTTCCTGAAAAATACACTGCTATTGTTTCTTGAACATTAGATACAATGTAAAATTGGACCCTGAGAGTAATTAGGAGGTTCAGGATAATGCTACTATTATTTCTGGTGCTCAGTTTCTGTAAATAGTGTCTAATGCATCTCAGAAGCTTGCTATTAATCACAAAAAAATAATGTCTCTCTACCTAATTCATAAACAGTGAATACTAAACACTTTCAGACTGGGTTCTGTTTGTTGTGTTGGTTTTTTTTAAGAACTCAAATTTTCCAAAACATCTTGAGGGCTCCTAAGGAAAAGCATAAAACAAATAGTTTGCATTTTCAAAATTAAAATTCTGGAAGAGGCTCTAAACCTAACACCAAACACTTATGCAACTCGAATTTTAACTGTCTTAACATCCTAAATCTTCATCATGTTTAGTACATTACATTTCTTTGACAACTAATCAATCAAAGGCATCATACCTTCTGTAAAGCTGCCAATTTAGTGTCATTTTGCCCTCGCTCAACAATGATTTATTTTCTACAGAAACTTCCTTGTTTATTTTGTATACGTATATTTTTTTAATATATATATATAGCAGAACAGATAGGAGAATAAGTAAAGCAAAGCAGCCAACACAATATTGCATTACTCAGGATTGTCAAGATGAAATCCACGGCTTCCAAGGATTCACAGCCACCAGTCAACAAATCATCGGGACATCCGCACGACTCGGTGTCCAACAAGGGAAAGCAAAGAATTGGCTCTAAAAGGGCTAAGAAGCTCTGGAAAGAGGCCATCAAAGACCCAGCAGCAGTAATGAGCTCTTCTGAAGGAAGAGAGAGGAGCAGTTAACAGTTCTGGCAGAGGAAAAGCAGGAGACAATTTTGAAATACAGTCTGCTAGTTATGCTCGGTGAGGATAGCACTACCGAAAATAAACCCGTGGAGCACATAACTATCTGTCCATGACCTGACATAAATGCCATAAAAGATAAAGGAAGAGTGGAAAGAGATCAACATTAAAAACTAACAAAAGCAACAGCATAAAACTACTCAAGGAAATGCCAGTTCCCAAATCACAGCAAATCTCCCCCAAACAGGAAAGTGAACGTCAAGGGATGCCCACCAAGAGCAGCTGTCCCCAGGGGAATTCTGCCTAGCAGAAAGGTAGATCCTTCTGTCAACTTCTGCTCTTCTCAAAAGCACAGGGGTTTTCAAAACAAGATTGATTTCCTTAATGGGAACAACAGCACAGACTAATTCCATTATTTTCAATGGAGCTGAATTTGAAAGGTCTATTCACGTGTAATGGTACCTTCTGGGGAAAAGGCAGCAAGGAATCAATTTTACAAACCACAGTGATTGAGGCCATTTACAAAACAACAAAAACAATCAAACCTTTCACAACAACTCAAAGAACCCTCCTCTAAAGCATCCGATAGCCACAAGAGCAGACCATCCTTGCAGCAGCACATCTGGCACCTCACCTCTGCATCCACAGCTCCTGCCTATAAGGTTACCTCTGGAAGCACGTTTTTTTCTCTTGGACAACTTCAGGGCAAGGAATGCCATCCCAGGACCTACTCTGGCTCAGTGGCCTTAGTTAAGGGTGCAGTGCCACCATGCCTCCAGGGACCTTGGGAAAGGGCACCGAAAGCAGAAAAGGCTGAAATGATGCCTGGAAGCAAGTTACGCCAACACCAACTGGTGGCTGATATAAAGATATATCCAGCCTACGAGCCTCCCCCCGGGTGTAAAAGCAAAACCATCCCACACTACGGCAGCATTGCTCTCAACCATCTTTAAGAAGAATCCAAGTATTTCAAACCCGAGACACTGAGTGATTTACTAAGAGAGGAGGAGAGGGCGTAGGGAAGAAAAGCTTCCACCTGCGGGCAAAGCTTACAGCTACTCTTAAACTCATTAGCAGCAATCTGCAGTGAGAGATAGTAAAACTAAATTCAAAGGCATGGTTAGGGAGGGTGTCTAGGCACACAGCAACCTCTCTACTCTTACAGGTTTTATTTAAAGGCTATTCATAAAATTTTAACAAAACTCTCAGGCAGTATCCGGGCCAAGCTGTTACGCAGTGCTGTTGGATTTGGTGGGTTACAGTGACCTTCTCACACCATGTTAGTGGCCATAATTTGCTGAACTAACATTTTCTCCTGCTGCTCCTGAATATCTCAAATTATGTTTGAGCTACCCCTCAAGTCTTCAAAGCTTGTTACAATCCACCCTCGACTCGGCTTCCACGTAGTGTGCTGGGCAGAGAAATCCTCCAACACCCTGGGAGCCTTCACAATAAAAAGTTCTGCTTAAGTTTTACACTGTACTGCACTAGCACCTAGGAAAAATTAAGTGGTCCAAGGTCCTAGTAGGTCCTAAAAGGACTACAGGTCCCACGTCTCATTGCTAGAAGTTACATCTTCAGAAATTCTTGTAGCTCTGTTTCACCTCTCCATGAGACTTCAGTAAAACAATTACACTCGTACACTGCACAATCTGAGACACCAAATTTTGCACAAAAGCTGTAAAGTACATACTTCCTTTGCAATAAAATGTATCAGTCTAGATTTAAATATTTTTCTTGGTTCCAGTCTATGTTTTGGGGGTTCTTGCAAACATCACAAAGATGATAGTAGTCCCTCCACCCCAAGTCACCCCCAGAAGATGCTCTGGCTGGGAACTGTGCCTTGTCCTGCCTGTCCAACATCAAGGGGGTTAGTCAAGCCTGGGAGGAACTGCTATTAGCTGCCTGTGCAAGAATCAGTGAGTAACATCCTAGAGCTGGACATCAGTGAGGGAAGGAGGATGAAGAGAAACTACAGACATTAACCTTCTCAAAGAAATACAGAAATATTTGTAAACTCATACTTACACCCCCCATGCACTCTCTATCCTACATAGCTCAGGAAGCAGCTCACAGAAGCAGACTTGTCATCCATTAAAAGATGTAAGACAACATCACTCTGACTCCTGAGGTCCTGGACCACTGCGCTAGCAGGTGACATGTCCCTGCAGTTATTCCTCCCTCCTCTTATTCTAATGAATCTTGTTTACTCCGGTCCTGTGCACCTCCAGACAAAAATGGCCCTTCAGCTACTGCACATCTTATTTGTCCTTGCTTTTGCAATAAGCACTCACATCAATGAGTGTTTAAAACAGTGCAAAATTCAAAAGAAACTCCCCTAGGTGGTCTATGCATACAAATAAGTATATATTTTGCTTTTTTCATAAAAAGACACCCTGCAGGTTTCAAGCTTCTCTCACTGCAAGAAATATTCCCAGGCAACAATGCTGATTTGGTGTAAGCTGATCCGTATCGCTGGATCCTGCCTTTGTTTTCAGCAGTCCCCTTTCAAGGTGACTAAATTGAAGTACAGTTCCAGGCAGCCCAACAAGGGGGCAAGGCTGTTCTGCAAAATCTAAAAGGCTAAATAAGATGAGGCATATCTTCAGGCTAAAGAATTTGCTCATTTAAAAAAGCCAAACAAACCAACAACATCCACGCTGCTCTGAGAATGTCACTGGTAATATCAGAACTGGGAAGATTACACCAGCCTGGAGAAACCAACACCAAACCTCCTGAACCAGATCCACTCAGAACACCTCACATTTAATGGTTGAGGGTATGGGTAGAGTTTAAGGAGCTGCTTCCCAGACTCAGTGACTGGAAGCAAAGCACCTCAGTGAACCTCATTTATATGAGCACAACCAGTTCGGATCGTGTCAAGCAATACAACGGGTCAGCCCAAAACACACGGCTTACCACTGACCCCAGCACTTCCCAAACCAGCATGCACAGCACATATAAACAGGCAAATGAAAAATGCAGCTCTGTTCCTTCTAAGTGGATGAGCCTGAAATTGCTAGGAAAAAATATTTCCTGTCTGCACCTGTGTGAAACTGAGATTGCGGGAGAAAGCGCTCTCAGCACTAAGCATGGTATGGCAGCAATACACTAATCATTGAAGGATGTTCAACAGCCTTGGTAAAATGCAACAGCAAAGAGCAAATTTCCTAATCTAACAGGACTCCAAAGGTTATCTGATGCATCTGCACAGAACACGGGCTGGTCAATAGGAGGAGTTACACACACCCTCAACCAAGCTGTCAGTGAACACTGGCCACATGTAAGGTGTGGATGCACACCAGTCTAGAGGTGCTAAATCCTATTTTCAGTTTTTTTCATACATAAATCACCTCAGATACAGGCGTTCCTCACACATCAAGACTGTCCTTGACACCCTGGCTCACCACACCGAGCCTTTCAGCTTGTCTAAAAACCGCATCCTTAAAATGACGCGGGAAGTGAAAGACTCGAGGCAGCCTTGGCAAGTCATTGCTGGATCCTTCACAGTACTTCATCCCAGCAGGAGATCTGGAAAGCAAAACCTCCAGATGTGGTACCTCCTCCTCCTGCCAAAACAGACTCCTCGTGTTGGAGATGCCTCAGCAGCCTCTGGCTGGGTCCCCGCCGCAGCCCAACCTTCACACGTGCCCGTTGTCCTCCTCGCTTACAAGATCTCTTTGAGCTTTGAAGAAGCTGGAGAGTAAAACCACGTGCATGACCACATCCACAGCCCAGGAGGAGGTAAATCAGGCCACGCAACCAGAACATGAGAGAGCCGAGCCCCGACAAAGGCAGAGGAGGAACTATCTGGGTCACGGTGCGTTAACGAAGCCGGCAAAGCTTCAGAGCCAGCGGCAGGACCACAGGGAGAGGCCCACGGAGGTACGGTGCCTGCTCTGCAACGAGCACGCCTTACAGACTCAAGGCCAGACTGCTGCAAACTAAAATAGCAGCTGCATAAAAGGCACAGCCAGCTCTGCATATTCCAGATCAGAGCGGAGATAAATGATGAGAATCTCTATGCTATGCACAAACCCCAAAAAATCACCAGTGCATTTACAGTTCAATATTCTCCTAATCCCATCTTTATTTCTAGTGCATAAATAAAGCTCATTACAAATGATTTTCTTCAGAAACCTACTAGCAACCCAAAATAATTCATGAATGTGCTGTTTGCATTTCTACATCCTTGACACCCACGGTAAACATCAAAACAAGGAATTCAGTCAGTCACATCGGTTGTAAGATGCAATTTCTCTGTTCTCCATGGATTCTGTCACAGCTACACCCAGCAAACTCCTCCAGCAGCCTCTTCTGTGTTATTAAGGACAGATATATACAGCTACACATCCACTTTATTCCATCCACCTTGCTTTCCCACGTGAGCAAAGGCATTTTGTGACGACACACGTACACGTATTGAATAATTCATTTGTACAAAATAAATGAATTAATAAAATAGAGGAAATGTTTTCTTTCTTAGCCTTGACCACACACAAAGGCACCTGCTTGCTTTGTCCCAGTACCACACAGTGCCTCCTCTCCTCCCTCTCAGCACACCACCCCAGTACATCGTGCAGCTCTCATGTCCGTGGATGCACCAGGGGTGGTGGTGGAGGTGTTAAAACAGCACTGCAGCTTCTCTCACACTCGAGACCTGGAGCATCTGCCAGCCCAGGCAGGGTTGGTACAGGACACTACTGTCCCACCCACCTGCTGGGTGACTCCCTCCCTGCAGCCAGGGAGCAAAGCTGATCCAGCAGGACTCGCTTTGCTTTCAGCATTTCCTTCCTTGAGCGCTTCAACTAGGAAGAGACTTCAATAAACAAAAAATTTAGAGACAGAATTCCCTTTTTTTAAAAAATTATTATTATTAGCCCACACACAAACACCCCCACCAGGAACACATCACCACACAGCCCAAGCACAGAACGAGTGGCACAGCCAGACGTGCGCGGCGGCTGCACGCCTTGCACAGAAATCCAGATGAAACGCAGCCAGGTGCCTCTGCTTGGTGCAGGGAAGTACATCAACCAGCCACGGCGTCTCTCCGACTGTCTGATGACAACCAGGCACAGCGGATGTGCATAACCTCCGAAGCATTTTTAGTCACAGTATATCTTTAGCACAGAACACCATGCAAGTATTGAGCAGCAAAGCGGTGGCAGGTAACAGCTGATCAGACACGGGAGATGCTGGGGAGGAGGAAAGGATGTGCAGCAGCGCTCGAGAAGCCCAAATCACAGGCACCCAAATATGTAGAAAGGAGATCTCCTGCTTTCCCGACACCCAACAGCATCCACATTAGCAGCTCTGCAGGACCTGATCTGGCCACCTTAGAGAAAACGATCATCGCAGCACGAGCCCCACCAAGAACTCCTTTTCTGAGGGCTTTGTGGATTGCAGGAATCAGACACAAAGAGGAACTCTTGCTACCTGCTCTGCGCTGAATTACACATACACAGTCCTCCTGATTGCACACAAAAGGTAAAATTAAGCATAATCAATTTCCTTCAAAAGAAAACATGCATGTCAACCTTGCTCCACCAACCAGTAGGACTTTGCTGCTTAGCTCTTGAATGCTGGTTATTTCATGCAAAATTCAATGTTTGGCCTGAGTAATATGGTAATTTATAAAAAAAAAAAGAAGAAAAAAACCCCCAGAGATTATTACATTTAACACATTTGGAAATACAATTAGTCACACAAATAAGTAGTCCTCTCTGCCCCCAAAATAAAAAAAAAAAAGAAAAACTAGAGCGCAAATTCAAGAAACCAAGAATGAAGCTTGGCAATCTGCCACCAATGGAAAACAACGGCTACGGCTTATGAAATAACCCCACCGTTTCTGTGTATAATCAACATTTCCAGTTTGGCCTCCCTAAATTAAATCGGTTTTAATCTTCCCTGCTCAACTGGCACAATGTTGACTTCAGCTTTTTGGTGTCCATTTGTTCTACCACATGACATCATGAGATGCCTGCCAATAACACAGAGATGCCTAAAAGCCTTGAAATTCTTGGCTTTGGGACTCCAGGTTTTCTGAGAACTGTTAATTTACTTTGGCTTAAATCCTAGATTTTGGCTCCACTTGAAAAAAGTATTTCTCACACAGTAATTAAACTTGTAGTGGACAACACTGAAGCAATAGGAGACAAGCTCCAAAAAGAGTGTGTTGTCTCATCACGTCTTTCTGAGGTTTCTCTTCTTGCAGCCACACGAAGAAAGCAGTGAAGGAGCTGTGCAACAGCAGTGCAGGTTAAGTTCTAATTAGACAATTAAGGAAGAAGAAATGGTGTTTTGTTAGACAAAACTTTATCTCTTATTACAAAATTGGAGGAAGCCTTGTTGTCAATCAAAAAACAGCTTAAACTCAGTCCACTTAAAATTTAGAACAAGCCATTCAACTTCACAGCAGCAGGAAAATTACCTTTCCCAAAGTAAGGGGGTCTTAGCAGCATCCCTTTGGTGGTGCAAAGCAGGAGGAGCCTCGCCTCTCCTTCAACATATGACAAAACAGGGGACAGCACAAAGACAGCGTGTTGACCCTCAACACCATCCTCAGCCTGCTCCTTCCCCAGAGCTTAACAGGCATTGGGGAGCATTTCCCTGCACTGCTTGGGGTGCAGGAGAACAGAAATGGCACAAGACTGCAAGTTCAAATACATCACAGAATAGTCTGCAAAAATAGCTGGGCCTTGTAAGAAATACACTTCTCCATGGAAACCACCAGATGCTCCGAATTCTGGCAGACTAGAGAAAACGGGTTGGCATTATTAAAGGAAATGTCTATGGATTTAGGCTTTTATAATTCTAACCTTCAGGAAAAGAGAGGCAATTGCTGGTCTGCAGAACAGGTCAGCTGAACTTCCCACATCCATCCCTCCTCTGCCTGTCCTCAGCCAGCGGCACCGCGGCTCCCGGGGGGCAGAAGGATGGGCAGGGGGTGTGCTTTGCAGGTCTCTGCAGTGCTTTTAATTACAAAGACAGAATGGAAAGAAGCAAGGCAAAAAAAAAAAAAAGACACCCTGGGGTTTTAGAACACCTGTCCATACAAATAAGACACCTCCACATATTTAGGTGTGGGATGAGGCAAAGCAACGCTCCTGTAATAAACTAACGAACGTGACGTATGCATTTCAACATCTGTGTGTTCCAAACCTCTCACACTTGCTCAAGTGCACCATAAGCCATTACTATTCTCTCCCTCACCCAAAACAGTTCCCACTTTGGATGCCAGGTGGGGAACTACAGATTAATTAACTCCCAACTGCCATCGATGGGATAATTACACTCGCCCGTCTCTGGATTTCACTCTTTCCAGCCAAACATCCCCACCAAAAAGCAAATCCTAACCCTGACCCTCCACTTCTCCGCTCTATCCCAACAAGGCGCTGACCTCTTACCTGTAGAGGCTGGGATACACAATTCAGAAGAAGTTAATAGAATACTTTTAAAGAAATAAAAGTGCTGCAGCCTCAAAACATGAAAGGGATGGGCTACAAAGGAGCACTCATATAGAGAGCAATTATATTTTTGATATCTAATGGTTCTGCCTCAGGAAGCAAGAGCTGGCTAGCATCAAACTGTATAAAAGAAAGGATTATGGGCTCATGAAAAAAAAAAAAAAAAGAATACCATTTTGATTTAAAACCAGCAAAGCATAGTGCAGATTTGTTATTTTAACTCGCAGCGCTTAATTCCTATAACGAGCCAGAACGCCATTAAGGATTAAAAATACTCGAAATAGTTATGGTACAAGAAATTAAAAGTAACCTCACTTTTCAATGGCTGTTCACCAAATAGGCCATTCTTTGCTTCTCAAGACCGTCTCACGCTTGCACAATTCACCTCAGCTACGTAAGACTGCAGCACAGAAAAGAGTGTATAAATTCATTTCTGAGAAGCGACTGCTCCACAGCGTATCCCAGTTGTGGCAACTCCCAGCCAAAGGAACCCAAACCCTCCCCATGACGTCCCCACCAGCAGCAAAAGCAAAGCAGATCCCCCCTGCATTGCTGTGATTCAGTGCCATGTATGCTGGTGCCACTAGAACCACAGTCAAGTTTTTAAAATAAATTATCATCATTTAATCCCCAGTCTTAACAATCATCATCACGGGTGAAATAGAGAGTTTGCACAGAAAGAAAAAGATTTAGTTCTTCCTCAATTCAAGAAATTAAAGGATAATCCCCAATTATTCAGAATATTTTTGTAGTCTAGTATCTTAATTTGCTGTTTTACTTGTCTAGTCAGGGGTTTTGGTGCTTTTGTTGTGGGGGTTTTTTGAAGCATCTCATGTCCAAGAGGATTTAGAAATTAAACAAAACTGCTGCTCCCTGTTTTAAAGAAGGGGTACTTTCAGTGTGCCTACTTCCAAAGAAGCAACACAATCAGCTAAAAATATACTAATATGTTCTTTCTGCATTAGTCCATTAAAAAGTAAAAATAAAGAAAGAAGAACAGTTCCAGCAAGCAGACATGAAGAGGTCTCTACGGCACCTGCACCACCAGCACAGCAACATGGGACATGGGTCAACCATGAGAGACATGGCCAAGGCACCACGTGGGACTGGAGAAATGCATCTGTGCTCAGACATGGTGAGGCTTTGGGGATGCTGCAGGTATTTGGGGAACTGCAGCCACAGACAGCCCTGGGGGGACATCTGCCCTGCATCTTCTTTTCCAGCTGCAGTTCCCAAGCCACGGGACACAGTGAGATGTGTGCCAGGCCACAGATTGGCCTATTCAAGCTTTTTAACACAAACAATTCCAACATCAAATCATCACACTTCAGGTACTCGTACTTGGCCAAAGTTATCAAAGCTGAGACTTTCTCCAAGGTGTCTCTTCAAACCAACTCATGCAACCACAAAGCAGCGTGGGGTCCGACCCCCAGAAACGGCCACCCCAGCTCCTCCGCTGCCATGTGGAGAGCAGTCTGCCTCTTCCAAGAGCAACACCCTGATCAGGAGTACGTTCTGGAGGTTCTGTTTAGCATCCTTGGTCAACAGAGACCCAAGCAGACACACAAAGCCTGCAAGGAAAGGATATGCTTGGTCTGTACAACAGCAAGGCTGTGGAAGGCTGCTTGCCTTGGGCTATACAAGGATGGTTGGACAGCCAATCCAGCTTGGTTTTCTCCATCCTGGGCTGCACAGAGCCCAGATACAGTAAATACACTTTCTTTGATATTATATGTGTTCATGAAGACCTGAGCAGAGCTGGCACCACAGCTGCCTCACACCTGGGGGGTAAATTTAAGCAGTTTAGGTTATTTAAATGTTGGTTAGTGGTAAAGCCCAGCAGATTGGCCATGCCCCCTCAGGTCTGCAGCCCCAGGACCAGGGAAAGGGGTGTGAGCTGCAAACAAAGTTCTGGGCAGGCAGAGCCCACCATGGCCCCAGGTGGCACCCGCGAGCTTGATTTTCGTTTGCAGACCCTTGAAAACAAGGCTGAAGATAAGGTGGCCTCCGAGCACAACAAAACCACTATGCCTTGCAGCACACAGGCGTGAGGGAGTGTGATAAATGCCAACTGCTAAAGACTTCACTGCTCAACAAGCTGGTGACATTATCTCAATGCGTTATCCGGCTTCTTCACCCAAAGGAGCAAGCTCTACACTGCACAATTTTCAACATCAGATCGGGGGGAAAAAAAAAAAGAAAAAAAAATCAAACCAAAACACGAAAGCAGAACATTTCTCCCTATGCAGAAGGACCTCCTGACTTGGCTGCAGTGGTGCCAACAGAACTGGTGCAGCTCTTGGGCTCTCTCCTCCAGCAGGACCCCCAGCATGAGCTGATGTCCCTGTGGTCAGTACCCACCTGTCCTGGGGCACCCACCCACTCTGGGGTCCCTGTGCTACAGGGAGATCTGCAGAGGCTGCACAAGGACATCAATTTCTGCTGGTTTATTATAATTGTGTGTACAATACCCAGAGCTTATGGTATAACATAAAACTTATGCCTTTTCTACTTTACAGTAGAATGCTGTGCTAGAGCTGACCTGCAAATGGGGCTAAGATGATACATAGGGACATGATTTTTTTTCTTGCTCAATCACTCCCAATTGTGTTTGAAAGTTTACATTTCTGTTAAGAAATCTCCAGATGAATACACCAGTAGATAAATAAATACACTGGTGACAGTTAACAAGCCACCTTTCGACAAGATTGATAATCCATTTATACAAGTGTCTCTGTGTATCAAAAAAAACCCCATCCCATAATGTGCACATGTTATTCTTCAGGAAAAAGGAAGATTACCTCCTGTCACACCCCATCTATCCCAACCCACTCCATTCCCCCCAAAATGCCATCTTCATCTGTCCACTCACGGGCTTTCCACAAAAAGCCCATCTCCTCCACGCGTAATAAAAGTGGTACAGAAAAACTCAGGACTGGGGTCCATGACAGAACACAAAATGTTCTGGTGAGAGATGCAATTCAAAATGCTGCTTACTTTGTGTTATGAAATGATAGCCACATTTCTGTAGGTGACATCTCTTTCTGACAATCTCTGTGGCCATCACTTTCTTATAAACCCTCCTGAAAACCCAATCTCTGAAACTTTACTTTGAATTATCCAAAGGAATGTTAAATTATGATGCTGAAAAAACAAATTAATAACTAACCTACCTGAAAAGCAAGTCACCCAAGAGCCAGTCAAGTAACTCCACTCCCTTTTCCCTCTTCCCATGTCTCAGCTGCTGAGCCCAGAGCCCGCTGGAGCAGGAACCTGCCCACCCACCACAGCACCACAGAAATTGGTGCCTTTGCATATTTTGGGGGTGCAGGCCAAATTACTGACTAATTGACTGTTTTGACTAATTCAGGCTGGATTGGCAGAACAGAGTGAGCAACTCAGCAAGGTTTGAGTGTCTCAATCTGGCTCCTTTAAGAATGTTCCTATAAAAAAAATCTCAAACCCACAAAACTACTTTACAAGATTACCTTTTAAGTAAAAATCCTGGGTTTATGTTTCCTGAATCCATTTAAAAAAAAACATATACGGGTTTTTATGACTCTCTTGATTTTTATAAGAGCCCTTCAGAACAGAAAAAAGCTACTGACTATCCAGAAAAATAAAAATTTTATAGAAAAAAAAAAGAGCTGTCAAAAGCATTGACTGGTTAAAAAAAACTTGCTAATTTCTTTAAACTACAGTGAGCTTGAATTTTGGGACAAACCACAGCAGGTACGTAACTTTAATACAAAAGTGTAGTTCTCTTGAGTCTTTAAAACAATCAGATAAAAGAGACAGAAGAGGATGACAGAATTCACTGGTTTAAACTGACAGGGTATGTTTCTGAACAGCTACAAATTAATATAAAAACAATATTTAAAGATGGAATTTGAAGGAAAAAGGGCTGCTGGAGGACAAGCATCTGACTCTGCAGCACTCCAGAGCATCACCAGTCAAAGCAAAGTGTTTGCTTCGGACCCATTTGCTTCCAACCTTTGGGAAGGCTGGAAGGGGGAAGATCATTTTGCACCATTTTGTGTGTAAAGGGACCTCCAAATGCTTCATTGTAATGTTTAATCCTGAGCAAAAAATCTCACAGAAAATGCAACTAAGCTTCTGCCCAGTTCCAGCTTGGACTGACAGAATAAATCCAATGCTGGCCAGAGGGAAAAAACTTCACTGCAGTTCACACAGAGTGGAACTATGGCACAGCAAGTGGAGTTTCTCTGTTGACTCGTGTTTTATCAACATAAAGTTCATTTTTTTCCTTGTCTGTGTTTCTAAGAGGTCCCAGGAGGGCAGACGAGAACTAAAACCCAGCCCACTTTTCCACATGGCTCTCCCAGGCACTGGACCAGCCAAATGAAGATTTTCAGCATCCAAACACTTCATGCAAACTCACCCCACCCTTTCTAGGACCCCTACAATTTCAGATGGTGGAAAAACACTAGGGAAATACAAATATTCACACACACAGGTGTGCTGCAGGCAGTGGCCACCTCTGCCCACTGGGGTCAGGCTGCCCATGCTCCAGTATGGTCCTAGCCTGGCTCAGCCACGTGGCCTCGGAGCAGATGAGCTCCACAAAAGCCATTATTCCCCTCCCATAGGAGGTGTGTTTAAGCTGGGATGACACAGGCTTGATGGACCCACCTGCAGACAAACCACCTTTTTGGCTTTTAAACCTTGGGAAGCTTTACAACTCATTTAAAGGCAACACATTGGATTTTTTTATACTGTTTAAACCTCCATTTTTGCAGGCTCACAGCGTAAGACCATATTGCAGCTCAAAATCTGTCATGTCATGCACCTGAAAGGCCTGTCAGAACAGGTACACTGCTTCATCACCTGCCCATCCACAAAAAACAAACCCCATCCAGTTTGTTTCGTGCTGGGGGAAAGAGGGGAAGCTCTTCAGAAACACATTTCAATAGTCACTAACATTCAGTCATGTGAGGATTTAGCCACGGAGCCAGTAACTCCTCTCTCACTGACCTGTATTTGCAAACTTGCATTGAGAACATTTTTTCCCTCATTTTAATTTAATTTAATTGAGAAGCAGGTGCCTGCTGCCATCCCGCAGGGCACATTTATATACTCATGCTGACGTTACAGAGGTTCCCTACCATTACTGCTGCACGAGCCAAACCCGTGCAGGGAGAGCCAGCATCTCACCCCAGCCTCTATGGCACAGCCAAAAAACTGGGGCAGCCTCATGCCCTGCTGAAGGACCCAAAGCTGGGCACTTGGGTCCCAACCCCACAGGAGGGATGGATGGACAGACAGCCATCTCACTGCCCTGGAGGGCAGGTGGCAGCTCCCAGCAGTGATGGCTTCCCCAGGGTAATTCCCACTGCTGGGGCTGCCCGGGGCAGAGCTGTGCTGCAGGGTGGTGGCCATGGGCTGCTGGCGTTCCGTTTGCTGCAGTAACTGGTTTATTTTTTCACAACCAGTCCCCTTGCAGGAATAACTCAAAGCGTTAGCTGAGCATACATGATTTACATATTTCCACAGTACAGAATTAAAACCACGATGGCCAAAATAAAACCTCACTGGAGATGACACACAGTTCATACCGAGGAGAGCAAAACAGGGCAAGGAGGAGCAGGGTGAGAAAGGACCAGAACTGAGAAGCTGAAGCAGCTCAGTTACCTGGGAGATACACCCCTCTCCAGGCAATACCATCTACTATTTTCTCAGTACTAATACTATGTCAAATCCTAAAAGCACGTGAAGGTTGCTCAGTTAAAGGGTCTGCTTCCAGAGATCAAGAGATCTCAGCATCCACTGAACTCTGCATGAGCCATATTCACATGCACAGCTCATTGATAAAAATAATGCCTGACTTCTCAGCCAGTGCTTTTCATCTGTTGGTCCAGAAGCACGGCAGGACCGAGAAGGATGGCATCATTAGCTCCATTTTACAAACTGCAAAGCTAAGACAGTGAGCTAACATGACTTGTCCAAAATTCATCCTTTCAGAGGCAAGGAGAGACAACCCAACAAACCAGGGTTCTTTTTCACCATTTTATGCTCTAGGCTACATCCCTCAATGCCCAGAACAAGGCACAGTTCACTGAATGGACGCACTGCCAGGAGCTCACACCATTCCATAGCCAGTTTTTAATAGATTTCAAACCCTCTGAAGTCAAAGCAAGTATTTCCCTGAAAGCACATAACTGCATGGGTTTTTTTCTTCTTTTCTTTTCTTTTTAAAAAGTATTTAAGGCAAGAATATTCATCACCGTTCTGTCCACTCCTTGGGAGGGTGGGTAGGTGTTCAGCACCAAAGGTATAATCAAGTGCTCAGATAGGCTTAGGAGTTTTAAAGCGAGACATGTGTAATAAAAGCAATCACAGACAACAAACTACTAAGAAGAGCAGTAATGGGATTATCTGTCAACACAAACAAAAGGATAAATACAAGCAAAACCATCAGTCCCTGAAACCTAATTCTCATGTATTTAATCTGAGACTATGGCAGGGAGATTAAAGAACCTGAGGAACAAATAAAAAGTTATTGATTGTAAAATTCTTGCTTTAAACAAGGTATTTGTTTATGGTTTAAGCTAACCAGCATACAAAATGTATGGCAGCAGCTAATTTAACCACAGATGCCAAAGAAACTCCACCATCCCTGTTGAGTACGAGTCAGGCGCTGGCGCTGAAGCTCCTGCTCACCCTCTCCCTTCACCACATTCAAGCAGCAGGAAAAAACCCCAACCCACCACCAAATCCCAGTGTAGCTGAAGCCAAACACACAGTTGCATTCAAATCCCCCTTTCATTTTGCCAGCTTTACTTGTGTGAACAAGGCCAATGCTGAGACCCTCTCCTTTAGAGCTCCGCGCTGGGAAGGCAGCACAGCCCTGAAAGCACCATCTGCAGCACCCTCCACTGCACCAGAGGAGTGATGGAGCAAAGAGCAACTGGTCCTTCAACCACTCTGCTGCCTGATGCTCTCCTGAAGCCTGCATTAAAGCATGGCATCGCTCGTCTTTGCCCCTTAAACACGCACACACACACGCATGCACGCATGGCATCGCCCGTGCAGGCGGCAGCGGGGCGCAGAGAGGGAAGGCAGGAATGCTTTTATTCCTCCCACTTTCACAGCAAACCTTGCCAGCTGCCCTCTTACCTTTCCCATGTTCAGCACCGCTGCCAAGGCTCGATCCAGATGAAAGGTCCTGGCACAAGCACCCATCCTGCTCCCCATGCGACCCCTGAGCACAGGTCGGAGGGAAGAGAGGGGGCCTGGGAACGTGAAGAGGCTCTGGCTGCTCCCAGTTAATTTGATGGGACCCAACTTCTGATCCAATTAAAACCCAGCACTTGGGGACCAGCAGAGGTATTTCCACCACTGCCAACCCTACCCACCTGTATGACTGATCCCCAGAGCCCACAGCGCTGTGGCTCCTTCCCGAGGGACGGCACTCTCATACACTGCGACCCAGGAAGAGATCCTAATTTATTTCATAGGATGGGATCAGGCCCTCATTGCACAACAAGCCTCAGTGACACCTACGAAACCAGGGAAGGCTGCCTTGGACAGGGATACCATGTCTCATATAAACAGGAGACCCATTTCCCTACCCCTGCCCCAGAGTCTCAGACACCCCAACGCTATCTCCCCACACCAGGATTTCAGACCCCCCCCATCTTTTTAGGAAGCTGTTCCCTCCCCTGTTTTACACAAACATCCATCTGACCTCTCCCTATGCAACACCAGCAGCTACAAGCTCCCAAAGAAGAGTATTTAATAGGCCAGAAGGTTCCATCTTCATTTTTCACCTCCTTACGCAACCGTGCCACTCCGCACATGACCGAGGAGATTTTCTGCAAACAGCTCAGCTATCCACCTAATGCTTACTTAATGGAAATGTTTTCAGAAAAACACTACAAGAATTTTCAAATAGAAACAATTAGCATTCACAGTAATTTGCATCTACTTTCCCCCATTTCTAAAGCAGCGTGCCCTGCTTTAATATTAACCCCTGCTTGCTCATCAAAGCCCAGTGCAGGGGACTTACCCACACAACTCCCATTAGAGACCACAGGAGCAATTCAGTGCCACAGTGAAAAGATTACATGGTGATGCTTGGAACTCAGGGGGACTCCCCTTTGTTTTTAAGTGTCCCATGTGTCAGCAAAATGAGCTGCTTCCATCATGCAGCAGCTATTTCCACCAGCACTCTTATTTCCTAATCCCTTCTCCTGTACATCCACAAGCCTCAGCAAGGGACCAGCAATGGGATTTACAAGCACAGCGTTCATCAAATCGCTTCCCCCCATCACCTAAGGCACCCCCAGTGCACAATAGGCTGAGACCAGAGCATCTGAGCTCCACTAGGGGCTGGAAGGCCCCCAGTCCCTGGAGTGGGGAGGGGGATGGAAAGATTTCATTAACCTGAAATGCTGATGCAGGCTCATTTTGAAAGCCAGGTATCTCATGAACATCTACATCTCAGTGAACACCTTTACACTGAGAACCTGGGTCTTCCAAAACATGAAACAGCACGTCCTACCTTCAAGATTTTGAAAGGTATCAGAACAAGAACACCTTGCTCGCTACAAGGATAGTATCTCTGAAGACACACCGTGTCTGGTACTCACAAGGCAGTCAGCGGCCCAAGTGGGTCGGCCCTGGGGTAGGCACCGTTTCTTACACCTACATCACGTAGGAGAAGGTGAGCAGATGGGGATGAGAGGAAGCACAGAGGAATTCCCACGAAACAAGACTGTATTTGCAAAGCTGCCCAAGAGACTTACGGCTCAATCAACACAAGATGAGCATGCTCTATGAGGCAAAGAAGAAAGGGAGCAGCTTCTTATTAAAACACAGCATCTTTTTTGCTGTCTAGCAGAGCTCCACAAGATAGAGGTGGGATTTTTTTCCCCCCTTCTTTTCTGAAACCCTGAAGAATTCCATGAAAAAAAGTCCAGGTTTAAAGACTCCACATCTGACAGCATCTAAGCAGAGACCGCTCATGCTCTGCAGTGCTGTCCCCTGTGTACCCACACTGCTATTCAGTCTTTAAGAGATCATATACTCCTTTTCCTGCAGGACTCCTGCCTCCTCCAGCTCGCTGGTTTGATGGGAAGCAGCAAGTGATGAGAAACAAAGGGGAAAAGTCTTGTCAATCTCTGCCTGATTCAGTACCAAGTTCTGGTTGCAGCAGGGAAGATTTGGATTTATACTCATGTATATATATACCTGAGTCCTGTAAACAAGATGGCTGGCATGCAGCAAGGAGACAGAAATACAAGGAGCATCTGGATTGCTCAGAGGATGGTCTGGGTTATTGGTGATGAGCTCAGTGGCTAGGTATAAACATCCAGCCACTTACTGACTGCTACCCAAATGGAAGGGACACACGTAACCAACACAACACTGGGTTCTTTAAAGCATTACAACATAAACTGTACAACTGAAGGATTTCTGAGAGATTCTCTTTGCAAACCATATTACTTTAATGCAGGTGTTGAAGGGCTTTTGGGTAAGGAGGCTTCTGTTTGCTTTTAAGGATAAAGGATATATATAAGGATATATTACTAATTACTGAAACACGTCTGGCATCAGTAAGATGTGCAACAGACTGAACAGAGGTCTCATGTCAACATCTCCTGAACAAGGTAAATAAATGAATTCCAGGGCAAGGGCTGTTGACAGCACACCAAAACACCCCCCTTGCTTTCTGCTCCCTAAGATCATTTCAAAGCCTGCAGGTGTGTATTAAGTTCAGCCATCTCAAATGATGCAACTGTGCGTAAGGGAAAGGCTGTGGTTTATCATCCTCCAAGCAGCTAGCCACAGGAACTTAGTAACTTACCATGTACACGCTCCTGCTGCAGAGGAACCTGCAGAGCACAGACACTGCTTGCATATTTTGACTTGACTGTTTCCTCCACACAAAAATACACACAGTTCAAGATGAACCTCAGGAAAAGGTAAAACTAAGTATCACACCTGACTTTGCAAACACCTTTCTTTGCCTGTTGCTTGGTGTAAGTTGTATCCTGTACAGTTACTACACCACCAGAAGTATGAGGCTGCTGTTTCTCTTTCCCACAGACAAAGCTCAGAATAAAGTCACCCTCCAAAAGTCATACCACACTCTCCTTTTTTCTCCTGTGAGCTCAATTAAAGATCTGCTAAACCTGCCTACATACAAAATTCAGTAGCCTCTAGGACTTTGAAACGCGTCCTAGCCCGGTGTGGAACAGCCGCTGGATCATTAATACTCTACTTCAATGTAAATGTTTAAAAACTATGCAAGAATTGAAAATTAGATCCGCCCCCGCCAGTTTGGGTTGTGCACGGTACAAAGTTGCATCTGAAATGCCTCAAAGTGCCACGGGCAACTCCATCCAGCGCAGCGCAGTGCCACCTCGCTAACAGCATCAGGGAGCAGTGGAATCAGAGAAAGCCTTTGCTGAACCCAGAGGACTGCCAGGCCTGGGGAGGGATCTTGGATGAAATTCAGAGGGGAAGGAGTTTTGTAACAACAGAAAATTATTACTTCCCACAAAAGCTTCCTTTGGAAATTAGCTCCCACCCTTTACATTCAGCCACTTCTGCTTGCTTTTTTCTGCGTGGTGCAATGCTGATGGCACCTCTCACACTCAGAGCTGACATTCTCAACCGAAGCAAACACAAAGGAAGCCGAGTTCTTGTCCATCACCTGGAGATAAAACACAGTCACTCCCAGCTTGCCTCCTCAGACTGGCTCACTGCAGCATGCTTCAAGTGCTTCCCAAATAAATCACAGAATACATCCGTCCAGAATGATCTTCCCGACTCCGAGGTTTGGGGAACAGGAAGATCCCATGCAGCTAAAGCACTTCCAAACCCATTTTTCAAACACTGGAGAATTCCCAAAGCACCCCGAGCGTCCTCAGCACCTCACTAATGGTTGAGATGAGGATGCTGTCAGAGCCCGCACGTCCACGGCTCGCGGTCTCCGTTTGGGAAGCTGTCCACCCCCGGAGCAACAGTCTTCCGTGGATCCGTGGGCTGGATGCTTGAGAGGGATTAACTGTGTAAATGATGAATTCCAAACTGATTTCCTGCTTCCTCTTTTTCTGCAGGAGGTCTCAGCAAGGTACCTGCAGGCCTAAGGATACTGAGGGTTTATTTGGGAACACAGAACAGCCTTGGTTGGAAGAGACCTCTAAGATCACCCAGTCCAACCATTAACCCAGCACTGCCCAGTCCCCACTGCCCCATGTCCCTCAGCACCACATCTCCACGGCTCTGAAATCCCTCCAGGGATGGGGGGACTCCCCCCCTGTCCTGGGCAGCCTGGGCCAGTGCTGGGGAAACCATTCAGTGAATGTCTCTAAGGGATATGTCCTCTTTAAGGGATGTCTCTATTTTTGGAGGTGGGGACAAGGTGGGTTTACCCTCCTGTCACAGCAATAATGGCCTTGGTTTTAAGATGTGAACTAGGAGAGCCAAGGCAGCTAATGCCTGTGCTAATTTCGTAAGGACTGATTGGAAGGAAACAACAGTGCATTTTCTAAAGGTCAAAGCCTGTGCAATCATACATTTTGCATGGGTGAAAGTCACTTCTGTGACAGAGCGAACAAAAGAGTGATGAGAAGGAAGAACAACAGCAGTCAAATTTCGGTATCCCAGGCAAAAAGGAAAATTGCTACACTCTAATGTGTGTGGTTTTGGGAATGTGATTTCAAAAGCAACTTTTACATTTTCAAATATTAATTCCTAATTTTCTCTTTTAATACTCTCTGTTTAGAAAAATCTCCTGGAAGCACATTCGAGATGTCAACTATTGTATCGGCAACAATGGAAAATAAAAGCTTAGGCAAAAACGTATACTGAAAACATCACCTTTCTCGATTGGTTGAAGTCATTTACTCCAGTAACACTGTCATGCTGAGAAAATGATCTTTTGTCTATAACTGCTACATAGCTATTAAGCATTTTAGCATATAAGTATGATATTTTTCTTCTTTAGTGTGCAGCTCTTACGCAGAAACAAGGTGTGGAGGGAAAAAAAATAAAATCAGCATTTAAGCTTGGATAGGAAGTTCAAAAAACAAACACAGTCAACAATGAGACGGTGTTTATACTGCAGAGAGGGAGAGAATTAAAAAAAGCATTTAAGTGGAAGCACAAATGGCTGCCCCATTACAAAATCAATGACAATGTGACACATACCTTGGGTCACTCGCTAAAGGGCTACTTAGTAAACAGGAAACAAGAATTTCCCCAGCAATCCCACACCTGGGGATGCTGATGAAGTAGAAGGTATCAAAGCATGCATATCTTAATTCACAGATTATCCTTATCAAGCAGAACTCTGCGCTTGTTTTTAATTTAAAAAGTAATTTTAAAATACCTTGAAGAATCTGAACAAAAAGAACATCCAAGTGGATGCCCACAGCCGTGCCCAGCAGCCAGAGCAGGGGAGGGAGAAGGGAAGGGAGGAGGAGCAAGGGAGACATCCTTCCCTTCACTAATCTAAGGTGTAAAGACTTCTCCATCATGACAGATTTTTTTAAGAAGCTATCACACATTCATAACACTAATTGATTTTCATAGAGAAGAGAGCAGATGAGGTCTCTTTGGGAACTGCCTGCTACATTTCTGCTTGAAAGGAGATCACTGCTGGTGTGCCTCAGCTCCTTCATAAAAAATTTAATTAACAATATCTCCAAGAACGAACCCACAGTTAGGTCTCCAGCTATCATGTGACTATCAGCACTCCGACGCACCACGGCAAATTAAACCTAAGCAAACGATACCTGTCGCACATGGAGCGGCTGGCACGTTATCACCTGGGCAGGTTCTCAGGGAGGAGCAAGGATGGGATGGGAAGCAGGAATGCACACAAAGGGATCGTGAGATTCCTGCATCCAGTCTGGCAGTGACAGCTTATTTTCCTAGCTGCCACTTCTGATGGCTACACATTTCTATTCATGATCCGGTGGCGATGCCAGAAAGAAAAATGCTTAATAAACCATGATTCCAGCTGATGAGCTTCACAAATCTACATGTTGGGACTAGTGGGAACTGCGTGCATTCACCCTGTGCTCTCAGAGGGACAACTGAGTAACGGAGACTCGCGTGTCCCACGGGAGAGGCACTGCACTGTCATCCCCAACCGATGCCAGGAATAGAAAGCCACCATGTGCCGGTCTGGAAGTCCCATCTGGCACAGCAGTGGAGAAGAGGAGACAAGACTGGATTTCTCTCCATCACCACCACCACCCTCGCTGCCTTACCCTGCAGGAGCTCTCATCCTCGGAGGATGTGTTCCTTTGACAAACTGAAAGCAGGGGGGGAAGAGATCTGGAAATAGCAAGAGGTCCGGCGCTATAAACAGATTACCAAAATCACTTCTTTCTGCACTCCAGGCTTGCATACACTGCAAGGAAGAGCACGTTCTAAAATTTTCCCAACTGCACAGTAATTAGTGCTGATTTACAAGATGGGCAGCGGATACTGCCCGCGCTGTATTTTTAGTGCCTGTTTTGATATCCTTTAAAAAAAACCAACTTCCACCATTGCAGACGCAATACCAATACACTTGATTTATTATCTATAATGTCAAAATTGAAAAGGTTAATCACCACTATTAGTCAGCAAAAATGAGGCAAGATTATCACTTGAATGCTGCAGCTGACAGTGGGAGCAGCGCAGGGGAGGACGGGTGAGCACACTCAGGCACCGTCAGCTTTCGACCTGCCGGAACCTCCGCTCCTCCGGGCACATCCGCAGTCTGCAACGCTGCCATCATCCCCAGAAGGTGAGAGAGTGCAAAGTGCCTTCACCAAAGATTGTACCAAAAATTAGAAAAGTACTACTTCATGCAGCCTCAGAAGTATGGGCAAGGTGCTCTTAGGGTTATTGTTATGGCAATTTTTAGTTATTTATAGATTCATAGAATAGCCTTGGTTGGAAGAGACCTCTAAGCTCACCCAGTCCAACCATTAACCCAGCACTAAGTCACCACTACCCCATGTCCCTCAGCACCACATCTACACAGCTCTGAAATCCCTCCAGGGATGGGGACTGCCCCCCTGCCCTGGGCAGCCTGGGCCAGTGCTGGGGAACCCTTTGGGGGAAGAAATGTTTCCTAATATCCAATCTAAATCTCCCCTGGCACAACTTGAGGCCATCACCCCTCGTCCTGTCACTGTTACCTGGGAGAAGAGACCAACACCCCCTGGCTACCCCCTCCTTTCAGGGAGTTGCAGAGAGCAATGAGGTCTCCCCTCAGCCTCCTCTGCTCCAGACTGAACCCCCCAGTTCCCTCAGCCGCTCCCCATCACACTGTGCTCCAGACCCTGCCCCAGCTCCAGTGCCCTTCTCTGGACACACTCCAGCCCCTCAGTGTCCTTCTTGTCGTGAGGGGCCCACAACTGCAGACAGTATTTGAGGGGAAGTTCAGTTCGCTTTAGTTTCACACGCCTGACAAAATCCAGCTGGTGATGCTGTGCCCAGCGCCACAGACCTGGCAGAGGTGGGTCTGCCAAGGTGTGGGGGAGAGCAGAGTCACACAAGGATGGCAAAGCAGACACCCCTTACTCACCCTGCCACACCTGTGTGACCCCAGTGTCCCAGCCCAGTGCCATCCCACACAGACATCACCCCATCCACATCTGCAGCGCTCCCCGCAATCCTAACCAGAGGTTACGTTCCTCAGTGCTGAACCAACCTGCACCAACCACCTGGATTCACCTCCCAGGGACCAGCACTGCAGCCTCAGGTAAATTCATCCTTAAGAATGAGCTGCAGACTCCAGCCATGCCACAGCTTTTTTGAAAGGAAGGCCGGGGGAGGGAGAAAGAACATCACAAATACACTATCTACCTAGCTCGTCTCCGCGACAGTTGGCAGCATTATCTTTTTCTTCAGTAGTTCAAAAAAAGCCACCAAAAAACAACCACTAAACCACCACCAGCGATGGGATGCAAGAAGAACTATTTTTATATATGTTGCGTGAACATAAACACTTATTCAAAAAGCTCTGTCAAACCAGCAATCTGGAAAAGAAGAGCTCCTGAGAACCCTGCTGCACTACTACCTGGTCTGTAACCACCAAAAAAGAGGCAAAAATCATCCTTGGCAATCACCAATACCATCCTGCTTCAGACACAAAGGACTGGACCCACACATACCAGCAGCACGTTTAGCTCAACGCATCTGCCACAGGCTTAGATGGGAAAAATCATAGAATGGGTTGGATTGAAAGGGACCTCAAGATCATCTCGTTCGAACTGTCCTGCCATGGGCAGGGATCCCACAGGTTCCAACAGTTCTGGAATATGAAAATACTATCGTGGAAAAATGAATAGTAAAACACATTTGTAAAATTCAAACTGAGAAAAAATGACGAGAAGTTATTAAATATTTGAAAATGAGACCAGGCTGGAAGTTCAAAAAATAAAATTAAACCATAATTTAATTGCTGTGATAGACGTACCATCCACAAGACATTCAAGGACACCCACTGCTGTATTCCCAGGATTACAAACTCGCTTATCCTCACATTGAAGGGCTGCTCTAACCTGAAACACAGCATGGGAAAACCAAAGCCTTGGATCTACTGTGGCAACTACTTTACACTACTTTCCAAACCAACCAAAAGTGTGAATAATACACAGATTTTAATGCTTATGTAAAAGCAAAATGGGATTACACCTTGCAGCTGTTGATCACTAATCCCATAGGTGGGAGACACTTTAAGAAGTCACTTCAAACAAAAAAAACAACCCCAACTCTTCATAGAGATGTCTATTGACTATTTTCAAGGTACAGGAATATTTCAAAGAACCTGTTTATTGTGCAGAACTTGTGTTTATTATGCCATTTTATGCTCTTAAAAACAGGCTTTAATTTCACCATTTTCATGTAATCAACACGGTCTTGGTGATTTTTTTTTTAAACAGGTTTAAACTTGAAAAGACCTGTATTTACATCAGTCATTAAAATTTGAGTTCTGTGTAACAAGCAACTGTAGCAACTATTTTGCAGTCTTTTTATTTATTAAGTATAGCAGTCCAGTGGTAAAGACATGCAAATAGAACATGAAATATTTATGCACAGTGCAATATCTCCAAGAAAAATTAAAAAAAAAAAAAAAACAAAAACAAAACAAAAAGTGAATTTTTATTTTGAGAGGTACAGGGAATTTAGAGGTGAGTAAAACACTGCTCAAAATTAGACAGGTAACACTAGCTGATGGGGTAAAAAAAACCTCCAATGCATGCAGAAAGGTCAGACCTGTACTTAATTCATCATTTGAGAGGTTTGTCATTCAAAATGTGGGCGAAAGCTCAAAGATGAAACAATGTCATTCCCAAAAGGCCACACAACCAATAATCAGAGGTGTTATCAAGTATTTTCCCTGGGGCAGGGGGGGCGGGGGGGGGGGAAAGGGAAAAAAAGCCTGAACAAAAAATCCAAACAAAAAACCCCAACCACACACACACACAAAAACAAAACAGAAAAAAAACCCTGCAACATAAAAAACCAACCACAACACCGGGTGGGGGGTGAGCCATATGTTTTCATGCAGTACTCCAGGATGGAAATTCAGCGATTAAAGAGTTAAGAGAAGCTCTAAAAGTATCTCACCCTGATATGCTGAGAATTTGCTGGGATCTCACGGAGAAACGGGTGATTCTTACATACCATATGTTCTGCAAACACTTGCAACAACACAGAGGGGAGCCAGGGATGGAAATCCACCTTGGCTGCTGAATTCTCCCGCTTCCCCCAAAGCGATGGAGCCCAACGGACAACGCTGGTGGAAACCCAGCAAACCTCACCCCATCGCAACAGCCTCAGGAGCAAAGGCAGAGGTGGGCTGGGTGGGGGGAACAAGGGCTCTTCCCAAGGCTCTTTGACTGACAGAGCGGCATCATCCCCGGTGTCACCTCCCCTGGTCTCAGTTTCTACATCTCACGGTGGGGCAGGGCAATAGAGGTGTCAAAACTTTGAGGACCGACTGGAAATGGGCAGTCACAACACTTCAGTCCACTTGAAAGACTGTGGCGTTCTCACAGGATGGAAGATGGACCTAAAGACACCACTAAAGATGTTTTGTTCTGGTTTGTTTCCCCCCCCCCAGCAATGCCTAGTACATCGTAACCAACCCCAATTAGATGCCAACGAAGGCAAGGCAGATGCACTTTTATTACATTCATAAATCAAGGTAAATCTAGAAGCCTCTGTTGTTGCAAACCTCCATTTACTTTTAGATGCCCCAGCCCTGGAAGTGTTGGCCCCTCCCTGGCAGTGTTCCAGGCCAGGTTGGATGGGGCTTGGAGCAACCTGGGCTGGTGGGAGGTGTCCCTGCCCATGGCAGGGGGGTTGGAACGAGATGAGCTTTGAGGTCCCTTCCAACCCAAACCATTCTACGAAACACTGACTGGCCAGCCCTTGGATCTCCTTAATTAGCCAACCCCAGCGAGCACATTACTACAGCCCAGAGATAGGACAGAGATCCCACACCACTCTGCAGAACATGACTGTCACCATAAAGTTACTTATTTTACATCTACAACATAAGTTTCTAGGTATGCAGAAGGCTTAACATTACTTCTTGCCCCCCCCCCGATTTTTCTGCAAGGGGAAAACTCACTATTGCACTAATTTCATTCTTGCACTAATAAATGCAGACAAAAATATCTTGGAGGAAAAAAAAGAACAAAAGCACAAACTAGAATTAGTAAATAACACATCACAGCATTGTGATGTATGTCTAAGTTACAGTGATGTTATCTCTTCAAGAGTTTCCACATCAAGAATTCATTATTGATGAAAAACACAGAGAATATAATAATTTAATATTATTGTTTATTTTGCATGACAGGATCAGGACAAGATAATAAAAGGCCAATGACCTTCTTAAATCTACTACAATTTACAGGACTTTAGAAGTTAATTTACATACCCTGTCTCATCTTCCCCCTAAGAATTTACAAATAACACTTTTCCAGTATGAAGCCTTTATTCTCTACTGCAGCTATGTGAGAAATCTATACAAACCAGGAGAAACTCCTGAAATGTACTTGTGCTGATACCTTCACAAAAATAGCCTGGAAAAATACAAGAACTCTGATGATCTTTTCTCAGTATTGCTTATTTTAAATGCTACTCGCAACACGGGGAGGTAAAAAAGCATTCTTACAAACAACAAATTTTGAAGGTGATGACATCCCTTTGCAAACAGGAGCTGCTGCCAACAACTAGCCACACATTTTTTTTCTCCCTCTTTACCATACCTACATTTTTAAGGAACACTCCTTTTAATTAGAGCGAGGACACATGAAATGGGAGGCCAGGGGATTGCATCCTAAGAGACACACACAGTGTAGATAAATGGGGCATTTTTGCTGATGAGAAAGCTGATTCTTTGACTGATCAAAAAAAAAAAATAACCCACCGCAAACCCAACCCCACCACAGCACCTGAAACCAAACCAAAACCAACCAACCAACCCTCAAATCTTTCTACCAGTTCTCTCTCAACATCCAGAAAGCAATGAGGAGGAGGACAGGAACATAATGAACTCCAGCTCTAAAGTCAACCTCTACCTCAGCCAGAGAAACCTATGCTGAAATCATTAATTACTGGCATTTAAAACATTTTTTGATATCTTCAGATACAAAAATACCATAACGCATTTCTCACAGAGGTATACAGAAATATGGGAAATGTGAAAGCAAACATCCACTTGAATGTCAAAACGTTCATTCCAGGGTGCCCAAAGTCCTTTTCATGCTAAATTGTCACATACAAATCTAGGCAATACGACATTTTTTGAGGCGAAAGCGCTGGAGGGAGTTGGAAGAGGTTGGTTACTTACAGTTGGGCTTCTCTTCCCAAATTTGATGCATTTGATTTTGAGAGTTAACATATCCTCTGAGATGAGTCTCTAAAGCTAATGTCTCAATCTGCTGCATATTCAGTGCAAAATGAATGAAGAGATCACACGTTGAAGGTCGTATAAATATCTACAAGGACTGGAAAGAACTTATAGCCGGAAAGAAAAAGCTTAAACCTAAAAGAAAATAAAACGTGCTGCTGGAATGCTGCTGCTGAAGAGAGAACTGATGCCCTACAAGAACTACATTAATTTTAGACGCCGTGCTCTGCCAGGCTGCAAATCAACGTGACAAGAGGGTTCCTTTGAACCCTTACCTATGAACTACTCGTGCGTGCACACTTACGTGGCAACACAACGTGCAAAACACGGCAAGTTTGGGAGTTGTGAGCATTCCTGAGCAAACCAGCTGGTTTGGGCTAACCTTTGGGTAATTGCCCTGGGAGAGGAAGGAGGGCAGCCTGAGAACACCCCCCCATCAAACCACAGCCCTGAGTGGCTGCAGCGTTTCGTGGAGACAAGGACAGTGGACGCTAAATGCCAGAACGCCGAACGTAACAGAGAGATAATGCATGCACACAGCATGCACTCCACACTCAAACTGTTTATCAGATTGTAACAGCACTGCGGCATCCAGGAGCGTGGATGTGCTGTTTTGTTCACATTTTAATGTGCCATCTTGCAGTAGATGCTTGCACAGCAGAGTAAATACAATCTCTATATATACCCTGCGTGGGCGTCAGGGGTTATTTCTGACTGTCTTCATTACACTTCATTGCCAATTTAAATGCAAAAAAATAAAACCCTCAACAATTCTCAAAGTGATTTCAGTCTGATTTTTGTAATTATTTCCAGAACCTTTTCATTATGCAATTTCAAATACTTATTGAAAGCTCCCTCTCTTATAAAGTTATCCTTGATGCAAGTCAAGCAAACCCGACAAGCTAAACCATCCCCCCCTTCCTCCTTTACTAATAAACACAGACATGAATAACATTCAGTGTTTAGCCCCGAGAACAGCTTAATAATAACGCTGCACCTCGCTTTATAGGGAGGGAGCCGAGAAAGAAACTCAAAGGCTAATAGGTACAAATATTGTGCTTCCATTGCAATACATAAATAGTGCTGAACTGCAGCATGTAACTGATAGCAGCAATCCAAGAGATGTGGGTTCTGGTAACCCTCAAGCTAAAGCCGATTAGGTTTTGTTACACAGGTCCTTTGTGTGTTTTTGTGCTGCTGTACTAGTTAAATTGACCTCTACAGGCATGTGTGTTGCTTTGATCGTTTAATGGCTTCACATTTTAAACCTAACTTAGGCCAGCAAAACCAAATAAATAAAAAATTCCCCCTCCAACCTGGCATGTGTCAAACCCACCTGTGAAAAGGGACATCTCTGCACCTGAGCACCAGGCACTAAACCCAGGGAAGGGCGAGCAATTAGCACAGCGGTGGGAGGATGGGTGAGCTGTCAGGTGGGACACTGGGGCTCAAAAATGGAATTCCAGCAAGACCTGCTGGGCAGAAATGCCCAGCCACAGCCTGCTCAGCTGCCCCCAAACCACACCGGAGACACAGGCAAGGGCACTTTGCCTCCCCCACCCTGCAGCAGCCAATAATGAACATTTCAGAGGGGACACAGAACTTGCAAAGCTCAAAATAGGAAAAGTCTCTTCCCAGTGTTTCCTTATTTTTGACAATCGGCTCTGCGACAAATAAAAACCAGTGACTGTAAATAAGGGCTTTGTAAGTCACAGAACCACGGAACAACCTTGGTTGGAAGAGATCTCCAAGATCCCCCTGGCTACCCCCTCCTTTCAGAAGTTGCAGAGAGCAATGAGGTCTCCCCTCAGCCTCCTCTGCTCCAGACTGAACCCCCCAGTTCCCTCAGCCGCTCCCCATCACACTGTGCTCCAGACCCTGCCCCAGCTCCACTGCCCTTCTCTGGACATGCTCCAGCCACTTCATTTTGATTCACCCATTCCAGCACAGCCACTGAGCCCCAAGTTGGTCCATATCCCCTCTCTGCAGTGACACTGCAACCAGCCAGCCCATTCTTCTGCTCTGTGTGATGATTTTTTTAAAAAGTAGAGATCCAAGCAGTTTATTTATGACAGGTCTTTTGCATTTGAGGATGCAAAGGAGCCCAACCAGCACATCCATGCAAAACAAGCCCCCTCAGCTGGAACAGGGTGCAGCTGCCACCAAAGACAGGCTCAAAAAACAGAGGAAAGAGGTGGATAGGAAAACATGGTTTGAAATTTTCTTATGCTGAAACACCTTTATTTGCCCACTTAGAACAGCCTGACCTTAGGGAAACATCACTGAGTAGCTAAAGGGAAGTTTAGCCAAGTTCTAAATATGTATATTTTCCTGCAGCTTTGAGGAAGCAGAATTAGTCAATTTAGCTACAGGCAATAAAGCTTAATTACTTACATGAAGTATGTTTAAATATGTAAGTACAATTGCTAATAGGAGTGCCCAGCCCCATAAATACACAGCGATTCGGTGGGCCAGCAGCACAGGCACAGGCAAAATGCCCGAGACAATTCCCAAGGGAATAACCACCTCTTCAGAAAGGGAATTCAGAAATTGAAATCTAATTAATAGGTATACAATGCTAAAATGTAATTGGGCACCAATAAGGAAGAAGGGCAAAAAGGGGCATTTTTAGAACATGTGGCACATCAAAAAAAGATAGTTTGGGTACTGCAGAAAGGAAAGTGGGAGGAATCTGTTCACAGGGTAAAGGCTTGTTCCTGGTGTTCAGGAGGTTCAGGGGTCAGTGGAAAAGGAACTTCCACTGGAAACCATTAGCTAAAACCAAACCAAGAAAACTTCACAGACACCACCGAGCAGTAACAAACCTTCAAGATATTAAAATAAAAGAATGGTGTATTAAGTGATGTGGTAAATGCAATTTGTCATTTAGCACTGTGAATCTATGGATTTTAATGACAGGGTCTCATTTACATTTAACAATCAGTGTGCTAGAACATTTCTGGGAAACTGGGGATATTTTCTTGTCTCAGTAGGAATACATAGAAATTTCTTCTTGATTAACAACCAAGTAAAGGAGCTCTGCCCTGAAATCTCAGTCCCTCGGTTTCTCTCTAGAGCTGGATGAATATCAGCCTGCAATCCTGACAAGAAAGCTCTCCAAAATTCAACTGTTTGTAATAATTATGTATTTAACAATTCTTCCACAAGACTAACATTACAAAGCACCTTACATTTTATTGTTCACTTATACCACACATCTGCTTTAAAAAACATGAGCAGCATATCTTGTTCTTAATGACACATTTTGGATGTGACTTTCAAAAGCACTTAAAGCAACTCAGGAGTATAAATCCCACTGATACTCAGTGGTATTTGTGCCCTTAGTGCCTGTAGCCATTACTGAAAATCTCATTCTTTTCCAGAGCTTTGGAGTTGTTCCAGAGGTCGTACACGTAGAAAGAAATGGCAAGTGTCACAAGGTATTTTGTATTTTACAGAAATGCGATGCAGCTTTAGGACAGACATCAAGAACGCCGAATACATGTAGATAAAACCATACTGGGGAGTTTAGGAAGAAGGGAAAGGCTTGAGACAAATTCAGCCAGTGAAATTTGGGGATAAGGTCGACCTCTGGTGCATCCAAGCAAGCAAAAGTGGGATTCTCATTCTTTATCATTCCACTGGCTTATGGGGCAAAGCTGCAATGGAACTATGCACTTCCCAAAATACCACTGACCACTGCATACCTGAAACATCTCCTCCCACTTTGACATGAATAATCAAATCTTTCGGCCTCCGTTACAGCTAAATTGAACTGTTAATTAACTAGGCCATTTCAAATGCATATTTTTGGGCAAGTCCTAATTAGCTTTCGTCAAGTAGAGGAAACCCCAGCCTTGATTAACGACCACCTCATTTACTCCATGACACTCCTGCAAGCCTTGGTTAAGCACCAACCAAGTTTCCTGAGCAGCTGCATAGGGAACTGGGTTGGGTTGCATGATTCTATATGAGCACACAAGCTTTCTTGCTAGATTAACTAACCTCTGCAGCCTGATTCTCATCGCCCTCACTGACATCATCCTTGGGAGCTGAGCACCTACAGCACCTTTACACAACTGGGCCATTAACTTCCTTCTCTGCTTCATATTCTGTGAAAAAAAGGATTAAAAGATTAGTTAAAGAACATCACTAGTAGGTAACAGGGCCACAGCCGTTGTTTTTGCAGAGAAACTGGCTAAAAATCGACGGATGCCAAGAGTATTTAGCACTTGTACACAATTATACAGACATGATGTTTCTGTGCTGAATTTCTACATGTTGCAAAAAGAATTTTTAGGAAGCAAAGCTCCCAGGAGTTTGATCACAACAGACTTGGAAGTTGTACTGTTATTTTGTCATTAACCGAGAAGCAAGAGTGAACTAGAAACTTTCCAGAGAACACACAGAAAAAAACTTATACTCCAAACATCTGCTTATAAATTGCTTGCAATCAAGCTTTTTACAAAGCCTTATCTTTTTATTCCCTCCTCCCCACTTCCATACCATCATTTTTGGCTTGCTCATTTAGTTTCTTGAACATTTGTGCACACTTACTGGTTTGACGGCGTTATTTGCTCAAACCAATGACAAACTCTGGGTAGTTGTATAACAAGAGAGCCAGACCATAATGAATTTTATGACACACCAACATTACAGTCTACTGTAATCTGTAAGAGGGTATTGCAAGCAGTAAAACAGTCCTGCAAGAGCTCTGTGTGCATGACTTCGCTCTGCTCCTCAGCCCTGGTGGCTGCCAGCACATGGTCACTTCCAGCATCTCACCACCTCGTGTGTCCCTGCTCCTGTTACCATCTGCAGTTTGAGACCCAGCCTCCGTGCCAGAAACACAACAGATACGAGGCAGGGGAAGCCAGGGAGACAAACCAAAGAGCCAGGCAGTGCCCAAGCTTCCCTGCCAGGACCATTACAGGCCAGTATGATGATCCAACCCCAAACAGATACCCACGCTCTTCCAGAAACGGAACGAACGTCTGAGCTGAAGCCATGTTCACCAAGCTGTGCAATGAGCCTTTGATAATCGCAACTGCTGGATTTGTTTCTCCTTAAAACCAGCACTGCTTGGCTCACCAGGTGCCTAAACCTATACTGTGATACTCATGAGAGACCATATTCCAAAGAGCATCCCAGACTAGAGCTGAGTTTACTGTTGATGGCACTGTGATCTCCCCCACATCTCCAGTTTTTCCTTCAGGCACAGCCTATCACCCAAAACTATTTTGCTGGACTGCCTAGGAGGGATGGGAAGAGCAAAGGAACAGCAGGACAGCTGCAGAAGATGAGCAGCCATTCCTCCTGCCTTGACACAAAAATTAGCTGGAACCTCACGACACGCCATCATGTCCCAGGGCTACACGCTCACCCAGAAACCCAGCACGTGCTCCCAAACCCTGACCACCTGGGTCAACCACACACATCTGGCAAGTGACTTCTAACTCTTGATTAGCATTGCTGATCCGGTATAAAACGAGCTGCAGATCATTTCCATACGCCCTTGATTCCTTCTCTTACAGTCGTGTTCCTGGACATACTTCAGATACGTTTTGAGACTCAAGAGAACGCACCTGAGCTGTCGAATCAAGACCTTGAATAAACTCGCTGCAAGTACAGTGTTCAACCTACTTAATCCTTAATTAGGGTTTCATTTTTTAATGTAAGGCTTCAATAATCAGCTCAGGAGAAACTGTAAAAGCAGATGCCAGGCCACCAAGGACTTTTTCCACCTGCATCTGTACTGGTGCAGCTACCCCATCACCACACTGCTTTTGCAGTCACATCCCCCTACCCGCCACTCTGCGCAGATGCAGTTGCACCAGTTTGACAGCAGATATACAAATACAAGCTAACAGGGAACCCCTGTAACCAAACTGCATTTGGTTAACACCAATAACACCAATTCACTGCAACCAGAAGGGAGTGGAGGAAGAGCCACCCTTCTTCAAAATACCTACCATGAAACTTGTACACAAAGTCAACTACAGCAAAGGTAACCGACGTCAGCTTTGAGCCAGAAAAATAAACACCATGTCTCCTTAATATCTTGTATTGTCACCCTGCAAATCTGGTATTTTAATGCAGAACAGACCAAAGAGTAACCTGCACCTTGGAGCACTGTTGGAGGTAAGAGGGGACTGCAGAAGGGAACTGGTTCAAGCAGGGCTCTCCCAGCTTTGCAGCCAGACCTACAAATGAGGTCTTTATTGTTCTCATTACCTATACTGTTTACACACAGTTTCAGGAAACTCACCAGTAGGAGCTCATCTTCATAATTATTAATTGAGGTAGGTGGAAACCAGAGTAAGGATTAGAGAGAGGTTTCATTAGCTTAACTCATCCAGTCAAAGGTGCTTCAGTAAGCCATTACACCTTCCATGGGCTGCAAAGCAGCTCCATGGGGAAAAAGAGAACACTTGGCGTTCCAGTTCGTTCTCTGCACACAGACAAAACATCCACTTGTGGGAATTAACAAAGGTTTGAGGTTCAGCTCAAAATCTGAGCTTTAAATTGTAATTTTAAAAACTCTCCCACGACGTTTTGACTCAGTAAAAGCCAAACATGAAACCATACACAAATCACACGATTGAGGCGCATTGCCAAGGTGCACTCACCCTTGATTTCTGCATTTGACACTGTACATTTCCCTTGTATTTATAAAGCAGGTTTGAAATGAAAAGAAAATCAAAATACTGCATTATAAAGCACCAACTTCACTAATTTACAATGGATTAACAATGAAAATTGAAACATTCCTTTTATTCCTTTCAAATTACAGAGCATAAGTGAGTTCAACTTAAAATTAAATGATGTAATCTGTCCTCTGCCTGCCTTTTTTCCCCCCCAGAACTACAAGATGTTCAGCCACATATTACATGGAAGCAATCCATGCAGCTTTAAAAATAAAGACCGCTTCCAAACCTGCTGTTCTGGTTTCATCACGCTCATACTTCCCCAGCAGACACTTCTACAACAGCTCCAGACCCGCTGAGACCTCCCATTAAATTCTGCAGGAACCAGACTCCTGAAGATGGGCAGACGCTCACACTCACTGTTCCCGAAGCATCTGTCTTAAAAGTGCTGATTTTAATGGTGTTATTTACTACTAACAATGCTACGATCCATAAAAGCATGAGTTTATGGGTTTCTCTTCTGCAGTAATGTTTATCTGACAATAATTTTCTGGACCACATGTTTGCAGAGCAGGGAAGCCTAGTCACCATTTTACATGAGTTCATCCCATCAAGGGGCAGGCAGTGGTACCACTGCTAACCCACCCTCACTCCTTCAACTCATCCACTTCAAACTTCAACTCCCCTTCATTTACCCTTATGTCTTATTTTATTAACCTTACTTAAACTACAGTCATCTTATAGGTATTTATCCAAAATCCCTTTCCATTGAGCATCTATGAAATTGTCTCCATAACCCTACTGCTGTAAGTCAGACTTATGTAAGCTGGTACTAACTACTCTCATCCTATGAAGGAAAATTGGAAACCTTAAACTGAACCACCTCAGCTTCTGCTCAATTCCAATAAGAAGCCTGTTCTTGCAAAATAAAAACTAATATTGGATAGGCCACCACGTTCTCTAGGTAAATTAAAAAATAATTAAATCTGGGGTTTTGAAAGGACAGCAAGAACTGTACAGGAGATCTTGTTAACCTGGAATGAAAATCCTGAATAGAGGAAACACACAGAAACAGGGAAAGAATCATAAGAAATCATGCATCTTGTAAACTTAACTTCTTTTTCCTACACACCTTTCAGAAAAAACATTACCACCATTAAAATGAACCTGCTGCATGGTTGTTACACCCAGGGCACACAAACACCAGGACCCCTTGAGCTGTTTTATTCTTCATAACCAAACCCCTGTCCAAAACCAACCAACTCAGAAAGAATCTGCACTACCAAAACCAAAATAATTTTGATCCACGCTACTTAGACTGGGCACAGCAAATAAAAATGTTTACTAAAAAGTATTTATCAATATAGAAAAGACTCTTTTTTTCCCCTAGTGAGTGTAAATTCAAGACTGTCTGTCAAACAGCATCACCCAAGCCAGTCAAATGCTTTCTTCAGACCATGAATAAGACAGTTTTGCTCCTGCTGCTTCACCAAAACGCATTCAGTTCAGAGCACCCAGAGATGCTATGAAGGTGCCTACATGTAACCAGTACCCAGGGCTGACCTGTAGCAGTTGTTCTACCACCCAGTGACCCCTCCCCAGCTGAGGAGGGGAATTGGGGGAAAAATGGAGAAGCCCCATGGGTTGAAGCAGAAACAGATTTAATGAAATAACAAAACACAACAACTCATATAAAGTAAACAAGGTTCTACTCAGCCTGGTCCTTGAGGTCAGCAGCAGGAGCAGAAGACCAGGAAGAAGGAGCTCCAGGAAGAGGAACTCCACCTTCTGTGAACTCCCTTCTTTTATAATGAGCAGATCAAGTGCTATGGGATCCACCTGTGAGCCAGCTTGGGGCAGCTGCCTTGATTGGATCTCCCAGCTGACCCACGGATGCTCATGGCTGGGCTGGGAGCTCCTCCTGGGAAACCAGGACAGAAGGCTACTCTCCCATGATCAAGGCTGATGGACATTTTTGTATTCACTCCCAGATTACAGTTGCATCTCACACTGACACTTTAGTACCTACTGCAACACGTTTAAATGATGCACAGGTCCACAGGCATCTGGACTTGCTTTTTGACATATTAACTACTGTGTTGGCAGTTTTGATGCATGCTTTCCAGCAGTATATTTTTTAAAATGCACAAATTACACCTTGCTCTTACTTAAAAGTTTCTAAAATATTTGGCTAGACAGATCTCCAGTTCCAGACTTTAAACTGCCCGACAGTCCTTGACAACAGGGCTGCCTTTTATGCATCATCTGGTAAGGCAATAAATTCTGCTTGACACATCTTCACCTGGGCACTCAAATGTGTACGTTACAATACACAAAATCTGACCTGAAAATAAAAAATAAGTTGGGTTTTTTTTTTAAAAAAGGGTAAATTTAATAAATTAGTTGCTCAACGAACAACTGTCTTATGATCTGGAAAATGTGCTTCCTCTGAGACTCGAAGAGAAAATCTTATTTTAGTTTATTGAAACGTAATTTAAGTGAGGAATAATTATGAAGTACAAGTATACAGGCAGCACGTAGATTTAAGACCAGAGACAAAGGTAGGAGAGCTGATAGGCATAGTCCTCCCATTTCCAACTGGAAATGCAGTTAATAAAAAGCTGAGATTCCAACTCGAAGTTAATATTCTACCTCAAACGACGGCGCAGGAAGTTTTGAAGGTGTGAGCTGAGAACCCAACAATCAGAAAACAAAGAGAAGAACCTAACATTTTATACTAAAAAATGCAAGTTTTTAATGCCTGTTTTTCTGCACGCTTGTTTTTTAAATGCACATGGAGATTTGCTCCTCACAGAAAGCTCTCTCTTCCCTTTTTAAGCTAACATTATTCGCCAGCCTTCCTTTCCATTGTTCAGCACCATAATTCCCCCTCTTCCATTTAAACCCTCTCTGCCAATGGTATTCATAAAAATCCTCTGTATCCTTATCCTTCTCCTACCTTTCAACCCCTCCCCGCAAAGATATTTTTTTTTCTTAACATATGAACATATGAATCAACCCAATGATTTGGCCACTTCCCATCAGGGAACATCACCAGCATCCAGAATAGATTTCAGAATCCATTTTTACTCCATGACTACCACCCCGTCGGCAGCGCTCTCCTCGTTCGGTCTCCTCGGCAGATGGACAGGTGCCCACACCCAGGAGCACGATCTGACACACAGAAAGCTGCCAATATCAATTCTACATACTGTCCGCAGATGCTCACAGCCTACCAGCACCCGCTCTGTTCTTGGGAAAGAAAACCAATGTTTTCAATAAAACACAGTCTCTCCTCTGCAGGATACAGCTCTCTGCATATATCTGCTAACAACATCTCAGGATTTCTCCACCCCCTCCCCATGTTTCTCCTTTTTGTCAAGCTCTCTAGCATTTGTTCTGGGATCTAATTAAGGTCCCTTATCACCATGGCAAGAGAGGGGCAAGGTCTAACAAAACAGCATTAATGAACTGATTGTTTTCATTGGGCACATACAGAGTTATAATTCCCAAGACTGGTACATATCTACACTTGGAAAAAAAATAAATTAAATCTAAAGAAGCCCGTGTTGTTTACATTTTTACAAGAGTTTAACTAGAAACCCATGTAGAACTGGCAGAATCCAACCTTATTTTTAATGGGAGATTTATTCCGATTAGGACAGGCAGCTTCATTTTGTTTTCTCTGCTGAGCATACACAGAAGCCTTGCACCACCTGACTCTTCTTCAAAGAGATGAGCTTCCCGTAAACTTCATTAGTTAGATGCCATTTTATAGGTAATTCAGAACCTCTTCCCACCTTTCTGGGTTATTAAATCTATTAACATCCCAGGATATTGTTATGTAAGTACTGCTCATCTCCATTATGCAGCAGAATTAGAAGACAGCTATTAGAACCAAGTTTGCCTTGTTTCATCTCATTCTCTGCGCGAACTCGGATACCAGGAGCAAAGTAACCTGCAGGGGATGCAGCTTTTGATACTGAAGAGAAACACAAGAAGTAAAGGAGAACGGAAGAGGTCCATAGGGGAAAGTAACACGGGCGTTTTAGCTCAGTGTTGAGAAGGTACGGTGTTTTCTTGCCCTGCAAGAGTAAATTCTTCACTCCTCACGATATTCATCTCCTCATTCTCTCCCTTCATTTTCAATCCAACTTCCAGTCGCATCCAAGGATTTCAATACCACCTACAGTCAACCTAGATCAATACTCAGAAGAATCCCCTCCAAGAAATGTCTAGTTTAAACGCTACAGAAAGTGTTCTTCTTAACTCTACCCCCTTTTGGTTCAGGTTCAACTAGCTCCACAGATGCTTTTTGAAGAAACTGCTAAAAGAGGTCATTTTTTGACAAGAAATCAGTCCTGGCCAGCAGGAATCTGCAGAAAGATCTCTCCATCTTTTACTGGAATAGAAGGCTTCAAAAGAATATCATGAACCTTTTAATTAAGCATGATAGCTCCTCTATGTCATATTACAGGCCAAACTTTGAAAGGCTGCCTGATTTTCTCAGCACTTAAGAGTATGCAATTTAAATGTGCAGGGCCTGTTTTACTTGAGAGAGTCTGAGAGTGGCTGGTCCAAAAGGCTTTGGTGTTGGAGCTCTCTGTCCTTAGAGGACACACCTGTGGTCACCACCTTGCCTCAGCACTGGAGAGAAGGGCAGTATTTCTCTCTCATCTCACACCTCCAGGACCATCCCCCTACGCTCCATTAGCCTGTCTGCTTCTCAGCTTGCTCCGAAGATGCAGCTAATGTTGTAAGAGCTGTAAGGATCCCTCCTGGCCTAAAACACCTTCTTTAAATAGATGTGATGGAGTATCATTGCAAATGTGTGTCAGTGCATACATGACCCACAGACATGGCTCAGCCAGGAAAGCAGCAACCATGAAGTTTCATCAGCATAAAGCTTTCTGCCTCCTATTCACATTGGGTGTAATAACATACACACTGAAAATCTGAATCTCAAACATGGGATAAAATATGATGTTTTACAAAAACAAAAGTATGCATACTGAAAGAGCCTAGGGATAGCATGAACAAGCCACACAAAACAATATGTGAGGAGTAAACTCCAGCAGAAGAGGAAATATTTTTGCTAAAAGGAATAGAAAAGTGTTTTTAAAGCAGTAGTTGTAATAATGATCAGCACTGAGAGACTTCAACATACTTTTCAAACCTTAACTAATTTTCACAACACTCCTGGGAAGCAAACACATCCATATTAATAATCCCATTAAACAAGTGGGGCAAGCAGGACAGAAAAATGACATCGCTGTGGTACGGCCAAGAGAGAAGTCCACGTTGGTGCTACTGGCTCCTGTACTCCTTTGCATTTTAAACTTAAACCTACTTCCCCTGTCAACCATTCTACTGCCATAATGCATTTTGGAAAACAAAACCTAATGCCAGAGAGGGAGACAGGAACTTAAATCCATGGCTTCAGAGCACAGGTTGAGATCCCATCGACTTGTTTAAATACTCGCCTGCCCAGCTCAGCCCCCGTGGTCATCTTCCCTTCCAGACAACAGAGTACCTTCTACTGTACATGAGTCCTTCTGCTCAGAAGGGCATTAAACAATGCAAATAATGCTTGTCATATGCTGTCATCCTCTCTGCAGGAGACACATGTGCAACAGTTGTGACATTTTATAACAAATGTGTTTGCAGTGTGGCACAACCAGACCATAATACATGACTGGTAAGAACACAAATACTAGCATATATGTTACTACAGGTTTATGCTAGATGAAGGCGGCAAAGAAACACCCCTCACATCCAAACCAGTGTTTTGTTTTGTAGCTGTCCCTTGTCCTGGTGTTCATGGTCCTGCTGTCCTGAGCAAGCACTTGGAACAAGACAGTTTTTCAACAGAGTGGATTACGACTCAGAAGTTTTGCTGTGCCAAGGAAGCAGTGTGCCAGTTAGCCTTGATCTTGAAGACTTGTTAGGTCTTTCAGCTATCATAGGCATAAGGCACTCACTTCCCTGAAGATAAAGACTCAAAGTCCATTCGAAATTAGGCAAAAAGCTGACCAAGAGAAGGAAAACTTGGCCGGGTTGCAGTGGGGCTACAGCGCAGCAGGGTGTGGGTGCGCCCCATCCTTCTCACCCCACTCCTGCCCAAATGCTGCAGACTTCATGACTCGATGTACTGCACTGCTCTTACACATCACAGAACAGCCTGGGTTGGAAGAGACCTCTAAGATCATCCAGTCCAACCATTAACCCAGCACTGCCAGTTCCCCACTAAACCATGTCCCTCAGCACTTCACCTACACGTACTTTTTTGGCTCAAGCTCTCGCCGAATGTAAATCCACTTACGTTAGCAAATGCCACACAATCACAACTCTGGCCTATTGGCTTTATTTAGCCAATGTGATCCAAATTCTGGAAGTCCTGTGCTTACAGACACCCTGCTCTGCACATACATTCAGAAAATAAATAAAATATGTAGATGTAGTAAACAGATTTGTAATGAGCATCGCTGATGAATAACGCTGTTAAAATGGATCAGATCGCCCACCTACTACAACCACTCTTCCCATGTCCAAAAGCCACGTGCTTCTCCAATTAGTTGCTCAAAACTTAATTGTCAGATGTAATTTTCAGTCAGCAGTTTCTTCTTCCTTCCTCCTCCTTAATATATTCCTTTTGCACGCGTTCCCCACAGCACCTGACTTGCTCAGCAATCTTTCCTCCCTTCCTTACACACTCATGCATTATGTCTTAGACCTAATCTCTCCTTACAGCTTTTGAGCAGAGCTCTTGCAGGCAGCTGACATTTAAATAAGCTCTGTATTGACTTTCCTCCACTGTACCTCAAGTCCTCCTTGTTTTCCTTATGTTCATATTCCGATTCAGCTTCTGTGTAGCTCCTTCTGAGGGTAACAGAAGCAGAGCTCGACTGATAATCAATACTTTTACCCTGCAATCCTTCAGACGTAAAGCCCAGGAGGAGATTCCCCTCTCCTTATATGCATAGTCACTGTTTTGGATAAACTTAAAAAAAGGCAGAAAAAGGTTTTGCCCAAATCTGCGGCATGTTTCAGCCAACGCTAAGCCTGTGAACTTTCCTTTAACTCGCATTAAACCGATACAACTTTTAATTAAAAAAGTAATTTTGAAAAATTGCTTGTGCGGTGCGTAAGGTGATGTTCAGACAGCATCACTGATCCCTGGAGTTCTGCAGCCTTGAGTTTAATAAACTGAATTTTCAAAAGTAAACACAGCTTGCATCAGCACCAACCTTCTATTTTAGACTGATATTTTTCATCCATTTCTTTTTTAGCCAGAAGGGGAAGTTTTCAGAGCACCACATGGCATGGGTGTCAGTGGACGCTGGGAAGGGAGAACACTTCCAGCCCCTGGAGGAGCTCTGTCCACCTCCCATCCTGGATGGGCACATCCACACCCAGCGCCACCATGGCCAGAAGGACAAAAGGCGCAGAAAGCCCAGCTGGGGGAGCCCAGGCACCAACTCACAGCCCCCTGATCCTTGCTGGAGAAAAGGCCAGGCACAAAGACTGCCATAAAATCTACACCTGAGCCTCTGCGTAAGCCTACACTCACCCAGCAGCTCCTGCAACTGTAATTTAGGATTTATTTTGCCTAATTCTCTATTTATTTCCTGTAGTAGGTAACCTAGCAGGGGGGAAGGGCAAAGGGGAGAACAACACCAAAATAAAAATCAAACCTAAATATTTTGCCCTAGGCAGAAACAAGTTTAAAAAACACTCTCAGGTTTCCTTGTTTGTTTTTATAACTGTTCACCTGTGTTTGTTTTTTTCAAGTTCTTTTAAATGAATCATTTGAACTATCTTTAATCCAGGAGTTCAAAAAGACACTCCATGACAGCAGGTGTCATTTCCCCTCTTTCCCCCTCACCAATTTATTATACACAATTATCCCATTACCCCACACAAACGAGGGCTGGGAAGTCAAGATTCTTGGGTTCCTTTCACGACCACATCTCTAGCAGGTCAGTAATTTCTCCGTGAGCTGGTTAGCTCCTCTCTACAGCAGGGAGAGCTGGGTTGTGCAACTTTATCCCATGTTTAGAAAATTTTGTGAATCAAGGCACCCTGTGCTGATCTCAATCACCAAGCTTTCTGTTACTATACACAAATAAATATAAATATAGAATTTTATAGAATTTCTGTTCTATTCTATAAATACAGTATTTACCATTTTCACCTCTATTTTCTACTCTTTTCAAATTTCTGTTGTTAGAAATGCCAAAAGGAGATGACTTTATGTTTTCATGCCTATTCCACCAGGGAACAGTAGGCTTGCATGAAATTCTTTCCATCCACTGAAACCCAGTGTATTTCTAACTGGATTTCCTCACTCAAACGTTCATAAGAAACCAACTTTAAAGGTTCTGTTTTCAGCTGCAGTAATAGAAACACTTAAAGATTCAGTACTAATACCCACTGAGTGATGTATTTCATCTTCATGTCCCTTCACTCCAAGCACCATCACTGACTATCCTGCAAAACTTCACTCTGGACAACACCTTATTTTACTAAAAATACTTGTGCATTTGGTCTCAGCTCCACAAAATACGTGCCTAAACATTAAGCATGCAAGCACTCCACTGAGCTCTGATTTTGGGCTGTCTGGTGACACACACCCCAGACTCCAGAAGACCCAACACTCGTTGAAGAGCTCCACTCCACAGATCAGCCTTTCAGAGATGTTCCAGCTCCAGCCCTAACAAGCTCTTCACACTTTTTTAAGACTAATGGGCTCTGCATATTCATCTCCAAAGAGTAGAAATTCCCTTCCTCCCTTTCCCTTTTAAATATATCAGGCAACATAACAAAAAAATAACATCTGTGCCACAGTTATGCAATAAGCAGCATGATAACCATTAAACTGCACTTTATAAAGAGCAAGCTGAATTAAAAAATAAAAAAGCAGGAAAAAAAAAAGGTTCACCTCGAAACCTTGAGATCAGGGAGGTTTTCAGTGCTACCTCTCTTCCTTGCTTGCTCTGAACCCCCTGTTCTGCAGCCCCTCCTCATTTGTGTTTCATGGGCAGTCGGAATATACATGCTACAAACAGCACAAACAGATCGAATCTGGCTGGAAAGGGCTTAAACGTTCAGTAAGAAGATGAAGAATCCCCGAAGTGGTTTTAGTACGTGTATACATTTCATCAGAGTGTACAAACAGCGCTATATATTTTCTTGCAATAGTTAGCAAGTCTTTCTCTTTTCATAAATATAGGTCAACAGAGCTAAACTCTGTTTTTGCCTCAACTCCCACTTTAAATGCATAAAGAATTAGATTTTTAGGGAGGAGAACGAAAGAAATGGTGTATTTCATGCTATTCTATACCCAGCCAAGGATCCCAAAGGGTTTGTTTGGGCTTTAAAAACAAAACAAAAACCCTTGGCATTTCTCAGACTAAAACCATTTTTCTTTGGTCTTTGCACAACCATCCTTTCCAGATTTGAATAAATAACATCAAACAAATCCTTTTGACTTCCATTACCATGCAATGCACAGAACTTGTTCAAGGAGACACAGAGCAGTGTGGGAAAGCATTTGATAGCAGAAGGACGAAGAAGAGCACCCTGCAAAACCACCATTGGATCTGGAAATGCTCATTCCAGCCCTTCCACTGCCCTTTTGTTATTTACTCACCCTACAACACCCAAGAAAGAGATTCCAACAGCCATGGAGATCACATTTAGGAGATACCACCATAGGGTATTGCTTTACCCACAAACACACGGGGGGTACTGCAGGTATTAACAAAATAACAAAAATACTGATAAAACAGTGAGCTCCACATCAAGTTTTTGTGTTTACTCCTCATTTACTGACACTTGCAAATTTAGGGGTGATTTAACACGGCCCTTCAGCAAATGCCCAGGCCCGACCTAATAGCAGAATCCTTAAATTAAATATCCTTAAATTAAATATCCTTAAATTCCCCCTTTTTTTGGACATTAACTCACAGGTGATACTGTCAGCTGTAGATTTTCTATATGTTATGTTAATTACAGGTTGTAACGGGGAAAATAACCCCTGGGGTTTCATGTGAAGTTTAAGGCACCATGCAGTCATTAAGCATTTCTGATACGATGTCTGGACTCCACCCTGCACAAACTTATTGATTGCAATGCAGATGAAGACTTTTCCACACCACGCTGGGCAAACAGCTTCAAAGTACAATTTCAGCAGCATTTTCTTCTCCTCCCCATCGCTGTCACAGAAATGTCACACCTCCTATGTCACTCCAGCATCACCACCTACCCCTTCCCAGGGGACATCTTCCTCCATCCCTACTCTTGGCTCTGCTGTTGGCATTGAACACCCTAAGGTGAAGCCTGCAGAACTTCCCCTCCAGACCACCAACTGACTGCCTGCAGCAGTTGAAAAATAAATCCAAGATGCTTCTTAATTCACCCTGAATTAACCTTTAGGAAGTCTTAATCTCGTCCTAGTGTTTGCAGGGAGGGAATCCAGCACACATGCTGACAGATTGTACATTTAGAGGTGAACGTCATAAACAAGGGAGGAAAGGAAGATGGAGTGAACAGGGAAGAAACCTGAGGGACTGGGATATGAGGGTATGCTTAACACACAATCAGAATCAGTAATTCCATACACCACGTAAAAGCCAACGCATCAGTCACCAACTCTGTGTTCAGCTCTGCATCACAACCAACACCCATCTTTCCTCCAAACCCAGAAATGCTTCAGAAGGGCAAAATCAGCACTGCTCTCTGGTAATCATTAAGCACCAAGCCTCAAACAACCCTCTGCAGAAGAAGGGGGAGCTGTAAGCAGCTTGACACTGTATACAGACATAAACTACAACCTGAAGGTAAACCCTGGAACGCAACTGCGTTGCCTAATACAGCAATGAAGTCTGAGAGGGAGCAATCAAGCCAAGCAAAAAATTCACCCTCTCAAACCAGAGGCTCCTTGGACACACAGTGGACTGCCCAGCCTCCCACCCACCTTCCTAAAGGGTGGCATTTGGGCCAGCTGAGACCAGGTCAGCCCAGATCAAACCCAGAAAGAATCAGGTAAGGAATCAGCGCAAATGAAAGAAAAACAGGCACCATAAAAAAACTGTTTTTCCTGCAGCACAAACTCTCCATCAAATGATAAGCTAAGCAGACAAATATGACAATTAAGTAAGGGAAGGTTACTGGGTTAGGACAAATTATTTTTTCTGCGGGAGGTTTCAGCTGACGGGTTTCTCCGCATTTGCCATGCCTGGCTGAGTTAATACCACGTGGTTCCTCTGCTTCAGATAAACTCCCAGGCACCGTGGGCTAGTAACAGTCTGAAATTCCAGTATTCTACGTTAGCAATCTGCTGGATTTCTGCATAAGTTGGCAGTGTCTGCTCGATGTACTTCAAAATTAATGTGTCACACCTACAAAGAACCTCAGCCAAGCCACTATAGGGACAGGTGATTTTGATATAGAGGATTTCCTTAGATACAGCCATAAACAAACCATGGGAAATGACTGTGTGCTGCTCCCTACAGAGCCAGCAGTGTCAAGAAGATAGGGGTTTGCTTGTTTGCTTTAATATGAGCTGAAAAATTGTGGTCAGCAGCAGACTTTCCCTTCTGATCTTCCCGAAAATTCCACCCATCCCTTCACATTAAAGGCACAGCTACTGATGAAGTCAACCTGTTCACGTAATGGCAGCAAAACATTTTAAAACCCCCCCATCATAACTTTTTGTAGCCAAAATAATCCCACTGCCCAACAGTTTTCTTCACGTAAATGAGAACAGTGACCACCCTGAAAGAAAAAAAAGGCAATTTTCATTTTTACCCTCGTGGTTCAGAGAGAGCCAAGAGGACTAATTGCCCCATTCCCTGAAGTGACATGGAATAAGACGGAGCATCCATCTGTACTGCCACCAAAACACCGGCGTGAACCTGAAATCCATATTCACAGTATTAAACCACAACCTTACAGAGCACAGGGAAAAAGTGCTGCCCCCAAACAGACACCAGATTGGCTCTGTACTCATTAAACACCCACTCACAACCCTTGTTTCCGTGAAGCAGTTAAGTATTTCTCTGAAGTTACTCAACAACTGTGAAGGTCAAGTATTGTCCTAACTGGCCAGTGGCAAACAAACGCACCTTTCATGTCGGCGTGTGCTGCAGCCTGCTCCCAGCCAGGGACTGAAACCCTCATCAGAGGAGGAAAACGACAGTAAATTGGTAGCAAAGGGTACACACCTGGTCTATAGAGCACAGTTGATGCTTGCAGAGGATCAGGCTGACCCAGTGAAAGACCTGAAAATTGGGGCCAAAGCAATGGATGGGAAAGGACTATTTTTTTTGATGTGTAAAACTTATAGTTTCAGCTAAAATACTAAATTTTTTTTTTTTTAAAAAAGGAGCTTCAGTGGCACTTCTGAAGAATAAAAAAAAAAAAGGCTTTGGCAGCTTTAGATTTGAAGCTTCACAAGCTTCTTATGAAAAATGCAAGCTTTGAAAAACTTCTGAAGATTTAATATTCTTACTTTGGGCTCTTCTACTGCCAACGGACTATGGATGCTGTAACTAATAAAAAATAATTAATGCCAATAAACAGGCCCTTCATGAGGCTTCAGCTTCTCTTCTGCATCAAAGACTCACGTCATTCATTGGAACATTGTACAGGAACCAAAATCCATCCACAGAGCCTCTACGTTTGGTTCTTCTGCACTATAACTCATTATCAAAAACCTTCCAAGTGTGAGGAAAGGAATTTGGTTTTTTTCTAAGCATGCAGGGCCAAAGGCAACTCCTGAGCATGGCAGAGACCTTCCCTAGAATGGGAGTGAGAAAGGGCTGGGGAGTTTGCACACTCTCCTTACGTAGGGGGAGAAGGAAAACAGGAATTGCCTCAACTTGGTTTGTTTTGGTTTAGAAATCCTGGCATTCCCCTCAAACTGACTCAGTGGAGAAGCTTCGGACAACAGCAGCGACCATCACAAAGCAGTGAGGGTGACCTTCGCAACCTGAGCACGAGGAGCCGCTCTGCGTAACAGAGGCTCCACGAAAGCAAGGTGAGAAAGCTGATAAATCAGCAAAAAAACCCTGACCAGTGTCCAGGCCAAGCGAACAGCCTCTGTAGCTCCTGCTGCTTTCCTTGACACGCTGCGGGCTGGCACTGCAACACCGTGCAAGGCGACATCCTGATGTCTGACCTCAAGCTCTCCTGGACTCGTAGGACAGAGATGCTCTTGGTCTCATGCCCAGGGATAACAGCAGCTATTTGCAGAGACAACGATCACAGCAATGATAACAACAATTCAGAAAGGTGCTGAAACGGTAAATTAATCAACTGGGGTCCAACCAGAAGCAGTGCTGGTCCTTTTGGTGCAGAACACTATGGTCCCACCCTCCCAAGGGACAACAGCAGTCCATCTAGACAAGATTGATCAGAAACTTCTAGTGACACATCCACCCATATTCTGAAGACACAGCACAAAACCAAAACAAGAAATACAGGGCTGGTGAAAGGAAACAATTAGCCAACAGAATTTTCTGTCACGGGAGACGATCGAGACAAGAGCTTGGGTAAATTGAGCAAATCAGGCATCTTACAGTAAAAAGCATTTCCAGAGCTTTGTTAAAACCAAACAAGACTGCAAATACGAGCTCGCATCACTGGGCATAAATCACCTTCTCAATACTTAAGGGTCAGAAGAAAACTTTGCCCACGGACACCACCTCCCACTGCTCCCAGTGCTCCCCCAGGGGCTCCTCGGGGGCAGCCAGCGCGGAGCCCTCCTGCAGCACGTTACCCCTCTGTGCTGCTCACAGCGCTGACGTAGCAATGCAGACACAGACCCAGCTCGTACCTGTCGCTGTTGGGAGGCTGCATCATCACCCTGCTCAGCCCATGTGAAAGCAATAGGAGAACACCTTCTGTACATAAGAAATTCTCGAGATTTAAAGTTTTAACACAAGCTAACAAATGCCAAGGATGAAAGAAATCCTGGGATGAAAGATCCCTGTGACACCTGCTTTGAATAAAAAGACATTGCTACAAAAATATCAGAGACCTGCTGGTCTAGAGCCTTTGCTACATGCCATTCCCCAGACATCAATTTGCAGCAGAGGCACACAAAAGCAGCACTGCACAGCTTACACACTACTCCTGAACCACAAACACAGTCCCCCAGCACCGCCACCTCGCTGTCCACAGCGCTGCTCAGCCAAAGCCACCTTCCCTCCCTGCTCCTACGAGGACTTTGCTGCGGATGAGGCACGCAGCTGGGTTCCACACCGACGTGCAGAACCCACGGCTCCTCCCGGAAACTTCACCCCGGCGCAGATTTACCAAACGCTCCCCGTTTTTCCTCGTTTCCCCACGAGCAGGGAACCAAAGCAGCAACACCTTGGTGCTGACAGCAGGACAGCTGATCCTCAACCCGAGCATCCTTCAGGCAACACCCACGCCCAACGCCTGGATGCTTAAACCAGTTAATCACCTCCAGCATCCCTAACTAACACGTGGTAATTATTTTATGTTCCGTTGCACCAGCACCCAGGAACCCTAAAACCAACGGGCGCAGATTTCAGGGCCTCTCGCCCCACACTGAGGTAACAAATCCAGCAGGTCCCCACACTGGAACAGCCCGGACCTCTGCACAGGTGACACCAGGGGTGTGTACAGCCAACTCGAAGGAAGGAGGGGAGAGCAAGGTACCCACAAAACACGGTTCACTCGGTTTTACGCCGCACGGCTCATTTACTCACTGCTGGCAGCTTCCACACAGCCAGGCTCGTCGGGCACCTGCCTGGACACACTGGTGATGGTTAGAGAGCCAACTCAAGCAGGGCTAAAAGCACACAAAGATCTAGCAGAAAAATAAAGTGCAATCCTCTCCCAGGTGAAAATACAGGACTTTGAACGTAACAGGTGGGTTATATAAAAATTGGTTTGCTCCCGATTCTTAAATTTATTTTTTAAACTCCCTCACAGACCAAAAATGGTCACAACTGAGAAGCAAGAGCGATTTTACTGTGTTTAACATCCGCCTCTCTCAGGGCCAAACACACCCAGCACCTGCAGAGCCCCCACGCCGGGATCACGGGATCCTCCCCGGATCCTGCCCAAGGAAAAGGCTGTTTCCAAATGCTGCTGTTGGTTTGTGATGGGGCACAAACTTTGAAGGGGACAGTGTGCTGCTGTGCTTGGGGAAGGCACCACGGTTGGCTCGCTCTTACTCTGTGATGGAAAAGCCTCATTATCCAGGAAGTGGTGCTGCACCTCGTGTCGATGGTCCTACACCCAGCATGCCAATCCAATTCAGACCCCTTTGTTTGGGAACACTTTCTCTCCAAGCCTCACCTGTGCCCTTCTCGGTCCTGCAAACACATTTTAATTTTTTCACGTGTTTCTTCCCCAAAGACTGGGAAAAAGATAACACACGTGCTCCATCACAAAAACACCTGCGAGGCACCACCCCCTCCAAGGAGGAGGACACCACCACCTCCAAGGAGGAGGACACCACCCCCTCCAAAGAGGACACCACCAAAGCACTCCCCACGCAGATGCACACCCTGCTATGGAAGTTACAACCCACTGGCCACAACCTGCTTTTTTTACCCGAGAGAGGCTCCTCATCGCTCAGAACTCGACGTTTCAGCGCGCTGCTGGAGCCTCGCCTCCGAAAGGCAACAGCACACACAAAAAAGGAAAACCAACCCCCCCCCAAATCCCCTCTCCCTGCCCCCCAAAGCCAAGCGCGGGGTGAGGTGCAGGGAGGGAAGGGGGGGACGAGGTGCACGGGGAAGCCAGGCGGTTGCTCCCCTTTTCTGCCTGCCTTTCATTCCTGCTGTGTGTAGTAACACTCGAACTGGCTCTCTTTATTTGCAGCCGGATACGCGCTTTCAAAGATACTGTACTGCTGTGTAGGCCAAGCAGGGACTCTCTTTCTTCCCTTCGTTAGGGCTTTTGGGAAAATAATTATTCACCAGAGCTGCCATCGTGAACGGGGAACGCTAAATCAATGTAGCTTTGTATGGGCCATTGCCGCTGCAAAGCAAATACTCCATCACGACACGGATCAGCGAGAGCTGCATCACTAGGAATCCTTATGCACCTCTTTGTGTATTTTTAATATCCACCTTATTTCTTGGCGTGCCCCCCCCCCCCTCCTGCACCTCACCCTCCCCGCAGATTCGTCTCGTGTCACTGGCAGCTACAGGGCTTGGCCGTGAGATTCACATGCTCAGTAGAAACATCTGAAATACACAGCCAGGTTTATTCCCTTTAAAAAAAAAAAATAAATAAAATAAAATACAATAAAGCATTGGTGCATAGCAGATTTATTCACTGAACAGGTTGATTTATTTAACAGACTTGACATACATCAAAACCTACTATAGGCTTACATAATTGTTACCCATTTAGCAGGTCTGCTTCTTTTGTCGAGTATTTGTTTTTAAGAAGCGACGCACCGAAGCCTGCTGCACCCTTCGCATACCTCAGCCAAGGCAGCCTGGCACGGGGGATCAACCGGAGCGACTTTAAATCGCCTTCTACCTGCCCCAGCGCTGCCGGTATTATTATTTTTTTTTTTAGTTACTGCATTCTAACCTAAAGTTAAAAAAAAATACAGCCACTGAGCAGGAGCGTGTGTACGGGCAGAGTCCAGGGGAGCCTCCGCTGTGGGCAGCGCGGTTACCGCATCCCCGGCGGCAGCAGCGGGTACCCCCGGCACCGAGGATGCACCTCGCGGTACCGGGATGCGGGTGGCCGCGGGGGTCCGGGGGGATGCGGGACCCTGAGCAAAGCGGGGGGGAAAGACCTCAGGGATGCTTTAAGGACCACGGAGCCGTTTTGTTTTGAGGCCCGTTGGTTCAGGCCCCGCTCCCACCCACAGCACCCATCCACGCAGCCCCCATACACGCACCCACCCGAGAACGGGGACCCCACCGCCTCCACGGCCGGTCCCGGCGGTCGGGGGGACACACCGCGAGCCGCACCGCCGTGTCGGGGGCGGGGACCGCATTGTTGCCCCCCTGCACACACACACACACACCCCGCGGGTCACATCTCGCGCTCGGCAGGCACAGCACACGGAGCCGGGCGGGAACGGCGGGGCCGGGATGCAGTCCCCCCCGGACCCTGCCCAGCGCCAGGCGGTGCCGGTGCCACCCGCAGCCGCCTCTCCCCGGGATGGAGTGCCAGACAATGAGGCGGGTCCGTGCCATCAGCCACTTTCCCACTTTCATGCGCAGGATGACAGTTACTCACAGGGATGGGCTGAGATTTTCCCTCATTTTAAAAAAAAATCCCATCCCCCCACCGTGCGTTATTATTTTTTTTGTTCGGAAGTGAGCGCCCCCCCCCCCCCCCCGGTAAATAACCCCCGCCGCGGGGTGCGGGGAGGCGGTGCGGGCCTGGGGGGGGGGACCCGCTCCCCCCGGGCCCTGCGGGGCGGCGCCCCCCGCCCAGCGCGGCACCTGCCCGGGGCGGGGGCTGGGGGACACGCGGTGCCAACTTGCCCCGCACACCGCACACCGCACACACAGCGGCCGCCGCGCTCCTTCCGCCGCCGCCACCGCGCAACTTCCCCGCAGGCCTCCGCGCCCCGCACGGCCGCGCAGGCCGGCACTGCCGTCAGCATCCCCCGGCCGCCGCCTCCCCCGCGGCTCCCGCGGTACGAACCGGGGGGGGGGGAACTCACCTCAGCGCCGGGCCCGCGCGGGAGGCGGTGGCGGTGCGGGGCCGGCGGTCCCCCCGCCCGCCAGGCGGTGTCGGCGGCGGCGGCGGTTGCGGCGCTCAGCGCTGCTCCATGCGCCCGGGGCCCCGGCGCGCGCAGGTGGACGCGCCCGCCCCGCGCGCGCCGGCCCCCGCCCCTCCCCCCCCCCCCCGCGCGCCGGCCCCCGCCCCTCCCCCCGCCGCCGCCGCCGCCGCCGGGCCCGCGGCCGAGCCAGCGCTCCCGGCCCTCAGCGCCCCGCCGCCTCCCGGCCGGGCCCCCCGCGGCGCGCAGCCCGCCCGCGGCCCCCGCTCAGGGCGGGAGGGAGCGAGGGGGAGGCACCCGCCCCGCCGCCGCCGCCGCCTCCCCCAGCCCGGCCGCCCGTGCCCATTCAGCCGGTGCGGGGCAGCGCCGCCGCTGCCATTGTTCCCTCAGCCGCGGGACCGGCGCCCGTTCTTCCCCCCCCCCGCACACACGCACCCCCCCCCGCGCCGGACGGGAGCGCGCACCGCGCCGCCACCGGGCATAAAGGGCGCGTCCCCGCGGCCCCGGCGGGCGGAGCGGGCTCACCTGCCGGCTGGGCCCGCGCTGGGACCGCACCCTCCGGCCGCGGGATGCGGGCGGCCGCCGGCCCGGTGGAGAGGGGCGGCATCCCCGGGGCTGCGGGGGGGCGCGGGGCGGTGCGGTTACCGCGGGAGGAGGGGAAGGGAAGCGGGGGGTGCTCCCCGCACCCCGCTCGGCTGCCGGGGAGGGAGCGCAGGCCGCGGCGGCAGGGAGCGCACAATGGAGCGGGGTGCTCGCTGCCACCGCCCCCCGCCGCCCCCCCCCCAGCCGGGCCCGGCCGGCCCCTGGCGCTGCCCCCGCGCCGCGGGTGCCAGAGGAAGCGGGGAGAGCGGGGCAGGAGCTGCTGCAGCTCTCCGGGGTTATGTTCATTAGCGCTTTCTTAATACATAACGGCTTCTAACACTGCGCTTTATGGCCAGGTGCTCGCGACGGGGACGAGGCTGCCTCCCCTCGAGGTCCCGCAGGATGCAGGTAAGGCAGGGACCGCAGGGTGAGAGGGACAAGCGAGGCAGGGACCTCCCTCCTGACACCCCCCGTCCCACGGGACCCCCCAGGGCCTGGAGCAGCGCAGCCCTGCTCCCCCCTGTCCCCTGCTCTGTCCCGGGAGGAAAGTTTTGGTGTTACACTTTCTGAATCAACTGGATTTTTTCGTAAACAGAAAGCAAACCGGACACCAATATTTTACCTGGAATTGAAAAGAAGCGAGGTGAGTGAGTGTCAGCCTTTTGGTTTGGTTAAGTTCACTGTGATGTTTAACAGAGGTTATTATTTTTAAGTTACCACTTGAGCTTACATGAAATTCTGCTGCCTTTTCACCCCAGACAACACAACACAAACAGTCGATTAGGTCACACTAGGACTAAAATTTTAAAATATCAAGCACTTCCATCCTTTTCTCACAGCGTCACAGGGCCCCATGTGCACATGCAGTAATAAACCAGGAACAGCATACAGCAACATATGCAATGCTTCCTGAATTCAGAGAATCATTTTGTTTGGAAGAGACCTCTAAGCTCACCCAGTCCAACCATTAACCCAGCACTGCCCAGTCCCCACTGCCCCATGTCCCTCAGCACCACATCTCCACGGCTCTGAAATCCCTCCAGGGATGGGGACACCCCCACTGCCCTGGGCAGCCTGGGCCAGTGCCTGACAATCCTTTCAGTGAAGAAATGTTTCCCAATATCCAACCCAAACCTCCCCTGGCACAACCTGAGGCCGTTTCTTCTCTTACGATTTCAGTACTGCAAAATAAGTGACTAATCTCATTTGTTCTTCATTAACAGTGGTACCCAGGACGTGATACACATCACACACAGATAAATGGTTCCCAGTGCAGCAGGGCATGTACTGGAAGTGTAATGCCCCGCTGTGGAAATAGAGGCGAGCAGTGATTTGACCAAGGCCACAGAGGGAGTCACTGGCGTAGCAGTGTCACCTCCCAGTTCCAGTTTTCCTCTCCACCATCACTGTGTTGCTGTGCCAGTCACCCAGTTCCGTCCCTATACCTTTGCCTGTCTGTAATCACCATAATACTGCATTTAATTTTGTAAACACCCCCCTCCATTATTTTCTTGTCAGCAAGATTCAAGTAATATAAATGAGTAATTAATCAGGGTCAGCTAAGACAGCGTCAGTGCACCAGGAGTGCTCGGTAAAACAGACACACGTTTGGAAGATGTTCATTAACTGCTTTCAAAATGTCATTCCCTCGGGGGAGGTGTTGCCCCCAGCACTCTCACATACAGGCTATTCCCTTCACAAGTGCTGCTGCAGCACACCAGGAAACCCGGCAGCCGAGGCACCCCGCTGCACCCCGCAGCGTGCGCCGGGACACGGGCACCGAGTTTGTCAGAGCTCCCCGGCTCCTCCCGGTGCCTTTGGGAAGGAGGCTGTCTGCAGGGAGGTTTGGCAGCGACAGCAATCAGCGGAATATCATCAGAGAGACAAGATTAGACGTCAGCGTGGGGAGAGCCGTCGTGGAGATGAAAAGATGCTTTCAATTAAACACGCGCTGCACCTGGAGCCAGTTTAGAAGACGACAACCCAAGTATTTATTTAAATGCCATCTTGGAGAGAGAGAACACAAACATAAAGCTCAAAGATTATCCTTGTAGCTGTGATACAATATCATGCCTTTGCTTGCACTTATCCACACGCTACTTATTTAAAGTATTTCACTTACAGAGCTACCACAATAGTAATCGATCCGCAGCATGGAATTCTGCACAGCATCTCGGGCAATCTTAAAAACTAACAGTCTGTGCACTCTTTTTATGTGCTGCCACGAACAGACATAGAAAGTGATGCCAGCACACTGCCCACCCTGGCTGGGTGTTAACGTTCCAGCCTGTCAAACCAAGGGACTCCCAGGTGTGAGGACAAGGTGCTGAGAGAACTCCTTTCGGCAGGCAGAGCTCTCCAAGAGCGCGGGCGAGGAGCGATTGCCATGCCAGCCAGCGCCTCGCTCTGCCCTGCCGCCTGCCCGCGCTGCTCTCCTGACCTCCCCGGTACGGTGCAGCTGCCACGTGCATCGTAATCATTCGCTACAACCTGTAAGACGGAGCAGATCAGACATTTACATCTGTCCCATCCTCCCAGCTGCCTTCACACAAAATCCGTCTGCCCAGACACATCTCTATGCCGGGAGCCTACGCTTGCTTGTCTGTCTGGGAAGCAGGAGTCAAGAGTCTAAAATAGCAGAACCTGGATTATTGCAACAGGCCAATGCTATGGTGGTTTCCAGTTCTCCAAGTGCCTATTTCCTGACCCTTCCTTCTTTTCCTGATGCCTGTGAACCTCACTGAGCCATACCAAATAAGGGTTAAATCCTTCCTCTGGCGCAGCCTGATGTGTTTCTGCCACACACAGCTCCTCTGCTGAACAGTACCAGAGAGGCAGAGCAACACAGGAGAAAAGAAAGACAGGGACTCACCCTACCTCCTCCTCCCTTCCTTCCCGGGTCCTGATGGGCGACTCAAAACTGACTGTGTGCTCTGGGAAACAATGCTGAGCCTGCAAACAGTGCTTCATTCTTACTCAAGCTCCTGAAGAAGAAACAAAGCTGGAATCATGAGCTGCCACATCCTGAATTTCTCCCTTCCTGCCTGTCACACCTGGCAAGCCTTAGAGCTTTGTCAAAACCCCATCCAAACCCTACCCAAAACAGGTGCTCATCCTGAACCCCACTGCTTGCAGAAAGACTCCCTCTTGTCTTTTTGCATCCCCCTTCCAGTGCGATGTCCAAGAGGAGCTAGAGAAACAGGGCTGCTCTGCAGTCCATACCTTTTCTTTCCTCTGACGGGTGACATTTCCAAACCACTCAGGAGAAACTCAAGGCTGTTGGTGACCTCTCAGGGCAAGACAAATCTCCAGCGTGCCTGACAGAGCTATAGAAGGAGGGAAGGTGAGGAAGGTTCCACATTAGTTTTCCAGGCTTTGCCATTCCTTGATATGTTCCTTGCTCAACTGGTCAACCCCCCTCTACCCAAAAAAGCCCAACCCTCCCTTCCAACTCCTTCACAAGGCTGAGAAAAAAAATCCTCCATATTCAAGTCAGAGAGGTCCAGTAGGTGAACAGCCTCGGAGGCTCCCACAGCCCAGTGCAACATTAAAGCTGCTGCTAATAGGCCCTGAGCCCCCAGATTAGTCCGTATCTATTTCTCCATTCCCCCTCACCTTCCTCCCAACATTTCAACTTCAAATTGTAAATCTTTGTTCAAATTGTGCATTTGTCTTGCCTTGTTTCCACGGCCAAACACCTCATTATTGGTGGCTTCTGAACAGGAGGAAATAAAAGCTTACATTTGTGCCTTGGCCAAGACGAATGCTCTGCGGACAGAAGGCTCTGTGTTCTCTCGTTGCCTTGGCAGGACTAACAACCTTGGCCACTTTAGGGGAGGCTACTGTATTAGCAGGGGGAAAAAAAAAAAAAAAGTAGGAAAAAAGAAAACCAACCAGCAACAACGAAAAAGGCTCAAGAATGGTCTGGTGTGTTTGCAGTGAGCCAGAGCACAGGTTAGGACAAAACCTGGAGAAGGCAAAAGGATCGGGATACGTCAAAGTGGAAAGCTGAGATGAAGGAAAGAGTGGATGTGGATTCATTACAGATTTGATCTAACTCATGGGCAGTAAATCCAGAGGCTGGACACCTCTGCTGCGTGTGCTGGAGTACTGAACTGCAGAGATACAGTAGATACCTGCATACCCCATTGTCCAAACCTAGCTGCTGCTCTGGCCAAGCTGGTTGGCATCTCAAACTCCTGGATGGAGGTGGCAGAGTCCAAAAAGCTGGCGAGGACTCTTTGTTAGCAGGGGAAAACTCAAAATTTCGTTTAGCACTGCCATCTTACATGTTTACACTGTTGTCTCTGTTTGGGGTAGGCTGCACAAAACCAGAAGAAAGTTAAGTCCTCTTTATTACTGATGATGTTGCTACTTGTAGTGTTCTAATAAACTGTTTAGTTTCTTTAGGAAACATTAAGCTCCTTGTGCCTGGAGGCTCTTGCTTCAAGTTGAGAGGATGCTCCAGTAGCGAGCAGAGGCTACAGAAAGCAGAGCTGATGAAAATGGTTGCCCATTGCCTGGGCAGCAATGTGCCATGGCCACGTAGGTCTTGCCATCCCAACTGCTGCTTGGCCAATCCTCAGAAGTCAATCCAACCTTCAAATACATAAAGGTAAATTCATCTTCCCAGCAAAAGCGTTCTCTAAAATGGATGTTGATTAAAATGCTCACCTCCTTTGAACTTAAACATCCTGAAACTGTTTTCCTAGAGCACTGGAACCTTCACAAGTTCTATGAGTTACCTTGCAATCACCTCTGTGTCAGCCTACAGCATCACTGAAGTTTAGCTCTCACTTCATTTGAGCCTCAGCTAATTATGCAACTTTAATGACAGCAAGAACAACAGTTTTGCTGAATATGCAACAGTCTCATCATCATATTTTGATGAGGGGAGACAGAAGGAAAAGGCGAATTTGTTCAGGTTCAAGCATTTCTACGGGGCTTTGCTGATGTAGGAAGGACAGAGCCCTCTCTGTCTTTCCTTTTCCTCATGTGTCTTAGATGTGCCCACACCTATCTGAACAGAAAGGTATAAATCTTGGAGCTTTTCCTACCCATTGTTCGTCAGGCCTGTAGTTCATTAACTACAAGAGACGCAGTTTCATTACTGTGCATTAACCAATGACTTCTCTACTGCCACTGCTGTCTCCAAGCAAGGAATCATTTATGGAAAACAAGGGCAGAGGGAGCAACATGCTTTGCCAGCTTTAAGATTCTATGCCCAAAGCTTTATACCCTCTGCCTTATATTTTTATGTTAAAGTATCACGAGATATTACCATATTTTTCATTATTATTTGTGGCACTAAAGACTGCCGCACGCCGTGCCAGATGGCTAATATTCAGAGTAAAAATAAGGCAAGGCCAATCTTAGAAAGACTCAATGAGAACGTAACAGCATGTATTCATCCTGCTTCCCTAATGCACACAGTTAAAATATTAGCAGACTTAAAATCTGGTTTTCCAATTGAGAAGAACAGCGTAGTATAGAATTACAGGCATGCATATATACATATATTTAAATATATATAGATAAAAATTTTAATTTATTTCCATTTTATTTGCATGTTTCAAGGGTCTTAAAGTAATACGTGGGCACATCTTCTTTCACTCTTTAGAAGGTTATTTTGACCAGTCAAGAAAACCAAATAGTTTCGAAATGGATTAGGAACATGAGCAAAAACCTTTTTCCAGAAACTGTTATCAGTACAAAATACTTTTCTTTTTTATTTTTTAATATATAAACAGCTTGAGTCCTAAACTTAACCAGATGGAAACGTGCCTACAAAGAGTTGGATCTAATTCAGAAGAGACTGACAGCCAACAGATGAGCCAATTTAGACCATCCTATGCCAAAAATGGTCAATCATGTTATCTTATGTGTGACTCTACTCTGGCAGATGCCAACTCTATCCAAACAACTTCAAGCATCTTTTTGGAAGACAGGATTATTTTACACACACTTCAAAAAAATCCCCAACATAATAATGCTTGATTTTTCTGGAAACATTCCACTTAGTTTCAGCATTTTCACAAGAGATTTTTATTAATTTATTTTAAGGATAAATCTTTTTTTTTTTTTTTTTAATAGCCTCCTAACAGAATAAATGCTTTCCAACCCAACAAAGACTGATTAAAAAAAATCCTAAATTGCAGTTCAGTGACAGTCCCCCATTTATTTAAATATTAATAAAAGGAAAGCTTTACACCTGTGCAAACCAATTTAGCTTCTGTCTTAAGGCAAAATGTTTACTTTCAAAAACACAGAGAAACACAACAGTAAGTACAGATTAAATGCACTTCCTGCATCCCTCATCAGCTTCCCCAGAAGAATAAATGTAAAATTAAAGGATATTTTTTAAGGGGAGTGATTACAACCAAGGATGGGGTTTTTTAATCTGTAATTCATTATGTCTCAGTGAATTTTATTATTTTTTTTACCTTCCAGAAGATGTAGAGAGAGATATGCTGTTAATCTGCCTCTGACTGCAGCAGGAAAGGAGCTCCTCCTCTGTCTCCACTGTAACCTACACACTCCCCCTCTAGTGAATATAGCGCTGGTACTCTCACTTTTCTCCTTCTTGCCCCCAATTTGAATAAGAATAGTCAAAAAAGGGGAAAACCACTTATTCAGTTATTAGTCCATCCTAAAAGCATAGGACCATTCAGTTCATTCTCCAACGCATCACATAACCTGTATTTAAGCTCTGTATCTGCTGTCAGCTTGGTCTCTGTTTAAACTCGGGCTGAATTTTAGCTTCTCACTAAAGCCCTAGGAGGTCTCAGGTGAGGAGATTTCTCTCTCTGTTAGACTGAAAGCTGCAGAAACCAGTGTAAACACCTCACAGATCATCATCTTTCACAGGACACCTTGAAAGGCTACATTTAAAAAGATTAACGTCTTCAAATCTGTTGTTTCCAGAGAGAATAATGCAAGCTTTTCTTCCAGAGAAGAGGGCAGCAGTTCTGCTAGAGAGCCTGTGGCTTGGGTGTCTTTCTGACAAATGCACACAAAGTTGCAATTTCATTTTCCATTTGTAGGGTAGGTGATTGCGCTGCCAGTGTGAAGCAACCTCACCTCATACAGCATAAGGGAGCCAGGCAATTATCAAACGGATTTACAGCAAGGTCTCCATTTCCAACCTTTTCATAGTGCCTTTTGTGATGACAGTCCCAAGATTTTGAGATCCACAGACACTAATCTCGACTGAAGTTGAGATATTTGGAAGGTTTTAGAGATCTTCCTCAGAGGACAAATATATATTCTCAGTTGTGTGATCAGTTTTTTAACACTGTTCCTGCTTCTCCTCAAAAAGAGGGTGTCAAGCTGTGTGTGACCCAAGAGCATGCCCACAGGGGCTGACTTGGCACTTGAGGTGACTCTCACAGAAGGTTCACTCACATTGAAATGATTGACATATGCACTCTCTAGGCACACAACGTTCTGGTTTTGGCTGAGGAAAACACCAGGGTTTAGGTAACCACACCCTGCTCACATCAAACTTTCCCCTAACTAGTCCTAGCTAGTTTGTAGATTATATTGTTCTTGTACCTTGGCAGCATGTTGGGCTCCACTCCAGAACCATTCTACGACGTTTCAGCTAATCCTTACAGAGCTGTAGTAATTTTTGAAAGTGTCAAAAATTTCAGAAACAGACAACCACATCAAACGCTGTAATACGCTGCAGACTGAGCCATGAAGATCACTTTCCATCTGCACTGGGGAGCAGCTTCAAGGTGACTCACTGGTAGGATCAGAGCTGCTCTGTCCCAACCTGACCCCAAGGCTGGTGAGAAGGTATGGAGTCCTTGGAAAGAACCACAAACTGCTGGAGAAGCTCCTGGAAAGAATGGAAGGTTAAATTTTATGACAATTACGCATCTTGCACGTTCAAGGCCTTCTACACTTCGATGACACACGCACACTCATGAGTTTCCATCTCTTCTGACACCCCCATTTGGTTTTAAATTGTTGCTGAGTTGCTTTGAACCATGAAGCCATTAAATCTGTGTTCACTGCCCATGCAGACAGCACTGGTCACATCACAGCACTCAGCAGCAAGGACTTCACGAGGTTCCTCTCATCTACTCCTCTGTTCCCTGCAAAGTTCATAGGCTAACTATTTTTCCTTCATTATCTCCAGCAGTCAGAGAGAAATAATCTGTTGAGTAACTCATTTTTAATCTGGCTCAGGTGTTAAGAATGTGTCGTGGTCATTTACACATTACCTGAATGATGAGTCCTGGCAGAGGGCTTTTGGCTCCCGCTTTGGAACGCAACCCCTCCATTTCCATGAAATACCACTCACATCTCACCACAGTCAATAGGACTAAAACCAAGCGTGTTTAACAGATGTCACAAACAGTTTCCAGGCTGCTGCAGCGTTCCAACGTTCTCTAGCTGCCTGCTATTGCACCATCCTGTAAGTCACCAGCAAGCGACGCAGCCTCTTACTCTGCTCATCCCGTTCCGACTGATGACGTGAGCTGTCAGACTGTAAACTCAGAAGTTGTCAAATAGCTATGATTTGCAGATTTAGTAAAAGAGCTTAACATTCCTTTGAGCAAAGTACTTAAGAGATGTATTTGGTGGAATTTAAGGTCTGTGAAAGTCTGTAGAGTTTTCTGTTCGAACAGGATCTCCATCGGACAGCTCAAATGTCAGTAAAGCAGCTTTGGTCTACATCAGAGACTGCTGTTAGACATGAGCTTATTTTCCCACTGAATGAGTTTCCACAGGGACTTTATTATCCGAGTCTAAAAACAGCCATTTGTGGGATTTGCTTTTCTAGACAGCTATTAGAATCACTTGGACAGTTATTTGCTAGAACTCGACTGCTTCCCAGTAGACTACCAGCTAGAAAGTTTTGGGCCTTAAATTAAAACAAACCCCACAAAATGAGCAACAGAAAACACTTTTTTTGTCAGCTCCTGGAGTTGATTGTTTATTGAAAAGTAGTTTTCTGTATTTCCCTTTTGTTTTCACAAGTGTCATTTGTGTTTGAGTTGCTGTCAATTACTCCTATGCGATCTGTATCAGGTGATGGCTTCACGGGCATGAATGAGGAGCTGAGTGTGTTACTCCTGTGAATTCCATACACATCCCCTACGAGAAGATAGGAAGTGTTATAAACACACCACTTCAGGCTGTATCCTACACAAGGCAAGCGTTCCAGGCTGTTGTGCAAACAAATACTTTCCAGATTGTGGCTGAGAGCCGTTGCATCATGGAAGTATCCAACTAAATTTGACAAAATTATGGTAACTAATGTACGAACCTATGGCACAAAATGCACAAAAGAAGTCTTAGGAATCTTTAAGCAACTTAGACCCACTTTTTGGTACAAAATATTTTCTGACTTGAGAATCTAATACCTGATGGAAATTCCAGCCACCAGTTCTGCTGGGAGCACAGGTCAGGCACCAGCCACCGCTTTTAAAAAACCCATCCTCATGTTCTGCATGCTGCTAGCAGGGATGGGAAAGCTCTGGGTTAGTGACAGCTAAATCCTGCCCACGCTGAGATTCAGGAGGTAAAATTTTGGTGGTGGAACTCTACCTTTAGTGAAGGAAGGTTTCTGTGGTCACCTGGAGATTTCCCACATTCCAGGGGACTGCTAAGAAAGCTTAAGGCCAATGGGAACTGAATTCACTTCCCTTGATGTATTACAGTGCTACAGCACCCAAAGACACATTTCAACAGCCTGGTTTGCTCTTTGCAGCAGCACCAAGCAGAAATAAAAGGTTCTGGTAAACACTAATTTTTGGTGGATGTGACATTCAAAATCATCCTTGCCACACTGCAAGAACTGTGTGGATGTCTCACCCTCTGCAAAGCTGCCTCTGGCCATTTTGGGAGCGCTGCTTTGTAACAGGATCACACAGAGATGCTGATGAAAATTAGATGCTTGTACAAACCGAATAATACATAAGCCACAGTGGACAAAGGCAGCACCGAGCAGGTTGTTATCACCTTGCTCGTATTTCAGGCTGCTTGCCTGCCTGAACAGATGCTGTGGCAGAGCTCCCCAAGAAGCACTGCATAAAGCAAACCTCTCCCCGCAGGACAGGCGCTACGTGAGAGGGAAGGGTAGCACAAGGACCTTCATTGTGCAGCACCCCATCCCTCCGAGCTCACCTGAGCTCACCTGATGTCGTCCCTTCCAGAGGCAGCACGCGAGGGGAAACAGCCCAGCCTTACGACAGAACCTGCTAATGTTTCCTCGAGTTTATAGACAGGAAATATTTCAGGGAGAATCACAGAATTACAGCCCAGATCTGGGGAGCAGGGAGGAGGAAGAGGCCACAGAGCGAAGTAAGGTAATGTTTAGGGAGAAGGGATCAGCTCACATGCAAAGCTGCAAGGAAAACTGCTGCAAGCAGCCGCTGTTACACACGGCCAAGATTAGCATTCAAAGTTTGCAGTGAAGGGATTGAATTTGGAAAATCTTCCTTCCCACGCTAACCCAAGTTCACCTCTCAGAATTTCTCTTCCTCTGACATTTATATTTAAATACTGTAAAATACCATTTAAAAGAAAGTCACTGCATTGTGCAACTTAGGATCGTTAATTTATTTTTACCCTAGCAGCTTTGGAGACACGGTTTGCTCAGGCAAATGACATTTCCAGTAACATCCATTATAGTCACTCTATGGCCTACACACACCACTAAACATCAATTGATTCCCTCCACACCCTCAAAGATAAACTTCAGGTGTTCCACACTACAATTTTCCAGGTTACTCACCTTTTCAAATTCCTCCCAGTCTCCACTTTAAACGATTCTCAGGTAAGTACATGCATTTTATACATGCATAGAAGTCTGGATTCAACCATTAAAAAGCCTCAAGTCTGCCCAAAATCTTTCTCTTGTTAGTGCTACGGATATCTGTGATGTGGGAGAGCTGGCCAAACACACCAGACACTCATCTACTTCATACAACAGCCTCCCTCTGTTAGTGGTAGTATATTACTACTTACCATTTTAGTTGTTCTGCCTAACTCACTGACTTGTAATAAGCTGTTCCCTACAGCTCCCTTCCAGCAGGGACTACACGGCTGTCGTATGACTTGACCTTGTGTGTATTTTTTTGGTGAGGTCTTACTATCTCAGGTCCAAACACACGGAACCCATGACCAGCACAGTCCTTACACAGGCTTTGAAAGAAAGCAAAGGGAAGTTTGCACAAGGCAGAAGCAACAACTCCAACCTAAAACAGAATCATAGAATAGCTTTGGTTTGAAAAGACTTCTAAGATCACCCAGTCCAACCATTAACCCAGCACTGCCCAGTCCCCACTACCCCATGTCCCTCAGCACCACATCTCCACGGCTCTGAAACCCCCCCAGGGATGGGGACTGCCCCACTGCCCTGGGCAGCCTGGGCCAGTGCCTGACAGCCCTTTCAGTGAAGGAATTGTTCCCAATATCCAATCTAAACCTCCCCTGGCACAACTTGAGGTCATTTTCTCTCATCCTATAGCTTGTTCCTTGGGAGAAGAGACCGACCCCCATCTCGCTACACCCTCCTCTCCGAATACTTTAGCTTTGTGCTCTCCCCCATTCCTTGCACCCTGCCAGATATCCCACGTTACTTCAACCACATAACAAGCAGCAGTATTGACAGGCAATGTTACTCATTGCCATCTATCAATTCTGCAAACACTGGTTTTCCCAGAAAACATTCCCTGGTTTTAACTGTCAATAAGCTCGATCTTTCATCTGTGCTCTTCAAAAGCCAGGAAGTTTTTCAAATCACCAAAGTGGTGAAGATTTTTACACCCCTGTGTGAAAACACATGAAGATGTATATCCATTTTTTAAAGGCTGCACAGCCCATTTCATAATTCATGCATCAGCTGTACTCAAAATGTTCACTCCCAATTACAGCCTGACCTTCACATTCCATTTTCTCTAACTAGCGTAAAATGGAAACTTTTCATCTTTTTAACCTCCACTTTTCTAAATATTTGTTGGTGTGTGCACAAGGCCAGTAAAATCTTCTGAGGACACTTGCAGAGCACTTCACATTCAAAGGACACAACACAACTGTCATGTTTCAGACTGTTTCTACCTCTCCGTAATGGAGGGGAAAAAACTTCTTTTCCTTCTCTCCTCTCCAGGATAAGGTTTATCTCTCCAGGATAAGGATAAGCTTTACAAGACACATTTGAAGTTGGGGTGACGTAAATGCTTCACTTGGCAATTTTATAAAGGGCTACAAAGCATTAAAAACTGGGAATTAAATGTGGGGGAGCTGAGATGCCCCTTTAACCTTTCAACTTCGGGGATGCTGTTTTAAATTCTGCCCTAAGCCACTAGTAAAAATGCATTTTTCCTATTTTTTAATTTTCAATTAATAAATCCACTGTGCAACTCAGTACAAGCAACATACCTCATCTGAGACAGACCCTGTGCTGAAACACAAAGGTGACTACAGTCATGCCTACACTGCAGCAGTAGGAAATTTGCACAGGAGCTCTGTGAATTCACAGATTTAATTATACACACGAACCATACTCCTTCAGCCCTACTTTCAGAAGCACCTAGTGACTCAGAAGAACGTTAATCATAATTTACCCTCATGGGAGATGCCTTCAAGTCTATTTAGGAAGGTACCTTTAGCCTAGGATGCAGCTTGCTGGTGTAACTAGCAATAATTCACATAAAGAGAACAACAACGGGGATGCCCAAATGTCACTTTGTGATGCAAACCATACATCCTTTTTTAGGCTCTTAAGCATCCACAGGACAATACACCACAACACCTCCCCTTGTATGTACAGCAAATACAGCAATGCTTCCAGGCATTTGGCTGGTGCTTTACAGGGGCAAAGCCTGGCTAGAGCAACCTGATCTAGTGGGAGGTGTCCCTGCCCATGGCAGGGGGGGGTGGAACGAGGTGGTCTTTAAGGTCCCTTCCAACCCAAACCATTCTATGACTCTACAGAAGAGTTTTCTTACTTGAGGTGGCTCTGGCAGCATCCTGGTGGGACTGGAACAACCTGAGCCTGCCGACTTTGCTCTGTAGGACTGATCTCTCAAGGTTTCTGTGGGGTTTCCAGGCTGCATAAAGCTCATGTCTTTTCCCCGAGTTTAGTCACAACATCTGCAGAAACTGAGCAAAAGTCACATAACGGGAGTTGAAAAGATATTTTTTGCAGGGACTAATCACTTCAGGATTTTCTTAAAAAGAAATCAGATTTATACACTGAAGTCAAGAAGTAGCTCAATTCTAGAATATTCATGCTACGGGATGCTCAGATATCTACAATGTTCCTCCCTCACCATTTTATCAATGACATTGCCACTGGTGTCGTTGTATAAGACAACTACACATCACAGTACTGCTGCATCCCTTCACAACACTTTTAAAAAATATATAATCATTATTTTAGAAAAATGCCCTGGCTCCTTCCAAGAAACATGACAAACCCTTCAGCAGGCACTTCAGAAAGCATCCACTTGCCATCAAATCTCTCAGCCTGTGCACAGGCTGAAACTATTAATTTCCAGCAGACATCAGGACTAAGGGAAGGCTGTTTAGATGCTCAACTTACCAAAATGAACATGTCTTAAGAGTCAGTGCACTCTGGTGAGAGCCCCTCCAAAGCCGTGACTCTCCCACACAGCACTCTGAACCTCTGCTTCAAATGGTGACACTTGGGAGTAATAGGAATAAATATTAAAAATGAAATTAAAAAAAACAAAATGAGAGCACAGGTTTTGCTTTCTAGCAGACAAGAGAATCCCTAAGTATTGCTCCTGTCCTGCTGAGATGCCCACTCACACACAAACCACAACACTCAGCATTTAGTTCTTGCCTCTGTTTGACAGAATCGCGGCAGCAGAGCATCCTGCTCACTTACAACAATGACTTCTGCTTTTATAGGAAGTTTTTCCCATTTAACTTTGAAAAGTAATGGGGGGAGAAAAACCTTTTCACTCTCATTAGTACAGATGCCTTTTTTCCCCTCCATTTCTCCATTCCTTATGCGTACCTGCAAAATTTACAATGGTAAAGGATATTTTTGTAATTTGTCTAAGCAGCAGACAGACACACACAGGGAATGTTCAGTCAAATAAAGCCTCCAACAAGTCAGGAATGTTTATCTAGCAAACTCCATTCCATGGGAAGTTTTCAGTCACCTCCAGGAACTCACTGCAATTCTTTAAAACAGATATTTTACTCTATGACCAGCCTCCTTTGTCAGGAGTTACCTCCCATCACTCAGTTTGCAGCACAGCAACTGGCATCAACGATGGCAGAGATAGGTAATGCTCTATCAAACCCTTCAGAGATTTAAACACTGATCAGCTCTGGTATTTGCATTCTGAAACAAGTCCTTATTCCAAACTTGTAACGCCCAAGACAGCCTACTCCCACAGTCCATCTCTGTGATAAAATGCAGCAGGTTTGTATAATCACTTGTTCATTGGAAAACTTCCCGTCACAAACACAATCACATTTGGCATTAAAATGGCTTTAGGTTCCAGACATTTAGAAGCTTTAGCTTCTGTGCTCTCTGGAGACAACTATAGGATGTCCAAGTCCTACAGTATGGAAAATTTTTCATTGAGAAAAAACTGTTCCTCCATCTTTCAGACCAGTGACATTTCTAATACCTATGCCAAAGGAAAAACAATATTCAGGATTAAAATCTTACTATTTACAGCCTTTGCATATTATCTGTTGCATATAACAGTAAGCCAATTATTTAATTCCAAAAGCTAGCTCTTGCCAGGTAGGGAGGGACTGGGGAAGGACAACACATTGTTCTCTTTCTTTTATTAGCCAGGACACAGGAAAGGGAGATGCCTCATAAAAAGACTTTTTAATAAACCTTTGCTAACCACTTCTGGCAGCTGGGAGATAACTGCACCTTTAGAGTCAACCCTACTGCTGTCAGGAGCCAAAAAAGGAGACAATTAATGACAATAAAAGGGAGACCGTAAGCAAGAAGAATTCTCAACTGCCACTACTTTAAGAAGGTTTCACTTTGCTTCTGAATTCCAAGGATGAAAACTCAATATACTTTTAAATTATTTTTAACTGGATATTGATGCCACGTTGTTTTTTTTTTCACCCAGAGAAAATAAGTGACTAGCAGAACAGAGAGCAAAGGTTTCACTCCCTTTAAGATACTGCTCCTATATTTAGTTTCAGGGGAAGGTATAACACAAAAAAAATAAACACTATTTGCAACTAAATTTCCAGAAGCACCAAATTCAGTGCTTCGCTAGTGCCCACACTGAGAAATCTTGCATCTGATTTACAAACCTAATTATACCAGTGTAATTATACTGGTATAATTCCTTAGGAAAAAAAAACCAAACCAGTTCTTTTTTAACATCCAAGAGAAAAAAAGCTTATTTTTAAATTCAGTATGAAGAATTATCCCAGAATAACTAGTGATAAATAGATATGGTAAATCTCTCTGAAGAGATAAGGCCTAAAAATACAGTTCTGCTGGGGTGGGCTGACCCTGGCTGGACATCAGGTGCCCCCCCAGCTGCCCCATCACCCCCTCCTCAGCTGGACAGGGGGAGAAACGTATGATGAAGGGCTCATGGGTCATGATAAGGACAGGGAAAGATCACTCAGCAATTACTGTCACAGGCAAAACGGACTTGACTCAGGCAAAGTAATTTAATTTATTGCCAATTAGAAGTAAGTGTAAGGTAATGAGAAAATAAAACCAAATCTTAAAACACCCTCCTCCCCCTGCCCAGCCTCCCACCCCCCTTCTTCCCAGGCTCAACTTCACACCCAACTTCTCCACTTCCCCACCCCAAGCGGCGCAGGGGGACAGGGAATGGGGGTTGTAATCAGTTCATCACACGTTGTTTCGGCTGCTCCATCCTCCTCAGAGGAGGACTCCTCACACTCCTCCTCTGCTCCAGCACAGGCTTCCCATGGGTTCCCAGCTTCCTTTGGGTGCATCCACTGCTCCGGCGTGGGCTCCTCCATGGGCTGCAAGTGGCTGTCTGCTCCTCCATGGACCTCTATGGGCTGCAGGTGGCTGTCTGCTCCTCCATGGACCTCCACGGGCTGCAGGGCTCAGCCTGCCTCACCATGGTCTTCACCACAGGCTGCAGGGGAATCTCTGCTCCGGCACCTGGAGCACCTCCTCCCCTTCCTTCACTGACCTTGGGGTCTGCAGAGTTGTTCCTCTCACATATTCTCACTCCTCTCTCCAGCTGCCATTTCACCACACTTTTTTTACCCCCTTCTTAAATATGTTATCCTGGAGCTGCTACCAGCATTGCTGATGGGCTCAGCCTTGGCCAGTGGTGGGTTCATCCTGGAACCGGCTGGGATTGGCTCTGTTGGACACAGGGGAAGCTTCTGGCATCTTCTCACAGAAGCCACACCTGCAGCCCCCTGCTACCAAAACCTCGCCACACAAACCCAATACAATTCCTGCAAATCACAAAGACTGAGGTTTCTTGACACGAAGAAGCTTTGACTACTGAAATGAGGAGATTATTAAAGCAACGTTTTCAACATTATCCAGGTCAATTTGTCATATATTAATGACATAATAGAAAGTTATGGAAGTCTTTATTGAATCTTAATTGCTCCCTAAGACCATGACTGAACTAGAAAAACTGACTGCATTCTGCTTTGACTTCTACAGCAGATGTTGAGGATAAAAAAATCTGAGTTCATGATTCTGTCATTTAATGAAAACTTCCGATTCTGCATATTTACACACAACACTTCGTATGGTTTTGCCAGCTCTTAAAAATACTGTTAGTTTTCTTTTAGAATAATGCCAATATATTTCCTGATAATCCACTGTGAAAGGTGTTTTTGAAGGGTGAGATGAATAATCCCAATACTTAGTTTGCTACTAGAAGCCTCTAATATTTTATCAAGGCTTTTCTTATTCTTTACAAGGAAGAACATTTTAAACCAGAACAACACTGAAAAGTTTAAATTGCATCTTCCTCCCTAGCAAATGAGTTCAAATTAGCCCAATTACAATTAAAACATGACATATTTATCAACTATTAATGATGAGATATAAAGAAAATCAAGGACAAATCTGTTCACAATTTCAGAATCCACCTCAAGTGACTACCAGGAGAGTTTACCGATGCCTAAAAAAATGTCATAAATTACACTCTTAATTGAGAAGTTTCAAGTTTTTGAAAAAGCTCAGCTCTTGCCACAGACTACTAGAGATGCCTAAAGGTGTAAAAATAGAACTCCTTTGGTTGAAATTACGTCCCTCTGAGAAACTGTAAAACCCAGGAAGTTTTTGAATGCTGACTTAGAAACAAGAGCTGCACTTCATTGTCATCTTGTGCATTTTTGACCCGTTATAAAAAGATTAATCCAGGATCATACTTAGCACGAACAGTTTCCACAGCCTTTCACACTATTGATAATCTCTTCTTCTAGTTTCTTCCTTTCCTCCTCTTTGGACATACGATTATTTCTCTCTTCCCAGTTTGGATCGTTATGACTACTTAGTACTTTGCTGCTCTGTGTATGCCACATTTCATAATAGAGATTGTTAGGACTTGCAAGGAGGTCTGCATGTCTACCACGTTCCACAACCTTACCCTGTAAAAGAAGGGAAGACAGTCAGTAGTCAATATCACCTGATCTTTAGGAATATAAATGCTGCCAAGATACAGGCCACAGTTTTACAGTATAGATTACAGCACTAATTAATGAGAAGGAGCTTGGGACAGCAATAAAAGGCTGATTATGTGGTGCACTGAATTGTGTATTGCACTCAAGCTGAAAACAAGGAGCTGTGTTCTTCTCTATCTTACATAAATGGGAATGTAGATGCCTTTTATCCATCTGGACAAAATTTAAAGCCCACTAACATGTTAAGTTTTACTGTCTAAAATGGAAGAGCTATTTAAAGTTAATGTAGACCTCTGTATGAGGAGCAAGGTGTTAACTACTAGTGCAAAAGTCACAGGGATGTACTAAAACAAACACGCATTTGTATTCTCTTTGCTTGATAACAAACACAAACTAAAGCTAAAAGAGCATAGAGAGAGGGATTTGTACTAGATAAGCAAAATGTATCTAAACTCAAATCTTAAAAACAATTTGTGTAAACTGTGCTTTTAGATGGGTGCTCAGGAAGTTGTGACTTTGCAATCACTGTCAAGAAAATCAAGTGAGCAGTTCAGTTCATCTGTTCTCAAGAGCAAAGATGATTTATTGAATATCATTGTGGAAATGGAAAGGAAGAGCTGGAGAGGAGGAAACCTACAAACAGTGGAACAACACTACTCTTCAAAAAAACAGACTAATCTTTTTACTTTGAGATACACATTTACATTCACTGACTTCAAATTAATGTATTCCTTCTCCAGCTATTCTTTCTTTTGGGAAAAAACAGCATTATACAGACAACTACATGGATTTTATATTAGTTCTAAATTCTGATCTATGATTAAATCTACCTCCTTGTGACAGCTGCTGATGAACATGCTGGGAAAAAAATTGGGTCTTGTCACTTCTATTGCTAGTCACGCTGGCGGAATCTGAACAGATACACACTTGACCAACGTAAAGTTTTTAAATAAATGCTGCAGTTAAGTGGTTAACTTAGTTCATTGGAGTAGAAATTAGACCATGATTGAAAGGCCTTTTTTTAATAACTCTTGAATAATCATCAAAAAAAGTAACTTCTCTGGTCCAGCTTCACAGCATTAAGATCAATATCGTTATTGATTTGGGTTTGTTTACTCACTCAAGAATTCTTCTGCTTTTACCTAGGCCAAGGTGCTGAAATTGTGATGCCTTATTTCCATTGCTAAGCAAAACCAGTCACAATCATCCCACCTCACCTCCACTACTAAGTGTTGTTTATTTGGGTGCTAACACAGTGCTCATCAATCAAGCTGGGACAACGAGAGGCAACCCTCTGCTGAGCAAACATTGATGATGCCTCACGAAGCAGCCGGGCACTAAAAGTGATGTACCACGCTGCCTTACTCATTCACAATCTTTACTGCACTAACAACATTCATCTGAATGAGCACCCTAGCTGTTTTACAGTTTTAGGTTGTGCTTTTATTTTAAATTTAACAGTTACACTCTAACACAAAACGCACTCCTAGTAAGCTGTGAAAAACTTGCGTCGGAAACAAAAAGTCGCAGACAGCAAATGTTAAAACATTTGCAAGATGTTTTAACATGCAGTTACACACAGGACACACCTTAGGAAATGATTTTGCAGCAAAAGCTGAAAAAACAAGCAGAACAAAACCAGACACAAACTCCACAGAACAGTACGAGTGATTTAATCCACTGCCTCATTTTGAGGTTCATATGAAGCTGAGATTTGTATAGCAAAGATAGCCCTGAATGTCACCATTTCATAAGATTTTGCTCTAATTCCCCTTGAAATCATTTAACATGTTGGAGGAATGCTTTATTTTCCTTTAGATAGGCATATTTTAGTCACTAAATACACCTATGCTCACAAGCATATATATAGCAACTGAAAAAAACGAATGCAGAGATAAATTTAACATCTATTATCAGCATATTAAAGCACTGTATTTTCAGCATCATCAGTTAAAAGAGGAACAATGAAGTTATAATAAGGAGATTTGTTTATTTTAAACCTAGAGCCAGATATGGATAATAGAGAAGAAAATGGACTTAGGAGAGACTGAATATGAGGGAAGTGCTGAGCAGTGATACTAGTAAGTCAAGTGTTGAAACATTTCTTTTTTTCTTACAAGAGAAGCACACAGAAAGGGAATAATCACACTTTTCTGCAGGTATTACAGAGAATGTGTTCAGATTTATAATTAGATTGAACAATCCTACAACAGTTTTATCTGCACGGAAACAGAACATGCTGTCCTCTCCCTTTCCATTGAAAGAAAAAAAAAAACCCAACAAAACCACACCAACAATGGACGTACGTGAAAAACAGACACACACTGAGTAATGAGAATGAAGCATAAATTGGGGGAACACATTAGGAAACCTAACCTGACAGAAGCGTGTAATAAATTAGATTAAAAACATGCAACATTAAGCCAGTCCCAGAGCATCAAGTGAAATCTGAAAAACATGTAATTAAATGAACTATGCAAATGAAGTAAAAATACAACCTAGAGGAGTCATACATGCAAGTTACTACAATTGATAAGCTTAGGTGCAAAGAGAAATATGTAAAAAGCAAAGCTTGGGCTGGAATTTTCTACCACGGTTCACTTCCAAAGAAAACTTTCAGTAGCTTGGTGGGAGTGTAATATTTCAAAACAGACACAGAGACTCTGGCAAACAAATGCTGATGTAATGTGAAAAATACACACCCCAGGGGGATCACCTCACCTGATCCAGCACTATGATTTCATCTGCATCAACTACTGTGGACAACCTGTGAGCAATGAACACCGATGTTCGGTGCTTCACGATGTCCCTCATGGCACTGAGAATATTCTGCAAATTAAAACCAGAGGAATTCTTACACACTAGATGGTACAAAGAGAAATAAACTGTTGTCTGGAAAGATGCAAATTACTGTAAATAAGTTTTGAGAAACATCTCCTGTACTGCTATAGCTTCACAATAAAATACACTTATGAGCATCTACAGAAGAAACAGAATTCCAAGCATGAACTATGTGTGACTCAAAGTCTTCAAACTGAAAAAAAAAAAACAACCACTTTTGTTCACAGAATAATACAGATATCCCAAGGGACAAAGGAAGAGAAGGGTTACTTAATTTCAGGAAAAACTTCCCTGTGCAGCCACGCTACAAAAGCAACATAAACCAGCAGCACCTGAAAATAATAAATCATAATAGTACTACTACCTTCCAATCAAAGAAAGTTAAAGGAAAAAATCCCTCTCAATATCATGCTGATGTTAAAGCAATCCTGGGAATTCTCCATCTATCCACTGCTGCCTTTGTGAGCAGTCTTCCACCTTCCCAAACTGCACTCGGATGCAAGCAGCACTAATTGGGAATTTCTGCCCTCACTACAATAAGTGAAGTGTGCACTTCATCCTCCTGAAAAACGCTTGCCTTTGTCAGAAAACATGTGGATTAGCAGACATACTTCTGTGGAAAGGACTCAGTTTCATTTGGTGGCTTTAAAGTGCAGTCCTGCTGTGAAACTTTCCATTTTGCTTATGATTCTTGTGATAAATACAGCAAAACAAAGAGAGAGAAAGAATCCAGGGAGTGTTTTGTAGAATTCTGTGTTATGAGCACTCCTGGTCCAATGAGGAAGCTGTACTATATTTGAATGCTGTACTATGTAGATGGCACAGTTCGTACTCTGATTTCTTTGTATCTGGAAAATGAAAGTAATTTAGTGATTACAGGTCAATAAATCCGCTCAATAATCTGCCTAAGTGAACACAAACATAGCTCTAGCCCTAGTTTTTGATGACATTAGTTTGTGAAATTACTGCTGGTGCTGAGAGTTTTGTGTTTAAGCAAAGATGCAGTTAGGAAGCCTGATGCAGGTCCTGCGGTGGTGTCGTGACATCTATGTCACAACGCTCTGATGTTTCGCAGCCCTTCCTGTGAAAGGAATACAAATTAATACCAGCACTGCAGGTTACACCTACCTGATTTGCATCTCAGAAAGATGCTGCACAACAAACAAGAGGTTCTCTGTTCTGCGTTTCATCACAATTATTTATAAGATATGTTTAATGAATGCTAGATGTCACCTAAACACCTTTGGAAGTGGACTGGAAAGCTTCACACTTTATGGCCACACGAGGTATTTGCAACAGTTTTAAGAGGTGAATGTTTAGTGGTTAATTGGACCTCAAGAGTGTAAAACAGAAAATATACCCAGAGACATAGCTGATACTCATCACTATGTCTCAGACTCAGCATCTCTGCTCCAGGCTTGAGAGAAGGGCTTAGACATAGCAACTCTTAATAATAACATCAGGAAAACACACAATAGCAATCTGGTAAAAAGAACAGAATTTTTCCTGAGAAGAAAAGAACAAGGAAAAAGCATCATTACACCACTTCAGTTTTATATTTTTTAATCCCAATTTACCTCTTCTGTAATTGAATCTAAAGATGATGTGGCTTCATCATAGAGAAAAATATGTGGCTCCTTTAGCATTGCTCTAGCAATTGCAATTCTTTGCTTTTCTCCTCCTGAATGGGGGGCAGAGGGCGGGGGGGGAAATAAAAAAAAAGAAGTTACAATCATGATATTCTAAATTCAACAGCAGACATGACTGGTTTGGGGGTTGGTTATATATATATTTAATTTTTTTAAAATAAACATCATAGTTGCTACTGGTAAAGGTCTATGTGTGTTACCTAAGGTGTCACACAAGTTCCTGCTCCCTGGTAAAACCAAAGGACAGAACTACTTTGTATATGCTACCAGGCAAGAGCAGCTAACTAAGGACACTGTACAGCAACTCACTACATACACCAGAGAGGATGAGCTCATTTACCTGGTCTAAGCTATGCCCCCTAGAGTAACTTTGCATACATACAGCCCGTTTTCTCTCGCAAATAAACGCTCTCTCCACACCTCCTGTTTTTGATTTCATGCATTTTGCACACACATTTTTTTTCTTGCAGGCCTCTCCCTGAAATTCATCTAACTTTCCATTCCATAATGGCCCAGATTTAAAGAAAGTGTCCATACCCAACAGCTGTAACCAGCAAATTTCATTACACAATTAATATAGTACCGAAAACCACTTTCACTACGCAATGTACTGCCTGTTGGTCTCTGATGTAACCAAGTTTCAGATTAGTTTCCTTCCTTCACGACTCTTACAGCCAACATCTACTCAAGAATAACTTAGGACAACTTTTACAGACAGGAAAACAGGTGCATTTGAGAACTTAAAATCTGCTAAACATTTGGTGCGCAATGCAAACATTTCACATTTGTGCACTTCTCCTCCTTTGTTTTATTCAAGCCTTCAAAACATTCCATTTAATACCATTATATTCTTGTTAATGTTCCATTCCTATCAGGAGAGAACATGCTTTAATAAACCATTTAAAAGGCTGATAACAATGCTGCAGTTCAAATTTTAAACTGTCTTTGGCAGAACTCAGTAGCAATTAGAATTGTACCATTTACTCAGTCTATTTTAATACACTCTCCCTTTCTCTCCTTTAAAGCATGTTCAAAACTCCCAGCTTGACAATATCCATGTCTGAAAGACACACTACAATAACAAAATCCAAGGTCTTTCCTTACGTTTATAGCATATTGACTTGTCTCATTTTCTTCCCCATTCATATTCAGGACAGCAGCACGTTCACCAAGTCAGGGTTCGGGGCTGTTACAGCTCTGTTACACAGCTATTAGAAAACACTGAATGGATTCTACTTGAAAAGGCCAAAACAACTTGGTTTTCATTATTTACTCTTGATGAATCAATGACTGAGCCCAGTAAGAACTGCACTAAATGCTTACTATTTAAATTGATCAAGTTCTCATTGCAACTAAGACTTCCTTATGCCTATTGCTGTACCACACAAGCAAGGAAAGCCACACCAGGGGAGAGAAACTCAGGTACTGAGGCTCGTTATCCCCACTACTGCACTGCTATTGGGGAGTCTTGTTTGTACCAAGATTCTTGCCAATTATATTAAAAACCCCCAATCCAACAGTTTTAAAATATTTTTGCATACAGGGAGAATCCAATTTTCTTATTATTTTTTAAATCATTTGCTGCACTCAACAGATTCACAGAATCAGGACCCCAAATTAAGATCAGAGCCTTTACTGGCCCCACATGTGACTACCACTGCTCACACATTAATTGCCACTGTGCCTTTCACCGAGACACCCACCACATCAGTGGTCCTGAAAACCTCGTTTCTTCAGGACCTCATGCATATAAAATGTCTGGATTTCAAAGGGGGCCGCTTAAATTCAGAGAGCTTCCACTCCCCCTATTTCTCCCACAAAATATTATTTAAATAAAACAAGTCATAACTTTGTGGGGTTTTTTTTACACTAGAAGAACCCTCACTTAAATATTGAACAGATTCACAAATGAATCTAATATATCCTTTTATAACAATCTAGGGAGTCATTTTACTATTTGGAAACCTACAGAGATTCAGAGTAACAGATGCCATATTTTTACAGAGCTACTGAAGGAACTCAGAGATATGCTTTTGACATCTCCAGTCCATTAAATACCCAAACCATTTCTGGCCATGACAACTCTCACTATCAATGCAAATCTTGGTCTAACAAAAGCACGTGGGATACAGTAGACACCTTAGCTCCACGTTCCACCCTAAAACCACAAACTGGCACCTGCAAGCCCAAGCACACAGAATCAAATTCCCTAAGAGGTGAGCACACAACTGCTTTTAAGATCAATTCAATGTGCCATCTGAGGAAGCCCCAGATGAGCAGGTATTTCTAAAAGCATTAGACAGACTCCTGTACCGTGACTGTAAACATTACTGAAGCTTGTTTATTACTATTGTTTGCCAACACTCATTTGTTTAAAGTAACAAACTGAAGTTGCTACTTCAATGGCAGACGCCCCCTCTTTATCACCTCAGCAATCCAGTCCTTCTCCTGAGAAGTATTTATATACTCTTTTCTTTAAATACAAACAAAATAGAAAGAGAACACACTTCCCTTCACTTTCAAAACACCACGTTGTTAAAGCACTATTAACACGTGCTTGTGACCATCACAGTGGTAACACAACATGAAGGATGGAGTAAAGGCATAACCCATTTTCAGAAAGGCTCCATTAAAGGAGTCCTGAGGTCAGAAGGAAACTCCAGTGCACCTGCACACACTTCTCCAGATTTAGAATGGGACACACAAACATTTAGGTTGGAAAAGACTTTTAAGATCATCGAGTCCAACTGTAAACCTAATACTGCACTAAACCATGTAGATGTGGTGCTGAGGGACATGTCTCTCAAATCCCTCCAGGGATGGGGACTCCCCCACTGCCCTGGGCAGCCTGTGCCAGTGCCTGACAACCCTTTGGGTAAAGAATTTTTTCCTAAAATCCAATCTAAACCTCAACATAAGGATAAGGCTCTGAACAACCTAATCTAGTGAAAGATGGCCCTGCTCACAGCAGGGGGGTTTGTCTAGATGATCTTTAAAAGGTCCCTTCCAGCCCAAACCATTCTATGCTTCTATAAATGCTGAGACATTTCAAACCTATTGTTAGACAAATCCTTTTTCTAGAAATTACTAGTTTGGGGAGACAGGCAGCACAAGAGAAATCTTTCATCATTATCACGGTTCTCTACAGCTCTGCCAGTACCTATTTTGTATCTTCCACTCACTCTCCCAGATGTGCTTCACATATTTTATTTCCCTTCTAACCTCTGTAGTCCCCTTTTGCAAATGTGCACACTTGCTCACTTGCTCCTGCACATATATTTTGGATACAGAATGTAACCTCTGATCCTCTGTTTCAAAGAGACCAAGACTCCCCACTTCAGCAGCTGCATACTAAGAAACACCAAATACAGCTTGCTGGTTTTGCAAGAGGCACCATCTCTGCCTGAACCTGCTGCATTCCTGTGCTCCTGCCCCCCACCCACTTAAGATCCATACACCTCAGCACCATTCTCAAGCAACCTCAGTACCTTGAAGTTTCCAAAGTCGTTGAAATAAGTTTCTCTTTCCTGTAGGACCATTCCTCATTCCCAAGGGAGTAGAGCAGTCTGCCCTCTCCCACTCCATCCTACACACAAATGGAAACACCTGACCTGTTCTTGGGTCTGCCAATAAAATGGTGGCTTGTACATGGCATCAGAGGGGAAGAAAATTAAGCCCTACCACACATTTAGAGTTTGGCAAACAGTAAGGCCCTGCATTCAGGAGAAGTTGTTCAGAAAGACACAGCCTACGTGTCACCCATGTGTTACAGTGATACAGCCTCTCCTCAGGAAGAGCAGTAGTTAAATTATGTATGTACTGCAGCTTCTCCACTACTACTCCCTGCAGACAATTCAGCGTTATGCAACCTACCTTGTCAAAATCCTTCCAAATATTTTTCATGACCTCACACTTACCTAAACACCTTTAAGATTGTACTAGAAAAAGAATCCAAACCAATATGAAAAACTGCACCCTACCACTGCTCGCACTGGCTAGTGATTTTAAGCAAAACTACAGTGTGTTTTGCTTTTTCAAAACAAGGCAACAGAAAATGGTTTCAATGAATAATGCATCTTCTACTTTTTCTAATATCTACCAAGGAGGGGAACCAAACTCAGTGAATTACATGGGGAAATCTCATGAAGCGAGTATGCCACTTTATCTTGCATCAAATATATAGTAAAAAAAACCCTGTAAGAGCTGTGAGAAATACTTACTTAAAATATGATAAAATAACCTAATAATAATATATCCTTCAAGCAAAATAGTAATTTCATTTTTGTTTCATTCAATGCACATTTAGTAAGTGTTACATTTATGTGATGGGCATCATCATTAGCTTTGTCTCAATGCAACTTCAACCTAACAGATCTGAGATTGAAAGCATTCCAGTGGAAACTAACTACTACCTAAAAAGTTATACTTCAGCTCTGTACTTTTAAAATCCTATGTCCTTCCCAATAAAAAAAAAAACAACAGAAAACATGGGAAGCTATCTAGAAATTTCCTAGTTTCCATGTGATCCCTCATCTTACATTATCACTCTTTTAACTCTGGCACAGGAAGAATATTTGCTTTCAAGCATCATCTTCCCTACAAACAAGTGTACGCAATTTTAATGTTACAGAGAGCTGTACAGAAGGAGGAGTAAAGTGAATTTCTTGTAAGAGTGGCCTCAACAGGCCAGCATGCCTAGCAAAGCTGGGCTAATGCCATGATACGATCTTTCTAGTCTGGAACAGTTCCACTGCCCTACAGAGTGCATACCCAAATACGTAGGGACTCTGAGAACCTGAACTCATGCTTCTTCTATTTCAGAACCAAGGCTGTGTAAATTAAATTCAGAGTTTGCAGGTACACAGACATCATTTTCATGTTGTTTCTTACACAATTCATGGGTAAGGAACACGTAAGACATAAAGGTCCTTTCATCATGAAGAGGGTCCAAAATGACTACGCTGCCACAACACATCCCATTGCCTTCCTTACTATCAGCAGCAAAACCAAACCACCACCTAACTTTCAGCCGTTACAAGTTTAGATTTCAGAACTCCAATTTGGAAGGTCTATGCATATACATAAGCCTATCACATCCTACATGCAAAGCACACATACATAAAGTTCCCAATTCTCTTCACACACATTCCACTACCCAAATAGATTACGAGACAGATCATTTTCACTTAGATGCATCTACGTGCTTACATATCAACTCATTTAATGCTATCCCCTGAAAACACATTCCTTTAAATATCTTTTAGACTACACTAGCCTTAATCTTCATATTAATATTTAGCCTTACAATTATGTTATAATGTAAATAAGCTAAAAGCAAGTCTGTCTGAGGAATAAATGATGCATTGAACTTTGAGGTAGGAAATGAGATACAAAGAACTTGTGTGCTTTAAGGACCTACCCGAGAGCTTGAGTCCTCGTTCACCAACCTGTGTGTTGTAACCATTTGGCATTCGAAGGATAGCATCATGGATTCCTGCCAGCTTTGCTACCCCATACACATCTTCTGGTGTGGCACTGATATTACCATAGAGCAGATTGTAATAGATAGTGTTATGGAAGAGAACAGCATCCTGCATTTATGGAAAGAATATTTGAAACAAGAAACTATGAACAATAGTTTAAAAACTGTCCCCAATCCATGAAAGAAATCAATACAGAATAGCTTATATTTTTCTACAAAGCCTGAAGGTATAAGTATTTGGGGAAATTTGTTTTCCAAAAAATGGGATTAATACATTGTGTGTCCTAAATATACACATGCCATGCATACTTTTCCCACTTTGCTAACTCATTATGGGTGGTAATCAACTATAAAGCTAAATCACTTAAAGCTGGAGGCAGTTTCTCATGAAAAGGCTTAAACACATTTCGGAAATTGCATCTATATGATGCTGCACAGAAAAACTTAACGTTTCCTGAGGGGGGAAAAAGAAAAAACCAAAGTAGCATGGTGACTTTCAAAGGAACTAGACAATAGCACTGCATTAGGATTGGCCTTCATCGAACCACAGTGTCAGAATACTGAGAATTACTATTACAGTGGTCTATTTGGGAGAATGAAACCTGCTATACCTGAGGTACAACTCCGATTGCCTTTCTCAGACTTTCCAAACTGACATCTTGTATGTTCTGTCCAGCAATATAAATATTTCCTTTCTGAGGTTCATAGAAACGAAATAATAATCTCACAATTGTGCTTTTCCTGAAATTGAAAAGAATTGAAGCTAATGTCACATTCCTGCTTTGTCATTTACAATCTCCAAACAGAACTGATGTCACAAACAGAAATAATAAAAAGCAAAACACAAGATTAAACACATTTAAGAAGCAAAATTCTGCACCATTGATTGGTGTATTTAGTCCATTTACCCACCCTGACCCACTACCTCCTACAATGGCCACTTTCTTTCCTGCAGGGACTTCAAAAGACACTCCAGCAAGGACTTTCTGCCCCTCAAGGTATTCAAAATACACATCATCAAAGACAATGGCAGCAGTCTGTGGTGTGATCTGCAGGGGTGGAGCCAGCTCTTTGTCCTATTAAAAGAAGAGTGCCACTTTATATGTTGCGCAGAAAGTATCTCAAGCAGTTCAACAAGTTGAACAGTCCATTTCCTAGCACAGAGAAAGGCAAATAGACACTCCAGCTTTGATATGTTGAAAGTAATTATAATCTGCCACAAAAGGGAAATTGGTTTGTTCCTCCTTTTCCCCAAAGAAGGTAAAATTTTCTGCTGCGTACACTCTGCTTCACAACTTCTTTTGCAGTAATAAATTCTGCATCATTAATTACAAATAAAAAATCAAGCACAAGGCATGAATACTTAAATAAAAAAATCTCATTACAAACAGCTTCTGTGAATCAACTTTTGCTGTCACTAAAAGGTTCTGCAAGAGAAAAGCAGCTGCTATTGCACTAACTGCACTTAAAGAGGAGGCAGAACAGTATCCTTACACATCATTTCTTTCTTGAATAGAAATTAAACCTGGAAGGTAACAAACAGGGTGAAATGATGGCATTGCCAGAAAATAGCCCTATTAAATACCCAGATACTTTAGGAAAATAAGCTACTACTTACTTTAATTTTGGTATCTACACTGAGAAGTGTAAACAAGGTATTCATATCTATAAGTGCTTGTCTTGTCTCTCTGTATACTGTTCCCAGGAAGTTTAGGGGAAGAGAAAGCTGGAACAGCAATCCATTCACCATTACTAGATCTCCAACAGAAAGGCTGCCTTAAGACAAAATGGATGTGAGACAATAAGGAGACTTGCAGGGTTGTCTTGTTAGGAAGCACCAAAAAGATTTAAAAAAAGAATCAAGTCAATCAAGTCTAGTTTCTTTTATCCCATTTCTAAAATCAGATGTTTAAACAGAAACAAAACACATTCCCAGAAGATCAGATTTTATATAGGAAGGTGCCTGAAAGATATGACAATGTTTGTGTGGACTTCATTTTTTAAAAAAAGATACAACACCACCTGGAAAATAAGACAAGCAGCATATCAGGAAAATTCACAGAAAACAACAGGGTGTAAATTCCACAGAGAGAAACATACAGGGGCCTAAATAAGTTAGAAGGGGAGGAACTAATATATGAAAGCAAGGCCCAGGAAAGACAGTCTTCAGTATAATTGCAGACAAATCCAAATGATAGAATTTGCCATGATCAAGAGACAGGACTTTCATACTATAGACAACAGAGCTGCTAGAACATACAGTGAGAACCTCTGGGCAGCTTCATATCAAATATGCTGGTCGAGGAAAAACTCAGGATGACACACTAGCTGAAGGTAAGTAAGTGCCAAGCCAGTTTGGCTGAAACAGGTCCAGAAAGATGATTTAAAGCCATATTTCTACCATCCTGCCTAAAGGCTATTCTAAATTTTCTTGAGGACAGTCATAAACTGCACTTACTGACTTATCCATTCACAGTGTAACTCTACCCTGTCCTGGCATCTCTTAAAAAGAGCAAAACAGATGCAAGAAAGGCAATATGACATAAAAGTCTGCCCTTCAAACACATCTGGATGCTAACTGTGTTTAAAGCATGATTATTTTTACTCTAAAACCACCTTGCTTTAGCTCCTGATACTGCATTCATCTACTGTATTTGAAGCTTGTACTGTGTCTTCCTCAACAAGCGGGCTTTACTTTATTTAGCAAACTAGACAAATAGAAATGAAAAGCTCTAACATATGGAAACAGCTCTTAATAATGTGCCCTTATTAATCTAAGGAAAGTAAAGGACACCGGTAATAAAACTACTGGAGACAAAGCACATGGGTGTATACACATTGGGGAAAGTTCTGAATCTTGCCAACACGGGGAGGAAGAAGCATAAAAAGAAAGGACTTTTGTAGAAGGTCCACAGAAGTATTTGTATTTCTATAAGTGTCTTACACAATCCTTCAACACAAACTTCCCAAGGCTGCATTCTCTTAGGATCTTTCTCTAACTGCTAAACTTTTAAAATGTTTCTAATAAAATATGTATCAGTAACTAGTATGATATGTTAAAAATGGAATTAATAATACTCCCAAGAAACAGAAATACTCAAAACTCTCAAACAAAAACTCTCAAAATAAACTATCACATCAACCATAAATTAATTAAGATTAACACCTCTATTATACATGAATTAAGGTAAAGAGCAGCAATTTTTAGCTTACAGATAGATGAGTTACCTGCAACAATGCCCTGGCTAGCAAGCACCATGATGGCCGTTAGGCCAATGCTAAATATAGCACTCTGTCCAAAGTTCAGGAGAGCTAAAGTAGAGGTAGTCTTCAGGGAGGCATTTTCATATGTCTTCAAGAATTCATCGTATCGTTGGGCTTCATATTTTTCATTATTGAAATACTATGATATACACAAAAATAATAAATGTCACATTCTCAAACATACTAGACTCTGCATTTAACTAGTTATAAGGTTCAGTTTAAACATACTACATGCACAGGTACACACACAACCTCTCTCTTCAACACTTCTAACAACTAAAGAGAAAAGAAGATAAAAGATTAGTGTATGAAGAAAAAAAACCATGAGCAAACCCCAGCACGCTCTGCACTGGGAAAGGAGACATGGAGATCCCTACCATACTCATAGCCCAGTAACACTGGGTGTCTGTCTTGCAGAACTTCTACCCAATTAATGTCAAAAATCAAACGCCAGCTGCCACTAGAAAAAGTTACTGTCCTCTATGTACTAGAACATCCTTGTCACTGTGATGATGGCAAATTCTCTAGAGCAGCACTTCTCACACAACCTCTACTTCTGGGTCCTTGTTCACAGGTAACTCCACTGCTTATCCTTCCAGTTCCAGCTCTCCAATTACAAGAAGCATAAAGTAAGCATGAGCCTGGACAATTTCAAAGCTGTCTACAGGATTTTTTAATAGCAGCAGTAGAAAAACTAAGAGACTTGTTCTTTAATGTGAACGTTGCAATGAAGTGCTACAAACTGCAGTAGCTAATGAAAACAGTACAGGTGGTCGTTCGAGAAGACAATACATTGCAGGCTGACACTGAGGAGACAATTCTGCAAACAAGTGAAGAGAAGCTTCTTCAAGACTAAGTTTACGTTTTGCAGAAACTGATGGTCAAAGCAATTCAATCATGAAAGAAACTTCTCACTCTATTAGCAAATAGATTTGGTTGAAGCCCCACTAACAACTTCCATGCTACTCTGTTAACATCAGGTAGTACTCTTCAAACGAATCATGTTTTGAATATATGCTATTGCTCCAAATATGTAGCCCTATAAAAGATTAATCTTATGACTCACTTTCCTTAGGCTGACAGAAGTAAGACAAAGAGCCTAGTAGTAAAGATTGGTCTTACCTTCACAGTCTCATAATTTAGTAGTGAGTCAATCGCAGCGTTACCCGCATCATTGTCTGCTTTGTTCATTTCTATTCGAAACTTAGTCCTGTAAAATGAAGGCTTAATGCAGTCAAGAGTTCAGGCTGAGGCAACACCAAGTACCCTGATGAGTCTGAGGGCATGCCTTACCTCCACTGTGTAATTCCTACTGTGAATGCTGCATACGCTCCCAGTGTCCCCAAGGTTACCAAAGCAAACTCTGCACCGCATTTGTAATACTAGAATGTTTAAAATAAAATAAAAAGTCATAATGGTTTTCAAATTTGTCTCCAAATTATGACAGCTTAGCCCAAGACAAGAACTCTGAAGGTCCCTCCCAACACACCCTCTGCTCTGAACAGCTTAAGACTAAATACAGGCATAAACTCAAAAGGAAAGCAGCAAGGAGAAGGGTAGCAATAAAAGGTTGGAGGAGGTAACCAAGACCTAGTGTGTAACATAATACTGGTAAATCTTTTTTGCCATTATAAAACAGAAGTTGCTGATGTTTGTGCTGTTAGCACAAATAGGTAATTCTTTACATGCTTTTTGGGTCGACTTTGAACGAAAGCTGAAGACTGTGGAAGAAGAAATAAATGGCCTTGCAGAACAATTTATGAAGCGTTTTCTCTACTTGAGGGTGCATCAGGAAACAAAAGCCATGAGAAGAAGATTTAAAGCATCATGGCAGGTTGGCTGACAGCTAGCTTGATTTGCAACTTCCAAAGGTTTTAACTCATATTGTTATATTCAAATTTGATTAGGTCCTTCTAAAAAGAAGGGGAATAAACAAGACAAAATTCTTGCTTTTAATTTAGTCTAAGCCACGCAATCGAGATAGGTTTTAGTGTATACATATCCAAAGAGCCTGATTTCAAAAGACAGTTAAGTGTGATTTGTAAAAGAAAAGTTTAAAACTGAGCTTATTAAGCTTAAAATCTGCATGAAGGAGACACCTGTTTTCCAAAAGATAATTTTAACTTCAAAGTTCTGGGTAAGAGATCGGTATTCAGAAGAGAGGCAAATCACTCCCTCCTCCATCCTCAACACACCAAGACACAACATTCCTGGACATTTATATACAGCTTCCTCAGGATTTACCCTGATATATTTGGTACTCATGAGCACAATTTACTTTTCCGATTTCATTTTTTTTTTAACAATTCTGAAGAAAAACATTAAAAGCTATCCACATAAATATCAGTGGCTGCAGACAGGCGTTAAATGAGAAAATAATTTCAGATAAGCCATAAAGTAACTAATATTTGAAAGTTATGGATTGTTCTTCTTTACGGTAGTTGCTTTCACAATCATCTTGTAAATTCAATTATTACTATTATTAATACTCAGTAGACTTTGGTAAAAGAAAATCAGTGTGTTATTCCTAAATGAGAGATGATTTCCTACTCATGAATAAACAACACTTACCAGAATTCCACTGACTAATGCCACTTCAAACATGGTAGGTCCCAGATTAAACACTAAAGCACTAAGAACAAAACTGATGCCTCTTGTTCCTCTGTCGATGGTTTTTGACAGAGCTCCGGTTTGCCTGCTTAGATGGAACGCCAAATCCAGGTTATGAAGATGCAGGAAGACATTCTTTGCTATCCTTCTGATTGAATTTTGAGCTACTTTCCCAAATACTGCATTTCTAGCTTCATTAAATAACGCTGCCCCAGCTCTTGAGATGCCATCTAAAATAGATGAAAAAGTTTACAAAATGAAAATAATTGTATCTCAGCTTCTCTTCATGCATGAAATTACATCATTCTTTATACATTTTCAACATATTTAATTCAAATGTAATTTATACTTAATCGGTCCAAAACACTATGTTATTTTTAATTTATAAACCATTGCGCACACACTCTATATCAGTTTCTTTTGTAGCTGGTTATAAGAAAGAGTAGAATTTTTAATCAAGAATCATTTCTATAAGCATTATTTTATTTTTTAATTGGAATACCAGAATCACAGAACAGCCTTGGTTGGAAGAGACCTCTAAGATCATCAAGTCCAACCATTAAGGTCATAGAACATTGGAAACAGACATCTACACAGAAATAACTATGGAATAACCATCTGTGACAGCTGGCAGTGTGAAGGTCAGCAGCTCTGCTGTCCCACCACCCCACTGCAGAACACCAAGCCTTGCCAACAGACTGGGGAATATCACTCACAGCCAATGAGAACAGCAGTTGCCACAGTTGCCACTGTATGTGGTGCATCACCGAGGTGCAGTATGTTTCCAGATACCTGGTTGAGGTCATCTACTGCATATTTAAACATGAAGGGAACCAATATATTCATGGCCTAAAAGCATGAAAACACCACTTAGTCCATATGCATTAAAACATATATCTATGTAACACGACTATATCTTCTGAAATTGCTGTACTGTTATATTTAGTTCTTAACCACTTAGTGCAGGTGAGATGGCTCTCTTGATTTCAAGCACAATATTCTCCATACTATTAAGTCTTTACTCCTGGGACTGCAGGGTTAGTTTGTCTCTCTTACTCATTCCTTTCAAGTATCAATCTCTATCCTAAACAAACCGTACACTGCAAAAGCACTTAAAACTGAGGCTGAGCACCCAATACAGCAATGGCAAGACAAGGAAATGAATCAAGTGGCAGACAGTGCATGATGCATACTCACACTGCTACTAAATTATGTTGTCATTACAGGTTATTTGTTCTTTGTGATACTGGCAATGTGAGGTATGAAGAAAAAAACTCACCCACATGTTTCTAATACCAGGTCAACCGAGATGTATTAAACCAAAGCTCTAGTGCAGTCAAAGAAAAGTTAACCCATCCTTTGTCTCTTCTAACTGTTAATACTACCTTGACATTTAAATAATGCTTTCCATTTGTAGCACCACTATAAACATTAATACCTACAGTAACCCATTTTCATAAGAGCACCAAAACCCAAAGGCAGCTCCTCCCCACGCAAAAAGCAGACAGCTAGATAAGTCAATAGATCAACTTTAGGATTTATTTGCACAATAGTAGCATAAGAAAATGCTGAAAATCTTAAAAAAAACCATAAAATTCTTGTCTTGTTCATGCTCCATTGTTATATCACTCAATCCTACCAACAAGAAAAAAATTTATTGTCAAACTTCATATAATTAACAGAATTCATTAATTGGAACAACTGCTAACTGTGAAGATTTGAAAATGAGGTATACAAGCTCTTTAGCAGCTGAACAAGTATGTTAAGACCTACAATCATGGCAGATGTTAAAATACTTTACAGTGAGCTGACTTTGCCCAACATTTTTTTTTTCCCCCCAGTATTTGGAAAAAACCTGTGGGTACATGACAAATTATTTTACATGAGAAGAAACAAAAAAATCAAAACAGATTGACAAAGATATTTCAGTTCTCTCCACCAAATGTTTTGTAAAACCACTTAGATCTCAGTTGTATTTAGGGGCGTCTGTCAGAGTTGAAAGCCCAGTGGAAAAAAACCCTGTAAATTAACAGGATAAAACTGGATTTCAAGCAAAAAGATTGGTAAAGCCTTTCATAACTTCAGTCTAAGTTCAAGCTGGAAGACAGGCTTTTAGTAATTATAGTAACTGTCAGTATTAAATATTCCCAGTGTTAGAAATTACTGTAAGCAGTGGAAGACAGGTACTTCACCAAGAGAGGAAACTGGAGTTTTGAAAATACTTCTTTTAACTACAGGATTAAAGAAAAAAAATTAAGTTAATTTTTTGAATCTGTTCTGTTTATTTTTTTAAACACTGCTTTAGGCAAAAGTTTTAAATGCAAATGAGGAAGGAATCCATTTTGTCTGCTTCCCTCCTGTGCCTCCCCTATGAAATACACTAAGCAAGAAAAAAAGTAAAAAAATAAAAAAAAAAAACTTACTAAATTCACAATACACGATAATTTAGACAGCTCCTGAGAGGAGACAGATGAGATCTGAGAGCACCTCGGTGAGATTATTACTGGTTAGTTTGTGACTGAAAAAAGAAAACGGCTGAAAGATCAGGTCCTGCTTCAAACACATTCTTCTGACATTTATCCAGTGCAAACCTGAGAGTTGTTCAGCAACAGCTCCCCTTTTAATAGATTGGAACTGTGGAAATCTCCAGTGGAAAAAAAAAAAAAAAAAAGGACCCGAGGTTAGCATTATCTGCAGAAAGCCAAGGAATACAATCAAAGCAGCAGTACACAATAAGGTCCAATAACTTCAATTATACACAGCAGACAAACAGGTTACTGCCATTACATGCTCAAACCTTAGGCATAAAGCCCCACAAAGAACTGAGGGTGCATTAACAGAGACTGTGAATACTTACAACGCTGAAATTCAAACCCCCCCTGCCTCCCCCAGCGTAACAAAAAACCCTGCTTTCCCTTCAGAGTTACTGAAACTCAATTTTTGGGTGGCATTTTGTTCTTAATAAAGACATATATACTACCATGTGTGTTACAGTGATGACCAAGCTGACAAAGTGCACGTTTTTCCTGGGAGAGACTACTCAGTAGAAAATAAGAGTATTGTAATGCAGATTGTCTTGATTTGCTGCAGATTCTCACAAATCCCTCTGCAGGGATTTCACTCTTCAGTAGACTATGCTACACTACAGGTAGTTTAAAAATAAAACTACAGATCTATTTTAAAGTCCATTTAAAGAAAAGAGATTTATTCTTGAAATTGAAGTTCTCTACTCACAATTAATTTAACCGGTAACAGCCTAAAATTTTGCAGAAATGTCTTCATTTACATCAATATAATTCTACCCAATGGAGTTTTAAATGAAATTTAAAGCCTGGTCTCAGGTTACAGCTGTTTTGACTCCTGGAGGGTAGAGCTTGAATAAGAACAAGGCAGCATGGTATTGCATTTCATTAGCAATCACAGCCTGCTTTCCAGTAATGTAAAAAAAAAAAAAAAAAAAAAGTTAATCTTACAAAGTTTATAGCAAGAGAGATGAGAGGCCATTTTTAGAAACAAGCCTTTCCCAATCAATTTGTTAGGTCAATGAGATGACGTTCACATTAATGGAAACAAAATTTCTGCCTTCTACGTAAACTCACCGCTATCTCTTTACAGAATCACAGAACAGCCTTGGTGGGAAAAGACCCCTAAGATCATCCAGTCCAACTACTAACCCAACACTGCCAATTAGATTTGCTGGCACAGAACAAAAAGCTTTAAGCACACCCAGGCACACTACGAAAAGCTACCACACAAATCAATTGTCTTATGCAATATATCTATACAGGTTTCCCTCCTCTTCCTAATGTCTGAAAGCTTAATGATAATTCCCATTATAAAGACCCTTTTAATATAAATTTGGACATTTTCTAATTTTGAATTAATAGCTTATCCCTGCCTGAATTTATTGCAAAGCAAATACAGCACCCATGAAGGCATCCCAACTCAGTTGCCCACATTTAACAGCACGTTATACTGTAATGCATCATGCTTAAATGAGTTTAAACAGTTTTTTAAAGGACTGCACTGTTTTAAGCTGACAATGCATCATCAGCTCTGTTCCCTCATGGGACCACATTACTTTTGAGGCAAACAGTCTTATCTTTCATTTTGCTCTCCTCAGTATTTCTTGTTTAATAAAGATGACGAATTAGTGACAGGCTGAGCCCCAACACGATAAAACTAGTCTACAGTGAACTCTTCTTTTGCCAATAATTCAATGAGAAATGTAGACATGAAGATGACTGAATTTATCTCTGGACCAATATAAACATACACATCCAGCAACTCCATTTGTGGAGATACAAACAGAAAACTCCATCCCTTACAGAGGTAAGATTGCTAAAGAAGTTACAAAATGTGGTCCAAAAGAGGGAAGAAGCATCTGGCTTCACCCATTCTTTGAACTGAATGATGACTGGAAGTGTACTTTTTCCAGTAAGAGAAGAAAAAAATTAAAAATTAAGAAAACTTTTCACCTGAAACTTCTCAAACAACAGTTTCTAAAGGTTTATTGTAACTATCTACCTCCACCTGAGACCCCAGAAAGGGCTCAAACACCAGGATCATACATACATATTAAATCAATCAGATAGACACCATTATCTTTGCACGCAGACAAAACTTACAATGCAACACTTGTGTCTTCCCTCCTTAGCCAAACAATTTCTTCTCCTGGAACTTACAGAATTAGCAGTCAGTAGAAATGCAGAGAGCCTGTAAGATTTCTCTGGCTCATGAATAACACATGCTTGGTCTGTGACCAAGAGGCCAAAAACCATTACAGGCTGACAGAGGTGACAAGCGGTTTTGTCATATTCATGTGTTTAATCCAACTCCTCAGAAGCCCGAACACTTTTTCTTCTTGTGCCACAGAAGATAAAGGGAAGAAACAGAAAAGTAAAGAAGCATTTCTTACACATACCCCAGTAGAGACAACAAAAAAATGGGAGAGGGAATATGGAAAAAGAAAACCCAGATATGTAGAACCTAAGCAGGTTAAGCTACGCGTCTGAAAACATCGATAATCCCTTGTGTACTCCTCTCACCTATCTTCCCATGGCATCTTTCAGATCACACATGTCTAGATAGGCTATAAATATTTAAGATAAAAAATTTAAAGTGTGTCATAATACAACAAATGTTCCAAGGAAAGAAAGGCCTCAGTAGCCCTAGAGCAGACTCCATCCTGTCAGCTCCCAGTCATTAAAAGCCATACAAAGACTCACTTTGAAGGCTAACAATACTACTTGTGGTTATGTGCAGACAAAGGAACCAAAAAATCACAGTAAGTTGTTCAATGACAGGCAACTGGGCCCCACAAAAGGAGTCAAGACATGTAACAGCAGGCTCTTCAGTAGCTGCACACAAACTGGCTTTTGTTTTGGAACTGAATTTTACTGAAATGGAAGATTTAAAGAGAGAAATTATTTCTCGAGCAGCAAGACAAGGAGATACGATCTCCAGCTTTTGAGGGGTTTGTGGGTAAGAAAGCACAATTGAACTGGGTGTGATGATTTCTTAACCTGGCTCTCTGTGGTTTCTCAAGAGTTTTCTTAGAATAAAGCTGAAGCCACTCTACAATCTCTGTCTCAAGAGAGTCACCATTTGGATCTTTTCTTCTAACAGGAAATTTAACGTTACAAATATCGAGGTATAAAACCTCACCAAACTTTTTTGTCAAACTCAGAAGAAGTTAGCCAAAAGGCTTACAAAAGTATTTCTTCTTGGGGAAGGTGACTGGTAGCAGACATCATTATATAGTTCTCTATGCAAACCCCCTAAGAACGAGCAGCCTTTAGACAAAATCCATTATAAGGATGTAAATCCTTTAGATGCAGACAAGTTCATAGTGAACAAAGAAACTGGGCCAGGACTGTAGCAAGGAGCAAGGTATGGTGGCATTCTTGTGCTGACACAACTATAGAGCAGAGAAACTTGAACAAACTGCTTGTGTGGTCTATCAAGTATATTATAATTAACCTCACAAGCAATCAGAACAAAGGGGTCCCAAATGGGATAATGAGGAAACTGCACAGGATTATACACGGTCCAGGCGAGCTACAGGTAAACTAATTTGTATTTCATTTTCTCCAGGACAAAGTAACCTTCAGCTTCCTTTGGAAGAGAAGCAGATGTTCAGGGCTGAAAGAAACTACAGACTTCTACAGCTCTGTAACGAACTATAGCATGGCAGTTATGCCACAAAAACTACACCCACACGTAGCATGTGTAAAGTATGAAGCAATTTAGGAAAGTTCACCACACAAAGGAAGACTGGACATTGCTCAGGTGAGGAGGGATAACTTGTTCAATTGCAGTTATTCAAAAATATTTGAGTTTTAACACAGCTTTCACAGAATCACAGAAAAAGAACAGAGGATAGCTAGAAGACATCTATGAAATTTTTCACCCCAGCCAGTTATATATATTCTGTAGAGAGTCTGCTGTGTGTTTTCCCAATGAAATCCTTGTTTCCCAAAACAAACATTCTCACAAAACACTTCTGCTATAACAGACATCTTCTAAAACCCGAACAAAACTCAACAGGTTTTCTGCTCTGCTTCTGGGAATCTGCTCTGGACATCAGGGTGTCCAGGCTGCCTCGTACAGAATCTGAAGTAGAAATTTAAGAGAATACTTAAGAGAGATCCAAACATCCTGTTACTTCCCCAAAAAGCAATTAAGTGTCTGATTTTCTGAGAGGAGGAAACATGTCTCTCTCCCAGTAGAAATATAATAGCTCTGTATACCAAATTGAGTCAGGCAAAAGTCAGGCATCCTGCCCAGCAATTTTGTTTTCATTACACCCCAGAAAGCTGCTTGAAACATTTAATAGATTTCCTAAAAGCAAGGTATAATGCTGCCAAATGCAGGATCAGATCATGGATTCACATTATCCATTGTATTAATATAACCCTACAAATTAGGAAAATGAGGGGAAGGACAGAAGAGAAAAAGAAAAAAATACTTCAAACTTATTGCAAAATTGCCTTCAGATTATTATTAACAGTCCTAATAAGAAGCTTTAAAAAGAGAGTTAGAAGAATTTTCATATCCATCTGGTAAATGGGATATTCTTAAATATACATGACAAAACCTCAACAAACCAAGCATATAATCAGTTAAGTATTATTGTGAGGGCAACTGCACAGTATACAAGCAAAATCCTCCCAGCATCTGCATTAGTTTCCCAGATAGTTTTTAAGTGTACTCAAAAGCATTGCTATATATTTCTCATGGGCTTACAAAAAGCGTGGAAGTTTACTTGTACAGGCGTGCCATCTTCTGCATGTCACCACCTGCATTATCAGCAACATCCTCCACAGCAGCACAAACCAAAATATCTACTGCAGACAGTACCAGCCAGCACCTGATAGATTGCTCATGAGAAAGAGCTGTAGACCAAAAGATTGGCCTTTCCTCTTCAACTCAAATACAGGAGCACATTTCTCCTCCACATACTCTTCTTTTAACACCTACACAGCTGAAATTTATTTCTTTCCCTAACATGGCAATATTGCTGGATGCTAGTAAGCTGCTAGTGCAATCAGCTTAAGTGCTAAAACTCATTGCTAAGTAGTACCTACTTCTCAATGAAATTTACAAATTTTTTGCAATCAAATATTTCTTTTTTCTTCAAAAAAGCAAAAGATCTTTTGCACAAAGCTAACACTTGCTCTTCTGAACTATTCCTACAAGATTTGCACAAAATTTGAATTACATCCTCCATTCATCAGCAGAAAGCTTTTGCATGCCTATTACTTTCTAAGAATGAATAAACACTAATTTTGTTGCAGGCAAAAGCATAAAATACCCTTTCACACAATGAAGTAAAGGTAAGAGCAACCCTCCGTTTCATTATCAAAAGACTAAAAGAAAAATAATTTGAATGAAAGCATGGCTCAATATATTAAAAAAGTTATACAGTTTCTTTCACATTAGGACACCAGAGGAGTCCCTCAAACAACAGAAATTCCACTGTCATCTCACAGGGAAATATCAAGAAAAGGCTGGGGCTCATTTCCACAGCACAGCAAGAGTTGTGAATAGATACCACCACATTGAGAATGGGTACAGAGCCTTGGAGAAATCCTGTCTGACAGATATAAGCACTACAGAGGAAGAAAAGATCTGTAAGCAACCTTTAATTCTCATTTCCCATAACTTCTGATGTAAATGATTAATTGGCAGTGGAAAATCCTGGACTAAAGTAATGTGAGCAATGGAAACAAAATTTCTGGTCATCATCATCATCTCCCTGAACACACACAAGTATCACATGCATACACACCCTATTAAAAAATTCCAAGCTATTATTTCTCCACATGCTCCTCACACAAGAAACAGACATCTTAAGATTGTAAAAGCCCTTAAACAATACAAAAGAAAATACATCCTCGGATGAACACCAGATGAATAGTAACTACCACAGTACAATGAAGTATCTGTTCTTACCTTTGCACTTGCTAAAAACCCCAGAGATATGGCTACTCTGGCTCGCAGGTCTGGTCTGTCTTTGGGCCACACGTAAGACAGCATTGCTCTGATAATCTTTCTGGCATCTATCTCTTTGAGCTATTGGAAAGAACAAAGAGACCCCAGTAAGTAAAACAACAGTATAAATAAGAATTAATTTTATACATTTGGATCACTGCTGTGTTTTCTTTCATAGGCAACAGACACTTCACAATGTTTGAGACTAGGACTGCATGTTAACATTTCAAGCTGTAACTTTTTAGGTTTACATCCATGACATGCTGTTAAAACAGATGAATTGTTCTTAATTCACATGTCCTCAAGAGTGCACGTACAGTGAGCTGCAAATGGAATACAGAGAAAGCCACAATTCACCATAGTTGAAATACTTCACAGAACAAATAAACTGACTCTTTTTTATCTTCTCAAGATTTCTGTACAAAATGCAAGGGTTTGGTATTTCTTCTTTGGAGGCTGTTTTAATACAGCATAGAAACAACAGGAGGGAAAATGGAAAAAAAAAAAAAAAGAAAAAAAATAAAGAAATGTAATGAAGTAACAAAGTACTAAGGCAAGAAAGCAGTCCGTAAGGTCTCCAATAAAAAAAAGTAGTTTGGAGAACACTCACAATAGAACATCGTATTTAAAAAAAAAAAAATCACTAGCATTATAGCAATGCAAACAAATCTCTAAAACCAGATGCTTATGCTGACATATAAATTGAACTGAATATAAATTTCAGCTCAAATGATTCGGTTGCATTACTACAAATTTAAGCATTTCCAACAATCACTTGCACAGTTTTTTGGTCATCTTATAACCTTTACAGAGAAGTGAGTAATACTCTTATCCTACCCATGTCTTTCAGGGCATGTTTTCAGGAACCCAAAGAGTAGTCCTTTCAATGGGTGCCCAATGAAGTTATGACTACAGCCAGGAAACTATTCTAGTTGCCTTAACTCAGCTCCAATGTCACCACTTCTTTTCACCCAGCTTCAGAGGCCAGCCTGGGCTTCACGAGGCAGAAGGTGTACATGGCCACACGTTAGCTTAACTGATTATGTCAATTTTTAATGAATTCTTCAAATAGCTTCTTCTCCAAACCTCAAATTTTGCCCTAAACAAGAACACAATTGAGTCACCAAGTCTTGAGAAATATTAGGGGGTTTGTTTGGGTTTTTTTACAGAAATATAGGTTATTTTACAGATGATAGATGTCTGCATCACATATACTTCAGATATATTTCACTGAACCCCCAAGCTAAATATGTTATCTGAAGCCTAAGCCCTGCTACCCAATGGAGAATAACAGCACGTGCAGTAACACACAGCACAAGTATCAACAACTCATTTTTCTGTTGGCTATCTTGGGGTTAACTTGAAAAGCAGGAAGGTTATCTAAAGCTGAAGGGAGGGCAGCAAGTAGGAGCTAATCTCTCCATTTCAGGCAATATTTTGTAGTTGGGGAGGAGGAAGGAAACAAACAGTTAGTCCACACCTTTTAAAGAAGACTTTTCATTACAGAAGTCAGTAGAAGGGGGGAGTTTTACAATATATTTTAATGTTGCCCTCACTAGATTGTGTACTGTAGATGCTCCTTCCTCAACTTTGAGGTTAAAACAAATTAGAATAGAAATTCCCTGTTAAAATCCAGTGTGAATGAGCAAGAAGAGTTCTGTTATAAGGTAAGATTACTGAGACAACCAGGGAAGCCAATCCTATAAATCTAAGCTTGTAAAAGCACTGGATAATTCACCTCAGTGTTTCTAGTCATAGCTTCAAAACAAACCAAAGGGTAAACGACTTTGTCAACGACTGCAAATGTATTGGAGCATCACACAGTATAAGAACATTTCAAACTACTTTTAAACAATGCATAAAGGGAAGATCTGTAAGTGAAGAGAGGACACAAAACTGTTTCTGTTGTGACCTATCCATTCAGGAGGTGTCTGCTGCAGCAAATAAATGAATCTTTCCATGTGAACCAAGCATATGCATAAATAGCAGTTCAAACATTTGGAAAATATCTTTGATCACCACTTACATGTTAAAAGAAAGTTAAAAAACAAACGGTATCACATTAACACAAAAGATACTAGTGGAGCCAGAGCAGTTGTAATTATATGTGGCTATTGGCTAGTCAGGCTGTGCACAGAAAACCTATTAAAAAGAACGTAATACACTGGCTGCAAACAAGGAATCTATTTCCATTTCTTCATGGCTCTGAACGGTGACAGAAGTAAATCCGTTCAGAAAAAAGTCAGAAGGCAGCTGGTCGTTTGCCAAAGGCCTTGCAAAGGAACAAGAGGCAATATCAAAGGAGATGCAAAATGCACACATATTACATCAAAGTTTACCATGAAATAAATGTTACTGCTGTACAGAAACACGAGTTGAAAATGGTTTAAATATGCAAGTGGCAACATTAAGAATTAAAATGAGCAATCTGTTTAATGGACTCAGGCCCTTTTTTGATTCTCTGTGGTATATGAAAAGGTTAAGAGATGCATTTATTTTACCTCCTTTTAAGTGGCAGTAATGTTTTATATTTTCTTCCAAGGCCTATTTCTACAGAAATGGAAGGAATGGAAGGAAAAGGATTATAAATCTAATAGAGCAGAGAAGAAAAGCCTTTTCTTTTTTCTTGAATGCAGCACGTTTTTAAAACACACTACCAAATACAGAGGCTTATTTGCACAGGAATGAGCATTGCCATCTTCCTGTGCCCCCCACCCATCCCAGCCAGGTTCTGATCTTTTAAAATACCTAAAGAGGGGAAAAAAAGAAAGTCATCATTCCTTTTCACAGTCTCCAAGATTATTGAGCATTGCAAAGCATTCGCTGGGCTGACCCTGTGACTGTATGGGTAAAGCCTACAGCAGGATGATGAGCTATCAAAAGTATGATGGAAGAAAATGGTAGTTTGACTTGCATTTAAGCTGTCATTGCTGATGAAGAAAAAAAAGACCCATTTCTGGCTCCCTGTGTACTCACTCACAAAGGTGTATCATCCTCTTCATTGTACTAGCACAAGCTGTCTTACATCTGCCCGAGGTTATTCCACAAACCACTAACAGCTTCCCTCTCTTTGCAGCACTCGATTGCACAGTCCCAGCCCATTTCTCCCACCACCTCTGGAGCTCGTGAAACACCTTGATGAACTGATTCAGTTTATGAAACTGGCAGGAAACTCTCCTGTGGTTTGTTGCAGGGTTTCATCTCAGTAAAGAGAGTCAGATACACCTACAAATTCAGTAGCACGAGAAAAAGCATGGCTGAAAACAGAATTTACTTTTTTTTTTTATTGCAAGAGGATATAGATTGTTCAGTCCATGAGATGCAGTTTGCAGTTGTTTGGGAAGGGAGGGGGCATTCCCACCACTTGGAGGTGTTATTTTTCAGCTAGACCACAGTAGCTCACTATCTGAACATACAGTGACTTAAAGAGCAAAACACCAAGGTGAGGAAGGAGGTATTTTTTTCAGCTTCCTTATCAGGTTAAACTAGGGCCTGAATTTTCCTTCCAAACTTTGGAAAAAATGTACTTAAGTCTTCTGTCTTCCTACCATCCATCCCTCCACGTCAGGCAAGCAAACCAAATAGCAACTGAGCGAGATGGTGGTAGGGGAAGGCTAATTATCAGAGCTCCATCCTGACTATCAGTCTTCCCAGAACAAAGTAACCTAGGTCAGCTTAGCAACAAGTCAGGCACCACAGTTTTTACTCCTCTCTATGCTGTGTACAAAAGACTAAACACACAAAAAACCCAAAGGTAGTAAAGAACAATACTATTTTCAATTTCAGTATTCAGTACATCAGCCACTGCTGCAGGTAAAAATTATTTTGTAAAAAACCCATGCCCTTCATACTCTGTGTTCATCCTTAGTATTCAGTTCTGTACGTCTGAAGCTACTATAAAAGGGGCAATTTAAAACATCAGCCCTAAACTCAGTTTCCAGAATGAACAGGCTGGTTTGCCAAAAAAATTCTGGGAGAAAGGCGTAATATAGCTGACATGTATATCACCTGCAGTTTTCCTAAAAGCATCATCTTAGGGGGGAAATTCTCATGTAGTAAATTGGATGCCAGTACTCTCACACACTGAATACAAGCGTGTCTCTACATAAGTGCAAGAACTGCACTTGCAATATCACATTTTCTACCCTTCATTTTTGCTGAGAAGCTCTTGGCTTTTGCACCTGATGTTATTCTTTGTTTTTTCCACTCTTCAGGCATTTCACTTTACCTACAGCTAGTTCTTGCTGCTTTCTCCTGGACAACCTTAACAGCTGATATTTGTTTAGTTAGACAACAGCCTTAACTGATAATGTCCTATATTAACTACTTTATAGCTCTATTTACTGGAATAAAAAAAGTCAGGGGATTGGCTTATACAGGAATAACTGCGAGTAATGGGTGAACAGAGAATGCCACTGGAATATTTACACTGCCTAAAAGACTAAAAAAAAATATCATCTGGCATCAAAATTTCTGGCTAACATACTCCTAGTGAGTTTTAATGTTAAGGAACACCCACCGTTCCTTAACGTTACCAGTGCTTTGGTAAACAGAACCTTCCATTTCCTTTCTGACCAGAAAGAAATATATATTTTTGAATTATGACCTTTGAAAAGTAATAACTCCAAAGAAAATACATGATGATTAAACATGTAATACCTATAAAGATTAAATAGATTTGTCCTGGAAGTTGTCCATCATGTGCAAAGGGGTTCAGTTGAAAAACATCTTCATTTCAGGAAATAGCTTTTTAAAGAAAGAATGAACAGCCTTTTGTGGTATTTTTGAAGACTGGTCAGTTGTGAAACAGAGTTTGTGAAAGGGATTTGCAACTGAATCATACAAGGGTGAGTTCGTTCTACGTGTATACAAAAAAATCTTTTCCATGGGGCTGTGAAACAAGAAGTTATCACAGCAAACAGGAAATGTTCAGCTGATCAACATACCCAGGTGAACAGAAATTCTAGTAGGAAAAAACCCCCAAGGACAAATAATTAAGCCCAACAGATGCATGACCAAAGTGACAAAGCTGGCTACACTTTAGGTTATGAAATTCCTTCTTAGGACCACAGCATAAAATTTGGTAGCATCTCTCCTGACTTCTGCCTGTAGCACAAACAGGTGTGGATTCAATGAAGGGACAACACTCAGACCAAAATTTAAGAGGAAATTCCAGGTTTAACCCTTCAATTTCTTTACAAATGAGGCTGTAGGAAAGACATTGCCAGAACACCTCAGCATGAGCAAACCAGCCCTGAAAGACCTGGATTCTGCACTGAAATCTCAGTCTGTCATCAACATGGTCTTCACCAGTTTTAGGAAGATCCTGCCTAAGTTTGAACAAGTTATAATCATCACACAGAATCGTTTTGCAGATACACAAAGCATCAGAAATAAGTCTGCACAGAAGTGAGAACATGAAAGTTACATGAACTCAAGAGCTTCGACTTTGCAATTTTAATCATGCAAAGTTTATACTGTGTTGTTTGAACCAAAAGCTTGCCTCGTTTTCTAACTGTAATCATTTGGTCTAATAAAAGATACTGCTTCTCCTTACATACCTATCATAATTACTTTAACATGTGCTTCCTGAATATAAATAGTCAAAATATATCAGATGCATTAACATTAAATCCAAGTAAAAATACATTCAGTTTAATTACTTCTCTGCCCCTGCCTCACTTCAAGTGCAATTCTAACAAGCTGATTTCTGCTACTCTGAATGTCAAGTCACAGGGAAGTATCAGTCACAAACAAGAATAACAAACCACGATAAATTACAATGGAATATACATCTACGAAAAAACCCTAACATAACACAGGTCACTTTCAAAGGAGTGTGTGACACTCAGATTGTCTTTTTAATAAAACAACTGAAGCACTTAAACACAGTTATTACAAACATTTGGTGATTTAAGAGCTAGTAAGCCTACCTCAACAATTAAACAGTATCTACTCTGCTACAGTATTCACATATCTACCAACACGGTTTTTCCCAAATTGTTGCTTGAGGATTTCAGGACTTTTTTAGGGGAAGCTAATCACAGTTTTTATTTAAAAAACAATACTACTTAAGCAATATTTTTTTACCCCTTCCTTTGGATCTGTGTGAAGCCCTCCACCTGCATGACCATGCCAACACATCCTCTTTTCTATCAGTCGCCACCGCGGGAGGACCTGTGTGAAAATGAAAAGTCAGTTTGCAAGAACCTCAGGAAACATGCATGTAAAAGCCAGCAGAAAGATCTACTATTCTGTTTTCACTCCCTCATCCTTCAACTGTATCATCTTTCCTTAATAAAAGATATGACCTCTCTCTAAAAACCTTGTCTTGCTTAAGGAAATAATAGTAAGAAAGGGGCTGTAAATCTAGCAGTATAGTAAAGAGCATGTTCCAAGCAGCCAGGAGGTAAAGATAACAGAGCCTTAAATATTTCAGTTAAAAGGACATCTAAAAACTGAAAGGTGGACTAAAGAAGATTCCCTGCAGAGAAAAATCCTGAATTTGCTAATGCACATAGATGTACTAAAAAATAACTCACTAGCACTAGGTGTTTCTAGGTGTTGAACTTCCAAGTGCCTGCCACAAACAATGAACATGTTGAAGTTTTTCAGAAAGAGGCTGCTTTTTGTTTAAAATATCTGCTACATGTTGACAATTTCCAGGTCCAAGCTATGTAAAAGCTCTTTAGGAATCTCATTTTATGTATATTGTTTGATAGCAGACCTCAGGATCTCCCAAATCAAAATTTCACTTTTCATATTTTTAAAAAAAAAATAATTATTAAAACCAATATAAGTAGATTTCATGCTTTGATTTTAGCTGCTTAAATCAGATCTATGAGTGGTTATTTATTTATAATAAAAAATCTGAAAAAACAAGACAAATACGTTTCCTAGCTTCATTCAAGCAAAGTGTGATACTTAAAAACACGTCAGAATTATTCTATGAACAGGAAATATTGCATCTTCCTCATGTTTACCTTAGTTTTAAGGCAAGCTGACCTCATAGGAATAAGAGAGCCCGATATCCTGGCACACAGAACAATGAGAATAAATTCCCACTGTTTGTTATTATTCCATAACCCAAGCAGAATTTTGAAGTAATAAAGTCCTATACACTCTAGGAAAACTCACAGCTGTGGTATTTTCTATGCCTGACAACATGAATCTAAGGATCAACACACAAAATCTACATTTTCAGAACTCTTCTTTGTAAGGTACTCTATTATCACTAGTTTCTAGAGATTCAAAAAGACTTCTTGAGGAGACTGCAACGGTCAGAAGCTTCTAAGCAAAGTTATCTCTTTTTCTAGAGGCAGAAACGTAACTTGCCATTTAACTTGCTGCACTTCAAAACTGTAAATAGTGAAATTAATTAAAAAAACCCAAACCAGCAGACTAAACTGAAAGATGCTCCAAGGCCTTGAGTTTCCTCTGACCTGCAAGTAGGGAAAAAACCAATTTATACCTACCCCTGAAGCTTTTAATAACGGCCTTGAATAATCTCCCCCCAGACTGTGCCATGATCTTTGCTTGCAGATTGGTGGAATCTACAGAATAAAAAGAGAAAAACAAAGTGAAAATGGAATCATGCAGAACATGCACTTCACACTCAGACTACTCATCTAGTTTATGTAAACAAGTATACCATGAAAAGAAGGCAGATGGCTTTGTTTTTAACAACTGACCACAGAAAAAGAAAACTGGTGGGGAGCAACTGTAAAATAAATTACATTCAACCATAAAAAATGCCAAGTGACAATGAACCCTTCCCTTCCCTGAATCCCCACTCCCATCAGACTTTGTTTCTTTTGTACCATGTAAGCCCAAAGTTTTCCCTTTCGTCTCATTTTAATTTTCTCCCAGGTTGTCTTCTGACTTCTTTCAAATGTTCTTTTGTTCTGTTTTTCATTAGGAATTGTTATTCTTATGGGTTCTGCCGTTGCCAATTCCTCTTAGCTCAGCTCATGCCGTGCTTGTCTCACAGACCACAAGGCTCATCAAAGCTACAGGTTTTGACTGGGAAGCACTGGGACTATCACAAATGAGAGCATGGCTGTCTACAAGTTTTAGGTTGGCAGGACACAAGATACCCAATATTCACCCAGAAGAGTTTCAAAGGATCATTTATTCTCCTTCGATGGACTGACTGGCAGCGCTTCCCCAGTGGCAAAACAAGGACCTCTCTTTTGGTTAGCACTGATGGTGCCACGTCATCTTTTACACATTATCTTTGACACGTTCAATATTAAATCTCTTCCTGCTCTGTTGCAATATTAACCATACACCCCACACGATATAAAAATCACTGCCACAGAGCAAAACAGGGAAAGAGCTGCTTATCAGCCCAAGGCAAAGGATAAATGTCAAAAAGGTAAAAAAAAAACAACCAACCTTGATCATAAAGAAGGGTATTTTTAACCTTGACAAAGAGCAGCACTGTCATAGATTTTATACCTTGCCTTAAACATTCCTTTACTCTTGTCCTAAGACACATACTGCAAGTTACAATTTCATCAGTCATGAATTTCATCAGACTGTTCCCCCCCAAGTCACCACATAGGACCTGATTATTTCAAACACATCCATTATATGACATTAGATATAGAGAAAGAGTAAACATTAGAATTATATATTTTGCACATAGTGGAGCTAACTGGCCTGGGTCAGCTCCCCTGATGCTTCCAAGACCTGGGTTAAACAAATGAGGTGCATTTATAAGGCACTTTGTTGTAGATACACTCATAACTACAGTTTCATGTCAGCACAGAGGATCCCAACCGAACTAATATGTTCTCCAGACAAAGAGTGACAGTGTCATGACCAGAGAGTGTAATGGAAAAAGAGAAAGACTTCAAGATGCCTCAGCACATCCCATGTTACTGCAAATTAAAGTAATCATTACACAGGCATGGTTATTTTGGATAGAAGTCCCCACCAACATGGAAGAGGAGGAGTAAGCACTCCTAGCATTAACCACACATGTAACACAGCTAGAACCTGCCCTGAGCAGTACCGTTCTCTCCTGCTTGGCCTTGCAAGAAAAAACTCCTGAGTACTGTAAGAACTGAAATGCAGGTATTTAACTCTGAATGCATTTTGCTATTGTATATTCCTAGCACATGAGAGTAGACAACTGATGCTCCAACAGCTACTGGAAAGAAGCCAATGACTGTTCTAGAGTGTACTCATAGGGCGTCACAAAAATATTTTACTAATCATTCACATCCTTTGACCCCAAAGTTCACAAAGTCCTCTTCTGACTGACGTGTGAGACAAACATGGCAGGAACAACTTCTACTGAAACACCAGCAGAGGGGCTCTCAATGACTGCATTAGATAGCTCACTTACTTGACTGAAGCTATAAACTGTTCTGGGTTAAGAGACAAAGACAGCAAAAAGATGAAAAGATTTGCACAAGGTACACAGCCAAATTTGTTCTTATTTTCAGTCTCGAGCCTGGAAGACTGCAGGTTTCAATTCTCTCCCAAGCTCCTGCTAAAAACCATGTCTCAGCCAACAAATAAAGAATTAAACAAGGTGAAGGATTTATTTCCCCGCTAAGTCCTCCAGCCATGACAGTATTATTAGCAACACTGCCCAGACGAGTGGGACTGAAGCTCACCCTGTCACTCTGCACGTCCTGCGGGCAGACTTGGGACTCTGCTTTCCCTCCCTACAACTCTTCCCCTATAAAGGAAAGGCATACTTGAACCTTACTGCAACAGATAAAAGTAGCAGGTTATTGCTTTGAAGAAGCAGAAGCAAGTCCTGAATTTAAGAAATTATACAGGGAACTTTAATTCTGGCATTTCCTAACTTTTGAATGCCTGACTCTGCACCATTATGTTCTTTTAATGTATTTTTGGATATGATTCTATAGACTCTAAGGGATGAAACAGATGTCTAGTACTGATTGCACATAAAAGTCATATTGCGAAAGTGTCGTGACTGTTGGTAGTAGTTTAAATACTACAAATGCAAACAAACAACAGGGATTAAACACATTTGCACAAGGTCAAATCCACACTTAAGAAGCTTCTCTCTGGAGTATGTTACGTACTGTTCCAGACTGCACTAATCTAATGAGGATGGTTTATTAAACTTACTGTAACAGATAACTGAAGGCAGGATTCAAGTACCTGTGCAGTATTCAAGTCCCACTGTTAATTTTGCTAAGTTTGCAAAGCAAGAAAGGAAAGGATGAATAGGAAAGAGCAGAGGAAGATGACAGAAAAGGTGAAAATATTCTGGTAGAAATATAGACCAAAATGTCACCACTATGAACAACATAAACTTAACTGGAGTTAGGTTTAACAGTAGCCAACATGCCATTGCTCTGCACACGTACCCAGAGCAAATGAAACCAAGAAGGTTAATAAAAATATCATAGAATAACAGAATTGTCTGGGTTGGAAAAGACCTTTAGGATCATCAAGTCCAACCACTAACCCAGCACTGCCCAGTCCCCACTACCCCATGTCCCTCAGCACCACATCTACATGGCTCTGAAACCCCTCCAGGGATGGGGACTCCCCCACTGCCCTGGGCAGCCTGTGCCAGTGCCTGACAGCCCTTTCAGTGAAGGAATTGTTCCTAATATCCAATCTAAACACTCTGTTACAAAGCACGTATCTGTCAGTAAAGACTGTTGATGAACGGAGGCTGTTGATTAGTAGTTCCCATGCATCAAGCTGTTCAACTACACCATCAAAGTCTAGAGAAGATGCACACAGACACGTGAAATGACATCTGGACAACAAACATCAGTATAATCTACAGACCAAACCAGGCTTCCGGTTTAAAAAATATAAAAAAGGCAAAATATAAACAAATTCAATGAAAATATCTGAAACTTCTCTTACAACCACTTCCAGAGCAAGGGATATTATTAAATTACACAGAAGAACATGCTCTTTATCACATGTCACGTGGCAGCTGGAAGGGTAAGATAATGCGAGGGGGAAAAAAAGGTTCCTTTTACTTTTTACCATTATACTTACAATAATTTACAAACCCCTGCCTTCTGCATCTGCCCAAGTCCTCTCTGAAAGAAACCCCTCAATGTATTTCTTAGCTTATACAGATTCCTAGTAAAATAATTATCCGCAGTTAAAGGCTGTTGGAGCTTTTCAATCAAATGCTATTTTCCTTCCATTTAAGTTTAAGAACGAATGGAATTTGCCACTGCTTTTACGTTGGATGTGGTCAAACTGTTCTACAAAAACCAGGCCACATCCAACATGTCCATTCTCGCTCTTACAACTCAGCAGAGATCCTAAACTCAAAACACAAGTTTTGACAGGATGAAGCCCTGCCTACCCCAACCACAGGAGTGTGAACTGAAGGAGCTATATTTTACAGAAATACAAAGGGATCTCAGTATCAAGAAATGGAGTCTGATCACAGTTCCACAGTACTTATGACACCTGTTTTTCCCCTCCATAAATTTAGTTATTTTCCTCTCCAGGATATAAATGTTACATACATTAGGTCAGAAAAGCAAGACTCTAATCTACTGAAAAATCTAAGTGTGAGGGCAGACAGACATGGATCTGTAATGCAACAGGAGCCAAACAACTCCACTATATTGAAATCTCATTGTACTAAGTGCCATTAAAAATTACATATATTGTATTATAACACAATTAAGCTTACAATTAAGAAGCACCATGTTGGTGGTATAACTATGTCACTTTAGGGGCATCTCAGGATGACTTTGGGGAAGATATACTATTAACTAGCTGGATTTCACAAGTGGATGGGTCTTGCCACTCTCCCATCCCATGTGAGATTAACAGGTGGGATCAAGGGCATTTATTTCCCATTTGCTGCCCTTGGTTATATTCAACAAGCTAGTGCAAAAATCTAACCCATATTTGATACCTAAAATATAGCAATAAAGGTAATATAAGAGCTTTCTCACACACTCAAGTATATATACTAAGATATGTCATCACACAGCAGCCTGGAGGCTTTCATGAGAACACATGCTATAAAACACTACTTTCATTAAACCTTATCCTCAGGTGACTATGAAGCATGCAGCTTTGGACCACAGCAAACAATTTTAAGTTGTTTTAAATGCCAAACCAGGTATGTTTCTTCCTTTCTTGTAACGTATAGAAAAGCTTCCAGAATAAGCCCATTAAAAATATTTACAGTCCTCATTAGTGTACAAGCATAGCAAAATAATTCAATAACTGAAACTAAAATAGGATGCACATACTCACTCCCAGAAGGATTTTTAAATGCTGAATTATCTAAATTATGAAAATAAATGCAGGACAGTGCATTTCCTTCCATCAGCAAATTTAATTAAATGTTAAAAAAATCATGTCAACTAGTCTCAAAATTTTGAAGGACATTATAATGCAAGACTCCAGAACACTAAGTTGGAACCTCCTGCTAGAAAATAATCAAACAAATTTGTACAACACATTTACATTAAAAGTGTTGCCTATTTGTCATAACGTGGCACAAACTTTTTATTTAACAAAATACAAGATTTTGCTTGTGCGTTTAATGAATTCTCATTATCATCCAAATAGAGCTTGATGTTGAATATTAATCACCAGATTGTAAAAAAAGAAATGCAGAATTGACCACTTTCTAACACACAAATGCCTAGAAACTAAAAGGCCAAAGAGATTAATACATATACACATACTACAGACGTAGTCTCAGCTTTCTAGCTCAGAAAATCTAGTGCAAATCAACATTTAGCAACATGTGGCAATTAAAACTTATCAGCAAGGACTGGCATTTCTCACATGAAAATAAAAACATTCAAAAGGAAAACAAGACTAAAATTAATGCTTCTGTACATCACCATGATGATGTTGTTTATTCATTAATATCTGAAATAAGTTTCCAGGAACACTGGACAATACTGAGGCCTCAGATATATTTTAACATATCCAAATATATTTGGTCTGCATCAACTTCAACTCTCAGCTTCTTGTCTTGCATAAGTCTCAAAACTGAACTGCCCAAAAGTTACTGCTCCAGTCCTGCTCATCTCATGTGAGTCATATGAACCTGAGCTGTCACATCTGTGACAGAATTCTGCCTGTCAGAGGCAACTAATGAAGGCAGGTGGCAATGAAAAGCTACTCATAAACAGCGGTATTCTGGGGGAACAAAAAAAAGATGAAAAAAAAAAAAAGGTTCTTGTCAAACAGAAATAACAGCTCTGTGGGAGCTTGTGGAAAGTTCCTTCACTCAGTCTTTGAAAAAGGCAGATGCATTATTGAAAGCTGGGCTCGTTCAATGTGAGATGCGTACTCAATTCTTGACTTGTAACAAAAAAAATCACTCACTGGAACGTGTTACAGCCTTCCGCTGCTGCCAGAAAGAATTCCAGCTCCAATTCCCTCTCCCCACACAACGACAACACTGGCTGTCACCACCGGTTACTCTCTGCACGTGGTCAGCATGTGTCCACAGGCACGGCTGGTTTAACGTCTCTCCACAAAAAGATGATCAAACGCATGCACCGTGAGCAGACGGAAGGGTCCCCTGAACCCCACATCGATGGGAGGGGTTCAGCCTCAAGTTGTCTGGGCCCAAACTTGCCCAAACTTACAGTGACGCCCACAGCACTCCCCAGCGCGCTGCGATGGGAGCACCGCGCCACGACCCCCCTCAGCCCTCTGCAAGGGGCTCCCCGGCCCGGGCTGAGCGAACCGGAGACTTCCAGCACTCAAACGGCTCCACCGGGCCCCTAACGGGCGGCAAGCGCTCACAAAGCCGGGCGAAAGAGGCCGACCTCGCAGAGCTCTCGGGGGCAGCACCGCGGGGCCCGGCGCCCCTCCTCAGCTCCTCACCGCCCGCCCTCGGCTGGGACCGGCACCCCCACGCACCTGGCCGCTCTCCGGGGCCGCCTGGGCCCGCTGCCGCCCTCTCCCCGCAAGCCAACCGTGCGCGCAGGCCGCGGCGGCTGCCGGAGGCCGCAGAAGTGCGAGGGCGAGCAGCCGCCGCTTGCGGGAAGCGGCTGCCCCCAAGCTCCGGGGAGCCCACAGCAGCGCCATCTTGCGAGGGCAGGAGAGCAGAGGATTGTGGGACGGCGGCGGACTCGTGGGAGGGGAGAGAGGGGCGGAGCCTCGCTCCGGGCCCGGCCGGCCTGAGGAGGCGGGGCGGGTCGCTATGGCAGCGCCTCGCTCGGCCCGCCGAGCGCGCGCCGGAGCACGCTGAGGCCGCCCTCAGCCCCGCCATGGCGGCCGGGGGGCGGGACGGGCCCTTCCCCAGCTTCGCCTCCTCGGGAGGATTTTTGTTGTGGCTGCACAGACAAAGGCACCCCTTTGGGGGAATTGGGCTGTTGAAATGTGGGGGTGCTCAAGCCCAAAGCACCACAAGTAGGGTGGCAGGCACTGCTCGTGCTGCTCAGCAGCTCCATCAACATGGCGCTACCCTGGTGGTCTCAGCTGAGGCACAGACGGTGCTCGGCCTGCAGAGCCCTGAGGGGAGCGTGGCCAGAGGGACAAGTGTCACCTAGCCAGTACGTGTTGTGGCACATCTCCACACAGACACAGTTCTGTGTCCCACACCATCCCGGGATAAGGCAGTGAGCTACCTCAGAGAACTCCTTCAGCTAACACTGCTGCCACCACAGCTCGGCCACAGCTCCTCTGGGACCACAATAACACGGCAGTAGTATGGTTCCTAATTAAAGACCAGTTTAGGAAGACTCTGTCTTCCTGGAGATACGCCATGGACGACATTCACAACGTGCGCTGCCATCTGATCGGCGTGCAGAGCCGTGAGGTAACTCTGCGTGGCACTTCTAATCACATAAAGATTCCTTCAAAGCCACCAGAGCTTGACTACTGCTGCTCTTGCCTTGAGGGAGAGTTGTAACCTCATTTGTGGGGCAGAAAGACAGACAGACAGACAGAAAGGCTGAGGACAATTGGCTTGAAGCTGATGTTTAATGAGGCAGGCTTCCTCCAGCCCACGCTTTGATACACGACTTTGCCTCTGACCGCGATTCGCTTTAAATGACACAGGCGACATTTCTCTGTCACTAATCTAATTCTCCATCATCCTGGCGTTTGGCGGAGCCTGGTCCGAACAGTGCCGCCCAGTGGCATCATTCCGAAAGAGAAACACAAATTCTGAGCTTATGGCTTCCATACATCCGCTTCCTTCCGTACGCCCTTTTCAACATGGAAGTTTGACCAGGCAAAATGAGGTAATTGGGACTCTTTAGCTTTCAAGTTTCCATTTTCTGTGCTAATGCACATCATTTTATTTTTCCTGTATTTTTAAAGCTAATAAGGTACTTAATACATTTGAAAACATTTTCCCTGGACATTTTTCCAGTTAATTTTCACCAGGTGGCACGCCTTCTAGCAACTTAAAGCTGATAGACTGATAGGTGTGGGAACTGCAAACACTTCAGGGCCACAGAGAGCAGAAATGCCAACGTCAATGCTGTCACACCCACGCACACTGGTGACCACAACGGGGTCAGAGGTACTCGGTACCTCTGGGAAGGACCAGCCCGTCCACATCACTTGGAGGGGACTGTAATCACTTCAGGGAAAAACAATCCAGTAACTCACACAGCACAGATGGTCAGGTTTTATTAGCTGGCATCTATCACAGAACCGATCACCTGAAATTGAAGACATATTAATACCAAATAATAGAAAAGTGTTCTTTTTTCACATGTTAATATTCGCCCCCCCTACTATTTCAGTCTTTTTTTCCAGTTCCAATCTTCTCATTCTCCTTTTGATACCAGTTTATTTACCTGATATCAGATTATTTATACCTGTACGAGGCACTGCATAAACCCAGAGGGAGACACAGAAAGAAAAAGACACCATAATACCTCTAGTGGTCAGAAACATGACAACCCCTTCTGTTAAAGTGACCTAACCAGGCGAACAAAGCTCATACTGTAGACACAGAGAGCTAACAGGAGGGTTTCATAAACTTACACTGTTTAAAGAAGCTTGGCAGAAAAAAAAATAATCTCTTTCTCTGCGGATTTAGCTGTGGAAGCAGAGGATCTCCTTGGATAAGCCAGACAGAAATCAATGCATGCTCCAGAGTTGGCAGTCGGAAAAGATGACAGAAGCAGCTCAGTAGAAGAAATAGAAGCTCTGGGAATGGAAATAACTCACCACAGAGGAGATTTGTGAACAGAATCCTAAAAGATCTCTAATCTGGACTTTTTCTACACCACCTCCCAAAGCAACATAAAATACTATGCTGCCAATACTACAATATTAAATGCTAACATATTGTGGCAAACTAATACTGTACTAATCGGAGGGGTGCACTTGGGTATTCACTGTCATACAGCCACCAGTCCTTCCAAGAGCTGTGTAGACAGCAAACCAGGGCTTGAGAACAAGGTCCATGTGCTGACTTACACCCTGACATGTTGTACAGCTCTGTTGGGGATGTCTCAGTATCCCCAACAACAAAATGAAGATAAAAAATGAAGACACCCCTACATACGGGGTGTTGGCATGAAGACTAATTTCCTCATGTTTTCACACCACTTTGAAAGCATCATCTGCCTAATAAAAGGTACTGGAAGTGGGCACTTAGTTTTTTCCTGTAGGATCCATACATCAGGGTGTAGAGCAAGAGCTCAGAAATTCCAGTGTGGAGGTATTAAATACCTCATAAAATCAGGCATTTCAGAGGCAATAAACTGGAATTAATTCATTCTATTTATTTCAAAATAGATGAATGGGGAAAAAAGTAGTCAGAAAGGACAAAAAAAAATGGCATCTGCAGATGGATGTGAACTGTGAAATACAGGGCAGAATGAAAGAATGAACTGCAATAAAACAAGAGGTTTTATAAAAAGCTATCAAAATTGGCTCAAGTGATTCCCATAGGTATACTAATTCAGGCTTTTTGAAGCATCAGTTTTTATCACAGAATCCTCAAAGCCAAGGTTGATATCATTCCTTATAAACCCACTCTCAGCCTGAATATGTTTGATTATGACTGCATTTAATCCTGATCAAGAAATAGTAACAAGCCACATGCTTATTTATAGCCTGGTAAGAAGTAGAGCTGGCAACTCACATTTTTATATGAAACTGGTTTCACTGTACGAAGAAGGCATCGAAGTGGAGGGAGAGTTGCTAATAGGTAATAGATATATTGCTAATAGGTTTGTGAATGCTTTCTATTGGAGTACCAGAAGAACTATTAAGAAATCCCATTTGTTGTATGGACAGAAGATGGTTCCAGCTCACTCCATCCAAGGAGAAAAGCATTTCTAGAAAGATAGGATTGAGGTACACTAAACCCTTCAAGGGGAATGTTAAAATGAGTTATGAATCCAAAGTTACAAATCCCAGGAAAATCTTGGAAGAGAAAGGTCTGAACAAAAAGTTGGGGACAGCTTGTATATATATATATATATGTTCTAATATAGGATGCCCTTTGATGAAAGCTAAATCCCAGACAAGAGTTTCACTTCTGGATCTCAGCCACAAAACGACGACACCATCTGTCAGCTGGATAGTTGGAGGAAGGGGAGAAAAATCTCAGAGCTGACCTAGAGCATAGCTCGATAGAAGCATGTCCTTAATATATGCTTCATGCCTGCCTCTAAATATAGTAACTGTGCTGTTAATGTATGGACTTCTATATATAGTTTCTTCCTTTGTTTTTACTTTCTTGCATTAGGAATGGTTTCAAGGTATTAGGTAAACACTAAGACAATTCCCTGGTGTGAAGGAAGGAAAATAAATAACCCACCCAAAATGAGTAAAAATTCTGTGTATCAGTGAAATATTCTGAGGTCACAATGGTAACATATACAATAACATACATGATCAGACACGTTTTTAATATGTGGCTGATGATTGTTTCAGCCAGCTAAGAGACAATGAAGAATAACGTGATGACTCCCTCATGTTCCTGAGGATTCCTTGGGGTTCAAATGCCTCAAGCATTAATGGCTTCACTAGGCAGCTAGTAAAGAGGCTTTGAATTTTCTTCAAATAAGGATAGTTTATTTATGCTTTCCTTCTGTTGTTCTTGACTAGTTTTTAATAAGTGATATAGAACAGCTAATTATTTAAACATACACTGAGGATCAGAGTCTATATATGAACATTATACACTTTGTGAACCTAAAAATAAATTCTCCTGTTTGTTTGTAATGAAGGTAATTACTAAGAGCAGATGGCTAGTCTACAGTGTGAAATGAAAAAATGAAAAATAACAGCCTATTTACTCTTAAATGATAGCAGAACTTGAAAATAATTTACATATGCCAGCCACTATAACAGGGGAGCCACATACCTATAGTGGCCATATACCTATAGTGGTCAGAAACAAGACCTTCTCTCAAAGTGACCTAATATTAGCAACATTTTTAATTAAAAAAAACCAACAAATGCCCAATCACAAAAGACCCCTTGGCCATAACATGAATCAGTTTTGAGGCGAGTAAGATGATGTTTAAAGAGTCTAGTCAGGAAAAATAAAATTATATGCATTAGACAGAAAGTGGAAATTCAAATTTTTGCTCAGTTCATGACAACAGAATACTAAAATTGTTAATTATAATTTTTCCCATTAAATACCACACAGCTATTTGATATGGTAAGTATATACATATGTAATGCCAGACTTTTCAGTGCAGATAATTTTCTTAGCCATTTCAATTCTAAATATCCTAAATGAGGATATACCAACTATCCTTTCACATTTCCATTATGACTTCTTTTTTTTCCACAGATATTTACCTTTAGCTTTCCTGTGTTTCATTTGGCCCCATTACTTCCAATACTCCTCCTATCATCAGTAATTAAATTTCTCACTCTTCTTTAACTGTTCAGAACACGGGGTACAGTCACTCCTTAGATATCTGCAAGCTAAGCTGCTAGCCTTGAGCACCTGCAATCTCTTTTTCCAAATCAATTGCCTCCTCTCCACCACTCTGCTGACGTGTTCTTTCAGCGTTAGATGAATGACAGAGGATCATTTTCAATATTCCATCCATTCCTCTTCGTATTTCAGGAGAGGAATTTGTTTATTTCTTATGTAGTTGGTGCTTGCTTCAGAACTTTAAAATTTTATTAGACAATAATTAGCGCTGGTCTGTACTAAAGAGTCTATGAACCGAATGATGAAATGTGTGTTTTCCTTCTTCCATTTTAGGATCTTATTGGAAGTATGTACAGGTTGTGTCGCTGACACAGCATATGGAACCTGCTCTTCCCCATCTATTTAACGAAGCCTGTAATAATACAGATGTCTCAGAACAGCATTGTGAGGTTTAACAATAATGTTTGTCGAGTGATTTTGTCCGTCTCCATTAGAGAGGCATCGGAGCTGTATCAAATACTGTGATACCACAGTTCAGGGTTCTTTTCTCCACACGCAGGATGTTCTGTGTAGCACACGTCCAAAGAGCTCGACAGGATGGAAATACTGGACAGGTACCCCACTGCTGAGAGCCCGTGCCACACCTGAACCTGTCCGCTGGCACTTGTACCCAGGAGAAATTCACCGTGACACCTCCACCTTCAGTCCTACGCCCTCGTCTCTGAACCCGCACTCATCACTTATGTCCATTATGTTTTTCAGGATCTCCAAAGGTTCTCAAAACCCAACCCAAACCCAACCAACCAATGCAGAGCGCGACGCCGCAGTACAGCCTTCGTGCCCTGAGGCGGCCGCGGCGGGGCTACCGGACTCGGACCTGACCGGACACTGACCGGGGGTCTGGGGTGACCGTGCCGGGGAGCAGAAGGCGGGGGGAGCCGGAGGATGAGTCCCTGACAGACGCCGCGCGGTCCCACCGCGCCCGCCGCGCGCGAGCGGCTCGAGACACGCGAAGCGCGGGAAAGCGCCGTGAGGGAGACGTCACCGCGCCGGGAGGTGCCGACAGGGGCGCCCCGCCCACCTCCCGTGCCTGCGCTCCCACCGCGGCCTTGAGTGACAGCGCGGGCAGCCAATAGAGCGAGGGCGGGCCGGCACACGCTCCCCCGTCTGCCTCCCCGCTCCCCCCGCAGCGGCGCAAGCGGGGCCGGCGCGGGGGAGCGCCCCGGCGCATGGAGGCGATGCCCTGCCAGAACCAGCGGCTCGGCCCGCGGCCGCAGGACGAGCAGCCGCCGGCCGCCACAGCTACAGCGGGCGGCGGCTCCCGGCTGATCCGCTTCGCGGAGCCCGGCGAGGACAGCGGCTGCCCCAGCCCGGACAGCAGCAGCAGCAGCAACGGTGTGGTGGTGGCGACGCCGCCGCCGATCCCCGCGGGGGAGAGCGGCTCGCCGCCGATCGGCCCGCAGCTGAAGCTGCTGCCCATGAACGACCAGCTGCGGGAGCTGCAGACCATCATCAGGGACAAGTGAGTGCGCGGCGGGGCGGGCAGCGCCGGCGGAGGCCGCGCGGCGGCGGGCACCGTGTCCTGAGGAGGGGCCGGGGTGGGGCGGGGCGGCTGAGGGGGCATCGCCGCCCTTCCCTCAGGGGGCCGCGCTCCCGGCGCGCGCGCTCTCGGCCCGGCTCCCTCAGGCTGCCGGTCAGCCAGGCGGCCCCCGCCGAGCCCGGTGGCCGAGCCCGGTGACCGAGCCCGGGCCTCCCGGCGGGGCGTCCCCCCGTGCCAGTCTCACCGCCAGCGCCTCCGCCCGGCGGCGGTGCAGCCATTCCCGGTGACGTGTGGCCGGAGGGGAGGGGAGGTGTGCGCCGGCCCGCCCGTCCTCACCGGGCCGCGCTCCCCGGGGGCTGCGGTAGCCAGCTCCGCCTCGGTGACAGCGACATTCATTGGGCGGGTTTTAAACCCTCGTGCAGGATTTTGCTGTCCGTGATGTGAGGTGTTCGCGTACCTCCGCACCGCGGGTGGCTCTGGGCTTGCCACCTCATCCCCGCCGCACAAAGGAGTGTCAAACCCTTGCGAGAAGCAGCCGTGGCTTATTGTCATAGTGCCCCGGCAGGAGCTGGGTGGCCTCTACCAGTCTGTGAACCCTACACCAAATAAGCACATAAAACCTCCCACAGTATTTAGTGCTGACTAGATTGCTGTTGCATCGCCTTACCAGGGCGAGAATACGTGAAGAACCCCGTGCCCCCCTCCCCTCACACATGTTCAGTGAGGTACTGAGGGGATTGCAGCTGGATCGGTGGGGTTCCTGCAGAACGGGGCTCAGACAACGCAGGTAAAGGAGCGCAGGCTGGATGGAAAGGCTGGCATAGGACAGGCACTAGGTTTGGGAATAAATGGCAGGGAAATCACACGAGTTCGGTGAAGATTGGGACTACCCCGTTAAGGAAAATGGAAAGGCCAAGTCTTTGTGGTCTGTATTAGTGTGGGAGGGGTGTCAAGGATTTGGGGACAGGGATGGCCAGGAGAAAACAGATCACAAGGGCAGCCTGAGAGAGCTAGAAATAAGAAAAGGACTGGAGAAAAGTGGGACTAGCTGAAATAAAAGTGAACTGGAATCAGATGTTTGAGGAGCAGGGACTGGAACAAATGAGGCAAAAAGAATAGTTTTGGAACAATGGGCACAAACGGGAATGCAGGAGGTTCAATCTATGCATAAGGAAACACTTTACTGCGGGGGTAACAGAGCACTGGAACTGCCCAGAGAGCTGTGGAGTCTCTGTCTCTGGAGACATTTCAAACCCATCTGGACGTGTTCCTGTGGGATCTGCTCTGGGATCCTGCTCTAGCAGGGGGGCTGGACTGGATGATCTTTGGAGGTCCCTTCCAACCCCTGCCACTCTGTGACAATAAGTCGGGGATAGCACAGAGACTAGACCATGGTGGGCTGGGAGGAATGGGAGAGGGAGACAGTATTCAGGAGGGAGGCAGACAAGGAGAGAACTGTTTGTTATCTTAGGAGACGTTACCTGCAAAGGTGGCTGCCTTTTTGAAGGCGTAATTTTCCATTGTGGTCTCTTTGTGTCACCAAGAGTCCTTGCTGCCACCGTACCTTGTGAAACACAAAGGTGTTATTCCAGTTTTGCAGATCTTAAGCTGAAGTGCAGAAATACGTGCAAAAATGTGCCCTGCTGCTGAACATCCAATGGGGGATACTTCAGACCGCGTGTTTTATTGCACCTTACACAGCATCTCAGAGGTGGAAAGCATACCTCCCACTGATCACATTTGTAGCTTTGATTGTTCAGCACTTGGAAGGTGATATTATAAGGTATTAAATTTAGCACGCCACATTGGACAAACATAAGTAGCGGCCATCTATTAAAAGCATAATTTGCCTACTGCGATGCAAGAACCACCAGCAGACACAGAGGGCTGAAATCAAGTTAATCAGGAGAGTGATCAGGTTCTGAAGAAAACCTCCTCCTTCTGCAATGCGTTGGCTTCCTAACATCTGCAGTAACTAACACATAGCACAGACACAGCTCTTTCCCTTGCTGCATATCTGTCCATCTGTGTAGTCTACATTTTGCTATTTCCTGATTCTTGAATGCTTGACTTTGTAGCTACTAATACATTTTTATGCAAAACTAATCATCATCTCTCAAAGACAACGCATTAATTTTATGAGCTTACATGAGCCTTGTTACCTTAAACTAGCAATGTGGTTACTATACCCAGCTAGGGTTTTTTTAATTATTATTTCATTATAAGGAGGTCCTGAACTGTTGCAAATATAGTTAATACATTTCTGGTTATAGTGAGCGTATCCAGAAACCAGCAGCTGATATTTTAACTTCGAAGAGATTTGTTTAGAGTTGCATCAGCTTCATTGCACAAGACTTCGGTAAGGGGAAGTATAGAATAAGACTTGTAAGTAATGAATTACTCCTAATTGCTGCAGTGATAGCAAACTGTGCTTTATGCCCTGGCAGTGGAGACATGTCACTTCCAAACTCCCTTCCCAACCAGTGAGGGAAACTGGACAACAGCCTGCTCAGAAAGGCAGGTGTAGGCTTTGTATGTAAGGACTCTATGAAAACATTATTTTTACCTTCTGTCCCACAAAGTCAGCTGCATCTCAAGTAAATGGGAGACCTCAGACTGACTTGTTTTAGTGACTGTCACTCAGAAAGGTGCTAAAAAGTGCTCAGCTGCAAGGGTGAGAGGATTTCTTACGCACTGCTTATAAACTGTTGCGGTAACCTTTCCCTGGGCAGGTGTAATCTGCCTTGAGATGATTCTCTGACCACTGTACCATTCAAACCAAGTACTAAAAGAAACTCATCAGAAAAAGGTATCATATTTGTGAATAAGCAGCTATAGTCAAAAAAAAATCCAATTTAAACTGATAAAAAGGGTTATGTTCACATACACAGCTTGGGGAAGAGGGAAAAGCTGTCACGTACAGGGCAATTAGATACCTATCACTTAATCTTTCTTTCTGGACTAAAAAGAGAACAGCTAACACCAGAGCTGCCTTAACTCCAGGAGGATATTTCATGCTGCAGAAGATGGATGTTCCAGGTACAGCAGTCAGTTGAAAAGGACAGAAATTAAAAGGCAAGCTACTGGGGGGGGAGAGAAACAGAACAAAAATAGGGGGAAAACTGGTAGAGTTCTGGTTTCTGTAGAAGCAAATTCATTAGCTCAGGTTGGTAGTGTCATTTTAACAACAGACATGATTTAAATGTAGGTACGTAAAGGTTATTGTCTGTTACGTGAGCTCATTCTGTTGTGTTCTGCTGAGGCTTCTCACTCCCCAGGGAACTGAGTGAACAATATAGAGATGAAGACAGTGAAGCAGTAAGGCACGCAGTCCTGTCTGCTCTGGGGAGTAGGATGATTCAGGAGTGTCTAACTCACCTATGATGAGTAAAGATGACTGCTGTGATCCCATTCACACACCACCCCCCAGCCCAGGCACTGGGTTTAACAGTGTTAGTCTCAGGTTTTAATGCCTCCCTTTATTAGATGTTGTCTTGTTAATTAAGAAGGTGAAGAAGTTTCTAGTCTGCTGTCAATCATTACTTTCTATACTTCTATCTGGTATTTAAGATGAACGGTTACAGTGTTTTCACACAAGCCTTTTTTTCTGGCCCCTAGCAATTCTCATATGATGTGGGGCTTGAAATCTGGTCACAGCTTTCCAGCTGCCGCTGTACAAGAGGTCTGTCATTTTCCATATTACTATTATTTGTCTCTCATTTTTATGCACCCTTGTTTTCTGTTGTCCTCCTCCCCTCAAAAACCAGACATAACTAAGGATGTTCAGCCTGAAAACATCTGTGTCTCTCTGTAAGGACAGAGTAGTTAATTTAAAGCCTAGTAATCTGGGTTAATAACTCATAGTATTCCCTCTGAACACGTATCACTTTGCAATCAAAACCACAGTCTTGACGTGGTTGGGTTTGTCTTACCACCCACTCATGAAATATGGCTAAATTGTCTGAAATGCCATAGTCTAGTCTGGAAGAACCCAGCTGTGCCACCTACACACTTTGCTACTTCCCTTTTTAAAAAATATTTATGCACACCACAGATGGAAATATGAATCCCTTCAAAAATCCTAATAAAATCAGTCTGTATGATTGGAGGGTTCCTGGGGTTATTTTTGGTGGTTTGGGGATTATTATTTTTTTTTTTAGCATTGCCTTGCTGGTTAATGTCAAAGTAGCAGAAAGTTATGACTATCCTGTCATTACCAGAAAGAAGGAAAACCCAAACAGCGTTTTTAATAATGTGTTATTGGCACAAGGAAAGAAATTGCATTAGGCTGACACTCTTTAAAACTCCTTTTTTTTAGTGTGGTTAAGTTACCAGTTGCCCAGGAAATAAGCAGAGAAACCTCTTGACTTTGAGTCATGTAAACATCAGATCTTAGAGATTAAATGCAAAACTCGATGGTATTTAAGGAGACATCCAGAGAGTATCATGGTTTGAAAGTGAGAGAGGGAGGGGTATGCCTGCTGGGACTCACAGAAAATTTCCCTAAAAAATACCCACTGGTGGTGGTGCTGTGAGTGTTTTTAAGGCTAGCATACTGTAAGCGTTGGCTCCTTAGCTGGAAATTTGTCCTACTCTTGTGTAGTGAGAGCTGGTCTTGGCATGGGAAGCAAGGTGTTAAAATCTGCTTTTAAAATTCAGGCTTTTAAGGTGGCGTGCTGCCAGCCTGCAGCAGGAGGAGGTGAGCTCCTTCTGTTTCTGAAGGGACTGAAAGCCACACAGTCACATCAGTAAAACCTTGCTCCTGAGCTAGTAAGACCGCAGAGAGGTGTTTTCATGGGAATACTCATTTATCCCTGCTCCTTTTAGTCTCAAGTTCACTAATCTGGTGACACTATAAATGAATTCCAGATAAGATACAGTATATAACCTGCTTATCAGGTGTGTTAACTCAGGATCTGCATTATCATTGTCCCATGGTTTCTGATTGACCTCAGAACAGGCGGAGCAAAGCTCTCTTGCTCAGAGCTGCAGGGAATGTACCAGGCTGGTGCACATCTGAGCTTGTGAGGTGTTTTGGAGCTGAGCTGGAACAGCAGGACAACGGAAAACCTACAGAATATCATCCTTACCTTTCATGCTTTAATTGCTGCTGGTACAGTGCAGCAGCGTTGCCTGTAGTAAGAGGCAAACCCCTGCGTTAGCTCACTGCTTCTCAACCTTTGCCACCAAGGAGGAAACCCAGGAAGCATAATCTCTGGGATAAATTTTGTATATGGCAGGAGGCTTTTCTCTGAACTGCCTTTAGAATATATTGTCCTTGAATTAAGATTATATTTAAGTGATGTTCTTAAAATTATTCCCCAATTTAAAATATAAATTATTACTTTTTTTTCAGGAAATCCAGTAGAGGAGACTTCGTATTTTCTGCTGATCGTCTGGTAGGTGAAGAATTTCTTTTTCTTGGTATTGTACTTTGTAACTCTTCATAAAATGGGTCTTTCAGGCTAGAATAATGGTGGTGTGAGAGCAACTTTTCTACACAAAGGACAGCAACTTTCTGTATAGGCACTTCTGTTCTCTGTTACAGACTGCTTTCATCTCAGAGGGTTCCAGAAACCACGTTATCCTCAAACACAACTACTTCAGGACAGAGAGCAGTAGTACTAAGAGAATAGTGTTTAAAAAACAGATGCACAAAGGCTAGAGATAATTCAGTTTTACTTTGAAACAGTGCTTTTGATCTTGTGAACAGAGCTGTACTGTTTCTTACAGTGTAGATGTTAACAATTGCTTGCATGCAGAAGTGCCTCCTGGCACTTGGGTATTAGATTAATGGCTCTGGGTGCATCAGCACTGGGAATTTGCTTTTAGCCATATGGTGGTTACTAGCAGGGACAAAGCAACTGGGGGTTTTCACACATTTCAGTAAGTCAGAACACAGACTGTTGGGAATGCAACATTTATCTCATTTAAATGACGTGCTTAAAGCAAACCACAATGCTCATGCCCACACATACACTTCCTTGTATTCATGAGGGTGTTTGCAAATCCACATTCATTAACCAGGGAAGTCTTTCTTTCCCCCTATAGCAAAGATGAGTCCAGAGACCATTCAATTACCAGCACCATTTGCTACAGCCACCAGGCTTCCTGTGATGAGCCTGATCTTAATCCATACCTGATTCAGGCTTGCTCAGGGCTTAGATATGACCACAACCTGAGGCTCTGGCTGCAGTGCTTTTATCTTTGCAGCTTTCCCACTTTCCCCCCTGCTTATCCCTTCCTGAGGATGTTTCTTGCATTCCTGTTCACCAAGAACAGTAAAGGCCCAAGCCAACAAAACCCATCACTCACTACTCGTAGATGAAGTGACTGACTGCAGCGCCTTCTTTGCCAATAGCTCTTCATAACTGACAGGCAGAAAGTCACAGCCCCAACTTTGTTCTGTGCCAGCAGTTCTCAGCAGATCCCATTTAAATGGACTCATGTCCTTTACAGTTCATTGGGTGAGTAGGAACAGCCCAGGAGACATCCACCACCTGTGAAGGACTAGCTCAACTGCGTCATTCTTCCTGGGTTGTGTGGTTTCAGGTCCTTCACATGCTTAAATGTGCAAATAAGATTGAGGGAGCCAACAAAGGTCAACACCAGCAATCCCCTACGTTGACAGGGTATGGGTCTTCCTTCCCCACTCCTTTCGCAGGAAGGGTTTCTGGTTAACATTCTCATTTTACCTTGTATTAGGCTCCCATCACGCTGCACCCTTTAAGGAGCAGTCATTCCTGCCAACTTCTTTGAATTAAAGAGAATCACTATATTCCTAATCTGCATTTTAAAACAGAGATAAGCAATGGCTATTCCAATACTGACAGGAAAACCCGTAACGGGTACCTTATTGTCATTAATTAGTGTGAAGGACCTCTCAACTACCTTCTCACTTTATTTGGAGGTCCTGAACCATTCTGAGGGAAGCACTGATTAATTTTTTTTGGTGAGAGCAGCACCACTTCTGACTGCACCCTGCCTGGCTTCCTTATTTAGTGATTACACCTCTTCTAAATGAGAGTGCTGTCAGCCACCTGCTTTCTGTAGTTGCCTATATCCAAATTTCTCAGCTCACTGACTCTGAGGAACTGGTCAAACCTGATTCCTTCAGTGGTATTTGAGTGTGGTAAGGAGACTATTAATGTGCTTAATTGGCTGAGAAAAGGTAGAATTCACTAACTTCCCCTTGAAACGATTATGTGGTGGTTAGCTGAAACTCCTTGGCCCTCTGTTAACTGTTGGTTTTGCTAACAGTTCTAACAGCTCTTGTACTAATGAAGCAAACCATATTTCCCTTTGCTTACTGCAAAGGCTCTGGGGTGAATCTTAAACATAGAACAGTAATAAATGAGCACACAGACATATAATTTATGTATCAGCATTAAATGTTTAATCTAAAACTTCAGCATAACTCTGTAAGCCTTGACAGTTTAACTAGGCCTGCTAGAATTTAACATCCCTTTTAGCTTTTTTTTCCTTGATTAAAAATAGACTTTGTTATCAATAACTTCACTATTTTAATTTCTGGTCAAACTCTCCTACCCTGGGACCAAAGCTTTACTTCCCTGCTTCATGTGGGGCCATAATAATTCCTATTTTAGCTTCCAAGCAATGGTAGCCACTCCTCTGGGAGAGCAGCAGGGCTGCTGGTTCTTGGGCCTAGAGAGGTGGAAATTACAATCCCTGAGCATGGCAGAAAGCATAGTGCAAAAATAAACCCTGACAAGTTTGCAGAAGACTCCTTCTCAGCCTCTAAAACATTGCTAAGTGTAGTAAACCCAAGGAGATTATTTGACTATTAGACCTTCAGTGGTTTACTCAAAACTTCTGGCAGATAATGTGGAGCAATGATAACAGAGAGACAGGAGGAAGAAGGAGGAGGAGGAAGGTAGTAGAGCTGGCTTCTCCTCACATGCTCCCTGGAACCACCAGACATGCAGTGAGCCAACCACAAGGGGAATGCCAATTCCAAAGGGCTTGTTTCCCACAGGCAGTTTAACACAGCAGAAATACCATCCTGTGAATTGCTTTTTCAGTCTTTTGCTCCCATTCTGTGTGTTGTGCCCTTTCACCCCTTCACTTATTTCCTCTGGCCACCACCTCTGACTGCAGCTGCCACAAACCCAACTCTAGGAAAAAACTGTTGTACTAAAATGACTAAAAATATCTTCAAAGAGGGATTGTAAATTTAAGGGAGCCTCGTAGAGGCTGTCTGAGTGCTAGGAACTAGGGCAGAACAGGACAGAAAATACCTTGCAATCTGCTCTGCCCTGTTTCTGGAATCAGGAATGTCTGAAGTGAGCCATCATACACTGACTCTTGCTTAACAGGTTTCATCTTTGGCTTGGCAGCAGCTTTCCTTCAGCAGTTCTGAGCTGTGAATCCTTGGCTCGCTGGCAGAGAGAATTTTTACATCTTTAATACCCAGAGTGTCTTTCACGGGGAGTCATTCTGGGTTCAGATGAATGCGTTTTGGTAACTTGGGGGTACAGCTGCTGGGCCAGCAGGGAGCTGGAGGCTTTCTGGCCCCTCGAGGGGGGCTGCACCTCTGGCAGAGATGTCCCCACTGAACTGTGCCATCTGTACCCTATGAAACCCCCCTGCAGTTCAGCCGTAGGAACACGGATGTGAAAACAGACCTCGGAGCTAACAGGGAACTGGAAGAGGGTGAATTTTCCCTTTTTCTCACTTGTATTTTCTGTCAGCAAAAGGAAGTGGCATTGGTGCTTCACTCATTTGTTGAGAAACATTTGTCTGTGATGCCTATCCCTGCCAGATATAAATAAAAATAATTTTTTTGATTGCTGATGAGCTCCCTCTTTCCCCCAATTTTGTTTTCTAATGCCTTCATTTGATTTGTGGACAAAACATAGGCATCACCCCCAAAAGGTCTCTAAAGTCAGTCCCTAACTACTGTTAAAGAGACCCTTTTAGACCCTTCAGGGGTAGGTGTTTACCCAGTACTTGTAAAAACTTGTATCTTATCTCTGTAGATAACAAATCCCTTTAAGCTGACTGATCTCTTTGGCTCTGCAGATCAGGCTTGTGGTTGAAGAGGGACTGAATCAATTGCCATACACAGAATGTACCGTGACCACTCCAACAGGTATGTGGGAAATTACTCCTCTGGAAGTGGAAGCTTAACTAATATAAAGAAATAGGGAACTGTTACAAGAATCATAGGATATCTCGAGTTGGAAGGGACCCACGTGGACCACTGAGTCCAGCTCCCTGCTCCTCACAGGGCTACCTAAAACCAAACCATGGGACTAAGAGCGTTGGGTTTCCTTGCAGTAATTTGGGTTTGCTCCTGTTAACTCTAAAGACACGTAAGGCTGCACGCATGGCTCCGAGGCAGCTGCTTGGTGCAGCGGGAGCTCGTTGGGAACGGCTGGAGCACTCGCCGTGATCCCACAGCACGCCTGGGGATGTACACCAGGAGAGTCCTCCTCACCCTGAGAATTCCATTTGCATTTCTGCAGGGTCAGAGCAGCTCTGTACATCCACCCCCTCTTCCCCTCTGCACCACATCATTTGTGGCTTTACATTTAGTTAAAGGGGGACTGAGAGCACTCAATTCTGAAACTAGACTGAGTTTAGGAAGGCGCTGGGGAGGCACAAGCACTTACCTTGGCTCCTTTTGAAATAAACCAGCAGCTACTTCACTTCTTGAGCATTGGTGTCACATCTGTTCCAGGGCAGTGGTGACAGGCAGATTGGTGACCATCTCCTCACTGCATTACACACTTTGACTGGCAGGTCCCCTGCAGGTGACATCCCTTGGAGGCTCTGCAGTTCTTTCTGCATGGGCCACTGCCCTGGCCGTGGGCAAAGTGAGTCTCAGCCCTTGTCCTCTGAGCACACATTGCCTTGGTGAAAAGACTGTGTCCTGCCCTCGCTCCTAGCCACGCTGAGGCAGTCTGAACCTGCCTGAGCTCTGCACTGGGTGTGTTTGCCCTTTCCCTCCAACACCTGCACCCAGTCAGGGAGCTGAAATGGCCTCAGCTGAGCTCTTCCAATAGGAAGCGTCCTTTGGGAACTCAGATGCTTCTGCATGAATTCCCACTCCTCTCTCCTGAGCTCTTTCCCTCCAGGCCTTTGTAAGATGCATTTACCTGTCTTCCTAGGAAACACACTATTCACCTTTATTTTGCATAGCATCCCTCATTTAAAATCATCACAGAATACCTCAGTTATAAAACACAGACTTGGAAAGGATCGCTTTGGAGAGGGGCTGCTTTTCTGACATCACTTTTAAAGTGAAGAAAAGCACAAGCTCTTTACCAGTCATGGTTTTGGCCCTGTTCCCATTGCTTGTTTGAGGGCTGCAGGACAGGGTGTGCAGATTGGTTCGTGCCACCTCCGGAGAGGCGTGGGGCTCACTGTTGTCCCCCAGGTGTTCGGGGAATCTCAGTTCCATTCACACCAAGGTGCCCCAAAGGGACATTAAGATGGGGCAGAAGGAGCAGTCGCTGCCACTGACATCTGGTTTCTTTCCTCCCCAGGACACAAGTACGAAGGAGTGCGATTTGAGAAGGGGAACTGTGGAGTCAGCATAATGAGAAGTGGTAGGCAGTTTCTGGTTGAATTAAACGTTTGGGAAACCTGTAAGCAACTTCCTTAGAAAACTGTGCAACAACACTTCCCTACAGCAAAGTTTTACCCAAACCTGCCAGCTGTTAGTCTTTCTTAGGGATCCTGGATCACAGAATGTCAAGTAATCTATTTCATTAACTTTTTAGAGGACAAATAGCCAACAGATTTCATCTGGCCTCTTCTCCAGCAGCTGCTCACTGGGAGAGGCCAGGCCAAGTGTCCTTCCTCCTTTGCTACCCAGAGCTGCTCAGGGACAGATCTCCAAACCAGCCACGCTCAGTGCTGGGAGAGTCACTGTTATTTTGCCCAGTGCTGCAGAAACCTTTTTTTAACACTTAGAACCAAGAATAAAAAATCTCCTTTGTAGAACTCTTCAGCACCACAGGCTTGGGACTGCCTGTCTAATTGTAGCATTTTGCAGTTGTGCCATTTCTGAGCGTGTCACGATTTGTTGTTGTTGGTTTTGCTGCTCACTTTGAGGAGAGGCAATGGAACAAGGCTTACGAGACTGCTGCAGATCGATCCGCATAGGGAAAATCCTGATACAGAGCGACGAGGAGACTCAGCGAGCCAAAGTGTACTATGCCAAGTTCCCACCAGACATCTACAGGAGAAAAGTTCTGCTCATGTACCCAATACTAAGTAAGTGTCTTTCATCAGCATGGACAGTTAGACTCAGCTGAACAGTGAGGGCGCTGAATTTCAAGGAAAATTTCCACATTTCAGGGGCTTTGATCAGGATTTTTCCTTGCTTTAGGTGCCATAGTAGGGAGTTTATCAGGCTGTGCCAGAATACGTGTTAGTCAGCCTGCACCAGCACGAATGCAGAGCAAACCATTTGGGCATGCCTGCGTTTGTGAGAGAGGGGAAAGCATTAAGCCTTGGTGTACACTTAATTTTTTTAAATTTTGCCATGAGAAAAGACTCAACCAGTATTTTTCTCATGCTATTAAAAGATATTTTTGGATTAGTATTATAATCCTAGAAGTAAATTACTTTAAAATTAAATACAGTTAATACTACAAAAAAACCCCAAAACCAAAACAAAAACCCCCACCAAATCTGTTAAGCGTGGTGAGGAGTCTGTCAGGATGATGTAACTTTTCCAGTCCAAGGGTTGATGCTGGTTCTACACACGGAGCTCTTAATTGCTGTTTTACTACTTTAGATGAGCTTTCTTGCCTCAGGGCTTTAACAAAATCCACCGACTTCAGCGCTCCAGACCTGGCAGAGTTGGCTGTTTCAGAGCAGAGATGAAGTTCCTTCACGAGGAGACCCAAGTTTCCTACAGTTCAGACATGCAGAGGGGACAGTTTTCTGGTGGGAAAGGACAGTGCCATCATTCAGTACAGCAATGTTAACACGGAAATTCTCGGATGGCCGAGGACAAGTTCTTAACCAGGGGGAAATAAAACCAAACCCAAACCTCTCCCGTTTTCCCCTTTTAGGTACTGGTAACACTGTCATTGAGGCTGTCAAAGTTCTTGTAGAACATGGCGTACAACCAAGTGTCATTATCCTGCTAAGCCTGTTCTCCACACCTCACGGTAAGTCGTGGGTGCGTGACGGGGACGGAAGAGTGGCACAGGTATGTTTAACGGGGAGTGTCACTACTCCCATACTTCAGACAGCGGTGAAGAGCAGTTCCCTTGCAGGTAACAACAGCAGTTTTCTTCTTTCCTTGCTGAATTGTAAATCAGAGTGAAGAGCTGTGTTTGGTGTGGGCAGTGGAGGGGGCTTGCAGAGAGAAAAAGGCCTCTTACACCCAAACTGCAAATGGTAAAGGATTCCTAAAAGCAGGAATTTGCAGCGCTGCCAGGTACTTAAAAGCTCCAGGGGCTGACTGCAGCAGCCCAGGGATGGCAGCTTGCCACCAAAAGAACCCCAGTTCTCTAAGGAGTGTCAGGGAAATGAAGCTACAGAACTGTCCTGTCTGCACAGTAAAGAGCTTAATTTGTGACAGGGGATCTAAAAAAAGAACCTCTGTTCCTGTGAAGTAGGAAAATGGATCTTGGGCCTTGTTTTAAAAACTGGCCATGGCAGAAATCTCTTATCAAAAAAGTCAGCTGAACTGCCAAGTTATTCCTGGCGGTGTGTGACCACGGAGGTGACTGGATTGGGAGCATAACATGTACGGTAAAACAAAATACAAATAAGAAACCCCAAAAAAGCAATCCAGTTTTTCCTCATAGACAGCTGAGGCACAAACATGAAGCAGAAATGGAAGAACAGAGCCTGACTTACCTGTGAACTCTGCTCATCCTGCTGTGACCCGTGGTGCTGACGCACAGCCCCTGTGCCGTAGTCATTGTTGCCTTTGCTCTCTCTCCAAAGGTGCCAAATCCATCATCCAGGAATTCCCAGAGATCACCATCCTAACCACAGAAGTTCATCCTGTTGCACCAACACACTTTGGACAGAAGTATTTTGGAACAGACTGACACACTCAGATATGACTGTATGACATTTCCAGAGGTTTTGGGTTTTTTTTTCTACATTTTATTATTGTCAAGCTGGTTGAGGGCATGTTTTTAAATCTCTTTGGCCAAAAGGGGAGCTGGTTGACTTAGATTAGCTCTGGTCAGCTGCTGCCTGAACACGGAACCGGGGACAGCGACAAAGCGCCCGGTCGTTACGAAGTCGAGCATCTCAGTGCTGGGGTTGTATAAATTGCTGCACTCTCTGCTTTAACTTATTTATTCCTCCGTAGCCTGTCTCGTGGCTGCTCGCAAGAGCAAAATAAAACAACTGGGTCACGGGGGTGTGTACTTCATTTGTGGTGGTGATGCTCACATCCCCCCAGCTCCGCCGGTACAGCCCCTCCCAACGCTGCTGGGACGGTGGGAGCGCTCGGAATGCCGCGGAATTCTCAGCAGCCACCCTGGATTTTTTTGGCAGAATTGTCAGGCTTTGGCTGGTGGCCAAGAACTGAAGACACAACTCTTGGAATTTTGCTCTGTATACATTATTTTCCAACTGTAAAACATACACAGTTGTGTTGCTCAGTGGCAGTGAGCACAGAAGGCCCCACTGCAGCACACGTGCCCTGGCAGACTGGGTGGGGACGGAGGTGGGAGCAGCGCTGCCTGCAGATCTACACATACAGCACTGGGGTTTTGCCTCCTAAAAGAGCTGTGCTGAATGGGTATCGCTGCCCGTTACAGAAAGGAAAGCTGTGGCAAAAAGTTGAATTTCAATTTCCAGCTCTGTTCACAGAGCGACAGAGCTTAAGTCAAAGACAAACACAGCCCTCGTGGCTTAGCACCCTTTCAAAACATCTATGCAGTGATTGTATCGGTCAGATTAAACATAAATCTGCAGCCAAATACTTTATCTCATCGGCTTTAAACCCCTGGCACCAAGTACACAACATCCAGCACTTCAACTAGCTGGTACCTCACCTTACTGTTCTGGTTTAAACATTGTAAAGAGCGTGGGATTAGGGAATGCCATCACCAGCAGTGTTTGACACCTCTCGTCCGAGGGCCTGGGCTGCCCCAGCTGACACCTCAAGGTCAAGGGGCAGCAGTCAGTGAACCCTTCCTTTGACACAGATGAAGAACTTTCCCCACTGCAAGCAGTATTTCAATTAATTAAAGTAATTAATTAAATTAATTAAAGAAGGCATCAACAGAGAGAATGTTTAGCCCGAGCACAGGCTAAGGCACAGGAAATAACCATTCACAAGTATAATAAATTAGCCAAAACGGGTTTTAATGCAGTCCTTGCCTGCAGTACAGTATAAACCATAATACAAAATGGCAGAGCAGAACGTACAGGAGATTCAGCTGTAGAAACCATACAAACAGTGCGACGGACACAAAGCATTCCTCACACAGTCAGAACGTTTGTGGGACAGTAAAAACAAATTTTACAAAATCCAAAGCTTTTGTAAAAACCCCCTTGATATCAAAAGCCTCAATGCCAGCAGCAGCATTAAACTCCTGAACCCGACTGAACATCCCACATGGCAGCAGAGCCTCTGTGACATTCCCTGGAAAACATTCACTTCCCAGTAAATGCAGGGGTGAGAAATCAGTATGGAACAGCATGGCTCCTCGTCCTTAGGGCAGTGGTGACTGCACGGTACCTGCAAAGAGCAGCGCCGGGCTCTGAAAAGCAGCTGAATGCAGTAACAAATATGAAATTCATGGTACTGTTCCCAGTCATCTCCCAGTTCTCGGCACAGAGCCCACCCAGCCCCGCTGGGAAAAGGGCGTGGGGGGAGCTCTGGCCCAGTCAAAGAGGTAGTGCGTGGGTTCCCCACTGGTGAAGTGTCCTGTTCCACACAAGCTCCTGCATCAAAACACCAGTGAGTGAAACCCACTCGCTGTACTTTGAGGCAAGGTAAAAAAACTCCTAATGCTGAATCCTAACGCACAGATTGGTCTGTGATTGCCTCATCCTGAGATTTAATTCAGTTTTATTTCTGAGGGATAAACGTACATCACAACAAACAGAAATTTTCCGATGAAAACCAGCCAGACAGAAAGAACCATTTATAAAATAACCTGACCTTTTCTATTTTCTATGTTGCCACCAAAAGGGAAGCTGTTAGAAACTCCCTGCTCCAACAGTGCAATCTGGAATTCCTCTGGAATAGCTCAGGCTGTGAGGAGGTAATTAGTGCAGAAGGCGACTGCGCACACATGCAGTGAATGCAGAGCAGCACCCAGGTTACACCTCCCACGAGCTCTTAGTGCCCACACTGGTACCTCCTCCTCCTCAGGGAGGACACCTCTGCACCAGCCTGGGTGGCTCAGGACATCACCAGGACACCAGATGCTGACAGGAGGAATTTCTCTCTCCTACACATCCTCGAGGCTCCCAGATCCTCCAGGAAAAAAACGGGGGAAAAAAATACACCAACACTTCCAAGAATCCACTGGATTTTCATTTCTCTTACGAAGGGAAGTGCTGGCGTGAGGAGGTGCAGCACACAGCCTCCCTGGTTTGGAAAGGCAATGGGGAGGACAGGTTTTTTGTTTGTTAGCCCAAGATTTAGCTCAGGAAAAATTCCTGACAAGCACAGAACAGCAGGAATGCCTTTGGGTAAAACCCCCGTGTGTTGCACGAGCTGTGTGGCACCAGTTTGCTGCAAGCAGGTCTTTCTTTGTAGGCTCAATGGGAGTAAGAAGCAAAGATGATCCCTTTGTCCTTTTTATTGGACTTTTTTGGTTGTTTTTTTTTTCCCCTCCTCAACATAACTCTTCTACATTTTTTTCCCCTAACAGTGGCTGCTATGCATTAAAGTTTGACAAATGCTGCTGGAAGTCTTTAAACCTCATACAGAGCAAAAAAAAAAAAAAGGCATGAAAGCATAACCAACTTAGAGGCTCGTATCCAAAATGTAAACTGACATTTTATTTCACAAGGCTGACACTCCAAACAGAAGCTAGGAAGTGAAGAAACCCGATTTTTAGGAAAGAGAGGAAATGCAGGAAAGTTGGGTCCCATGCTCTGAGCAAAGCAGCTGAGCCTGCCTGAGGAGAATCACAAACTGATACCTGACAGCCGTGAAGATCAGTTACAAATAAAGCACGTGGTGCTGCTCCTTCAAATGACACCTTCACTGCATCCAAAAACCAGCACAGACATCTGAAAGCTGGTAATAGTTTAACGACGTATTCAGGAGGCAGAGGAAAGACACAAAGGGAGATGGAAAAAGAACAAGACCATGGACCAGTGGGTTTGATCTCAATATTAATTAGCAGAAAAGGAAATAGAGCATTAATGAGGAAGAGCGCACGGTGACACCACAACCCTGCAGTGCTTCTCACTGGCTGACACACCAGTATTTTTAATTAACAAAGCCACTCTGCCACGCAAACGCCGTCACCGACGGCTTCGGAACGAGTTCATTTCCCCAAGTGTTCTGTAACAAAACAAAAGCTGATAGAAAAATATCAATAACCCCAAGGTATTTTCAAGTACTCGGGAACAATCGCAAAAATTTGTACCACGGGAGTCACTGAAATGGTGACCCTTGGAGTTAATTAATTCTGGCTTAATAATGAACAAGGGCCCCAGTACCCCCTTAGTGTGTTAGTGCAGTGAGTGAGCCAGCTCTGCAAAGTACCTGCGGGGGGGGAGGCAGCAGCACCCTGAATACCTCAGCACATCCCTCACAGCTAACCTGGGGGAAGAAAGGTAGATTAGCATTATTTTTTTTCCCTGACACTTTACATTCATATTATATTACAGACTTCACACACCAGGTTTGCTAACTAACACGCTAAGTTGTGCTTTCGGTCCACGCCAGCACACAGAACTAAGTAACTACAGGATAACCAGGAGAGATTTTGCTGACTCACATTCCTGGTTTGTTCCAGGAAATAAACATTCATTGCTAGAGTGCTCCGAGGGAGCTTCCCAGCCCTCGTCAGCGCCAGTCCACCAGGTACAGCCTGCTGCAGACACACTGCACTGCTTCCTCTTGAGAGGAATCCAGTCTTGCCCTACTCCAAAACCATCCTGTACCAGTTCAGCCAGAGACAGAACAAAATGGCAGTGCAGTGAGGCTTACAGAAGTCCTAATTCCTTGGGCAGGACGCACTGGCCGAGGAGAGGACTTGCCACAGTACTATCCATACAAACATCAATATGATGTTTTCTCTAGTTTATTTTTAAGAGTACAGTGTACCTGAACCTAAATGGGAGAGAAGGGGGAGAGGTGAGGAGGTGGTTGTTAGTGGTCAGTTAGTTTGGAGCATTAATTGAGGAGTACAGGGAGGAGATGGGTGGCAGCAGGTATTTCACACGACACCCACATCAGGAAGTTGCTTACAGCAGAGAGAGTCCTCACTCACATGAAGGCCATGAAATGCATTTGTAAAATGCTGAAAGAAAACAACAAGGGGGCCAAAGGCAAGGTAGAACATGCTGTACCTGAACTCCCACACCTCTGTGCCCCAATTCAAGCTAACAAAACCATAGTCACGTTCAGCACTCTCAGAGATGCTCCTGGGGAGTCTGACGCCCTCCACGCTGCGTGTCACTCACACCACACCCATTCCTACCTGCTGGCTGCTGGAAGAATGGCAGCCAGCACCTGGGCTCCTCTTCCAGCTCCCACAGTCTCATCACAAGAACCCTGACAGTAACTGGCACCACTGGCAGTCGGAGGTCAGGTCTGCACTTCAGGGGAAGGTTTGATTGCACAGCCCTTACAGTTAGGGATGATGAGGTGCAGAGCCTCTGGGTGAGGATGAGGGGGATGGAAAACAAAGATGTTGTAGTGGGTGTACCCCTGAAAGAGCTATTTGTGTGTTAAAAAAAATCTAGCACACAGCTGAATAGTTTTATCTCTTTTGTTACCTGCTGCAGTGACTGCAGACGTCCTGAGGAATTCCCATTTCCCAGTGCATTTACTTAGCACGTTGGACAGAACTATACACACCCTACTTTTATCACATGCTTTGCACAAAACTTTCTTTCAGAAGCAAAATTTTTTAAAAAGTCAATTATAAAAGTAAAGAGCAGCCCAGCTTTAAAACCACAGGTAGCAGGAGGTGCCTTTACACTGCCCAGATCTCCAGCTAACAGCCTTTTTAGAGGCTATAAATACTAAGTGGGAAAACTATTCTCCTTAGCAGACCGTCTGCAATTGCATTTTCAGTATCAGCTGCAGCAATGCACCCAGCACAGAGCTCTCAGCAGCAGCGTTCTGAGCAACACGAAGTCTCCCCCGAGGGATCTGGCTGTTCATTGACCTGAAGAACACAGACGTGCAGTGCCTGCAGCTCACGCCCCGCTGACGCTGTGCTCCTGACGCCCACCTCTCGCTGCAGCCTTCAGCACTCAGCTTTCACCGGGGGATGCAGAGGGACCTGCCCAGCTCTGCCGTGGCACTGGAATGCAGCATAAACGGCACCAAGGCCAGGTACAGCATCAGGGGATCTCCTTTCAGTGAGCAGAGGAGAACAAAATGGAGCCTGGTCAGTCACTCAGACATCCCCATTTCGTTCTGCCTCATTTTTACACAGCTTTGGTATTTATGTTTCACACTGAAGCATTCAAAAATCAGCTGTGTCAATATTGACTGGAAGTGGTTCTGAAGCTATCAAACCATTGCTTGTTTCGACCTGGATGAGAGTTTGTTATAACCAAGTGAGGCTGAGCTGCTCTTGGAAAGGGAGAAATCAGCCATAACGAGTTACTGAACAGAGTAAGTTATTTGGGAACCTTGAAAGCTGTTTCTAAATGTGAGCTGGACAGCCACGTTATCATCTTGTCAGCAGCTCTTCTGCTGCTGGGCAGAGAAATGACGCCGAGAGAATGGCGTGGCTGTAAAGAGAACCAAATCCAGAAAGGATCCAAGAACCTGCTCAGAAACCTCCTGTAAATCCACACAGGTCTGATACTCCCGTCTTAAAAATACACCTCAGCTGACAGGAGGAAACAGAAAGTCACCAAATCACCTTCCTGGTTTTAAAAGGCACAAATAGCACTAAATGGTGCTAAATTCCTGTACATGTGTTTAGCTGCCATCCTCCTCCCAAGATCACAGAATGTCAGGGATTGGAAGGGACCTCAAAAGATCATCTAGTCCAATCCCCCTGCCAGATCCCCCTCTAGAACACGTTCTGCCAGAAACGAGATGATTAATTCTACAGCATCTTTCCTCAGCTTAAGGTCCCCCACGAGAATTACGCCAGAAATGCCAGTTTAGATTGACAGGATTAATAGGAAAAACAGTTTCAGCACTCAGGAGCCATTCGGTGACAGAACCACCCGACAGAGGTGGTTAAAGCAGGAACATTCAGAGTGTTCAGTACCACTCTGAGGAGAGGAGACAGTGACCTGCACTGAGCCTGGGAGAGCCCACTCGACTCCTAACTACACTTCAGCCCTAAGACATTCTACAGAGGGCACTCACCCAGCTACAGAGCCTGCTGTATGAAATACCTGTCTGCAGGGCACAGCTTACATCAGGTGGTTAAATGTCTCCTCTTACAGACAGAAAACCTCTGCAAGGCTCTCTCCTGCCTCACAAACACATTTCCACTGGGAACAGCGACAGAGTAAACGGAGGAAAAAAGGATTCAGAACGTAGGCAAAGCCTTTGTCACCAAACAGACACTTATCTGGTAATTTCTCATGACATGCACAACTGCTTCTGTAGTCACTGTCAACACAAATGGGCTGATAAACACAAAAATGGGATAGAAAGTGGTAACAAATGATCTCAAAGGCAGTATACTAATACTTTAAGCATGCACCTAATTCAAACATGAGTGATGGAGTTGCCAGGTCTGAATCATGCAGATAAAAAAAGACTCAGGTCTAGAAAAATGTGTATAATCCTGCCAGAACATTCTCAGTTCCATTCCACAGAATAAAACCAGTGATACATTCCTTTGACTGCAAATGGAGCAAAATGAAGAAGAAATCTGATCACCTTTTCGTGCTGCAAACCCTTTAAACCACCAGTCAATACATTTTCTTCAGCAGAAGTTTGAAAAAATCCAATGCATCAATTGTCTCTTCAGCACGATGGGACGAAAACCACCTTGGTGGGGTGTCACCTCCAGACACTTCTCTTGGAGCTCAACTTTCAGTGCACGTTTCCAACTCGTGTGTTTCACATTTCCATCTTCCTTTCTGACTCCACACACACAAATTTCCATCAAACACCGATCCAGGAATGAGCTGATAATACTCTCATTACCCAACTCTTGTCATTTTAGCCCTAGGAATTAATGCAAACACTAAAGTTCCCTTTTGCATTTTAGGTGCCTGCGAGTAGGACTGGGTGTAAAGGGCACTCCAACACAATTACACCCTCCTAAAAAAAAACCTTGAAAAAAATCGATGGCCACAATATTCTTGAATCCTGATACTGGCAGTGTGAATATTTTATTTTCATACACAGCTGCACATGTATATATGCATGTTCAGCACTTTTTCTTTCAACACACTTACATCCAACTATCAATTTAGTGCCAAATTGAAGCGGGTCTGTCTTGCATTGAGTTGAGCTGACTGAGAAAGGACTCTAAACATGTTCGAAAACACTGCTTGTCAGAGAAGTTTGGAGAATCAGTCTCAAAATAAATACCATCCCCAAGAATATTATGGCTTGGAAGAATTTCAAGAACTCAAGTCCCTGATGTCTGCAAAATGAAAAGGCCTTTGAAAATGCCCTCACATCGATACTTTTTACCTATTTTGAATAAAAAATATATATTATTTATAAAATAAAGAGAGCAGGCCAAAGAAGCTTGGCCCAGGATCACTCTATAAAATTGTTCTGCTCACTCCATAACTTAAACTTATAAAGCCTTGGAACATCTGGACAGCAGGATTCCTGGAGAAGCACTCTAGAATGCAGATTCCAATCAGATGATACTTCACGATGCTTTCTCATCTTGAAGATCCACTTGTTTTCTGCCCCTCAAAACTGAAGTCCATGCCAAGAGAAGGGACGCTGACTCCTGAGAGGGAAGCTGAAATTTAAATAAAAATGTGCAACTATGAGCACTGATCTGATGAGCAATAGATGGCTGTTCAATCTTCACTGTGAGCACTGTTTTAAAGCCAGGCAGAGCAACAGGGAAAACGCTGGGTTTTCACTCCCTGAGGAGAATGGCAGTATGCTGTCCTCGCTGGCGACAGAAAAAATACTTTGGGGTTTTTCTTCTCAGTGGAAGAAAATGGAATCACATCTACAATACGCAAGAAGCCCATTTATAAACATCCTGAGTTGCCATATTCACATACAGAACTAAGCAGTGCATTACAGTGTTTAGCAATATCATGCAGTTATCCAACACCCACAGAAAACAGAGGGGTAAACTGGATCTGATTATTCCACCTCCTGCAAGTGGGACAGCAAAGGATACTCCTTGAATCTTGGTCAGTCACACTGCACTGTGAAAAAGTTTCATGGAGATGAGAGGGCACAGCCTGCAGCTTACTGCAACAGGATGTGTGGGGGGTATCTCCCCACTGTTAGGAAAATCAGAACAGATTATGGACCAGGGAATATCTGGTAGCAGCATCCAGGTTTCTCCAGGGAGGAAAAAAAATAATAGATAGGAGAGTAGCAGCTGATATGGGCATTACAACTTACTTCCATTTATTCCTAACTGCAGCTTAGCTGTTCCCAACTTCAGTTTCTTTCAAGACTGTCTCTGCACCCTCCCACACCCTCCATGAATCACCGAACAGAATGCCAGTCTGGTAACTGGACCAGTTAGTGGCAAGAGTCGTTCCTGCCACGTTTACCAGAGGAGCTGCAGGGTTTGCATCACCCCCTACAAACAGGGCTGTCGGCTCCTGGGTTAACTGTGTCACCATCCAGCCCAGGGCTACTGGGATAGCCACTGGTTGCCTTTAGGTTCTCTTAAACTATATATTTCTGGACAAGATGGAGAAATATTGGTGAAATACTATCACGTGTAGATGCATCAACACAACACACTGGTGAGAGGTCTCTGCCCTTCAGATGTTGTGCCACTGTCCCAGCTGTACCCCTCTGAAGCCAGTGTGAAGGTCTGCATTCCACAGGCTAGGGGTGTGCCAGTGTTAAAGCCAAACCCGATCCGATGTCACCTACCCGTTTCCCTGCAGAGCAGCTGTTCTGAAGGTAATGAAGAAAGAAATACTGACCTTTCTGAACAAGCTTTACACTGCTGCATTGTCAAACTGCTATGTCTCCCTTTCTATGGCAAGGGATGAAGTTTCCCCAGAATCTACAGAATGAAAAACAAAGTAGTTAAAGGTAAGCAAATCTGTTCTTCTCACTGAGAATATATTTTTCACTAAGTGTGGGAGTGTATTTTTAAGAATCATTCCAAATAAAAATAGACAACCACTTGTCAGAGCTAACTGAACAGCAGTTTTTAAGCAGATTACTCTGTTATTGGCTTGATCTATTTTGTAAGTGTGTCACAAGCTTTAAAGCCAGAAAGACAAATAAAAACCTTTCCATTTTAATGGCACATTTCAGGCCTTTCTGGTTAGAAAATTATACTGGCTTACTTCTGTTGTGTAAAATGGAATGTGAAAACTCTAAGCTTAGAGCACTTCATTTACTGATACCTTATTAAATAAACCCCAACAACGGTAAGAAAACAAGGAAGATGGGAAGTTCCAGGGCACAGCCCTTTATCTGCACACCTTTAGGAAAGTATACAATGTGGTGGTCAAAGGGAACTCATAAAAGGATGTAGAACATCTGCTGGCTCCGGGACATCAGTCCCTGAAATTTCACTACCAACTTTTTATGGAACATCTTTTTTCATCTAATTGATTTAGCAGCTGCAGGTCTGATCCACACACAAAACCTTACTGGTTTTACTAAATATATTTAGCAATTACTTGAGCTGAACTGACACAGGTTCCTACACAGGCATCCCTCCATCGTTTCAGAACTGATGATAAGGCAGTCTAGCACTGCTTTAAATGAATCTTTTTCTATTGAACACAACATAACCATTTACATCATGCCTACAATCCAGAGATGCAATCCCAGTCTTTTGTCTCAGTTTCCTGAATACACTGTTGCACAGTGTGAGAAATCTCTGCTCACTTCTGACATCTAAGTAGCTTTTTAACTTTCTCAATAGATAGAAATTCAATCTCTACAGTCACACCAGATGACTTCTCTACGTGAAAGGCTGCTGTGCCAAATTAGCTGGTATCTCAGGACATGAAGCTCCTTTAATTAGACTCCTACCGATAGAAATTTAAATTCAAATCACATGTCTCCAGACACCTGAAGCTTCATCACACCACCAGAGAGATCAGCTTCCACCTATTACTCAGGATACGCTGGTTTCTGCTGGAAAGATGTTACTTAGCAGAGATGACAAATTTTTGAAGATGAGATTTGATTCATACTGAAGCCTTATGTACAAGTTTAAATGAAACACATGATTAAATTACTAAGTCAATCTAAGAGATGAGCTGTTGCTATAAATGCACAGAAGTGGCTGTCCTGTGCTAGGTTCCACAGGACAAAGAGTGCAAGCATGCACAGTACTGACACACCCAGGACCAACACATCAGTCTGAATGAGTTCTTTGAAAAAAATGTTAACCTTATAAACTGGCAGCATGTGATTCAGGGTAGCTCTCTGGCTAGCAGATTAAACAGATGCCTATGAATAAGGGATGAGCATTAATAAATCAGAAAAAAATTCAAATTACCATGAATTTAGAAGCAAGTGTTTTCAGTCTCTGGCTAAGAAATGAAACAAACTGTTCCTCATAATATTTTTCTCCCTACATGAAACAATAAAAGCCTTAGCAAGACCAGGGCAAGGAAAAAAATAAAACCAACCAGGAAGGGCATATTTTAAACACCCTTATCACAATAAAAAAGGACAACCCTGTGGATAAGATGATCGAGAAGATGGCGTGTCCACTGCTGGGACCTGCATGAAGCTCCACCTCATCTCCTTGCTCTCAGTTGGGCTTGTCCACTCCTCATGAATCTCCCAGTCCCCTTGATACTCATCTCCCCCAGTGTCCACATATGCGCTCATTTTGCTGTTGTGGGGGCTTAAAACTGCCCTGCGTTATGCAGACACAGAATAATTGGGGGGAAGCAAAAGTCTGCAGTACTGCAGTTAGGCACAGTAACATTTACAAAGAAACATCTCATCAAGCTCCTCATTTGTTCATTATTCCTGCAGTGTTCCTCTCTGGAGCCTGGAGTGAGGGACTCGACTGATGAGGAGAGCCCTCATTCCTCCTGCTGCGTAACTCAAGTGCACGAGCAATTGCAGGTGAAACCCCAGGAGGTGAGAGACCCTACTTCAATACAAGAGGGCAGCTATTACTCTGATCTTGGTGCAGCTGGCAGTGCCATCTAAAAACAGCAGGACTGAAAAATCTGAACTTTCATGTTTCCTCAAGTCCTGCTTTGCCTAATGTCCAGGGAATAGGATAAAGAACAAACCTGGTACCTTTCCTCATACAGCTCCCTCTCCCCCAACATCTTAATCAAAATGATACCCAGACAGTTGTTACCTGTGCTGGCAGAATGGGACAGTCAAGAGCTTGGAGGAAATGCTCCCCGAGGCACATTTATGCTGTATCCACACTACTCACTCAAAAATATTTTACATGTGTTAAACAGCTGGACTTGATCTTAAAGGTCTCTTCCAATCTAAATAATTCTACGATTAGTGAATCCATCCGTGACCCTCCCTCGTGGCCATGGAGAGCCACAGAACTCGCAGAGTGCAAGATTCAGGTGACCCTGCCTGTTGTGGAGGTTTAGGATGGAGGCTCTGTGCATAGCTCAGCTCACGACAAGGGACCAGCAGCAGGGCTAAAAGCTCCATCACAAGGGTCAGCGACTCTCAGTCCTGCAGCACTGCCCAAAGGAGCATCCAGAAATGTGAGCCCATGCTTAAGTTACTGACAGAATCTCTGAACCCTCAAACATGGTAACTGGGGTCTCTGACATGAACCCTGATATTCTGATGCATACTGTAGTCTCCAAAGGCCAAACCCTGGAGGTAAATATGCAAGGAAAAATACCAAGTTCAAACAGAGATATGTAACAGTAAAAAAGAATTAATTATCTATTATTATTGTCTATACATATGAAGTCTTTTTTCTAATGGGACAACCATACCATAAAAGGTATGCTTACATTTCAGAAACTGATCAAATCTATTGTACAAACACACCATTCACCCAGAACTGCTCTCAGCACATGTACTTCTTCTGTGGAGACATGACTAGACAAGCATCAAAACCAAACAAACGTCTTTATTCCAGAAATAAAGCTAAACAAGCAAAGTAGCTTCCTAAATGTATCACTGCATTCAGGTGTTCACATCTGAGTTCTCACAAACTCTCACAGGATAATTAGCCTGTGTTCATTAGTCAAGGCACAGCTGCCCACTGACTTAGCCAGCATACCTTTTTATTTGATGAGCTCATATAACTCATCCATTAGTCACTGTAGGTCAAGACATAACTGACTTCCTTTAGTGTTACCTTACCATGAAGCTCTTCATCTATTCCATCATCTTCACACTGCTCTTCATTCGCGAGGAGAGGATTCCGAGCTTCACACAAAGCTCTCATTGGGAAAAAATGTCCATCGCCCTGGCTGCACGGAAAAAGGCAGGGAAAGACACTGGAAAAAGCAGCAAGGGACTCTGAAGGATGATAATTTCTACACGTTTTAGCTGCAAACCAAGTTCTGTGTTGCCTGTATTTCCAATGTTTACTTAAAATTATTTTTAAGCTTTGAAAAAGACTGTGTTTATTTTTTGTGGCAGCTCAGATACCAAGTTTTACTAGCGAGTGGTTTTGGTCCTCAATTCTTTCAAGCTCTCTGGAGAATAAAATTCAAACCTGGAAATAAGCCTGGAAATAAGTAATTTTTAGCAGAACTTCAATATACCTAACTTGATCAAGTCATTTGGATTTTATCAATTTATACCACAGATCTTTCAGGGCACAAATTACACTTCTGTGTTTGAATGACACCCAATAGAAAAGGGCCCCAGCCTTAGTTAGATGTTACTGAAAGGCAAATAAAAGACACTTTCCTGTGAGCTAAACCTGTGCACAACATAGGAAAAAATTAAAATAAATACACTCTGCAAAGATCTAAAGTTGCAAAAGGTTTTTTGTTTTTGCTTTGCTACTGCCCAGATAGAAATGTGTATCTGGATATGAAATGAGTTTGAAAGTATATTCAAAGTCATGTAACATAAACTAACAAAAAGTTAAAAACTCAGGTGAACAGGATGAAAACAGGTGATGTTTGTTGGTGCATTTATAGTGTATCAGCTTCTAGCAGTGACTTGATTATTACTTACCTAGAGGCAATAGGCAGTAACCACAGCTTTTTTTCTTCTCCAAACACTTGCTGAAGATTCTTTACAAAGCCAAGATTGAATCCATTTTTATCTGGACCATTTTGAAATACTGGAGCTGAGAAAGCCTCTACACACAGATACAATTCCAGTGAAAAAAAATAAAAATCATTGCCAAACACTCTAAAACAGGATTGTGCACATTCCAGCCATCTAAAGACAACATGATTTAACAGATTATGAACTAGCATTACAAAGATACAAAGTTTGAAAATAATATTTTTTTCATTTTGCAAGCCTGTATAGACTGGCAAACTGAAGGCAGGAATTTGGTCTGACAAAAGGTAGGAAATTGGTTACACAAACCAGTCAAACTGAACCACAAACTGTTTAACCTAGAGAACAGACTTAAAAGATTTTTGTGTGAGACTCCTTTTCTGAGTAAAAAATCTGCAGAATTAAGCAGGTTGGTCTTCAATGCATATTTCAGAAGCAACACTGGAGATGAAATTGCCTCATTCATTAATGATATAATGAACAAGCATTAGGAACAAACATATGCAAATAGGTCCTCTGTTATGGTGAGACATAAAATTAAGAAAAGAAAGAGAGGGGAGGAGAACCTAGAGTGCACTAGGAACAATTTTATCCACCTAAGCTGCTGCAGAGGTCTGATGTTTTGGGATAGATGAGCTTCAGAGCTCCTTGAAATGAGGATTAAATAACTATACAAAATCTGAGCATTTGCTCAAACGCGTGAGAGGGTGGTGTTTTGTTATAAAAATTTTATCCAAAAAGCTTTAAAAATGGAATAATATTTATCTGAGGAAAGACAAAGAAATGACTCAACAAAATCACGTTTCAGATTTTCATTTCCTTGGTTTTACAATCATAACTTCTGTGCCTTTGTCAGTGAAGATGGACACTGTTTTTCCCAACCTTACTGAGCTGTTCTAGGATGCACTCCAGCACGTCAGCACAAAGAACAACTATTCCTGAAAAGCTGCTCTCATTTCACAACAAGTGTAGTTATACAGATGTGTAACATTTGTATAATTGGACTTTCACACTTTAAGGCTCTCATTTCCCTAACAAAGCTTTCGTCACACCAGCTAATAAATTCTGCTCATTTGATGTGACAAATTTCTGCAGCACTGTGCCAAGATCTTAAATCTTCCTCCCCTAAATAAACCAGCAGGAATGTATAGAAGTAGAATAAAAAAGCTTTTTTTCTTTTTTTAGTTCTTACAGCACTTCTGGTGTGTCTTTCTTAAAGAGGGAAAACACAAGAGCCTTACCTAAAGTAGATCTGTTTCTGCTAACGAGCCAACAGTGGTAGCCAAACAGAAACAGAAGGCTTACGAAGAACATGATTGCCACAAAGAGAAGGAAAAGGACATGAAATTTGGAGCGTCCATTTGTCAGTTCACCCTGGAAAGAAAACAACACAGAACAAACAGTAAGAACAAATAAAAGCCAGAAATTCTTTGTTTCTAGAGAAGAAAGATATCCTCTAAAACTCCTATTTGGAATTCTCAAACTTGTATACACAAAAGTCACACCTTACTGTAGAAAGCAAGAAGAGACAAAGAAATGATCCAGTTCATTTCCCCTCTTGTTAAGAGAGCAGAACGTGCAGGGGTTTGCTACTGACTTTTTGTATCTAACAGAGCAGTACAATCACAGCTTCCCACCTGGGCACAGGAAACACACCCTGTGCCCACAGGGAAGGAAGCAGGCACAAGCTCTTGAAGCCCTGTTTACATTCTGTTGAGTTTCCTGTCCATATGTCAAAAGCCTGCACCTCTTGCAATGTAAGGCATGCCAAGGAAATCTGGCCTCCATAGCTATAGCAATCAGGTAGTGTTAGAACTGAGCATAGATAGTTTGGAAAAGTTTAAAAGCCAAATGAGATCTTACAAGCAGAAGAAACACTTATTTCCTTCTACAGTAGAAGAGTCAAGTGCCAGTGATCCTCACGAGCATACATCTACAGATGGGCTGTGGGGCCACTTCTCAGCCTTTGCACATCCCATACATGCAGCCACAGGGCTCAAATCTCTGTGCCTTTCTTAGCATAAGAAACAATTCTCAAACAAATGCCCCATGGGCATCTCAGGAGGCATTTTATGTAAGTGATTAGCCAGTAAAAGAACAGAAATTTATTAAATTAATGCACAGCAAAGTTAGGTTACTTAAACACAGTCACCCAGGGTTAGCAGCAGAGGGGACATAAAAAAACTAGAGACAAAAGGTTAGTCTGTTACTGGAACTGTCAGTTGGCATTGCTTGCATATGAATGATAACTGATAACTGAATAAGTATACTTTATATTTCAGTCAACTTTTAAAGTGAAAAAGGAGTCATATGGGGATTGGAACAAGGTTTTTTGACATTGTTCAGGAAATACGTACAGATCAATGCCAGGTTGTTATACTTTGATACCAGAGCTTCTAAGATACACACATACAAACACAAGAACAGGAAAAAGATTTAACCTCTTTTCCAGAAGCTAATTCTACAATTTGAAATTCCTGCAGTCGATTTGCTTCTCGCTGTGTGTGTGTTTCAGACATAATGGGAGTCAGACTCAAAAGAAGGGCTCAGGAATATTCCTTATGGAAGAAACACAAACCCTCCGTTGACTGAAAGCAAAAAAGTAACAAGAGCAACTAACCCCCACCAGACTCACAGGATATGAAAAAACAACCAAATTGCACAACTTACTGTCCAATACTTAATGAAATACTTGAAGACTGTTGCAGCAATATACAAGCAATACAACAAGGAATAGGCTAAGAACAGTAGAAAGAATTTGTAGTTAGAAAATCCAATGCAGTTATTCACCCTAGAGGACAAAAGCAAAGTTGCAATCAGGATATGTACAGCACACAGGTGTAACACAGTGAATAAATACTACGATTTTTTTTTAGGTTTATTAAGCTGCTTGATTATACAACACAATTTCGTCAATAAATAGCTCCCCTTAGTGGTCAAAACGAAATATAACTAAAGCCTTTCTGCTGCTTTTCCCTTGAAGACTTCTTGCTATGTCAAGTAAAAGGACAGTTCATATTTTTGGAACCTGTTTTAAGTTGGTATCACTGGTAAATCTGTGGCAGAGGCAGGCTCTAATTACTCATGTCTGTCCCTTGTCTGCAGAGGTAATCAGATCTGGGATTTCTGTGTCACCCCACTCATTTGCAAAACTCGGGCCAGATTCACCACTCAGTTCACATACAAAACAACCCCAAATTTGATCGTAATTCTCCATGCACAGGGCAACTCTAAAAAGGAACAAGGGAATGCAGAAAAAAAATGTTTGTCTCAAAACTCAGGTTTGAGAAATCCTCTACAATTTAGGATTACCAGGGAGGTTCAGGTGGGGGAATGTTTGTGTTGCTTCTGATTTCTGAAATATATCTTCTTTGTTTTTAAAAAAAAAAAAAAAAAAAAAAAAAAAAAAAGGTGTTTAAGAAATGTAGTGGCAGCACTTTTTAAAAAGTATAAAGCTTAATTCATCCATGCACCATTCTACACACACAGAGTGTCTGACCATGCAGGGGTGGGGCAGGTGTCATTGCAGAAACGACCCGTGTGCGAATATTATCATTGAAAGCAGCCACCAACTACATGCTGAAACTGTTATATACCCAAAATTAAAGGCTAAGCTGAAGTCTCCTTAAAATTGGAATAACAGTCAAAGAATGACTTAGCAGTTGGGGTTTAAATTATATCACTATAACAGCTTTTTTCCACATAGTTTATGGAACAAACGTGAATGAGCTGTCTTGCAAAATATCAAACATTTCAGGCAAGTTCAAAGCATAATTATATTATAATTTCCCCAACATAAAGAGATGCACAGTCTAAAATTAGAAAGGCAAAGAGACACTGTTCTGTGGAAGAAATATATTTAAACAGCCTCTCTTTTCAGAAAACTACAGACCATATCCAGAACATACCATGGGCAGTGATGATCCATTTTTAGCACGCATCTGCAAAAGGACAAGAAAGAAAAAATGAAGATTTTTATTTGTTACTTAATTGCCAACTGCAGATCAATAGCAAAACCCTCTGGTTTTTTTGTGAGATTTCTACAGGACACAAACTCAAGATGATACTGTCTCTTTGAGTTGTTTAAGATAGGTATCATTTTAAAATGGAACATTTATTACTTTTTCCAAGATCAACCAACCTTGGTACTCTGCAAGATACAAAGAAATGAAAATGATCTCTGCCTTAGAGGGCTTAAAACTTTTGCAGAACACCAGAGGTTAAGGCCTGGAATATTAAAAATAATAATAATTTTTTTTTTTTAAAAGTCAAAATCACACTTTCATTTTAACCTGCCTAGGTTAATCAGTTAATTTTCACCAGGTGGCACGCTTCCTAGCAACTTAACGCTGATAGACTGATAGGTGTGCGAACTGCAGACACTTCAGGGCCACAGAGAGCAGAAATGCCAATGCTGTCACACCCACACACACTGGTGACCGCAGCGGGGTCAGAGGTACTCGGTACCTCTGGGAAGGACCAGCCCATCCACATCACTGGTGGGGACTGTAATCACTTCAGGGAAAAACAATCCAGTAACTCACACAGCACAGACGGAACAATGGTGACAACGGTCAGGCTTTATCAGCTGGCATCTATCACAGAACCGAATACCTGAAATTAAAGACAGATTAATACCAAAGAATAGAAATGTTTCCCCCCCCAATGTTAGTTAATATTATGCTCATTTCCTAACAATCCATCTTCTCCCTCTATCACTTCAAAAGATGAGTGCATTTGCTGCTGAGTTTTGCTGCCAGGTCCTAATCAGATAAGCAACGTTCATAATTCCCCTGGAGACTTGCAGATGGGGGGAACAATCCTCACTGCAAAGCATACAACCAGCCTGAAAGCAATCAAACAAAATTCTGCGCTTCACTCTGGCTTCCACGTGCACTCAGACATTACAGACCTGCCACTCTGATAACTGTCTACACAGCAGCTCTTTACTGCAGAATTCTTTGGCTCGTCTGACAGAAAGGAACAGGTCAGAGCCTTCAGTATGAACACACATTTCTTTTATGCTGTCAAAGGACTGCAGCACGCATTTAAGCACAGAACAAGGTCCAGAAATCTGTTTGCAGAATCATGTCCTGCATGTCTAAGCTAGACTCCATTTTAAGCAAAAACCAACCACACATTTTGTCATTCTGTTACTATTACTAAATGCAGATAACATCCGTAGGCTTTTGAACTGCAAACAGAAAGAGTAACATCTTGCTTCTCAAAGGCAGCACCTGGTACTCCACTGAAGAGGAGTGGAAGTGTTCAAGGCTTTTTTGTTCTCCCTAACATAAATCGGAGAGAAAAGGCATTACAATTATTTGCCCAGGAGTTACTGGGTGCATGCAGTGGCATTAGGGACACCCTGGCTGTCAGCAGTGTCATCCACAGTGCCAGCATATGTGACTCTACCAGGCTTGATTAGATCTAGGGAAACAAAGCTCCCTGCTTGGCTGACCTCCGTTCCCCGTTCTTGTGTACACCGGCAGCTTCCTTGCAATGTCGGCGAGGATTTGCCTCTGCACCTCCGGCCTCTCCTCATTTTCATAGCGTTCTTTGTCAGCATAGGACATATGGTACTAGGAGCAGAAGTCACAAGAGGAGCAGTTACCCATGGGTAGCAGAGAGAATGTTTCAAATACAGGCAAGTTTGGAAATGGTTTTACCTCCCACTCCTTCTAATGAGATTAATGTAATGTGAAAATGTGTTTGTTAAGAAGACAAAGAGAGATGGTAAGTGATGGACAGCCAGAACATTGCAATACATCAATAAGAAATGCAAAAGGGAAATTAAGGATCACAAAGCAACACCCTGGAATTGCTACTACTGCTGCCTTGGATTACTGTTTTCCATGAATGACATTGCTAACCACAGTAAGGGCACTTTAAGCACTTCCCTTATGAGCACAAACCTGTCCCCAGCCACAGTTTTATATTTCTAAAACTGGGGTTAGTTGTCATTTATAAATTTACATTCTTGTAATTAGGATCCAATCTTACCTTTTTGCCTGGCTGCACCGGGAGAGTAAAAATAGACTTCCAGTATGTCCACACAAAGAGCACAAAGAGAATATGGAATATTATAAGATAGGCCACTAAAAAACAAAACAAAACAAAACACAGAAGCAGAACAATGACTTCTTAAGCGAAACTTTCATTCATGATGGGCATAATTTTAATCTTTCACAAGAATGGCAAAAAGAATAAAGAAAAAAAGATTTACAGTACCAACCAGTATCACAATACAGCTAACCCTTGTGGTCAGGGGGTCAGTGGATTTCAGAGATCTGGGGCTGCAGTTAGGGGTTACCTATCTCACAACCCTCCCCTTCTCCACTCCATCTGACTCTGTGGGTGAGGAAGAATGCAGCTCTAAGAGACTTCACCCACAGGTGAGCCTTCAACCTGCAAGTGACAACCTGTGTCACAGCATTCCTGTCTCTTCCCCGTGTCCTAGGCGCACGCAAAGCACAACTGGCTGGTGCTGAGCAGCACAAAGGTTAATACTGCAGTGCTCCAACACTGCCAAACTTTGGGTTCAGTTGCTACTAAATGCACTTGGAATCACAGTACGTATCATCAGTGTGCTGTCCACTCGTGCAATGCACTCTCCACTGCTTTCAAGAGTTGAGAGAAATAACGTGCTTTAACAGAGCTTTACATCGCCAGAAAAATATCAAGTCCTTTATTAAACATCTTTCAGATTCGCCACAGTTGGTAATGAAACAAATCAGGAAAACACCCCTCAAATCGAGCAAACCAGGTCTTGTGATTACTGAGAATTAATTGTAATCCACCAGACAAAACATTATCACATGAACTCCACTGTGCGTCAGAGTAATCTTATTTCAGTATGCAAACTTCACTTCAAAGCCTTTGGGCAGAAGCAGGCACACAGGAGTTCAGGAAGCCAAAGGACAGCTGTCCATCAGCTACACAAACTATTTGATTGTTATTTCTTTAATACTTGACTTATTAGGACAGTTTTATTTAAATTTATTTATTTAATTATAACCACCACCTAATTTTCCCCGTTTCATTTGAGCTTCAAATTCTAGAAACTAAGATTAAAGTAACTTAAGTCTAAAATCCAAACACTTCCTAACTTCTCCGGCATGACTGACTGCGTGAAACTGTAATTGGTGGAAATCCAAACACAGCTTTGAGGCTTTCTCATGAGATGGCAAATGATCTGATACGCCTCACAGGAACCTGATGGATTGTGTGGATTATCTGGGAAGCGATGGTAACTCATTATTATGCTGTTAATTTTGTTTGAGATGTTATCCTTATACTACATGCAGGTGGAGCTCAATCATTTTTAAATTAATATGTAAGGAGGAAAATCTTGCAAAAGGTTTAATTTTGTTGATAAAGCTGACCTGGAGATGCACTAATAGATTGGGCAAGTAATAACTTTCTTCTGAATAATCACCAATATCGTGCTTTCTATAGCTTCTCTGTAACCACCTCAAACATTAGGACAGCTCTATAGTGGAAAGAGAATTTATTCATCTGCAGTAGTAACTCAAAGTTACGGTGTTACCACTCAGGGTATGGTTAGTGGTCGACAGAACCAAGCAAAAAATCTTTTGCAAAAGCCTCCCTACAAAAAAATAGCTTTGCCTGAAAGATCAAATGAAACAGAAAAAAAATAGGCAGCCACAGAACAGAACTAGTCTTTTCTGTATAGCTTATAAAATCAGCTCTGAAAATGTAAAACAGAAAGGGAGGAAAGGTGTGTGGGTGTGTACAGAGTTTTTTTCTGAACGAGTGAAAGAGATCAAAGCCTTTTCATGTTCTTCTGCTTATCCTGCGACTAAACAGGGACATTTCCCAACACATCCAAAAGTTCCACCACGTCTCTACCAGCTGTATACTTTATGAACGTGTGATCACAGGAAGGAGACACTAAAAGTAAATGTGATGTAAACTTGAAATGTAAGTTTAAAGAAATTGACAGAAAGTATTTTTGATATTTTAACTAGAACATTTGTAAATCTTTTTACACAAGGACTGAATGTCAAGTAGTGAACTGAATGCACATACCTTTTTCCACAGGGTTGCTCACCGTCACTGAAAAAGAAAAAACACGTATGTCTACAGAGCAGAGAGGATTACCAGACAGGTTTGTGGCAAATAACGTTTCTATTTGAAATACAGCTGTTTCGGGAAAAAAGGTCAAATTCAACAGAAAAAAAGAGAGCCTGCAGTTTAGCATCAGATCAAACCCATCCATAACAATTCCTTGTTTTACTCACACAAATGACACCCACAAGGGGATGCTCAGTAACTGTTGCTTCTGCTGTATTTTCCCTTGTTACAAAACACAGTTTGTATATTTCTACATTAGAAATATGACAAAAATAATCCACTGGTGACAGTGATGTGAGATTACCAAGGTTCCTCTAGCAACTGTCCAAGCAGCATCTCTATGCATGTATTTATAAGCATGTACTCGTAGCCTGCTCTGTACCAGTCTCTAGGTGGCCCTGATCCCTCCCCAGCGAGCCACGCCTCAACGCACTTCTGCATCGCATAAATAAAAAATTACAAATTGTCTCAGCTTTGGCCTAGTCAGCAACAAAGGCTACAGTCATGACTCAATTATTTGTACCCCTCCTACTAGCAGAGTTTTCACAGCCCCTTCTTATTCTGCCATTAGCATAGAAGTCCCTCCTAACGGAACCACTTAGAGCAACCAGCGAAGGGCACATTGTTCTATGTCTGCTTGGACTGAGTATTTTAAAATCCATCCATTATTTTAAAAGCCATCATCCAAGCTGAACAGATAAAGACATCTTTCTTTAACTGAACACAGAGCAGTTCTATGATATCTTGACAGAATACTGCTTGGAAGACAAAGATGGTTCATGGGGTGGGAGTCCCTTATATCGAGTCCATAGCCTTGAATCTAACAGTGACAACTGAAATGTGTTACTGCTTGGAGGGACTGAGGAATGAAAGGAAACCAGTGGCCACAAATCATCTCCCAGAGGCACAGTAATCTTACAAAAATAAGATCATATTGTTGGAAGACTCAAAGACTTGAGAGATTGCACAATACCAGTGGTGAGCCCCTCTGTTAGACTGTACAGAAAAAGGAACGACTGAGGGATCAGAGCCTTTCACTTGTAGCCTACGGCCAGTGCCTGGAAAGAGACTCTGCTCTTCAAGACTCACTCTATCATCTTATTTAAGTAACAAACTTGGAAAACACAAATCAGAGTAGGAACCAAGAGGTCCTGCTTTTACTAATGAAAGCAGCATTTCTTAAAACCATGGTAACAAACAATCTTGATGTGTAAGCTCTGTGATACACAACAACATAGATGAAAAAAGAGACCAGATATTTGCTGTGTCTGCACCCTCCATTTAAGATGAGCAAGACTGTTAGGAAACCTTTAGTTTTTCCTTTGGTTTGCTGCAAATAAAACTGTGAACATCAGCTTTTCATAAATGCTGCTTGGTTCCCTCCTGAAGTACATTGCACTTGCAGCATGGCCTCTATAAAGATTTTATTTGAGAAAAGGGGAAACTCCTAAATAAAGATAACATAAAAGGTTTTATCACAGGACACTGGGTTATTGTTATCACTGTGGCAGCAACCACCAACCAGACATGAAATCAGACTCTGGAGTAGGACTTGTTGGTCAACCAGTCATTGACAGTTTAAAACCCAGTATCATGAGGTACCTCTAGGACACCACCCCCACGCTACTTTCAATCCTCAGCAGTCTGCACAGCTAAAGATGAAAATCAAGAATCCAGACAGAGCCTCTACTATTTATATGCAGCAGCTAAAACAGTAATACACAATGAAAACCTGAAAAAGAAGGCAACACATAAAGCCTTGCTGTGTTAGAACTATCTGGAAGAGAGATAACATCCTGAGAGCTGGTTTTCAAGTGACTGCATATGCCAACAGTTAATGTTCAAATCCTAAAATAATCAATTTAGTCATTTCAACTTCTGTATAGATAACCTCCTCCACACCCAAATAAAATGCATGAGAGAAAAAGATGGGGGAAAAAAAATAGATGGGTGTGGGCAAAGGATTGATTTTAAGGTGTGATTCTAGGCAGCGAGATGAGCTCCTGCCATCTTAACCAGCACTTGCAGAATAACACAGGCCCACTTCGATCACAGAGGCTTCTCTAATAGCTGACTGGGAATGAACCAATATTAAATATTACTGGATCTGCACAGCACTGCAAACAAAGCATGTTTCAAAAGACTGATGGCGTTTCAGGAAAATACTCTCAATTTTTTGTCACATAGCTTAATTGAGTTACGTGCACCTCGGAGATATTGTTCTATGTGAGTTCTTGAAAGAAACAGCTCACAATCTCAGAGATGGAATAAAATGTCATGAAGTATTTGGGGGTTTTGCCTAACTGCCAGTTAGAACAGATCAAAGAAGCTGCATTTCATTTCTGTCCCTATTGAGAAAAAACAGCTCTTACTGCAGTGGTGACCCTAACAAAAATGTCATTTACACTGGCTGTGCAGTGCCAGAAGGCAGCTCTTTCCACAGCAACGCCTCAAACTACTGTTCTGACAACTCTGGCTTCCTTGGTTTGGCTGACCCCTGTTCTGAAGAGCCACATGCCCCTCCTCAATTTCAGAAGTGCAAACTACCAGCTCTTCTCTCCACCACACCTAGCAATCCTTTCTTCTACTAACAGGGTTTTGCACACAGCTAAACCAGAACATAATAACGCAAGGAATTTTGCAACTTACTGCATAGTTAAATTGCTACATTAAACTATACAATTACAAGTCAGTACTAAAAACTTTCTTTCTAAAAGTGATTTTTCCAGACTACAAATGATGTAACAGACTTTTTTCCTATTCAGAATATTAAAAAAATGACAACACAGAGCATATAGTTTGGGGGGTTTTACTGCTTAAAGCAGAAATCTGAACGTTATATGACATCACAATGGACTTTCCCTGTGGGGACATCCCCACGTCACTTCCGCTGGCTGGCTGGGGACAGACAGGGCACGGACCCGTAACTAAGTAAAGGAACCCACAGCACCCAGCCCACAAACCCTATGGGGACAGGGCAGCACACCATGAAACCACAGTAATTCATCCCGTCGTGGCCCTGGCTAGCAGTGAAGTGTTTCCTCGCGTGCCCCCGGTGGCTCGGGCCGTGCCTGCTGCAGTCACAGGCGGGACCGGGCCGTGAGGAGACCTCCGCCAGCGGCCAGGCTCGCTGGGGACACAGCCCGAGGGGCTCAGGGAGCAGCAGCGAGCCCGCCCGGCACCGCCAGTGCCAGCCCTGCCCACGGCACACCCGAGAGGACAGGGCACAGGGGAGTCCCCGACCTGCGGAGCCGTGCGGGACGGCAGTGCGGGGGTTCCCGCACTGTGGCCGGACCTGAAGGCAGGACCGGGCCCCGCTCCCCCCGCCCCGCCTCACGCACCCCCCGCCCCCGGGCCGCCGCCCCCAGCCCGGCCGGGGCGCTCACCCAGGCACAACTCGCAGACGTAGGCGTAGTAGGACCAGAGGACGACGAGGGCGATGATGAGGACAGGCAGCCAGGCGAACGCCCGCTGACAGCACCGCAGTCCCCGCGACACAGCCATCTTTTACCTCAGCGCGGCCGCATCGGGCATCGACTGCGCGGGGCTGGGCGGTGGCGGGGGGGGGAGGGGCGGCGCTCGGCGCTCGGCTGAGCGGCCTGGCGGGCAGCGCAGGGCGGCGCCCCCTGGCGGGCGGGAGGAGCGGGCCGGGATCCGCCCCGGGGGGGACCGGGGCGCCATGGCGGGGTTAGCGCGGCCGGACTGCGGTGTGACCCGCGGCACGGGGCCGGCCACGAGAGCTGCTGTGGACCGTGTGCTCCCTGGGGGGCGGTGTGGTTGTACCTCGGCCCAGGTGTGGGGACAGGACGCGGCCCTGCCGTGGTGCCACCAACAGCGCTGCCAGGAGGTGACCCCAAAGTCATCTTCTCCCCTCTCCACCGCCATTTCGTTAAGTGGAACAAGCTGCTTTTCTGAGACACATCTGCCTACGTGAGACAGATTGAAGCTGCTCCCAGAATTCCCAGTCCCACGGGCACAAGCCACTCGCCCCAGTTAAGTACGTGTGGTGTCCAGGACCCACCCCTGGCACACGGGGTGTCCCGTGCTTCCCTAGGCACTGGAAAGTGAATATACACGGGAAGAGCAAACCCAAGACAACCCGTGGAACAAGCCCAGCATCCCTCCAACCCGACAACACCACGTTTAATGTAAATACATAAAAAAACCACAAGGCCACCCCACTCTGTCCGCTCCACAACCCCTTTTTGAATTCCTGCAGGAATGCCCCTCATTCCCACATTCAGTAATGTGTTTTGAATTAAGGCTTCAGTTAATTAAACCCACCGTATTGCCCCTGTTTAAGGAAATTAGTTTTCTCATCAGGAGAGCGATTCACCTAACAGAACGTACTTCTGAGGAAACCCTGGTGGAATTCTCCACACTTTCCAGTCACCTCTTTGTTCTTCGTTCTTTTCCCTCGGAGTTTGTTGTAAAACTTTCCCTAGTGTTGGTATCAAACGTGCAGGGCTCCACTGCTTCTGTTGACTCTTCTCTTTTTGAGTACAGGTACCACATGTGCTATTTTCCCACCCAAATCCCTGAAAATTTAGACATCAGCACATTTACAATTCGATATTTACTTCTTTCCGTACTTTAAGATGGAGATGATGACCTACAACCTCTGATTTTCTCAAAGAATATGTTCAGTAATGAGATGACAGCTGTCTTAACCTCTTCTCCACCCACTCACAGTCTATACAGTCACTGTTCTCCTGCAGGCTACTAACCTCTTTTGGTACAAAACTTGAACTTTTTGGTCCTTGTTTTAATTTTCTGTGTGTGGTCCAGCGTAGCCAAGCTTTTGGATAGTCCCAGTTGTAGCAAAAGTGCTTTGCAGATATCATAACATATGTTGGCCTGAGCTGCATGTAACCCTAAACATGAAATCTCAGACATCTGACTTAGATTGTGAAATCCACAGCCTATGTTTAAAAAATATATATATACATAGTCAGTGGAAAGTCTGGGGCATTCAGGGAGGGGTTCAGGACACATACAATCCATGTTCTGAGGATTTGGAAGAGGAAGATGTGAATGCCCACTTGCTTTCTCCTCCTTCCCCACACTGCATAGAGCTGAGAAGCCAACATTTTTGCCAGCAGTATTATAAAGAATAAGATTTAAACATTGCTAAATTGCTCCCTGACACAACTCACAGAATCCCCTCTCCTAACATCTCAGAACTGCTCATCACACGGATGGGAGGCACAGCACACCCGTGATGCATTTTTCACTCGTGTGTGTATAAAGTGGGAAGGCGACCTCTCCAACAGACAGCAGTGGAACACTGCAAAAATGAGCAGACATTTTCAGATAATGCCTCTGTAAATCAAGTTAAGACTATTTTTCTTGTTCAACAGCCAGTTTTTCTATGTGTTTCTAAGATCCACATGGATTATCTTCAAAATTCTTTTGTTTCATGGGCTTCCAGGGGAGGCTTAGTCATATAAACATGAGCTCATCTGAGGTAAGAGATTCCCAAATACAGTTCTTTCAAACAAAAATAATCATGCAACCTTGAAATCTTGTGATTCTCATAATGTATTTTTTGCCCCTGTGGTTCAAATGGTAGCTCCCCATTGGAAATTGCCCACTGGAGTTAGACATAACCAGCCCAAGGCACCCTGTGCCCTTGTCAGAAATCAACACTACACGTTATTGAAAATAAATGGTGAATCTCAAGTTAAGCTTCAGGCTTACAAAGTAAAGAAATTCCCCTCTGGATGTGGAGGAGCCTCACTGGGCTTCACAGCAACTACAACAGTTGCAAGTAGCCCAGTTTAAGGGAGTGGTTTAGGAAAAAGTGGGATTTTCCTAAGTAATATCTATATCTTTAAGTTTCCTTCTGGCCCTGAGCAGTTCCCTGCTGATACCCATCACACACAACTCTCCAAACAATGCAGCAAACTTCTGTGCAGTTCAGAAAGTGGTGGTTTCATCCACAGGTATAACTGGGCTATGGAAAAGTACTGTCAGAGACTGCAGCAGGAGGGCAGGCTGATAAGAAAATCGAGTACTGACAGCTTTAGGGTAATTAAATAAGGCTCAGCAGCAGCAGCTTTTCTTGAAAAATTTAACTTTTTGGGTGCTCAAAGAAAGGAAGGTGGTGGTGACTCACCAGTGCCGTAGACTATGGGCGTGAGAAAACACGTCAGCACAAAGAGCTGTAGTCTGAAGTCAGAGTAAGAATGACACCAGCTTTGTCATTGGTCCAAAAAATAGTTAAAATACCTCAGGAAACAACATAAATTCAGGAAACAAATGCCAGTTTTTACAACAATTTACCTATTGCAGAAAACCCCAAAGGACCACGTGGAGCAATTTAACTGAAATGCTGTCTTTCATATGAGAAAAAGCTCTTAAAAATTACACATGGTAGAAAATGCTTAATTGTATTGTCCTCTAAAAAAACACGACTGGAAAATGCACTTTATATTTCCAGTGTTGAATGGGAAACTGCGCCCGGATTTCAGTATCCATTTCAAAATTATATTCTAATCCAGAAAATGGAAGTTGTGCAAATTACTTTCCCCGCTTTTAATTTCAAAATCTTGCTTAAGCTTGTAATATATGCAAGCCCTGAGGGTATGTGGAAAGATAACTAAAAAGCAGTTGTTGAGCCAAACCTTGTGTAAGTCTAACTTTTCAAACTCCTAGTGTGTGTGAAATAAAGGTGTAACTTGTTTTATTGACAGATTTATCTGGGTAGGTTACACGTGGTTTTGCTTATCAGTGACAGAGATATCCAAGAAGATGGGATAATCTATGACCTAAAAAGGGAAGCAAAGCTGCCAGTGTCTGGCAGCTGAGAGCTCTGGCTTCTGAGCTCTGAAAGAGGCTTGTGGCCCATTTTGTCATTTAGTGGAGGGAAACACAGCAGCCCTCCCTACCTTCATTGTATCTTGGACTATCACACCCTGTACTTGTAGGTAAGTAGATAAATCTTACAACACATGCAAAATCTAATCATATCAGATTTGGGCTTTGTATCAAGAATGCTGCACCTGCAGAGGAGTCAGACCAAGGTTTTTTCAGAAAACCAGAAATTAAACAGCTGATTGCAGAGGGAAAAAGGAGAGCTGGTCCAGAGACTGGCCACACAGAGCTCCGTAACTGCTGATTAACACCTTGGCTGGCATCCAGACTGTTGTGTGTAGTTATTGCAGCGTGACCCACAGCTTTCTGTGTCCGTGGCGGGTGTTGCTGCAGCTGAAGGGTTTTTGGTAGCCGTCACGGTTTGTTTCAGACAGGTCAGAATTCTGCAGTTTAGTTGGATTGCTGTCCTGTCAGAAAGTTCAAAGGAGTAATGGGCCAAAGAATCACGATTAGGGAATACTTTTAAAAAGAAGAAGTAGATGCAACTGATCATCTTGAGACTTTGGAAGAGATCCTATTGGTTTTACTGGTGACTTCTCACAGTCATGTTTTACTAAAGCTTTCCCTTCCCCATTTTTCCAGCTAAGTCCTGGGAGCTGGTGAAAGCATCATGAGGACTGACTGGTACTAAGGTGTGAGCAAGCTGCATTTTTTTTATATTCAGTAAGATCTCTCCACTACGTGTGATAAGCTGCCACGTTTACACATTAACACCTTCTCAGAGAATTTACACGTTAACACCTTCTCACCTTTGTTTCCCAGGAAAACCCACTTTGTGATACTTTCAGGCAGGCTTTGCAGTGCTGTACTGGGACTCCTGCATTTCCCATGAGTTTGTGCACACATACAACGGTCCTGTCATGCATTTATCCACGTGATCTCTATAGAACACCACGATACTATCTTGTGGTGGAGAAAGCAAATTAAGGAAACCGCTAGAACATACTTGATGCAAATCAGTAGAGCTCTAACAGAGTGAGTAGAGCTGTGTTTGTACATATTGCTTTCAAGATCTCTCTCTACAGCTCTGGGACCAAAGCTAGATTTAGACAATTATCCTACCACTAATATTGAAAGCAAAGTGACTTTTCCCCCCATTGGTTTCCAGCTTGCTTTGTCCTACCCAATAGCACCTGCCTTGCTTGTGACTGTAAGCTGTGTGCATGGTGTCCTTGCTCACAGTCATCACCTGCTTTCTGCTCAGCTTTCTCAGTCGTCCCATCCCCCTCTTTAAAATTTTATCCTAACTTAATGTGGAAATATGGGCAGGGTATATGGAGTATGTAGCAAGGTCTGTCAGCACAGATTGCGTGTAAAGCTGTTTAAAATATTACAACACTTCTAATTGCCACCAAGTGAAAAAGTGGCCGTTTGCAGCAAAATTTGTCTCGTTATTACAAGTGGAGTCATTTGTTTGCAGGTACACAGGCACATATGGTGAGGAAGTGGTTGCACCATTAGAGGGTGCTGGAGTCCACACAATACCCATCTGCAGCCCAGTCCATCCAGCTCGAGAGCTGTCCTCCACAGGGACAGGACAGTGACCTATCCCAGTGTCAGTGCTGGCAACTCCTGCCATATACTCCAGAGAGACTGGAAATCTGATCAAATGCACTTGGAGTACACATTTAGGTAAACTGCCACATGAAATACCATAAATGTGACATTTTCTACTATCCAGGTTCCTAATTTTGCACCCTAAATCACATCCTTTGAAATTATACAATTGATATATGTCATTCCATATCTTTTAAAGGCGAAACATTAAATGTCATTCTATATACTTACAGCAAACCTCTCATGCCATCCCTTTCCTTCTCCTGCAATTATCAAGTGAAGCCTGAACTTCTGTCCCAGACATTTGCCATTTGACACTGGACTAACGACATTAGTTGGCAGTAACTAAGTCCACTAACCTAAACCGATGGGCCTTTTTCTCTTGCCTCCACAAAGCAGAGCAGGGCTTTCCTCATGCAGCACCTTTAGAAAAGAACAGATAAGAGAGAGAAAGGTGCTGCATCCAGGGAGCTGCTTCTGTGATGTCTTAAATCTCTGCACCTTCTCAGCAAATGGAGTCCTTGTCCCACGTGGCATCTTCAAAAGAGGGGATGGGATGTTGGGGACAGAGCCTGGGTAAGAACCTGTTGCTGCAGTGGTTGAAGCAATCCCACATGCAGCTTTTTGCAGCCAATTCATTATTTCCTTATCTTTTAAAACAACATATTGTGGAGCTTTGAGTCCTCTGACATGGTGAAGCTTCAGCAAAACTCATTTTTTTAAATATAAGTCTATGCCATCTTTCAAAAATGAGAGGTACACAATTATGTGATTCTTCAGAGTTTTGTTTTAAATGATAAAAGTAAGTATGTAGTCTGAGATGCACAGAAGACAATGGCATTTTTGCAATCTCATCAGATTTTGCAAATTGATTTCTTGTGCAAATCAGTTTACTTGATTTTCTTTGTACCTGGTGGACTTGATTCCAGAGCTGATCAGCAGTGCTGAGTGTAGGCGGGCAGCATATGCCATGTGTAATTTTTTAATTTCCTGGTAGCAGCAATTCTTACAGGCACAAAGGGAGGTTTGTTTATTTTTTGTTCTTCATCAGACCTTTTATTAACATTCTCTGTTAGGTCTCCTGACTGCACCTGGTTTGTTAGTGACTGAGTATAATGGCATCTTTGCCCTAGGCTCTTGGAGATGGTGCATATGGATGGGGAAGGCAACAGATAATATGGATGCAAATTTCAAACTACTGGTTTCATCCCCGAGGCACTTAAAGAGGACAAATTTCAAGGAAATAGGAAGAACAGCACACGCATACTTTTAGTTCCTACTGAAGGTATAGACTTGAAAACACTGTTCATAGTCCTTGCAGAGTTTTCCTTTGCAAAATAATGGAATGTAAATTTGTTTCAGTCAGGAGTACCTGTACTCTCCTGCTGAAAGCTTAGTCCAGTGGCAGATCAAGAGCACTATATGTACCACCAGTGCCTGAAGCAGAGCCTGTCCCTTGCACAGGATCAAGATACCAGAAATCCAACATGATGGCCTTTCTGATGAGCACCTGTTGACTATCCCTGGCACAGGGTACACACTAATTTGGACTAATCGCTGCAAGGAGTGGTCTTTAGTTAACTGAGAGAGGCATTTTCGACATTCAAGTTGATGTTCTCTTGCCTACAGAACCACTCCTATGGAAAAACCACTGTCTTTTTCTGTTTAGGTAATTTTGTCTATCTTACTGGAATTGTGGGGGGGTTTCCTTATTTTTTATTTTTTTTTTAAAGGGCTTCATACTGATAAAACCCCTACATATCCCACAGAACAGATCTTGTGTGACCCCAGTAGTGCACTGATATTCAACCTCTGAAAGTAAAACCCAAACTGAACCTTCTGAGCTGGAAAGATTTATCAGGTTTTGCACTTTCTAAGACAGAGTCCTCTTGAGCAGTAGTGTACATCTTAAGCTAACTGCCTCAAATCTTCCACTGCATTCAAACACATGATAAATACCAGTGCTGTAGAAGTCTCTCAAACATACTGCTACCTCCTCCACAAAATGCCAAGAGAGGCTTTGTAAGAAAAATGAGCTTCATTTTTAGCTATTTTTTTAAAATCAGTGCCGTAATTACTGACTTGATGTATTTTCTTACTCTTTTCTCCACTGATCCATACCCATCTCCGGGAGGATGTTCCAGTCTCATTTACATCTGATGTTTCTTCCAAACTTCAGAACCCGTGTCAGGCTGGTAATTAGTTTGAAGACAGAATTAATTAAATTGGATTGCTGGAATGAATTCCATAATACCCTGGGAAGTCTGATATTTGTTATCAGCTCTGTAACTGTTGCTAGGATACTGGAATTGTTTATTTTTTTAAAAAAAGATCTTTTAAAATATTTGCCTTTCTAAAGCTACAAATCCAAGATATACAAAAGTTTAGTTGGTCCTATGAACATTTTTTTGTGTGCTTTTGTATATAAATATTAACTATTGACTCAGAAAACATACGGAAAACCCCACAAGAATCTACTGTTATATCTATCAGATGTATTCCTAAAAAGAAGCATGTTCTAGCTGATGAATGTTTACTTCCAAGAGCTTTTTCCTCTGTTAGCCTATCTGAGCCGTGTATACACTGAAAGCATTGCACATACAGAAGACAATAAACATCTATTAAGTAGCTTTGATTTATTTTATGCATCTGACAGTGACAGATCATCCTCCACAGCATAAAAAATATAAAACACTGCAATATAAAGGACTCGGTGATGAAGCTTGTACCACCTTACCTAGAATGGCTGGACCAAATTTCAGTTTTTACCTTCAAGTTCTTTTTCTCAGTTTCCTGCCTGTGGCCCCACAGAAAATACCTCCTCCTCCATGGCTCAACCTCAATTACTTTTAGAAGGTTTTCTCACCCTTGTCATTTATCCAAGTTATAACTATTTAATCCTTTAATCTCTTCAAAAGTCAATCATGAGCTCTTCCCTACTGTTCTTTTCACAATGTTCAACCACTTCAGCAGTGACAGATAAACTTCACCATAATTGTGACACATGCAGGGAATCATTTTCTAGTGGTAATCACCTATAGCTATGTCTTCTCAGCTGTCCTTGACAGACTCCTTCAGTTCACTGCATTGCTCTCTGCATTGTATTCTAATGGATAAAGCTGTTAGTTTTACTATGTAGTACAGATAATATCCATTTTCTTCATTATTATTTTGCCTTCAATTCCAGCATATATTTCCTTTGCTTTCATTATCTGATAGAGACTTAGGGGTAGAGACACCGGTTGTATAGAGAAGTCTATAACTAATGAGATGTAATTAAAGCAATCAGAAGAAAAAAACCCAACATGTTATCCCCATGGCTTTATTCCTAAACTTATTTTCAACTGCCAAAATGTTGGTGAAAATCTGGTTGCACTGAAATTGATTTCCAAGATGATGATTTAATTCTTCACCTCTTGTTTCTCCATCATTTTTTGTTTTCCTGTTGATATTCCATTAATCAGATAGCAAAGAAGATTTAGTGGGTATTGTGTAATTCAAATTGTTATCTATTCCTAGCAGAGGCTATTTCTCTCTTCTAATCTGGCATGTAATCTATTTTAGCTTCAGCCCTGAGTAACAGCAAATTCTATTCACTGGTATACAACTGAATTCATCAGTGATGGATGTTCTGTTCACATTGTTATCAATCTCCAATAAATCCCTTTCATATAAAATCAGAATACTTTAAAATACCTGCAATTGTTGCCTTTAGTCTTCAATGTACAAAAAAAAAAAGTAATAGTGTAGTGACTGCTGCTGGTTAAGCCCACCTTTGACAGTCCATGCCCATTTTCTTTTGCCTTATATAAGCTTCAGCTAGTCTAGATCCTGACTGCTAAAGATGTAACGGGTGTTGTGAATTATAGCAGATGACCCTGAGAAAAATGCAATTTATTGTCAATTGTCCATTATGATCTGTGGGAAAAACAAAATACTTTTCTTGAAATGCTGTGTGAAAAACAAGTTTTGGCCCAAAATTTGCAGAACATAATATAATCACTAGATTCACTCTTGTAAGTCCAATGAGCCCCAACAGTACTCATAAATATTGGCAGACTGAAGTAGGTAGTATTTTGCCAGGTTTTGTCTTGCTAAATTGTAGTTAGTGTTTTTAACATAGTGATACATAACAACGCCCTTAATGCTATTCCTTGGAACTTCGTCCTGAAATTCTATTTCAACTCACTTAGGTCCTAGGACATGTAGATCAGCTAGCCATATTGCTGCCAAAAAATAGTTAATGACTTTGCTGTTAGACCCCAGGAAGGGGAGGGTCTGCATTTCAAACAGCTGCATTTCGACTGCAGCAGGAAGAGGAAAACTGATTTTTGTACTTCCAAGTTTTATTCACTTTTGTTCCACGTATACCAGTGAGACTTTCATTTAAATGTAGTGTTCAAGGTATCCTGTTTCTAAAATTCTTATACAACCAGGTTTTGTGTCTGTACCAAAGTCTCTACATACTGAGATGTATGTGGAAGAAGACAGCTGAAACACACTGTAGACAAATCCACCTACGACTTCACATGAGGCTAGAGGCTTATTTCTTTTCTTTCAATAATCAGTTCATAGCCAGTTAATTATTATGTTGAGATCTAAAATGTCATTTCAACTTGATTGGTATTTGCTTCTTTATCTAGACGCTCTCTACATTAACACTGTCACATTATTTCAACAGAAGTCTTGTGAGTGAAGAAATGAAATGCAAGTGGCGTTATCTAACTCATTTATCACCATGGCTATGTTACTTACAGTAACACAGTCATCAGTCTGCTGTTTTCCCAGTAGTGCAGTTTTATTTGTCAAGTCTGTTCCTGACGTTTGTATCAGGGGACAGTTCACTTCTCCACAGTTTCTGCTAGGATACCAACATATTGTGGAATACTTGTAAAGAGCCATATACAGAGTCAGTGGCTATGCTGCATCAGGGATGACAGGCATATTATTAGTGCACTGAGTGTAGTTAAGTTTGTGAGATGCTAGCTACTGTGGAAATGGGCCAATGTCACAGCCAAGACCTGGGCACCAAACACAGACCTGCCTGACTCCTTAGCACGTTGAACCACAAGTTGTGTGTTTAAAGCATCAGACTTGTCCTGGTTGCTGTTTTGTTCAGGACAACAGCCCACACATGGAATATTATCCTGTTTTTCAACCTTCTAGTTTGATTGAAGTTCTTTCTCCTAACAAAACCTTTTCATCCCAGATTGAAACCATGGCTAGCACGGCCTTCTGAACTACTAATGATGTGGCTGTGGGAATCCTCAAGAACAGTAAGTTTGAATCTTAAAAGATATTTGTGTTTATGGAGTGGAAATATGAGAAAGCATATTTTGACTAATGGTATCACCCTAGAGAGAAACATACTTGTTATAAATATGTTCCATTGCAATTGCTGGAAATCTAGCAAAATTGCCATAAACAGGACTTACATCAATGTTTCTGCTTGACCTTTCTGGGAGAATAAAAGTACCTTCTGGGAATGCAAAACAAATGAATTTTTTGGAAACAAAATGAGTAACACAGCCCTTCCTCTTTATAAAATGGAGCCCCGATATAGCTGCTGCTGCTTAGTAACAGTTTCTCAAGACAATTCATAAAAGCACCAGATGTAAAGGTGCGCACGTGTGTTTCTTAACTCCAGGCTCTGATGCAAAACTCAGAAACACTCATGCTGTGGGTATAAGAATTGGAGATTTTAGACGAATAGCATTTTCAAAATGAAAACCATATCTTTCTAGACATGGATAAGCTATGCAACCAACTCCCCCAACACTCTTGTTTCTGCCAGTTGATGTGCTGTTGGAACTGCGATAGCTGTTGCATACCATTTCCTGGTGCTTCCCAACAACAGTAACTCTCTTCTACATTTTCCTCTTAGGAGAAAGATATCCTGTCTAGCACAGAAAACCTGCTAGAAATAGTGTGATAAAACCTCCAAGTTTTGAGAACTTGGTTAAACTACAAAATACTACCAGCACCACTAAAGTTGAGTTTATGTAATGGGGCTAGAAGGGTACCAAGACACAATGCAAATAATAATTAGTGTGTCTGCCCATCATTAAATATTATAGATAAATGTAAATGCAGAACGGAACTACCAGGAATAAAATGTCATTTTTTCCCTTCAGACATTATTCCATATGACCCGTTAGTTTGGATTAATTATCACAATACAAATTAAAGTCTTTTGTAATATTTTATACAAATAGCCAAAAGGATTATTTAGTACTTCTACAAAACCCTGTTTTTCTATACATTCTTCATAGCAGATGCAGTGTGTTTACACAACGAATACTATTAGCTTAAAAGTAAAGTGTAACAAAGCTCCTAGAAACATCCTCATCTCTTGCAGGCAGAGACTGCTGAAGCAGTTGGATCCCTTACCCAAGCTCCTCAAGTCGGTGAAGTAAGAAACATGAATCCCTCACTGCAACATGCAGTTCCCTCACACAGTTTCTTTTAAAGAGAAGAAATAATTTAAAGCCGATTAGAATTTCTGATGCATTTATTACCCAACTATCACACACAAAAAAATAAAAATCACCATGTTTGTCTTGCAGAGGCTGATAAAGCAAAGTGAGTGACTCTTCACCCCACTCCCAAACCCTGTGGAGCAGAACTCCCCTTTGGTGAGGCAGGTTTAAAACCAGCCAGGAGCCTTGCCAGCAAAAGTACAGAACCAGTGTGTTTCTAGATTGGCTCTTCTGTGGCCTCTGCCAACTGGCTCCCATCACCACGGCAGAGCAGAGTCTGAGCTCCTTTGCTTAACCCTCTGCTGCAGCCAGGCAGAGGCGAAAGGCTGACTCTCACCGTCTTGACAGGAAAATCTCATCTTTCATAAAAAGTCAGGGACCAGAGAGTGTGGGTTGCACAGCAGCATTCGTGCAATCGTTAGCAAATACACACTGTTCAGATTTTCGAAAGACATCAGTAAATAGAGTTATTCCTGCTCACCCCATCCTACAACTCTCCTCTCCTTCCTCTCTCTCCACACATCCACATGTTAAAATTAAGTGGGTCTTAACAGATCCATAAGTGGGATATACCCAAGTGTTTCCAATTTACCCTCAGTGAACTTGAATGAAAAACATTTGAAAAATAAATTCTGGGTGAAATCTTACAGCATTGCTACAGCATATGGAGCTAATTTCAAATAGCACTTTGATAATGTCATGATCTGTTAGAAAGTGTTCACCTTATACCGATGAGATTATAAACTCAGTTGCCTCACTCAGTGTATGTTCATCTCATGATCCATAAGAAAGCTATTTAATGGATTGTGAAATATGAACTTTGGCCAGAGCTAATTTAGAAAGATCGTTAGAGTATGGATGGTGCAGCTTGTTTCTTCTGTGAGTTTCACATTATTCAACTGTTCACAGCTAGTAAATTCACATCTAATAAGCTGCAAAAGTTATCAGATGAAACACAGCCCATTGTAATCTCCACATGAAGTAAATAACTAATGAAAAAATTAGTTCCAGCATGTGTAACAAATATTTTTGCAAACAGCATTCGATAAAGGAATTGGCTTTATTAACAACTAACTTATTCACGCAACGGAGAAAATGCAAAAGTCTGTTCTATCTCTACAGGCCACAGCATTTCTCAAATGCTTACCAGGAAAGAAAAAGACTTAACTGGAAACAAAAGCACACATAGACCACATCTCCTGGCAGGCACGTAACTTGGCACTGGGAATGCACTGGTAGAAATATGTTGAAGTAGAAGGGATTTGCAGGATGTGAAACACAGGCAAAAAGGCACTTGTGCTAATGAAAGCCGTGTTGTAGGGCTGCTCTGAGATGCACTGACAACACCGAGGAGGCCATATTCACAAGTTCAGACAAACTATTCCTTGCTCTGCATTTAAGGTCAAAGAAAGTAGTAAGTTTACACCCCACATCTTGAGACAAAGCAAAGGCCAGCAACTCCTACCATAAGTCTGATTAACTTCTGGTTCTTCTAAACCCAAATAGGCAGCAGTATCACCCGATGTCCCTGATTTAACAGCAAGGCTGCTGTCATTTCCCTTCACCACATTTCCAATAAACAATACGTGAGCAAACAGTAACAACCAGGAGCTTACACAATGGTTCTTGTACGATGCACCAGAAAGGATGCTCAAGAGCAGATCTGATAAAAATGAAACTATTCAGAAGAGCAGGAAGCTCAAGCAGTTGTTTGAGGCTAAAGGTGTTATAGAAACTTTCACCATGTGTAGTGATTACTCCAAGCACTGAAGGGTCCATTGAGTGGTTTAAGTGGAAGGCACCAGGTACATGTGCTGACATGAGAACGAGACAGAAACTAGACAGAGGTCTCATTTCACTAAGTGCTGAGTCTGGGTAACTACACTGAGTTTTCGCTTGCTTTCACAAACTTCCACTATTGTTAGAGACAGCTAGAATAAGAATTAAGAAAGGTCTTTCAAGACTTAGCCCTCAAAAACATGTTAAGCCTTATACTAGGGACAACCTTGTACACCAGAGATGGTGGAAATTTTGTTCAGTTGTGACAGATTTTCTTTTTTCTTCTTCTTTAAGTCAGTCCCTCAGCCTGCAGCAAAACTTCTCCCTAACCAGCCAGAGGTTTCTCGGGTACGAGCAGGAACGGCCCCTTTCCTCTGCCCCATTTCTCCTTTACTCCAGCAGCAATTCCTCTGTCTCTAAAGCCTGTCGGATTTTCTTGCCAAAGAGAAAGGAATGACAAAAGCATTCAAAGAAAAAGAAAACCAGAGAAATCCCAAGCCTCATGTGTGACATAAAGAAAACAATTCACATGATCTTTATTTTTGTAACCCTCGTCCTCCTCTCACCCCCATGCCTGTTGTTATCACTCAGCATGTTATTGTTATTACTTGAAATTTGTTTTTAAAAGTGCCTATCCAGCACTGGAGGTGCTTGAATACACATTGGAAATATACAAAACATATGTCTAACTTAGACCCTATGTTCCCTGAGGAAGGGCTGGTATCCTCTGTAGTGCACTCAGCACACTTATGGCATGAACAAATTATAAACAATAATAATAAAGAATAACTTGTGCCTATTTATCTGTTTGGTCTATGAAACTGATCCGTCAATGACCCTGAAAACTCTCGGTGACACACACTGCGGTCGAGTAAAACCAAGCTGCTCTTTCCATTATTTTTTTTCCGAATAGCTTGAGTCAAAATCCCAGGGTAGGTGACACAGAGCGACCCTCCTGCTTTTGATGTGAATGGGAAAGGATTTGTCTTTTTATATCAAAGCTAGCTGGGAAGAGGAGGTGGGTGGCCATGAAAGGGAAAAACCATGAAATTATCTCCATTGGTTTATAAGAAACAGCCATTCGATGGGATTTTGGGAGGGGGAAACCTTCTGAAAAATGTGCTCGTGTGATTCCTCTAGAGGCCAGCACATCTGAGCCAAGCACTCATATCGAGCGAGGGGGGGCAGGAGAAGTTCTGCTCTTAATTGAGAACACACTTGTTTGCAGAGTTCAATGTCGGGAACTCCAACATTGTTTTTAAAAGACAGAGTATTGTGTAGGTGTCGGAATTCAGAAGAGGCAAAACAAAAACGGATGGAAAAAGGCAGCTGTGATGATTTAACTCTCCGAACACCTTTAGCTGTTTCCCTTCCTGTGCCCCACCAACTGGATCTCGCTCTTCTCTCTTGGCTGCTGCTAAGAGAAGCAAGCCCGTCTCCTCTGACCCTCTCCCCACTCACCTCTCCAGCAAGTTCTTCCTCAGCAGCCTCCTCCTGCCTACACCCAGGTCACTGCCTCCAGCCCTTCTTCCCACCACCTCCCACAGCTGCTGCCCTGGCTGTTGCTGCCAAGGAAAGCTGCCTGCATGACATACCCAACACCTCCCTCAATGACCCTGAAAAGAGGAGGCAGGGACCAGCAGCACCGAAAGGGCTTGAGCAGAACTGACAGTCAGAAAAGGAGACAAGTTCCTGGTGGGTGACTTGGGAATTAGCTATGCTTCACACAGTCAAACCCAAATGGATTCTTCTTGGTGCACAGAATCTACAGCCTATGTCTCTGATGTTCTGCCTTAGGAGTGTTCTGAACACAGAGGTGAAAGGACACACTTCTGTTGACTGTCTCATCTGCCAACGGTAATAGAATACAAAACCAAGAGAGACATCACTAAACCCCCCAAATCCTTTACAAATCCCGATCATTTTTCATTACTAGGGCAACATTTCTGTGTATTAGAGTCCTGTCAAAATACAGACAATCCCTAGAAAGAGGTGGAAGGTAATTAGCATCCTCCCATGTTTCAGAATTTGATTGCTGCTGGTCTGATGCAATGACAGTTTTGTATTCCTGCTTTTGAGGCTGACAAATGAAGACAAAGTAGTCCTGCATAACTCAAATCAGGTTAAATTTATCTAAATATCACCCTTATCTGCTAGATGATGCCTTGGTCCTTCTAAATGCATTGCAAAACTGGAACAGAGTAAAAACATTGTAAAGTATGAGTCTTTTCCTCGAAGGTTATAATATTCCTAGTCCTAATCAATAAACTAATTGACCTATGTCAAGATGATGAACTAGTTGGAAATAATTAACTGTTACTGAAAGCCACTTACAATGCCTAGGTATGGCCAGTTATAATGATGAAGCAACTCAACTAGGGTAGCAATCACCATATAATTCTGATCAAAACCTTCTGTAGTATATTTATTTTTTCTAAAATATGTAATTTTGCCTGTTCAAAGTTACTTTCTCTTTACACAAAGAAAGCTATTTTTTGACACAGCTGACCTGGCAGCAGAACAATGATGTAGTACTTCTGCCTTAAAAAAGATAAGGAGAGACAAGCAGGTACCAATGTGGTAAAGGAGTGAGAATAAAAGACACAAGGCAGAAAGCCAGGTTCAGGTTGATGTCATGGATTCTTCTATGTGAGTCTTTTTATCTCACCATTTATATCTTGGCTGCCTTTACAGTAACAAATGTGGCTCCTCCTCCTCATCGTCATACAGTTTAAATTGATGTACCACTCCTCTTTTATCAGAGGAATTTGCCAGGAGAGAGAAAACAGAACGGAGAACATTCGGAATGTGAAGATAATTAGCACAATTTTACATCATAAATTAAATGACTAAAGCTTTTGAAAGTCTCAGTTAAAAGGTGACCCAGCAGAATACTAAGTGCTCGGTGGCAGACAATTTTGCTGACAGTAACACTGAAGGACAAGAACATGTAAATCTCTGTGTTTTAATCACACTACTGGAATCACAGCAAGTAACTGGAGTTGTATCATGAACGAGTACCTCTGGCATAAACACATTTTCTTACACAGTGCATATACTTTTGCCAGCTCAAGGCAAGCAGGACATATTGCTACCAAAACCTGCTTCTGTTTAATTATTATAACAACACTAATGTGAATCTTACAATTCCTGGGAAGAATTTTCTTTGTTTCATCTTAAATGTTGATATGCAGGGAGGGGAAATACTGTGGTATCCCAGAAAGATATGTTACAACTTCCATTCACCTAATATCATTGTGCTATTTAGAAATAAAAAGCAGTATCACAAGTTTCTGACAGAAATATTAATCATTATGGAAATCCAAACAGTGGGGATAAAGGGTTGGATTACTTACTTAAATGCAGCTTCTGGTATTATCTTGTGGTTGGCTTGGTTGGGAATCAAATTAGTTTTCAAACTAAAAAAACCTCTAAGTTTCAGTCCAAAAGTTGACAGGTTTGCCCATCTCTTGCAACCAGTAATTTAATTTTTATCAGTTTAAGGGCCAGAGTGAAAGCAAGTTTTATAATTTTCTTAGATTTCATTTAAAACCAGGAAATATCTCATAATGTTTTTGTAGGCAGTTCACTAATCTTTAGCAGAACTGCCAGTTTCAAACAATTAGTTAAAATCATGGAAAAAAATAGGAAGAAATTGCATTTATACATAGTCTGATTGCAAATGCCATTGTTATGCTCAGGTATAACAATCAGATATAAGTATTGCTCCTATTAACATTTATTAAGAGATTATCAATGTAACCAGACCATGGAGAGATGGGGTGAAATAAAATGAACCTTAATCCAAACTTGTGGTATTTCAGTTCTGAAATTTTCATCCCTTTAGGGGTGAGGCTAAAGGATATGGAATCTGGATCTACTTCTTCATTTTGTGGCTTGGTCTCTTTTCCAGTTCCCGCAGAAACATGTTCATCAAGATCCCCTGACATTTCCCTGCTTTTTTTTTTTTGTTTCTTTCAATGATAATTTGAAGCAAGCCCTGCCCTTCTCCCCATAACATTATGCTTTTTACATGACTGCAGCATGTAAACGCTAAAAAATGCAAGCATAGCAACTCAGTGAGCTACACAAAAACAAATGGGAACAGAAGAGCCTTTTCCACATTTTTATAGGAGTTCCACAGACCTGGGATTGCACACGCAAACAAAAGAAGAGTTACAGCTAAAGCAGAGTGTTCCTGTCCTGGGTGAACAACCAGGCTGTGACTCCATGGACTACAATTAAGGAATATGAGATTTCAGTCCTGGCCTGCCAATGAATCATTTTGCCACAGTGGGTCTGTGTGTAATACTAAGTATTATGATAATAGAAGCCAATGCCGTGGGAACGTAGGTAAAAGCTTCGTAGAAATGCATCATTTGACTCTTAAAAAAATTACCAGTGCTTAAAAAATTGTTCCAATAAATGGAAGTATGGACCAAAAAAAAAGGCTTGCTTCCAAAAGACAAAAATCAATACCTTTTATCATTATTTCATCATAGCTAATAAAATTTCCCTAATTATCTGAGGACACTGGAGCCTTTTATCTGTGATGAGTGACACAGCATTGTGTGTCTCCAGTGAGTAAGGTAAATACAATACATGCCTGTGACAGCACCTCAAGAAACAAAAATAAACAGAGATCCAATTGCAGATGAAGACTAGCATAATCCTGAAATTATTTCCCCTTCCATGCCGTGCACCTTCCCAGCCTCCAAAATGACTATTGACCTGCTTTTTGTGTGCTCTAATAGCTGTCTACTTTACCCACGCTTCTGCAGAAAGTGGCCCCCAAAATAGCTTTTTTTTTTTGTTGTTTATTCACCAAAAGTAGCCTCATCATTTAATCAAAAGCCTCTGCTTTAATCAGTGATCTCCTTCCACTCTAGGCTTACAAGGAACAGAGAGCATTCTTCTGTAACAAGCCTCTGCTCCTGAAAAATGAGGGATTGTGTAGACATTGAAGGCTGAAACGCCCAATTTGCCCCAAGGGATGCCAAGTGTGGCTCAGAGAAGTACAAAGGGAACCTGTTCTTGCTGCTTTGCAACTATGGCCCTGCTTAAATTGCCACGGGGGTTTCACATTTCGTTCTCCTAAGGTTACTGTCTCAGGCTTTTCTGTAGAAAACATTAAGGACGTACGCCTTGCTTTAATCCATCTTCCCTGGGAATGTGATTGGGCTCATAATCTTATAGTAACTAACATCTCACATGTTTGGTATTGTCTGTTTTTCATGCGTGAATCAACCAGCCAGATGTTTAGAAAGAGCTCCTAATTTAATCTGGTGATATATATACACACATAAACACACATGCACACAAACCCACGGAATGGAAAGAAGGTAGAATTAAATAAAAACAGCATGTTACACTTTACAAAGGTTTATCATCTGAAAAATTAACATTCTTTTTAGACATCTGATTAAAATTCTCACTACAATCTTAGAAGGCACCAGCCAGTAACAGATATTAGACAGGAGGATCACTTGATCCACTGCTGAAACGCTGCCACTTCAGAATGGAACAGAGTATCTGTTTTACAGATTATAATAGTTTGGGACATGAAATGAAGGTTCTTATAACCACCTGAAACTGTAAAGGAAAATGTAGGTAAGAGGAATTTTAATTAGCTGAATCACTACAGCAAGAGCTCTGGGAATGCCGATGAATAAAGCAGGTAAGATTCTATTGCTAATGTTTTGACTCTTCTGACAAGCCCCCAAGTCATTTCATATTGCCTCGAAAAGATGTTCTCACTTACCTCAGCTTAAAATAAGACCAAGTCTACTAAAGCTGTAGAATCACGCCAGATTTAAAGAGGGGCAGGACAGTAATCTGGCAACGGCAGCGTTCACCATCACTATTAGTTGCATCCCAACTGCAGTTGAGGGATGCCATGGCTGCACCACGCTCTGGCGGGCACCACTGTAGAGTCAAAACAGATGATTCCTACCCCGGGGAGCAGCAGTAATTTTAGAGTATGTCTACACAGGCAGGTGCAGCCAGAGGAGAGCTCCCCTCTCCACTCTCTGGGCTGGCTGTAGGCAAGTCCACTTCAGCCTCAAAACCCAAGGAGCCGTGCTGGCACGTTGCCACGCCTCGCCAGGTCAAAGCATGGAGAGAAGAGCGCCTACCAACACAGACCTGTCCTCAGCACTGATGCCCTGGGTGCTGACAGTGGTCAAGAACTGAAAAGGAAGAGTACTATTTACTGAATTACATTAATTTACATTAATTGCGCTGCTGAAGGAAGAGTGACTGAATGAATTAAGAGGCTTTTTCTATTCTGTCTCTTTTTTTTAAAAAAAAAAATGAAGCATTTGTGAGAAAGAAAAAAGAGAAAAATTATTTTCAAGGGTAGGTAAAGTGCAGATACTGTTGTCTTCCCTTTCCTCCCTCCTCTGCTTTTGACAGACCTAATCTTTCTCCCCCTGAACATAATGATCCCATAACAGATCCCATAACCCCAACTGGAAAAGGCTGTTGTTTCCAGCCTGTGAGAAGATGAAGAACAAATTACACCTCAGCCTGCTCTGTCACAGCGCAAAGACAATAAATCGTGGATGGGGTGATCTGAGACATTTAATACATTTTCCAACAAATTCAGCTAGATCCCTGGGTTCTCATTGGCACTAGCAACGTGCAATAGCCAAATAAACAGAATATTGCCAACACGTCCTCTCACCCAACAGATGTGTGGTTCTTGCTCTTATTGCTAGTGAAGATACAATATAATACATGTGCAGGAGATGACTACAATTTAATTTACACCAGTTGTAGTACAGAAATATAAGCCACCACACAGAGCTGAAATCACAGGGATGGTGCCATCTGTGTGTAATTGTTAGGGTTACGTTTTCCATTACATTTTCTTCTGGAGGAAGGGGAGGATATACAACTGGGTAGCAATCATAACAATCAGGCCTTACAAAATATCAGTCAGAAATCACACTTTCATTTGCTAAAGGGGTGATTTGCATTTCATTCTGACACATAAGAATGGTCTATTTCTAAACAATGTCACAGAAAATTATATGAAATTAAATTTTTATTCCAAATATTGTAAAGCAATAGGCCAACCAGATGGACAGGTATGGCATTACTTCATCTGCGGCATGCTAAGCTTGGCTAAGGGCCTGTGGAGCACAAATGTTGCAGCAGTCCTTAGGAGTTAACAGGCATTACAGTCAGCGAGGCCCAGAAATTAAAAGATCTGGCAATTGTTGCTTTTTGTTTTAACCCTGGAAGAGGCTGGTAGACTGGGAAAATAGCTAGCCAGACTAATCAGCTTGTCATTTTTAAAGGAAAACGTAAGAAAATTTAATTGCAACAACTGAAAACCAACCCAAAATACGTTAAGCTTGAATTTATTTGTTCTGTTGCATATATTTTCTTGGAAAGCAGATACTTAAGATGACCCTGAATACTCCTTGTAGATCTATGAATATTATATAAAGACTCTGCCAAGTCTTCAATCTTTCTGCATCTTCCTAAAGAATTCACTAGTAACTTACACCTAGAAAGTGAGGGCACAGTTCCATGAATATTTTCTGTAGCAGCAAAGCCACTTAGAGAAGCTCTTGATGCATTTGTAGCCAGAAAAGGGGGAAAAAGGGATAACTACCCAACTGCACACACCATGCACTACAAAATGTCTGTGCCGTTTCACGTAAAAACTCTTGGATAGGCCAAAACAGGGATTAATTTCTTTGAAACTCTGACCCCAGCAATCCCCTGTGGGTCTGGAAATACAAACACTCCAGGAGAGAAAAGTTCTGCAAAGCATTCACACCTCCAAAACGACAGTATACCTGTCGGCTTATGGCCGTTCTCCGACATCTTTCAAGATAAGCACTGCAGCCAACATGCTCTTTTACCAAGAAATAGTTAAAAAAACCCCTACATTAAAGAGTTTTACCAAGGTTTGCCCATCCATCATTCTTCAGAACAAAATCTCTGGCAAAACTGCTGCAGGCCAAGACTTTGATGGATAGGGACTGGATGCCCTTCCAGTGAAATCCAAGAATTTCAGCTTCATTGTTTTAACTGTTAAAAGTGGCTTTTTTAGCAAGTGATGCTTGTGAGATAGTACAATAAAATATTTTTTGTTACGTTTAGGTTACAAATTTCTTAAAACCCCTTCTAGACCTGTATATATACATTAAAAAAAAAAAAATAAAATATCAGGCCTGCAGAATGTAAGAGTTAAGCTTCTATCCCCTTAATGTTAAAATGTTAAATGTTTCCAGAGAGCCTGGAACTACAAGTGGGCAGTGCACACTTTAAGCTAACTGGCAAAGAAGTGTTGCTTTAGGCTTAGAAACACTGTTTTCTCACTTCTGGGGCCTGGTTTTATTCCAGTTTAATCCAGCTACAAATTGTTGTCTTGAAAAGCCTGCAGTTTTTTTTAAATGCTTCCCCTCTGCCTCCTTGTAGCATATAATTATCCAGCAATTAACATTCTTGTTTACCAGTGGTGATTTCTGAGTTGTGTCAGTACATGTGTGTTTATGTAAGAGATGGAGCCTTTATTAAAAGCTACATGAACTGACCCAATGCTCTTGGGAAGGATAAGACAAATTGGTGTGGAAAAGTGAAAGATCTTAATGATCCCAAAGGGAGTTGAGTATTAAGACAAAGCACCAAAATAAAATATCTGATTTGTTTTTGCTTCATTTCTTTGAAAGCCCTACCACAGAGCTGGTTCCCCTACCTGATGTAAATAATTGCTTCTGCAGTGTTCAGTCATTAGAGGCTGTCGTGTTAGAACAGTTGCAGGATGATAAAGTACTTTGGAGATAAGTTTACATAAAGAGAAATTAGACCTATCCTGCCAGAATAGTGACTCAGCCTAATGTGCTAGTTCATAGGCTGCCCTGGTCTTGAAAATCATGGTTCAAGTCTTGGCAACAAGGACCAGGTGAACATTGTGTTCTTCACATGGAGCATCAAGTTTCTGGGGCTTTGGCTGTCTGGCACACATGCTTGGAGAGAGGTGCTACTGCACAGTCAATTAAACAGTCTCACTGCCTGAAGCAGCAAAACCCATCTGCTGAATTTCTGTGCAATTAGGCGTGTTCAGCAGCAGAAAAGATCCTCCAGAAATAACCACAGAGTTTAACAAGATGCAGTATTTTCTAGGAGTATTATGCTCTTGTCTGTAAGAGGACCTGACAGCGAGCAGGACCATCGATGGATGGGATGCAGTATAGGATGAGGCAGTCTCTAACACATAGCAAGCAAGATTAAAATAAATGGGCCAGCTGCACGAGTCACAGCTCCAGAGAGCATGAAGGAGAACGCGATGAGGGCACTGGTGTGAATCTGAGAGGAACTGACTGGCATCACGAGCACGCTGGGGAAGCTTGGTCGTAACCTCTCGCTGCAAACCAGTGAAACGTGAGCACAGGACAGTGCAAGACCAGATGCTGCAGTGCACAAAGCAGTTCTGCTGCTACTTGTGACTCACTCACAAACCTGTTTTCTTAGTGTGAATGCTGGTTCATGGATTTTCTGTTGTCTAAGATGTTAAAACATCCCTTCTGCTCATACCTCAGCATTTACTGCATGCTGACAGGGTGACTTACATGTCAAGAAGGAAAACAGACAGTGACAGAGGGAATTCTCAATTGAATGAGTAGAAGAAGAAATATACATTCTTTTCTGCTTTGTGACTTTATATCTGCCACATATTGAAACTGCTGATAGTACACTGTATGTCTTTCAAATAACAAACCAGAGGCCAATGAAACCATTTTAGAAGCATGGCAACAGCTTGCCTTCTATAACAGTTTCTACCTTGAGTTTTTCTTTTAACAACTGTCTGTTCCTGCGGGTGTTTGGAGACTGCCCCAGGGAAAGGCAATGTGAGAACTCTGTTTCACCCATCCGTCCTGCACCAGCCACTGCCACTCCCTGCCTTGCTTTGTTCCCACAGCTATGTTCTTCCCCACCTGCCAAATTGTTGGTGGCAGCACTGTGATGCTCAGACCCAGCTGCAGCCATTAGCACCTCTCTGGCCTAAATATCATATATATATTTATTTTTTTTTAATTCCCTTCTTCCTAAAGCCCTAGGAACCCCTCTCCAGTGCTACTCTGCCCCTGCTCCTCCTGGAAAATAATAAATTGGACTTCAGTGAACTGAAGAAATTATTTCCTTAGAAACTCAATGAGAAACTTGTAATTTCTCTAACATTCTCGTTCATACTGGTTTTCCTTTTTTCCTTCTCTTTCTCCTCACCTATCAGCTATGCATAGGCCTGCCAGTACCAGTTATTTAAACTCATCTAAGCAAACTTCCATAAGCTGTAGGAAGGCAGCAGAAGTACAGGGACTACTCCAACTAGTCTCCTTCAGCTGGAAGATCACAAGTCAAATCAGCAGGTACTAAAGCTCCACTCTGATGATGATTAATGCCCATGCTGACAACTCATGAGCTATTTTACAACCTCAGGGTGTATTATCAATAATAATATTTATTTTAAATTTACAGTACTCCAGAAAAAAACAAACCCTCACATCACTTCAGTGTGCATGAAAAAAATAAAACCACACAAAATGAGAAAGTAGTCCTTTAGAGTCTGCTTCAACACCCTTTGCTCACATTAGATAAGGCTCATTTGCAAGAACAGTTTCCATGTTTAAGCAGTCAGGTTGTAAAACCTTTTGAGAAGTTTGAATCTTTACAAATGTTTTCTTGGGTTCGCTGCAAATTTTCAATTAAGCTGTGCATTATGCTCAAAGACTTCCCATGGATTTACAAGTCCATGAGAATTCCTTTGTCCCTCATTATTTCTACTTGTCTTAAAGCACTATCAAAACTGAGTTCTAAATGATGACAAAATGTTTATCTAAAGCTTGGTTTGGGATTTGAGCCATAAGAGTGTTTTCAGGCAATGGAGTTGTAAATAAGGCTCTGAAGAAAATACTTTGCTGAAGTCATAAGCTGAGATAATGTAATGGGCTTACAAATTTTGTGCTGCAATTTAAAGCTTAGAAGAATTTAGCTGCAAGGCATTCAGTGAAATAACAATAATAAAAGATAATAACAAGAATAACAATAATAACAACAACAAAGACCTACATTTCTACAAATATAAATGTGAGTTTGCATGTAGGAAAACATGGCCAAGCCAGGGAGTAGCAAACAAAAAATTGGAAACAGAAAAAGAAAAAAGCTCTAGATCTGTAGCAACATTTGGCAAGTAGAATTTGGCACTTTGGAATCAACATGCTTTTCTAGTTAAGTGTGCAAACTATATTATTAACCAGAGCAGGATGAATCTTCTGGATGCAGCTGGAGGGAGTAAGAATCTCTTGAACAGCCATATGGGTTTTCAAGTCTGCCTTGAAAAAAACTTTTTCCTGTAGCTTAAATCATCTCATCTCCCCTCTCTCCTGCCCCTAGTTAATGACCCTTACCTATGCTTGTAGGGAAACGTTGGTGTACATTAGAGCTAACACCTTATCCCAGTTGTCACTAAGGTCCTTAGCCATTCATAGAGTGACAGTGCCTTTCAGACACCTCTGTTTCAAAAGCACAGGTTTCTCTGACCTCAGCTAATGGGGACATGTTATTGGTAGCATTGCACCTTTCTCACCCAGACCCAATCAGCTCCTGTCCATCTTTCAGAGGGCACTATTAGATACATCCATGAAAACATCCCACGTTCCAATTCTTAAGTACCCCAGAGCTGTGTTTTTGTTTTGTGAGCTCAAGTATGTTAAAGGCTGTAAAGAGCTGTGAGTGGAAAATGCAATAGAAAGTGAAATTATATTTTTCAAGTGTGGGGTGAAGGTGAATCCAATCACAAAGCAGAAAATTCAGTGATGACTTAGTCATTGTGAACCTTTCGTGCAAATGCAGCTAAGGGCACTTATCGGTGTTGTGGTGAAAGCATGAAACACCCCAAGAAACAAACTGGGGAACCGCTCCAATCACACAAAGGAAAAACCTAACAAGAATTTAATAGGATAACATAATCTCAGCAGCAAAATGACTGAGGTGTTTCATAGGCGAATGTAATGCTAAAACCACCCTTCCACAGCCTCAAGAAAAACTGCGCTACAGCAACGCCGCAAACTTGACGCAGTGTATTTTCCAAAGCGCAAAGAGCCAAGAATAATATAACATCACCAAGCAGACTTCAAAGCCCAGTTCCTCCACTCACTCCTTGCTCCTGTGCATCCCTCTGATGCCAAAGCACACATGGATCGGAGGACTCTGCTCAGCAGCTGCTCACGATGTTTGACAGATTTCCCAAACTCTTACAGCACTTGTAAAAGAAGTTTCCAATAGAGGCAGCACTTTGACTGTTGCATTTACAAGAAGCAAAGATAAAACCAAAGAAGAGGCTTGTTTATTGATTGACTGACAGAATTTGCACTTATTTCCTGGAAAAATACATCAGTGTAACTGTGCAGAATATTTTCCCGTGGGACTGCAGATGTTTGCAGAAGTACATGGAAAGACTTATTGCTCTGGGAGGGAGTAAAGTCATTTTGGGAACCATCTACAGATACTGACAACAACGACTTGTTCATTCAGTGATTAATTACCTTACTCTATGAACTATCATAAGCTGGCAAAACTGAAAGCATCCAATTTCATGAGCTACTATATTTTCAAAGACAATACATTCATACTCCACCTACAAAGACTTTAAGAAGGAAGAACACTTGATATCAGACTGTATAAGAAGCATATTGGCAGACTAAAGATTTATAAACAAATCTGGAAAACAAACCATTCAGGAATGGTAGCTGAAATCCTCACAACTACTGTGCTAGTCATGTAAGTAACAGGTTTTCCTGAGGTTTAATGGTGCCCTTCTGCTCTTGCCCAGTATGGGACACTATGGGCTGAAGAAAGGGTGGCAGTGACCCTGCAGAGCTCCAGGCTGCTGCCCTGGATGGGATTTCAGAGTGAAATCACCAGTGGGAACTCTACAGGCACGCTAGTACAAGGGGTTTAATTGGCAGATTTTTAATGAAGCCTGAAACCTAAAGCAGACATGAGTCAAGATCATAAATTGTCATCAGAGTTGTTGTTATTATTATTTGTAATTTATTGAGTTTTAGAAGGGTGTCTGAAACTGTATGGAAAAGACAAGTGATACGGTCCCTGACCTAAAACCATACTGTGAGCACTACTGGACCCAGCTGGTAGTTTTGCTGGCTCCTGTGGCTGCCTCTTGAACTAGGGCCGAGTTCACTATTGGTAGCAAATCTGTGACTGCCTTATAGTTTGGATGAACAAAATATTCACCTTCATCAACTCCAACACCCACCCCAAATATTCCATTTCACTGCCCACTCAGATAATTGGATGGGAAGTGGTTTCCACTAGGCTCAAGATAAATTTTTTTTTTCTGGTTTAATAAAAGGCAGCATCAAAAAGTTGTTCTTGCCTGCAAATGCCACACATAGCCAGCGACATGGTCTGGCAAGGACAAGGAGATTAGCTGTGCTCCTTACAAGGCAGCATTTCCAAACATTCCATTAAGGCCATTAAGGTCAGATCAGTCCCTGTGCTCCCTGACAACAAAATTGGGGCAAAGAAGACTGAACTTGGCTCTTGTTTTGCTCCTTGGTGGTTGTTTTGCCTATTTGCACAGGGGTTTATAACTTGGCCACAATCTTGCGAGCTCTGGGCTGCATGTAAAAGATTGAAGGCAGAAAGCACATTTGCTAAACAGAAGTTCACAAAAAAACCCCAAGCTTCTTTTAATACTAAAGCCACTAATAAAAAAGTGAAATGCTAGAAATAATAGAAGCCATGTGAGCTGATGGAAAGAACAGGTAGAAGGTACCTTGATGTTCTACACTCCAGAGTTTTCCTATCAGCTCTGCCACTGGTGCACTTAATTCATTGGTTTCCCTCAGCAGTATAACAGAGAAAGTGGTACTCATGCTATGAAAATGCTCTGTGTTTAATAGGTTACTGGTTTTAAAATGCTTCAAACATGAAAGTCATATACACCACTGAGGCAATTTCAGTTTTAAATAGACAATGAGTGACATTAGTTTGATGTGCGAAAATTTATATTGGCATTGTAGAAAACCCAAACTACTGAAGGCATCAAACCTTGGAAAATAACCAAGAGCTTATTGCATGAACCAGTGTTATTAGGACTAAGCATCTGACCTTTGCTGTGTTATTAAAATACTTTTTTTTCGTGCGAGAGCAAATAGTTTTTTCAAGCACAAGACAACACATCTGCGTGGCTAAAACACATACAGATCCTTCAGCTTCCTCGGACAAATGACTGACCATGACCTGTTTGCAGCTACTGCTTCTGAAAGACCTTTGAAGGACCTGCTCAAGTGCTCAAATATTTTGTGTTCGCATTGAGAGGGCAACAGAAGAGGATCAGTGCCAGTCAAGATGCTTTTGAACTTTAGAATATGCCTTCAAAAACTACTGTAGATATGATCATCCTTTCCGATGACTGGGACCACATGACTGCAACACTAGGATGTCCTCACACAGTGATCCTGTTCTTTCCATGCTATCTGTAATCACCTCCTCTTAACCTCCAAATCTCAGAACAGCCATAACCTCACTCTCAGTCCAATAAATAACTCCAAGTGATCCCAAGACTCTTCTGACATCTGTCCTTTCTGATCTTTCATTTTCTTTACGCACTTTGGAGTTGATAACTTTTAGCTTTCTGTTACTTAAACACCCCACAGGTGTTCTACCACTCTGTTTTTTGAAACTAACCTCTTCTGCAGTGTGTTTCTGATCAGATTCCTTCAACAACTACACATTAGTGCATTGTGTGTACTTAAATAATGATTTTACTTCAAACAGCAAATTCAGATTCAAACCCTAGGATACTTGAGATACAACTTGCCGTAAAATTAATTAACTACACATGTCCAGCTGGAATTTTACTTTTTTCACACAGTATGTTTAAGAATAATAGACGCTATAACAATTATTTATACCACAGACTGGAATGGCTTGGGCAAAAAAAATGAGAAACTTTTAAAAAACATGTTTTTAAAGATAAAGCCAACTAGCTTTTCAGCTTGAAATTTAGGTTTTGCAATAAAAGGCATACTACAAAACATTCTACCATTGGAAGTGCTTTAAAGAAATAAAGTGAATTTAGAAAGTTCATAGTTATTTTTGTGAAGGGAAATGTGGTGGGGAGTTTGGATTCGAGATTGCACGACATCATAAGTCTTGGAATATTTGGAATTCTTGAAAGACAGTGGAATTTCCAGAGGACTAAAAGAAAGCTGATGGTGTGCCAGTTTTCTAAAAAGGGTAAGTTGGACAGCCTGGCCAAATACAGCCTGGTCAGCCTCACTTAGACAAGAAAGTACAGTGATAACAGCAAGCACAGTGATTCAACCCATGCAAATCAGTTCAAGAGCATTTATACTTAATCCAAATCAGTACAGGTATACAGATTCTGGCGGAACTTCAGAAAGAGCTGTTCACTGGGAAGCCAGAAATACAAAAAATCAACATGGTAGATATTAAGAGGATTTAAAATTAACTAAATGACAGTTCTCTACATTTAAATGGGGAGCCAGAAATCTACTTGCTCACTGATAATCACAAGGTGATTTTGACACTACATTAAAATACTTTATTGGTGACTGGGAAGAGACATAAAATCAGTATTGACCAAGGATGATTGTAAAAAACATTGTTGGAGCAGAAAGTAGAAAGAGCTTGGTCACTGATGAAGAGTGACCTGCATCACGTGGTAAACTGGCCAACACAACGTCAGTATAGTCAAATAGAATGTCAGACATTTAGCCTACAGCCTTACTGCAGGGGCTTTCATCTGCTCAACAGGAACTCCAAATCCTTTTCAGGGGTCATGGTAGATAAGCAGTTATCAATAACTCCCAAATGCAACAGCACAGCCAAACATGGAATATCTCATATGGGAAGTGTGGTTACATCATCTCTGGGTATAGTACCGGTGTAGCTACTATTCCAACACTGTAACAGGTTTGGTATTGACAAATTCTGACTTGATCTTATTCAGTTTGGTTCAGGATTAATAACTGAATATGTTCTGGGTAAGGGTGTGTAGGAGCTACATTGGTTTAACTTACTCAGTAGAGGATTCCGTGCTAACTTTGTAAGTACCAAGAAGAAGAAAAGAATCTAACAAGAGAAACATTTCAGTCTAGAGACAAGAATGCTTTCAAGTCCAGTGGGTAAAAGTTACACAAATACAGGCTAGGAGTTAAGGAACAAATTTAAACACTCTGGTTACCAACCATTGGAATAACAGAAGACAGACTGGGATGAATCAGTGGAAATTGTAAGATCAGGATTCTTCTAGTTCAACAGGGATTAATCCCTGTGATCCATAACTGTTCTACACTACCACAGTAGCTCACTTTTGATGATAAGCTTTATGATCTATAAATCACCGGAACATGTCACCTTCCCAAAACTAACAAATGGGAGAAATGCACAATCTAGCCACATCAGAGAAGGAGGGTAAAGAGAGGATAGGCATCAAGGTTGGCACGGTTATACTGTATTTATTACCATGCAGTCTGGTTAGTGCCTCACTGTGTCCACATGGCACTGTCCTGTGCCATTCAGGCATCTCCTACAGGAGGATCAAAGTGAACCCAGTCAGATCAGGTTGTGTTGTTAACATTTGAGTAAAATATAATTCAGTATTACCTTCAAGAGAAAATAACATTGCAGGATTTAAATATTCAGATTTTAATAATACAGAATGTTTTTATTACTAACACATGCAAAGAAAATAATGCAATGTGAAGTTTACGGGAATATCTCGTGCTTTTATAAACAGTGATCGAAGTTCATATTTGTATTCATTCCTGTCTGTAGAACAAATTTTCTATGACCTTTCTGGGATGCAGACTATTTTAGAATATTTTTTTAAAAGCTCATAGTTACCTAACAGCTTTGAGCTGGCATGAAGGCACGTGATGCACAACATGGACTTTATAAATTTTTATGAAAGATCAAAAGGAAAGCAGAAAGCAGCCAGCATCAAACAGGCACACACATAATAACAAATAACAAGGATAAAGCTTTTGTGACCAATACTAATCCAAGGGCTTGGATGTTGAACTCTTAGTCTGAGTGCCCAGAAGGGATGGAGTGAGGACCCTAACTTGGAATTTCCTGGCTGTCGTCAATTCTGTCACAACCGTAACGCGTTTCAACATGTTTTCAGCTTTTAAATTTTTTCCCTCCTCTTTAATATAGTCTAAACTAGACATAAAATGGAAAAAATGTACTATTTCCACTGAGCACTGATGCCTTGGACATCTGCTTCCAAGTGTTATTCATCACCACACAGTGTAACAATCTGAGCAAGTTCGATGTACCTTTTGGAAAAAGTGAGTCTCTGTGATTGCTTCTCATAACAAAGCCTGCCCTTTCCCCTCATAATTAAACCTCTATGTACATTCATAAAAGAAAAGTACAACAGTCCACCTACTTGTCCCATCAAGCAGTAGCATTTGCATTATTTCTTTTTAGGGTCAAACACCCTGCATTGTAGATGGCAAAACGGGTGTCCCATACTCCCTTTTGTCATGCATAGTTTCCACTACTTTTTTATTTTTCAATCTACTCCCATCCCACTGTGGCATAATTTTATGCTCCTGACAAATGTGGAGTAAAGAGCAAGGAAAGAACTGAACAGATGTTGTGAAAGGACAAAGGTGCTGATGAACACCTTTATGTTATGTGTTATGGAGTGGGCTAAACTGGACGGCCTTGGGAAACCCACTCAGTGTTTCTGCTACAGGCAGCGCCAAATACTTGCAAGGTATTTCATACATTAAAATTTAAAATGACTGTGTCCCCTACATATTAGGGAATTTTCTTTTAAATTTACCTTCTCCAGATGTTTGCTAAACATGTGGCTGGAGACCAAACCTTCCTTACAATTCCATCCTCAGCACTAAGAGTTCTGAGGTCACACACTGGCTTGCACAACAGGTGAAAAACAAACATCGAGTGCATGCCTTGGACCTTAGATTTTTAACCCCATCTTTTTACCCAAGGAAGCCCAGGTTACACTTGGTCACAAATGAAATAAGTTGGTTAATGGAAGCCAGTAGATTAGCACCCAGAATCCGAAACTTTAATGAATGAAAAGAATATTGAGAAGGTCACTAATCACAGAATCACTGTGAAGAAGTTCTTCCTAATGCACCTGCCTTACACAGTGCAATTAAGCAGAACAGAAACTTATCTAAAAACATGCTATAAATCAAGCGGGTTTTTTTCTTCCAACTATTTTTACCTATAAGCATCTTTTATCCTGAAGGTAGACTTGGAAAAAAAAGCACTTGATGTGATTTTTCTCTCCATCTGTTCAGTTTTAGATAAGGTCGTGTTACATATATGCGTGGATCTGTTCTTAGCAACTCAGGCTTCTGTCTGTGGTAACAGTGATAATTCGGTGGTTTTATGTTTTGCCTAGATAAATTTGAAATAGCCTGTAGCTGGAATTGGCTGTGGCAGATATTGGTCCGTCATGGCTCCATCAAGAAGTGCTTCAGCAAGAAGGAGGTGTGTGTAGTTAACACTGTTCTGCTTTTGAAATCTCCTCAGTGTTTCCATACAAACTGAACTGTCCTTTGTTGAACGCAAGCAGTTAAGGATGATTCAGATAAAAAAGCAAGATCAAACTTTGCACAATTATGTTCTCCCTTTAAGATAATACTTGCTTGCATCTTACTCCTAAGTATCATTCTACAGAGATAAAAACCAAGAAAATCAAACAAATGTTACAGCAGTGATGTTTGTCATTGATTTTTTTTTTTACTCTCTACAGAGAATTATCACTTAATTCACTACATGAAGTCTCTGGCAGCAAAAACAGAAGTGGGGGAATAAACATGCATCTCCTTTGTCATATGTAGCACGCTGAAAAGAATGAAGTTCCAGGTAAGGATTTTTTTTTCTTTTTTTAAATATGAAGTATCAGAAAGAAGTGATGGCAATTACCACTGGTAATTTAGTAAATCTTAACTTGCTGATGTGTACAGCAGTAAGATGAATTTGGACAATTTCTGTGACTAGTCATAAGTCAAAAAACAAAGTCTGTGAACAACTAGCTGCGATGATTCCTCTTTGGTCTTGTGCAGGACACTCACATGCATTGTGCTGCCAAGATCTTAATATAGATCTTAGCCAAAGCCTACAGAAATCCAAAAATTTATGCTCAATGTCACTCTTTTGAAAGAATCTGGGCTCTGACCTGGGGTGAAAATTAACTTCAGCATACTCTTTTACAAAGTGTTGACATGGAGACATTACTTAATTCTTGTACAGCAAGGGTGACTCGTATGGATCATTTAGGACTGTCAAAACAGACTGTTCTGGGACGAAGGACTTGCTCCATGTGAGCTCTGTTCGCCGTATCAAATTATTAGGGAAGAAACCACGAGCTTATTGCTCATATATTTGGGGAGCATTGAAATATTAACAAGAAAGAAGAAAACAAAAGTGAGGATGATGTAACAAAATCATTTTAGTTGCAGTTTGTAGTAAACACACTAGTCAAAAGTACAACAACTAGCTATGCCAGTGCTCATTTTAGGGATTCGTTTTCCTTTGCTTTCATTCTCAAATTAAGCAGTTCATTTATCCATATTTGGTCTTCACCCAGGAATGATGACCCCCCCTATGCTGGTAAATCCAAGTATATTCTGTTAGTTCTGATCCTGACAGTGACAACATTCAGAACAAGATGTAGGGAATGGAAAGGTACTTAAGAGCAAATATTAGACTTAACACTGAAAATTTTCATAGTAGGGCAGAAAAAGGATAATTTAATTGTTTGCAGTTTGTCTGTGAGGAGAAAATAGCTGTAAAGAAATGGCTTAACGTGTCTTACAAATGTGTCTTATAAATGTGTCTTACAAAAGATGAGGTACTGCCTTCACTGCTCCCTGGAGCTGGCCAGTGCTCAGTGCCAGAAACAGCAAAGCACAGGTAGGAAGCTGTTCTCCCCTGCCATGGTGAATACACAGGAGCAAAGGCTCATTTTGAAGTATAGATAGAATATTTTTGCTTGAAAAGCTTGCCAGAACTTAATATAAAGAAAGAAGGTGCTTTGCAAAGTGACTAAAAGTGGCAGTGCACAGAACAGGCTGGGAATTGGCATATTTTCTTGACTGAATATCAGCAAGAAATTTTGGATTTTCTCCTTTTTTTTGGAACTTCTCCTTTCCACTAAACCGAAATTACCAACTCTGACCCAGGGCATGTTTCAGGGAGCAGGGGAAAATATTAAAATAAATTTAAAAAAAATCTCACTTTTCTAGTGAAAAGGTACAGTCTCTTATAAACTGCTGTGGATGTAGAAGCCCTATTTGCTTTCTCTCACCTCCTCTGTAGGACCCAGCAATAATGATATGATGAACAAACCCATCGGACCCATTATAACCTCCCTTAAACTGGTCAACAGTATGCCAGTACCTTATACTTTTTTAAAGCAACATCACGAAGTTGGAGTCTGGTACAAAATTAACTTCTGGAATGAGGCACAAATGACATGGCACAAAACATGTAAAAGAAATATTTTCCTTCTGAAGACTAAAGTTCTAAGGAAAGTCATATCTTTGCTGGATCTCATGATCGTACGGACCTCAAATCACTCGTGAGAAGGTCACTGTTCTTGTTGGAGTAACATATCTCCCAGATCAATGACAAAATCAGGAACAGGACTAAAACTTCCTGACTCAGTCTAATGTAGGGACAGTCTGCCTTGGATATGGTCTACTCTGTCCTGGGCAGAGGGGAACAGTGATTATCAAATGTCTCAAAGTAAAATAAAGGTAGAGTCTACAGCAGGGGAGTCAGGGCATAACGTAGCAGCAGTGGTTCAGTCCTTCTTCTGAACAAAAGGTAAAGAAGTCAAAAGCTTGCTTCTAGGAAGATAGGCAAAAAAAAAAAAAAAAAAAAGGCTATATATTTCAGCCCAGATATTATGGTGCGGGCTGAGAGAGACAGGAACTTGGCATCATTCTTTGGAAGAAATATCAAATCATTGTCACCACTCCCTGACGAAAGTAGTTGCACTAATGTTTACACTGGCATTTTTAATTCTGGCACAGTTATCCTTCAAGAAAAATTCCTTTAATTCAAAGTTTATAACTCAGCTGTAAACACAAACTACAAATGTAACTACAAAACAAAGAATCACATGCTATCTAAAAATAAAATCAGTTTAGTTTATTTTTAGTATGAGAAAAATACTTATTTTTCCAATTTTTCCATGTTGCTTTTTTTTCTTTGGTGCCTTATTCCTCCCTTTTATTTTTGTTTCCTAGAGAAATATCACTTAAGCATTTGCGATCCACTTTTACCTCCATAAACTTGACTGAGAACCACATCAAACCCAACAATGTTCTCCTTCAAAAGAACAGCAAGCCACTTAAGCTGCACATTCTACTTGCTACTGAAAATAGTGTGAGAGATACTGTATTTCTGTCCCCTTCCCTTGGTGTGGACACAGCAACATCCTGAGATGGAGAAAGGGAAAACCAAGCTTGTCATTTCAGCTGTACCTATCCACTGCTGCTAGATACCAAAAACTCCTCTGTCAAGAGAGAAGGAGAGGTTCTGTTTGGCATGGCATTAGAGGGATAAACAAAAGGCAAAACATCCCAAAGTGCAGCTGAACAGCTCTTTTAAACTCATGGTGTAGCCATTGAATCAGAAAACAGCTGGGATGGAAAATCTGATATTTCTTGGCAGCCTGAGTAACATTTTCTTCTCACTGGTGAAAAGTATGATCCCAAAGGTTTATAATTAGGCAATAATTAATCAGGCATAGAAGCACCTCAGCAAATGACACAAAGCTTCAACATCTCTGAACATTCCTCCACTTCTTTCTGCTTTATCCAAAATACACTGTGAAAATCAAACTCTAAAGCTAAAGACTGAGAGGCTGCCAGGTGGGCCAAGGAAGTACATAGCACCAGTCAACAATAACACTGAAACATGCCAGCTTTTCTGCTCTACAGCTAGTCCAGAAGGGGAAGATCCACACACCACCGTGGCTTAGTGAGTCTTGCAGATGCCACTCAAAAGGTAGTAGGAGAGACATTCCAGTGAAAGCTGCGACTACAAAACCCATTTAATGAGAAATATTTTGGCTTGTGTTCATGTGACAAGGACCATCCGTCAAAATGCACTGGAAAACATCTCTGGAGGCAGAAATACCTACTGTAAAATACTGTACCTATAGAACAGGTGCAGCATATGGGACTGATAACCAGCTCCCCTGTTTGGCCTCTTGGACTGTCATGTTTCAAACCAGACAGAAGCATCATCTGTTGGGACTGTCAGCTAAAATTAAGAAGCTTGGAAACGAAACTGTTCCCTTACAGGTGTAAAGAGCAATCCAGCCAAAACAAAGGAGACTCAGCAAGATTTCTTGTAACACCTTGATAACCCTCCTCCCACCTCAAATAAACACTTAAACCACACTACATCATCAGTAGTACTGCCTTTAACAAGAAAACATGTGTAACATACAAAGCTTTCTACAGACTGCCTTAGAAACAGAATCTTTAAAGAAAACGCCTTCATCTTTATCTAAATTTGGTGGCATAAGAATAGCTTTGCTAAAATGCAGATTGTCTTTGTCAAAATAGATATAAAAATTCTAGTTCCACGCAGTCAAAACCCAGCACATTACTTGCTTCACCTTGCTGAAATGTTACGAACTACAGAGCCATATAAAAAGCCTTTGCATTTACCATGAGTGAGCGTGAACTGGCAATAACCATACTCCCAAACAAGTAGATGACTAATTTGACTGCTGTCAAAATCTTGGGTTTATACCAAGCATTTCAATCCAACACTCACAAATGACTACGGTGCCACTGAAACAGAACCACTTTTGTGGCAGACAGTGGCACCTAAAAACACATCATACAACGTTTGAGGGAAATAAAATGTTGGCAAAGATAACTCCACTTCTGTGAAAATTGCTCTGGGAACTTTCAAGTGCATGCAAGTATTTTCAATTTATGTAGTTTCAACTACATAAAGCAGAGACAAGACCTCAAGATTACAGTTTAAGTTTTCTTCTTCACTCCTCATCTTAACAAACTGAATAATACTCAACTTGTACTTCATCTTCTCCAATTCACTGTTAAGACCAGCTGCTGTACATAAAGCTGAGGAGGAACTAAAAGTATTTTCTAAACATATGCTTAACTGTGGGCAGGATTTGACCTAGAGAGAGGTGGAAACAACAAAGTTGTTCCTCCATCACTGATGTGAATATATATGGCAGGAGTGCTGGAATAGTTGCGTGCAATCACCGTTTTGGAGCAAGCTCTGGCATAACTCAGTAGAAACTGCACACTCAAGTACATACATAAATGGAGATATAATCTTGCCACTTGAAAATTAATCAAAGTATATAGTTATTCTATAACCTGAATCTGGAAAGAGATTTAGAAGCAAATAGTAAATTGGCTGAAAGATGCATCTTTAAAGGAATGGAAGAGGGAGTGTCAGGATAATAAAATAAAGTATTTTGACTTTTTATTGTCAAACATACTTTTGCTTTGAGCTTGACATGAAAAGGATTAGGTCACTTAAGAATATAGCAAAATTTATTGCAGGTTTATTGCAAAACAACTGGAAATGCCCAAGAATTCTTCAGTTCTTCTATTTGATCATTCCACCCACTGCACTCAGTGGAGTCAGATCTGGTTATCAAGGAGCACATCTGTGGCTAATACTTAGTGAATATTTGTCTTTTTAGCTGGAAAAAAACCTGCCGACAAAGCCTTTTGGAGAATATGGAAAAGGGGAATGCATACTCACCAAGTAAAAATCTTAAGATCTTTCTAATGCACATTCTGTTGGAACAAGTAATGTTGAATAATTATGTCTACTTGGTCACAAAAAAGCATAAACAAAAACCAAACAGACTCCAGGAAACAAGATCTCTAGTTTTCCATATGCTATATGTGTTGATGGTGTACTCGGGCTGCTTCCCTTTGCAGCTGCTAACACTTTGCAGAAGGGCTGTGACTTCTCACTCAGCTATTGTCTCCCTGCTCTGAATGCATGGGCTCTGTGGTGATTAGGTCTGAACAGGACAGAAAAGTATGTCCAAAAAGGTTTCTTTGGGGAAACTGGTATCTGCTGAAGATATCAAATATAAACAACATATAAAGCCGTTACAATGTCCCTCTTGGAACTTCAGTGTTATCCAGTTTCACCAAGTTGCCAAGAAATGCTATTAAAACTTGGCAGCAGCAGTGAAGAAGCACTATAATGCCATGTCTTGTGTTCATGACAGTTTCAGGGTGCAACGGGCCTCCTCCTGATCTTGCTTACCATGACAGAAATCCAGTAACGTCAGTGGAATTCCTCCTCATTTGCACGCATCAAAACAAGTCAAAACAGGCTTAACTTTACACCAAAAGACAAAGCTAATTTGCCACTTTCTGGGGTGGGATCACCCCTTCTGAAGTTCTGTTGATTACCTTGAAGAACAGTTAGAACTGGAAAATTCAAGTCTCCTAATGCAAAATGGGGTGCTACCAGCAGTCTTATATCTACATGATTTTATGGGGGAAAAAAGTATATATAAAAATTTTGAATGGCACATGTGCAGGTTACAGCAGATGCTCAGAGATCCAACGATCATAAGCAGCATGTTCCCACACTCATTTGCAGGCTCTCTAATGCCCAAGCTGTGGTCGAGGAGTTTGACAAAAGCCCACACATAAGCTAACAGCAACCCTGAAGGTATCAGTTATGGAGCTGTATATAAAAACCCAAAGAGAGGAAATTCTATCAAAATAGATTTTCTAATCAGTTGAAGAGTTAACTACAGATATACTAGACTAGCAATTAAAAGCTGCTGACTAAAAGATGTGTTTTCTATAGCTAAAATCAAGAACTTTTCAATATAAATCAAGGTATAGCTACTTATGTGCAGGAAATAACTCCTATAAAGCAAGACATAAGAATTACAGTGGAGCAAGTCAGCACAATAAAATCCCCAAACTATAGGAACACAGATGACAGCAACAGATATACAGATTCAGCTCAAAACAGTGAAAAAGTTACCATAAAACACCCACTATATAATGAGATGCAATCAGAAGTGGTTAAAAAAAGAGAGACAAGATGATGAATTTCTAAGAGTTAAAAATCTTGGTATTAGGAGTAAAAGAACTGCAAAAACACACTTGAAAATTGGCAATTTGGGAGGGGAAAAATATTGCTCATGATATAATATCTACCTGGTAGTTTTCTGGTATGATGGGAGCTTAGTTAAAAGATAATTAAATTCACAGCAACAATATATATGCATTTTATATAGTTTATATAATGCAATTATTAAATTAGACAGATTTCATTAAAAATGTAAAAGTTAAAATTCTACGAGTAATAAAATCTACTTCTCCTGGTGAATTTCACTGCTGCCCCTTGCAGGAATTAAATGTTTCTTGTGACTAATCAAGAAGGAAGTAACATGCCCTGTAAATACATATATTTACATGTAAACGTTGGCCAATTGTTGAGTCTTATACAAATGAATTTATGGCATCTTGAAAACTGTTTTATTCCTTAATAAGGAATGAGGTGATATGAGAACAAATCCAAAGAAAATGCTCAGAAAAGGTGAAACGGGTGTTTTAAAGGTTGAATAACTGTATGACCTCGGAAACAAATTCATGATACACGCAAGTCCTCCAGAGATAATGATTTCAAACCTGGTAAATAAACCACTAGACTGTTTCCTTTCTCACCACTTTTGCTGGTGGAATTATCAGTCCCCTAATACCTTCCTCCACAAATTTCCTTCTTTATGCTTCTATTTACTTCAGTAACTTAAGGAGAGGAGCACTGAGGATCCCTGTCCATTTTTATGAGCCAGCTGGGTACACGATCACGTGCATCAGCAGAATTAACAGCACCATCTCTATTTGACAGAACAATCTGTGTGAAGACTATGGTGCTCATGCTTACACCTGTCTATGTTCTTAACCAGAAAACAGGGATCTACAACAAAGGAATATGAAGCTTACTGTAATTCTAAACTTTAAGTTGGTCATACCTAGCAGAGATCTACAACAATAACTGAGAAGCAGTGTAGTCCATGAGCTGAAACATCAGTTCCAAGGCCTTTCAGTAAGCATGTTTTTCTGGAATATCCCCTTAGAAATGTTTTCTTTAAGTTTGTTAAAACAAGTGAGGCCTGCCCACCCTCTTATGTCTTGTTTGATTGGTTTCTTTCCAAGTATGACATGATCCCAGTCCATGTGGTTTAAATTAGGGTGAGGCGCTTTGCAATGCTGTGACCAAAAAAAAAGAGTAAGTCATAACAAAGCCAACCAACTGCATTAACGTGTTTAGCAAGACCACAGCTATGATTGCTTAATTCTACAGAGCAGAGCCATGCGAAACACAGCCACAGATCAGCCACAGCAATGGATAATGCAAGTTTTTCCTCCCCCCATCTCAGCACCATCCAGGATATTCCTTTGCCACTGTCGAGGGTATCGTTTGCCTCCCCAATCATTTAAATGCCAATTTTCACGCAGATTTGGTAAACATCTTTGATGCTGCCTCTTAGTCAAGGAAAACACCAAATGATCTGGCAAGACCCAAAGATGTTTAGGCACTTCTGTACTGTAATTACCCTCCACACTAACTCAGCTTTCACGTCTCAAGGTCTGAAGTCATTAAGTTACTGATACCATTTACAGATGACTCCAAGTTCACATAAACTGAAATTAAGAAGTGTGACAACTTTGGCAGCCAGGGTCTGTCGAGCAGCACAGAAATTAGTACATCCAATGAACTGAATATTGTCTCAAGACATGAGTGATATCAATTGCAGAATAATTTGAATACTTGGTTATAACATATTAAAATAAGCATTTCTCCCCCTCCCTCAAGCTCCCCAAACACAACAGCCACGGGCTGAATTCTCACGTCAGCCTATGGCAAACTTCAATTGTGAGGGAATGGGAACATTCTCCAAAAGCAGAACTTCTCTGAGCATGGCTTCACAGAGAAGCAGCAATTTCTCAGCAACATCTACACTGTCATCATATCAGTAAGTATCCAAGATGGACAGTAAATGGTCCTCAGATTGATTTGGGAGTCTTTATCATGACTGAAAATAAGCTACCAGCATTTGTGCCATGAAGGGAGGAGTTAGCTGGTGTCTGGTTCTGCCTGTGGACAATCTGTCAACTACCAACTCCCCCGGCAGCAAGGTACCTAATAAAATGAGGCCAGACTAAACAGGAGCTACAGGCTGATCAGTGGATTTGACTTTGTCTTTACTCCATTGTAATTCAAACCTAGCAGTTGTTATTTAATATTCAGGCTACCACATTAAAGTAGCTGGTCTCTGTTGGCTGTTCTTCCAACCATGGCTCCTGTCCCGCTTGCTTTCTGCTCTAAGTGCCAGATCAAATTTATACCAGTTTCCCTCCATGTGTTGTTCTGTCTGCTGGACAGATTTCCTGGTCTCCTGATCTCTGAGCAACCACTCACAATGCTCCTGGGAAATCACAGTTTGGTGCAAACATCAATATCTTTGGTGCCTAGTAGTTGCTCTCCTTAAGGTATGTGCCTCCCAGGCTTTCACCAGATGTCCTGTCTTTCATTGTTTGCCTTTACAGAACATTGTCAAGCACTTCCATGAAACTGTACTGCAACAGCAATGACATTTATAAGGGTTTGAAAGAGCACAACAGAGTAACTGAAAACACCATCACTAGACAGCTCAGCAACTTGTCCATAGGTTTAACCACATCACAGACCCAGAGTCTGTTTTTACACTGCCAGCAAAACTACGTGTGACTTTTCTAAGAGGCCAGATACAAGCACTGGAATGGATCTTTACAGCTTGGCATTGCTGCTGCCCTCTGAGGAAGAACAGTATGATGAGGTGGGAGAACAGCACCACAGCCTCGTTTGGTCTAATGGATAAAAAATGTAGACAAACTATTTTTAGATGAAAGCATGAAAACATTCTGCTTGAATTAAACTCAGAACCAACTTGAAAAAGCAAGAATAGATGCAAAAATACTTTTAGGAGAAAAATATGTTTAAAATTCTCTAAAAAGAGTTTGGAAGATGCACTTCCTCGCAGACTCACACAAAGTTTAGAAATGAACCAACAATCAGCACTCTCTAACCTCCAAACACTCTTCAAAGCTGTCTGCACTCCCACAGGAGTTTTGAGAATGCTTTGAATGAACACAGTGATGGCACGAAGCAGCATCCACATAAATGAAGATAGCAGCTATGTGTTTGCAAACTGGAGTAAATCAGTGCAAAGAAGGGATAATCACAGCAAGAGGCTTTTCAAGAACAGATGTTTAAAAAAAGCTTGTCTTCCTTTTACATCTATTTAATTATCCTTTGTCACCTACAATCCTTTCTTTCCATACATATTCCTGGGCTTTAGTCAGGATAAAAGTCTGAAAACCTGCAGCTGGACAGCAGAGCAGAGAGGGGAGGGCTGGAAGGAAGCCAGCTTGTGATTTCTCCGAAAGGTTCTACTCCAAACCAATTGGTTGTGCCAGAGATCACTCACCCCTCCTGCCACATTAGCTCTGTTCTGATGCCTCAAACTGAGTTTCACATTGACATAACTTAGTGACAAAACCTTTATTTAAAGAAAAAAAAGATGCCTACATTACATGCTGCAGAGACAAATGCTGATAAACTGCACAATGTGAGTTTAAAGTACTTAATAATTGTTAGGGCTATATTACTTATCCATAGACATTTAAGTAATGCTCTTTTTTTTAGCTCATAAAATGTAACAGTGCTGCAATTTCATCCTATGCGAGATTCTTCTCATAAAAAATATGCTTGCAGATGTGTTTTCAGGAGAGAAAAAAAACAACAGTAGCAGCCTGAACATACCAGGTTCCTTTCCAGGTTGTTCAAAGTTACACTTACACAAGTCGGGTCACGTACTACCAGATCACCCAGCAGCACAGTTTGATCTGGATCAGGTGTGGGGACATGATCACATTTTTTCTAAAATTAGCCACTAGCCCCAAAGTGGGTTTTATGCCAGCTTTACATGGCTTTCTGCCAGCAGCAGGGCAACAGATCATATCAGACCTAGCAGAAAAGCACACCAGTACCACAGAGAAAACCTGACCCAAAATAAAGTCAACCAGTACGAATTTAATGTACTTAGATATTCTGAACACAGTGAATTTATACTAGGAGAATACTTTCTTCTTATCTGGTACTAAAAACAGACTTACTGTACTTTTAAACTATGGTGCAAGTGCAAAGTGGAAGGGCCAAACTGATAAACATCTATTCTGGTGTTTGGCACCAGGCTGGAAACAAAATACGCAGTAGGGCTGGAAATGCAGCTTAGCAGAGAAAGCAATTAACAGAAAGCTATAATAAAGCAGAGCTTCCCATCACAAAGCACTGCTCCTCACATCCACATGATTCCTGGAAAGAGGACAAGCTATTAAGCAAGAGGAAATTACACTCTATGTAATGAGGCCAGTTATGCTTGGTTTACACACTACTGGGTGTGTAAAACTTAGTCTGAGTTAAGAAGTTTTAGCAGCAACATAGGTTGTTTGACAAATGACACTGATGCACAGAACCCCCACTTAGGATAGGCTGCTGCAGTTAAGCCAGAGACCATTTTCCTTCCCTCACCACCTCATTTACAGTACAACAGGAGATTCTTACACTGAAGCAACAAACATTCATTGGAAAAGTAAGAAGAATTATCCTTATTTTTGAAGCAAAAGGAATTTTTTTGACAGCTGGAATTTAATCATGAAAGTACTGGGATATATCAAGTAATAAGTACCATAATTTTATTCTTATGTTCTTCCCTAGGCACTGCCTTTTGGCCCCTGGGCATAGTGTCTGACATACTGAGGTCACTCTTGTGTTCTAATGAAAAATATATATACACTATACATATAGCCCCAGGATAAAAGTGACAGCATCTCTGCAGGCAGGAATCTGGTTCATCTGCCATGCAGAAAGGAATACCTTTCACTTGCTTTAGTGTCACTTAGCCATAGTTTGGAGTGCTGGCTTCTTACATGCTGGTGCTCTCATTTAAACGGATGGCTGGTGTGTCACAATCAGGAGTTAAGTTTAGAGAAAGCAACTTCATGCAGGGAGATGGACAGAAGTAGGTTATAGGCAGGGATAACATAAAGCTCTCAACTCTGGCTGGAGAGCTCATGAAAATAGCCTGCATTTTCTTCTAGTGAGTTTTGAATTAAAGTTTTGCTTTCTTTTTTCTTCCTTAAATCTGTTTTCAATAACTATGGAGCTAAAAAAATATGAAGATAATTATAGCTGTCTGTACAAAATAGAAATGTCAGACCTCACATTTCCCAACTGACCTTTCATCAGATGAAAATTCCCACAGCAACCTTCTCCAATCACAGAGTTGGGAATTAGGAAAATTTGCAAAACAGCATTCTGTCCAATAAACCTTATTCATGTTGTAGACACGCAGGTGGGTGTTAGTATGATTTACATAGGAGGAATAGCATTAAGGTAGTAAAAAAAAGTAATCAAACTTTAAAAGCTGCTCTATAAGAAAGCCTATTCTGAACAGTCAGAGAAAAGCCTTGCTGAGGTACTGGTTGTGAAGTCTGGTATGCTGGTCTGGCTGCAGGAAAATGAATGACAGGAGCTGCTGAGAAAGCCTGAAATAAAAATGAAAATGGTATATTTTTACAACACGGCTTGCCAGGCTCCTTCCATTCATTCTGAAGTGCTGCACTGAAAATCACCTGCAAGGAGAAGATCCTCAAGAAGGAAGAAGAGAAGAGGTTTTCAGTAAGTAACATTGTGATAGGAGAGTTGGCTTGGGTCAATAAAAAGTAAGAAAAAGCCACACAAAATCTCAGTCTAGCTGGAAGCAGCCTAGTACTGGATATCATAAAAAGCATCTTAAAAATATTTTTTTTTCCCCAAAGTACTCCATTGGCTGTATGTGCAAATATCACATAGTTCATGTGCAGAGGGAACAGAGCACAGAGGAATGTATGTATATATTTTTCAATTGGCTTGGGAAGAGATTGGGTAACTCCCAAGCTTTCATTTCATACTTGACTACAACTCATACTGCACTCACAGGTCTCTCATCCCATTTAGTTTTCCCACGTGCATGCAGGTTTCACCCCATAAACTGCTCCAAGCAGGAATCAGACACAGCTACAGTCTCTTCTTCCTAGAGCACATTTAACCACCCAAACCAGTTCAGATAACTGTTGAATGTATTAAACTGTCCTTCTACACTCCCACACTCACTCATGCACCAGGCAGCAAACTGAACTGGCAGAGCTGAGCACTTGCTAGCATGTCCTAAAGGCTGCTGTAAGTGTCTGATCCTCACTTACGTGGGCATACCCCAAGGGAGCTGAGCACTCTGCACCATCCTCAATTTTCATATTGCTCGTACCACACTACAGCCTGACCAGGAAGAGTGAGGAACAGTTCACAGGAAACTCAGAACTAGTTCCAGTCCTATAGACATTATATCTGTTATTCATTGGTTCTTTACGAGAGGACTGTGGCAATTGCTAAGTCTTTTTGGTGTCACAACAGGTTTCAAGCTGTTAGGAACTGACATAACTTCACTGATTTAAAGGCAAATATAATGATTTACAGCTGAGCATTAGGCCCATTTATAAGGACAATGCTTCCTGACTTCCCCAAAGAATTAGTGTTCAGATACAGAATTCTTTTTCCTATTTACTGTGCAAGAAACAAAGATACCATGTAACTACAGCAGTCCAGTCTGAAGGACTACAGACTTCTCCTCCATATCCCACTTCATACTGAAACCTGGTTTGTCCTAGAGTCACCATTCAGCTGTAATACAGCCAGATCTCCTTAAAATTCCAGTAACAAATGTAGGTGGGTTTGACCTTTTCACACATGGTTACTTGGTTTTGATGTTCTTAAATTTTTAATTAAAAACAGTATATGTAAACTGAATGTGTATGGTTCTGCCTGTAAAATGCAGATGCTGCTCTCAAGAGAATTACCATCTCTTTTATGGAAGTGTTTGGCGTTCATTTCATCACTGGTTATGACAGAAAAGTTGCTTGTGACTTTGTCTTAAGTAGTTAAAAGACAAGATTTATTCCAACAAAATGAGCCAGACCTAAGGAGAAGTGGATCAGATTAGATAAAGTAAGAATAAAATAAAAAAGTTAATTCCTCTCACTCTCTAGAGGCAAGAATAGGATTGAAGACAAGTGGGTGTTTTTCTTAATTCTAGATTTTGCACAAGCTTATCCAGTCATGTTTCTTAGGGTAGCAAATAACATCTAATTATCATTTCTTATTCTTTGTCCTTTCATAGTGTCGAAAAAATATTTTCATGCAAGAGAGCAGGAAGATAAAGTAAGATGTGTATTGGGTTTGACAGAATAAATATTAAAATATTAATTCACCGTTATCAGCTTTGTTCACCACACTTGCAAACATCCCAAGAGCACTTTGTAACACTTCCCAGCTCGTTTTCAGGTCAATCACAAGCCTAGGAAGATTCTAAACCGTAATGTAAACCCCAGACTTGAAATAACTAGAATGAAATAACTAGTACTAAACACGGGCTACATTAGAAACAATCATGGCAGTAGAATAATAATTTTAAAAAATAATGGACTTGACTACTCCTGTTTATGTTAGATAAGGTACAAATCTGTTCAGAAGTATCCCAAATTAAAGGTGATAGAGGATGGAGATAAAAACAAATAAGGGCATTAACCTCTGAATGGGATTCCTAATGTTCCACCATCCTTGCCAAAAGTACAAGCCTTAATAATCACATGGCTGTGATTTATTATCAGTGTATGGCCACATTCTGAAAAAAAATAACCCCAGAGGGTCTGTAAATTGCAGATGTAACCACAGATTAATGCTCCTAATCCCTGGTAAAAACTCTGCAATAACACTTCTATAGCCTACAGAAATTCTCCCACTAATATTCCTAATCCTTTCCCATTGGACTTTATGATACTTCTGTGATTTTCAGCAGTCCAGCAGTGACTAAACAGTATTTATGATTTAAGTCTGCTGGTTTTCATTTCCAGACTAGAGGGTTTTTAAAAAAAATTTATTTTAAGTTACACCCACACACATAAATACTACCTCCTATATATCCTTCAGGAAATAACAGAAAAAAGATAAGAAAACGATGCCTGTGTGTCCTTTATTGCCTTTCCTTGCATTGCATACCCAATTGGAAGCTTGTATTTCTTGTCAGACACTTTAAAACAGACCTGGGAGCATTAGTGACCTTCCACTGCTACTACTCCAGCATCACACCTTCGACTCCGTACTCACGAAGAGCGTATGGGGGGTGGGACAGATGGAAGGAAGGGCCTTTGCATTACATCATACTTAGTCTTACTCTTTTTTTTTTTTCTAAGACTGAAAAGCTGCCAGTTTTCAAGTGTCCCTCATTAACTTTTAAAACCTAAGCTCTGCTAAAGAGGAGTTATTAGTATTTTCCTGGCACTGCCTGAAATTGCAATACCCATAGAAGAGCATTAAATCCTAACAGCTACTCAAGGCAAACCAGGAAATATTGCTTAATGTGAGACACAAAATCGAATATTTGTACACAATAGGTTCTGATGTGCAGGAATTTTAGCTATAGGTGATTATGTATGCTTTTGGAAAGACAAATGACCAAGCTGTTTTTAAAGAAAATGATCTTTTAGAAGTCAAAGTATTGGGGAAAAATATAGTAAATAAATAACATCTGTACTGCTTAAAGGAGAGGATTTGCTTATACAGATACGTGGAGCTGAACTTGTGGTTGTCCTTACTCAGCTGAACCATGACAGCCCCATGTCCAGTCCACACCATACACTGCAATCTGTACCAAAATCATTCAAATCACACTTTGGGGAACAGTTCTAAAACTTATGTCAGAGAACTGTGTGTCTTTCCTTCTGGCCTTATCTCTAGGTGCTTTAAAAATGGGAAGAAGCAGAAAAGGTTCAGAGCTCAGAAGCTGCCTTGTAGGGTTGGGGTAGGCAGACTCCCTGCGCTCAAGAGCTTTACGACTGGATAAACCTCCAGCATCCTGCAGAAAAATATTGACCTCAAGGCAACCAGGGGAGAAATAAGCTTCCTACTGGAGACTGGCTGAACTAAGGGGTTTACAGAATCAATGCATGCAAACACAGGGCTGAAAATCTCTCTAAGGTGAACCCCAAATAGCAGTATAAACATAAACTGTGTCACAGCTAGATACTCCACAGATCACTGAAGTGCTCTCTCTGCCCTTCATCAGTTTGACATCTGTCTTCTCATAGTCTATCAGGATTCTGGGATTTAATTAATAATTGTTTGGTGGATCAAAGTGAAAGGTGCCAGGTCAAACATATCTACATCTCATTTTGACATAACGCAAGACCAAACAATTCTAAAAATTTCCACCAGAACAAAACTACTTATTTGCTCTTCTTCTCGAAGTGGAATTACAGCCACAGAAGCTCAGACTTTTTGAGATATACATGTTTGCAGTTTCAGTGTAACAAGAACATAAAATCCCAATATATTAAGTTTTGTAACCAGCTTGTTTTGAAGATGTCCAAGTGCAATGATGTATTTAAAGTTTCCAGAAATCATGTGGATTTCAGAATTTTCACTTCAATTTACTGTTTTCTCACAGCTCTGCTAAGTGAGAGAACAAATAAAACCAAATTTCAAATGTACAGATATTCTAATCAGTAGCACAATAATGCTTTTCCTACATTCTGGGGAAAAAAAGGAATTAAAAAATTACTGCCTTCAGGGAAACTGCAACTACAGTCTGCACTTTGTTACATCATGGTAACCCAGCTGATTTAAAGGGGATTATTCAGGATTTACACCATTGTAATGGAGCAGGGTATTAAAATTTGAATTTCCACTTTAGTCTCTATGAAACAGGATGGAGGGGAGAGCTAGAGCTAGGGTAGGGTAGGTTCAGTGTAATGAAACTTTCACTGGGGCTCTGTACCATATACTCAGCATACTGTTCATCTCTTGAATGTAAAAGATCTTCACCACCATTAGCAGACCAGGAACATTATTTTCAGTTGATGGAGATGGGATCCTCAAGCAAAGAGAAGGTGATCTTGTTCTAACTCAACAGTGTGATATATACTCAGTGCACAACCCTGATTTCATAATAAAACTATATATGTTTAAAGGAGAAACTGTCAGATTGGTTAGATTCTGTGAATGTGATTTTACTGTCTTAGAAGCTGAAAAATAAACAGGATGTATTGTTTATTATTATTTTCATGTTATAGTAAGTATTCCTTAGTACTATTTATGGGACAAACAGTAGCAATAACCTAGCCAAAGAATGTTTGTATAGATTTATCTTTAGGTGACTGAACTCAGCTCTGGTACAAAGCACTGTGGATCAGTGTCCAAGCCTCAGATTTTATTTTGTCCCAGACCTGTCCAGACAGCAGATGATAGTCCAGGTTTACAAATGCACTCCCTTTATTCTTCTGTCTCTGACCTAAATTGTTTAGGTTTTTAAAAGAAACTAAGTCCAACTTCTAAAAATCCAGGAGTTTATGATGCTGTTGAATGAAGCCACAGAAATTCAGTATTACTAGGACTTCAAACCTTCCCAGATGTACTGAACCTGATCGAAAATGAACTCTAGCACCTGAATTTTACTTTCAAAAAAGCAATGTATCTTTTTCCTTCCTTTCCTACTTAAATTGATTGTCTTTCCTTCCTTTTACTAAAAAGTGGCAAACTGCTGAAATTCCTGAAGTCCTATATTAATATTCTACAACCAATTCCCTGGGAGTTGTGTCCTTACGCAGGAGAAGGAAGGAGATCTAGATGCTCACAGCCACTTTCACAGTGCTTTCATTTCAAAGCTAGGCTCCTGAAGCCTGTAGCACAGAAGCCTTCTGACTAAGTCAGTGAGATCCAAACAGGCTCTTCTGAGCACCCCCCAATATGAGGATGTGTACTTAAGTTCAGGAAAACAGTGGAGATATTTAAGAAAATAAGAGGTAAGCTGAAAGTCTCAAAATAACTCCTGCAACACTTACATTTCACACTTCTCCCAGTGATGCCTGCTGTATAAGGGAGGTAGGAAGATTTGTGAGCCCACAGACAGAAACTTGGAATTGCAAGAAACTACAGGATGTTCTTGGAGTACTACCTTGGGTTAAGTTCTGTGGCACAGTCAGCAGCAGCACAGACGAAACAGCTGAGTTCTGCACAACGTCTGCCAGGGAGCTGCCCTGTCAAATGCTGTTTGCAACGTACATACAGATCCCAAGCAGTTATGTAGCTCACTACCCAGTACTTAGAGTTGCAAACACACGTGTGCACGCACACACTTACTTGGTATTAATAGATTTTATTTCTGGAAAGTTGCTTGAGAAGCTGAGTGCCTAACAGGGTGTGCTGGCAGACTCCGAACCACAGGATCGTGAGGTGTGGAAGGAATCTCAGCTGGGTCAACCCAATCCATCATTCTGCTTCATAGCAGAAGTGATCTCACTATCCCTAAACTATCCCCAAAAGATGGGTGTCAAGCTTAGTTTTGAATATTTCAACTGATGGGACTGGTCACCTCCCTTGGCACTTTACTGCATTGACTAACTCTTCTTAGACAGTTTTTCCTAAGTCTTCTCTGTTCTGGCCTTATTGCCTAATCAAAATAATTGGTCCCTGTCCTCTTCATAACAGTACTTAAATATGTTTGCAGATGCTTATGTTTCCCAACAGTTTTCTTTTGGTCTAGACTGAACGTGACCCTTGAATTTTCCACAGAGATCTGAATGGCTGATGATCTCCCTGGGGCTGAGACTGGGGCCTGGCCACGGCAGGTAACACAGCTGTTAGGATGACTCTACCATGCATTTGAATAAGCTACAGACATAAATTCTGTCACTCACAGAAACAGGTTCAAACATTCCTCTCTTTCACTGCACTATGGTGAAACTTCAGTTTCTGCAGAGCCACAATCATGGCTTATTTATTGCTGCTTTGCCTTTTGAAGCAGTCTGCTCTTAAAGGTAAATTTGTTTCTGCTCTATATGTGGGCTAGAATGCTGTCTATGGCAGCTAAGTGCAAGAAGCTGGTTCAGCATCCATGTTTAAAAAGGAGTTCTAACAATTAAAGAGACAAACTTGAGGGAAATACACCTAGTAAGAGACCTGAAAGAAGCTGATCTGTTCAGTTTATCACAGAAAAAAAATGCAAGAAACAATTTGAATACAGTCTTTCAGAATTACTTCTATAAGGAAAAGATAAGATGTCTTCAACTTAGCAAAGGTATAACAAGATCACATGCTGGAAGTCAGCTATATTCAAACTAGAATTAGGATGGAAATTTTTAACAGGGAAGACGGTTTACCAAAGAACGTGTCAAAGTCTCCATCATGTAGGGTTCTTCAGCTGACACCAAGTCTTTTTCTAAAACAGGCCAGTTCAACCACATGTGGAATCCTCAGGACTGTATTATACACAAGAGATGATAATATTCATTTCTTGGAATCAAGTCCCAGTTATACAATTTGCAGGTTTCCTTATGGGAAATCAGCTACAGAATATTTGCAGAAAGACTAGACCACCAAGCTGTGAATTAACTTACAGCCAAACAGCAAACAGCAATTCCATGAAGTTTTCTGAAAGGTACTGCAATCTTTTCTTCTCTCGTTGGCGACTGAGCAAACTGCAGTTCTAGTAGGCAGAGTGAAAAAGGAGGAGATAAAAAGTAGGTGGCTTGTCTAAGTAAAACCTAGCCTGAAAGAAAAAAAGTCCATGGCATATTTCAAAACTTCCCCCAAATCTTTTTGTTTCCTTTTTCTCCCCTAGGTTTGCTTTACTCCTTGAGGAGATCCTGCTGAAACATCTCTTATTCCCATTTCCCTATCAGCACAGAGATTATGCACTAATTATAAACCTCATCTGATTAAGCGCAACAGGAGCTCCCACTTCCCTTCTGTTGATTTGTTTCACTTTGTCTTTTCTCCCCCTTCTCCCTTCCCAGTGTTTCAGCCTTGCTCTTCTACCCATCCAGCCTGTACTTTTCCTCTCTAAACATCTACTCTTTGGTTTTATGGGCTGCTGGTTGGCAATCACACATTTCTTTATTAGAAAGGTTTTCCCAGCTCTTGAATGAACACTTCAGGCAATGGAATTCCTTCCTTAATCTTATTAACGCCAAGTACTACAGTTGCTGTGGTGACCATAAGGTAAATTAAGTCAGCTTCTTTTTTTGGGAACTAAAAATGGGTTATAGACTAAGTATTGTTAGCAATGGGAGTAATAAATAAATAAATAAATAAATAAAGGCTCCAGTGGTTGTAGTCATTTACAAAATATAAGAGGGAAAAATTGGCCTTTGCTGTTTAAAATCTAAGTATTAAAAGGGTGTCCCACTGCAAAAGGTTAAGACCTATTAAAGCATTACAATTTTGCAGCCTTTAATGTTATTAGTATTTTCCACTTGACGCTGTCAGAGGATAACAGCGGACAGCAAACATCCTGCCTTTACTGTCCATAGTATGTGTAGAAAATATCCTCCAGCTTTGAAACAAGAAATTCCCTATGTGTAAGGTTGGGGTGCCAGGCAGGACCGAGTGGCAGAGCTGCCATTTTCTAGCTGCAGTAATAAAACATGAGCTGCCACTCAAACAGGTGCTGCTCAGAAGGCAGGCAGATACCATAAACTGTCTCATTTTGTCTTGTCAAGACTAATACTGGTGGAGTTATCTGTCAAATAAGAGCAAGATTGATTTCAAAGTTAAACAATAACCAATAGTGTGATGTCTGGCAGTTGGGATTATTTTTTGTCCTTGAAAAGGTCTCACATCTACCCTTGCCTTTAATTGAAAGCTGGCTGCAGGCTCCTGTTTGGCTCACACACTGCTCCATTGGTTAGGAAATTAACGTTCTTCCTAAAGTTCAACCAGAGAGCAGAGGTATGGCAGATATCCCACCAGGCAGCATATCTGAGCAACACACACTGCAACAGTCCTCTGACAAGCTTGCTAACCAGAAAAACTGACCACTTCACATTTTAAGAGGTTATTCCTAGTGCTATGGAAAGTAACTTCATCAGCCCCCATGCTCAGAGCTGTAGGATATGCAAGGTACAACATATGGAGTCATCATCACGGCAAAGGCCTCAATAGAGTCAACACTCAACACCATCCAAGGAGGACCCACCCAGTGTGCCTACCCTGCTTCCAGCCATGCTTGTTGACTGCTATTTGGCTTTATTCCAAAGAGCCCTGCTCACACAGCTCCACTGTACCTGTGACCTCCATGCATTTGGTGAAGCTCCTGCAGGAGCTAAGTGTTTTACACTCCATCAAAGCACCCATCTGCTGGCTCACAGGACTACATTGCAGTTTAGGTAAAGAATCGGAGAAGCTATTCATGTTATTGACATCCAGTAAATGAGAATAGAGCTGTAGTTCCCAAAGAAAGTAGGATATGTAAAGAAATATATGAAAAAATCTTTCTACATTTACTAAGATTTTGCGTTTATCTTTTCTTCACAGTTCCGTGAATCCTTTTACAGATACTTAAACTCCATAACATCCCCAGAAGGTGGAAATATTTATCATGGGAAAACTGAGATAGTTGTTTAAACAATATCAAGGACTAACAAGGACAAAAAAATAAATTAATGAGCCTGTGCTGTGCTCTAACCACTAGGCAATGTCACATCTGTATCAGATGGATCAAGCTGCTGCAGCACTTGATAGGGAGGGGCTGTTCATTGGCAGAAAAAGGCAGCAGAGGGTGTAATGCTCAGGAACACCACTATCCCTTGCCCAGCACAACACTATAGTTGAGGGGAAAAAAAACCCAAAAGATGGAAAAACAAGGCAAGAAAAGATGAACTTGGCTGAGCACGTCATGGGTATCTTGAATAACTGATACGTAAGTCATGTTCTTGTTTATTCTTTTAAATAGTGGTGAGCAATCATTCACCTGCTATAAATTACAAGCAACTGATAAGTCTCTATTTATGAGTCTCCAGTCAATAGCACTTATACTAAAAAACCAAAACACAGAAGAAAAGCCAACCATAACCAGCAGCATTTTTCCAGAACTGGACCACATAGAAAAGTTTCCAAAGCAGATATGTAGCAGATTTCTTGAAAGTTTAGCCCCCTCAAAAGAGAATCCCAAAGGGTTAAGCACTTCAACCTAATGGATGGAGAGTGCAATTCATTATCTTGTAGTTCTTTGTTAGATGTAACTCTAATATTCAAACAAGATTAATCTGTATGCTTGAAGCCTGTTCTTTTTAATCTTAATGAGTTTTGATTTTACACAGTGTTGAACCTTATCCAGAATAGCTTTAAAAATTGAAAGGACTAAGATCAGAGAGTTGAAAATATGAAGTGGGGTTTAATCCAATGTATGACTAGATGTTTCCAACTAGTATACCATGTTAAGGAGAGGAAAACGAGCCGTTAAAAGAGATGTATTTTTATAGGAGACCTTCACCAACATGTTACCTCTGCTGACCTTTAGATAAAGGTAAAAAGGTTAATGCAGTAATTTGGAAATTATTCGCCTGAAAAAGGACCGATGACCCTCTCAGGGTTGTTCCCAGATTTCTCCAGCATAGCTTGTAATTCCTGGGAGATCATTTGAGCCGTGCAGAGACCTTACTTAGTCAGAGTCAAAATATTTTTCTGCCTTTGTAGTGGCTCTCCAAATATATAAAATGTGGAGTTTCCTTTTGTTCCACCTCCACCCCTAGCTGGGGAGGGTGCCAGAGCAGGCTTTCATTCATGGGACTACAGATTTTCCAACCATACACTGTACCGGAAAGAATAATAATTAGGATAGGCTTCTCCCTAACATATCCTCTCCAGTTTTAAGGGCTTGATCATTGAACCCTCAGTTCCCTCAGTGCATCAAACAATGCAAATTCATTTTACCCAGCTCAATTTGGCTGACAGTTTCCTCTCCTCTGTTTTAAATCATGACAATATTGACAATGGAGACCTAACTGAAGAGTGCAGAAGAAATCCAGAGTTCTGGGTTCTATCCCAGCTCCTTCATTAACCTGCAGTCCAGTTTGGGCAAAAAACTGGATTTCTTTATAACACAATTTACTTTTAAGTTGGTGTTGAGCAGTACAATATCTCTAGGACAGATGCAAGTCTCAGACACATTTACAAAGAAACCCTTTAGAAGTTGGAATAGGTAGTGCTAACTGTAAAGAAACATGGAATGACACCTGCATAGGAAGATTTCAAAGCAGGACCTTCAGCAAGGGCCAGAATGCTAATTTTAATTTTAAATTTAATTTTAATCAGGCAGCTTTTGGTAGATCACTTCGAATCCCCAGTCACAGCTGCTCTGTTTTTGGGCAGTGTGGCTGCCTAACACACTCCAGTTTCTTCTCATCAGTGCCTGCCTCCCCAGTTTCTGGAAATAAACTGGACTTCAGCTCTCAGTCCATGACTTTATGCAATCTGTTTCTATGGCAGAGCCTGTAAACACTCACGAGGTAATTGTTAAGAAGGGACAGGCAGAGTGCACCAGAGCAGAGAGGGGGAAGCAGGGCAGGACAGTCACCCATTCAAACCAGCAGCCTCTTGAGACACCTTCACAACAACTTTGGAAAAAATACCAGAATTAGACTTCTCACTGACACAAATCAGGCATTGCACACAGTAACCAGCTATCACTCTAGGCTCTTTGAGGACACAGTCAGCACTTGCATTCATTCATATTTAGTCCATGTGTCCAGCCCTAGAAACTTAAATTTCCTTTAAAATAAAAGCTGATGTATAACACTATTGCTACAGGTATCACATGGGGTATATATGCAGTCTGCATTTTACAGAAAGAAAGACTGACAGAATCTGGATGTAGCACAAGCTACTTCTGAAAGACCCGGGGGCTGCTGATGATTTATTTATCACACAGAACTGTTTCTTGGTTTCTAACATGCAATAGCAGTGCCAGTAACCCAGCAAAGTCACAGGCTCATGTCAGCCTGTTAAGAAGTTTTCCTGCTGATGCTGTTCTTTTCACCAGTAGTTACATGAAAGCTGAGACCAGGACTCAGACCCAGTGCTCTGCCAGCCATACTAAGTTAAAGCCCAGGAGCTCTGACTCTCTAGTCAAGCAGTACTGTCTAGAAGTAAGACTACCTAATGACATACCAACTACAAGGAGCTCAGATTATTTCTTTGGTCTCCCCCTTCCTGATACATATATAAGTACCAGTACTAACCACAGTTCACTAGATTATGTGTTTGGTGTAACAGCGTGAACTATTTTCAATCTGAGCTTAGTTAAAAAGGCAAATGGTATCTCAAGGAGCAAGCTGACCCCATTATCAGACCCTTGGGGAATTAAGACAGCAGCCAGCAGTGGAGCCAGCCAAAATGTCTGAGCTGAGGCCAGCTAAGAAGCCAGCCAGGCAAATCCAAAGCTGCTGGAAAAATACATTCTGAAGCACGGTGTCTGGGACCCTGAGCTACTATGCACACCCTGATTTAGTGGATATGGGTGTTGGCTGGAATATAGCAGCACGGAAGAGAGGGTGAACAGGGAAAGCAGGTTGGACTGCAGTTACATAAGACGCCTATTGACTTTTTAATGACTTTGTTATTTGGAAGTAGCAGGTATGTTTACCAGAACATAACCTCCTATTTTACAGTAAAAAGTTTTTACAATGAAAGAATATGTAAAAAAGGATATTACAATGTACCCTTACAGAAGTATAGAGGGCTAGAATAGGCAGCACAAGAAAAGTGTGATGTGCTTGTCTACCTAAAGTCTTTACAAGCTTTGGAAAGTGTATTTTTCAGTCACTGTTGAGCATAATTGCTCTTTAAAGCCAATAGACAGAATTACATTGGAAAAACATGGACTTTACCACCAAAAGCAACAGAAAGCAAGATTTAATTGGATCACTAACTGTTACTCAGTCACTTCCAGATCTTTATTACAATAATAAGGCAAGTTATTTATGAATTTCCAAACACAGTGTAGATGACAGGACACAAGATAATCCAGAGACACAGGACCTGTTCTCCTGCTGATTATGGGACTGAGCTGTATTTTGAACGACTTCTGTTGGCGAGATCACTGCTTTAAGCTTAGCCAAATAACAGGACAACATCATGCCACATCTCCACATCTGTGACCCGTGTGGAAGAGCATGTCAGTCTTACACATCAGAAGTAGATATCCAACCACATTCAGTATCAGTGGATTAATCACTCCTGTCATTATACTGGAGGGCTGACCTGTTCTCAAGAAGTTAAGACTACCTAATGCATAGAGCCTGGCAGTGCCTAAGCAATTACTTATGGAATTAAAAACTCATGATTACTAGATCACCATAAAGCTCTTTATAAAAATCCTGTTCTGTTTTTACCTCTTCCATCAAGGTCTTAGCTGTTTAGAGCAAAGAAGCATATCCATGGGATGCTGAAGGTCTTGAAAAGCCTTTGTTCCAAGGTTCTCTGCTACCTTTGCTGAGGAAGCATTTTACTGGTACCTTAAGTAAGAGGAAAAAACCCTATGCCCACAACAGCTACAAAATGAGAATGCAATAACAATCTTGGGAAACTGAAAACTAGATGGAAATATCTAATACAGCTTGGGATCAAAACATGTTTTTAAGTCCATGGCCACTGTTAGGAGTATATAGCTTTTCACTCTTGTGCCACCTGAAGGTCCAGGCATTTCACCTGTCCAAGACTTCAGACTAAGTTTTGGACCCAGCTTCCCTTCTAAGAGAACAGAAAGACCATTAATACACAAGACAGCAGGCCTGCAAGCAGAAAGAAAATGGACTGAGTTAGAAGCCTACAGCAGAAGAAAGAGTCTTAGAAATTTTTTCAAAGGACTGCCAGAACTTGCAGTGCTTCAGGCTGGAGAGAATTAGTATAAGATCAGGTGAAGTAGGCTGTCACACCCTTGTAAAAGTTTGCCAAAACCCTCACAGACTTATGTAAGATTATTAATATCTTCATTACAAATGAACATTAAAAATAATGAATGTAACAGCAGCACAGAGAGCAATCTAAATGCTAAAGGGTGATAAACAGCCATGACCAGATCAAAAATGGGAAATGACACTCAAGGAATATTAGAGATTGCAGTTTCCCTTAAGAACAAAGGCAAAAAAATGCTACTTCATTACAGAGATGTAACTCACAGTTACACAGTGTTTGTCCAGTGATAAAAAGGCTCACAATTTTCAGCCATTATGGCACTATATTCTCCTCAGAAGTCAGGAAATCTCACCAAGCCAGGGTCTCCTACTGCTCCTCTGTACAAATAGAAGTACATTTTTAGGAATCTTGTCACTGAAGTTTGTTTCTGTTAGGGGTCCCAGGTAACTGTAAATCAAATACAGAAGATACAGTATATTTTTGTGTAAAGGGAGAAATGGAACAGAAAACTTTCCTGCTGTCAGAAATGCTCTTTTTAATCATTAGTACTTTGGCAAGAAAACATATGTGCACATACACACAAGTTAAACGTTTCTTGAGAAGTCTGATCTCTTGTCCTTTAGACCAAATAAAAAACAAATAGCAGGCCAAATTCTGACAAGAATCTGCAGCAAAGTTCAGTTGATCTGTAGTGCTGAAAGACCATAGCTGTTTAAAACAAGTAATTTACAAGGCAGTGAAAGAAATTTTGGGTAAACATAGGCAACTGTTGCTTTGGCACAGAAGTGACTAAAATGGTTTTGAAACATTACTGCTGTTTTCTGCTCACAAGAAAACACCACCATCCCAAAGACACCAAGACTTCTGACAGGAGAATGGTAGACCTGTCTGAAGAGGGTAACAGCAGCCTTCAACGAGCAGGAAGATAAATGCAACTCGAGAGATGGTCTTCTGTTAGCAAAAGTCATCAAGATCCTCTACCATTGAATAGTGCTGCTTCAATAACAAATATTGTAAGACTCCACCCTCTTGCAAGGAAGATTGGACATTGAACCTTCAGGATAGCTTTGGAGGTTCATCTGGCTCAACTGCACGTAGACGGCACATCCGTCCAGCTGTACAAAGCACTCATGGAAAACTAAAGATACGCCCGAACACGTACACTAGCTATGAATGGGCCCTGAAGGATTTGATGAATGAAAAATACCCAGTATTGAGAACTTACGTTTGATTTCCACTGTTTAGGGAATAAGGCTGACCTTTTGGTTACCACGCAACCTAGGAAAATGGGAACTGAACAACAGTGTGTCACCCTAACGAAGGGCTTGAGTCAGCTATTGCTCAGCATCTTATGGACCGTCTGCTGTCTGGATGCATGTCCTGATTTAAAACTGGTCCCCTGCCAAGGAAATAAAATGAAGTCTGAACTATTTCTTCCTGAAAATAGGATTAAGGAACTTTAAAAGAAAGGAAACATTGTATCATCTTGATACACCACTACAAAAATCAGCTAAAACCCAGGAAATACTTAGACTAATAGAGACAAATGAACTGTAAGTACAAAGGGCCTGCAGAGGATCAGATTCTCCCATCAGTTTCTCCAAGGGATAAATCCCCATCAATATTAAAAAATCAGAGCCTAATATAAAATGTGAAGTGTCAACTGAGCTTTATAAACCCATAAAGATGAGAAAATGAGGCATTCCATCATTCACAAAAGCTAGTTATTTTATATGCAACAAAACAACCTAGACAGAAAACGCACGTTCCAAATTTCTGCAAACTATCACATGTTGTGCTGTCTCTTTTTCCTTATTGCTTCCAAACAATAAGATTATCTGTATATGCATTTTCACAAAGGTGGCTTTATTGAGCTTCACTGCATTTTTTTAATCTGCGTGTACACACTGCCCTTGCAAAAAGAGCTGCTAGGAGGAGTACTAGATACCAGTCCATACTACACACTCAGCCCAGAAAGGTGCTAATAAAGTTACCCCTTCAGCTGAGGGGCTGTTGCCAAAACTTCATTTTCTAAAAGTGGCAAGGGGATGGGGCCAGACTCTTTCCAGTGATGCCCAGTGACAGGACAAGGGGAGGAACTTCTTTACTGTGAGGGTGACAGAGTGCTGGCACAGGCTGCACAGAGAGGTTGTGGAGTCTCCTTCTCTGGAGACATTCAAAACCTACCTGGGCATGATCCTGTATGACCTGGGTGAACCTGCTTTAGCTGAGGGGTTGGACTAGATGATCTCCAGAAGTCCCTTCCAACTCCTACAGTTCTGTTATTTTTCAAATGTTTTATCCACAATTCAGTTGTATTACATAGATCTGTAACATTATGGCCAAGTGGTCCCAATCTAACACTTGTGCCCATAAGAGAAGAACATCCTTCTCAGGTGGAAATCTTTCTGAATGATAGTATGGCAACAGTATCACAGTACTTACAGTATTTACATTTCTACATAATTATACAGCCACACAACACAATGCATCACGTGTCTATGTATAACAATTCTAATTAATGGCTTAGATTTTATGGTTTCTTTTCAGCCAATGGGTATATGTAAGAATTACTTGTAGACTAGCACACATATTATATATTATATGGGAAATAATTAGATTCAGATTAATGGTTAATAGTTATAAGGTTAATTAAAAATGGATTTTAAGGTGTTTTCAACATATTGCAACTGTGTTGGAATTCTCTCCCCCATTTTTTGCATCGTGAAAACAATCAGAGCTAAAAAATAACCCAATACAAAAAAATGGATCCAGTTCCAAGGTAGCCAATGTCCTCAGCTAGGAAAACATCACCCACTGTATGAAAACACAATTTTTAATAAAAAAATATTTCCTTTTTAGTAGCTACTTCAGTTCAAAAGCAATTTGAGTTGCAAATGAATGCGTAAAACAGTGAAAGATTTTAGGAGAATCTCCAATACTAATTGTCAACTTTTCAGCAATTCAGTTGAATTTCAGCATTTGAGCATTTGATATCCTCAAACATGAGAACATGATCTTAGCCAGAAGCCTTTAAGTAGTACAAACATTTGTGCACTTTTACAAGGCAGGTAAAGACCTAAATTATGTTGCTAATTAATTTTATATTTCCTTTGGCTACCCAAAGAAACTTGGAGCTGTTCAGCATTCATTGAATGATGGGGTTTTGCCAAGTATTCAGGTATGCTATTAACAGAACAAGCCAAAAGAACTGAGATGATGCTTTGTATAATACCTACAGGGAAAAAATTTCTAATTCAAAGCAAGTACATGCAAAGCAAATACATACATACATGAGGCAGAAAAGGAGAAAGGAGCACCAATGCACCTGAGACATTTAACAATATGTAAAAACTTAAAACTAACAGTAGTCCAGAACTAAGACCACAAAAACACGGCTATACTTCAATGACAGCAAGTATCAACCTACTCCAAAGAAAAATATTTAAAAGAAATTGGGGACCAAATGCTAACCTGATGGACTTGCAAAAGAGATAAGGTGTGGTTTGTGCTATGCATACACCGTCCAAATAGGTTACGTAAGACTTAATTGATTTTGTAATTGAGCACGGCACAATAAGCCAAGCTTTCCTACATACCTACACTGTGTAGGTGTGATGCCCTGGAGAGAAAGAGACAGATGCAATGAGTACATTAAACAGTATTTTTACCTTCAAAGATGCTTCCCTGTCTCCTTTTAACCTGTATGGTCTTTTTTGTTTTTCTTAAAATGATCTTGTAATTCAACTGAAGAACATCTGTGTTCATATAAACTGCAAAGATACTTACACCCCAATTACCATACACAAGTATTCACTTTCTTCTTCTCAGGACACAAATGAAAGCCAGCACTGTTTTCTTCTTAGCCAGTGAACAAGTTCATCTGTTCAGTTGATATTAAATGGGTATCATTTGCTAACCACAAAAAATACCCAAACTTAGGTAAGTACACTGACACCTGCAAGGATTTTTCCTACATATTTTGCTTCAGGCTTTGGAACTGGAAGTTTCCTATTCTGAATAGTATCAGAAGGCTTCAATTACACTTAGAAAAACCAAAACCTAACAAACCCCCCAAAAAACAACACATTTTTTTATGCCGTTCCTTTTAGTTTGACTATTACAGGCTTCCTGTTCATGTCACTTCATTTTAATCTATATACTTTCCACCCAAACTGAATTTAAACTTACAGGATGTCATTCAAATTTTCATCAGGATGGACAAAATCTATTTGCCTTTCACTGCAGACAAAGAATGTTTATGATACAAACAGAGTTGACTGTGCATCTCTGATGTGAAGTTTTATCTATTAACTTCTGATGACGTACCTGAAGAAGTAAGGCATGGCTGGGCTGCTTTTTGTGAGGTTACTTGAATGAAGCAAACACTGGTTAGAAGAAGTGGAATCAGATGTTGGTAGTTAGCCAAGAACCATTGTTTGAGGTTATTCAAAATAACAGATCTTTATTTACAGCTTCATCTCTCCTTTTAGAAATCTGATCAAGAATTGTTTTCCTCTAGTCACAGGAGTCATACTCATTCTTTTCACCTGTTTCATATGATCCCATGTGAAGTGAAAAAGCTATGCCTGGACTGTATTAGAGACATACAGCTATCCAAGATTCCACTACGTGGATCTACTGCCTATAAAGGCATACACTACCTAAAGAGATTTCCATCCTAAATGACTCCCAAAATGATTCTCAGAGTTAATGCTCTCATCTCATCATTGATCACAACACTTTTGCCATCAGCTCATTACCACACTGTATAGCACCTCCCTAGCAGGACTGCAGCAGGAGTACCACAGGGGTCTGCCCAGAAAAGTTCTAAAATGGAGCTGTTGCTTTGTTCAGCAGCCAAGGAAATCCTTACAGATGCAGATATACAGGTAGCAATTTTGTTCATGGTTCAGCAACAAGTTCTCCTTACTGTATTGGGAAATAGATTAAGATATAGCAAGTCTACATCACTACTTAATTATTTTTTAACATGGGTCAAATTTTTAAGTTGCATTCTTTAAGGCAAAATTTAACAATTTATCTCAATCACTGTTGCAGCATATTGTCATAAATACCTCTGCTATTTCCTTCAAAGGAAAAAAAATACCTCAAACACCTTGCTCCAACCTACTCTTCAATATTTGAATTTCAAAGGTTTGGGCCTCTTTAATGCAAGTAATTCAAGAATTAGCATTTTATCCAGCCAAACATTTTGAGTCACCATTTTAAAACTGGATCGATCATATGTTGTTGAAGTTATCTTTAACTGGTATAACTCCATTCAGCTGGAAGAACTTAAATCCTGTTTAGATAACAAGCAGGTTCAACTACCTTCATCTCCATGTTTTATGAAAAAAAAAAAAAAAAAATCTCTTAATTGCTAAGAAACTGGATGCAGAAATAAGGTTCCATATGTCTCTTAAATCCTGCATACTCTGCCTCTGTTCAAGCCTTACATGTAGCAGTTCCAGACTTTAAATGAGGGGGCCAATGTTAACAAGATGCAATCCAACTACACATGTTCGGAGACATGAATAACCATCTGAGACAAATGGCCTTGAAATTACATGCTTACGGGAAAAAGTGAAGTTGTATATTAAAGTATACAAAATCCTGCTTTATGGTCCCTGAAGAAATGGATATAAATGTGCAAGTGCACAGAACATTTGCATCATTCTCCTGCCCATGATCTGTTACACTGCAACACAAGTCTGGGCTTGAGACAACTGTGTTCCTCTGCCAAAATTGTATGGAATGCACAAAAAGGTCAAGACTAGGAATTTATGTGTTTCGCAGTTATTTAGAAATTACGGGAAAGAACTTGGCCACTCCTGGCATTGCACAGGTGTAGTTAACTGAGAGCATTCTGTGGGTCAGACTTTTCAATTAAAATTTCACTTTATCAGAAGCAATGGCCCTGTGCACATGATTATTAGAACTGAAAAGATAGCTCAAGAGAAACTACAGGATCACCTGCACAATTGTTGTCTTTACACCATCTTTCCATCAGTAAAGTCTAGGCTTTATGTTAGAGGATCATTATCTGAAAGTTAATTCATGGTAAAATATTTAGTCTATGTATGTGGAAAACCACTACAAATATTACTCTAAGTTTTCAATTGGTTATGCTCTTCAGTGGAACAAAACCACTAAAAAATCATCACAGGAACTGACATTTGAACTCTTAATTGTATAATGAGTAAAACATTTCAAAAGCTAAATGGAAGATCTCACTGATGGTTCTATCCATAAGCATACCTGTACTCCCAAACTTTTGAAGTTGCATGTTGTTATTATTATTATTGCAAACAGATAGTGTCCTCTAACTGTAACAGCGTGTCTGGAATCAATTAGCCAATTAAAATAGATCTGTATCTAAATGATGGTGTAGGAATTACCATCAAGTGAATGCTGAGACTGTACTAAGTGTAAGAGAAGCAGACTCAGCACAGCTGCTTAAATTTGTTTAAATTAACAGATGAGACATAGCAGCAGTTTTAAAGTGCTGAGGCTGCCAGACCAATAGAAGTCAGCTGAAAACAGTGGTGTTGAAGAGAAAAGGGCTTCACCTTACCCGAGATTTAAATGAACGTGAAGAGCTACAGCCTCTGCTACTAATGAGATGTTGCGAGTTGAAGACAACTCCTGGCCAAAGCATGTTAGCACAAACATTTATGCTAATATACCGCATTGGGATTACACAGCAAAGATTCATGTATTGTAACAGAAGCTGTCCTAGAAATACAAGATTTGTCCAAAAAGGGACAGGAAGACAAGAAAGGGAAACAGCACAACAAGAAGCAAAATGGATGATAGATGGAATGAAGGAAACCTGAGAACAATGTAGTAGGAAAAAGAAGAGGAATGATGAAAAGAAACAGTCCATGCAGTTCTCAAAGATAAGCATTAGGCTGACTCTGTACACCTGTCAACTACAAGGGACTGCCAATTTTTTGTGTTCTCAATATTGCATCTGTGAAAAACAGCTCCACATTCTTACTTGTTTCTTGGAAATCAAACACAATGATCAATGCTATAGCACTCAAATTAAGGAATGAGCTTTTCCTTTTGAACAAAATAAATGCCTAAGAAAATCCTTCAGGATTAGTGGCAGCTCATGAAAAGAGTGTCCCAACACATTCAGCTTTGTTTGTGGGCAAAGAAGCAGTCTTTCCACAACACAACATGTGCTACTCAAGTAGTAATCTGTCAAAGCATGGAAAGTTAAGAGTGTCTGGACAGCACAGTGGTGGGTAATGCAATACAGATGATTTCACCTTTAGGTCTCCAGTTCAAAAAAATCCAGCCCAAAAAGTGTCATCACCTGATAGTTTTTACTACTTCTATTTACAGTACAAAATTTCCCAGAGGGCCAAACTGAGATCAAGTCTTTCTGTCTACTCCCTCCCTCCTTGTGCTAGGCATTGTGTCTATACTAAGGAACAGACCTTCTCTACACATCCCATATTGTAAACACACTACAGATATGAAGGGAAAAAGCACAGGAGACTGAAATGCATTGTCAAAATTCAGCGAGTCAGACATAAAAGTGATTTTGACTCCCAAGCTGATGACATTCTTATGTGTGCTTTTCGTGTGATAGGATAGGTTCTCCCTTACCCACCCCCTCCCCAGAAGGCAAAACGTGCACATGTGCGGCAAGATCTGAGCTCCAGGACGCATCAACCTTACTAGATGAGTCTGTGTTTCCCTTTTAGCCATGTGGAACATGGCTGATTCCTCCCAGGAGTGCTGGGCTCACTCTACACAGGCTGCAGAGATGATCTGTGCACAGAGGGAGCACATCCAGGATTCCCAGACATCCAGCAACCTGGACTGAGCTACCACTCAGTGTCTGGGAATCCTGGGCAAAGGTTTAAAAAAACCCCACAACCACAAAGCTCATTTTTACCTAGGCAAAGCATCCATATCCAAGATATAACAATCTGAGAAAGGAGTCTTTCTTAATGATCTGATAAAAAGGAGCAGAAATCCACACTCACACTGCTCTCCGAGTAACAGAACCACCTATGATTATAATGATACATAACATTGGTAAAGAAACCTTTGCATGAATTCTTTTCTGACTCTAAAGATGGCCTTTCCAGATCAAGCTGGCAGGGTGGGCAGGAATCCTGCTGAAGCTTAGATCATAGTATTGACCAAACACTTCCCCTGGATGCCAAACACATTCGTTCTAGACAACTACACCCTTTGCTCAGTAAAGCAATAATAAAAAAGTATTGGAAAAAAAATCTAAAGCCTCAAAAATGAGGGAACCCATCCAGAATAAAGCATCAACAGCATCAAAGACCTCTGGGTTATCTCTCTCTATATCTCGCAGTAGTACACCTCCATATAATCAACTGTCTCATCTCACCATTCTGCACCAACAAGTAGTAATTCTCTCACTACAATTCTATTTCCACTGTAAATCATTTCAATTCTGACATCTTCACTGGGGACTAAATAACATGTGACCTTATCTAACTTAAATGTGGTATTAATTTTAACAAGAAAAAAAGTAGTTTATGAAATTCAGGAGCTTAGGGTAACTGAGGGAATATAGGTCTGCCTCAGGGGATAGCATATGGATTTAATTTTCCCTACATTTTTCACCAAATTCTAAGAACTACAGGAATGTTTTGCTATAGGGTGGCACAAAATCATAACTCCAAATCTTGCCTAGAAGAATCAGGGGTCTGAATGATGCACTGGGCAAGAGAAATTCAAAACAGTTGAACATCAATTGAAAAACCTTACCTAGACTTGATTTCTTTCCAAGCTTTTTCACGTAACTTGCAGAACCTTTAAAAAATAATTGCCTTCTTTGAAAAATGAGAATATGTTTCTACTATGAAATATAGATAAAGCCCAATTCTGCTTCCAGTTAAGCTGTTGAAGTGTCGAATGAAGTTCAAGAAGTTAAGCTGCTATGACCATAAGTCTAAAAATCGATCCTTTATGGCACCTTTGAGATAATTTGTCAAAAAACTTTCTAATTCTGCAACAGGAACTTTCTGAACTTCAAAAGGGAGAACTTCCCCATCCTAAAGATTTTCCTATCTTCCTATACATAGTTTACTCTCTTCTGTTGTTTATTTTCTCCTAAACATTTTCATGCCAGCAAGCAGAGTGTGTTGCACACCCATACCTTCAAAAATGGGAAATCTTGACTGAATTAGCACTAATACACATGGTAGGGACAACCTGGACACACACATGCACTCTGCTACATATTTTACAGGTACATTAATCAGAAACACCTCATTTATTTCATGACTTGTGCTGTTGAAAAAATAAAGTCTTCATTGTCTCATTTCAGGAAGTTTTCAGATAAGTTGTCTAAAAAGCACTTTTTTTTTTGTTTGTCAATATAGGACAGGTGACCAGAAGCATAGTGTGAAAGATGGTCATTTAAACTGCCATCAAGTTTGTGGGAATGAAAGAACTTTAAGAAGCCCTTCAAAAGTATGAGGTTTGGTTTGCAGGTCTTTTCATATACTGCCTTCTGTACATCAGGTGCAACAGCTAAGAAAGCCTGACTATAGGACATCAAAGTGTAGTGGGTGTGTGCAAAATAAAAAGTAAGAATAATTAAAAAAATCACTAGACATTCATCAACACCTGTAAGATGAGATCTCTCAGTAAAAAAGGCATTTTAAAAATAAGTGGTTATTACCATAGCTACTAAATCTGTGTGGAAATGAGCTAGAGAGTTTGCATCCTTCCTTCCTGCTAAGAAGGTTGCATATCATTTTGCAGCCAATTTTATCAGCCATAGTTGTGACCACTTCCATCAGGGAGCTGAACTGTCCCTAAGAGCATGGTTTTCTATTGGTAGGAAAAATGATGTGACCTGAAGCACCTCAACTCCCACAAAAAAACCTGTGCCATGACAAAGTCAAGACAGGTACTTTTTCCTACTGAAATCAGACACAGCTCTCCTTCAATTCAAGATATATCAAAAACTCAGCTCAAAACAGTGTCAAACATAGTAACACACAGGCTTATAGAAGGAAGGACTCCTTACATATTGTCTCTCCCCTGCGCCCACCAAAAAAACCCCAAACAAGTGCAGGAAAGGCATCCTGCTGGACTATTAAAGAGCTTGGAGCCAACAGTCAACACATTAGGTAACCTCATTATCCAGTGCCTAGTGCCAAAGGCAAAACAGGTGCAAGGATACCAAAGCAAGAGGAAAGCACAACCCGTTAATAGAAATCTGCAATTTTAAGGGCATTAAAATATTTCCAAATGTTCAGAGAAAAGCCTCACAGTGGAGCAGACATTTCTTAATGGAAAAGTAGAAGAAAAATGTGAATTGCTGGGAAGATGCATCACTGTTAAGACACAGCTTGTTTTTCCCCTTTTTGGGTTCAGACTATTAGCATTAAGACTTAAGGGCTTGAGTTTGCTCCCTTCGGTGAGGAACAGGAAAGAACAGGCACTATCTTGTTTGTGTTACATTACTAAGTTTATCATTTCAGGGGAGTGGAACACTATTGCCTTTTTCAGGCTCAATAAATAAGATTGTTCAACAGGAGAGGTCACATCACAATTGCCACCTTGTTCCTTCAGCTTCCACTAGTCCATCATTTCCAGTTCAGGTCTGGAAATAACTGCTGTCAGAAATAACTAATAACCAGTAGCAAATTCTGGTGAAGTTAGTGAAATTACACAGCTGCAGGGTTGCAGCAAGACTCCAACCTTTTTCTTGAGCAACCACTACAATCAGATCCTGGAATCATTATCTGGTGTATTGAAATACCTGAGCAAGAACATTAAGACTAGTAGAGTTCCAAAAGTCATGGTTTTACAGCATCATTTTGATTCTCTGATACATTTTCTCAGACATTTAATATCAGAATTTACCTGAATTTAGTTTTGGGCGTTCCCTCAGTTCCCACATGAGTACTCCCACACTCAGTTCCTCTGGACTGGAGGAAACGCATGTATGTGAAGGGAACATCATATCACCTGAGAGTCCAAATCTCATAAGAACTATTTACTAACATTTTAGATTTCTTTCTCACATTCAAAATAAAATAATGCTGTCTAATTAGTCTTTAACAGCCGTGATAAATTGGTTGGCAAGTATATACATACAGAAAGTGAAGGAGGGGGGTGGGGGGAACCAAAAAAGATAGCTTTACCAGTTCAGATCCAAAGCCTACCTACCCCAGCATCCAGTCTGTACTAACTGATGGGCAAGGGAAAAAGAAACAGGAATGGGACAAGTGTGTGAATGATTAAGAGCGAACCACAGAAGTTCTCAGTGTAACAGCTCATATTTATACCCAGGACTCTCAGTCTTTCCAGTGCTCGCTTTCCAATAGATCACAAGCTCCTGAATCATTGCATGAGCACACCGTGGGTAGTGCAGTCCATGTCATCTCTGTGCTCTGACACCCACCTCACCCTCAGTGAGCACAAAGCAGGATGGACATTTCAATATCCCTCTTGGTTAAAATAACGTGAAAGATGTCTAATCATGCAGACTCCCAGCTTAAACTGGAAACTCTAGGGCAGGAAACTTAACTACACACTTGTTCTCTTACGTGTGCACATACGCCCTTTTCGTACAGGGCCAGAGCTCTCAAAAAAGTCACAGAAAATTGTTTCTGTCTTCTGGCAAAACTCCAAATAATTTAATTCACTTGGTTCATCTGTTGCTCTTCCCTGCATCATAAATGGACTCACATTGTGGTTTCTATAATCCAGAACGCAGAAGTCTAACATATTACTTGCGAGCTTTCTTCAGGGGTATGGTTTAGTGCTTTAAATGGAAAGCTTAGAACAGTGAAGCCTGGTTCCTGACCTCAGCTGTGTCACTGTTTGCCCTCGTTAGGTTTCTTGGGATTGTTTGCTGAAGTAATTACGAAATATATTCTGCACATTCTTTCCTTGCCTGCAAAAAATGGGGGGAAAAATCTTGGAAGCTTCATTACATACTTATACTTAAATTCATTGGTGGAAAAGGCTGTGTTAGCATAAGTGAGTACCACTTGGGTACATACTACTGAGCTGTGCTGGGGGTCCTTAGAACCATTTGTGAAACACTTTCCCCTTGGAAGGAAATACACTTTGTGCTTCTGATTCCTGACTGCGGATCTCGTCACAGCACCATTTCCAGCAGGTACATCTGCTGTTTAACAGGCAAGCAACACAATTTAATTTACAATTTAACAAGAACAAAGTTTCTTACGCTTTTTCCACCCTTCCACTATCAATCTGCTCTGGCACAAACCTGTGTGTCATTATTTCCAGAGTCATGCACGCTGTTTTAATGAAAAAAAAAATAAAAATCTTTCCAGAGGTTTTGTTGAAACATCACTTCAAAGACTGTCTATGTACAACTCAGAAATGCCACATTTGCTTTTTTCAGCTGTCACTGTGTCTCTTCCAGCCTTTAAGACTTACCACCTACCCACTCTTCAACATTCTTCTAATTAAAACTCTTTGCATCTGACCTGATCAATCCAGAAACATGCCAACTATAGATTCTCAAGAAGCATCTCAAGCAAATTCTGCAGTTCCAATGATGGTAACCTTTACTATGTTTCAGAACAGCTCCTTCAGCAGCCATACATGAAATAAAAAACGAGATAAAAATCACAGAACAGCCTTGGTTGGAAGAGACCTCTAAGATCATCAGCACTGTTTTTGACTGAGGAAAGAAGAATAACCTCCATATATCAGACTTTCTCACATGAATTTAGTGCAATAGATCAACAACTCCTGTTACCCCTGATGCACAAAGGGTGGAGAGATTGCCATGGATTAAATGAGAACTTTGAGAGGGACCATCAGAAGACAGTACAGGCAGCAAAGTAATAACAGCATGACAATACTCATGGCTCTTGACATGCTGGCAGCCTGCATGCTAAACAATGAGAGCTAAAGCCAAACTGGGGCTTAGAGTCATTTACAAGGAAATTCTATCAAAACAGAAAGTGCAATGGAAATCACAGATGAACAAAATCACTGTGAGTAAATCCTGGCAGTGAGTCTCCCCTTCATACACACACTTCTCTAATGTTTCTCTTGACCGGCTGTTGTGCTGAAGTAAGTTCATACGACAAGTCTGATTTTTTCCTCTACAGATCACCATGCTTTTCCAGCACAAAAAAAACCCAGAGTATAAATCATATACTTGATGAAATGCTTAGATTGGCATGTTATTTCATGTAAGAGCAAGGTACCAAGATCTTAGTTGTAGAGACAAGGTATTTTTTTGTTAGGAAAATTGCATTGAATTTTTCTTTATATAATGCTTCTGTAGGATATTCAACATTTTTCCCTCCTCTGATAAAAGATATAGACTCAGTATTTATATAGCATTTTTCACTCATGTATTTCAAAATACAGATAATTATCACTAATTTAATCATGAAAATCCTGGTACAAGGACCTCTTTCTTCTCATTCCAGCAGTAGAACATGGAACAAAACTTGTGAGTCTGAATGTTCAGTTCAATACATTCTCCAAATAATTTACATCCCATTATAAAATAATTAGACTGGCTCAGAGAACAGAATGACCTTAAGGAAAGTTCAGGAATTTTGCGTCCTAGGATGCGTACCAGACTCCCATGCCTTCTCAAAACAAGTCTCAACATCAACAGTTCAGTGAACACCGAAATGAAAAAGTTCTGTTCTTCTTATTCCTATTTCCTTTACCATGATAATCTGGGCATTTATTTTCTCTAAGACAGCCCTTGTTTCAGCATCCCCTTTCCTTCATTGCCCCACTCATGTCTCCCAAGCTCTCCAGCTTCTACCCACACTGCTTGCCTTTGTCTGGATAACAGACATGAACATGTTCAACATTTATACTGGCTGACCAGCTAGTAATTGTGAGCCAGCTGTTTGACAAGGTGATGCCTTAGAACAGGTAACATTTGAATTCTGCATGCACGTCTTCTTGTAAGAGCATCAATTCACACATCTTTCCTTTATTCAACTCCCCTTTTCCACAAAACTTACACAAATTTTATTCCCTTTAGATACCAAGCTGAAAAAGAATATATGATTCCATACTGTCTAGAGACAGGGGTGGAGGGAGATAGGATGTCTTCAGATGTGTCACTGGGCTGCTGCAAAGAGGATGAGTACTCGGTGAGTAGGACAAAGAAAGAGGACTGAATTTCATCACAAAATATTCAGATTAGGCATGTAAGAATTTATCTAATAGTTCTAGCATAATTGATTGAATTACCTATAGAAGGTTGGAATGGCATCACTGAGGCTTTCAAGAACAGGTGAGCTGAAAGTGCTGGCAGGAAACCATGTATAGTTTGGTTCTACTTGGTGGGCAAAATGCCTTAAGAACCCATCTATCTTAATGTGAACTGAATCTCTGCAAATAAAGAGAACAGGGTGCACAGAAAGGCAGAGCATAAAACAGCCATCAGACATAGCATGAGTTTATTTGTAACAATCTTTAGTGAACCAAATAAAAGGAACTAAAGCCTGTCATAATCTCTGGTGGGTGATGAGTTAAAGCAGAAAGAAACAAACAGCTCTAAAAACACAGAGCTCACCACAGTGATTCTCTGGGGGTTCAACATCTTTAGCTCTGACTCCAAATTAAAAGGTTAAAAACCCAAATCCATAGGGAAGAGAACAATCAATTATAAACAGGCTCTGAAAATCAGCTCGGATCGTGTCTTGTATTCTTTGTTCAGAACTGTCCACCTTATTTGTCATTGTCCTATCTTATTCCAAATCATTAAATATTCAGGCAGGGCTTTCTTTGGTTACTTTACTAGTCCTGTCTTTTTTTTCTCCCCACTTGGGTAAAATTATTAAAAGAATCAGTTTCCCTTTAAGAGCTGGATGGCCCTGCCAGCTTAGCCAACATGAAGTGTTTCCAAAGAAGTTTCTTGCTCATCGCAGTAAGGAACAAAATATTTTAAAACCCCAAACTTCAAAAATCCCAGATGGTCTTGAAGTCCTTTTTAAATAAGCTGTGTGAGTTCACAGTCAAATCTGCCCAAGAAAATCTTCTAATGGAGACTGAAAACTATAAATGTTCTCAGTTTATTAAAAAATGATTTGACACCAGCACAGACTATTTCATTTTTTTCCCCTCACATTGCAGAGCTAGACACACTTCTCAAAATATTTGCTTTCAATAAAGTGACAGCAGCCCCTCAAGAAGTGTTATGTAAGAGCCAGTATTTGATTTTTTTTGTTATATTTCATATTATATTGTCTGTTGAATAAAATGCTTTAAAAACATTAACGTAATATAGAATTTCAGACTCTTAATCATTTTGACAGGTTTTCTGAAACTCTTCAGAGCAACATTTGAGTAAAACCCCCATGCAATACACAGCACCAAAATAGGTGCAGAACTGGGGGGGAAGGGGAGAGAAGGGCTAGAAAGGTCTCTGCTCTAAAACACATGCATTCATTAGAAGAGAAAAATGCCTGGAAATTTGGCACAAAGAAGAGTGTTTAAATGAAGTCTGCCTGAGGGGATAGCCCTGACTTGCACTCTTACCAACTGGATGGGTATCATGTGACTGTTAACAAGTATTACGTACCAGGTAAAAAATCTCTCCGTAAGAAACCACACCAGCACGCAGCACTATGTACAACTTCAGAGACAGTACTTCCTAAAGGGGAAATGTTTCTAGATTGATGCACAGTCTGCACACAAATGTATCCAGACAAAACCAACAATAAGACGGAATCAAAACATATGATATGCTGTGCTTTTGGGACGTTCATTAAAGGTTAATTTGGATCCGAGCTTAATTAACATAATAAGGATTTCAAGTCAGCTTATTGTGAATGCTGATTATCTTATGCCTTAACTCCATTTTTTCAGTGTGTGTCTTCATCCCAATGTATACTTTAACTTGTAGACCTACATTCAAGTTCTCTCCATCTTGTATCTTCACTCTCTGAAAGGACTGTTTAATCATTCAACTGTCAGAGCCCACGTGCCAATCTATGTGCTCTCATCTGAAAATCAAATCCATAGCTGAAACACAGCAATGGACTCAATGTGTACTTGGTTTTCCAAACCACAATTATTTTCTTAAAAAAATAATAATATTTCGGAACCAAAACAAAGCAAATTCTTCACACTACAGAAAATTCTTAAATTGGCATGAAGCCCTTGGTATTCATTGTCCCCCATAACACATGAGTAACTAATTTCAAATATCTATAAATAAAACACATAATTTATCATAGAAGGATCTATTCTAGTTCAAGCACTGTAATAGGAGACATACACAGAGCTGTCAAATGGAAGTGCTGTATAACTTTGTATTCTGTATACGTCTCCTTTTGGAAAAAGTTTGCATGAAGATAACCTCATGTGTTGCTTTTCAAAACACTAAAGTTAACAAAATAAACTAAAAGTTCAATATGTATTTTATAAGTGTACATTGCAATACTGTCAACATCACATTCAGATGGAGACAACCCCCAGCAAACTGCTGACAAAAGTTAACTAGCCACCCTCACCCATTTTTTTTAACTTAAGATAGAAATGAATATTCTGTAGGAGCCTATTCAGCATCTGGAGGCTGATGCAGTGTTGCTTTTGCCCATTTTCACAGCTGTGGCTAACCAGCAAGAGAAGGTAGAGCGATTAACCCAAGGTCACCGCGTGAGTCAGTGCAGTGGGATTACCATCATTAACACTCCTGGCTGCCAGTCTCAACACTTGTTCTTCTCCTACCACGTACACAGCCTTTACCAGCTTTGGCACACAAAAATGATGGACCAGTTAACGCCAGAAAGAGAGAGAAAGGGCAATTTTCCCTGTACACAGCAATGTCAATCCACTCAGTCTTGATCTGAAAACACCCTTTGGTTCCAGCACAGCTCTGCCAATACATCTCACTTCTGGCCTGTCCAACACCGGTGTTCGTGCCGTGGGTCCCTCTTGAACAGGGACTGCCTGCTGAGCCAGATGGAGAGGTGGCTGTAGAACTAGACAATTAACTGGAAATTTCAACACCACCTTGCACCTGCATCCAGCAGTTCACTGACACCACAGAAAGAAAAGAGTCTGATCAGAGCAATAGATAGAAACCTCCTAGCTGGGCTGGATCCACTAAACAGTGTTCTGTCACACAGTATTTTGAGAACAGTTAAAATGGCATTACTTGAGGCATAAACAAAACCAATCATTGTCAGTTAGCCCCAGCGCTATAGTATACGCAAGCCAACACAGAAACAGATGGTATATTCATACCCTGCACACAGTAATACCTGACTGTACATACCCATGTATACTACAGCTAAATTGACAAATACAACTTCATATAAAGGTTGCTTCCTCAGTGCAGATTACAGCAACTCCATATTAAGATTCTGACAATCTTACTTTCTTAAATCAAAGAAAATTCATAAATACAGCTCTGACTGCAGTGCCCCAGTCAATGGCATGGGAACACATGGAGGTTCAAGAAAAGAAAACAGATGGGACAGTTATCTAACTCTTGAAAGGATAACACATCCTATACCAGTGCTTAATTTATTTTAGGTTCTCGTAAAGACATTACAGCTACAGCTCAGAACAAAATATACCTGCACAGATGTGAATACAGGAATTCTATGTTTTCTTATCAATTATAAATGAAAATATTTTAGTAATTATTGATTACACTCTCTAGTGCTATGCAGCTACAATTAGTTTTGACGTTGGGATGAGGGAAGACAAAGGGGAAAAGTGAAAACTATGTATATTGCATCAGTGGATAACTTTTTAAGTTATGAGATAAGCTTAGGATGAAGGGAGAGACAGGACTTAGCTAAAAGGAAAATAAAAGCAATACTCTTGTGCCTACTACACACAGATCAACCCTCTATTTTTATCTGCCAAGCATCTTGACACACTAAGCACTGTCTGCGTTTTTAAGTATCACCACACAGAATCTTGGACAGGTATAAGCAGCAAAGTGGAAGAGAGTCAGATGCAGGCCAAGACAGCTGGCAGATTCACGTGCAGTTACTGCAAAGGCCACTGTTGCTCTTCACTCTCTCATATGCTGTCTCTTGAAGGTGATACTACCCAAGGTGACATTATCTTCATTCCTGCTGCTGCTTCAAGGAACTTGAACTTCCACAGAGCTCAGATCTCACACAAATGAACTCCCAGACAGCAAACCATGTTCAAAACAAGATATACAAGTACCACTATTCTAGCACCTTTCATCCTAAGATCCTACAATAAAAATAGCAAATAAACAAAATAATGCCTTTAATTTGAAGACAATTCCTTCAGTCGTTAAAAGAATAACAAAAATGAAATTAGCATATTGCATAGGTCCTTATTTACATGTCATCTGTCCCCATTTCAGTCCTGGGGTTGGTCTTTTAAGCCAGATAGACATGCCTCCAACTGGCAAGGATTTTGAATTCTTCTGTTCCCAAGCATTTGACTTCAGCAATACAATAGTCATTAGGGCTCTTAAAATTCAACCGCACACCGAGTGCTTGATCATATCTACAAACAATATATTCTTTTCTCAGCCATCTCCATTGGAGGGTGTTCTGCATGGGAAAGAGAACAAAGCAGAGTCTTATAAGCAGGACTGCTTCACCAACGCAGAAACATGACCATCCAAGTCTTAACCAGCACCAGATCAATGAAACACTCCCAGGAGCTGACCTCATTCCCATCTAACAGAACACGGACAACAAAGCCCTCAGTTCTTCATTAGGATTTGTATTAGGAAGATCCTAAATCAACTGCTTAGATGGCAGTGAAAGACAGGTGTACCTTTGTAATAACAGGTTTTTTTACAGAAGAAAAGCCGAAGAGTTTCCTATAAGTCATACGTTTCAATTGCTCCCATGTTGCAGCAGTAACCCAACCTATTGCCATGCAAGGTACCCCATTCCCAGTCAATCCAGTCTCCTGTCTGCAGGAAGATGGGGGCTGAGCCCTACTCAGTCATTATGGAGAGCACCTAGGGCAGGAACAAACACCTTGCATCTCTCTGCTGTAACTAATTTGGACATATGGAAGGAGGCAGTGATGCCTGTGTTCTTTTTGGCCTAGGAAATACCATCTGCAGCTGTGAAATTCACACAAGCACCAAGCTGGTAAAGAAAACAGACGGCAAACAGAAGCAAATGGTTAAAATGTTCCCTCCACTGCAACACATGTGAAATCCCTTATTCCAATGGGCTGCAATAAACCTACAACTGTCAGTGCATATAGAATGTGTTGAAGAATTTTTCTTCACAAGGAAATAAATCTGATTTTTATCTAAGCTGGCAGTAAACAGGGTCAAATATTTAACTGTTTCTGAGGCAACATCCCTATTGTTTTTCAATTTTTAGTTTTAGGGTTTTTTAAAATGCCAGAGTGCTGCACAGCTACAGATCACAATGATGTGAATAAAGGTGAAGAGGGTCCATGGCAAACACCAGCTGTCAAATGAGGAAAGTAAATGTTTATTGCAAAGAGCAAACTGTGGTGCCAGACAGAGGAACTTAGCTTCACCAACACTGGATTTATTGTGCATGGTTTAGTCAAGTGATTTATATGGATTACACCACATTTTCCCTTTTTGTAGCTTGCCTTGATAATCAAAAAATCTTTTTGTAATTTACATTAATAGCTCTGCAACATTGTGGAAAATATTAAAAAAGACCTTTATATTTTTGGCACCTCCTACTGCAGAGGACTGCACACAATCAACGCTCTTTTGAACTGTTCCAAAGGGTTTGGCAAGAATTTGAGGTACACCCAAAATGTCATGAAAGACCCTGTACTGAATCGTCAGAAAAACTGGTCAGTGAATGTCCAGGTCAATAGTTTTCTTAGGCCCAAGTCCGCAGCACGCCTCTGCCAGCAATAAAAAAACATTACAAGTCACTTCCATTTTCTTAACTCGGTGGTTTTTAATAATAATAATGATGATAATATGCACTATAGAAGTGTTATTTCCACAGTCAATGGATCTCAAGTTGGGGAATACTTTCAGATCATAAAAGGAGGTCACCACAGAAGACATCAGAATGAAATCGATTAAGAACTAGGCTTTTTCAGCACGTTACTGCCTCAACAGCACAAGCAAAACAAAGCACAGCAGAGAAAAGTGCAATATAGTAACCCAAGAATGGAATTCTAAGAAGCCTGAGTTTTTGATTGTAACTGTTCTGACCTTGGACAAGAGTTTTTATTTTCTGATTTATGTTTTCTTATCAATAAAATACTTCCTACCTCAGCAGGGTTGAGTGAGGGAAAAAGGAAAAAAATTGAAGGTTTTGTAAATGCAAAGAAGTTAACCCTTATGGAAGTCGTGTGGATGCGCCACGCAGTGCTGGCAGTGTCCTGTAACACACTCACAGCTTAAACTAAAATTGCCATCAAGACTGCTATGCTGGATAGAAAGCAAGAAAAAGAAGAGAAAAAAACCACCACCAAACTGAAAGAAAATTAGTAGAAGCTGGATGGTTTTGATGATTCTTATGGGCCAATTCATAATAAGATGCTTAAGAAGTACCCATCCAATGAAAAGCATAAAATGTAGGATGAAGTGCATGGTGGGTAAGAATGGGAAGTGGGTGAAGCTCAATTCATGGCCTGAAATTCCAGCTGAACTGAAGGCAAACTTTTCCCAAAACTTCCCACCAGGATTATGTGGCTTTATCTCTTCTGTAAATGTAAATATCTTGCTTCCCTTTCACCTCCTCACACAACACAAGGAGGACACGGCAGAATTTGAAGCAGATATTGTCTATCACTAAGGTATCAGGCCTATGGGCTACATGAAGCCAATGCCTAAATTTCCTGATTTAAGAAGACAAAATGTAAGCTAGAGCCAAATCTTGTTCCAAAAGATATGCAAGACCTATAGCAGCTTCTCCCAGGGCCAGAAATCAGTGATTAACTCTAGTAGAAAGCTAGGGACACCTAAAATTTCTCAATATACATATTTCTTTTTACATGCAGTGACTTATCCTAGAAAAACTTCCAGACACTTTCAGACTAGTTGGATACATGGTATTTGGATAATGTAGTTATTTGCACGTAACAGAATAAGAGGAACAAAACTGACTTTTACAGACTGGCCCAGAAAGGAGAAAAATCTGAAACAAAAAACACCCCTTAGTATCTTAGAGAAGAGATTTCTTTCACACATATTGAATCTTAAGGAGAAATTATCAGGTAGGAGAATAAGCCTAGATGTTTAAAAATAAACCACAGGCATCAGTTCATGAAGTCTAACAGTCACCAGATCTGTTAACTACAAACACCAGGTAAAAGATGTGATGAATTAGCACCGAGGAACCCTGCACTGAATCTTCTCTGGTTCTCACTGTTCTGCATCACTGGGATACCAGGAGTTTGCTAAAATCTAACTGCATGTCAACAAGATTGACTTCCAAATTTTTGCAACTATTAAGACACCAGTTACTGTTAACATCTGGATCAGTCCAGCTGCAGAATCCACCCAAGCCTGAGCTAATTCCATATTTAATCATATTAATTCCAACCTCAACAGTGACAATAAGTAAACCTTCTCCACATGCTGAACAAGAAGGAAGGGCAGAAATTTATCTCAAATAAAATACCAGTGATTAATAAATCACATGTTTATACCCTTTGGAGGAACACTTCTAATACAAAGCAATTGCAGCCAGAGCGTTCCATGCCAAATCAAATACTCATATGAGAAGAAAAGACAATTTCTGCCAGTTCTTAAATCCAAAAAAGCTTTAAAAATTGGAAAAATGAAAGCATTTGCCCTCTTTTCGTGAAAACCCAGAGTGCTGGGCACCAGAAAACAATGTTCCCACTGATCTCCAGTAACAGAGGTGAATAATAATAATTTCAGAGTTAGGAGAAGTAATTTGATGCATTCCACTGTGTGGAAGAAAAAAAAGCAACTCCTTTTGATACTGTAGAGACTTCCCTAAAAGATAACTGCATTGTATAAGAACTCAGATTTCTTTTCCCCCCACTGTATTGTCCAAGTGAAGAGAAGATGCTTTTCTCCCCAGTTACAGAGGATTTGGAAAAGCTGTCAGAGCCACATAAAAAAGAAGGCAGAAGCAGTTTTTATTTGTTTATTTTTAAAAGACTTGAGTATCATTTTCCCATACTCAAATGAGTCGTCAATCAAGACAACCAGCTTATAAAGCTCTATTTCAGCTCCAGGGAAGAAAAGCAGTACTTGCAGAAACACTTCAGTCAAAGTACTAACACAGAGCTGAATACTAGTAGAAATAGTATCTTCTCCCCAGTAAAACAAAACAAACACCTATTCTCCAGAAATACTAGAACAACTTTGGGAAGTCTATGCATTTAAAGTCAATTTGAAATTTAAAGAAAGCAAACCAAACGGCCAACAGCAATTCAAAAACCCAAAACACCACAAAACCCACCCACAAACAAACAAACCCAAGCAACAATCGAAAACAAAATGTACCATAATTGACAACCAGTACTTTTGATTTTGTCTCCCTTTCTCACCAACCTTACAAAACTGCAAATCCATTTAAATTCTCACATAAATACACTGTGATAAGAACAGCTTTGACAAAGAATATGAAAAGTTTAATGGCTTTTCAATGAGAGGCAGATGCAGCTCGACACATTAGCAAAGCAAAGGAGTCTGGAATATACATTTTACGTTCTTTATAGTAGCTCCATCTCCAGGGACATTATTTATTTAAAATTTTGTTTTTCCATTTAAAGTTTCATAGCCCCCTGTTTAGGTACTCAGTGGCCTGTGGTACAGACAGCATAGCAGACAGTTGGGCATTTTCTTTAATATCTGCACAGACAGAACTACTATGATCATTCAACTAGAGAAGAAGGGGGTTTTTAACCTCTCTGCAGAACTGTACATGATGATACAGGCAGAATCAAGAAGAGAGACACATATAAGATTGTGCATTAGATCAGATCAGAGGTCTATCCAGCCTATCTCAAGTAACTGTCTTACTTGGGTATCTAATACAGAATGAATTCAAGGTAAATAAATGATACTTCTTTCCCAGGCTAGACCTATTTTCAATTCAAGTTATTAATCCTCAATAGGTTTCTCTTTCATTAGCTTGCTCTGTCTATTCCAAAACCTCCATAAGCTTGTAGCATCCTTGATGTTCTTTGGCAAGTTCTACAGGTCTGCTGCCCATCATATGAAGAACCTCCTTTTCTCCCATTTTGAATGGGTCCCTATGAGTTTTATAGGATATGCCTTAGCTCCTATATTAGAAGTAGTAAACACTTAAAGCCCTCTGTGCCACTAAAGACTGTGCAAATATCCACCATTTCTTTTTTCCTTCCAGACCAAAGAGCTTACTCATTTCTAATACTGAGACTGTTCCACTCATGTACTTTTTTTTTGTCCTTCCCCATTACATAGTCACTTCTTTTATATCTTTTTAGAGATAAGGGTAGCACTCAGGAAGTAGGCAAGTTACAGACTTGTCTCTAGTCAGATACTATCAATTCACAATAATTGGTAAGGATCACATTTTACAGGTGGAGGTACTCTTATTTCCCCACATGCATAATTTTGTGCAGCACTTACACTGAAATGCATCAGCCACTTCGTTGCTAAGTCAGTCTCAGTCTTTCATAAATTTGTCATAATCTGTTATTTCTCCCATATAATAAAAGCATATAATCCTGTAGACTGTGACATAGGCTTGAAATTTTAAGGACTGAGTTTATCTGGGGTGATTGAGTATGTTTTCAGAAAGATATTACAACGAATTACTCCATACAGAGGAAAGGTTATTACAGGAGGATATTCAATTTTACTTGCTACTAGAAAAACATATCATGATACAATTTTCCAAGAGTTCTTAGTGGTTCATTGCTTTATTTCAAAAGGAAGTCAGCTGCAAGTCCCCTTCCCACTGTGCACACACATATTTTTTTCCTGTAAAACAGTGTTAAAAATAGTTGTACAGGAAACTGTAGCAGAAAGTTTTGAATCCCTCTGTCCTACCCCCTAAGGCAGTCAAACAAGCCTTGTAACTAAACACAAATGGTGCTGCCAGCAGGGGCTGGAATGCCCATCTCACCTCACATGAGAGCCCAGCAACAAAACGAGAGACTCAGTCACTCCACCTTTACACAACACAGGGAAACTTCATTTTTTATGCCAAGTGGAACAGCTTCAACAGGTGAGAAACTGTTATCTCACTTTCCCATATTCCATGTATAAGAGGGACAAACAGATGCTTTTCCTGTTTCACTTATAAGGAAGACACAAGGGTTAAAGCAGTTTGTCCATGGTTAACTCGTGTAAGTGTTCTCTCAGTATGGCTGTAGGTCAAAAAAAAATAAAAATCTTAGAACACTTAATGTCTCCCAAGACACTTCATGCAAAAAGAGCATCAGGGTTCTCAACTTGCCAAAAGGTTCTTCTAGCATGCTCACAAATAGGAATTTAGGCTCCTGTTAAAAATATTGATATGTCTGAATTTTACACAGCTCCTCAATTTCACAGTATACGACGTATAGTTAAGTACTTTGCTACAAGACACTGCCTATGCTAGAAGTTTAGAGAGGTGCAAGGGAAGATCAGACAAGTTAACAGAAGAAATTCAGAGGGTTTTGAAGTACAAACTGTTTGAAGCAGTTCTTGAACCCCAAAGACTTGGGAGAAAGTTTAGGGAAAGTATCCCTAAAATAACATTGCAATATTTTTCCCTAGGCATTTGCTTTTCACTGGATAAAACAAGGTTCTGTGCTATAAGATCTCACACCTTATCTAGAGTAATTAATTCCTATGTCAGCACCAAGACAGGTAAATAAAGTAGACACTCCTGTGCCAGCCCATGCCATTTCCATCCACGAGCAGGCAATGGTGCCTGGAATATGCTTTGGGATTCAGGTCTTGCAGCTGACTGGTTGGACCAACCTGCTTTATCAGGCTGGACAGCTACCTGCTGGTGATTACAGAAAGACTGTGGAACATCTAGGTTGCTTTCCCAACTTTACCCCAACAGTATGTGCTTTACAGAAAAGCTGCTTCATTTAGGTCTAACTTTCCCCATTGGGGTAAGCTTTCACCTTTAGCTTAAAGCAGTTGTGCATTAATATAGAAAAAAGTTGCAATGATATCACGTAATCTTTTTCTATAATTATGAAAGCCAACAAATGGCTTTTCTCCTTGCGTTATTCTGCATTCTCCTGCAACAGCTCTGAAAATTTAAAGCCATCTGGGAGCAGCTGTGTCTTGACTGCACACCTGTGCCTGAGCTGAAGTGGGGAAAAGTTCAATAAGGATTATACTGTAGGTGCCAGAACGTCTCATTCGTTCCAGAAATATTGCACAGATTTAATATTCCCCCCCCACTTCCCCCTTAAATGGTTTATGCTTTACTGAGAACATACAGATTAGAAAGACAAAGCAATTCTGGAGAGCACAAAGCCCTTGCTGCTAGGCACATAGCAAAAGTTTCCATGAATCTCTGTTGATCCTGGACCTGCACTTGCAAAGCTATATTGATTCAGGACAAAAATAGGCCTTTGGCTGGGCACTGTGGCTTTCCATAGATATCTACTCATCAGCAAGCCAAAGCAAACTGTACTAACAGGGAAAAAACATCATTCTGAGCAACTAGACAATACCAAGCTTGGTAATGTCTGCAGCTGCAGGGACCATACAGTCAAGTGCAATTAGGGAGTAGTCTCAGGATAGTATCTCTGATTTTTCCCTTATCTACCCCTTCCTTTGAATTCAAGAAAATAAGAAAGCTGTGCATTCAGGACGCACAAAGAACCTGCCAACCTGCAGAAGTTCAGAACAGGACAAGCTAAATAGGTCACTAATGATTCTTTTCATGTAGCATGGCACTACTTCACTGCTGCTGATTCACTCACTTTAGTCCTCCTTGCAAGGACACACGTTCCTGAAACTACTCTCTGGAGTTAAGCTGTCTAAAATATGGGATCTCCCCCATACTTTAATCTTACTACACTAGGGCTGCTTGCCATAATCTAGCACTGGCTTTCTGCCATTGACTTTAGCTTAAATCTTTCTCCGGAACAGCTCTCATCTTGTTCCCACCTCTTCTTTATCAATGCAATGCCCTGCAGTTTCTCCTCCAACTCAGTGCTCAGCCAATGCTCAAGTATGATTCTAAGTATGCTATGTTGTTAAAGGTACCACTATTTAAATTAAAATGAAACCCCAGACCATCGGGAGATAATTATTACTAACCCCATGTCATTCTCTGCTCCATCCATCTTCTCACCTCTACCATCATCAGTAAGGCTTTGAAATACACAGCATTCCCTCAAACAGCAAAATGCAGAAGTGCAGCAAAACCCCAGGCATTTTTTCAAGGAGTAGGACTATAGGTGAAAAACCTTGCAACATTTCAAGTTAGGTAACTATTTTCCATTTTATGGTATCTTGGATCCTTGTAGTTAATAATTGTGTAGATTTCATGAGTGTTCAACAGCTGGCACAAAGTGCCATGGGATTTTTCAGCATTAAACACTGCCTGAGATACGATTTCCTTCTAAACCCTTTGTCGCTTTATTAATCCATCAAAATGAAGCAATGCAATATCTAATCTAACTTTAGCTGCTCTCAAAATCCTTCTCTATAAGACATTAGCCACACTTAGATGCCCTTTCTCTTTAAAACCCTTGGGCACTTCCATTCTAGCTGGTAGTGATAATGCATCACCTGCAAGAGTAAAGTAAAAAGCATTCCCTGATAGGAACATCATCTCTTTAATAGAGTGTGGTTTTAAAAAAAACAATATTTTTTCTTCCAAAAAACCAACATATAACCAAGAACAAGTTTCAATATGTATAGCAACTTTCAACAGAAAGTTGCATAATCCAAAATTCACCATTTCCCTGCCTCCCATAAAAATCTTTTACTACACTTGGCATTCAGTTGGTGCATCTCCTTCGTGGTCCTTCTATTATTTCTTACCTACACAGCGAGTGCCCCATGTAACAACCTATAGCACTGAAGTCAGTCTCATGCTTAGGTTGAATGTTAAAAAATTAAATCCTTTTGACTGAAGTTAATAGCCAAATTGGTTGAGCAGCACCTCAAAGCCCTCACTCATTCAGCATTTCCTTCATTTCCCTTCTTATGATAAGAATGTCTGTTCATGAGATTGAACTTTGGTTCAACCTTGATTTTCACAACTTTCAGTAACTTTATCCAAAATAATTGTTATCTGAAAACAGTATCCATGTACTTCTTGAAGGTTATGCAATGCCAGAAGTGATTCAAACAGAAGAGGAATTCTGGTGATTCACTGGGAGCAGGATGTTAAATAAATCATAACTACCTGTGATCACCACAGAACATAAACAGCCTTCAATTCAAAATATGTAAGATCTTCTACAGTAGAAGTTTAAATCAAAACTACTTCATGTGCATTATCTCATTCTATTTCAATTAGCTTTCATGATGCGCCATCACACCTGAATATGCAGTCCCATACCACAACTGATAAAGGCAGCACTACTTTCAGTGCAGTAACTGGGCTGCGGTAGCACTTTGGGTCTGAGTCTAGAATTGTGCCCCTGCTGTACTAGCTCTTGCAGAATGGAACAAAAGATGGATTTGTGCCAAATAAATTGTCATCCAAGTACTTTAATTCTTATTTTGCATTTGTGAAAAGTGATTCACTTTTAACCCCTTAGCAAGTTAATACAAAGAGGGATTCAGCCAAGCTACAGCGTTTAATTCACAATAAGACAGATCCTGTAATAGGAAATTTCTAAGAAGAACAAGAGATGAAAGAAAAAGCTTTAAGACTGTCAAAATGCAACAGTTGCCATTTGCTTCCACATAGATCTACTTGGGAAACAGTTGCAGAGCCAGTGCTTTAATGGCTTACATACTGTATTTTTTTCAAAGCCATTAGGGCCTTAGAAATCCCATAGTGGTTATTTGGCATGACTGGAGATTTTCTATGCCAGAAAAACCTTCTGCTCACCAGGATGAGGTAGGGGAGGCTTCTCTTTAATTGAGCTGGTGACCAGTTCTCTAAAGGAAGGGTTTTCACTTTGTTATGCAAATCCACTTCCTTGAGGATAAGGAAGAAGAAAATACAGCATGTGAGCAGCCCAGTCAAAAAGCAAACACACAGAAAAATATGATGTCACATCAGAGGGAAGCTTTCAATCTGGATTTCAGACACCACTTATTGAATAGATGTAGGGAAAGCAGTTTTGAATGGTTTTGGATTTTTCCTTTTAAAAAAAGCTCTGTTAAAAAGTGGTGAAAAATACATTGAAGAGATGTCAAAAGTACTTACTGATTTTTCTTTCATTTTAACTGTATCCTTTTTGATAGGAAGTTAACTTCATTGCACAGAAAGAAAAGGTTGTGCCCATATTTATAAAGTAGGTTACAAGATTCTGCTTTAAATGCACATCTTTGTATCTTCCCAATTCAGTAGGGTTTTTTTCATGGAGCTCATGGACAGAAGAACCAAAACACTGAGAGAAGTTGCAAAATTTGGAAGTCCAGATTATACTGAAGACTCAAGAGATTCCTCTAGTTTGGATTAGCTCCCAAACTCCTAGATGCTCATTTTAATTGAGACATGATGGTTTTATTCTCTTTTTATTCACACTGCTTTTGTATCAGTACATGTATCCACGTATCTCAACTTTCAAACAACATTATAAGGTAAAGAATCAGATCCTTTAACTTCAACCTGCCATGACTTCTCATATATATATTACATATTCGCCTTGCAACTGAAGCCCAGGATTTCACAGTAATTCACTCAAATCATGTAAAGTTTAGGGCAAAATGGTTTCATCTTTCTAATCCATGCCATTCCTCAGCACTTCAAGGTAGCAGAAGGCAGCTCATTCGCCATCAATTAGTTACCTTCAGAACTTGCAATAAGCTTTTCTAAGCAAGTCCTTTGAGAACAGGCATAACAGAGGGAGTTGCAGAAATTTAGAGGTTGCAGTAAATGTGCTGATTAGTGAAGCACTAGATGGCACCCTAGCATTCAGCTCTTCAGAGGTTTTTTACAGCCCTTTCCTCACCCAGATTTGACAACAGTACAGGTACCCAAATTTTATTCAGGTCAAGAATGAGGATTTTTAATTCTTTGTGTGGGAATGTATCTTAGGAAATACCATCTAATATAGTAGTGCCAGATTACAAATTTTAAAAATTAAATCATTATTCTATTCTACATAAGCAAATATTAGTTCTTCTAAATAAGAAAATTTTAGAAATGACTAAGCAATTCCATTACTGCAAGGAGTTTAAAAGCAGCCTTTAGATTAGAGAAATATATTATGTTGACAGTTTTCTTCCTGCCACTCAACAGTCAAGAAAAAGTTGTAATTAATTTCTGAAAATCTACCTGAGTGCCTCTGTAAGTGCTGGACAAGTCAGCAGAGTTGATGGTATGCAAAGATTTAATCCTCCTGAAACAACAAGGTCTTTGTATGTTTTGCAAACAAATTGGCATGCGCCTATTTCCAGTGCTATTAGGACTGTTATCTCTAGACAGCACTGATAAGAAAATTCAGGCTTTGAGCAATTAAATGATATGGTCAAAACCACAGAGGAAATCTGTGTTAGAGCAAGGAAATGAAGCCATTCCAGGTCAGTGACTTACCCAGGAGGCAGTCTCTCCATCTTGCTCCCAGCAAGTCTTGGGCCTTGCTTAAAGCGCATATCAAACAACTGGTAGCAGGCAAATTCCATTCAGGACTCATACAAAATATCAAAGGATCTGAAATAAGGCAGTCCTGAAAAGGATGCGATCATCCAGCTATCTCATATAACCAATATTCTCCTTTTCCAAATCTAGGACAAAACATGATGTTCTATCTTGTCTCTGAATTATTGCCCTAAAACTATTATGGCAGAGAAAAAGCAATACCAAGAAGAATTTTAGGTACACTCTAGATCACTGAAAGAAGAACATGGCAGACAGATAACAAAAAGCTATTTTATGGTGGTATTATGGAAAACAAGACCAGCAGATAAAGAATGGTTTAGGAAGCAGAGAAACTGGGAAAAAAATTTATACAAGCAACAGAAGCACTATGATATTACTTAAAATAATAAAAAGCAGAGAGATCTAGGCCTTGTTAAAGTTTAAATTAGATGACTGAAATGGATTTTACAAAACCTACTTAAGTTACACCAGGGTACATGAGGTCAGAATTGGACCCAAAGAACCTAATCTCTCACCATATCAACAAGTTAGCAGGTGGTCAAAACAGTCCAGCTGGAGAATGGGCTCAAATTTTCAGTGAGCTAATACACACTAATCTTTCACTTCTGCAGACCTGGATTCAAAACTTAAGATCATGAACTAAAATTAGTCTGCTGGTTTCATTCTAGTCCCCATTTGTGCACAGCACAAAACCACCATAAAAAGTGTCATGACTGGCAACCTCTCTAAGACAGGCCCAGTTCTGGAATAGCAGGAAATGTTGTAAGTTAGGACTGCAGCACACTGGCACAGCTGTGTATGGAATTTTATACTCTCTGCCCACACTATGGTTGCCAAAGCCAAATGTTTTTTCTCCCCGACTTCTGCCAGTGCCACATTCACGCTGAAAAAATAAAAAGAGAGAAAGGAAAGAAAAGAAATACAGAATGAATCATTGCAGTGTCTGGAACCAACACTGCACTGATTCACACTCTGTACATCTGCAGTAAAGGCAATGATATTGCATAGTGTATAAATTTGCAGAGTTATTTACAGTATTAGTTTGGGGTTTGGTTATTTTTGGTTGGCTTGTTTCTCAGATTTGGTTTTTCTCTTTAGCACAGTACATAGCTTCTTTTTGTCCCATAATAATGGTGCACATAGCTAAACTGGTCTGTAACTTCTAAGCTGCATGAAGTCAAAGTACCATAAAACCAGAAGATTCTCCCACTCAAGTGACTGTCACAGCTTAGGTGACTAGTGCCCCAACCTGTAGACATGCTTGAATTTATTAACATAAAATATTCAGTTATCCATCACAGTTCACTGGACGAACTCCAGCTGCATAAAACAAATGTAATCAGCCACTTGTCTATAAGGAAAAAAAATCACATCCGACTCATAAGTCCAATATAACATCATGTATTAATACAGGCAGTCATATTCAATAGTTAGAGTCTAAAAGAAGGGCTCCTGAACTACATCCTATCCCTCTAAAACCATTGAATATTGCGACAGGTTTTTTGCAAGTAAAATTTCTCCCATGCATCGTGAAACTTCCAGCCAAAACGGGCAGTGAAAAATAAGGTAATATAAAAAAAAAAATGAACAGCTTTGGGAAGTTATGAGATCTTTAAGATAGCAATAAAGGAACACACAAGACTGAGTGAAAAGAAAATAAGGAGTCAAGTGATACAGGAGCTTAATGAATTGTTCTATTTGACAATTATCAGCCATAAATAACCAGACTCCACTACATCACAGAATTGAATGAGACTAGCTGACTGGAATTAAATAAAGCAGGACCGTAACTTTTGCCAGCAAAAATACAAAAGCCAGATAACAGTAGCAGCAGTAGTTGCTGTTAATCCCAGGAAACAGTTTTTCTCCTTTTGCCAAAGCAGCCATTTCTCCCCAAGAGCAATTCACATTCCAAGGCCAAGGTGGTGCTCAAATATAGTAAGTAACAACCACCTTTCTCAGAAGCTACCGGCTTCAACTCTACCCCTTCCAATGCAATCAAGCAGGGAAAGAATCAAACCAATTTACTCTGCAAAGGAGGACTTTGTCTTTCTTGCAATGGAGTTCATGCACATAGGTACTAACAAAAATACGCACAGTCAAAACTAGCAGATTAAAAATTAAACGTTCTATGAATTTACCAGCTTCTCTACAGGTCACATTGTCTAAAAACAGCTCTGTGTTCCGCCACTAGACTGTATTTTGAGAACAGCTATTTAAGAAAGTTTCTGTTAACTTCTAGATAAACATGATAACCTCTCCAACTAAGTTTTGGGTCCTCATTCACAGTTTTTTGGTCTTTATATCACTAGAGTTTGCTTCAATTTCAAAGATCCCAGAAAAGGTGTTCAACAAATACCAATAACAAACCTGGAATTTCCCTCCCACTAATGTATTAATACACCGAGTAGTCCTTATTAATGGCTTCTGTTATGTCTTGTAGGCTCCATACCTCTAGGAACTTACTTCTCAGAAAGAGGAAAGACTAGGGTAGATGCTTAGGACTGCAAAGCAGAAAGAGACCAGTTCTATTCCTACAGCTACAAAACACCCAAAGAAGAAATAGAACCAGAGACTGGCCACAGAACCGAGATGTTTAGGCCATGCATTTGCAACATTCTCACTGTGTTCCCATTTAATTTTCTTCCTTAAGTTATCCTCATAGAAAATCTGGAAATAAAGAATATGCTTTCTTCAGATCGAGCAGGTTGGAAAGGGGTACATGATTTTATGTGGCCCTCTCTAAATGAGCACAGATAACAGTATTTCTCAGAGATGTTTCCAAGTCAAAAGTCAAGAGATTTTTTTGATTAATCTGAACATAAAACTTGCAATCATAAAAACAGGCAACCTCATTTTGGAAAGTTCAGTTTTAATTTCAGGTTTACAGTTGTTAATGATCTTGCATTGATGCAATACATGAATAATATAAAAGTGACAAAACCTCCAAGAACAGAAGCCAAGGACATCTACTGGTATCTCAATTAGACAACATAGCAAAAAAAAATCCCATGTAGCTCTCTAGAAAAAGCCCCAAGTCCACACAACACCATCAAAGAGAGAAATCAAAAATCTAGATTTTTTAAAAAATATTTTTAGTTTATATGGCAAGAAACCCTTCCCGGTAGCAGCTCCCTCCTCAGTCACCTCAGTGCATAACAGTTTTAGCTGAACAGCTTTTAGCTAATTCACACCATCCTACCTCAAATGCTTACACAGGTGTGAGCTGCTGAACCTGGCTCTTTCGCAGACAGCTGTGGCAGGGAAAAAAATAAAATATCCTCGGACTACAGACCAAAAGCAAAGTAGGGAAGAAAGGAAAAAATCAATTGACTTCTGCTACCGAGTAAAAACTTTACAGCTGTTTTAAAAAGGTACCGAGCTACCAATTTGCTTTTCTATCACACCAGTTATTAGGCACACTCCTGGCTTTAATAACCATTTTCTGCTCCAAACATTTGTGTAATACAAAGAGGAGTACAGGGCAAGCAAAACTTGTGTAATTAGAAATGCTGTTTGCTAAGCATTCAGAGGAAGTTACAGAATTGTGCGTTTCACCATAATGATATTTCATCTAATGAAAATTTTCTTAAAATAGGATCTGTTTCCCTTACATGAAATAAACATAATGTTCATGCTAATTACAGCTGATTCACACAATAAAGCAGCTACCATAAAATTAAAACACAGACACGTGAACAAGTTAGCACAGGGTAAACTAGGTTATGAACCTTTAGGGTACATCACCTGTGCTGTGGTAATGCCATGTAAATGTTTTCACCCCATGGTAAATGAAAAGTAGCTGATCCTTATTCAAAGAGCTGTTGAAAGAATTTCTGCTCCTTTGCCAGCTAGTCCTCTGGCTTTGAACAGATGTGGTCAGAACCTATGTGAGACCAAGTCCTGGCAGAACTACAAATCAAGATATTACCATTAAGCAAGAAGCAAATACCAACTCCACTTAAAACATCGTAAACTCCCTCGCAGGCTTCAGTGAAAACACAATTTTGCCTGCTCTTTCTGAGTTTGTTTCTTAGAAACTACTTATTCAATGCTTAGAGAAGTGGCTTGGCCATTAATCCAACATTTGTGCGGTTGCAATGCAACAGATATTTCAGAAAACTTTGGTCTGACAGAGTGCTTTAACTCAAATTGTTTCTTTACAAACATCTTGACATATGGAGAACATTATCCTGGCAGCTCATGCTGACCTATGGCCTACATGACTAGCACTGTTATAACAGCAAGAAACACGTATGTAGTTAGAAAGGAAAAGTGAAGAGTAGGTTGAGTGTGTACACAGATCTACGGATAAAATTTCCAGCAGTCTCTAGGGAATTTGGACATACAATATGAACAATTGTAATGAATAAGAGTTATCTGGATCTTCTTAGCTTACCCTATAAATGTTTTTCCTCATACGCGTAACGTTTTGGATGATAGCAGTAGTACTTACTGGAATGAAGAATTACTTCTGTAAGCTTGGGATTGTGTCTAATATAACTAAATATAAAGTCCCTGGAACAAGCCTTCTGATAACTCAACCAGAATATTATTACCTACTATTGATCCAAGAACTGAGCTGAAATTTGGAAATTTGAGTTTTTTCCGTTAGAATGGAAAATATTTGAACTTCCACAGCTATGAGTCCAGATTTCAAATAAGTTTCAGATATTCACATAGCTGATCTCTGCTGAGAAATCTCAGAGTTTTTCTGGTCTCCTGTGTTTCACTGAACTTCTTTCCTGACAGGAGGAACCACAGATCTGTCCCAAACATTTCACACTGCTGCATTGTAGCTGAGTTTTGCCATCTATCCAGACACTACAACAAGCACTCTTTGGTCCTTTCTGGGAAAACCTTATTCATTATTCTACTTCTTCTCATGAAACCTCCAAGTTTAGCCATAATACTTTCTGGAAATTTATGAGCTCCTCAAGAATCTACTGTCATTTCTTCTCTGTGACCTAAATAAGTTGGCAGACTTCACAGTCTTAGACATTTGAATGAATCGAGACAGGAAACAGTTGACAGAGCCAAGCATCTTTACTGCACGCCCTCCCATTTGCCAAGATCATACAAAGTTGTATATTCCTACATGCAGCAGGAATCAAAAGAGCAGCTGTCTGTTCACCAACTCCAGCCTCTTTCTAGGCAGCATTCACTCCCAAGTGCTCCTTCACTCTCAGCTTTCCCTTCCTACCAGAGCTCTTATAACTCTATCTGTTGTCTCCTTTCTGCCACTTCTCTCATCTTCTGTCATCTTCAAACAATGACATTCTGCTACCCATAGTTGCATTCCACACACATTTGCTTTTTTTGCAGGCCTGTGTTTAGAGGGCAGGCTTCTAACACTCTACTTCTTCCATTTAGTTTCATAAGGGAGATCTGCTGAAAGCCATCCCCATACACTTTAGTGTCCACCTATGGCAGCCATCAAGCATGCTCAAGTGCACTTGCCATGGCTCAGCCAACTGACAGCAGGCTGGTAAGCTACAGTAAGTCGATTATATTCCTGGGCTGAGAGAACAAAGCTCTTCTGCATTTCTGGAAGTAATCGTAGCACTGTTTAGCACCAACTTGAATGATGATGGCTTTTGTCACTGTAGCATTAGTCCACAGGAACCAAGCCAAGCAGAGAGATTGTCTTTTTGTGTTTGAAATTAGTGATTGAAGACTTTGATCCCAAAGCACCTACGCCAATTGATTAAGCTACAGCAACCCCACTACAACAGTAAGACAAAAGATGTTAACCAAAGGCATTGCATACCTTGCATTTCTGATACTCTACATCCATGGACATTGTTGGGTTCATTGCTCATATGACAAGCAATGACTTGATCAAATTTACTTGGCTTAACATGTGCCCCAAACTATGTCTTTCATGAGCTGTACTGCCAGGTCCCTGATGAGGAAAATGAATACAGTGCTCCTCCCTCTGCTCTTTAGTCTGAACATCATGTCCCCACATCTGGCCAACAGCATCTCAGCACTGTGTAGCTTTCTGCACTAGACCCAGCTTCACTCAACAGGAAAATTAATAATAGAGAATAAAAATAAAACAAAATTATTGTTATTTTAAGTGCTTGAGAAAGTGAGCATCTCTTTAGCTGTCAGGTCAATTATTTCTGTCAGGAATTAATTTGTTGTTGTTTCCAGACTACATCTTTCCAAAGCCCACACAAGAACATATTGCATGAGTTGGAGGAAAAAAATTTTAAAGAGTAGAAGTTTTGTTTTGTTTTTCAGCTTATTTACAGTAGGGCTCAACAGTTGGGAAACATGCATTGTACAAGAACTACTGCAAAATGACAACCATTAATACATTATTCTATAGAACATTTAGATACCATGAGTATTTTCCAACTGAAATCCATCCAGGTTTTCCCCTATCCAGTGCTCCGTGTTTAGTTCAGGAACATTAATGATGAAAATCTAGACAGCGTTACATTGTGTGAACTGTTAGATGTACACTGATGATACTTGATTTTATATTGCCTTTGGCTTAGTCAGTTCATAGAATTTAAATGAACTGAATTCTGGCTAGCATCTGCTGTCGAATGAGTAAACAGTAAATCAAACTTTAGACTTCATTACAGAGTTGAAAGTCTGTTTTCCTATGGACCTGGTATACCACATGATGCAATCAAACACATTATTATCTGTCAAGCATCCAAAAATGAACTAAATGACTCATAAAAGCAATAAATAAGACATGGCCTCTGCCTCTGAAACACCTTACATTGTAAAATTAAAACAAGACCCCTAGAAAGACTAAATCCTGGAGAGCCAAGTTAGTCCTATAATGGAAAGGAAGAGAGTGGATTACACAATATGATAAAGCACACAGACACACGCCTACAAGGGTGTAAGAGTGGAACTTAAACTGCCCACAGTTGCATTAGGCTAAAAGTCCTTGTATATGTTTTCTCCCCACAGAAAATGTGAGTTACCTTATTCATTCTGTTTGGACGTTTTCACACTATTCATATTTCCTCGGGCAGTAGGTTCCAGTTTTTCCCCTAGATGAAGGTGTGTCTACTTCCCTGCTTTTAGTGTAATAACCTACAAATCCATGAGGTTGTTGTAGGACACTCCTGAGTATAACTGGGTCTTTGTTAGATTTGTTAGACAGCAATCAATAGGTATTTCCAGCAAACGAGTGCTAATACCAGTCCTGACCACCAGTTGTTCACATAAAAATAACTCAATAGAGTTAATCTTTGAAAGCTTTAACATTAAAGCAAAAAAAAAAATCCTAGTTCTGTGCAGCAATAACAAGAAAAAAATCATAACTACAGAGCATATTCACCAGGCATCCCTATGATTTATAATATTGCCCAATAAAATTATGCCTCATGGAGAATGGGGAAGAATCTTACTCTACCTCATCATGCCTGGCTTGTGCAACAGCCAGCAGCTGCTACCGAGATAACTTGCAGAAGGCAGAGTGTATTTCAAGAACACGTTTAAACATCCAAACACAGCTGTACATATACATGACCCTACACACATGAAAAGAAATTATGAAATAATTACAGAAGCCTCCATTATACTTATTGCTTACATTTTGCAAATAGGCACTAAGCCTTTTATATTTCAAATATACACGGACTTAATTTTTTAGTTGGAAGGTCTAGTATCCATAACGTACAATGTTTTTGCATTCTGTTAATTCAGACTTGCTAAAATTAGTTAAATTTAGAAGTGTAGGTACTTGGACACCACCAGACACAAAGCCCTAAACTTCTACTTTGGTTCTAATAGCCATGGAGTACTACAGTGACACTGGAACTGACCCTGCTGGTAGTGACTTTTAATAAATTAGACTTTCAGCACCTGACAAGTATACTGAATGTTAAATGGCTCATGGTTCCAATAAAGAGTATTGATAACTACTTTGAAACAGAATCAGATAAAGTTTTGCACTACATTTTATGAAGTCTTAAACTTACACTGTTGCCAAATGATTTTTGCACTTATAAACATTCCAAAACATTCTTTAAAATTGTCCGAGAACTGTTCTTTATCCAGAACTCAAATAGGGGATTTGAAGAACATCTATTCAAATTTTCATCTTATAATAATAGTCCTAAATCAATAATCAGATAAATTAAACTGGCTTTATAAGTGATATATTATTCTATTGGCAGTCCACAAAATTTATCCAAAATCAGGTCCTGAGTGTTCTCTGCTACTAGCTGTATTCTTTACAACTTTGTTTTAAAGTACCTATGCTACATGACTAGGCTCAATGGTCCAAATAGATGAGACAGAGCAGCTGGTATCATAAAAGTAGTCACATAAAATGTAACAAATACAAATACTCCCTTTATGATAAAACACAAGTGAACTACATTTATTGGCCCTTAACAGGACAATCCTTAAACCCTCCAAAGACCACCTGATTCATGCTCCCTCTTGGATAACATTGACAGAGCCTAATCCTTTTGCTACTTAATGATTTAAATACAGTAAAGCTCTATGCAGCTTCCCAAATGTTTGCACTCAAGTTAGCGTGGTTTAGAGCTGAGACCTATTCTCACTCATGAAAAAGCAAGTGTACACCAATCCGTAGCTACTCAGATATTCTATTGACTGAGTATTAGCAAGCATCTGGGGAGAAACAGAAAGGAGTTGTCACCTCACAAGGAATTGGCAGTATGGGGCAGGGGAAGAGTTTAAATAAAGGCTCTCCCTGCTTTACCAAAAGCAACTCCAGACTTAGTGTTCTCATCTGCTGGAACCCAGTACAGAAGGCAACGAATAATCAACACTAGCAACGAACATATCTTCAGCCAAGAGATGAACCCACAATAAATAGTGTGCAAAAGACTTCAAATGTGTATAGATACATACACATATATGTGTGCGTGTATACATATATATGAAAAAAGCCTTTGAGTCCCATATTCAAAAGCATGCATGGTTTATTACCATCAAACGAGGTGTAAAAAAGCACAGATCTTGGCTGGCTAAAGTTGAGAGCAACACTAAGTGCCCATAGACTCTGCCTGCCTTGAGAAATCAGTTCCTGCTGTAAAATAACAGACTTTAGCACATTCTGCGGAATGACATCACCCAAAGCAGCCTGCCAAAAATGTTACTTTTACATTTCTTCAACAAGAAGATTTCCTTTCACCACTCTTTTTTTTTTTTTTGAGTTAGTCAATCTTTCAAAAATAAGAAAGCCCTAAGTATTTCCAGGCCTATAGATGAGCAGCTTTTAACACAAGCGACTGTGCCTCTCAAAAACTTTGTGTATATATGTGTTTTTTGTCTGGTTCTTTTTGGTAGACTTGTATTTGCAACCATGCTGAGCTAAACTGATACAAATTGATGCAATTACCATATTGCAACAATTTATTTCCTTTTGATTTGTCACTGTCTCACTGAAGAATACTCAATTTTATGTGAACAGTGGAAGTATCTCTATCCATTTAGCAAGTTATAGGTAATCCACCAGAAATTACTGAACATGAACAATAAGATACATCAGTCAAACAAGAAAACTTTTGCATTTTCAAGGAAGCTGTTCAAAGCTTATTGGATGACAATTACAAGTAATGCATTCCACTCTTCCAAATAATGTGAACAAACAAAAAGTCACTAAGGTAGTTGCAGAAATTATGTTTCTTTCACTGAAATAGTCAAGATAATCTCTTCACTTTTTCATTTCTAATAAGGGTTTTGCATCTTACCTTTGTAGAAGCCACAGCTGAAGTACATAGAAGTTTTTTCTTCAGCACTCATTATCCTCAGGTGTTACTGCTTTCCTCATCAGTAAGGTCTATGAAGTTAACATCCAATTCCTCACTGCAGAAACTGTGTCTTCATTACTAGGTTTGAACCTAAAGAAGATAGTTAAATATTAGTTAATGTTGCAAAGGCTGGGATACTTTCCCTTTTGAAAATAAAAAATAAGAATTGCAGGGCGCTTAAGCCTAGAGTATAAATTAAGAGTTACAAAAATATAAGTCAAAGAAATAGCACTGGGTTGTAAGAATGTTTTAAGCTCCTCTTTTGTAGTTCTTGCTTTGAAGCAAATGACTAAAAATACTACTGAAATTGAAATTTTTTTTTTTTTTTGACAGAAGCAGAACTAGTCCTCAATTTGGAGCACTTTGTACAGTACAGGACATAAAGCAACTTCATAGAAAAAAACAGTGTTATCAAGGGGAAACACAGGACAGTCCAATGCAATTTCTAATGTTTTAATCCAATGCTGCAATGTCTTAAACATCGCCAAAATTATCATGCTCCTAAAAAATATTTATATAGTGTATATGTGCATAATCTTTTTTTAAAGACAGAACTTTGGAGGAAACAATATTCTTTATTTATTTTTCTCAGTGCTTCCACAATGATTTTTTTTTTTTAATATGGATTGATTACACTAGAAAAAAGTTGAGCAGATAATGAATGCAACTGTTTTGATTTGTAAAGTAGCTCATATCTAAAGTTCTCCAAGAACACATGTTTAGTGCTCATGTCAGAAATATTTTTAAAGGTTATTTATTTACTGTCAAAGAATCTAGGCAAGAGTAAATTAACAACTTCAAATTTGCACTGAATTAATTTGTTATATGCGACCACTTTTTAACATGAACCTTGAGAAACTTCCACAGTTACTTCAGATGATGAGTAAATGAAGGAGAACAAGATTTTAAGCTTTTCATTTCATGATTTGCAGCTCTTCTTTCTTTATATCATCCAATTACAATTACTTTAGTGATGCTTTCTATTGCCCATCTTCAGATGATTGATAAAAGATTGATACCATGAAGTTGGCATTCTGTTTTCTTGTGACAAAAAAAAAAAAAAAAGCATGAATTCATGTCATACTGAAATACACTGATCCCAGTACAGCTCAGGGAAGTAAGTGAAGTCTTATACAGGCATAAAATGAACTCTTATTTGTTCTACTAGCTCAGCAATTCCAGGCAACAGAGGATCAATTTAGATTAAGTATATTTATACAATATAAAGTATTTTTAAAATATAGAAGGAAAAACTAAACAGAACATGGGCCTATTGCACAGAGATGATTCAGTTCTATATAGAATATTTAGTAGAATTACAGTTATTTTTGAAGTTAAAACAACATCCTTGCATTTACAGTGGGGCTTTACTTGCAGATTGTACTCCTCTTTCTTGAAAGGGCATCACAGCAAGGTAAGATTAAAGACAAACTTTATAAAACACAATTTTGTGGTATTAACTAGAAAAAAGAACTTTTCCCTTCAATACTTGTCAGGGCTGCCATAAGAACTTCAGTGGTAAATGCTCAGGTTACACATAATCCTCCAGCTGCGAGGCGACAATTAGCACCAAAATCTCTAGAAAAGCTTTCAGCTCTCAACAGGTGCCTCACCATTGTGTTCAGGTTTAAATCAAAATCTGGCAGAGTGAATGTCCCACCTTCTGCCACCCCTCCCCTTTGAAACAACTCCTATTACAGCCCCTATCAGAGCAGCTCCACTCTCATTTTCTCCAAAAAGACCAAACAAGACTTTCACTCTTTTGTTTGAGTGCTTTTTTCCATTATCTTTCTTCATCTATCTGACTGAGAGATCTGAAGGCAAGAAGTGGAATTTATTTGTTGTGTATTATAAGTCTACTACTTCTTTCCTGACTGGTTAAAACAGGAGCAAATCTTTTGACAGCCATACAATTCTATTGACAAAAATCAGAAAGTCTTGCCCTTTCTCTAAGCAGTTTCAGAACTGACAGTCCAGAAAAACCTCTGAAGTGCATCAGGCTGTAACATTAATATTGTACCTGTATTTACCTGTATTAAAGTGAGAATTATAGATCTGAATTTCACTAATACCGTGCATTGTAATATTTCCTTCCATATCAAAACCCATTGTCTACGTTTAGCCTGTAGCCAGGGCTGAACTGTAGCAGTTGTTCCACCACACAAGGAGGGGAATTGGGGGAAAAGGGAGAAGCCCCATGGGTTGAAGTAGAAACAGATTTCATGAAATAATAAAATTAATGCAAACACCAACATAAAGTACACAAGGTTATACTCAACCTCATCCTTTGGATCAGCAGCATGAGCAGAAGACCAAGAGGAACCCCAGGAAGGAAAACTTCCCCCCCTTTGTAAACTCCCTCCTTATATAATGAGCAGATCAAGTGGTATGGAATCCACCTGTGAGTCAGCTTGGGGCAGCTGCCTTGGCTGGATCTCCCAGCTGACTGGGGGCTGCTCCTGGCCTGCTGTGTGGCTGGCCCATGGGGAACCAGGACACCCATAAATATTCTTTAGATTACAATTTCTGTCCTTTAGAACACCTTCACAAGGCAGGAATGGCAAAGTGCTTTGTAAAATTCCAACTTCAACAGTAAGTACAAACCCTGTTAGAACACTTCTCAGGAACTTTCTCTTTTTTCCAATGTAGAGGCATGCCCTACCCAGAAGGAATACTTACTAGGAAGAATTCCCTCCTTACTAGCCAGTCAAGCTTTTCCGATCCAGTAACAAGACATTTTTGGCAAAATAAGCAATTTAGAACCCTGCAACACTCAAGGGAGGCTGCCTGCCTAGTGAATTAATCATTTATAATGAAGAAAAAGAAAATGGTTATGAGAGATATCAAAAGATGTAGTAAAACATGATGGCACTTAAAATAAAAAATCTTGACATTTGATTTGACTTGTTTCCATATGGAGACAAGACTGATAATACAAACCAGATATCTCTCTGGTGCAATTCAGTTTATAAAGTCAAGTTTCCACAACACAATGAGAAAACACCAAGTCGATTAATCACGCATGATTTCCAGTTTTACTTTCTGCCCCACATCTTGCGGAGTCCTTTTGCCAGTACCTTTCTGGCCATGCTCATGACTGCTCCTCCCAATTTTTTTTCTGCTTTCTGGTTTTTTTCCACCTCCTGTGGACAGATCCCAGCAGTTCACACCCTGCTCCTGGCAATCAGTCCCCAGGGAACTGAGCTCCCAAGACTTATGGCTGATTAACTGTAATCTATATCAATGCAAGAACCTCAGGGTGCAGGAGAGTGAACACTAGCCATGTTGCTGGTATAACAGCACTCAGTTCCTACTCAAACCCAAGTACCAGGTGGTACAGGTGATTTGGATCATTGGGTTATACAGATCTGGAATTACCAGCATGCAATCTGGAATTTCTGCGTGACATCAAACCATCCTGGAGCTGAGACATGCAACCAGTTTACCATCATAGTTTTCTAAAGTATTTCTGCTCAGGAGAGTCTCAGATGGTATTAATCTACTGGATTTCAAAGAAGCCTAATGGTCTGACAGTTAGTTGAAGAGAATGATATCCTGAACAGCACATTTGTACTTGCTAAGCCTTTAACACCAATATTTTTTTTTATTTTTTCTCCATCAATTTAAATTTAGTAATAATTAATTACTAATTGTGCATGTCTTCCACCCCTCCCCTTGGATCTGAAGCCTCCTCTGGATCAGAAGAAATGAGCACCATGGATGAGAGGGTCACATAAACATTACACCTTCCACATGCAACTGCAGCCATACACTGCCTATCCTAGCAGCCATTATCTCATGGTCTTAACATGAAAAAAGCTCCCAGTTATGCTGCAACTTCCTGGCATTCCTTTAGGATGGCTATAAGAAATAACTAATCTCCTCTATTGAAGCTGGTAGCTAAAATAATGGCTGTATCACTTTCGAGAGGAAAGTCTGGAGTCTTTCACTCTGGAAACAGCTAGAATGATCAGGGACTTCATCATTGGTTTTCTCCACATTATTTTAAAGCTAGTAAATTTATTGAAACTGACCTCCTGTAACATCCTTAGGTTTCCAAAAAGCAGCAAATTTGTATTCAAAATAAAATCTTCACCCAAATGTTTCCAACTCGCTTTCCCAGGGAGAGGTTTAGTGAATAACTCGACATGGCTGCAGGATGAAACAGAGATTGCTCTGACTTACTTACTTCATTAGGCAGGTAATCAGCAGAACAGACACAAAGCCAAGAAGACAGGATTTTTACTCCCAGCCACCCTAGATTTCATGCCAATTACAAAGATTAGTGGACAACCTGAAGTCATCAGTAAGTTATATGTTTCATTGGAAAATATTAATCTTTTTCAGGTATTCACAGTGACTGTAGTGAACACCCTGTACAAGAAGATGAATTTCACTCAGCTGAATTATTTTGTTATCAACAGTTGAGGATTCACGAGGAGCTTTAAGTACAAGCCAAGATTTAACTGTCCTAGTCTATTAACCTGTTCAAGTCTATGATCCAAATTATTTACAATCTAAACAAGAATGAAAACAGCAAGGAAACACTGAGCAAGTATTGATCACTACAAACAGAAGTAATCTCAGGAAACCAGAAGCCTATTGCTGTTGACTTTTTGTGCAAGTGGAAGAAGAAAGTTAGATTTATTTTGGGGTGTTTCTAAGGAGCCTCTTCAAAAGGTGAAGGAAGCAAAAGTGAGAACATAAAGGTACTTTATGTGAGAATCTATTGAACAAGTGACAGTCCACTGAAAGAGAGGCAAACTAATAAGGAAAAGACATTAGAAATGAAGACATCAGAAAGAAAAAGGAAGAAATCAGGAAGCATCTATATAGGGAAAGAAGTGGACGAAGTAGAAAAGGAAGTTTAAGGAGTGAACTGAAAGTGGTGCAGGGATTGCTGGACTTTAGATGCACAATTCTACTAATTTACACAACTTCAGCTGTTTTGCTGAGAAGTGATGGATGCAGCCCAGTGTGGGATAATCCTAAAGTCAGAGAACATATGCTTTGAGTTTAATCCAACTGCAGAGTTCTGGCAAACACGCTGCAAATACATCAACTTTAATTTTTTAGCAGCTGTGCTGCCCTTTAATTTCTTATACCCTGAAGTGTGCACTCGTACCCTTTTCACTTACCTCCAAAAAGCAGATCACTTAGAACAGCCCAGCCTTTCTATCTGACGCCAACTAAAAGCTCTTGCCCACTGGAATTTTCTTTGAGATGTACTGTTATTTTCCACTTGTTCTGCCCATTTTCTTCTTAATCAAACACACATTGAAGTGTCTTCCTAAGAAGGCTGAGCCATACCAGCAGGAACAAAGCCTCTCTAGTTCAGCTGGCAAGCTTCTCCCTAGGAATCCCAAATTCTCCCAGATCCAGAAAGCCTCCTCTCTTCCATGATTCAAGGTTCTCCTCCCAAACCACAAGCTCTGCTAGCTCTGCTCTAATACCCCCATGCATTTCAGCATTAACTCTACTCAGTGTATCACACCTGACTGCCATCAGCAACAGTAAAAGACCACCACTAATTGCACTTTTCCTTCCAGCCCTCAGCTGAGGATTTTACTCACACCCTTCAGGTCACTGCTCTGCAGCACTCTCCAGCAAAGCTGAGCTGCCAGGCCTCTTTTACAGAGTTCAGCAGGAGGCAATATCTACACCTCTCCCCCCCAAACCCAATCAGGCTTTTGCACCAATTAAGCTTATTGACACCAGATTTTATACATTCCTGTGCAATGACGGCACACACTTTCTTACAGCAAACAAACCTTTTAATGTGGAAGTGCAGCACAAGGTCCTGAAAAGGTGAAGTCCCCTTGAAGCCAAAGGGGAGAAAAGGATGTTGCAAAAAAGCTGTAAAAAAGGAGAAAGCATTAATTTTACACCTGTTTTCTTCCCCTGGCAGCTGAGGGACAGGTGGAACAGTGTGGAAGTGAGGGGTGCAGAAAGAGTGGGAACCTGTGTTTTAAGGCCACTGGAGCAATGAGAGGGGCATTTGCCTGGGGCAGCAAACGCAGAGGAGGCTGAACACGGCTCCCTTCCCAGCCCCTTCCTCCAGGGCCCCTCTGGCTGCTCACCCCCAGCCCTGCTGGCTGCTGCAGGGGGTAGGGAGGAACATCCCACGGGGGATGGGATGGGAAAATGCTCACCATCAAACACAGATGAGCTGAAAAGCAATCCTGCCTGCTTCCTGTGCCTCAGCTTTCCATTTTATAATGCCACTAGTGACACCTCGCTGTGGCAAAGCTCTTCTGTAAGCATGAACTGGCCAGTGGAAGTTCCAATTATGGCAGTTCCCAAGGCCAGCCTTTTGTACAAATGCATTTATTCTCTAGATCACCTGGGAATGAGCTGCTGTACATACACTGCAGGCACCTGTAAATCATACCTGCAGAAAGTTGTTACCTGCAGGCCTGTTGTTTTGTTTGTTTGTTTGTTTTTACAACTGCTGAACCTACACAAACCCCACTGACATGAATGGGTGCAGATCAGCACCCCTGAACACTGGAGTCCATGTAAAACTCAGCCAGCTCCTCGTTAGTTAAAAAGCAGATATCCCCTGGCAGTGTCCCACAGAGTCATTGACACAAGTACAGACCAATCTTGCATCTGAGACACATCTTGGGAACGTACCACATTTCTGCCCACCTCCAGCACACGGAGGAAATTCATCTGGCGGAGAGCGTCGGAAATGGTCTTTGTGCAGCATGTCAAACAGGCTTCCAGTATTGCTTCACCAAGACATAAATTTCAATCTTGTTTGTTCAGAAATGACTACCACCTGGTGTTGCCAAGAAAATCCAGCTCTCTGAAACATAAAAGCTCTAATTATTTATTAAGGTATTTTTTGGCTTCGCTCAAGCTTTGTATTTTGTTTTAATTTATCAGACTGAGGACTGGTTGGCTGTATACTGAACTAGACTATGACCCCTGATTCACTCTTCCACCAATTCTCTTCATATCTCTTAATTGTCTTGAAATAGCCAGACTTCTGCAAGGTAATTAATGTTACGGTGAACTTAGGCACTGGAAATCCTAGAATGATTAGATTTCTGGAGGGCTGAATGAACCAGTATCTGCAAATGTAATAGTATGTAGTGGTCTGAGGACAGAACTTCAAACTGTGAGCTGCTGACTTCAAAACCTGGGTCTGCCTTGCTGTTCCACCTCTGTCCTTCCCTTCACAGTAGGAGAATCTTTCTCTCTAGTTACCTACCTACCAAGTAAGGGGAATAAATCTTGAATGTAACATAAGTGCTAACACTGTAATTAGCAGGAAAAAACTTACCCTGTTCATCTCAACATATTCAACAACAGATGCCTATTGCTTTAAAAAAATCAATCAAAATTTAAAAATATATATTCAGGGCAGAATATTTTTAAAACAGAAGGTATTCAGGATGGAATTGTCTTGACAGTGCCTGCTGTAGAAAGACTCAGGCCAGCTCATTTTGTTTTAAAAATTAAAATGGAGAGCTTGTAGGACTTGCTTTTGTATTTTGCTGTTATAAAATTAAAAATAAATAAATAAAATCTGTCATAAACAAAGAGATAAGAAAGAGATTTCTTAGTGCTTGTAAATTAAGACATCATTTGTAATGCCCACGAGGGGGAAAGTTGGGATTTACTGCTTTTGGATCTAAAGTGTCATGGAGCATTACGAAGAATGCTGCGAAGCTGCCTGACCTCAGGCTTTGTGGAATTCCCTATTCCACAGCACAATGCAGCTACAGCCCTGCTTCTGCCTTGTAGTAGTATCTTGAAAATAGATCCCACAGGGTTTTGGCCCACAGAGGGTGAAAAGGTGGCCACTGTTTTGATCAGCTAATCTCTAGTTATTGTATAGTGAAACATTAATTCATGCAGAAGAGGAGAAAGGCAAAGATAATTGCCACTATATGGTCACATATGGAGAAATACAAACCTGAAGCTCTCACACAACTTCCAAGGTAAATTCCAAGAAGTTTCTGGGGAAAACAGAAAGTAGCCCATCATGTTCCCATAGCAAAAGTGACACTGTCAGAGTTTTGTGAGTTTAACACCATCAGGATTTATTTTCTCTGTGTTGTCAGACTGTAGATGCAGGCTGTAAGACAATAAATATTCCACAACAGGAAAAATAAATATTCTATAATATCCTAATCCAAGAGAAAGATACTTCAAAATTCAAGCTTATTTCAGTCTTACTTTAAAAATAAAATATAAAGAGAATCTGGATATTTTATAAAGACATATGTTTGAGCTGGGCTAAAAACATTGATTTTCTTGTTCTCCGGACTTTCAGTTTCAAGCAAACAACTAAACAGCACTTGCACATGCCACAAGTGTCAGCCTTTCTTTCAGAGCTTACCAAGAACAGAGTTGGATCTCATCCACTGTTTTCCAAGAGATCAGATCCCTAAATCCCAGTATCACATCTTGTAGAGTTACTGATATAATATAAAACCCAGTTTTTCCATCCATAAAGACATCAACACCCGGCTCTGCCAAAACATCGACCTTCTCAGGCGAGGAGTGTTAAATGATGCATGAGCATAGTTTTATACTCAGACAGATACATGAAATAAAATTGTAAAATGTTTTAAGGTCATCCTAGGAAAATGATAGCAAGCATATCTGGAAAGTACAGACTGATTCATTGAGAAATGATCAACTAATTTTTAATCTTTTCATCAACACTGTGGAAAGAGCTGTCTGCAGAGTTAGTCAGGATGATTTGTCACTGTAAGAACCTGTGTTGCTATTTTATGTTGCTACTGAACAGCAGATGGACCCAAATTTTTAAGACAACTGGTCTCTGAGACACCCCTCTGATTATACAGTAGTGATTTTTGACAACTGAAAACCAGCGAATACCATGCCAACTATCTGTGAAGGAGAAAAAAATCTTTGTGATTTGGGCAACTAATTAGTTACATGAAGAATATTTTTAATTTTATAACTTGACTACCTACGTCAAGAGTAGGTAAGAGGAGAGACAGGAATTCAAATGTTTGATTTTTAGAAAATATACAACAGTTCTAAAGTTTCACCTTTAAAGTGATAATAACATCTACTGGTTTATAAGTGTAGCTAGTATGCAGGTGATTCATGATACATTTCAGATAGAAACAGTTATATAAGGGCCAGGTCTTGAGGAAACAAATGAGTTAGTTATAGAATTGATAATTTGCCAGTTCTTCAGGGTTCAAGCCCTTGGTGAAATGGGAACATAAATATGTTACAATATAAATTTTCTGGTGGTGTAAATGAAATCACTTTAGTGGTCATGGAATAGTTTCTGGTGAACAAGCCCCTGCTGTACAGAACTATACTGTTGGCTCTGAATGTCCTTTTTGCTAATAGTCTTGGCAGAGAAAGCGAGGACTTGCTGATAAGAGGGGACTCTTATCTCCAGAGGTGGTCCTCTGGTCAGAGTTGAGGAATGTTGGCCGGATAGCACATGAGCATGTGCTGCCACTGCTGCCTAGAGTATGTTTATCTGGTTCTTCCATGAGCACCTACTGCTCCAGGACAGAATTAGGACCTAGAGTATAGCTATATACAAAAAGAACCAAATATTTCATCAGTGACAACAACATCAAGAACTACATAACTAAGAAATAAAACATTTTTTTTTGAACCTCAGGAGAAGAATTAGAATGGAAATAAACCATCAGACATGAAATTTTAATTATCTGATATTAGGAAAGAAACATTTCCTTTGGGTGAGTTTTTGTGAAACTAGCAACTGTCGTATTCCTTGCTCCTTTTTCCCAGTGTTGGAGGCAGAGCACCAGCCTAGATGAACACAGGCAACCCATACACCATTGCCAGAGCTTACACGCACCTGTGAGATGCTTGTACCTACACATAATTCGTTCAAGTTTCTAACTGTCAAAGTTATTTGAGCAGCAGAAAGGTGAAGCAATTGCAAACCCTGTTAAATCCAGAAAGACAGAACAAGCAAACCCAGGCTCTCTTTAATCAACAGCTGGGCCATCCAGGGTGACCATCTGAGTGCCATGAAAGCAGCAGGAGCTGGAGGGGTCGGAAGCAAAACTTATATATGGGTGTCTGCACCTCAACAGTGACAGTGCTTGTGGCATAACAGAATTGCACAGGTAGCCATTGGGACCTTACTTGGAGATTGCTGCTTTAGTGGCAGCAACAGTGCATAAGGAGTGAACTGCACAGACCTCAGGCCCTAGGGAAACAGGTATCCCAGGAGCTAGAAAAGAATTTTCTTGCTTTTCACCATCTGATGTGAGGTCACTGAGACAAAATATACAGAACTGTAGAATTTTCTATGTTTTTTGTTTTAAGTCATCTGTAGAAAATCTAAACTGAAATCTGCATGATTTTTACGTCCTTGAAAATATTGCTTCTCTCTTTTTCTCCTTCACTGAGCAGAAACTAACATACCACTGTGTCAATTAAGGTCAGGCTTATCTGAACAGTCTCTGAACTACTAATTCTTCTCTCTCCCAAATGTGAAACCCAAACCTGTTGAAACTGGCTTCTCTTTCCACAAAACAGGATGTGAAATGAGGGCTGATAGCCCTGAAAGTAATGACAGAACTCAAAAGGAGTTTGCTTTTGTAATGGTCTTAACAGTTTAAATATGACAGATTTTTAATATATCAAATAGTCATGGAATATTACAAGATAATATAAAACAGGGAAATAAAAATTCAGAAATTTATATTTGTGTTAAATGTACTTATATATAACTTATACATATATATACATATACAAATATAGGGTGTTTGTATGTATCAGGAACTAGTTATATCCACCTGCATATACGTGAGTTAAGTATTTACTTAATACTCTTTGTGCACAAAAATAACCAGCTCTCAGGTCCTTAGAAGAAACTGCCACAAAAGGATAGAATATAACAAAAACATTCTTATCACAGAGGCAACAGTCTATATCAGGGTCCAACTATGCAAATAATTATTAGATATATAGTAGGCTTTTGATCATTGCTTTTAGAATTTGATTGTAAAATTAATTTACGCTGAAACACTTTGGTATACCATGCTTACTGTTGACATTAAAATGCAAAAAACCCAACACATTACACATACCTTATGTTTATATGAATGAAAAGGCTAACTGATTACATGTTTATAAATTTCTATGCCTGTATCCCCTTGTATATACTTCTCTGTTGCAGTATTTGCTACTTGATTAACAACACAACTGTTTATTTTAAGTCACTTTCAAAGAAGTACATGAGTATGCTTACAAATAGAGTGCTCTGTTTGTATATCACATGTACACTTCTCCATGTATTTAGCATATATGTATGTGAAAACATATACAGTGATGGTTTCAGACATACACATCATTCTCAAGTAATTTCATGCACACAGCTGAAAAATTCAGAACAAAGAGCTGCAGTATCAAGGTTCTGCCTGCTACCCATGCGGCCCAACCTTGATACTTTTTGAGTATTTCCTGTATGCTTCCAGGATGTTCCTATTAATCCTATTGAAAAGAAATGAACACAAATAGACAACATGACCTTTAAAATGACATTATCAACATTTTTAACTATTTACACATGTGCTATTCTGCACTTCAGACAATTCATCAGTTAACTTTTGCATACCATCATGATGGTTTGTGATCAAATTGTGTAAATCCCTTTAATAATTTCCCTGTTGTGGATTTGTGAGTTACGCAGACCATTCACATCTCTACAGCAGTACCTTTCCTTCAGAGGAACAGGCTGTGTCTCTCTTAAAGGGAATGCCTGTTATCTTACTCAGTCATCACAGACAAGCAAAGACACAATTGTTTCAGACATAGAAATGTATTCTTTTCTATTCTGCTACACAGAGGGCCATGAAATGAAAGAGAATGATGCTTAATAAACAAATGTGTTCTCCAGATAATGTAAATGTCTGTCTTGTACTTTCACATATCATAATCATGTAAGGAATTCCCTAATTGTGTATATAATATACACAGTCCTCAGTCTACATCAGCTGCTCATTGACATAATCAAATATCTCACATAATGACAGGCACAAGAGTGGTTCGAGGTAGGGAGGAATAAATGAGTAATATTATGGAAAAAACCAACCCCGTCCTGACAAAAAAGACTGACTTGAAGCTCTTAAGCACACTGAGCCATCTGGCCAAAGATGAGACACACTACGTTTCAGGAAAAGCAGCACTTTGCTTTGATATACAGACTTGTCCCACAGTTAAAATTTTATTCATTCTGCAGATGTAGAGTTGAATCATTACAAATAAACAAACCCATTCCCCAGCCTGGACATTCTACCGAATAAAAAATGGCTTTCTTTGTCTCAGGTGAAACCTCCTCCAAAGTGACATACCCAGATAATGGTGTTTACTTGTGTAATTTTACCATACAATTATGCTCTCTTACATTCACAGTTTAGCTAAGACAAAATAAGATCCAAGATCATTCTGTTGCCATTGGACTATGACATTGGACAGGCACTTGCAAAGGACACTTGGTCTAACCAGGACACTATATCTTGATTATCTCAGTCATCTCTCTCATGGTGTGGTGGATCATCTCTGTCTTTCCTTTTTGGCTACACAGGGAAACTAGACATACAGATATCTAAGTTTGATCTGAAACTCAGACTAAGATCCTTTTTTAAACTGGGACTAGAAAAAGCAGCCCTTCTCTGAAACAAGGTTAAGAAGGATCACCAAGAGTTACACTCCAAGTGCCAGGGACCTTTTGTTTGCAAATAAAAGTTCTTGGTCGTTTCTTTTTTGAGACCTCCAATATGTTTGTATGTTTCTGTTGCACATTTTCATTAAATTATCACTCAATGCTTCTGCTTCTAAGGCTATATAAAGTTGAAACACCCTTTTTGTTCTTTTATTCTCCTTTACAACAAACAATCAACTAGGTGATTAGATGATGCCCAAGCCCCCACAGTTTTGTAAGCCAATAGTTTTTGATATCAAACTGTCACAGTACATACACTGCTTTTACAGCATTATTTTTATGTACTCTCTTGAAATTAAACGTCTCTTATGTTCTAAATCATTAATTAAACTCTTAGCCCTATCAAACACCTTTACTGAACGCAACTTTCAAAGGACTGTGCAGTGACAGGATAATGTTTCACTGTGAAATTTGGGACTGTGGAGCCATGACAGACGCTGTTACACAGTAAGTTTGATCCTAAACGGCAATCCAGGACAGATAAAAATAATCCTTTCTCTATCCTTCTTCACCTTCTTTCCCCCCCTTTTCTTATGTTACAGGTTTATAATGACCTGTGTTATACATAAAAACAGACTATTCCTCTTCTCACAAATGTTACTGGATTTGTACTACACCACTATTAAAAGAGAGACATTGATTTCAGGACTTTCCAAACACTGTGTGAAATGAGACTGTAGCCCAAACTCTGTGAAACTATTTCCTAAACAAAGAAGAAATGAATAAAATTAAAATACATGTAGCAAAAAGCACTATTATAAAAATCACAGATTTACAGCAACAGTTTGTGATCAAAGGTTTCCAAGTTGCTATTGCTTAAAAGCTCTGCTCTGTTGCTGAAGAACTTTACAGCTCTTCTATTGTTCTCAAACACAGCACAGGTCAAAGTAGTAGCATAACAAATCAATTAATGTCCTACCTGCCTCCTTCACTAATTAGAGACTCAGTCTCTCTCTCTCCGCTCTTGATATTTGAAACTTCTCAGAAGGTGAAGATTAAAGTAGCAGCTCTCAAACTTTTCCAGAGGGTTTCCTTTTTAAGCCTTACCTTCCCTGACAAGTATGGATTCAGTTGAGGTGAAAGAGCATTAGGAAATTTTTCCATCTCTGCTGCTTTTATTTATTTTTATTCCCCCCTATAAACACGATCTGTATAAACACTTCTACGAAGGAATCTCCTTATTCTCTTTCCTCCAATTCCAGTTATAAAGATATTCAGATAATCCAGAATACTAAACCTAATTATTCATGTTCCTCCATGTGCCAGGAAATACAGTCACAGTACACATACACATACACATACATCCCCTCACGTGGAGGGGAGCAGCTATATGGTGTGCAGCCTTCTCCCCCTATGCAAGCAGTGGCTGGACCCAGCTCTGTGAGATGCTCCCTGTTTCAGTCCTGTGGACTGAGCTGCGACTTCTTCCTCTGCGTTCCCCTGCCCATTAGGTAAGACAGCAGACCAGGAGGAATCTAAGATCTTAAAATCTGGACACATACCAAAACTGAACATGAGCTTCTAATCTCACTCATCGTCTGAATAAAGCATATACAACCATTTCTATTCAAGTTATTCTAAGAATATCAGGACTATGGTCCAGCAAAACTTTTAAATATTTCTCTTTCCTTTTACTCTCCCTTTGATTTGCCCTCAGAATCATCAGTTTCTCTGCTACCTGTACAAATGCAGCTGAGGAAGAAAGGTCACAAGCAGCAGTGGTCAGCCCTGGACATCAAATATTAAAAATAATTTTATCTACTTTGAGATATACCCACAGAATCACCCTTCTCCATCTTCATTTATATTCTTGTGTCTATTTTACTGATTGGAACCGTGGACACTTAAGAAAAAAATAACATACACAAATAAATATGCTGGTCCTGAGCAGACTTTGCTACAAAGAGCCTTTCTATAGCTTGTGTACAATGCAAGCAAATCAACAATTTGCACAAGTAGCTCAGGTAAGCGTAGAAGGATAATATCAAGGTTCTTGATTAATGGACATTTAAGCAAAAAATTAGAAGAAAAACAACAGCACTGATTTTCAACCAAGAATGAATGGTTTCTAAAAAGGTTCTGCTTTGGCCAGAATGTAAAGAATGTACCAAAAATGGCTTCAAGCTTCGTAAGAAAGGAAGTGGCTTTGGATGTTGATCAAATGAGAGAGAGGAAGCTCAGGTGTTCAGTGAACATCATGCAAGAGAAGGAAACTGGTTATCCTTAGAAGTCCATGAACACTTTATTTGTGCAGTTTTGCCTCTGCCTAGAGACAAGCAGAAGTGTTTATGCACCTGATTTAGTGGCTTCATTCCCTAGCCTGTGTGGACACACCTTGTATACTGAAGCAAAAAGCTTGATTCAGTGTTACAGTGTCATTTTAGGGAACAAAATGTCTAAGAGAATATTGCAAGGCAGTCTTGTGTGACCCTTTATCTTCCCCCTCTCATTTTTGCCCCTCATATATTATACTGTTTGGTAACTATAGTGTTCCTCTTCATAACAAAACAAGATGGTTCCTCAAAATGTTTTACAATAAAAGAAGGTATATGAAAACAAAATGGATTTGCTAAAATCTAAAGTTGCCACACATGTGACATGTCATCTCATGGACCAGGCTACCACTCCTCTCTTCCCAGGCCTGAATGTGAAAGGATTGGCATGCCCATTTCCCTTGAACACATCTTTCATGCCAAGAGAATCATCAGTCAGTACCAGCTGATTTCATAAGCTCCATGAAAAGGTTACTTGTCTTTTCTTAAAATCAAAACCCAGTTATTTTTTTTTTAATATATGTTGCCAACATTAGAGCATAGGGATCTAATCCAATCTAATTATCAAATGTGCAGGTTTTTGTTTCCATTACACAACTTTTCTGTGTGTAACATAAGAATTTGTTCTTTGTTGATACAGCTTCTTGGACAAGCACAGGATCTGCATATGTACACACAATCAAATGCAACACAGGACTGAACCTTGCACATGCATCTATTGCATACAAGGAAAGGCTTCTCTGTACATGAAAACTGTTCTGGAGTGATGCAGAGAATGATTACACCTAAGTAAATGCCTGTATATGCAAACCCGAGACAATAAAGTAGGAAGGAATTCCTGCTTTTGCAGGGATTCTGGGTTTGGAAGGGTTAATCCAGAGCTGCATTATTCTTTGAACACAGCGCTCATGAACCATAGCCACAGAGGCCCTGTGCACTTGCAGCATTCACTGAAGCCAGTGGGACTCATGGCTTCTTCCAGGAGTGAGCCATACACACATAAACTAACTTAAAATATATTGTTTACATACTGCAAACCTAATCATTCACAGAATCCCTGGCATCGTACCGCAGGATTTTCCTTCAGACACAGCCACTTCTCCAGAGCTAGTTTTTCATGTCTTGGTAGCAGTTGACCCTAGAACCATTTTCAGACATAAGTCAGTGTTTTCTTAACCTGCCAGTGCCCTACTGTAAGCACGTTCATCATGCAGCTGCGCTCTTAGTCAAAGCCCCTTGGGAAGGAACCGCAATTACTGACGAGTTTCACTAGTGGGATTTCAGCAATGTTAGTGCAGTGCGCCCTGCTGGACTGCGCGGAGAGTCCTGCACACAGCACCCGCCTGCGACGGGCAATGACACAGTCCCTGTCCTGGAAATGCACCCAGCACATCCCAGCCGACAGCAGAGCTTCCCCTTTCGCTGTTCTACTGTGCTCACAATTTTAGTGTTTATCATGAAGCTAAGCAGATACACACAAGAATATAAATAGCAAGCACAGCACTGATAGGATTATTTCTGACAAGTCTTCAAATGAGCTACTTCCTTATTATTTTTCTCTGTTCAGATGATTTTTACTTTTTTTTTTTTCATGGGTTTATTCATTGCTTCCTAATATCAAACTATCATAGAAGTTAAAAACTTAAAAAGTATGTAAGATCAAGTTAATCCCCCTAAAATTTATCTCAGCCTCAAATATCTTAACAGATACCAATTACAATATGAGTTGATCACTATTTTTATTTTAAGCAGACCCTTACTCACGGCAACCTCTCACCTAACAGTTCAAATTTATTTCAAATGTATCAGCCCCTAGCTGGAATAGTAGTTTTGAAAAACCAGTGGAGAGTTCATCCATTAAACCAGAGTTATGGAACAGTTAGCAAGGGCTTCTATTACTTAATATTTAAAATGAATGATGTAATTCCATCATAATTTAATTTAAAAAAAGGGTATCTAGAGGGAAATTCTGACATCATTCTCAAAAGAGCAAGTCTGTTTAGTTATCTTTTTCTATGAGCAACTTTCAGACAGAAAGGTGACCTTTAATTCTAACTTTCCCTAAATCTCTCTTAGATGACACCTCTAACAGTATAAAATGTTTTAATAGAAAACAAGTAACTTAAGCAAGATGATTGTATAATTATAAAATATTCTGATTTTCCAAAAGCAGATGGAAAAAGCTTATGTTGAAAGACATTTTTCAGGAAATGTTAGAAACATCTTTTCTATGCATTGTATGTTGAAGGAAACAGAAAATGATATAATGAGAAATGACAGAATCCAATTATTCTAATATTTTATTTCTGTCAGAAGCCAATTTCAGGCATTCCGGTGAAAGGCAAAAAAACAATTCTCAACTATACAGAGACTCAGTGGAAGAAGTTAAAAACCAGAGCAGGTGTTGGAAAATTGTATCTGCCCTTTTTTTCTGTTTGTTATCCAAAAATGCAAATTGCTTCTTACCAGAAACCTTCCAGCTACATTTTAGCTTGAGAAAATTTAGCATTTATCCATGCTAGTGCTGAGAGACAAAGCCATAAATGTCAGCACACAGCATGCTGGATTTTATAATCACATGTCTCTCAACATCCTTCTATATAACACATAGGTCTGGGTAATTACAGAACAATTTTTAAAAATCTTATAATTAAGTAAAATTAGAATAGAAAAATTAGAGAAGCAAGGACACTTATGAATAGGGGCTGCAAAATACTTTGAATTGGCCCCATTTTCTTAAGTAGCTGCAATATGCAAACATAGAAACTATAAGAAAACAAGAATTTACACTCACTTATAAGATTCTTTAAAATTAAAAAGTATCTCTGCTTTGTTAATGGCGTGAATCATCAGAGCTACTATGTCTAGGGGCCTAATGTGCAAAATTCTTATTTCCAGAGCCATGAGCAGAATCTTGTCCTTGTTATAGACACCTCCACCTCAGTCCTCGAAACAGCACAATTTGCTCAGTTCCTAGGTCTAGCCAGTGTCGTTAAAAGTGGAGGTTTTTTCCTTAAAACTTGGTGTTACTGCAGGATGGGTCTATTTATGGAGCACGGGAGCAAGTGAGCCACTTACACTAAGTGGAGTTTGACCTAAGGTTTCATGCAGCATCCATCAAAGTCAGCACCCCAGCTCCACCGACATGAGCAGCCCGCGGCCGTGTTCCTGCGTCACACATCCTTCCGGCAGACAGCTGTGCTCGAGAGCCACAGTCTCAGCCTCAAGCACATCCTCAAAGACCCGTACAGACTTTAAGCAATCTCCCAACTCCCCTTGAGGGGCTGGCCAAGTAACACTACATAGTCTCGAGCACTCGTATCCTTCCACAAACACATTCCACTCCTGACCTTCAGTACCTGCATGCCATTTCAATCACGGGTGGTCTTCCAACACGTTGCAAGTTAGACCCACAGCATCCACCGAAATTTCTGTTCTGGGCATCATTTAAAACAGCACTCTTTTTATTACTTAGATGAGTAAGAGCTGAAGAATGAAACTACTGAACTCACATCCTTCAGTACCTTTCCAAAGGTCTTTGTCCCCCCTGATCCCTTCTCTCTATATTAACTGGCCTTTGTTCTCTTTTGCATTAGTTCATTTTAAATACTTAGCACAGGGCCCTGAAGTATTCACACAAGCATCTGATGCAGCTTTGTATCTAAATAAATAAGTGAAAGGAAACCAGGCCTACCAGGGGTGAAAGGCTAGCATAAATCTCAGTGGACCACCAACTTCCTCTCCTTCTTTTTTTAACCATGAAATAAGTGGTATTTTTATAATCTAGCATTAGCTTAAAGTTGTTGCATTGTATGCTTTGACGTATTTTAATATGGCATCTGGAGATCATTTCAGAGAGATACAAAGTTTTCTGCCCTACAGATTACCCATGTATCTCAGAAGAAGGACATCATTCTCCCATACATGATGGTGAGGCTTTTTCTTGCTAGTCTGATAAACATACATTTTCCATTCTCAGTGCTTTATTTTACTTCCAGAGCTGGACAGTCTTGGTTATCCACAATATCTTGCATCCGTTCGGGAATTGCTTGCACAAGATTCCCTTGATGACAGTTCCCATTAGCACACATTCATTTACGCATACTTTTTTTGCATTTGTGAAATTCCTTTCTTCAATTGGATATGAAAGATTATTCCTTTAATAGTCCCTTCCCTGCAGGTAGATAAGTCTCATTCAGGGAAGCTGTCGCTCACCATGACCACTAGATCAAAGGGGCTCCAGCAGAAAGCCTATCTCTGAATCTGTGAATGGTCACTTGTCCTCTAAAACCTGGCTGGCATTCATATCAAATGATTGTACAATTCCATCCCACCTGTTTTAACGTTACAGTGTGGCTGGAATAGTGGGATTTTCAGTAATGCGGCTTCAGGTCAGCTTATATACTAATCAATTACTTCATAAAATAACGCAAAATTTATTTGATCAACGTATCTTTCTTCTTCTGGGCATTAAACCACAATGAAAACCTTGGCTAGTCACCACAGCTATGGTGAGATGATTAGCTGCACATTCACCCAAAGTTTACTCTATGGCCAACCAGCAGATCTCAAAATAGAAGTTATTTCTGGTCCCTCTGAAGATCAAGTGCTGACACTGAACTGAAGACAGACCCTTCCTGGAAAGGCTAAGTTACAGCAGCTGTGACAACTGAAGCATGGTCTTTGGCAGAAGGCTAAATTCTAGTTCCTAACTTCTGTGAGAAGGACTATCCCATCAAGTTGTTCACTTCGAAGCTGTGTGACTCTCATTGGAAGTCATAAAAGGTACGTGAAGGAGGTACGTGAAGGCATGGAGGTACTGAAGAAACCAGATAACACTTCACATTCACTTATCTGATCTTATAATGTGATGACAAATAAATGTTTATGCAAGGTTCACTAAGCACTGGTCTGTGCCATAAGCAAGCTATTCTTTTAAGTAATAATGTTCCTTGGAAAAAGATACCGAGTTTCTAATCAACTTTTTCATTTTACCAGTTCTAGTGAATTTTTACTATAAAGTTTATCAAAAATATAGCATGATAAATTTTTACTTTTAACCTGCTAGATTTACATGATGGAAGCAAAACAAAACCAGCAAAAATAATAAGTGATGAGCCAGGATATTCCTTCCTGTTTGTCAGTTTCTCCACTTTTAGGATGCTGTTGCATTCATTCCTAAAGAATACACTGAATTTCATTCATAAACCCCTCCACTGTTAACAAAGTTTGAATCCTTACCTGTATTCGAAGGTCACAACAGTTACAAAGCCACAAAAAGAGAGAGGAAAAAGGCTTTAACAGTAGCAGTATTTACTACTCCCTTTCTGTTCCAAATTATTAGAGAGCTGAGTCCACTTATAAGATGCAAGATCCTGCCTCTGGAAAGAACACTGCTGTGTCTTGATCACTAGAGAGGTTCTTCCATTGACTTTAGACAGAAAAGACGATGCTTGGAACATCTTAAGAATGTACATACAGCAGAATTAGGACCAGTTAGACAGTGTTGCACTCATTACTGACTGTTACCCTGATTCTAGAGAAACTCTAGGTGCCCTGAGAAGACAATTCAATTGCCCAATTTGCTTGTAGTTCTCATAGAACGGTTTGAGTTGGAAGTGACCTTAAAGATCATCTAATTCCACCCTCCTTTCTCTTTCTGTTGCTGAGCCTGAGCTGGGAATTCAGCTGCAAGCATTTCAACATTGATGATTCACTGTTTGAAGGACCTCCAGGGAAGTCCTACAGTACCTCCAGACAAAGTTCTCGCCTCTGGCTTTTCTTGGCGTGCAGGTTTATTATCCACTAGAGAGTTTAGACTTATAATACATCCAAATACAGCTTAAATTCCAGGCTCATACATGTGCTGATGGACCCTAGAGCTCCTAATTATAATTACATATTCATATCAGCTGAATGAGATGCTAAATTACAGTCTTGATCCCACACTGTGCCTCTGCGCAAAGCCACAGCTGATGTTGATCCTCAGTTAGAAGAATGGGAGGGGGTACAGGAAGATCCAGCTGTTGCTCATTTGACTCAAGAAAGAAACCATTTATTTTCTGATGTGCAAAACGATGAGAATAAAATAATGTGAGCAAAATAACATTCCCCACCCTATCATTTACAGAAAAAAAAACCAAAACGAATGTCTTCAAACCTAAGGCTGAAACAAAAGGACAATGGCATGCAACAATGGGAAATATTGCTTAAAAGTAAGCCCTTTTTTCAGTCAATGCATATTTTTACACTTTGTTTCCTCCTTGAAAGTTTGGCTAAAACAAATCTTCCTAAAGTTAATATCTCTCAGGAGTAATAGGGTCAATGCAGCATTACACATTCATGCTCTGGATTCCAATAAAAAAATTGTTACCATAGCAAGAAGTATTGTTGCAAAGACAACACACACAATGTAAGATTAAAGAAAAAAATCTCCAAAAAATATTTCCAATGCTCAACAATAACATGGGATATTTTCTCCTAATTACATAAAGATGAGTCCGTGCTACTGCTTTGATAGTCCCACAGTGATGAAACAGACTGGCTCTTCTAAGACTCATTTTTCAAAATGCAAATTTCTAAATTATTGGGTTTTTTCCCAAGTTGCATCAATTATTTTTAACATTATGTATATTATGGTGCTGCCTGAGGCCAGTCAAGGATTGGAGAAAGATGTATTGTGCAAAGTACTGTACACAAATTTTTAAAAAAGACAGGTCATACCTTATAACCTGGATTAATTTCAGGAAACAGAGGAATAAAGGGGACAAAAAAAAAAGGATAAGTTAGGGTAATATGAATGGAAAGATGAGGCAGCAGTAATGTGAACACAGATGCTCATATAGTTTAGTATGCCACTGCCTAGTCAGCCAGCATTGTTCAGTAAGCATTGCGATACAAGCTAGTTTTAAGAGAAGTTTGAAATAATAATAAACTTTTAGCTTTGTAGGCTTTCTTAGACACCTCACAACACGAGAGAAAGCATGGAAATGATTGCAGTAGACTGTCATGTGGGAAAAGCTTGCATTGCTGAAAAGTGAAGACAGCTGTAAATAATGACACAGTACCATCTGAGACACTGAACACTGTGAAAGTGGAAGAGAGAACAAGACAGAAGAACGTGTGAAATAGGATAAAGAGCCAGGAAAATGATCTAAGTAGCAGAGGTTGAATGGACTCTGCAAGGGCGAGGTTGCAGAAATCAAGGCCAGAGAGGAGGACAATGCTTTAGTAACACATGAACTGAAAGGAGCCCAGAAAAACCTTTGCATGTGAGTGTACATGCTTATGTAAAGGACAGGTTCTCTGCATGCCATGTTGGAAGAGGCAGGAAGATTTACCCACAGACAGCCTGTGTGAGTCTAGAGAAGAGAAGGCCAGGCTGAAAAAGAAACCAAGACACAGCCTGTGGCAATAGGAGAATGCTGTGTCTGTTCACAGCAGTGAAAGGAAAAGAGAATGCAAAAGAAAGTGCAAATGTAGGGACTAGGATTTGAGGGACATGATCTAAAAAGAGAAATGAAAAAGGAATGTGCAGAATAAGGGCATATGAGGGAAGGAGAGTAGCAAAGTTCACTGAAGAGGGCAGTGATGAAAAGGAAGGTGAGAGCATGTGATGGAGGAGAGGCAGATGGTGAAAGCTGTAAGTGAACAGCAAATGGACATCATAAATGAACAGTTACACCCCACAAGCTATTAAAATAATGTTTACATTCTTAATTAATCACCATAAGACCTTTGACTTCACATTGTAAACATTATTTTAATAGTTTGTAGAGGGAAGAGGGGTATTTACTGACTTAACTAAATTCTTCTTACACTGGAAATCAAATGTCATCAGGTAGAACTCCACCACACCAAGTGGACAGCCCACCTGAGATACCCAACACTCTCTGCTTGACTTCACCACTAGAAGGAGATGAAGAAACAAAGCGTCTCCAAAAAATGTAGTTGGCAAATTCAAAACACTCTCCCCTGAGCACGTTAAAGCTGTCATTTTCCAGATATTTTTTTTTTTAAAAAAAGGCCAAATTTCAAGTCCTCACTACAGATGACAGAAGCACTAATTTTTCTCTAAAAGACAGTTTCTTATTTGTGCATATATATGTGCACACCTACACATATTCCTGTAAACATGGGCAAAACAATATCTTTTTTTCTTTTTTCCTAACCCCAGTTGGAGAAATGGCTGAGCATTTTTGAGTAAACGTTCAAAAATATTTGCCCAAGGCAGCCAGCATGGAAAATTTTGGCCCAAATGGTTTAAGTTTGGCAAAGTTATAAGCAATAGAAAATGGGATCTTATAATAGAAAGTGCTGGGCAGCCTTATGGCAGACATCACTATTTGTGCTGCTTGTAAGACTTCATTTTCTTTAATAGGAGCTGCATGGCAGGGCTGTAATACCCTCAGGCTTCCTGTCTTCAATTTCCTTTGAATATAATCTTGGTCTTAAGCCTTCCTTCCTAAATAACCTCTGTCTTTAATTATTTTTTTAAGCAAATTACAACATAACAAGCACACATTCTCATAAGACAGAGCCTCTAATTATCAAAATGACAGTGCTGCTTAGAATCTGAATTTCACAGTAATTCAGTGACCAATGTGATAGGTCAGTAAATAATTATATGCCATCACTGGCAAAAATAATTAAATAGGATATTATAATAAGTCGTGTACACCTACACCTTGCATTACTCAGTCACCTGAGTAATGCAGAAGAGCATTCATGAAGTGAGCAGCAGGGAGGTATATATCTGCAATCCCGAGTGGCCACACAACTAATTAATATTTGCAAGCCATATTAAATTAGTTTGAGATAAACTCTGAAGGTGTTTCTCAGTCCTGTGAGCAGTTGAACTAGAACTGACAGCTTCTGCATTCCTATACCAAATTTCCCTGAGTTAACCATGCAGCTCCTCTACAATGTATTTTTAAAGTTATTCTTCATGTGATGTCAGGGTTTTCTGTACATAAAAAATAACACAGCTTCCCTTTAGTTACTACCAAAATTATACAGCAATATCCTTAGAAAAACAATTGCCAGTTGTTTCAAGTACTTATTCAGAGTGAAAATGAGTCTAAAAATCTGAAAGCTTTCCTTTAATTAATAAGCAAAATTATACAAAAAAGGTGTAAATCCTCAGTTTTAACGTAAATAAAAATTCCTGAAATACTTGAGTCACCTTATTCGAGGTAAAGACCTGACTCAAGGAAAATTGATCGATCTTGAAAGCAAACTAGAAAATAGGGGCTACACACATCTTCATGTGTGTTATGCTACTCTGAGTAAAAGATGACTAACATCACCCTAGATTCAACTTTCCACAGCAATTAACTAAAGTATCTCAATTTATCTTTCCCTGACAGTTTATGATTTTAAGGAAATTTGAGATGTTTGGGTTGCTGAGTTTTTTTCCTTTTAATGGACATTTTAGCACCATCTGCTGGTGTTAAAACTTGCTCTGGAAACTAAACACCAGCTACCTGCTTCATTTTAACTTCCTTAAGGCCTGCTTGTGACTCTTATTAGGAAAGGTTAATTGCTTGCTTTTCTTCTACAGATCCCAGGATTGGATAAGTAATTTATCTGAATGAATCATGCATCCAGATGGAGTATACCTTCTGGAGGCCACGTATCAATAGCGATATACTATTAAAGAAATACCTCATCTACAGCTACATCCAAGAGTATACGCAACTGTTTTTTACAGTGTAAAAACACCACCACTACTCTCCATTCCTTGAAGGGTAATAGAATTTTTTTTTCCTGATGTATTCTGAGTTGGTAGTGGTATTTAGACTAAAGAATTATGCTGTGATATTGAAGATTTAATTTCTGGTGCATACAGTCAAAAACTGACCTGCTAAAATTACCTCTGTCTGTATCCAGTTATATAATTATATGACTTATCCCATCTAATTCAACCAGTTGCTTTTTGGTTTCCTTAGATTGCTTCTGGCTCAGCACCAGTTGCAGAACCTCTTGGGGCACAGACAGTCTGAAAGCACTTTAGGAAATGGTCACATTAGGTCTCAGCTGCCTTCCTACAGCACCTGTCCTGAACACATGAAACATCTCCCACCTTCAGTACAAGTTTGATCTCTGCCTCAGTTAAGCCAAGCTCACAGAATTCCCCTCTACAAGACTTGCCAGATGCCTGGGTTTGACTGACAACAACGCAGAGCACTAAGAAACCTGCCATGGACTCCATGGACTCTCCAGAGGGAAGGGTTAGTATCAAACCATTTGAGTTCAGGCAGGTCAAGCAAGTAAATATGCCAGGGGAATTTCAAGTTGTCTTTTGTGGCCGTTCTTCATATCAGACTTCTACGACATGAGAAACCAGGAATGGACCTGGGGATCATATTTTTGTCTTCTCTTTCAGTACTCAGTATTAATCTCTGTGGCCCATCTTGATGATCTCCCACCCACTATCATCACACCCCTGTCTGTACATCTTTTGTGTATCCCTTACTCTAAGGAATATGCTCCCTCCTTCACGTCTCTGCAGTCATTAGTCTCTCCTCTCAGTTGACCCTGCTTTGTGTTAGAAACTTCTCCATGCAGAATAACCATGGTTTAAAGCTGAAATTCAGTTGTCTGAACCTTAATAGAACATAGAGAAACAATCTCTCCAAAAAGCACATTCCAGATTGCTGTTAGAAGCTGATGTAAAAGCAGCAGACAGGATGAAATGTCAGCTTAACAGCATGGTATGTGAAGATGTTACAGGCTAGCAACAGGGCCGGGAAATGAGTTCCCTGTAGCAGCAATGCTATGTGCATCCCTTTTACTATAGATCTAAGTAGGCTCCAGTATAAAAGTACCTTGCCATGGTCAACTTAGGCAGCAGTTGCCCCAAGGAAGCTAAATAGCCACGAGACAATTATCTTTTGCTTTCCTTCCAGCCATACAGATAAGGTTAAGCAAAGCCCAAACCCTGCTTGCCCATAAATTCTCTAGGATAGAGAGTGGTGACTGAAGACTTTTCAGATAGATGTTCTCGGGTAAGTTTTCAAAGTCGTGCTCAAAAGGGTCAAGTCAAAAAATAAATCCCGTTATTTGTTAGAAAGATTTGTGTGTACACCTCCCACATTCACTGCTTTGAAATGGACCCCTTAATGTCTGGAGGGGATAGAGAGCCTATGGCTCTTCTAGGGTTTCAGAAGGAGGAAGAAAGGCCATGACCTTTAATAAAGATTATTCTGCAGAAATAGGACTACTTGCCTTTGCACAATCTTCTACAAAATAAGCTTGATGAAAGGTGCAATGCAGTAATCTAAAACAATTCCTTAAGAGCTGTAAAGAATCAAGGAAGACCTTGAAGACATTATATGCATTGATGGAAAAACTATGATCAAGAGGTTTAGGCCAGAGATGGTTCCACTTGCAGTACCCAGCCTCTCTGGATTGCAAAATAAAGAAGCATATTTAGTATAATTAGCCCAATTATGTCTGCCAACACTAGTGAATGTCAATTCAAACTCATTTCTGTATTGCCTCTTTCCACATGAGTATGTCATATCTAATTTCCATCAATATCAGTGACATTCAGAAAGAGGTTTATCAAGAGGAGATGATTTGGGTGGGGAGGGGTGAGAAAGCTCTTTGCTGTTTCAGCAAAACAGAAACTGTGGAAGCAAATTAATTTGGGCAAATTTCCCATTAAAACAAAGCCAAAACCTTTTGAAAATATCCAAATGTCCTTTCCAAATATTTTGAACAAATTAGTTTCTTTGAATTGTAATCTGCTTCTGCTTTTCAAATTTAAATGAATGTATATTCAAATAAAAGGTCAAAGTTGAAATGAAAACTCTCCAAATTTAATGAAATGAATTGCCCAGATCTCATAGATAGCATTAGTGACAGGAAGCCACCCCATGCCTTGGGAATTCATTGTGCCCTGAGACTCAGGCAGCAGGGATCTCCTCAGCTCCATCACACTTTATTCCAGTGGTTGTAGGTACATGGGAAGTGGGAGTGCAATACACTGCTAGAGATGTCGTGCAAAGTCATATGGAAAGTTCAGTGAGACTGACAGTAACTGCATTAAAAGGCTGCCAAGTGCATTCAGAAAACTGGAGCGGCTTTCAGTAAGAGTAGGAAAGAATCTGAATGACATGCAGCAAATTTATCGAAAGAAAAATGTGTTCTCGTTACATTTGCCTACTAACAAACATTTACATTAGAAAATATACATAATTTAGCAAAATTTTTTATATCTGAGTGTAGCTTCTATACGTCCATTAAGAAAGTAGAGAACTGAAATACATATAGAATTCCCAATTATTCACCTAGAGTTCTGACTCTGCATTTCAGATGTCTTGAGACAGAGGATGGGATACTGCTAACAGTAAGTGGTACAAGAAATACAATAGATTATTCTGTTTGTTTCATTAAACTACCTGATTGGTCAGTTATGGAAAACATTTTGCATTCTAGAACTAGTAATATTTTTATTATGTGAAAAGAGCAGACGTTAGATGAAACTAGACCAAAGACTTATTTTACCTGTGTTTCTCATTTCTCATCTCATCCTATAGGCAGAAGTAAGAAATTTCAGAATAATGAATAACTGTGCACTGAAAAACCCCAAACACCCCTCATCCTGATCCTTTATCTCAGAGAAAGGAACAAGACTTACTATTTGGGTAGGAACCCAGCTTCCACTGGAGGCAACACAAAAAAAGACTATCAATAAATTATGAGAGACTTTAACATGTAACAAGTATTCCTTTGGAACTTTTATTGGTTCACTTCCTAACTATCACTATTGTTCAGATCACTTCTGTTCCTCCAAACTGACACAACAAAACTAACAGTTTGCTAAGCCTTTAGTTAGTTAGCTAGATAGACACAGATATTTTAATGGGGATAACATCCAAATGTCCCATTCACAGCTGGAGCTCTGTGTTCTTTACATGGAAATCCTGAGCTTGGTCCACAGTAGTTACCATGGTAGCAGTACCCATAGGTTACTGTGCATGGCTAGAAGATGCTACATGAAAGCAGTACGTTGTTATTCTGGTCCAGAACTGACAGGTAAAGTGAGCTGGTATATGTTAACGGGTGATATTAGCATTTCAGATCAGTAAAACTGTATACACTATGACAAAACTGAATAGCAACAAACCCCTACTTCCTTATACGTTCCTTAACGTAAAAGTATTTCTTAAGTTGCATCTAAATCAAAATGTAGTTGCAAAACTTAAAACTGGATTTCAAAATCTAAGTTCATGGAGAATCTACAGATGTCACTTCCAGAAAGTATCCTTTGACTGTGGTCAGAAGAGGAAAAGCAAGGCAAAGCTCAAGTATTGGGTATAAATAAATAGAAATAAAAAAAAAAAAGGAACTACTAGTACATTGCAGTGAAGCCATGCTTAAGGTGACAATGAATTCAGCAGCAGCAAAACATTACTTTCATAGGGGTTTTTATTAACACAATATAACCGGATAGCAGAAAAAGAGGGCCCCTTCCCCCTTGGTCATCATTCAGGTGAAAGAAATTATAATTTTGAGCAGAAATCCCTTCAAACCATCATGAAAAGGTCTATGCACAGCCTCAGCATAGTGCAATGAAATTAAAAAAGATGTCATGTAGCCATGTCAGCCACATCTGTGACCCATATGGTGCATGTAACAAGAGCATATGTCTATACCTAAAGAGAACATTATATGCTGTATAAGGCTAGGTCAAATGTAAAAGTAAAGTAGAACACCTTCACATTACAAACACAGTTTGTTATTTGTGTCACATCAAAGAAAGAGTCTCTAGGAATTATTGGCCTCTGAAGTCATTTAATTATGATTAAGTGAACTAAGAACTAATGTAAATGGTATTTTATACCCCAGTGAATTAAAGTATGAGATCTAGTCAAGGTGAATAAGATTTACAGCCAAAACTCATGCAACTTTACAGTAATTTCATGACACTTTTACTACTAGCCTCGACATTTCAGTTCTTGAAATAATTAAAAGTACACAAGCAAATTTTATTCAATGGATGCTTATAATGAACCACGGCCAGAAAAGAGAATAGGTTGCTTCTCAAGTGAATTGTGCACTTCTGCTTTAATTATAAAGGGGACCAAGATAATGCAGAGCAAATACAACCTTCAGAGTTTACTACAAAAAAGAAGAAAAGTAAGCACAGTAGGATGCACACAAATCTCTTTCACTCAGACTAAATCTGACCCAGATTATAGTCTCAAATCTCATTTTGGCTAATCCCAAATACCTGTCTGCTAAAGAAACACATTTGTAATGTTGAGACCTCATGCATAATATGAGCAAGTAAAGTCAGCCAACACACTTTAAAGATACTAAGAGTCTTCTCACAGATTTTTAACTCGAAGGAAAACTATTCCCAGGTATGTGCCTTCAAATCGAATTAAGAGTGTCCAAGAAGAAACGTATAACAACATATCAATGAATAGTTATATTTCACAGCTTTTCCAGCTGGAAGTAAACTCATTTTCCAGTGACAACTGTTAATCCACTCTCTTCTAGAGTCTCTCTTTGAAAGGCTCCAGGTAAAGAGCAGAAACTTGGCTGACAGAAGAAAGTACCAGATGGCTGCTGGGATGGGAAAAAAATTGAACAGTGAAACGTGAGTTGTAGAAGTAAGGATTGAATCACAATCAAAATGTAAGTAGAGAACCAGAGCCTTCGGAATTTAACAGGAGCCATGTTAGCAGCACAGAATCTACCCAAGTGGTAAACTTGACAGCCTCAAGAGGCCCTTAAAATGCAATACAGCATTAACAAATTGCATAAATTATATGTATAAAGAGTGCTCTTTCAACAGTCTCTTTTGGCTGTTGTGGCCATACACATTTGCACAAACCTATCTCATCATACCTAAGATGTGTAAACCTGAATACTCAGGCCGTATCAGTACATGTATCTTACACAAACTGCGCACATTTTCAGACTTTTAAAAAAAATTTTGTAATTCCCAATAATCTGTTCAAGAATCAAAGGGATCAAAATTCACATGCTAAAAAAGCACTATTATAAATGCTTACTCTGTGGCATCAGACATTGTCTTCAGTAGAGAATGGTGTGGAAGAAAAGGAACTCTGGGACCAAAATTTAGCTTTAAAGATAAAACATGTAACTGACTTAGGAACACAAATGAGAGCATATGGGTTACAAAATACATGTTCTTGACCTATTGGTCACCTCATTCTAGCTCTAGACACCAAAGTTAGGGTTTTTTTTTAAAAAAAAAAAAAAAATAAATGTCTCATTTTATCTTTCCTTCAGAAATACTGTCCTAAAGGAAGCTATTAGTCCTACATTAACTATTCTTGAGTATCCAGATTTGTATCAAATTTTGCATATTTGTAGTGTACCCCCTAGCTGGGGACAAGCATGGTGATCGTGTGATATAATCCACTAAAAGAATAGGGCCACCACTGTCAGCTGTGCTGGGTGACAATAGCTCAGGCATCCATTTTACATCCATCCTGGAAAATTATGGTTTGGGGGGATTTTTTTTCAAATAGTAAGGCTTACAGCTAATGCTGTTTATGAAATAACAAGTGCTGCATGTCATATAGCAAGCTCAGTAACAAAATGATTGTTTTTAGCCAGCTCAGACACCCAGATTCATCACACCCCATTCTGAGGCACACCATTCTGCCACCCCTTCCTAGACACAAGACGGTAAAACAGCCTTCCAGAATATCCTCATTTTCCCTTGCTTTTCTGCATTTGCCTTTCCCTTCCATTAGATGATCGTCAGCCTGACTGGTATGAGAGACTTCATTAAAAAATTCCAGTTGAACTGAACTAGCCGATTCTTACTGCCAATGAAATTGCTTTTGCTAAGAAGTCTGTGTAAAAGACTAGCACCTGGAGACACTAGATCGCTCGAGGGATTGGTAACAGGCTATGGAATATTTAACCTCTAGGGTATTGGCTTAAATCCAGAGTCAGGACCAAACTTGAAGCATCAGTCTCTTAGGCAGGCTGCCACATGACACCTTTAAAAATTATACCCCTTCACCCAGGAGAGCCCTTACCAATCGTCTGTTGAGAACCTTTCTCCTCTCTTCAGTCTGAGCCTTACAGCTGAGACCACTACATGCTGGGAAGGCTATCATTTAGAAGTGTGCAAAATGTTATACCAACACAAAATAAAAGTTTGAGTGCAACTGTATGAGCAACCCAATGAACCAGATTTAGTGGTCTTTCAGAGGACTGATGTAGGCTCATGATTTTGCTGTTGATACTTGCTATAACACGAGACAAATGATAGAACTTCTCTGTGCCAGAGCATAGGCACTGCATGCAGTTATGCCACAATCTTCTATTTCCTCCATACAGAATCTTTATGGATCAAAAATTCAACTAAAAATTCATAATTCAAAAACATACAAAGAATAAAATAATTTTAAATGGAAGTTAAAAGGCAGTAAGGGTAGAAACCATCAAAACTAAAAAATACTTAAAGCCAAACAGCACAATGGAAGTTTAGTCTGTTTTAAACAAAAGACATTCCCCTGCACCTTTTCCCACACATGGCAGCAGCAGCTGTCTGCTCCTTCTGTGTGATGGTGTTGGAAAGAAAATTCCTATGCCACTCCCTTCCCTCCTTCTGTGTTATCACTGTCCACAGCAGATTTCTTCACACCCTTCATTAAGCCTGATCCTCTTACTCTTTGAGCAAAGACAAAATTATTTCCATTTGATGTTTTGTATCACTGATCATCTCAAATGAAAATACAGTAACTCCCTCTGTTAGTGACTCCCAACTTAGCAGGTCTGTGGCTGTACAGTATCAGTGAAAGCGCAGCTGGAGAAATAAAACCCGTGTAAATAGCTGAAAAGATAGGTAAAAGTCTGGGCAGTGATCCAAAAACACTAAACTACAGACTCCCAACATCTGGTTCAGGGTGGATTCCAAGAAAGACAGAAAGACAGAAAAAAAGGATTGATTTCTCTGTATATTTTTTACATAAGGTTCTCATTTATTTTTTTAATTCATCAAAAATTTTACTCAATTATTGTGGTTTAATTTCTTCACCTTACTGCATCCTGTTTTAGCCATATTAATCAGAAGGAAGCAGTGCCCTGGACAGGAGTTGTAAGCAGCCCTCAGATTCATACTTCCATATTTTATTGTGATAAAAGCAAGTTATAGATAAAAAATTCTAAACCTTATTATCCAACCTCTCCCTTTTATTAGCTAAGACTGGGCTTATGACACATGCAGGAGAATCCTATACCAATTTCATGATCTTTCAGGCAAATGGTCACAACAGAGCTAACACTGCCAATTATTTAGCTTGTCTAAGCACTACAGACTCCAGAGTGAAGCCCACACTGCTAAACACCTACATGAGGCACTCAGGACTCCACCACTTTGATGACCACCGTGTGAAGAGTAATCTTCGGCTACAAAGAGTTTTATTAATTGAGAGCTTCTTCTGAGGAGGTTCAGAGACAACATAATTTTCAAAAGCTCATACATAACTTAAAATCATAAAAACCCCTGGTTTTCAGGGACATTTCTACCCTTAACATACCCAAGCTCTTTTCAGACTCCTACCTCACCATGTTAAATGAGCATATCAGCTATTCCACATATAACTGCCTGTTCCGGCCACACAGAATGCCCCAGGCTATCAACAAATGATGTCTACCACTGATATGTTCAGATCATCCTTCCCCCACCTTGCTCAACAGAGAGCTGAAGAAGCTGTTCTAACTGATGGCTTGCCTCTCTAGAAAAATCTTACTGCCATAAGGACTCTCTCCCAAGCAGGGAGCACTCTGCCTTGTCTGGGTCTCTCTAATCAACAGTGGGTTTTGCTTTGTGTTAAGCAACTGGTAGCAGACATGCTCCACACTGCTCACACACCAGCTTTGTCCCCACTGTTTACCAGGACTCCTTCCTCTGGCGTACCAAGCTGTCGGGTGGCTATGTGCCCATGTTGCAGGTCTCTGTCCCTCCAACCACTGCCAGCAGCATCCAAACCTCAAAAACTCTTGATGCGTGCACTCACAATAATCATTAAATGCACAAATGAGGTAACGAGAAGCTCTGAAAAGTCTCCAAACAATTCCAAATTTGCCTACTTTGTGCTTCAACACTGCCTCGCTCGGAGCTGAGCCAGGAGTGGTTGTGTGCTTTCCAAGTGTTATTATATGCATACAAACACAGAAAGAGAAAAAAATGCACGTGGGGTGATTGTGTGATTCTCCTGCCCAAAGACTAATTCCCCCTTACATCTAGGCAAGGTATGCATTTTCTTACTTTCTCCTCTCTCAAAACAGAAAGAAGATTCAGGATAATGTTCAGGACTTGGCACCGAGCAAGTGCACAGCCAGGCTGGACACAATCATCTTACCTCTTTTCCAGTGCTGTGCCCTAGCCAGGGGCACCAAAGAATTTATTTCCATCAGAAGGCCTTCTATGCAAAAAGCTAGTGGCCTCCAGGTAGTACACATGCCAGTAAAATGGCAATAAGCCACTACTCATGCCTTAATCCACGATGAGCTTTCCACTTAGGAAAGCAGGCAATGACACTGAAATGGCAATCCCATTAGGGCATTGACAGGTAATGCAAGGAGATGAATTCTGTCCCTCAGAAACACAGTCCCTGAGAAATAAGAGAGCTACCACTCTTGAAGATCTGTGCAATTTATTCTTTAAGATTGGAGCCTAAGGGGAGTAATTACATATGCATATTATTCAAACCCGAATTCTTTTCTTGAATCTCTCTTTAAATTATGCCAGTTTGCAAGACTATCTTTCCTACCTGCTCATAGCTTTCTGCCCCAGAAAGATCAGCTTTCTCCCCGGCCCTGCCCTCCTCCTGCCCATGCCATCTCACTTCTCCCTTTGCATCACTCCTGGCTTTGAACTGACCCTTTAGCAAGCACATTCAGCTCTCTAGACCACCAGAAAACAACTGACTTTCACTCTGGAAATGCTTGACTGATGTTCCACTGCCCCAGGCAGAAGAAAGAGAATAAAGCAGCTTGCTGCATAGTTGACAAAGCATGAGTGCTTTGAAAAAGGACTGATAGGCCCTCCACCCCATACCTTTGTGCTACCCACATCAGTCTGAACGCGTATGTTCACACCCGGGCACCTAGATCACACACTGAACTAAAGGGAAAAATGAGAGAGCTAATTTCAAATCAAACAGAATTTACTTCTGAGTTACACTAACAACACTTTATAATGAAAGCGACAGAGAAGTTGCATGAAATGCCCTGATCCAGTCCAGTACCTTTTACCTCATCTCCTGCAGTTATGAGATTCTTCTGCAAGCAAGTAATCTGGCAGAAAGCAAACCCCAAAAGACAGAACAGGACAGAAAGTTTTCACCTGAATTTCTTTCCAATGAGTTTGGAAGTGTTGGGTTGGTTTGGAGATTGCAGGTACTACCTGATATGCAGCTTGTGGGTTAAAAATGGGGGGAAGGAGGAGAGGGAAAATGTCTAAATACAGCCTCCACGACTCGCCTTGTCAGGCAGAATTAATTAGAACATTTCACAAATATTTACATTAGACTAGGTAAAATTCTAGCATTATACAGAATGTATTTTTGCAGCCCATGAACCACTTGAGAAGATGAATCATGACAGTCAAAAGCCCATCTATATCCTTCCTTTACAAGGTTCTTGCTTTCCAGGCAGATTTATACACAAACAGGCCAAAAAGCAAGCCGAGACAGTACGGCTTCATCCTGTACAATGAAGGCAACACACCAAGTCAGTGAAGCTTAAAGGAAGTAACTTTTTTCTAAATCTCAGCCCTCTGGCTTTTCACCACCTGGACACCAGTTCTGAAACGATGACCTCATCATTTATCATTTTACCTTTCAGTGCTTTACTTAATACATGACCTGCTCAGTAAAATATTTGCAGACTTGGTACTCTGGTACTTTATCCCATTACAAAGGCACGCATAGCATTTCACATCTCTTTCATGCAGGTGGTCCTCTGTTCTAACTCAAGGCCAAACAGAATATAAAGTTAGGCCAGTTCAGCAATATAGGTGAAGGCATCTGAACTGAGGGGAGGGAGAACAGTAACTGCAGATGCCAAGTGTGGCTATACATTTCAAAGATAGTGCTAATTTATTTATTTGGCTTACAGTGACCGAATCCATCTGTCCAGTACAGATGATCAACCACAAGACGTCTAAGAATCACTATGAATCAACATTTTTTATTAAAATTGTTCACATATGTACCAAGAAGCCCCAGAAAGGTGTACTAAAAACGGTCCCGTTCTTTCAGGCAATTCCACTCCATTAAATTTTATGAGTACACATGTCTGAGAAGGAGAAGAAGAGAGGAAAAGGGGAAAAAAAAAAAAAAGTATGTATCAGATACTTTTATGTTCCCAGTTTATTTTTAGAATGTTTAACAGTGCAAAATGTAATGCCTTTTTAGTTCATTTCTCCATTTTTTTTCCTCCACTCCAGTAAAATATTTCCTGTGCTAGACGATCTCTCTCTCTCTCTCAACAGTTTTATACTGGATGGTCTACTTGCAAATATCTCCAGACACAGCGATTTAGATTTACAACCAGCAAATAGAATGTATCAATGGAAGTATCTAGACAGAGGAGTGATGGTACATACAGGCAGGAGGCATTTCTTTTCAGCATACTTACAGAACACATTTGCACGACTGGTTTTGATTTCTATTTATATTCTTCACTAAAGAGATAGATGGGAAATTTGGTGCTTATGGCACTCAGCGCTGATAGGTACTGGGAATGTTGCCACCTCCAAAAGATGACACTGTAAACCGTGGGGACTCAGTCGCACACAGGTCTCTCCCAAAGGAAGCCTGCCCTTTCAAAAGAGAAACACAGCAAAGCTGGGAGGAAGAATTCCTCTGCAGTCCAGCTTTTGGGAACACATCCCTTCAATTCCAGTACAGAGCTTGCCTGAGCAAAAAGTGTCACAAGATCAGGACAGATCCAAAGACACACAGGTGGCAGAATCTAAGAGTGAAAAGTACTTTACAGAGCCCTTGATTATGAAAGGTTGCTAAGGAAATTGTTAGGTCCACAGTGACTTACTATTCTTTCTCTTTTTTTTTTTCAGAGACCCAGCTATTGTGCTCTCAAATTAAGATTTGGCTTCAGCTTTTAGAAAGACATGAATAATAATAAAACCATATTGCCCACATATGACTTATGATTAAGCAGCTCTCTGGGTTATATACAGAGGAAATGTCTGAAAAGGCACTGGCTGACACTTATCAAAGAATTTGGAAATGGAAATTACAGCAAAAGAAGGTAAATTAGCCAAGAATTTTAAAAGAAACAGGATATAATGATCAAATAGATGACATCAAATTAAAAACCCAGATCAGGAACCAATGCAAAAAGCCTCAGGAAGACATGCTTTCAAGTTGGTGACATCATATTTATGTATGTCCTATGTCATTCAGACATATTCTGGTGGTTTCATTAAAGATATAAAGCCTATGATTTTGAACTCCTGTGGTTTTGTCTCTGTTGTATATTATCAGCATTCCAGGGCTCTGCAGATTAGTGAAGTCAGTCCCCATTTATAATTCTGTTGCTCAAATTCTACTTAAAGGCAATGTTTGAAGGTAGCACATTCCAGTAGTAAGCTTATTGTGAAGAAAGAGCACAGCATTTTTCAAGACATGAGTTAATGAGTCATACTGTTTGTGTTTCCCAAATAAATTAATAACAACAACTAACAATTCATTCCTAAAGTTCCTGCATGCCCACAATTCCAACTGACTGCAGCAGGAGCCAGAAATGCTCGGCAGCTTTGAAAATGAAAACCATCCTCTGTGTTCCAGCAGAAATTTCTACAGATGAATCTGATGATGGTTAAAGGTGACACTTCAAATCTTTGGAAAAAAAAATTAAAAATCCTGAACTAGTAAAATACAAGCTTATTTTAGAACAGAGTCTTTTGAGACTATTACTTCATTTACCTGTGCAAGCTGCCATTGAGTAGCAGAGTCTATATTTGTTAATGTTATTGGCATTGATTACAACATTACAATCATTTATCACCAATTATTCCTGACAGATTATTTAAAGCATTGGTAGAGCAATCCAAATAACAGAAAAAGATTCACTTTTATGAAATCATCAGCAAGATGATTTCAACAAGAAAAGCTGAAACCTGAACTCATGTCCTGGATGAATCTATTTTAATGACACTATTTTAAATGTGTGTAGGTACACTTTGTACCGAGAGCACATCTTTGTGCAAGGATCTCAGAGGTTTGGTGTTTGAGGGTTTGTTTGTTTGGGGTTTTGTTTTTTGGTTGTTTTGTTGAGTTTTTGTACAAGTTGGGTGTTAACATTCCTTCCATGTGGAAAAAGAAGAGTAGCTCAGGATGGTGCACGGTTTTTAGGATTTCAATTCAGAAAAGTACAGTAACATACAAAGTCACTGGCTTCTGCAGCTGCTAGACAACTGTTTGAGCTCTGCCTTGAAAACAAACACCCCAAGACTGAGACTCTTAGCACTTAGCTATTAGAAACAAGAGAAATGGAATCAGAAATGAAGACTGATTTGTGTATAGTAAGCCTGGATGGTGGGTGAGTGTGGCAGTGCTCTTTCAGTGAGGGCAGCTGGCGGTTCACCTATGTGGGGAGAGGAAGGTAGCACAGGGAGGGTTGTATAAGCAAAGTCACTTGTGGAATGTGCAGAATGTACACAGAGGGTGTGCCCAGAGCGAGGGCAGCACTGAGAGCCAAGGGTGTGGGGAAGACTTGCTGAACCCATGTGTAACAGGTTGCCTGACAAAAGGCATTTCCAACATGCAGCCCATGTTCTGTGCCCTTGCTGCAGTTTCTGTCCTTGAACTCAAAGCCACAAAAGTCATCAGATACTAGTGTGGACAGTACAGTGCGTTATTTAATGCTACTAAGATAATCATAAATAAAATAGTCAACATTTCTCCAGTGCCCTCATCCCCTTTCTGAAACAGGCAAGACTTCAATTGTTGGCAAAAAAATGCAGGCAAGATATACAATCCAGGGTAAAGAAAAAAACTTCATACCATTTCCGGAGCAGTCTGGATTTTTTGCTCTTGCTGCTTTGGATTTTTTTTTCCACGACTAATTAACACATTCCCCACCCAACCCCAAATCTACCCAAAACCCCAAGCAAATGAAGGAAAAAAGGGAATCTTTTGATTTTCAGTGAGTCTGCTCTAAGTGCTGCAACGCTCCTTTTGTTTTCCTCTTCAGGTGCCACCTGAAACAATCAAATCCAACTGGCAAAGGTATTGAAAGTAAGTCCTCTTTAAATTTACAGACGTTTGTAAAGCAAGTGCTCATGAAATCATGGAATAAAACCTCATCCAGCTGAGAGGCAGATTTATCTAACTAATGCACAAACCCAAGGATCTGTGGAAATTTGTGTGTTGAATGCATTTGCTAAATACTTAACAATAGGCTTCATGGACCTGCTATGGGCATAGAAAAGTGTGCATGAGTATCCTCTGACTTCAGTATGAAATCAGTTAGGGATAGAATTCCACCCCTTCCCACTCAGCTACAGGACTGCATCCTGTCAGTGTTTTGTGACTGCCAACAAGAAAACTGAGTTAAACTGTCTACAGTGGTACTTGAATTAGCTCTACTGATCAGAACTAATTATAAGAAAAGTTCACACATTGAATGTCAAAGATGAATCCACAGAGGAAATATAACACATGAAACACATGTTCCAGACATTCTGTTCAAAAAAAATCTGAAAAAAAAATAAGGTCAAGGGACCTGGAGTATTTCTCACAGAGATTCTACAAGCTAAGTAGTGAAATGGGGTTAAATAAATTACACGGTTTCAAATTACTCACTATGCAACTACAAACTACAGAAGAATACAGCTCCTCAGGAGCACCCTGCCTATAGTAGGGCAAATGTGTCTGGAGAAATAGGCAAAGAAGAGCAGAAACTGTCGGATACTGTTTAATCATTGGCCATGACTTACTTTCTGGTCCGTGAACACCAACCAGTCTCTTCCCCGGGAGCAGGATTTTGGATGGACTCACTAAGCAGTTCTGTCCTGAGAAATTGTGAAGATAAGTGTTAGTAGGCACTGAGAACAACACATACACATCACCTCATCGTACACAGGCCCCCAGCAGCAAGTGGACACAGACATGCAGACCCACAGGCGTGTCTGAAGCCCTATCACACCAGCTCTGGGCAGACCTTACTACAGGATGGAGGCACCAAGGTAAATTCAATTTAGAACCAGATGTAGTTCATAGCATTTAGTTAATTGAGCAGGTCCAAAGCTTCACACAGGACCACCGTTTCCAGAGATAGCATCATTTTTCTCAAAGAGGATTGTTCACTGTGCACTCAACTTCTATTAGAAAAGGGATCCCCACGTCTTCTGGAAACTTCATATTCTCAGGTGCCATTTTTCATAGAAATGGCCTCATTTTTGACTTCATAGAAAGCGGAAAAAGCAATAAAACCTTTAGATGTGAGGTGATTTTTCATCTTGCTAGAAATATTTTAGCACAATTCTAATTCACCATCATCCCAGGAAAGGCTGCCTGTAACGCACTGAAAGCCAGCTTGGGCTTTAAGCCAGCAAAGCACTTCAGCATGATTTCAGCTTTAGGCTCAGGCACTGTACCACTGACTTCAGTGAGGTGACTTAAAAATCATTACAATTAAAAAGCTTAAGTGGCTTGCTAGATTAGAGCCTCAGTGTGAACTTCCTATAACGAGTATCATAGCACACAGCTACACCATTTGGAGTTTATAATGCCCTACCACATGACTCAGCCTGAATAAGGCCCAACAGATGAGCTCCAGGTGAAATTTGATGGGAATGGACAATACTTGCAAAAGTTCTTCAGCAGAGGCCTTTGTATTCAAGAGTCTCTTATCCCAGTGTAGGTGAGAGTATATTTTATACATCCCAGGAGGAAAATAACTTCATCAGAGAGCTCTCAAAGAAAGATAAAGAGTACAGACAGGAAAGCTGTTGTGCATAAATCCAGGTGGAACCATAAGTCTTTCTCAAAATGCTGAAAGAATAAATCCCCCTCCCACAAACTACATAAGAAGATGTGGTTCCCATCCACAAGTGAGTGGCAAAGCAACTTCCCACATAGTCACATCTGCCTCCTTTTTCCTCTGTTCCATCATTTAAATTCTGTCATGAGAGTAAATGCAAGAGAGGGCAGGGGCTGTATAGGCACATGGTCAGGGGAAGGAAAAAAGGAGAGAAGAGGATTTGTACCTTGGATGTTTGCATATGAATTTGGCTTCAGCCTTCATCATGTTTACAGGCCTTTGAACACCTTCTGTTTCTTTCTGCATTCTTCGCTGCTCCATTTTATTTATTTTCACCTTCTGCTTCTCAGATCTTCTGCCAGACTGCTTATTTAATTCTACTCGTTGCACTAAAAAACACCATTGTTGTCATCCAAATTAATCCCTGAACATAATAAAAACCTCAAAATAACCCAGACAACCAGTTTTCCATTCTTTGGTCTCACTTGAAGTACAATATAAAAACTTGGGAGCTCTGACAGTTTACACAGGAGCAGTCCTAGGCACATAGCATTTTAGTAGGCAGGGGAGTTTTTCCCTTCCCTTCCACCAGTTAAGACTACTCAGAGCAGTGTCCCCTCCATCTTCAGCCTAGTTAGTGCCTCTTCCAATGCAATCCATTGCAAAGCTTAATGTTTTTCAAATACACTTGATACTTTTTAAATACTGAGGTGGCCTTCTGTGACAGGTTAGCTGAGAAGCAAGATAAACTAAGATCATCTTTACTTTTAGGGATGAGGGAAGAGAACTATCTCCTAAGAGTCTGTGGTTTAGTAGTAAGGCACTCTGGCTACAGATTTCCTATTAAGTCTCCTATGTTCCTCTCCACTCAAACTGCACAGGGGGGAAAAAAATAGAAAGCCTCTGAAAAGACTAAAGATTCTTTTGCTACAGATCAAGTTTCTGTCCTTTTGACTGTCCATCAGGATGGAAGTGAGCCTAAGTGAATGAACACAGCAGTCCATGCCACTAACCCAGGCAAATATTCATGTCATACATCATGCAAAAGGGCAGCATTGCTCTGTCTGAGGAGCTGGACAATCCTTCTCCACCTAGAGCTTCTGGTGCCAACTGTGCATAGGGGTGCTCTGCAGCATAATGAAGAATAAGAGCACAGGCTGGTGAAGACACCCAGCAGATGACACAACATGATCACAGGATAGGACCTGGTCAGCCTGTCAAATTTATGATTTTTAAATACTATTTTTTGTGTAATGTTTTTAGGGAGGAGAAAAAGAGAAAGTGGCAGATGGGGAAAGAAGGAATCACTAGAGGAATGACAGCATCTAAAGCACTCAGAAAGCAGAACAGACTCTACTTAATTTTCTTACAAAGTTCAATCTCAAAACCTCTCAACAATAACAAGAATTCTCAAACTGCCAATAAAGACTTAATCTTTTCTTGCTGGCTTTGTCCAGTCTGCCAGTAATGTATTTTTTCAAGGGTAGCTCACTGATTAGTTTTTCTCATTTCATTGATTTGAACTAGATGACAAACAAATATTATAAGGTGAGTTTAAACAGTGCATCAGCAAAAAAAAAAATGTCCACTTGAAATATAAGCAAAACACTCAAACTGGGACTATAATAATTTTTGAAGTTGTTCTAGCTTTTTAAATGTTGTTGTTCTAGCTGTTTAAATGACTACTTTAGACCTTTTCTTCCAGTCTTAAGGATTCCCTCCCATTTTTCTTTTTTTTTTCCACATGGAATTTACAATTATCCCTACCATTTATGTCATCCAGTAGCGCTTCTGAATTAGAAAACCAGACTGGAACTTCAACAGCCTGTCTGAGTATTCACCAATTGCAGCTCCTCCGCTCTGACAAAGCCCTGGCTGAGAGATAAAAAGGAAACACATAAGAGCTATTCATGCCTCCCCCTTGCTACTATGCACTAATCACAAATTAGAGAGCATTTTAATATTGTCAACACAGAGAGATTATGCAAAGCCAGATAAGAGAAATGGATCAGAAAAGTAACAAAATCTTTGAATTTATGCTGCTTTAGCAAAGAATTAATTGACTGGAATATACACAGACTGCTTTCTAGTCTGTAGATACATAAGATGCTGTTGTAGCAAACAATGTAGTTTGAAAAGTAAGTCCTTAACAATAACAGCTGTGATTAAGCCCAAAACATTTTAAAGATTCACTTTTGACACTCAGGATCTCACCTGATTTTCCCATTTGCTGATTTGGGGAAGCCAAATTGTAGTTTTCTGCTTCACTTTCTGTTCATACCAGGTTTGCTTTTTAACTCTGACACTAAACACAGAAGGACTGAGTTTAAATAACAGTGTGCATTTTCCAGTGGCCTTGTGGATATATTTTCCAGCTCACAGATATTGCCACTCATATCAGACTCTGTAAAAAGCAAAACAAAAAGCAAAATCTAACCCACATTTTAGTCTGAAGATATCTGCTAGTAGTCTTTAATCCTGAAAGATATAACCACAATAACATCACTATGTTTATGAAGAGCAAAAGCCCTCCTAAAGTAAAGCCTTAAAACAGTGGGGTTTTTTCCCTGTGTATTTTATCATGCACTGAAATAGCCAATTGCATCAGAACGTCTGAGACACGAGCAAAATCTGGTTTGACATTGACACTTCCAGCCTCAGCAGAAAAAATACCCTGTCATTTGAAAAAGTATTTATCACCTTGTAGCTGCTCTTTCCCATGCCAGTGTTCCTGTCCTCTCAGAACTCCTTAGGAGGGATGCTCTTCCTTATTTTAACTTATCTGCCATCAATAAGGGGTGACCGATAGAGAAGAAGAAAGTAATGTACATAGCTGCCTCTCCACCTCTCTGAAATCCTTTGAACTAGAAGCCCCTCAAAGCTTTCACTGAAAGGCAGGTTTTTGCACTTGGCCTGGGGCTGATATCCCTGAACCATAATATTTACATTCTTTCTCTTTTATATTGCTTTTCCTTAGTACTTCCATGAGACACTTAAAAATAGAAGGTGAGACACTATAACTAGACAGAAGGCTATTTAGTGGCATAGTGCTCCCTATGGCTTGTCCATGCCTATTCCATTTTGATGAGTAGGGGAAATACCTACTAGGTCAATTGGTGCAGCTCTTCCTACTCCTGCCAGCGCAAGATTACTACACTGCACCTCTCCACACTGGCTCACACCCAAGAGACTACAGTCTCACTTGGATCATTTGTGTAATGCAGGCTGCTGAGAGCTTTATGTAGCTTGCTGACTTGAAAAACTAAATTGGCTCTGCTCATGGAGGATGTATTTGAGGTGCTTCCTCAGTTTATCTGACTTCCATGTCACTTTGTCTGACTTTTCTGGGAGATTATCTGGCATTGCAGGACTTGAACCAAATTTTAGGGGTTTGCTCTCTCCTAATTCATGTTGTTACTATTTTTCAAGCAAATTTAGTTGTCTCCCCAGTGTCACTTTCCTAAGGTCTCCTCATAGTAAATAATCTCTTGAATACCGAAGTCCACTACAGAAATAACAACAAGTTTCATTCTGTCTAAGGCCTTTCATCCCAGAAAGTTTCCTGCATATATGCTCTGCTTCATATGGGGAATCTCCAAACTTTAACTAGTGTGTAAAGACCAAGACCTGTCAGCCTCCTTGCTGCCTTTTCACCTTTCTTCATAAGTTGCTACTACTATGACAAAAATAATCCCCGTGCAGTGTCAGAATGAGGTCATAACTTAATACTACCCTTAAGAATTACTCTTAATTGGTCCACAATTTATATGCACATGGGTGTTTACCGTGCCAATGCTGCATCACTCACATGCATTTCAGTTAGGGCAAGGTAATTCATATTGTGTACAATTAAAACACAAAACCATGCTAGAAAAAGAATGGAAATAATACTGTATCCAGCTGAAGGATAATACACAGAAGAAACAGTTCCTAAAATCACTAGCATCTGTCATCATTTCTTCACAAAATTGCATTACATAGCTTAGAAAGCAGCAATGTTAAAATGCATCTGATGTTTTTTCATTCCAAATGCATTTCTTTTCTGTCTGAATCTGTTTAACTGTTTTTCAGCTGTGAAAAGGTAAAGGGGACAAAATGATTTAACTGGTTTTACTAACTTGATTTTGAAAATCCAAATATTGGCCTAGTTTTTCTCATTTTCAAAAATCATAGCTAAAATGATCCTTCTAGTAAGTTTTTCATTCAGCTACCAGTACAAAGGTTTTTGTTTGTTTATATTCTTTTTCTTACAGAAACCAACAGAGCCATCTCTACACACACTTTCCAAGACAATTTGTGTGTTTTTTGTAACATAAAAACCAAATGAAACACATCTTTGAACAGAAAAAAAAACAACCAACCAATAACAAAAGCTTCCTATCATGGAAACAAAATTTCCACTTATTATTCATTACACTTTACAGTCTAGAATACTTAAGGACTTAAAAAGAATGTCTTATCACCATGAAAAAATCCATTCTATGTAATGTGTTATATATAAATACACATACACAATGAAGACATATAAATCATAGTTTCTTACCTGAAAGAAGACTGTATAGTATGCTAGAGTCACTAATTGTGACATTTATGCTGTTTCTATTGGTTAAATATATAAATGTATATATGCACACATATGCACATACACACGTATATTTATCAGTGTTGGTTGGTGATCATGGTTCTGGGTCACTGAAGCAAACATTATTGCAGTTCACCCTCCCATCATGCTTACAATCACTGCAGTTTTCCACTGCTTCCCATGCACAGTTATTATTAAAAGCAGAACATGCCCATACTCAGAAGCTTTTCCAAGTGATTTTGAGAGTATGGTATAAACAACACTGAAATCAAAATAGTTCCACTGCAAAATATCTCAGGTACTCATGCTGACAGCTAAAACACTGCAGGCATGGTTGTTGATTGTGCCTGTGGGACCACTACAATTTCTGCAGAACCGAAGGAACCAGAATAGTGAGGGTTGCATAGCTTAAAATGCTGAAGACTCAATGCCATTTAAGCATCCCCTCACGTTAACAAAAATCAGCAGGTGCTGCATTGGTGCTACGTGTGGTTCACAACTCGAAAAGAACACTTAGTGACTTTGCAATGATATCCTGCATCTGCACTAAGTTGTTCAGAAATTCACACTATTACCTATCAGTCTTTCCCTTATCCCTTACATGGTTCAGGTTTCATTTCCACTTTTATTTCTTATGGTCTTCTCATTTCTCCTTCCTTAAGTTTGCTTCTTCCTCTCCTGGTTTTATGACTGAGTTTTTTGCTGCTCTTTATCCTTGATTAGTCTTTCATTTTGTCTGCCAAATGCCCTCTCAATGTAGATTCCTCCTCAAAACCATTAATTTCTCCACCTCGACCCTTTCCTTTAAACGTAACCAATGGTTTGTCTCTTTTAGGCTGCAAATCTTTTCACTAGGGCTCACACTTCCAGTGTTTATTTGGACAATATCTGATTCATTTGTATTCCTTTGAAAATTCTTACTAATATTTTAGTAGGTCTTTTTTCCCCTCACACTTAGGAAGTGATACAGTGTTTGTCTTTTCTGAAGCCAGCAAGATAAAATGGTCATCCATAACTAGACGTACAAAGCACAGTGGAAAAATTAGGTGGTTTCAGCCAGAAAAACTAACAATCAAGAACCTTTTGGCAGGTCTGAATTTTAACTTAAAGCTGCAAAATACATCATTTGAGACAGTTTCAAGTCTTGACCAAATTTTACTGGAAATTACAGTAGCAAAACAAAGCAGAGTCTCCTGAGATACCCTCACATCCCAGCAAACATTGTTAATCACCTGGCAGCTTACAAGCACTTATTTCACATAAAAGGGAATGTTCCAGATGATTCTGGAATTTGATGGAAAAGATTGTTGAATTCAATAATATTAAAAACTCTGGCAGCACTAGTCAATGTCAAACTTGCTGGGCCCAAAATATAATTTCTCTTAAAATATTATTTCCCTCTCATAGAGTTTAAATGCCATAAGGCTCCAACTTATACTTGTTCTTTGCAAGACCAACTGGCTAGAAATTTTACAGACAAAACCCAAATAATTCAATGTGGGGCCCCACCATAAACAAAGTCATATAGCAATGCTATTTTTATTACAAAAGCTGTAAAGGTTTCCTGGAAGCTCATCTGTGAAGTTGCTGAATACTACATACCTAACCAAGGTTTCCATGATACTGCCTCCAACTCCATGGACTTTCCAGGAGACAGGAAGATTTTTAATATCCTTCTCCTGTTTCAGTAGAAGTGCTCAGGCTGAAGGAGAGCATCATTAGCCACAGTCATGAATTTATGATTCTGATTAAGTATTCATTTTTTCTTCTGGAGATGGCAGTAGCATCCATGCACAGATCACTTAACTGCCTTTCTGACTTCATTTGAGTGCCTGGAGAGAACAATATTGCCTTTAATAAGTGGAAGATGTGACAGAGAGACATTTTTGCACTATGTGACAAACTAGTTTCATGCTCTCTCCTCCCCATCTTACATCTTCAACATAAGGTGTTTCTTCATTTCTTCTCCACTTTGTTTTGCAATCACAAGTGCTATTAGTCACACTTTCACATATAGGTCACCAGCCCTGAAGTACAGTAGACTCATGAAGTCAACTTTTTCAAATAAGTAGATTTTATTTTTCCACACCAAGCTTTTATCAACAATATCCCACCAAATAAATATAGTTGAGGAGATAAAGAGCCCCTACACTATATGGGCAAGCTGCAACAATGCCATTAATCTGCTCACCTGCCTGTCCTGCCTCCTCCCACCCCAGCCCCACATCAACTCAAGATCTTTCAGATGTCTTTAATGTTTAGTTAAACGAAGAAGGTCTTTTCCTCTGTTCCAGGTCTTATCTTTCAGTTACTTGCTTAAATAGTTATAAGTGACAGTTTTTAGTATATAGCCTTTTGTCTCCTTTCTAGCATTATGCAGACCACCCAACACTTCAGCTCCTTTACCCTCCTCCTCCTCCAGCTTGTTGCATCTTGGGTTGAGATTTCTCAGAGGATCAAGAACCAACATGTTCAACTTGTAACAGATTCAGCATGTAACACATGAAGCCTTGATCCTAACTGGTCCTTGGATGCTATCATAATATAAAGTGACACCATATATTTTTGGGTTTAAAATAAGCTTCTGATTCGTACTCCCCTGTTACTGGCAAGACCACACGAGTGCGACAGAAATAAACTGTGTGACCTCCCTATCAGCAGGGGATCTGATTTAGGTTGTTCTCACAGAGCAGAAACGGGAGAAAGGGAGCCAACAAGCAGCACTTCAGACTTTATTCTTCCCCCCCCACCCCCTGCCTTAGTGTATACCTTAGCATATTGCAGGGCTATGCTACCATCCTCCAGGGCTTCCTTCTGGCTTAAACTTCTGTTTGTTTCACAGTGTCATCTCTCAACGCATTTCCAAATTCTACAAAACAAATAGCATTAGTTTATTATTTCTTACAATCTAAAGATGTGTGTCAGAGAACAAGCTACTGTCAAGCAGGCGAGCTCTAATTGTCTTTCTAAACAGAGATTACTTTGTTGAATAAAAAGCATTTCAGAGCCAAGGAATGATTGTGTTTATTTTCTTATCTCCTTGATGAAATAGAACTAATTTCTCTTATGTTCAAAGAGATTTTGCTCTGAGAACTCAGCTCTTAGAACTGCAACTCTTCGCATTCCCATTAGGTTCTCCTTGCAGTTTAAACTTTTGCCAGCAAAAGACAGACAAACCTGCTGGGTGTGGTCTGATGTATGTCCGGGAGGTCTCTCAAACCATATGTTTCTAATGGTTTTAATCTATGACTAAATCATTCTAAAAGAACAAAAGCTGTGTGAAAGGAGAAAAGAACTTTTTCTAGAAATGAAAGAAAATTTGATCAAGTGTCATTTTCTGAGACATTTAAAAGCTGATGCATCTGCCAGCAGGTGCTAAACACAGGGAAGTCTTACCCAATGACCAGTGCCTTCCCTCCAGTGTACAGATCAGTGAGTTCTGGTCCTCACTCACAAACCACCAGACTGGTGAGCAGCTTTTCTAGCAGAAAATACAAAAGCATTTGCCTTAAAAAGGATAATTTTAAAAAGACCCTCCCATAAAACCCTCTCTTGTCCTTCAGAACCCTTTAGAAATCCACTTGTTAGCCTTTTCTTCATATTTCCAGTTGTACAAATGCTGAGAATTACAGGGCAGTAGGCATGTTTGACCTGTGTGTTTGTATGACATGATACAGAGCTGCAGGTTTACTTACACAGGGAGCTAGAGAATTTGTAGTGACAGTACCACAACATTTTAGGGGAATATAACAACATGCAAGTACCTCAAGTACTTGAGATTAAACCTGTTCAAACCAGGAAATACACTTTTCAGAATAATCACATTTATAACAAAAAACCCCGACATACTGGACTGTTCCATAGTGGCCCCAAATTAGTGTCCAAATTTTGGTATCCTACATAAAATACCCTACACCAGGTGCTCGTAGCAGGACAGTAAATTCACAACTGAGCCATCTGTCTGTAGTACTCACCTGGACATGGTCCCTCTGCACTAGTGTCCCACCTCCCTGCCCACACAACCTCCCCTGGCCCACGGATCTCTCTTCCATGATACCACACACCCTTTGCCTGGCTCTGCATTGGGTCTTTACCACTCTACTGTCCACAACAGTGTTTTGTGGCCCTTCCTCTTGGCCACTGTAGATTGAGGAGACTGTGTGCACCAGAACAGGACAGTGTCTGATCATGGCAGAGAGACACCAGTAAATGCCAAGGGAAAAAGCAGGTCTGGTGGTTTCCCTGTGCTGTGAGCCTCTCCCTGATGCATCCCCTGCAAAGTCAGGCTCAGTCTAACCAGGGAGGTGGATGAAAAGGATCACTAGCTTATTTTGCTACATCACAGCACATTCCTAGGACCCCAGCCCCTAGGGGCTTTACTGAACTTGCCGTGTATTACACTCATTTGGCTGTCTCATTAAACACTGCATTTGGAAAATAAAACCTGCCTTAGGCCATGTCTACACTGTAAAGCTTAGCCAAAGTTTTGCACACCCAAGGTCAGCTCAGGGCATGAAAAATGCACATCCTGTAGCTGACACTCTTACACTGGTGGGACTCCAGGGACTGATGTTTCTGTGCTAGCAAAAGAGTCCAAGCCAGTGTACCTTCTGCTGTTTAGGAAGGTAAAACCAGCATAAAACCTTCTGACAGCATATATTGTGCCTCCACAAGGTAGTCTGTCTTGTAGCCACAGCAGAATAAATAGTTTTCGCTGGGTGCACAAGACCTACTAAATTACAAGTTCTACTTGTACATTCCCATCTGGCTTCTCTTTGTTCACTTTCTCTTCCTTGTACACCATATAGCTCCCTAGAAAAGACTCACAGTTGCCTCAGGATGTAACAGAAATTCTCTGCGAATTTTTCATGTTGTGTTTACAAAATACACAGGTTAAAACATGCTTTTGGAGCTCAGTTTCTTGCAGATATCAATTATATGAAGGCTCTTTTTGTTAAAAATATTGTCAACATTTCACTGGGGGAGACATGTTCAATACCAAGAATGCAAACTGATGGGAGCCAAGGGAGTCAGTGATATGCAAAGAGGGCAACACCAGGTCTTTTGGATTGTCACTGACACATCATGACAAACATTCCCAAACATGTTCTGGGCAAAATAAACTGTGCCCTTTCTCCTTAAAATAAACATCCTTGATATACTTACTGAACCCAGGAATGTGCCATTACTAACGATAATGTAGTGCAGGAGACAGCTTTTCTTAAGGTTACCCAAAATATTTTTGCTGCTTCATCAGATGTATTGTTAGACCTCACCAAACCCAGAGCTGTGGTGCACCTGTTTTCTCTCAGACACATCTTATTTTTCTTCCTTGGAAGTCCCAGCTGGCGTCCAGGTTTTCTTAAATTGCTACCAGAGCTAATTGCTAAATTGCTACCAGAGCAATGCCCCAGAAGATGGGGAATTGCTTTCTGTGGTGAAAGGTGAACAAATAGGTGGACTCAGTTGACCAGAATGGCCAACGAGATGGAAAGAGCTGGTGCTAACATCAGCATGGGAGGGAAGAGGGGGTGCAGCAGCTGTAGCCATGCAGGCAACCACAGTAGTTTCAGGGGCTTTGACTTGGGGGTGCTCAAAGCAGGAAAATTTTAGGGAGGCTCAGGGAAGAAAGGAGTAGCTTAGGGCTGGTAAAAAGCTGGCAAACAGGTGGTTCTGTTGGGAGTCACTCAGCTATGAAATCACAGACTCAGGGAAAATATTTACTGAAGCCCAGATTTGCTCCACCTGAAGGCACATAGGGCAGTCTGTTTTCTTCATTTGTTTTTTTATTTCTTTTGCTTGTTTGGATGTTCTGTGATATTATTCCACTATTAGTTTTGAGAGGTTTCTCATTTAGGTAGATACTTTATTGAGCCTAATGAAACGGCTTCTCAGCCTGTGACTGGGTTCTCAAGCACTCCTTCACTAACAGAAATGTTAATGTCACTTTAGGAACTGCAGCAAACCCAGCAGGAGAAACAGCAAATGGCAAAAGCTAAGAATAGGCAATGGTTTTGAACTTGCATTCAGTTAGGGAAGAGAAACAGTATTCAGTTCACCCAGCAAACTCACAGCTTGGTAACACCGTTGTTGAAATGCTTGCGGATAAATTAATGACCACAACACTATGTATCCTAAACCAATAACAACAAAGAATAGCAGCACTATAACCCTGTTTTAAGGGGCCTATAATACTAAAACTTAAAAAATTAAGTAAATCTGGACAACCGTATGCACACACAATAGAACAGACTGCTTCCCTGTTATAATCATCTCAAGAGGCTGTATCAACATTTTCACACTCTGGTTTCAGGAACCACATCAGGAAATCAAACAAATATTCTCCCATGTGTGCAGTGAACTTCTTGCAACAAGCAAACAAGAATTATTTTCTTAACAAACATACAAGTGAGAAAAGTGCTACTAAGAAGGATCATAAGGCTAAGAAAAAACACACAGTGATACTGACGAAAACAAAAGTTTGGGGAGATGTAATTGAATGATTTCTTCCTTCCTTTTTCCTTGGAAAATACCCAGAAGTAATGAAAAGGAAGAAAATAGCTGATACAACCAGACATCTATAAGCTAAAAATGCCCAGTCAAAGCTAGACTGGACTTCTCTTCAAGAAGAAAACAGCCCTGCATGAGAAAACTCCCAGACTGACAAATACCAAGAGTTGATATTTTTTAGCAAATACACCACTTGAGGGATTTCAGAGAGCATCACTATAAAGCTGTGCTGCTGGGCACACTCCCTGCCTGCAAACTTGCAAAGCATGTTAAAATGCAACGTGTATTATAAGGGACAAAACTTGATGAAAGCCTCAGTCCCACCACACTGAACATAGATCGTTATCTCTAAGAACATGAGCACAGTCGAGTCATGTTAAACTTTGCATCATGTTCCCATTGATTTTACACATGAAAGAGAGGTAGGGACACTGCACTAGCAAGCAAGGAAAACAGCAGTAGAAATGGGTTTAAGAGTTATTTTAGGGCGAATTCTTTTCTTAAAAGTCTTCAAAGACCATTAGCTGCCAAACTAAACCACACTGAAAACAGCATAAGGCATTTGTTGCATTTCTCCAAGCAGCCCAGCATCTCTGGATCTATATTTGCCAGTTTCCCTTCACCTATTACATCCCTTGTCTTTGGGAATGGAGTCCTCAACAAGCAGGATTAGTCTCCTGTGAGGGCAGTTACATTACCAAGAGTAATAAGCAAGCAGTAACTATTTAAACTTAGGAAGATTTAAAATGAGATTCAGGGAAATGCCTGTTCCCTGCTTTCATTTTCAGGAAAAGGAGGGAAAAAAAAAAAAAAAATCTTCAGGGGAATTAAGGGGGAGGGGGCAATTCTTCCCTAAAGGTTCAAATATATCTCCCAGGCAGCACAAAAAAAAATGTTGGTATTCTGTACCACCCAGTGCCTGCCCACTTCTATGCTTGATTACCTCGATAAATCAGAAAACCTGTTTGTTACAGGCTCTCCTTCCATTACAGCTGTTGCTCTGGTTAACATCTTCTGAATCATCCAATTCATCAGGATCACATACATGGGGTTTTAATCCTTTGATTTTTTAAGTTACTTTGTTCTGAATTTTTCGCTTCATCCCCTTACTGACAGAGGAACTGGATAAAGATAAATAAGTTAGAGTAGCATTGTTTTTCTGCCCTGCTTTTTATTTTGCAAGGCAGAATAAGGAGGGGGAGAACAGGGTAGCTCTCCATTTCACAGTTCTTTACTGGTATCACTCAGCATTGATGGTGCAGCCTGAAATTCGAAGAGTCTGAAAACCAGTGCTGAACTTCTGAAGTACAGTTAGCCCTATTGTGTTCTCCCAGTCATTAAAATGCTATCTTTGAAAAATGTATATTAAATAGACAAATAGCTTGGTGGTTATTCCAAGCCCTTCATCACTGCGATGCCTTTCAGAACTAATTTCTGTAAAAGGAACAAACCCAGGAATTGAGTTACAACTGAAGTGTAATTGCTACATAAATTATACGGAGTGTCAAAGCTGGAAAGGGAAATGGGGAACATAGTAGGTCAAATGCTTGCTAATGGGCTAGCAAGTCAGTCACCTGCTCAAATCAAAATCAGACACGAGTACACCCGTTGGAAGGACACAAGAGGACATAGTCTGTAACACTGTTTCTCTCAGCATGATTTTAGGATTAATGCACACAACCAACCACCTCCCATATTAATTCACATGCCCTCAGAAATCACTCTTAACACGTTTGTAGGCTAACCCACTTATTTAGGTTAACTTGCTGGGTTACTGGCAAGTGAAGAATATGAGGAGACCAGACTGCTTTAACAACAGTGACAATACAAACCTGCACCCCTTTGGGGGACTGCAGCAGCAAGGCCACCTCCTCCTCAGGGAGGGCTGAAGCAAACAAATACTGAGTCCTCACTGAAGAAACTAACTTCATCCTCTGCCTCCCCAGTGCCCAACATATGGGAATCCCAGTCTCTCAGAACTGCCACAATTAAATAAATCACAATAACAGCCTATAAATAAGGGAAGACACCAATCTCTAATGGTGTTACTTCAGTTTTACAAAACAGAACATCTGCATACAAAGACGTGAGAAAAGAGGAACAATGAATAAACCTCAAATTGTTCCACGATTTTACTATTGATCTGACACCCTTTGTTGTGAAAATCAGACTGCATATTTCTTTGTAAAAATGAGCTCTACAGAGATTCCTGAGCCTGAGTTGTTCCAAGTCATAGCTACCTTCAGGAAAGAGGATTTCAAAACCAAATACAGACTATTTATAGGAGCAAAAAAATGAACTTTGATAGAGAAGGAACATCTCTAATATTTTACATACCTCATGTTGGATAAGACTTGCACCAGTGTTTATAAATTCTTTAAGAAGAAAATATCATAGCCTTCCTTTTCTATCACCTCACCTGCTTTTTTCCATGTATTTTTTTTTCTCTTTCAATAATGGCAAAACCTTATGGCATTATAAGAAAGTATTTTACTGACCAGTATAATGGATTCAAGATCTGGATCCAAGGTTACAAAATGAAAAAGTACCTGTCTAGCCATATTATGTCAGAAGGAACGAGTCTTTAGTTATCAAGTTCCTATAACTATGATCAAGGATTTTGCTGCTGATCAGTTTCCCAAGAGCCATTAGGAATATATGGATCCAAAAAGAAAAGTCTATGGCATCAACAAAAACACAATTTCTGCCTCTCATATTTAAGATAGAGAAAGACAGACAAAGAAAACATGAATAAAATAAAAAAATAAAGCATGTACACAAGCCTTCCTCGAAAAATCTGTCTGCTATTTGCAGCAGAAAGATTTAAATAGCTGCTTTTGACTGAACTTACCTGGTGTATTAAGCACTCATATAAAATATTTTATACTAAAGGCTTTGAGCTCTTGTTCTGATGGGACACAGTTGCACAGTATAAATCTCACTTGTAGTGGAAAACCATAAAATAATAAACTAAACTTGAACAAAAATAATATTATGAAGATCCTCAGAATGAAAGCAAGCAGTTTTTCCACAGAGTATCTCCTACAAGTAGGGGCTCAACAAGTAATCTATCTCAGTTATCAATAAGAAACTTTAGGCCCAGTCCTGCAAGAAGCTGAAGTTAGCGGAGCTGCTCAAGAAAGACATTTAAGACTTTTCAGGAACACACCTGTATTCCACAAATGACTGAGTGACAATAATCTCCTTGAACAAATTAAATCAGTCAGCTTCTGAGTCAAAAACACTGTCATTAGGAAAATATGTGAAAGACTAATGAATGAAAGCAACAATGTACACCATTTCCCCTGTAATACTTCCATTTAATCTTGTAGTTTTTCAACTAGAGACTTACAAATACTGAGAATATATTGCAAATGCAGGTTCTTTTGCCCAATGACACTGTTATTCACATAGCACTATATCAATCTGTATAATGGATAAATTCAGGCACAAAACAATTGATGTAAATGTTTTTAAACACAGCTTTGGGTTAGTAACCTATGTTCCAGCAGTTCACCGAATTAGATTGGCAGCATAGGTAAGTACATTAAGACTATGAGAAATATCCAAATAAAAAGCAACATTTCCACTCTCAAACTCCAAATGACTGATTGAGAAGACAATATTGATAACAAGAAAAAAAGAGTACCTTCCCTTTATCAGAAAAATTACAGTAGGAAAATTCCCTCAAACAGAAAAGAAAGAATCAAAAGTAGTAGCACCATGCAACATCCACCCTGCTGGGGAAGACAAACACAGGCCAGGGACAAATATCATATCATAAGAATAAAAAGTCAAGACCCACACCAAAGGAAATAAAAATGTGTCACATAGAAAGGTAACATAAATAGTCTGGTAGAAACGTTTATGTGATGAAGCTTGGGCTGACAAACAGAAATGGTGCTGCTGAGAAAACAGGTTGGAAAAGATGATGCTAGTTTTTAGAATCACTTGTTGAAAAGAAAGAAGAAGAAAGAAGAAGAAAGCCAAATAGCAACACATTTCTGAATATCTGACTTCAAAAATAGAGATTGGACTTGGTAAAGGTCGCTATTATTCTTTATAAAACAGGAAAGACTTTTTACTTTTAAGTCTATAATTAGACTTCAATGGAAAGTTACATTGTAAGCTCAAGAAAATTGCCAAACTTTCAATATAATGTGAAGAATAGTACAATCGTTATTCAAGTCTGGTCTGGACATGTGTTATATTTTAACAAGTTCTTTGCATTGGAAAAGTTCTCAGTCACAGCAAATTTTTAGTACCATTGGAACCAGATATTTCAAAATATGTAGAGAAACAGATCATTGTAAGAGAGACATCAGAAGTTTTACCTTGAAGCTCTCCAAGGCATCCAAGTATAGCAGGGATAAGTATAACGAAAGCCTACTGCCTACCTCCATGTCCCCTACCAAGTGGGACTGCTTATTTTGCAGTCCTCCATGAACGTCATTGGTTCATGGAGGCCTCGGTGGACAATGGGTTCTCGTCACATCATCATCATAACTTAGTACAATTGACAGTTTTTCTTCCAAGGATGTCAGAACACACTTAGCTCAGATATTGAATTTCCTTTTACCTCTCCAGAGTATGGTCTTTCCAACTCAGGGTTAAGCTTGTTTGCAATTCATGGGGAAACAGATTGCTGCTATTGCTGTTGTCTGCACTGTGCATGGCTTATGAACAAAGAACTCTGGTTTCTAGGGCTCTTGCAACTCTTTAAAAAGTCACTCCCTAAACAAAAATTTCCTGAAATCCAACCCTCAGATCCAAACCTCCTAAAAAGTAGGGGATGGACAGTCTGGATTTAAATCTTCAAAACCAAGTATCATGCTTCTCTTTAATGTATCCAGACCTCGATTCAGAAGAAATCCAGATCTGATTCTAGCATGGCCAAACCAGATCTTGTCTTAACAAATCTCATCCCAAGCTGAAAGGACCATCTGTGAAGGAGAAAGTTACTCCTGCAAGATTTCTGCCATCTTCTACTCAAATTCTGCAAGATCGAAGGCAAAATTTCAGCAGCCAATAATCTCATACTTAGCCAGATCAGCCTGAACATGCAAACCCAAGCTAAACACCACCTCTTCAGGAACTCTGCAGTCCCATAGCAGAGGGAGCTGGACACTCCTGCAATCAACAAAGCCATAAGCACTTCATTAAAAATTGTAGTATCATCCCTTGCTTGAATAGTAGTAGTAATAATGTTAACATGTACTTTAGTATTATGTGTTATTACAGACATTCCATAAACACCTAATACTGCTCGAAAGACTGAGTTTAAATATAGCTGCCATTCCCTGCTACTTTCCAACAGGCAAAGAGACTCTCTCCAGAGGCAGTTTTGATTTTCCAGTTGGGGTCTACAGTGGTTAGACAAGAAAGTGAATTTTGGGAGCTCTGCAGCAGTCCCTCCAGTCATCATAAAACAGCTTTGATGGGATCAAAAGGAAGTTGTATCAGATGGGACTCATGGGAAGTTACATCAGACCTTTATTTGCCCAAAGAAGGTCAGCAAGTCAGAGGGTTCAGAAACAGCATACAAAACATGGCACACATTGCAGGGTGTGGATAAAGAGGAAGGATCTTTCATAAGAAAGAAAAATAATTGACATGGCATATTTCATCTGACTACAATTTTTCCCTATTTCCTGAAGAAACCAAAGCACAGAGAGAGATAACAATTTGCACACGTTCAAGCCTAACGAGTGTATCAGAACACACATCTTTTGCTTTGCAGGACACACCCTCTCTCTCTCCTAACACACTGTTTCTCCATTGCCTGGAAATGAATGCACCAGAGACTCTATACTTCTAAATGTCCTGCTTTACGTGTTACTGCGTTTATGTTTGTTACCCTATTGCTTGAAAACTGAAGCATTTCTAACTGCTGCTCTTTTTATTCACAATTCCGTTTGGTTCCAACTAGCTGTGAATGTATTTACACCCTGGAGTTTATTCATTGGTCAGAGATACACAGGAGAGTGTAGTGTGGAAACAGCAGGCCTCCTGGCTGACTGCCCAAGAAAGAGGTGGATCCCCTGTTCTGGCACACCCAACACCTGTGGAGGGACACTGACCTCATAGGGAAGGGGGTGCCAGCCCAGCTCCTCCTGATGCTCCATAAGGAGATGGCCTCATCACAGATTTGAAAGCACTAGCAAGTCCAACATCTATTTCATTTTCGACCTTTACTTAAAGGGGGCCTATAAGAAAGAAGGGGACAAACTTTTAGTAGGACTTGTAGTGAAAGGACAAAGGGTGATGGTTTTAAACTAAAAGGGGGTAGATTTAGACTAGATACCAGGAAGAAATTTTTTACAATGAAGGTAGTGAAACACTGGCCCAGGTTGCCCAGAGAGGTGGCAGATGCTCCATCCCTGGAAACATTCAAGGTCAAGTTGGATGGGGCTCTGCGCCATCTGATCTAGTTGAAGATGTCCTTGCTCACTAGATGACTTTTAAAGGTCCCTTCCAGCCCAAACTATCATTCTATGAAAAATCCCAAAGTCTGAACAAGAGATGACAGTCTGCAGGTAACAGCATTAACTGTGTTTGACAACGGAAGTGAGAATGGACTATGATTCATTTTTTGTAGCAAGGTATTAACTGCCAGTTTTTCTGCTTGCAAGATGAGATTTCTATACACTGTCAAAACACACCAGGGTTCTCCTGGTGCCTAAATACTTGGTCAAGACTATTTGGCAAAACCAACAATGAAAATCCGTCAAGAAACCCCTTCTATTTGTCTCCCAGAAAACATGCGTTCACCAGTTCTTTTCACGTCAGTTACTATAACACAGTAAGGTGTTTTTTTCAGCCAAGAGGTTGCATGGAGGTTCATTGGGGTGAAGACTCCCACTGTTACTTAATAACCTCTCCAGAGTTGGAAGGTCTTCTTTTACTATCTCAATATCTTTAAAAACCTCTACAATGCATTTAAGCTTGAATTCTCATACCACTAGAAAAGCATAGCTCAGGTTTAGAAAGACCTATTTAAAAGGAGAGATGAATGCACCAGAAATTCTATTCTGCTGTTGAAAGGCACACTGACCTTGAGGCTTGAAATAATGTCCAGAATTAGCTTGTCAGCAGCCCAGAGATCCAATCTCAGTTTTCATGGAACTGTTCCCAGAGCAGGTAGATAATGCCCAATCTTCAAAGTAACTATGTCTCAAGTTTATCAAACAAGCAGAAAAAAAAAATGACACACCAAAGGGCCTATTCACTAAACAGTGGCTTACATGAGTCGGCCAAGCATGTGAAGATCTATTTTTCTTGCTTGGGTGACAGAAATGTTGCACTACAAAGGGCAAGAATTCAACTTGTAAGTAGATTAGGTGGGTTCAGAATGGACAGGATGAATTATTTCAGCCCAATCACAAATCTACTTTGAACATCAGAGTTCAGAATTTGATTCAAGTGTTAAGTTCAGATTTCATAAGCAGAGATCACAAAAAGGAAAACTAGAAGAAAAAAAAAAAAAAGAAGAAAAAAGCTAATGAAAAATGTACATAGTCTCAGCAGCTCAAGGAAAAGCAAATTCCCTTAAGCCAGTGTAACATATGCTGGACATTTCTAATCCATGAATGAAAAACTAGATGCTTCAGAATTTATTTAAACAAAATTTAAATCCTCTTGAAGAAATAAAACACTACAGCATAAACTTAGCCTATGTGAAACGGGCATAAAGCCCCATAGGTCGGTGGGTCAGTAAAAACAACACAAAAACACATAGAATTTCTCCAATGCAAAGAAGACTTTGCTACACTTCAGCTGAAGCCTGTATGTATTTGGAGCACAAAATAACAGCCATCATCTCGAGTAGGGGTGGCTAAACCATCCTTAGCATAAAATTAGCATCTGTATTCCTGAAACAAGCAATGAGGACAAACCCTGACTACTACGAGAGCTTTTTCTGCCCACAAAGGAACGGATCTTTCAGATCTGTGTGTGATTTTATGCAGATTGCTAATGCTTTGTCCATGCACAAGATTCTTTTATTGCTTACTCTTTAGCAAAAGGTTCTGCACTTACATTCCAAGAAAGGTGAGTTAATGCCTCAATCTTCATAGCTTTTGCTATGTGCATTTTATTCTCTGATTCACTGTAGATCACCACGCAGGCTTGATACACTAGACACAGTTTTCAAGTAACTTAATGCTTCTGAAGTCTTCATGATGAATATTGTAATCCTCATGTAATTTTGTCCATCTCAAAGCATCATTCAGGATAGTTTTCAGCCCTTGGCAGACTTATCAGTCTGCCAGTCCTGGAAGCTCCTGCCTCTTCTCTTCCTTCCTCTTCTTAGCAGTCCAGCATGTGCAGGGGCTCAGAGAAGGGCAGCTCCTTCTCCCATGGCTGAGACAGCAGGAGCAGCTCTTTGCAAGCAGATGGAGATGCTGCCAAAGATGCGTGGCCAAACTCACAACACAAGCACATAGGGCCAAAAAAAGGCCAGACCTTTCCCCCCTTCCCAAGATCATAAAGAAAAAGTTAGATGAATGCTTCTGGCCTCTGCAACATTTATTTTTTTTTAATGAGGTACTTTGACAGTGTCTGATCAAAATCCTTTTGCACTTTCAGGTTTAGGGAACAGGAGAGACTATGAGGGGGTAATTGAGCTACAAGATGGTGCTATAGCCTTTTATAAACTACTCTTTCTCGTAAAATGTGCATAAGAAGAAAGTTCTGGTCAAAATAACTGAAGCTATACAAAATTTTTAAAAAGAGTGATGAAACAAGGTAGCACTTAGTCCTGTATCTCTGAGAACCCCTTTCTGCTTAAAGCAATTCTTCCAGGCTTTTGAAAAGATACACAAAATGCAGTAAATCTGCTACAACAATCATTCCGAAAAGTGCCTCTACTCCAAACACAGTTCCTGGGATATATCCCCAGAAATGAAAGTTTTTCTTAGGCTTGGCAGGTCTACCAATGTTTTATTTGCACAGACACAGGGTTCAGACCATGGCTCCAGTCGTGCCCAAATGGCCTCCACCACTGGACATCTCCTTCATTTAGTGCATGGCACCTGGAGAAGTGCCATGGAGAAGTCAAACTGGAAACAGCATTAAAAAAAAAAATACAACAAAAACTATATTTGGCTCTCAATTTGGGCATGCTGTATAATATTTGGCAGCCAAATAGATCACGCTGCATACACACAGAGTGAATAGCTGAAAGGCTTTCTAGCCTGAAAGTTCTCAGATGAGGTAGGTAGTTCAAAGGAATGTGCAGTAGCTATTGAACCTGCCCTGTACCCACCCAGGATGCAAGTCCAAGCTTTGGCAGAAAGCTGAAAGGAGATGGTGCAGGGGGGAAGACAGGGAAGACATCATAAGCAATAGTTTTCCTCTATAAAGGTCTTTATATATATATATATATATATGTATATAAGCACAGCAGAAAACACAGAAGGGGGACAAACTATTTTTGAGAGCAGGATCCTTACTTCTGGGCCAGGGCATTGGTGTGGTCTTTGCATTTAAGCTCAAAAAACCAAGTAAATACATAATACACTCACCAGGCTTCCATGTGATTTAGCAGAGAAATACTTTTTCTATTTTTGCTTATTTTAGGAAGCATTTTAGATGCTGACATAAAACAAAAAGCAAATTAATAGACCTGATTTGCCTCAGAAATATCTGATTTGTCAGCTGAGTGCTCAGCAGGAATTTACTTTCCAGGTAGGTTCTTATCTGTCAGACTGACAGTTCCAGCACCCAGAGGAACCCTTACTGTCTTGAGTAAATAATTACTCTATAGCTTAAGTACATCTAATATTCATTTGCTCAAGAAAGGTGCTGTCTGGCTTCCAGGCTTCAGAGCAAACATACAGCTGAAGGCACGAGCACAGCATATCATGTGCTCCACAACCAGCATTCCCATATCCCTCTGATTACAGTACACACAACACTTCCTGCTCCAAACTCTCTTATGCACTTAGTCTCTTCAAGCATACCATTCCTTGAAGGTGGACAATAATTCACATTTTAACCTACATTGACTTCAATGACTTTCCATCAGACAAGTATCTATTTTCCCAGGCTTGATATAAATTCTAAATACCCTGAAGTTAAGGGTGTTCAAGTTTTGCTTGCTCTTGAAACTCTCAAAAAGAAAAAAAAAAAAAAAAAAAAGGTCAATGCTTTTATCCATTGGTCCAAAGGTCATGCTTTTATCCATTCCCAATTTTTTTTACTTGAATACATAGGCCAAATTCTGCAAAACATCTTTATAGCCATCTCTTCAAATTACAGAACCCCACGTCAGCTGCAGCAACTGAAAATGCAACTGAGAATAGAGCTATTTTAAGGCCAGCCAAGTTGATTTTTCATGTAATCTTTCACAGTGATGAGATCATATTCTACTACCAAGCTAATACTATAATCAAGATAAGTCCATGTTTTAGAGGGGGCATGACTGACACATTCCTTCTTTCTGTCTTAAAGGCACAATCCTGCTTCTACAGCAATCAGGCATCCAAGGTTTTTGCTATAGTTTCTTCAGACTTTAGAAAAAGAAATACTTTTTCTGCCATTATATATAAAAAGAGAAGAACTAGCTAATTTAATGAATAAAATATCCTTGAAATCCTGGGACAGATTTTAACTTGGATAAATTTAGCTAATTTCCACAGTGGCCCACACTCCACTTAGCTCCACATACATTGCTGCCTCAGTATACAGAAAAAGCTTTTTAAGTGCAGGCTACCTTATGTCTTCTGTGGCTCTTCTCAGGCAGCCTCTAAAGAACTTGCACTGCAGATCTCTGCAGCTATTTTGCAAGTCCTCTGGCCAGGTTCACCCAAGCATAATTAGTTGTCAATCTACAAACAGGCAAATGTGTTTGTAATTAACAGAGTCCTTAGTTTACTGTATATAAATCAAGAAAAGGGAAAGATACTGTTAAATGAAGACAGCTATCAAAGGAATTATTTTGCTTCCAATTAGGTTCATAAGGAAAAAGGCTTTTCAATGACTGGTTTCCGTTGGATCTAACGAGATGCTCTCATTTGTTTTGCAGGGGTCCAAAGATTAGCCCTTCATTAGGGAGAAGTTAAGTGAAATGGCTAATTTAAAACTCATTCCCCTACTCCATAGACTTTTGTCTTCCTTTTAACTGAGATGATTTGCTGGTAGGTCATTTATCTTCTCTGACAGATGCTGCTGTTTCGCTTCTGATCACTTTGTAAAGTGTGCACACACTCAAAAGGAAAAGATTTCAAGGAAATTTTATGAGATGGAAACAAGAAAAAAATGGCAGTTTCATAATGCTGTTGATTTTTCTAAAGACATTATCCCACCACAGTAATTAGCTAGCTGTATTGTGTTTGTGACAAGCTCTTCCTTCATTTTACTTCTTCCCTGTCTGTTTTATATTTCAGACATAACATCACTAAGCAATCACTTGGATCAAACTGGCATAGTCAGTATTTGACAAAGTAGACAAGACTTCCAAAAAGCTCTCAAGAAGCACTCTGGAAACTCACATAGGTCGACTTGTCACACAATAAACTTACCTTTCAAAAATTATTAAATAAAAGCATTGCTAAAAGTGCCCTTTTTAAGGACAAGTACAAAAAAGTAATTCTCACCATTTGTGGCCCTTAATATAATTTTTTCTTACTTGAGAGAGCCTTTTTTGTGCAAACTGTGTTTCAGAAGGCTTCAATAAGGAAGAAAGCAACTACTTCCACAATTATATATGAAGGAATATGCTACCCTGCTCTAATTAAATTCTATGAGGGGAATTACTTCCACCCTCTCAGACTTGTCCCATCTCATTGCAGCTTCTAATTCACTTCCTGGCTCAAACAGCTAAAGCCTAGATGCTTTGGTAAACCACTCCTTCATTAACTCTGCAGAGGCAGTAGCTGTACACAGGCAGTTATAAAAAGATCTTGCTTAAGGATGTAGAGTTCTTGGGCATCATTCTAGGCAAAACATGCTGTTATTCATTGCATTAATGAACACAACCAGTGTTACTCACTCCCACTGCACAATACAGCCCTTAATAGCATACAACCACACATTATCTCACTCCTCTGAACTATGATACTGAGAGGGTCTCCCTTACCCGAAGGAAAGCTGAGTAGAAACACGTTGATGTTGTTTTGCAGCTCTGTGCTATTTGATTAAATCCCCATTTGTTGTGTTCTCTTGCCACCCCTTTTCTCAAGGCTGTATCTATCACACAGCTGTTCCACATTGAGTTGGGGAATTCATGTGGAGACTCAGGAAAGCAATAGCTTGGCAATTCCAGCACTGCAAAGGCAAAGCTGAAATGCCTTTATGCAGCACCTGCTGAGGGGACCTTTTACTGCTTTCATAATATGGAACAGGAGTTTGGCCCCAAGGGGAGGCTCTCACTATACACATGCAAAACCCCAAGTTCTGCCTCATTATAGTTACTGGCCTACCAATTAACTTGCTTCCTGTGAGAGCTGGGAGGAAGGCATTTTGTTCATCGAGATATTCAAGCTCTGCAGTTTGTGAAGTTTTTTACTTTAAGGACTGTGTATGTCCCTAATTAGCGTTTGTCATTAGCCACCCAAAACATTTCCTAGGCCACATGCTATACAAAGCATCACACCCAACTTTTTACAGGTGGGTAAACCAAGGCACAGGATAGGACATTCCCCCATATAACGCAGTGTGTCTATAACCCAGGCTGGTTCTCAAGACTCAAGGCACTGTGTGCAACCTGCCTTCACACAGTTTCTCTGATTGCTATGCTATCAGATAACTATCTGTACATGGTTTTAATAAGAAGTGTCAGAAATACCCATTCCTGGAAATGTTCTGTGTTGGGGAATCTATCTGGGATGCCCAAGCCTCTGTGAGTTTTATGTAGGTCGTTTAAAATGTCTTTCTGATCATTCAGAGTCATCCATTGACAATACCATCTGTAACAATAAGATATTACATTTGTAATGATTGTAAGACTGGAAAAAAAAATTAACAAATGTAAAAATGCCTGAAATAAATGTTGTCCTCTACATAAGCTGTGTAATGCTTGCAGACTGCTTAATATAAGCAGCACCTATGACGTAGAGCATACCCACAAAGTGTTAAACTGTGCTACTGTAGTAAAACTGTCAGCCTTCGTTATTTAAAAGGTGTCTACCTGCAGGCTTTGCTTTCATTCACTGTTGTTATTAGTACATCCCACATGTCTGATCAGACTGGCCAATGCTCCACTCTGTTCATATTACACTTGGCTGCTGCTCCTGATTTATCAGACACAGAGACAAAAGTTTGGCTTACCCTTCCTGAACAACAAAGATTTACTCTCCATTTACCCTCTGCAGTCAAATAAAATTCATGTACACGCTTTTCAATAAATCCACACCAATGCCATAAATTTACATCAGTATTGCAGCCAAGACAGTGACTACTCGTTGTGAGAAAAGATGGGTATCACGCAAGGGTTGCAGTTGATTTTAACATATAGTAGAGTTGACATTGCATGGCCACAGCTTGCTTACTCCTTCTTGCCCACCACTTTTCTTCAAGTTTTTCAGCTCTGTCTGCAGGTCCTGTCTCATTCTCCACATCTGCAGCTCCCATTTGGACTCAAGTCTAGCCCATATTATTCCACACATCACTGAAAACAGGAAAACTATCTAGTCTACCTCTACACCAGAGTTAAACAATTTATACTGCCTTCACACCATGACAGAAAGAATGTTTATGTAATCTTCATGTTTCTATTAAACATTAACATGCATGAAGTAATATGGGCTAGATTCTAAGATCAGTGTCCCTGGTGGACACAGGGAGTAAAATACTTTAATGGAATTACTCCAGAATCTGTCCTTTCACAAACTCTACAATAATTTTAAAGTTTATGGGGAGCTTTGCCTGATTCAGAAACTTTCAGCAAGACCTTTTTTAAACCAAAACATGCTTTATAATAAATAAATACAGTCTAGATTATCTTTGATGTGAACCTATAGCTGAGATTTGTATTGTTTACCAGATTAATTAGACTAGCCAAAATTTTTAGTATCATTTTGCATGCCTCAGACAGACAGAAAGATAAAGATTTACTTTTCTATGAATGGGCCATTACTAACTGTGAAATTGCTTGCTGTTATCTACAGCAAAGCTCTTTGTGGTCTAGCTGTATTTGTTCTGCATAATGAACAGAATGCCAGTGGTTTCCATCTACATACTGCTCTTCACTCAGGGCACTTTGCAGATACGGCTGACTACCTTGACTACTTAAAAATGGAGTTACCAGAGGCAAAGAAGATTTAGCGGTCAAAAACCAAGTCTGTGGCAGAGTCAAGAATAGAACTTAGAGCTTCTAAACTATTCCCAAAGGCCTATTTTAACCACTACACAGCACTACACTAGCAGGGTGCAACCACAGGTCGGGTTCTGCGCCAAAGGGAGAGGCTTTCTATGGTGTTGTCAGCTCCACTGTAGCTGTGTGCACGTGTGCACTGTTGAGCATGTGTACATGCACACTTCCTTCCCATCCCCCAGATCTTTACGGAGCTGTTTTTATGTGTCACAAGAGAATAAATGCCTGAGACATTATCTGCCCATTCCAAGAGTTCAGAGAATGTGTATGACATCATGGGCATGACTCCCCCACTAATCACATTATATGCTGTTTAACTTAACACTGCTAAGCTTTGTCTGATAACATTGTAAATACCATTTTATTGTAAATTAGATTATACAAACCTCCTCAGAGTTTAGGTCAGTTCTTGTGTGAGGTCCTTGTTCCCCCTCCTCTCTACTGCCCCAAATTGAATCTTTTTGGTGTCTAAGCCAGGGCATATCCACAGAAGGAAACACAGGAAGAAAAGAAGGCTATGCCATTATCTGTTTCTAAGTCAGCACTGCAGATTGCAGTAAGTGGACAGAAGACTCCATACATCTGTTCTTTTCCTCTTTCTTCCCTTGGAATAAAATCACTAGGTTTTGTTTTTCTCTTGAAGCTGGCTGGATTTCATTACAATCTTCCTGTGAGGTAGCATATACTTGAGATCTATCATTTCCTTCCATCAAGCCTAAACTGAGTTATTCCAGTTGGGAGCCACTGTGTTCTTATCCTGGCCTTAAGGTTTCTGATTTGTTTATAAAGAAAGCTGCAGAAGTACCACTTCATTTTCATTTTTGCATTTGATTCAGTTTTCTCTAATGGAAGAACCAGATTCTGACTACATTAAACCATAGCCCCAGCATCAGCAAGATCTTCAAAGCGATTGACACACTGATGCTTCCCAGTTTCTGAGAAGGATATTTTAATCTTCACATTTTGACACACTTATTGCTGAGGGGGATAACTGAGGAGTTTCTAGTCTTTTAGAAAACCTCAGAAACAGGATTTCCCAACACTTTTAGACTACTGCATGAGAAGATGCTCCTTGTCTTCATCCTCCAATTTTATCAAGGCCAGAAATATCCTATCCTATTAAACCAGGGGTTTGAGAATACAGGCTTCTGAGGTCTCATCTCAGCTATGCTCAGCTCTGTTTCTGTCCTCACTACAGTCAACACTAGCTCTTAGTGTCAACCTCACTCAGGTATTAAGGAATGCTAACAGCTTGCAAAGGGAATGCAACGCAATCCAGGTGACTACTCAGACCAAAGCACAGCTAACACAGGTGCTAGTAAGGCACTGGTTAACTGCACTGAAGACAGATTCTCATGTCCTTGAGCAAACCTCCTGCCTTTCGCATTCCGTCGTGTTTCCATCTGGAGAAAGGCAACAGCAATGCTATACAAACACAGCAAAGGATGCTGTAAAATAAACATTTTGAGATCTCACATGAAACTCAATCTACCTGAACTGTGGTTACTGTATACTGCATTTGTGTAAGGTTAATGCTATAGAAACTGGATTCTGTTAACTCCTGATTTCTCATGACAGATTTTAATGAAACTCATGTTATGAAACTCAGGTAGCTGTCCTGAAAAGAAACACCTCTCATTTTGAAGGAGGTTAATGCACATTTCAGTGGGTGTCAATTAGATGCAAGCAAGACTGGACTGTCTTATACATGTCCTCCCTATCCTTTGCCCACTTGTAGAACTCATCAAAACTATGCCTTTACAGTGGTTTTCATAAACAGTTGCTCTATCCACAGAGATATAGTGGAGATCAAGCAACATGGTTTGGAGGGCAGTTGGTTGCTTGATCATGGAGTTCTCATGCAATTAATGTTTATCTAGTCAAGTTTGCAAATTACCTGGCTGCTTTTTTGTCAACAGGAGAATATTGCTGTATTTTCCTTAACTAATTCATTAAAGAAGAAAGCAAATCTAGTAAGGTATAGAGAATTTATATGTAGAAAAGAATAATTACAGAACAATTAGAAAATCAGGTTATTTATATTTTTACACATTTTTTTATGTGTCTCCTTATAAGCATATTATAGATACATCTTTGTATCTATGTTTAATACAGAAACCTACGGCCTTTTTGCAAGAAGAATGAATTTAAGGCAGCAGCACAGATGAAAATAACAAAATGATATGAGGATTAACTTGATAATCCCCACAGGTACCATATGGGAAATTGCCAGATTGTTAACTATGGTATGAAATCTAGCTCATAAACAAGCCTTACTGCAAGAAGAATGAAAGAGAGAATAAGTGAGATAACTGGTGAAAAGATAATAACCAAGAGAAATAGATGTTCAACAGCAGTGACGTAAGGAGCTCCCCAGTGGCCTCTAAACAGAGTTTGTGATGTGACTACTGCTGTTTCATATTCCATAAACGATCTGGAAATGCTGTAGGTAGGTGGCTGATGATACAAAGCCATTCCCAAAAAAAGAAATCTAAAATTTATTCAGTGAGTGAGTGTTAAAATAGTAAATTTATTTCAAAATTCATAAATGAAAAAAAATGTATGAGGAAAAAGCCATTCTTGCTACGCTTTAAATCAGCTATTACCAGTCATGAAAGAAATCCTGGAGAAGTGGATAGTTCAGCACAGTGTCAGCAGTTGGGAAAAACCACCCTGTTAGAAATTTTTAGGAGAAGAATGAGAACAAAGCAGAAAATGGCATTATTCCTCTGTATAAAAACATAATTTGCCCAGCTCTTCAATACTGAGCACAGTTCCCGTAATTGTGAAAATACAAAGCTACAGAAAGGGCAAGAACAACAGTGTACCAAAGCTGCACAAGAGATGTTAGAAACCCTTAGCACAGGGAAAACTTAGGCAAGCCAGAGCCTTTCAACCTGGAGAATAACAATTAAGTTCTAGACAAGCTGTTACAGCATGGAAAAGGTAAACAACAATCATTATTTTAAAGCAGTCTTAACAGAAAAAATAGGGCACCAACTCAACCTGGCAGGCAGCAATCGGGTTCAAAAGCAAACAAAAGGAAGTTCATTTTCACACAATACCTAATGATGTTGTGAAACTCATTGCCACGGGATGTTATGGCAGCCAAAAATACAAGTAGGTGTCACAAAAAAAACTATTAGACAATTTTATGGAAAAAGGTCCATCAAGGAATATCAAAAACAATGATACAGCTGCAGCCTCCAGCTCAGGAAGGTCTCTAAACCAGAAACCACTGGAAGCTGGGAGGGTTTACCAAAGGAAGTATCACTCTATACTTGTCCTGTTTTCCATACACAAGTTATTAGCCATTATCAAGAGGCAGGATATGGGGCTAGACAGACCTTTGCTGTGACTCTTTTTTGTATTTGACCAACACTAACCGATACAGACATAAGCACATACCCCTCCATGGTCATGGATCATGCTGTAAAAAGCTGCTGTAGTTAAAAGGCACACACTTATAAGAGTAACGTAATAAATGATGGCATTATTTATTTGAGTAGGACTAGAACTGGCTTTTGTGTTTCCTTAGGTATGTTCTAGGTATGCTCATGATGCTTATGATGTTATCCTCCTTTTTATTACCTAATTACAGCAAAAGAGACAAATCTAGTAGAAAGAACTAGCTTCAAATTTCAGCTGTGAGCTACACAATGACTTACATCCTGGTGACTGAGATCTTCTTAGCTTAAGAACTTCTAAAGTAACTGCCTATCAAGTTTGGTGAACATGGCTACACCACACAGGTGCTTTAAAACACAGATTAAAACTTCTAATCATGCTCTCAGTCTAGGATAGAATTTGAGTGAAAGAGTTCCTTTAAGATCTTGTTCCTTACAGACTTCATCATCCTGAACATGCGTTGCAACTTGAATGGCCTCCTTGACTTCTCTTTCTCCATCAGTGAAAATGGAGAAGGAAGTGACTCACTGAAGGGATTTTACCAGGATACCCTTATTCTATCATGCCCTGTGGTTCAACAGCTGGGAAGGAAATGCTGCTGTCTTGGTATGAAATTACAGCATACACTATAACACAAAAGGTACGTGCAAGATACAAACACTGTGGAGAGAAAAATTGTGCATCAATCAATAGCCATATGGCCAGTTGTGTTGGTGTGTAATATATTGAGGGGTAGAATCACACAGGTACATATTCTCAGGTATACCTGGCCAAATACCAAAGGCCTAATGACTCAGTAGTCCTGTAATTCTAGCCCAAATCCCATGAAAAAAAAAGCTACAAATGGAGACAACTGTATTACGCACCACTTTACCCCAGTAAAAAAGCCCTCCTCGTTTCTCATTCAGCATCTTGTGCTTGGAGATGTATTAGCATCCTTGAGTTAGGACACAAACCTGTGCTTAGTCAGGTGTAATGTTTCCAGGAGAATAAGTAGCTGCAGTTTTCAAATGGGACAGAAACAAGGCAAAAGTGTATACATGAGAGTCAACAATGTTCGTGCTTGTCCATAACCTGTTCCCCTAAGGACTACAGATCTTAGTTACAGCAATTACCTCCAAATGGGGTACTTCCTCCTTTGAAAATCACATCATTTATTTAGGCACCTGATCCCAAGACTCAGGTAGGCAAATCTGGAACTTTATCCTTAGACCCTTACCTTCATTCTGCCACCAATTCTAAAAACAAAAATACATACGTACTTCTATACATTGACTGGAATTCTGTTGCCTCATTCGTGTTGCCTTCCATCAGAAATCCTTCCGCAAGACAGAGCAGTGAGATTCCTCAGGTCAGGGACTCTGGTTTGTTACGCACTTAGCGCAGTATCCAGCACAAACAGGGTCTAGGGCCTGGAAGTGGCACTACAAAAGATAATAATAACACTAGCTTAAGTAAAAACAATCAAAGATGAAAACCAATAAACCATCTTCTGCTCCCCTTAAGAAAATTTGTTTATTCACCCCCTCGCAAAGGAGGTTGCCCTATTTATCTGCCGGGAAACCTCAGACATTCCTTGCATGTGCAGCACAGATGGTCACCACACAACAAAAGGCAGAAGGGCTCCCCACACATGCACGGTGGACGTGTCTGGTTTCTGGATATACGGAAGCTTGGTCAGAGCTACTGCTCCAGCAGGGCTGCTATGCATCCACAATCCCAAACAAATACCGAAAGCCATCAATATCCTTTGAACAACATCTCTCAGAGGAGAAAGAGACTGTCTAGGAAAAAGGAGATGCACAGTGACCTTGGTTATGAGTCTTAATTCATTAGTGTACACACACTGTTTTGTGATTCCAAGGTGGGAAGTGCTAAGGAAGCAGAAGTATTATTTATTAAAGCTCAAGGCTCTGTTGTTTCTTAATCCTCAGATATCCTTCACATCTGATTTTTTATTCATGGCCATTGCTGCTTCAAATTTTTTTCAGCTGTCTTGATCTTTTCTTTACCAAATGTAATTGCCCCAGGCAGAGGATAGGCAGTATCTAGATTTGCTCATTGCATTTATTTATCTTACTATTTTCTAATTAATTTACTGCTTTGACCCCAGTCCTGCTCTTCCTTTGATTTTATGGTCAGATATCAGATGTGGCTGCTCTGCATGAATCAAAATCATTTTGCAAATAAATGCCATTAATATTTTTACTACCTTGCTAAATATACATTTTTACAGTGTATGGAAAGGGGTCTGCAAGGTCCATTTTAGCAAACTGGGTATAAACATCACTGCTGATTCTTCTGTAAATTGAAAGGCAGAGCAGTTTGGCAGTAACCATTTCAGTTCCCAAGGTAGACAATACAAGCTGTAATCAAAGAATAAACCTGGAGGAACTGCATGAAGTGTAACAAAGCAGAGAAGAAAACTAATTCTGTAACACATTATGTTCTGTGACAAAAATTGTACACAAGTTTTTGTCCTCCTTTAAGAAATTACTGAGTGCAGAACTGTCTTCCATGTAATACATTGAAAAAATCACTAAACTTGTTTCCTCTTTTGAAGGAGTTATTCCAGCTATCAGTATTTAAAATACATTCCTCTTTTTTTTCTTGAAACAATACACAATACAAATCTCTCAGCTTTTTCCCCAGCTTAAGAAAAACATAAATAAATCAGGAAAGTAAAGAAAAAAAAAAAAAAAAAGAGAGAAGAGAAAGCTACCTTTCCCGCATCCTGTTGTGCCTAAATAGAACATGTTGTACCAGCCTGTACAAGTGCTCAAGAAAATGTATTGCGGACACTTCAAAAGCTGACCATGATCATGAGAGTTAAGTGAGGAATGCCAGCTTGGATGGGGGATTTAGCTGCCTTTGTTATACATTAGTTAAGCACACAGGTTTGTGGTTTTTACTTTATCTTGGATTTTAGTGTAACATAATTGAACTCTGTTACCTTTTTCAGTATTCTAAGTGTTCCTCTAAGTGCTTGTATGGATTTGGGTTTCAGGAAGCTCCTGCAGTCAGTGGCAGAAGCCTCTGCAGAGTTTGGTTAGTCCTTCAATGTGGAAACTGTGTTTAACTCTCTCTTCTTAATACCCCTGGGATCCACCTTCAGACATGATCAGAAATGAGGTGGCTGCTATGAATCCAGAGGCAAAATTCACACTTACTTCAGCAAAACCAGGCTTTACAGAAGAGTGTATTTGATTGTAGTGGCATCTTTCACATTACACAAATTTCATGCATTAAATTCACAGCATTTGGAGGATTATGTCCTTAATGGTAATTCCAGGTTTGGAGCGTCCCCACATTGTGCCAGTCTCCTCCTTTCTTGGACCTCTGTAATTTTCACCAAGACACAGCTAATTTCACTGTGAGTCTTCACAGAGATACTACAGAAATAACATTGTAATTTTTGCAGCGGGATGCTTGAACTCCTCAATAGTATCACCATGTAACCATATATGATAAAATTAGCCAACAAACACACTTCTGTAGATTTTACTACCTCCAGAGCAGACTATATTTCTATGAAAACCACACTTTTCGGCTTCACGTGTCAAGCTCTGCACCACATGCACCCCTTCTAACAGCCACAGCTCTGACAGGAAAAAAACCACCTCCCATTTAAAAACCAGATTCCTCATCCACTGCAGACATACGTGTGGGTGTTCCACATCGTAATATCACAATTTCCTTCATATTTTTGCAACAGAGCACTGCCCGGGCCTGTGGGGAAAGGAGGCTGCATGCCACGGCCCTTTCACCCCCCCTCAGGGGTAGATGTGGGGAGAGGAGCCCTGGTGTGGGGTGAGAGCTCCTGAGGGGAGAGACCCGCTGAGGGGCACCCGCCGTGAGGGACAGACCCGCTGAGGGGCACCCGCCGTGAGGGACAGACCCGCTGAGGGACACCCACCGTGAGGGACAGACCCGCTGAGGGACACCCGCCGTGAGGGACAGACCCGCTGAGGGACACCCGCCGTGAGGGAGAGACCCGCTGAGGGGCACCCGCCATGAGGGAGAGACCTGCTGAGGGGCACCCGCCGTGAGGGAGAGACCCGCTGAGGGACACCCGCCATGAGGGAGAGACCCGCTGAGGGGACACCCACCGTGAGGGACAGACCCGCTGAGGGGCACCCGCCGTGAGGGAGAGACCCGCTGAGGGGACACCCACCATGAGGGACAGACCCGCTGAGGAGCACCCACCGTGAGGGACAGACCCGCTGAGGGGCACCCGCCATGAGGGAGAGACCCGCTGAGGGGAGACGCGGTGAGGGGACACCCACCATGGGCAGACTTACTGAGGGAAGAGACCTGCTGAGAGAAGACTTGCTGACAGGAAAGACACGCTGAAGGGAGACCTGCTGAAGGAAGGTACCTGCTGAGGGGACAGACGGGCTGAGGGGACAGACGGGCTGAGGGGACACCCACCATGGCGGGGATCACTGAGGGGATATCCACTGGGGGAGAGACCCCACTGAGATGAGACCCACTGTGGGGATGCATCGTGGGGGAGACCCGCTGAGGGAGGGAGGCAGGCCCGATGCCTCAGCTCTGGACGCTGATGTCCCTCGGAAGAGCCGCTGCGGCCCGGGGCGTCTCCAGCAGCAGAGCAGGTGGCGTGGGGCAGTTCGGGGAGTTCGTCGGTGGTGCTGGCGGGGCACGGAGGAGGCCGTGGGCGACACCTAAGGTGTCACCTTCAGGGACACGAAAGCCCAGGCCGACTCCCCATCCCTCAGCGGCACACGACGAAGCGGCGGCCACTCCGGTCCCCAGCACCCTGGGCCGGCGGGGCAGGCGCGGCGGCCGTGGCGTGAGCAGCAGCGCCGCCTGGCGGGAAGGGCGGCAGGGAGCGGAGGGGCGGCCGGGGCTCAGGGGGCGGCGGCGCGGCCTTTCCCTCCCGCCCTGCCGGGGCTGTCTGTGTTTGTGTCCCCCCCGCCCCGCCCCGCCCGTCCCCCGGAGCCTGACTCCGTCTGTCTGCAGCGCGGCCGGCAGCTGCTGTTGCCGATACGGTGTCGGCGGGCCGGGGCGAGCGCGGAAACACCTGTTTCCAACATGGGGAATGAAGGTGGGGAGGGAGCCCGCGGCGGGGCCGGGCAGCGCCGCCCGCCCCCCCTCACCTCCCGCCGCCTGCAGACCCGGCCGTAAAGCCCGCGGGATCACTTTTCAAAAAAAAAAAAAAAAAAAAAAAAAAAAAGATCGCTTTCAATTTTTACACATTCATCAGAAAAACGCGTCTCGAGCCCTCTCCTCACGGGTCATTTTTTCCACCGTGTCCATTGGGGGGGTAGGGGGGGCGCAGCGCACGGCCGGGGCTGAGTGAGGCGGCGGCGACCCCCACAGACCCAGTGGCCCTGTGACAGACGCGGCCGGGCCCGCCGGCTCCGTGCCGGGTGTGGGGGGACGCGGCGGCGGGGGGACACCCGCCGAGGAGGGCCGGGAGCGGCCCGCGGGCTGCCGGCGGTACAGGGGAGCCGCGGCGGGGGCCGGCAGCGCCGCGCTGCATCCCCGGGTGCGTGCGGGGGCTCCATGATTTCATCGGCGGCTTCGCGGGGACCTGCCAAGAGCTGTTATGCCTCACTGCGATGTGTAGCTTTTTCCTGCCATTTTTTTTTTTTTTTCATAATAAAAGAGGGAGTGAAGCTGGCTTTTTTCTTTTTCTTTTTTTTTTTTTTTGAAAGGGGAAAAAAAAAAGCCAAATGGATCAGAGAAGGGGAAAAAAAAAAAAAAGGAATAGCCAAAGGGGATGCCAGTGAGGTGTGGCTTGCATTTAAATATCCAATATGTCAATGTAAGGGGAGTGTGTACGTATATAAAGTGCAGTTTGCATCCGACGGCGGGACACATCCAGCTATGGGAGGCGCGGGGAGCGCGGGGCCGGGCCGGGGCCGGCAGTGCGGGGCCGGGCGGCCGCAGCCCGCGCTCTGAGGGGCCGCTCCGCGCCGCACCGCACCGCACCGCCCGCCCGCCCGCGGGCCGCGGCCCCATGGCCGAGGTGGGCGGCTTCCTGGGCGCGCTGGACCCCGACCTGCACGGCTTTCCCCCCGGGCTGGCCGGCGGGCTGCCCCTCGCCGACTCCCCCGGCTTCCTCAACGAGCGCCTGGGGCAGATCGAGGGGCGGCTGCAGCGGGGCTCCCCCACCGACTTCGCTCACCTCAAGGGCATCCTGCGGCGGCGGCAGCTCTACTGCCGCACCGGCTTCCACCTGGAGATCTTCCCCAACGGCACGGTGCACGGCACCCGGCAGGACCACAGCCGCTTCGGTAAGGGACGCTGCGGAGGGTGCCCCGGGGGGTGCCCGGGGGGTGCCGGGCCGGCCCGGGAGCAGGTGCCCCGCGTACAGAACTAATTACCCCGCTAATATAAATCATCGCGGGACGGATATAATTAGACTCCTAAACAAATGTGCTCACTCCCCAGCAATGCGGGAGTTTTTATTTCCAATTTCCTACTCTCCCGGCGCTCAGCCCTTCTGCAGGTGCACAAAAACGTGCCTTAGCAGGGGGAAAAAAAAAGGGGGGAAAAAGGAAAAAATTTAAACAAAACATAGGGAGGTGACCAGCTCTAGCTGTGCCGCCAAAGTTAGTGGCGAGGGATGCAGAAGAAAGGAGGGAGCACGCTGGAAAAAGAAATGCCTAGCTTTTTTTTTTGGTTTGGGGTTGGGTTTTTTTTCTCTTTTTTTGGCCTCCACAGATATTTGTGAGCTGATTTCTTTTACTTGCATGAATTTCATTAGAAGAGCGTCTCCCCAAAGCGGGCAAGGATCAGTTGGCTGGATGGGTGTCAGAATCGGAGTTTGGGGAGGTTGTTGGAAAGGAGAAGGGAAGCTGAAGGGGGAAAAACACTTAGGGGGCCTCAGAAAGAAAGGAGAAGATGGAACAATAGGCAGAGCACCGTGGATTTACCTTGCCGCCCGGGATACAGCTGGAAGACTGCAGCGCCTGTATCAGTGTCACACAAGAGCAGGGATCTCTAATGAGACTATATGTAATCTTCAAAAAATGCATCCCAAGCCACAGGCGAAGAAGTGCAGTACGTTTGAGCACAGCTAAGAAAAATTCCCGCTACTTCAGCATCTAGTGCAGGTGTCTGTGTAAGCTATCAACGAGTCCCGTGCCAGTGATCTCAGCTATGTTGTCAACAGGTTGCAAGAAGTGCTCGCAAGACTTTTTATAGTTTTCACGTGATTTAGCTCCTCGGTGAAAGGAATTCTTTTTTTTTTTTTTTTTTTGCCTTTACTTGTTTGCAACCGGTCCTTTCTGATACTTCAGGAACGCTGCTGCTGCTATTGTTGATAGTTTAAGGCAGGTTTTTGGAACAATTGGAGAAGCTTATCTCTGTACCGCGCTTTCCATAAACACCAGGTGTGTGCAGAGCATGTCCCTGCCTAAATCAACGAGAAAGTCATAACCCGCGGGTCAGAGGCAGGTACTAATAGGCTTGTGGGGCAAGCGTTCTTTAATTACCTCCCGAAAGACACACATCTTTTAACCTTTCATGCTGAAATACATGGTGGGTTTCCACGTTCAAAGAAACTGAAAGCATTGCATCGGTTTGGTTTTAGTTCAATCTGCCACGTAGTATTTCTATCAGTTCTTTTTGCTTATCTTTATACAAGTAAACAGCCAGTTTCAAATGGCAACACTTGTCTGAGTTCCATTTTTTATAAAGACTGAGCAAAATAGGTGTATTTTGAAACAAACTGGAAAAATGCGCTAAACAGGCTAAAACTTTTAATGAATCTTGTACACTTAAGCTTAAGTCACACAGTGCCTTCAATAAATCGAAACATTGGCATTCCCTAAGTGTTTTAGCAGTCAGCATCCAGCTACATAAACTAGACCAGACTTCAGATATAAAATATTATAGTTTTCTGCTTCAGGGTTTTCCCAGAGGCAGTGTAAAATAAATAGTTATTTGTTGTAATTGCAAGACAAAGCCCCAAAGGATTAGACTGGAATCCTCGTGTTCAGATAAAGTTGGACTAAACCTCGCTTCAGCAGAGACTCAAAGCAATAACATATTGGCACACAGTATTCACCATCTGCATTCAGTAGCCATGAATATTTAAATTCCAGTGTTACTGGTATGGTTTGTATTAGGATGTCATGTATCAATGCATTCCTAAATTTTGCATGCAGCAGTCAGAAAGCAGTAACTTATTACAGAAATAGGCAGCCTGAGTGATTCTGGGGAACTGCAAAACTGTGGTGAGGGATACAGAGCTAGGAGAAGGTTTCAGGATAGCGGTTTAAAACTGCCTTAAATCTAGGGACATCTGGGAAATACTTCAAAATCCAGGGCTGTGGTTTGGTGGATCAAGCCCACATGGCTGGAAGGTGCTTGCTGATATCATGAGTGGATAATTAATATGCTCCATGGTTGGCTGTGACACCACAGCAGAGCCACATATCCAGCTGCAGATGGGATGTAGGGGAGAACTGGACTTTACATCCCTGTCTCCTAATACTGGAAGGGGTTCAGGAAAAGACAGACAGTATCTGCACCCTCCCATGCACAGCCATCCCAAAAGCTACCAGATGTACAAGACATCCAAGTCTTCCAGAGCAAAAAACAAAGAGGCAAAGCCCTGGGGATGCAGGACAGGGTACCAAGGTCCTAACGGCGAGGGTTAAAGGGAGGGATTCTTTTGTACTGCAGTGTTCAGGGGAAGGACACGGGAGGTAGCAGCATCGCCTACCCACACTGCCTGAGCAATCACAGAAACTGTTCACTCTCATCTGTCGAGGACTGGAGCGTCCCTAAATCACACCTGTCTTCTGGAACGTGATATTTTGTACTTGTAAAAATACAGATTCATGCAAGGACAATGGGGCGCAGCTTATTTTTCCTAGAGGAGGCTTAATGCAAAATTTGGTGAAGCCCTCCAGGGTCGTTGGAAGAAAGCTCAGTCTCACACTAGAGAAATGCCCAAATTCACTCTCTGAATGGCAGCTCTGCCTAAGTCATCCCAGAAAAAATAAAGCATTTTCAAAACTCTCTGTATGTGCCAAGAACCTTCCTGTACAAACAAAAAAAGGACAGTCAAAATCTAGAGGGGGTTTGGAGTGACATTAGTACCCCTAGGAGAATCCTTCTCAGAATGAAACCAAGATAAATTCGCCAGGAAAATCCCTGCCAGGAGGAATTGCTCCTTTTCTGCCTCGTGTCTGTTTTACAGCAGCATTAAACAAGTGACACCAACGGTGCTACTCTTAACTGCAGGCAAGGAGAGAAAAAGGCCTTGAGTTTGTACTGCAGACTGATAAAGGCAGCAAATGAAGCTCTTCTGGGGTACGAACCTGCTAACGGACCTGTAACACAGCCTCCGAGAGAAGCTGCTGAAACCTCCAGCCAAAGTTTGCTGTAGGTTTTGACATTCAGACCGTAGCGCACCTGTTGCTGAACAGTTGTTGAGGTTTTTAGCCGAAGCTTTAGGTTTGTAGCCATTAATACAACATCTGATGTTTCTGTACCCCTGCTCCTGAATGTAGTCATGTAAGAAGAGACAGCTGCAAGGAGCTGAATTGTTCTTTGAGGGATGGTTTATAGTAAGGAGAGAGCGTGCGGGTCCGGCCATGGCAAAGCTCAGGAGATTATTTAGTGCTTTGGTGGTAAATCAATCCAGTCGGAGTCTTAATCAAATCTCTCCAAATATTATCTAGAAAGGCTCAAGGAACAAACAGAATGAATAATCAAAGCATTGAAAAAAAAAAGAGGCAAGTCCTGGGGGAAAGAAAAAAGGAAAAGGATAAAAAAAAAAAAAAAAGCATGTTCTACCACAAAAACACACCGCTACAACTGGAAAGAAAATTCTTGAGCTGGCCCCAGTGGCCGCTCCCTGTGCTGCTGGAGATCAGATGTACGAAGCTGCAATTTTGTCTAGCAATTGGAGTGAGTTAAGGACAGGATGGATATCCGCCCACATTTTTTCAGCCTTCACTCTGTCTCCTGACTTTGTGGGTTTAAGTTACGTTCTTAAGGCTGTTTCAACACAGCCGTCTTCCGTGCACGTCTCTAAGTGCCGCTCAAAGATCAGAAGGAGGGGAATATTGCACGGGATGTTGTCAGAAGAGATTGTCGTGGGCACACCTTGAAGAAATTTCATTTCCAGAACCAGCAAGTATTTACCCTATCTGAAGCAGATGAGGGGTGTCTCACCCACCCGCTCAGAGAGGGAAGATGCTAATGCTGCTCCTGGGTTGCTCCATTTGTCTCCGGCCTGGGAAAGACTCCGCCGTTTCTGGGTATCCCTGTACTCCCTGTATTACCCTTTACACCCTCCCTAGTTGTTGTCAATCTTCCTTCACTACTTTTCAAACAGTGGCTGTCATCATTTCTGTCCTGCAGAAGGGGAAACGGAAGCACACAGCAGTTCAGTAACTCCCTCCATGTGTCAGAACCAGTGGGTAGCAGAGGGAAAAGACCATCCCTCATTCTGCACCTCTTCTCTCCCTGTTGGTGCTTCTTTTCAGATAAGAAACCACAGTGACCTCCGAGGAGGGAGCGGAGCAGAGCCAGGGTCCTGGTTAGCCTGCCTGGCTTGGGAAGGCTGCCATTCCTGCCTGTGCTGCCTGCTCCTGGTGTTTCTGAAGGCATTATGTGTCCCCAGGCCAGGGCATGGAGCTGGGCACGTTTCAGCCTGGAAAATGTCTGCACTGGTCCATAAAGCATGTTTTCTGTTCTTTGCTTCCCTGTTCGTCTCAAGTAATTGCTGCTCCCAAGTCCATATTTCCTCTCCTCCTGCAGGGAGGGCTGAAGTAGATGCAGGGCTGGAATAGGCAGGGCAAAAGGAGGACAAAAAGTCTAATATAAGGTAGAAAGACTAATCCTTGCACCCAGCATAGCTGCCAGCATCTGACTGGTGAGTCTGCGTTGAGCCAAGGGGGACAGAGGTGTCCATCGCCATCTGGTCTGTCCTATATTTAGGTGGTGATGCAGCATCGTCTGAGAGTTCTCACATCCACGCCTGGCCGGGCAGAAGACACATGCCCCAAGCTGAGGGGTGACCGGGAGCTGCGACTGCCGCTGAAGTCAGCCAGCTCAGGTGGCCGCTCGTCATGCGGTGCTTTTAGACTCAAGGCATACTTTTACAAGGAGCTCTGGGAGGTAACCTGATCGGCGCAGCAGTTCCTCAGGACTGGAGCTTTTGGGAGCTATATTAAGAGACCTGGAGCCATGCTAAAGGTTAGAGCAACTCTGCCCTCCTGTCAAGGGAGACGTCTGGTCCCATCATTAGATGGGATGGTGAAAACCCTCTTCCTTCCTCTGCTGCTGCCTCCCAGCTAATTAATTCAGCACTGGACACGGGCAAAGATTGCCTGTGACCTCTAGCAAGGGAGCGTGTGATGTCCAGAGTCTAACACAGACCTTCAGGAGGTTTTCCTGTGAAGTCTGAAGCCCTCCACCACTTGTGATGCTGGCTTTGTTCAAACCAGTTATAAAACACACCTACTTGGGGGCTCTTTGTTTTTAAGTAAGTGCTTCACCAAGGGTTCTCCTATTACAAGTCTTTCCTCCATTAAAACAGCTGCTGTCCCCCTTGCTGGTGCAGCAGGCAGCATGGCAGACCCCAGTAATCTCTGTGCCAGAGGAAATGAGGCTGCTCCTCGTTTAAACAAGTATCCAACACCATTGTTGTAGGTTGTGGCCCACGGTTGTTCTCGCAGGGCCAGGGATGGCTAGGACAGATGCTGCTGGACCAGGAAGGGGCTGGCAGCATGAGGCTGGGGCAGGCAGCAGGACATACAGGGCAGGAGAGGGTTTCAAGCAGTAAAGGTGGCAGGGGGTGACAGAGGAAGGACTGTCACCTCCCCGGCTCTGAAGGCTGCAGAGGAAGAGGCATTTCTACCTGTGTGTGTTTGAAGTTGGATTTTATCCCTGTGGCTTGTATATACATTTGAGGGCAGTAAGTACCCCACTGGAGTGCCAGGATGAAGATGGCCATCACAGACATCCCTTCTAGTGCTTTTTAACTTATTTTTATTTAACGTATCACTTTAAAACATCATCTCAAACCAGAAGCCCCATGGTGACAAAACTCACTCTCCTTTTGGTGAAGAATAAAACCCAGTGTGGTAACAGCCCTCTGAAATTTTTAGTGGGCCAGGCACAAGTTTCTACATCCATCTTCTTGGTGATAATTAGGAAAAGACAAAACAAAACAACAAAACCTAGCAAACCTTTTCTCATTGGCAAAGGGGATTCTTCTTGGAGAAGTCAAATTCGCAAGGCTGGGGAGAAGCCTGGAGTGGAAATTGGAAGATTGCATGTATGTGGGACTATAGATTTAAGAGCTGTGTCATTATGAATAAGGAAAACAGGGTCTGTAGGAAGCTCTGCAAAGGCTGGGAAAGGCTGGTTTGTGTTTGTCACTGGAGCCTGCTGTTGGTTTTATTCTCGGTATGATTTGGACTTCTGTTCTCTTTTAGGGATTTTGGAGTTTATTAGCCTGGCAGTGGGGCTGGTGAGCATCCGTGGGGTGGACTCAGGACTCTACCTCGGCATGAACGAGAGAGGCGAGCTGTATGGGTCGGTAAGTTCAAGGGTTTGTGCTGATCACAACACTATGTAACATACACAGCAATACAGGCTGCAGTGCCTCATCGGTGTCACGAGCTGTGTCTGCAGTAACACATCATTTTTATTCTCCACATGATGAGGATCTGCACCTATCTGCAGATTTTACATTTATGTTATAGCTCTTTAACTAACGGAAGCTGAAGGTGTGGTCTGAGTGTTATTTTATTGTAACATTCTCTACAACTCCTTTTAGGAGTCTAGGGGAGTTGCTTGTAATTTTCTAGAAGTGCCCTTTTCAGACTAAAATTGTCCATGTTTTCCCAAAACCCAAGTGTAGTGTTAGTTTTTCACTCCACAAACTCCTGAATAAACTCTTCCTAACATCACTTACAGCAGATTCTGCCTCATTCCGTGCTGCTGTGGGACACAGGAAGCAGAAGACACCTCATTTCCAGTCCAGGCTCAGGTTTTTAGTGGCAGCTTGTTTGTCATTTGCTCCCTTGGTTAGGGCCATGCCCCTAGAGCAGTGGCTCGCGGGTGGTGCTGCCACAGCCAGGACCAGCTCAGGTCACCTCGCTGCTTTTCTGCTCAGTGTTACTGAACCTGCTCTGCCCTGTAAACCACCTTGAACACAGGCAGGTACTCTGATGAGCCAGCCCCAAAAAGAGAGTGTACAAAAGGGGTTGGCTGGCTAAAACACCTGCACACAGAGCGAATGCTTCTGCGAAGCTCAGCTGGGGCTGTGGGGAAGGGGTGCTGCGAAGAGCTTTGGCATCACAGGCAAAGTCTCTGTTCAGGCTCTCCTCAGCTTCTTTTTATTAAATCAAGTGTTAAAACTTACAGTCAAAATGTCAGTCTTAACAACTGGGCAGAGGTACTTCCTACGGGTTAATTTAACTCAATTCCTAATTATTTAACTCAACTCGATATAAAATAGTTATTTCGAGTCAGCTAGAAGAGTCACTTCTATTTTGAAAAATTAATTGCATTCTAGATAGCCATTTGTAAGTTTACTTAAGTATCTACTTCCTCTAACCAAAACAGATCAATCTCGTAGTGTAAAAATTTAAACTCATGTACTCTGAATATAGAGAAACCTTCCAAAAAGCTTTGCTTAGGAAGGAGTAACAGTAAACCACAAGTTCCCATCATCTTTTCTTCTCCCATTCCCATCTGAGAGTCCCACAGACCCTTTCACTATTTAAGATGCAGTTACTGGTGTTTAGGAGATAATCAAATACTAGCATGCACTGATAGCTGTTCTCCCACTTAATTGCTGTAAAAATATGTACCCTAAACAAAAGTTACATGAGGAGACAGTGGTTAAATTACAGATCTATGAGACAGATAAAAAGTAAAATCACCAAGATTCCATAAACCACAAGAAAATCTTAAAGCCCAGTTCAGAAAGCATGGCTGGAGCCTACACCCACGCAGCATCACCTTTCCCGTCAAACCCAGAGCTGCTCAGCAGCTCCTGGAGTCACAGCTTTTACTCTGGGACACAGACCTGCATATTCTCTTCTGTGCTTTCAAACCCTGCAGCTCTGATTATGAATCAAGAGTTTCATGGTGGATTAATTAAATTTTAGGGCCTGTGTTCATGTTATGACACAGGAACAAAAACAGGGTAACATTTTACAACACTTCATCTGGAAACAGAATTGTTGTGAAGACCTAATCATGGGGGTTTTCTCTCTGTTGATGTGTTTATTACAGCAGACAATGCACTGACACGGTCAAACTGCTGATCCAAACTGTGCAGAAGGCACAAGCCAGGTCCCCAAGTAACCCTGGAGTTTGAAAATCTGGGATACCTGGGTTGTCCAATGATGGCTTTTTGAAATCAAAAGCCACTACAGTATTCTTAATTAAAGGTCCATAAAACAGCGCCTAACAACAGCATTAGCATCACAATGGTATTTTAGGAGATGCAGTACAGTGGTATTTTTAAATTTTCAGCAAATTTGTTATTTCCCTCTGTGCCAATTTTCCCGGATCTGTGTGTTGATACAGCCAGAGCAGTGACACATGGAGTCCCCTCGGGACAGACAGCTTTTCTGCCTGTCCCTCTTAACCTCGTGCCAGTGCTTCTGTTAACCTGTCCACCGATTTCAGAAACCCAACTAACACTTAGAGCAGCAAAAAACCACAGGCAGCACCTTGCACAGTGTCAGGCTCAGTGGGACCATCCCGGGGCTTGGAAGGAAATAAATTGCACCTTGCAGAGTTAGCCCAGACTCTCCAAAGGTTTTACACAAACACCGTACCTCCAAACAGCCCAGGGAGGAGCAGGGAAACTGGGGCAAAGCAGCAGCGCACGAGCTCAGCTGGTCAGCAGTTTCCAATGTATTCTGAGCAGATGGCATCTAGGGGAAGAAAAAGAAATTTGTATTTATGGACGGATCTGGGAAGAGAAACCCCTGGATCCCAGTTCCCCAGGTCTCAGATGGCAAGGGCTGTGGCGTCAGCTTGTGGAGAGCTCACAGCTCACCTCGGGGTTTATTTGATTAGCAGCAAAACATTCAAAACAGGTTCTGAGCGCAGGTGAGCTCCTGGGTCGTATTACAAAACATCTACTGCAGGCAGTAACATTTCCTGAGCACTGTGTGCTGTGGGTAAGACACATTCCCTACCCAAATAGTTCCACGTGTAGGCACAGCGTTTGTAATATTAGAGCATCCTACATTTGGAGACTGCCTTTCATCTGAAATGACTTCCACATCGCCCTCAGAGATTCCCCCATGGATGGCACGGGATGGTGGGTCCCTCTGTGACCCAGCAGAGCCACCCACGTCCCCGTGAGGCAGGGGGACATCCCCACTCCTCGCTGCGGCTGGGCACGTCCCTGCGGCTGGCACGGGGGAGATGGGAGGGAGGGGGAAAGAGCGATGGGTATGAACTGCAAAGCCAGTTGCCAGCTGTAAGGGCTGGAGGGGAAGGCTGGTTGTGGCTGCGGTGACACCAGTGGGATGCACACACTCATCACGTCACCTCTCGCCGCTGTAAATCTTCCCTGGGGTCAGACATCCCTGGGGCACTGCTCCCCATGCAGATCTCCTCGGGTCCTGTTGTGGCCTCACATCGCAGCTCTCTGGCGCGCTCCAGAAGATGAAAGGCCCAAGGAATGCTTTCATGCACAGTGCAGTGTATGCTGTCAGTGTGCCTTGAACTTTCAAAGCGCTGCCCGCTGCTTCTCCCGGGGTTGCCTCTCACCTACAAGAGCGTTTTTGGGGGGTGCAGTACCTGTGGATGGGGCTGCGATAGGGGGCCAGGCACTCACATCCCCATCGCAGAGACCTGGCTCACAGGTGTAGGGTTTTGCTGTTTGTTTTATTGTTTTATTGGGGGGGCACCTTTGCAAAATCCACACCCACCTTCTCCTCCTCCTTTGGTGTCCTTCCTGCTCCAACTTCAGAGGTCTTTGGGTCCCTTCTTGTAGGTCTTGTGCCCATTTCCAGCTCTCACCCAGGGGAAATGTCCCCGTCAGCACAGTCCCCATCCTCAGAGGAGACAGGAGAAGGTAGCTGGGAAAACTAGAGGAAAATAAAGCGAAGGAAGGAGGAGATTTTTTAATTTGGCAATTTTTGACACAAATGTCTTTCTCTTCCCCTGCTGCAACGCAGAAGAAGCTCACACGGGAGTGTGTTTTCCGAGAGCAGTTTGAAGAGAACTGGTACAACACGTACGCCTCGACCCTCTACAAGCACCCCGACTCGGAGCGGCATTACTACGTGGCTCTGAACAAGGACGGCTCCCCCCGAGAGGGGTACAGGACTAAGAGACATCAGAAATTCACTCATTTTTTACCCAGGCCTGTGGACCCTGCCAAAATACCTGCGATGTACAGAGACCTCTTCCACTACAGGTGATGTTTCCTGCAGCTGCCCCGTCAGTGTACATACTTGGGCTCCCAAGCTTTTTCCCAGAGCACTATATCAATAGCCATTCCATCATTCCTGTAAGCATAGATGACATAGGAAAGCACTTACATTGAATTCAGACACTGCTGTTCCTCCTTGTTTCAAGCGTATATCGAACCTGGGTTATTTATGGGGGTGGGGGTAGGGGAAGGGAGGGAACCCTACATATAATCTTTCGTTTTCATTCACTTTCTTTACCCGGTTGCTACAAGTGAGGCCGAATATTCAATGTTAACGGTTGCTTAAAGGAACAAGCAGGTGAGCAAACCTGATGATCAGGGGGGAATAAAAAAAAAAAAAAAAAACCAACTTAAAAATGAAGAGAAGGAAAGAAAACAAAAGACCACAGAACTGCTGCAGATGCTGCTGCTAAGCTTGGGATGGTTACCTGCTAAGAAAAAGCCTTTGGAATGGTACCCTGCTTAAGCAGCCCGGGAGTTTGCCACATGGATGATGCTACGTGGACTGGTCCTGACACGTGGGGTTTTTTTCCTGCTGTTGGGGTGGGAATGGGGCGAGGAACATTATTCAGATGTAAGCATGGATACTGTACATAAGGACAAAACTATTTATAAAATGTATATGATATTTATTTTATATATTTATTTATTTCAAAATAATTTTATTTTTAATGAGAGATGCTATGACCGGATTTTCATCAGAAAGAATAAGGTCCTACTGAAACAGGAAAAAAAAAAGAGTTTTAAGAGCTTATCGGCAATAAAATTGTCTTTATAATATAGATTTCTTGCTAGCCCTTTTTTTTGGAGCTCTTTAAAAATTAACCCAGTATTTCTCCATCAATATGAATATTAAGACCACCTCTAAAAAGGCTTCTTATGGTAAAGATGAATTACCTAAACCCCAAACTCTTGAACAAGGATGGCATCAAATCAAACCTGGCATGGACAGCGTGGGAGCAGCTCTCGTCAGGAGCTGGTGGCAGCTGAGATGCTGTGGCACGTGACACAGCCACCGTGGATTAACTGTCCTGTCACAAAATCAAGCATCTGCTGAGTGTCCAATGGACCCATCATTCCTGCAATTAAACCACTGCATCTCACATGAGACTCACCTGAAGCATCATGGAAAGCCAGTGAAGAAAAAGTAGAAAGCAACAAGAGCAATTAAAAAACCCCTCATTGTTAAGCAATCACCACGGATGAAGATGATCCCTGCAGGCAGTGCTTGGATGTTCATGGCTGTGTGGCATTTCCCTCTGCAGGAGCTGCCTGGTCACACACTCCCAGCACCTTTCCTCTGCCTCGGGCAGCTCCTGCTTTGCTCAGCCAGCACAGGCCTTCGGTGACACGTGTGCCACACGTCTGCCCTCACTGCCTGCTCAGGATGTCGCAGGGGAAGCTTCTGGGAACGAGCCCTGCTTATTTTTTGTCCCCTGTGATCAGCAGAGAGGGTTTTTAGCACATGGTGGGAGCAGGAGTGTGTGGTTGCTACAGGCACTTTGCAGCACAGAGGAGAGGCTGGTATAAGACACACTTCTCCAGAGCAGGCAAGAATACATCCAGACACAGATGTGGCTTTGAGTTGGGGTTTTCCTTATCACAACTGCATTTTTCACAGTATTGTCTCTGAGCCTCTCCTCGCAAAGCAGTCAAGGTCAAATCTCAGCTCCTTCAGCTTCAGCCCATGAATTCACAGGACAATTTCACTGACCTAGGGGTAATCCACACCAGCTTCTTCATGAGCTGTGACGCTAATGCAGCCGTGCCCAGCTCTGCTCCTGGCTGTCTCCTGCCCTGTCTGCCACCTCCCGCATCCCTTCGCTGGCCCAGCCACTCCGTGGCAGCCACAGTGGGTCCAGCAGCCACCAGACATCAGGCTGTGGATTGCAATGAGGAGATTACAGGAGCTTTACCTTGAATGATCCAGACATGAAGGAATTTAATCCTGTGTTTGAAATAAAAAGTGTTTATTTACCTTCTTCCTCTGAGTCACTGCTGAAACATCTCATCCTCAGCTGCCACGTCAGGAGCACCACTGTTCATGAAGTGCCCTAAAGTGTACTTTTGACCTTCCCCTGCGCCAAGGGACGTCCCTCAGACCTCAAGCTTCGCTCTACCCCCCGGGATGATCCTGCCTTCCTCTAGCCAGGACTTTCCATGGTGCTTGAAGAGAAATCTGCTGGTTAAGATCCTGCTCCTCTTCTTCAAAATGAAGGACAAAACTTGATCGCAGCAATGCCAAGTACATTTTTCACCAGCTCATCAAAAGGGAGCTGACTGGACCCGTGGGGGCAATGTGATGGACTCGTTCGTCCGACACCCGCCTCGAAGAGTTGCCTCTGCAGAGCCTCCTGCTGCAAAGGGATGGGCTATAACACCAGGATCTGGGTTCAAAAAAATGATGCATGGAAACAACAGAATTTACTGGAAACCCCTTGGTAAACGCTATTGTCACTGCCCGTGTAGGGCATTCTTTAAAGGAGGAATTCAGAATTGCTAAACCCCACTCAAATGGTTGCTTTCAGCAGGAACTTACTGGGTTTGGTTCTGGTTCAGCAAAATACTTAATCTGACTGACCTGGGAGCTTAACAGCAGCAGAATTAACAACGCCAGGCTTTGGCTGCATTTTGAGTGGTGCAGGCAGCAGTCAGCGATGTGCAGTGGGTGTTTCCATGTGGACACGCTCACCTCTTTACAGACACATGGCTCAAGGCTCCTTTCTCCGTGGGGTGAAGGAGTGGAGGCCCCAGAGTCTTACCTCCTCTGGAGAACATGATGGAGAGCCCAGAGCTGCAAAGGGAGTCCAGAAACTGAGCACCAAAAGGCCAGGAAGGTGCCTGTGGAGAAGGGCTGAAATTCTTGATGAGACAAAGACATCTGGGTGCGGGTGCCTTGGGATAGCGCTGGTGGCAGAAGGTGACCCTGGGTACCTCATCCAAAGGGCGATGTCCTCTCCTGCTACCCAGCAGCTGGGAGTCAACTCTTGGGAGTCAACTCATACTCGAGGTTAGGCTGAAACATCAACTGTCCAGGGGAGTGAGGTTGTGTGCAGGGCAAAGTCCAGCTTCAGCCCAATCCACAGTGCTTCATAACGACAAAGGTGCTGTGAAGAAATAAAGGGAGGTTACTGAGTGCTCCCACTAAGCCACAGGACATGCAACACATCGAGGGCAATACCTGATAGCTCAGCATCATTTATTAACCAGCAGGTGCAGGTAATTTCTCCACTCTTTGGAGAACAAAACAGTGGCAAGGCCTTGCTGGAAAACCACTTGGATGGGAGACAACGCCATGAGGAGCTGTGCTGAAAGCAATTAACGGGCAAACGTGCAATGTAGGCGTGCTGTGCTGTGCCTCCGGGTGCTGCAGGCACCACGGCAGCCATCAGAGATGGGGGCACAGTCAGGAACGCAGGCAGAGCTCAGCTCCCGGGATAGAGGTGGGATGCAGCAGGCAGGGCCACGGGAAAAGCACTTTCTGTGGCTGAACTCTACAAACACAGACCCTGATCCTGCTTTTAAGGTAATGACCAAAACGCACCTGAAGTCAGGAAGGGAGAACAAACAGCAAATCCCAGCACCAGAGCTTGTGATCCAGCAGTAACGTGGAACTGGGGAAGCTTAAACCAAGAGGACCAAGTCATGCAATAGGGAGCATAAAACTTGATTCTTATTTTTATTTCCAAAGCAAGTGACTGCTTCAGGGGTGTTAAACTCTGACCATGGAAAATAGCAAGGATGTAGTCTCACACCTGCGCTGGCTGGGTTTGAGTAAGACACCTGCAAAGCCAACTCCACGAGGAGCCTCAGGCTCTTCCCTCACCATACCTCAAAGTACTTCCCAGCATGACACCGTGACAGTGATCGTCCGCCTGCGCTGCTGCTAACGGGAACCAGCAAGGATCCGCAAACACCAGCACGCTTTGTACAGCTGCGTTCGAACAGTGGCTGCTGGCCCTGGGCGAGGCTCTGATTCATGCCCTGGGTCCCAGTCACCGGCTCACATGCAGCATCTCAGGCACCAAGGGGTGACCCCACTGCCCCATGTGCTCTTTCCCCCCGGAGTCCCCCTGCCCTTCCCTAGGGCAGCGTCCCCACTTCAGGCCCCAGCCCTTTCCCAACACCCTCCTCAGGTCACCACTTCCTCACCAGGCACAGCCGGTGCAGGAGCCCCGAGCAGGTGAGAAATGCCCTTCCCCGCGTGCAGGGACGAGCCAGGGGCACACGCAGGACCAAGCACTCAGCCGACCAGGAGCTCCTCCACATCCTCAGCCCAGCCCACAGGCACTGGAGGAAGGCTGGCTGCTGCAGCACCAGCGCTTTCCTCAACATCTCCAGCTGGGAAAGTTTAGGAAATTTGTCTTTCCATAAACACTGAAAATTTATCCAACTCCAAAAACCTTTTTGCCTGAACCGATGGATTTATTTACCCTGCCCGGAGTGGTTCTGCTTTTAAAGACAAGATAAAAAACCCCCCAGGGTAACACGGATTGAGCACCCGGCACATCCAAACGTCGCTGCTCAGCGCCAGAGGCTGTTGTGGACAGGACTCACCCCAGGGCGCTCCCCAGCCCGTATCCAGCTCCCACCACCTGCACCAGCCTCCCCCTGCCCTCTCCCCACGTTTATAATCAAGTTACAGGGATATTTAAAACCACATCGCCCACGCCGCCCCGTACTGCACAATTGGATTATTTTCACACCAGACACCATTTCCACAGCACCTGCCCTTTCTCCACTACCAGCAAGAGCAGCCACACATCCCCGAGCAGACCCGTCCAGGGCTTTTTTGAAGCCAAAAAAAAGCTTCAAGGACAGGGAATGAGCACAGGGGCAGATTTAAAACACAATTGACATATGACTTTTTCGTAGGAAAGGGTTTTTTTTCCCCAATAGGTGGGATTTAATAACTAAGAAAAAGAGTAGTTCAGTTATGAGGTTAAAATACGCAAAAATACTTCTAATGTGACCAAGCAGAACTTCACTCTTAATGATTTATCACTGCTGGGTGAAAACTCAATTTTTGACAGATTGGCCACAGAGATTACTATTAATTAATCTAATTTGAAAACCTGAACCAAAACTGTTCTCCCCTAAACAAAACTAATGGCTACATCCATACCGGGTACCTCGCTGCAGAAGAAATATGGTCTCAGCCCTCACAGTGCAGCTCTCAGCAGACACGTTCCGTCCCCCTGCGGACGCAGCACAAGGCACGCTGATGTATTTTGGTCACTTTATTAAATGAGATATTTAATAGTTTAAGTTTCAACTACTAAACAGCACTTTGAATGGTGAAAACACAGATAGGATATCGTCATACTTGAATGCTTCTCTTTAAAAACACATTTCCAGTCCTTATATATATTACAAAACAGCCTTATAGGAAGAGGTGACACCTTTTCTATAGTACTTAAGATATTTAATACAGAACTGAAAAGCCATCTAATAGAAACAAAGGCAAGTCTTCACAGCTGTATGATTTCAGCAGCCAAAGCTGGTTGATGGGACTGAAACATTACTATACAACTGGGACAAAACATATACAATATCACAATACTAAGCAAAAACGCTTTACATCCAAAGGAATAAACAGGTTACAAAATGTGGAGAATTTAGCAGGCAAAACTGTATTACAAGCAACATTTTTATTCATCATCTTAAGCCATTTTACCTAGTTAAAACATCTAAAACAAATATAAAAATGAGCCTTTTATTATCTTATGGATGTATGTTCTGTCTTTAAATATTTGTTAAAGCTTGATGTTATACTCAAAGCACATTGTTATGCGGCTAAAATGTCAAGTGAGAAACATGTATGCAAAGTGGTCCAGGTTTATTTCAAAGCTTATCTCGGATTTCTTCGTAGGCATCAGTCTTCTGTTATCCAGAATTTTGTCCAGAATGAAAAAAAAATGTGCCTTTAAATGTTGCCTAAAACTTCCACATTTAAGTCTTCGAGTTACTGTAAAACTCCATCGAACATTCCCAGGCTTGGCAGAAAGTGTTTCTCTTACTCACGACACGTAGGAGTATCAGTGAGAGTTGCCAGAGTACATTTGCCTTCAAATGTTTGTCTCTCAGTCTTCTTCTAGTGTGAATATGCCTCTTTTTTTTTTTTTGCTTCCCTCCCCCCAAAATTAAATTGAATCGCAGAGCTGGCAAAGCACTCGAACATACCGAGGTTCTTTTGTGGTATCTCGTAATACAAGAGTCCAAGACAGCAGCTTGTCAGCTGGTTTTGCAACAGATCAAACAAACTGTTCAGATCACAAACCAAGTTTCAAATCGCAAAATGAAACACCGCCTAAGATTTGCATATTGAGATGCAAAAAAATCACTTGTCCGGTCAGGGCAAGAACTCAAACTCCAGCAAGAAACTCTTCAGAAACCAAAACCAATTTTAGTTCATGTCAGCAAGTTCGAAGAGTCCAGCGACATCTGGAGCCAACACCTCCATCCTCTCCTTCCTCCAGAGCCCTCTGTAGTCCACAGCCATTGCCCAAATGTCCCTGCCACTTACTGGGACCCCAGGTTACAAACCTTCCTTTGGGGGGAAGAACCCACCAAACTATGGTCAAAGAAAAGCCCTCTTTGTATTTAATTAGGTCTTCACAAGCACAAAAAGTGTGGGTAAAGAGAGTTCTAATGGTAGATAATAAACCAGAAATTTATCTCTGGTCTACGTTTAAAAAAAGAACACCAAAAAAAAAGAAATCAAGCTCTTTGTGTACTAAATTCTGTTTTCACACAACCAAAAGGGGGAGGAGTGCATAACCCAAACTCTTACCTAATAGAGGGAAAGTTATTTCACCCTTCTGTCAGCTCTGGAAGTTGCTACAGCACTTTCTTTGTATCTCTTTTCAATCAGCAATGGTTCTGCCATTTTCAAGTTGTTTATAGACCAGGGTTTGACCCCGACCACCACCGCTATTTTAACCCCCCAAATACCAGGAATTCCATTTTCTTGGCCCGTCTCCCATTGCCGGCAATGGGGAAAGACAGTAGCACCAGCATTAAGGAGTTAACAGAAATGTGCTTTGTATTGGACTCCGCGTAGAGGAAAATGAGCGCGTGAAGGAAAAACATCTCCAGCTCAAAAAAAAAATCACCACTTGTTATTCCATCACGTAAAACTGAAAATAAAACATGGCAGAAGACTGGGGAAGAGCAATCCCCTTCCCCGAGTCACTATTTAAGGCTGTATACACAGTTTCTATGTAACTGCACGACTCAGAAGTTTCAGAGCAGTAGTATTTAAGAATATTGCACTCAGTTCTGTTTCAAAGAGTATTTTCAGTTCCTGTTTCATTCACAGATGATATAAGCACGAGTCCAGACCTCAGTCAAAAGGAAACGAGACTAGTTCTGTTATCATATTCCCACTGATAGAAAGAAATGGGTAAGCAGAAAAGTATTCCATAATTTGAGGAATCAACTCTAATCAAGAACTCAGCTGTTTACAACTCACATATGGTTTACTGAAACATACAGACCTGCAGTCCTTCCTAAGCTTCTCAAATCTGATGACGGCTTCGCAGCTACGAAAAGCAAGCGTAGGAGTTCAGACAGGAAACCTGTGGAGATGCTACTGTTACGGGAGGACTTGTTTTCACTGAAAACAACTTGTTATCTCCTGTACTCAACATATGTAAGAAGATTCTAGGCAACATCACTGACAACGGGGAAAAAGTTATGCCCTACTTAAACAAAGCTGAAACACTAATATGGAACGTGGCATTTAAGGGGACCAACCAAACTATTCATTTTTTTTTTTTTTAAACTTTTTTTTTTTTTTTTTTTTTTTTTACAGTTGAGTTCTGTTAAGCCATTGATTCCTAAAAAAATAAAAAGTTCTTTCTCTGATTTTAACAATCCTTTAGGCTTTTAGTGCAAAATCACATTGATTTCCCTTGGGAAGGCCCTGGATTTTTGCCTCTCACTGGGGGTGGTGCTCGTTGTAACGGCGGTGGCTGCATACCACCAGACACTGACTGATACATTCCTCTCATATCTATCTGTTGGTAGTTGGAAGGATTCATGATTAAATTGGGAGGCTTTGGCATCATGAGATGACTCATTGCTGCTTGCTGGTAAGACATCTGCTGCTGCTGCTGCTGATTGTACTGCTGCTGTAGTCTTCTGTTCATCAGTATCCTCTGAACACAACTGATTAACTGTGGAGGGAAAGCAGAGCTGTGGTGAGTGCACGACCCGTCTCCGTGCTGCACGGATCGAGTTCAGAGCTAAAATCAATTTGTTCGGGACGGCATGGCTGAAGGAAGAAAGCACCATTGTTATCACCATCACTAATGTGATGGTATTCACCAGCTGATTACTGCAGAGACCATTCAGTAACACCATTTAGGCCTAAGTTCTCTTAATGACTTGCCCATTGTATGGCATGCAGCATTTAGGTAAGTTGCTATGGCAACTGTGAAATTATTCCTACGTGTGAGTTCCCACGTGATTTGTCAGGTACCTCTGCTCTTCCCTTTGAAAGCCCAGCATGCCAACTGCCACCACCTGAGAGAATCCTCCCCCCCTGACAGAATCCGGGCAACTTTCAGATTTTGCAAACTAATTCTAAGCTAAAAACCCCATTACCCACACCTTCTAAGATGTGTGTTTCATGAGTTGATTTCTGAGCTCTGGGACTGAGATTTCTCTTTAAGCCTTGTCACCTTCAAGCCAACGACTTCACCAGAAAAACCTGGCGAGAAGGTTATTTCAATGAACTCCTCAGGGAGTCTGCGTGGAGGAGGCCGAGCGATGCCATCAGAAGTCACCCTCTCCTCGTGTGACATCATACACACCATTCCCCAGTGCCACCAAATACCTCACCCACTCAACACATGTTCTGCAAGCACCCATTTATACACCTCAACATATACGTCTGTTGTATGATCACACTCATGCCAGGCTCACACTCAGCCTCCCAGCTCAAACCTGGACAGCTTGTTAAATAAATCTTAGCTCTTTTACCATCTGCTGTTTAGTAAGGACGTCGTTGTAGATGGCTTCGCGGCGCTTGACATCCAGCTCCTGGCTTGCCTGCCTGCTCAGTGCCAGGGCCTGCACTTGGCTCTCTGTGAGGGATGCGTTTTCTTTCCACTGAAAAGGGGAAAAAAAAATAAATCAAAACCTTCTTGGCAAAATGCAAAATTACACCCAAATCAGAACGATGAGTTATTACTTCTTCTAACTGCCAATTAAGGTGACAGAGCTCTAGATCATTGGGAGCGAGTGAGAAATGCAGCTGCCCAAAATAGACAAGGACAAGATACAGGAAATACATCTTATTTGTGTAGAGCTATTATTCTTATTGGTAGAAAAGCAGCATTTTCAAAGCATGGCAAATAATTATGGATCTAAACTCCAAGTCCTCTAAGGCTCTATGTCATCTAGATACCATTAAGGGTTACTGCAGGGATAAAGGCCAATACAAACTGGAAATTATATTCATTAATAACACAATTAATTAGCTGAATGAGCAAATACAATAGCAATCTTTCTGCCTGATAACATTTAATGTTTTCCCCTCTGCTGATCTAAACCCACAGCTACCCATTTCACTCACTATGGTTGAAATGATGTCTTCAAGGGGCTGAATTCTTGCTGCAGTTACGCTGTTGGTTGCTTCCACCACCTTCTCTCTTCCTTGATTAATAAGGTCCTGAGAAAACACCAGGAAGTTCATTATAAAGCACAGATAAAATAACACGTTTCTTTGCCAACCTTTTATAAGTTTTCTTCATCTTTGCCTCGTGTACCTAGACTTCAATTACTTTTTTCTCTCCATTTGCACAGGTCAATGTGTCAAAGCTTCCAACACAACTGAATTCCAGCACAGAGTAACTGAACAGCATGTATAAATTTGCCAGTTTGCACAGTGGACAGTGTTTATAAAAAGTATTTTGGTACCCAAAGGTTTTCAGTTCATCACAGGAATGCAACATTTCTACCCAAGCACACTGTCTGTGATCCTGACTTCCATGACATTACAGTCTCATCTCATTCTATGTGCTCATTATCTATGTTAGCATTACACTGCCACATGTTGTGTATTACTGCCCAGGTGTATTCCACCCAGGTCCCCTGATTTGGACACTTCATTAGAAGCTTACAGTTCTTTAGCAGACTCCTCACCAGGTACTGGTGGGTAATGTAAGACAACTGTGCTGCAACTCCTGTAGTTCACAGCCAGGCACCTTATCAGGAAGAAATGCCCTCAGCTACTTGAGCTGGGATGGCAAACCAAGACCTGAGGTAACTGAGGAACAGAGCATGCCTTCCTCTCTCCCATTTCTTCTCGGACAGAAGACAGATGGAGGCAGAAAGCTAGATGGGGTAATTAATGTCTACAAAGAATGCAGTTACTCTTCCCCAGTCCTGAGATACTACACAGCTACAGGTGTATGTGCACACAAGTTAGACTTCAATATAGCTACAGACACAAAACCCACTCTATTAAAAATAGGATACAATTACATAAATACCAAGATACTTAAGAGTGACCTGAACCATTATTTATGACAGAAAAATAAATGCATGCTTGCAGCAACTCAGACATGTTACACTACTTGGTTGGCAACTTACCTCCAGCTGCTGGTTACTCATTGCTGACAGAGCACCCAAATTGAAAGGAATATATGGTGTCTGAGAGTTGAAATTGGTGGGAAGCATATTGGTCCCAGCTGGCATGTTGAAACGCATCGTCAAGCCCTTAAAAACACAAAATGCACTTCTATTTGAATGGTCTGTAACAACCCATGAAATACCACACCCTGACACGGTGCTCTGCACATCCAGGCTGACCTGTCTCAGCCAACTGAAGATCCTTTCCTCAATTCAAAAGGACATTTTAATCACAGATGAACCTAAGTTCTGCTCTGGAGTAATACAAGAGTTCAGCTTAATTATAATTATTCAGTATACTAAGGAAAAAAATGACCAAAACTTATTAGTATATCTTAAGTTAAGTTCCTCCAAACAAACTGACAAGTGGCACTGACAGCTGGAAAGGTTATTTTAATACGTGTAAACCTGATAAATAGATTTACCTTCTTCTCTGCTTCATATTCTGCCCATGCTGCCTTCCTTTCTTCTTCAGTGAGTTCCTCTTCCTCCTTATGGTCCAGGAGTGAATCATGTTCGTGATACCCCACTATGTACTCTTTGTTGATTTGAAGCAATTCTGCCAGAATTGTATCCTGTTCAAATGGAGAGACAATATAATGAGGAGTCACTCAGTAGCTGCAGGATATTTACTGTGTAACTCGCTGCTTTGACCCAATATCACAAAGAGCAGCTCACAGTGAAACAAAATTAAAAAGTAATGTAAAAGTACAATTTTCCTCAGAGGGAGGGTAATGGATTAACAATCTGTTAGAGAGATGACAGTCCAGTCACTTAATGAACCACAGGAATGCACTCAGATTCCACAACAATAAATGGACTTAAGAACCTAAAAAGAATGGAATGTGCTCAATGATTTTTCCTTTGCTTATGCTGGATACCTGAGAGGACCCATCAATAATCTCCATCTAGAATATAGAAAGAGCACCTCTGCTGGATTTAAAACACTAAGCAGTACTTTGGTCCATCAGTATTCAACAGAAAAGGCTGATACTTAAAACTGGTGAGATACATGTCGAGATAAAGTGTGTGTCCCCCACCCATCAGGACTAGAAAAAGTCACATCACTGCTAAGAACAAGCCTTGATCAGCAGGTTGAAATTTAGACCTCTGTATTCCACAGCACCACGAATGCTTAATTGCTTTTAAGGTTAACAGAAATATTTACAACGTCCTTTATAATGGCAAACTATTGTGAGGGTTTTGTTCACAGACATACCAACATTTTATATACATATATATCTGTATTTTTATTTATATATATATAAAAGAAAGCTCCAATATAGCTCAGCATTCAGTCTAAGATTTCTAATACAAAAAAATACACAAATCCTATTAGTGTTTTTTGAAATGCAGGGTAATCAGGCATGTTTATTATCTCCTAGATAAAGTAAAACCAAACTAGCTGCTAAACAAAATCCTAAGTTGCTACTGCCCTTTGTCTGGACATCATCTCAATTAAAAAGAGACAGAAAACCAGAGAAAACGAATGTGAAATTTTAAATGCTTTAATTGCCAGCTCCTCAACAAAATATTCAATGTAATATCTGCATGACTTATGGGCCCAAGGAACAAATAATGGTATTTTTGGGGTGGCAGAGAGAAAAAAGGGATGCAATAACAGGATATGATGAAAACACCTAGAGGAAGTGGGTGCAGAAGTTGAGGTACTACAAAAGTAAGTTAACCCAACTCAAGGGCACTCAGCACACCGTAGCTGTACATCAGTGTGTGGAGGGCTCCTGGACATACATATGCATTCATTTCCATGGTAACACTATTATTGAAAACAATACTGGAATATAACCCCCACTCACTCAGCCAACAGAGTCTTCAAAATGTGGTTTAAATTACATCCCACTGCGTGTTTGCTTCGCTTTGGCTAAACTTTATTTTGTGTTAACTTTAATGATGGAGCTTGAAAACTGGGCTATAGAAGGTACCACCATTACTTTTTAAATTTTATGATAAAAAAATAGTAAGCACCAAAAAATCAGCAGAATAAGCATCCCTTTTTATTTGTTTAGCTTGTTGACAGAACAATGATTCTCAATTGGTTTCTAAGCTTTGTGATGAAATCCTGGTGACAATGAAAAAAAATGAAGAGATATGGAAAAAATAGGTTTGAAATTTTTTAAAAAGGTTTGTCTTTTTAAAATCCTGCTGGAAATTGAATGCTATGGAGAGATAAATGTATTCAAAAGGAAATCTTCCACGAAGGAATGCGAGTTATGCTGTAATTCATAAACAAGTTTTTCTCAACCAATTGCAGCAAATTCTTCCGACGCTGAGACCAACAGGCTTCCAAAATTCAGGAAACCACCTCCTAGCCCAGCCCTGCAGTACAACACATGCCCTGGCTATGTCCTGAGGTAGTATAAAATAATGATATACTACATCCAACTGAACCTGAACTGTTATTTTAATCTGCTTGTCCAATCTGCACTACATGACCTCAACTGAGCCAAGTTTTCATTTCACAGAAGAATGTGACTGTGACTCTAATCCACCAAACACGCTGACCTGGGGGAAGAATACGCAAGGAACAGAGGGTGCCACAGTGCCAGCTCCAAGAGACACACAGTGACCCCCTGTTTTGGCTTTGTCCAGCTCCTACCTCATATATTGCTCTGAAATACGCATCACACTGGCCCAGGTAAGTTGCAAGTACTGCATTTATCACTGAATCCAGCTATCAGCACTGGTGGTGAAAACCCTTTTCCCCGTTGGCTGCATGTGAGCCAAGTCTACCCCAGCACACAATCCTTTGGGAGCTGAGCATTAGGAGTCCGTGAGAACCTACTTGCAGTATCAGTTGTTAAAACTACGAAAAAAAAACCAAAAGGAACTCCAGAACACAGATTTGCTCCACTTACAACCAGGGACTTGGTTAAAGGCTTCTGCTCAACTCAAATTACACAAATTTGATGGTTGGAAGGGAATTCATATGGAACTTAATATTTAAAACTGAATGATAAATTAAGTTTGGAGTTTATAAACTTTCTTATTTGCAATATATTTCATTAATTGATTGATTGATTAGTGTAAAAGAAAACAAGTAACTTCCAAAATACAATTATTGCACTGGACTGATGAGTGCTTTGAGTGAACATACTCAGTTGCTTCATAGGTTTTTGACCTATTTTTGTTTTCTTAAAAATAAGCAGCTGCAAATGGTGATGCATTAGCTCTGAGTTTGTGGAAGCACAAATGTATATGGCATAAAATAACTAATAATATAAAAAAGATAAACACCATTAATTTAAAGCTAAAGCAAGGTGTTTTAGGAGGCAAAGAATTAGCCAAAATGAAAATGTACAATGTAGTAAAAAGGCAGAATAAAATTTTCAGCTATCCACAATTGATTGCTTACGGGGAGAAGCACTGTAATAAGGAGTTTAGATACAGCCATTAAAGTTTGCTTTCAAGGGTTTTAAAATGCATGGGTAACAGTGACTAACACTTCCTAAATCCCCCAGCAGCTGCACCCACACTGTAGGTGGTCCAATAGATGCTTTCAGAGAATGGTTTAGCCATTAAGAATGCCAATGTGATGCCTGACCACAATGTGTTATATTCTAGTGGTGCACAGATAGTCTAGAATGGAAAACATACCATTTTATCTTGGAAATTAATAGATTTACAATCTGGAAAACCTCCCTCCCCACACCCATTGTATAATGACCTAAACACAGCAGTAACTCAGAAAGTTAACCTGTTAACTAACTACAGGCCACAAATTTACGTGTTACTGATCACGTGGGATAGTGAACCACTGCTGTGTAGAGCAGTGACAATGAACCACCACTACACGTCACATCTGTTACAAATAGACTCTGGCAGGCCTCAGCTACAACAAACCATTGTCATCTGAAAAGTTCATGGAGCACCAAGTTGGAAGAAGGTTTGACATCTCTACTTTGTATTATCTCAGAGCACAGAACATCAGCATTCTCACTAAGTTGTGTAAGTTACTGTCTACAGAAGTGTCACTGCTCTCTGCCAGTACTGGCACCACTAAAACCAGATTACAAAATCTTAGCGTGGCCAATTTTCCTCACTTTACCAGTAAATAAGTGCAACTTTTCCCCTATTTCTACCACATCTCTATGAATGGTCCCTACAAGAAGAGTTAAATGAGGAACTAAAAACCAAAAAAGCTTGGCAAAGGAGAGCAGGGATTAATTTGACTCTTAAGAAGTCTTACCTGGGAAGGTAAAAACCAGACCTTAAAGAACAGCATCACCTCCCAGATTTGTGATGACAAACTGAAGCAATGCTGGGTACCACCAGCACCCCCTTAGCTCTTCATTTGAGTCTTGGATTCCCCCATTTCCTGCAGTAAAACTTCTATTCACTCAAATTGTGTGAAAAAGTATGTTTCTTCTGATGAAAAATGTTTGCCTTTTAACCGAAGATCGTTTTCTTATACTCTCAATTACACTGAAGGGAAACTCATTATCTAGCTCACTATACCATCTGTTGTATTAATTACATATTTTATTGTCTTACTTGCTCCTCCAAAGTGAAATAAACTGCTCTAAAGTGAAAACTCAGCACTTTCCTCCTTCCAACATCAAATCCACCACGTCCTTACACAGATGTAAGTTATTTTTATAGCGTATCATTCCCAGGGCTGTGCATCACCTTACCTTTGGCAACATCGGCGTATCTCTCTTCTTTTTCTTCTCTGAATTAGGATCATCCAGCAAATCTGGCTCAAAAGTGTACAGCTCTGTGAGTTCATTCATAGTAAAGTGACGTTCAACTTGCTGTTGGTCGACGACCCGGAAGGACAGCGACTGCTTTGTTACCTGACGGTCGTAGATCTTATCTTCCATCGTTCCCTACAAAAGGGAAGGCACTTTCATACTGGTCCTTCTTATCAGGTAGGAAAAAATTTAATAGATATAAAAGCACTAGGATAACAACAGAACAGTGCTCTGTTTTCCTCATTTCTTTGACCCTCTATCTACAAAGTTACCTAAAACCACTTTGCTGAAAAAGTGGGTTTTTCTTCTTTGCTGAAAAAAGAACCTCCTCTACACAAAGTAACATGAATTGTGCACGTGACAGATTTCTTACTGTAGCCAACAGCTAGATGACATGTATTATTTCAGTAGCGTTTTGAAGAGATCTGGTTTTGCTTCAACTCCCCAAAGTAGGACTATGACCAAAAAAAAGGCAATTTCCACAGCATGTACCTTAGTTTGCTGCTTTGAGCAGCCTGTAGAAAGGAAAATAGATACCATATATCACTGGGGTGGAGAGGAGAGGGGAAGGGGAAGCAGTCAAGTCTAATTCACCACAGCTGTGTATGAAAAAAAACTAGATTCTTGATGAAAAAAGGAAAATTACTTTTTAAAAAAAATAAAATAAAATATTATGACTATGAGAAGTATGAGAACAGCACAGCCTGTTCTGAACATGGCAATTTAAAGAGGATATCAACAGTTCAAAAGGGCACATACAAAACTACAAAAATAGACTGAGGCCTGAAGAAGAAACCCACATCTGACAGTAATGTGTTACAAAAAGTTATCTATTGAAGCTGGCAAATGAACAGTGACTTGATCAAGAGTTAACTACTGGTTCCTACTGGGAAAAGGTCTTTGGTCTACTCTCTTAACACCTGAAGAACTAGAAGATGAAGCAAGACACTTCCTAATAGAAATAATGGAATTACACTTAAAGAAAGCATAGATCAGTGACCATCAGGATTATTACACATCTTTAGTATCTGTAGGGTGTCATACAAGTTTTCAAATCATGACTGGATGCCTTCTCATAAAAAATTCTTTAGCTCCCCATGTTTTCATTCCAGTTGGACCGCCAAGGGCCCACAGAAGAGGGGCCTGTAGAGGACTGCTACACTGAGCAAGCCTACTGCCAACAGCAACCATCCTCTATGCAGTCTAGTCAATTTTTTTAGGGGGGTGTAAATTAAAAAAGCTGAGAACACTATTGAGTGCCACCAATCTTTCCTTGAAGAGCTTTTCCAGTGACCAAATACTGCTGTCAGATCAGAGCTGGAAGATGACTGGATCACTGTGGACCACTAGAGACTTCAACACAAGTCCAAATACACTTTACCAATTGGATTGCAGGACTAGAAGAATATCACAAATACACCAGACAGAAACCTACCTGAGCCAAAAACCTGTACACAAACACAGGTTTGTTCTGCCCAAAGCGGTAAACCCTGAAAATACTCTGGATGTCATACGATGGGTTCCAAGAGGCATCAAAGATGATAACTCTATTAGCAGCCACGAGATTAATTCCAAGGGAACCTGCTTTAGTGGAGATAATAAACAAACGGCCCCTGGAACAAAGAAAAGTTGCAAAATGTTAATATTTTGGAAAACAACTATTATTGTTCCCATGTTGCTGTGTTACTGTGGAACTGTTCAGGCACTGAAATAGCTCAAAGACTTCATTAAAATACTGTATTGAGCGTAAAACAGATGCAGATTTTACAAGGACACCACTGTGAGCAGAACACAGGAACACAGATGAGGCCTTTTGCAAACCAACTGCTACCAAAAACTGCAGGGTAAGAAAAAATTGTTGGGTTTACATTTTCAAACTCTAATAAAATTAGTTATATCAAATTAAACTATAATTTTAAACAGGCATATCCCATGCTATTGAAACTGTTTCCTGGCTAGCAAACTTTCAGGATAACTCTAGAATGACACTGACTTTGTGATCTATCTGCTTATTTTGAATCCCATCTCACTCAGGTTCAACTTCAAATGAACTCTTGACAGATACCTGGCAGAATGAACTATTTAACTTCAGTAAACTTGTCCACGTTTGTACCTATCTACCTATCCAAATCAGGCTCTAAAGTCCCATCTTGTATGAACCATGGAGGGCACCAGACAACACTCTGATATTTATATGCCTAGGCTTAAGAGGTCATTAAGCTAATTAACAAAGAAATAGGGAACAAAAGAAATAGAAGGGGGAAAATTAAGCATCTGTCTCAGGAGAGATCTCACCTCACATTAGTTTCATCATTAAATTCTTCAGCCCATTTCTTTCTTGACTGAGCTGTAGTTGAACCATCTAAGCGATAGTAATCAATGTTCCTGAACCATTTTCCTTCACCTGTGAAGGTGACAGTCAATCAGATACATGTACACAAAATGAATCCCACTGTGCCATCGATTATTAAAAAAAAAAAAAATGGTATTTTTAGGAGACAGCACTGCTCAACACAATCAATTATAAGAAACAGATTGTTGAGTTATGTCAGGAAAAGAAACAGATTGCTGAGTTATGTCAGGAAGGTCTCTCAATGACACACAGTCTAACTGCTTACCAAAAAAAACCCCACCCCTTAAAACATTATCTCAGACTCAAGGCACAAACTCCATAAAATGCAGACAGCTCGTAACACGTGATGATAAATGTTCAGAAGTGAAGGAAGCAACAGCCAGAAACAATAAACCTGGGAGAGACTGATATTGGAGATCTCCAATTGGTATCACTAAGCCACATTTCTCTTATGCAACTGCTCAACAAGTTTACACTTAGAAATAAGGTCTTTGAAAGCAACAGCAGATTCAAAGGAATTCTTCCCTCGACACGTACAGGGATCTGAAACTTCACATAAAGATGAACTCACAGAAGGATCTCTCAGAGCAAACAGAAGAACCATCCTACGCAGAGAACACGTCTGGCTCGTGAGAAACTCCTCACCATTTGAGCATCACTATGATAATAATGAACTCAAGACTTTGCTCCCTTCTGAAATCCATAAAACAATCTACTGCAGCACAGATAAAGCCTAAATTCACATTTTCCATGTTCTCCACCCTGTTTAAAGTGGTCTTTCTTTCATTCTCTCTCCCAGTAGGATCAGGATTTGCCACGCATCACAGCATTTAACACCACTTTTGTACAGAATTTAACAAAATGCCTTCTCTCCTTCCAGATGATGGCCATTTAATCTGCTTAGGTTATACTGGGCATGTATAATGTGGAATGAAATCAGAAGCAAGAGTCCATAATGGGATAGCAGAGATCACCTGCAGAGGAGAGCAGTAATCCTGCCAACTTCAGGAATAGTACAGAGCATACAATACTCCTAATGAGAACAATCATTTCAAATCCATTCCCTTTGGCCTGAAGAGAGCATTTACTTTGCAGTTGTTCACAGGGACACTCACCTTTATAAATAGGAGGTTTCTCTTTGTCAACTTTCTCCCTGTTGGCCAGTTCCAGAAAATCTTCTATCAAATCCAGAGATATTAGGGACTGGCTAAACACTAGGCTGAAAACAGAAAGAGGGAAACACAAAATTCACCTCTGAGGTTATTTTAATTATTGTATTGCTTTATTTTCCTTCCCTCCTCACTCTGAAACAAGCAGCCTCTGTAGACAAAGAGACAGACTCTGGTGGAACATGTGCATGTATGAGAAAACTGATGAAAATGAACATAGCATGCAAATTTGCTTCAGAAATCTGAGTTGCAGCACTATGAAGACTGAATGAACACCACCATCAGACTAACGTACTTGGAAGTTCATTAAAAAGATTTCCAGAACTGACTTACACTTTGTCTCCAAGCTCCTCCGCCATGCGAAGAATTTCAAAGAGAAGCACCATTTTCCCAGAATGTTCCAACACTTCAGCATCTGCATCGGTGACAAAATCTTTGTACCAATCTGGTGCTGGGCTACCAGGATTGGAAGAGGATGCAGCTTTGCCTAAAAAAAAAAACAAAAAAACCCCACAAAGTAAAAAAGGATTTTTAAAAGATACAGGCATGGTCTCCACAGATAGAACTGATCTTGAGAGAACTCAGGTTTGAGCCTTTCTTCACATGAGCTTTAAAATAATGTATTTTTCAACACCAGAATAAAGACTGAACAAGTTAACCAAGTAAGAGACCTAGATGTGCTGTGGGAAAATGCTACACACACCACCTTTCTACCTCCATTTTCACCTCTAATCTTTGCAGAAGAGCCTCCAACAGCTGCAATGAGATAGGAAATCTGCCCACAAACCTCGTTGGGTGCATCATCAAATATTTGTTTAGGGATTCTGAACCTACATTCAATTGAACAAGGCTGCATGAGAGAGGTAAACACTTATGTGATCCAGAGAGAAACTCATCCTGCCTATAATGCAAGTAATTAGTACATTTAATCTGTATGTGTATGTATTTTACACACACACTCTCCCACTCTTCCCCTGACAAATTTACAGTAAGTTTGACATTGGGATGGGGACCAAAAAAATAATTCTCACATTAACTGTCCCCTAAAAAATCATTTATTTAGGGAAAGTCACTACATACAAGAAATTACACGATCAGAAAACTAGCTCTATGATACTAGAAACAAGACAAAAGCTAGATTATTAAAGGAAAACCCCCAAATGAAATGTACAGACACAAGTAATTTGAATAACAATCATTAAAAAGGTCTCGTGTTCCTACTGCATCATAACTCCTTGTCCAACATCCATTTCAAGTTCCAGGTGCAACAATGAACGACATGCATATTTCTTCGTCCTTCCATATGTTTAAAAAGAGATGAAAAGCAGCACAGTGCCTCTGTTAACTTTGGGTCATTTTGTATTTATGAGTTTAAAAAACTAACTGTGCTGCTTCCCTGCCCCAAGACCCCTCAGTTCTACGTTGCTGCCCCCTGTTTTTCCAGGAAAAGTATATTACCAGAAGCAGTGGGAGCTGTAAGCACAGAAGCAGCCCATGGAATTAAGGAATGTGCCATTTTACAGCAAAGCAGACTTCCTGACAGCCCCCTCAAATTGCCTTTTGCAAAATGAAACTGCCTTGTATTTTATTTACTTGTGTATTATACTCACTTTCTTCTGATTTTGTAACAGATGAAGGGTTATTTACAAGTTCTTCTGCATTTCCTTCTCCACCTCCACGAGATCTCGAGTTCCAGACCTTAATGACTTCAACATCATTATCACTGCCACTGCCATTTGAGCTACATTCTTTCTTCACTTTTTTCCCCTTGGATTTTTTTTTCCTAGAAAGGGAACATTGTACATACAATTATTTTTTTTTGTTAAATTCTAACAGTTAGAGAACATATTCTAACAGATATATAAAATAAAAAAATAAACATTCACTTTTATAGAAATCACCTAAGTTCTCTTAGGAAAAGAAATCCAACAAACAACAAATAAAAGCTCAATTACTTTGCATAATCATCAGAACTTAAGCTCATGGAAGTTTCATCGGAATCTGAAGCTATGAACTCATCCAGACTGTCTTCATCAAAATAGCCCTCAAAAGAGAAAAAACAGAAATTTGATTAAGTATGCTCATCCAGAAGCTTTTATTAAACCTCTAGTCATCTGCTTATTCTTCATTTAAACAATGGGAAGTTCTACAAAGGGCTGGCCTTGCAAAATGTTTTAAGAATGACAACATATCCAGAAACAAAAATATGACAAAACCAGCAGCAAAATTACCCCACAGCAACAAAGATTTCCATTAATTTGACGAAATTCTACCTAGCATTTGGCAAAGCTTATTTGGAAAGTTCTCAATAGAGAGTATTTTGATATATCTAATTTACCTTATTTTCTTTGCTAATATAGTCCAGCTGCAAACACCAAGGGTGAGTCCAGATTCTGCTCAACATCTGGAAATCCTGGAATAGTTTAGCTCCAGCTTTGCCTCTTCCACCTTCATTGCCACTACCTACACCTGACAATAAAGTGCAGGTTTTAGAAGGAAACCTTGAAGCACGTTTGCCACATACTGTTCCCCCTTTGAACAACCCGTCAATGCAGTACTGAGTGTTCTTTCCAGATGCACATCATATTGTAATGTCTCTTGTAAAAGAGGTCAAATTACTGAGTCACACACATTTTTTTCCTAGTTAAACTTGTCAAAATTAGATTTTCCCCTTTTTCCTGATAATGAGAAACATGATTACATTTTTACATAAAAGCACATTTCTCCCCTGACAGAAATGAATCCAAATCCTCTTAAAAGGACAGGCATGTCTATTTAGGTTTTGTAAAAGCAGCCCGAGGTAGAAAACACAAAATAAAATTTGCATTTAAGTTTCAATTACTTTGGCCTACTATTTTGAGCTACCTTTATTTACTGACTTGTAGTGCTGCACTATTACAATAAAGGATCTAAAAAAAGACTTGTGTGTTTTGAGAACAAAAGAAGAGATAATTCCACAAAAGAGCCAATATTTGACAAATAACAGCTTCAGCTAGCACAATGACAAAAGGAAAAGGCAAGGCTTGGCAGCACTGACACCAGGACATCTCAGTTTTGCATTCTCTCCCTCCAGTCTCACAGTCAATATCTTGTTTCTTGGAAGAGTAAGACATTAAATCAATTACATTTTATGTTTAGAAAAGGAAGAAAAGAGAGATGAACCAAAACCTGAAGGTGGACTACTGTTAACACACGCAAGTATTATTCCTCAAAAAAAATATTTTTACGTGCAACCAAATGTTTTGCTGTAATTCAAGTTTCAGAGCTAAGATAAATCTCCCAGGCAGCAAAACCCACATCCACAGAGCCAATAATACACACAAAACCCCCCAACCTACCAACCATAGCAAATTACATGACCACTGCTCTCATTACCTGAGAGGACTGCAGGCACATACCTGTCAAATGATCCAAGTAGTATTGGTAGAGTTTGCACTGAATAGGTGTCATCCGAACTTCTAGAACGTACTCGTATTTTGGTGGGAGGAACTTTGTTAATGCTGTGTAATCTTTCCTCTGTAATTTTACAAACAGTGCTTTAGCCACAGAAACATGAAAACGACTACTGAGAGCTTAAGAACTTTTGGCATCTTAAACAACGAGGCACCGTGCATAAATTACAATGATTCAGATGTTTTCCAACCACAAAGGAGAAAAAATAGTCCACTAAATGCAATCTAATTATAGGCAAGTCTGCAGAAGCCCATCTCACCTAGTAAATGGGGTTGTCTAGGCAAAAGTACATGACCTGTTAACCCCATGTCCCAGTTCCAAGTCCTTGCAAAGTTGAGTGCAACTTCAGTAGCTGCTCTGGTAATGACTTCTGTGGGTTTTTTTAAAATACTACAATCATTTTTTGTGAAAGCGTAGATAAGTCAAGCAGCCAACACCAATGTTTGTATCACAGATGAACTCACTCACAGGCAGGTTAACCATTTGCTGATAAAAGCTGTGAAATTTAGTCACGCTAAATAACACAGAGATCTAGTAATTAGCAAAAATATTTAAGTCAAAAGTAATAGCTGGATCCAATGGAGCTCTCAAATAGCAAGTTGAGAGGCCTTTGAGTGCTTTTATCAGAACAAGATGAAATAACTTCTCCCCCTCCCTGAAGGTAATTCAAGTAGTTATAGTAAAACTGTTCTTACCTGAACACATCCAGCTAACATCTCATAGAGAATATGTGCACGTTTCTTCATTATTCTGACATCCACCAGAGTGGAGTCTGCACACTGACCGTTCTGAATGGGATTTATAAATCGATTTCGGAATTCCTTAATTGAACCTAGCAAATTCTCCTTAATAAAGTTAACCATGCAGTGATCTAGGACAAAAAGATCAGATTTGAGTTGTTCAAAATGGAAAGTACAGTACTGGGATGAATTCTAACAGAAAATACACGTGTCTTGTCTAAAACTGACAACTTTGCTGAGAAAAACCGAACCATTCCGACATTTTCCAGAAAGGGTGTCTTAAATTGAAATATACTCTAGGCACAGAGGTAACTTGTAAATTTAACATCAGATTTAAAACTACCTCATTGTGTTTGTTGCACAAAGTTGGAAAGCTGCTGTACACCAAAGCAATCATGTATCATATCTGCAAAGGTTTCTGAATAGACTTGAAAGCATATTAATCAACAGGAATAAACACTACAACATATTAACAAGCAGGAGGAAATGTTACAAGCTACTTTAGAATGACCTTCCCAAGACAGTAACATAAATCACTGTTCAGTAAGTTCACTAAGAACACTGTTCTACAATGGTTTAAAACAATTTAAATTGATGCTGCTGCAAGACCTGGTCCACCCATTTCCCTTCTGAACATTCTCTCCCTTCTCCTTTTGACATGCTGAGACTCAGCTGATCCTTTGGTCAGCCACATCAAGGAACTAAACTGTGACACAGCTATTCACTTCTGCATTGCTAATTTTCTGATACTCCTCATGCAGGCTCCCTGAGGAATCCATATATGTAAGGCAACACCATGGGAAAGGATGGAGGAGAGACCAGGTTCCCAACAGCTTCATTTTAATTTGGTTTAAACCATCATGGAGCCCCAGCATAGGTGATGATTTAAAATACCAAACCAAATTGTCAGGGTTTTCTTAGATATAGAAACCCAGCAAACACCTTCACCATATCAAATTATATTCAAGGAAGTAAACACCTCTTAAACCAGGGAACTACTCACATTCTATAAGATTATTCTGCAGTGGTGTTCCTGTAAGAATTATCCTTCTCCTGGATCGAATTGAATTCATCGCCTTGGAAACAGCAGATGCCTCATTTTTCAGTATGTGCCCTTCATCACAGACAACAAAGTCGGGGCCTGGAAAGAAATAACATTAGGTTTCTTCCATCTTTCACAACCACAAAGAAACTGGCAGCCTGAAGAATCCAAAATTTGTTTTACTAATGTTATTGAGGTTTTATTTCACTTTGTTTTGTGTGTGTGTGTGTGTTCTGTGGTGGGTTTTTTAACACATTAAGGTTCTCACTCAGCCTTTGCACAACCATTCTCAGTAGACAGCCTGGTAAACTACAGGCTGTTGCTTTTGAAGTCTTCATGGTAAGGATTAAACACAGCTTTGCAATATATTCCTATAAAAGTTATCTAGCCATGCAGCTCCTGTGTGCAGGTCTACACTTCCATTCATTCTGTCAAAACTCCATAGAACTGTTCCTTAAGCCCAGCTTTGGCTGCCACCTACTGGTGCTTGGTCAATTCAAAAGAAAACCAAAAATCAAAGAATTAGTAATTTTTCCTTAAGGCAACAGGTCAGTATCAATAGGGGTAAGCAGTGCAACCAAAAGACTTACCTAAAACACAATCAAACCTGATCTGAAATATGAACTGCCTTGTAAAGAAGAAAATTAACTCTAGGACAGTGATCAACAAAAGAGAACCAATTCCACCTCTGACCACTTGCATGACCTAATGCCAGTCACCTTCACCATGCCATTTGAAGTGTCAAAAAGTGATTTGACTCTTACATGCTAACAGAACAGGAATCAAGAAGATTATTTTTTTATCTTCCTGGAAAAAAATTGTCTTTTTAACAAAGTCCAGAAGACAATTATGAAAATCCACATATGAATTCCAAACACACTTAGACTTGTCCAAGCCTACTTACCCCACAAATCAGTTTTAGTAAAGACTGACTCATTAACATGGTTAGTTAATAAAAAAATGAAAACAAAAAACCCACTTCAGAAACTATTGTTTAGAGTAAGTGAATGATAGTAAAAATAGAAAAAACTATCTTAGTAAAATTCTTCGTGGTTTGTTTGGCTGGCATGTAGCACTGGTATCTTGAACTAACATCTTGGCTATGATTCAGCAGCAGGAATTTTCATAAAATTGTGGGTTTCTTCCTTGTTCTTAAACACAAATACAATTCGTTATGGACAGAATATTTCCCCAAGTATTATAAAATAGTGTAAAACTTCAGGGACCTCAAGGGACCATTTACTTCATCTGAGATCAGAGTTATGAGGAAGGGACATATCCCCCCTGACAGAAGTAGGAAACTCCATGACCTCTTTTGCTAAAACACTGGGCAGTAACACCTAATCTAAGTGATCTCTGCTGCAAATCAGGCTAAATTCTGCCCTTTCCTTCCTCCAACTGATGTTACAACTGATAACAGTCCTCTCAGCAACCAGCTGGAAAATTGGTCAGTTTAGTTGTCTTTTTTCCAGGCTAAAAAGCCTCACTTCTTCAATCTTTTCTCAAAGATCAAACTCTTCATCTTCTCATCCTTCTTGCTGTACTTGCACACTTTAATATATTGATATACATACTTGGTGACAGACACACAGTTCTCCTTTTCCTCTGAAGTCTACAAGAACTTAAGTCTGCTTTATACAACTGCCAATTAAAGATCAGTTTCCAAATTAAACAGTAATGGAATTTTTATTAGTAGCAACAAGTAAAAAAATTACAAAGTTATTGAAATGCTGCAAGCAAAGCACAACAGCTATCAATAAACCAAACAGCGTTTTCATCCCTTGCACAAAGCATTCTGGGAAACCATTTGTTGCTCTGCATGCCTATATAACCCTGCTATTATTTCACACAGCAGAGCGAGTTAATTAATGAAATCACTTCTCACACTACTCCTCCACCCATAAACTCTGGCTAAACCTGCCCTCTCTGGTCCCCTCTTCTGTAGTACACAGTGCAATACAAGTTTCTACTATAGAATAGAATGCCTACCCTAGCAGTATTCATTTTAACCATTAAATTATTGCTCAAATACCAAATTTGCAACTTTTTACAGGGAAAATGCTCCCAGAGGCAAAGGTTTCCCTATTTACAGTCCCAGCAGTAAGGCAGCACACAGCTTCATAACTCTCTTACTGGCATCCTGCTATACTGCCAACGCTGCGATTCACAAAGACAGCAAGAAACAAGTAATGGTCATCTTCTCATCCCTTCAGCCAATCCAAATGTCTCCCAAAACTAATGGATAACAACAAATTAACACTTCTGCCTTTTTGTAATTTGCCTCTTTTTCATGTGTAGTTGGCTCTTAAGGGTAGATTTCTATCAAGGATAAAAAGCAGTTCGTGGTTGTAACAAATCAGCAGATTAAAATAAACATGGTTTCCCAATAAAGTCACTTCAAATTACCTTCCAAATAAACCAATGCTAGCAAAAAAGATACCTATTAGGAAAAGTTTTCAGTATATATCCATGTGGTCATTTCTGTATTTGATCTAATAGAGAAGACTCTTATAGAAGTCCATTTGCCCCACAGACTTCCACTTGCAAAATTACTTCGATCGTACACATAACCCAGAAATTACTATACATATATAACACATATTTGTATTAATTTTCACTTACCGGGGTCAACTAAAGCTTTATTAAATATTTCTTTCAGTTTTCTGCTCTTCACATTCCTGCCTTGTGCAAGATTACGATACATCTCATAGCCTATGATCATCACACCTCCTTCATCCTGCCAACGCTGGAGCATGTAGCTTCTCTCTTGAGGGCGTTTCACAGTTGCTAGTTCACAGACCTTTCAAAGGAGGAAAAAAAATGCTTGAATTTCTCTTAAAATATCAAAATACAGGTGTAACTTTTAAATACCTAAGGCTTAAATAATGCAAGTAGATTTTTCACATATGTAAAGTGCATTCTTTAGCCTATATTTTGAGTGGTGGAGCTTCCCAATTATGCAAATCATTCAGTTATTTCATTTTAAGAATTCTTTTTAGGCCTTATACCTCTAGTCTTTCATCATCTTCTAAGCCTTCTTGCCATTTTTCAAACTCATTCAACCAGTTCAAGGCAGTGTTCAGTGGACACACTACCAGAGCTGTCCGAAAGTCCAGTTTGTCACACAGCAAGACTGTGTGAAGAAAACTTACTACCTGCAAGAGGAAAAAAATAGAATGCCAAATAAAACACCGAGTATTAAACACTAGGAAAGAAAAATACATATATGTACTCACATATAGAACTCAGCAACAACAGTCTTGTTCAAACATTCTTTTTCTCTTTGTGTGTTTGTTTTTTTAAACAACTGGCTGCCAAAAATTTAACACGTGTATTTTGAAGCCATACACTTACAACTCTGTGTCACCTGGCTGCATACATCCTTCACATCCTGAGATAGATGCAGTTTTGAATTGCACAAAATCCGTGGACAACTTCATAAATAAGGAACCCTCCCTTTACATTTCACCAATCATTTCCATAAACTAAAAATTTCTATTAGGTCATTTTTAAGCTTACTCCTAACACTCGCCCCAAACATTAAATCAGTTCACCTCTTTGAACTTCATAAATATATCAAGTTTCCTGAAAGTGAACTTGAGTCTTAAATCAATGTTTTCCACTTTTTTTCACCATACTGGCATATTCTCTCCAAAGAGCTCTGAAGCAGGTTATTAAAATGCTTTCCAGTATGCACCCTGTAGCCAGACTGGCTATTTGTTGCAGATAACTCCTCGAGGCCTAGGAAAAAAATTTAAATCTTTGGATGTCACTCTGTTTCTGCTGGGCTGCCTGCTTTTGAGCAGTAGCAAATATAGACAGGACTAGAGGTAACCTGTGAAAACCTGGGAGCAGAAGAATCAGTGATCCCATGGCAGGTCCAGCTCCCACACCAGACTTTTGATGGTGAAGACTGCACTCTAATCCACCTAACTGTACAACATCCAGGAAGTTCTTTCTAGATCAAATCTTGGTATCTGGCAACTCTTGATTTAATATACTGTTCCAAGTAATTTCAAACTGCATGATTATGTGTGGAACACTGGGCAACAAACTTTTGGATGCTGCAACACAGAAGGAATTACTAGTGGGTCTGCGATCAAGACAAAAGCATCTCATGTTCAGATGCACAAACTACTGAAGATGTTAGGCCAGCCTAAGTGCTCCACGACTATCCTGCAATCTGCAGGTAAAGAAGATTCTCAGGATCAGAAAGTCCTAAATAAATGTGTCTGAATTAGGTCAGAGGAGAGCAGGATTCATTAATTCTCATGTGACTTCACTTTTTGAAGCATCCTGGGTAGCAATAACTTAGAGGGAAGACACAAGGATAAGGAAGCCATCTGACCCAGTAAGGCACAGCTAGTGCTAGCAAAGAATAACAGATAGCTCCTGCTAGATTCTCTCTGAAGGTTTCCTCTTGGAGCACCTTTCAAGTCTCTAAAAATAATAATGAAAGACTTCAAACCAAGGCAAGTCTGCTATCTAGCAGCATCCAGGTGTTCTGACTATTCCAAACACCAACTAGAAAAATGTGAGCACTACAGAGAGTAAAGAACTAGTGAGACACCTCACTCCAAACACAGAGGTGTCAGACTAACTGCTTGTCAAGGATCTTACAGCATTTTGTTTGCTAAGTGACTAACAAGGTTGTAAAGCTGTATGCTGTCACTTGCAGAATATGAATCGGCACAAAAACGTCGAGACATCTTTCATACAGCTTGGAATTCCAGTACGTTGAGATACTGACCTCTCTAGGAATGAACAAATCTTGAGTCTTCAGGTCAGGTGATAGGGCTTCCCAAGCCAATGGGGAAGCTTCTACCACAACTGACCAAGATGGAAGAGGATGGTGAAATGGCATTTCCTCACAGACACTTTGAGGATCCCATCCTCACTGTAGGAAGAAAATAACCTCTTTGAGAACCATCATCATCATCATACTCAAGAGACTGCACTCCAAGGAATGAGTAAAGTGCATCCAATTTGGAGCGTGTGAAGGAAGAATTTAGAATGAGGAGTTGCACAAGTGCTGGCTGCTGACATGATCTAGACTTGCTGATCACAAACTCACCAAAGCACTAGGCAGATCTCCTGTCAAGTGACTTCATAGCTAAGGTGGAGGAAGGCCCTGATTGATCCCAAGTTGAAACCAGTTCTGATCAATTCCCATGTCTGCAGAAGCTGCAAGACACGTCTCATGATTCAGCTCAAGCCTGAAGTTGAAAAAGGTTCACAGTAATTCATTTCACCAGCCAGTTGTCCTGATAAAGATATGGGGATATCTCCCTCCTCCAGAAATGAGGAAACTTAGCACGAATGAAGGCCAATGACAGAGAGACCAAAGTGGCCCTGCTTTTATGAAGGCCTTTTCAAGCACAGGTAAGGTTGTTACCCTCCGTTCTTCTTCAGAGTTCTCAAAATTTTCCCTTTCTCTTTCCCAGAATCAGAAGGAAAGGTTCTTACATCAAGTGAGTTTTGCTGAAGGAATTCTTGGGAACAGATCAGGCAGCAGAGCACCAAGACAGGTAACTCACTCCAGATCTTTGCTCAAAGTTTTTGTGGTGATGCCACATTTGGCTAAATGCAAACCCAAAATTTATGAAGACAGATTGATACTTGGAAACAAGCAAGCACAAAAGAAATTCAACACTCCTGGCTATCCTGAAAAGGTACGAGCATAAACACTGAGATGCATGAAACTCAAGGAAACTGGTTTTCATCTTTTACCTCTGTTGAAGGTCAAAAGCATAAGCATCTCCTAAGGCCTTCAATTATAAGAGGCCAAAGAAAAAGAGCTCTAAGCAATTTTTTACAGCAACTGCTTGGGTGATCAGTTTCAGAAGAAACATTTTAAGATGAGGACTGAGCTTCAGATTCTGAAGACTAACAGAAATGGTAAGTGTTCACTGTGCAACTCCTAACATGGCAGAAGAGCCACTTGTATCAGACCAAGAAATATGGAAATCTTTAAGTAATGCTACAATACTGTGTATTAAAGATTTTTACAAAGCAGTCTTCAGCAGTGTCAAGGAGAAGGAACATGCACTGAAGTGACAATGAAGGCTTGAACCTGAAGATCTCAGGCAGGAAAGAATTGTAAAGCCAAAGAAAAGAAAGAAAGAAGTGAAAAAGGGGTTGACAATATGTCCTACAAATAACTGTAAGGCAATGAAAGTTTCTGGTCTTAATTGTTTGGGATGCATAATGACCCCAAAATATGAACATACATATGGATAATTACTGAAATAGAAAGCAAATGCCCCCTATCCCTCACCCTGGAAGAGCCTAAATTGTGGCAAAACATTGTTGATATTAAAACACAAAACATCTGACTTTAGCCACTGGAAGTCCGGCATGAAAAAACCAAACAAACAATCCCCCAACAAACCTCTGCTTTATCAATGCAACAAATAAATTGAAAAAACACTGGGGAAAATAAATAATTTGAGTAGCACATGAATGAGGAAGACAATAGAAAACACAGCCTGCTTAAGATTATTAAACTGACTTAGAAACATAGGTTCCAGAAGCCTGTCTTCTACTAGCTGTATTTTCTTACTCTGAGTTGCAAGGGAGCTACACATCACTTACAGTATGACCTTTTCACATGAAAATCGATGACTACCTGATTTAATTTTAGATATTTTAAAAGCAGAGAAAATCACAAGCATGTATCAGAACCTTCACAGCTGTATACTACAAAACACTTGTTTCTCAAGTCCTCTTTACAAAACATTTTCCTCCAGCAACCCCCACTGAGTCACTACTAAGTTTTACAATGTTCTAAAAGTCCTTAAAATTGCCTTTTGCTGGATCAGCTTTTGAGAGCAAGCTACAGCCCAGAAAAGAAGATGACACTTGTTTCTTACCTGTAACGTTTTCCCCAGACCCATACAGTGAGCAAGAATGCATCCAGATCCAGGAGATGACTTTGTTTTTTTTACAGATTCGCAACAGCAATCCCACATGAACTGAACACCTGAAGAAAATTATTGAAAATATTTGATTCTGCCTGAGCGTGGAGAATTAGCTCATTTTGAGGACCCTTCCAACTTTATATTTCTAAGGTTCTTTACTTTTACAAGTACTATGTATTGCTGATCTCATTCACTTTTGTTCAGATGTTCCAAAAATAAAGCATTAAACCTGACATTCTGGCATTTGCCTGCCAAGAGTTTTTCTTATGATTCTAGTTCAGGTTGCATACGGTGCTGTGCCAGCAGAGGGGAAAAAAAATAATATATCTATATATATAATTTAAAACTCTCTTTCCTTACCATCTACTTGGTGTGGTTTCAGTCTGGTAACTATACTCCTGTGAACCTGCACTAGTGGTTCTTTGGTTTCCTCATCTTCGTCTAAAACCAGCTTAGTTGTAATGGGACATTTCAGAGGTGAAGCATCTTCTATCTCTATCACCTGTAAGGAGAAATGGGGCATCACAGGAATACTTCACACGTGAATACCACCAAGCATTTGACAGACACTAGCTTTAGCAAAACTAGAAGTCAAAATTTATTTAGTAAAGAAAAACCTTAAATCCTTTGCTACGCATCACAACTTACTTTGGGAGAGTGCTTTTCCCCAGCAGAAGTAAAGCAGGAAGCAACTGAAACAGCTTTCTAAAGATCTCAGCAGTCTTAAATAAAACTTACCAATGTTAACCTGCAGGGGACTACAAATAAAACTTGTGGCTTACAAGGCTACATAAAAGTACTTTTAAAATTACTTACCAAATTAAATTGAGGTAGGAATACATAATCTTTAACATCATCAACAATTCAACTTCCTAGCACTTCGCAAAGGAAACAGAACATACCTCTCTCAGTTTCACTCTCTCCCGTTCCCTTTCTGCTATACGTTTTCTTCTTTCTTCTTCTTCTTTAAGTGCATTTTGTGTTTCCGTTCTAAGCTTATCATCTTTAATAATTTTCCTTATTTTCTTCCTGCCTTTCCCAGGAGATTTTGAATCATCGTTGTCCTCGTTCTCAGAGTTACTCTATTACAAATTAAATAAATTAAGTATTAGCAAGAAAATTATGGCACAGACCATCAAGTCCTTCATTTTCAGACAAGCTCCCAAAAATGTTTATGTACACAGATGGAGTTCAGCTCATAAGAAAAAAAGATACTTTTTTGTAAAACAAGTTAGCCAGCATGACAAAAGAAGCACCATCTTAATGACAATGTATTCTGAGATAGTAGATGTAAGCCCAGCAGTGCAAAGGCAGTACTGAAGGTACTGTTATAATTTGATAGTAACTAATGACTATTAGTAAAGAACTACTATTCTATTCTAGTGATGCTAGGTCAGATCAGCTATCACCTACTCCACACAGGAAAAGAAACTAACACTAGGAAAGCCTGAACCTACTATTTGTGTCACCTCCTGCACTTAGATTCAAAATTCCATTTATTTAAAAGATATCACGCATTTTTATCAAGATCTAGACAAGAAATGGTTTGAGTTAAACAGTGTTTTTCTCCACAATGGTGCCATTTTACATATTTTAGCACTGAATTAACATTGAAAGCAGTTATAATTTTCACTGTACTGTGTACAGAGCTGTCTGAGATACCCAAGTCCCTGAGCAGCGGGTGGAAGAGACAGGAGTTCCTTTTCCCATGTATTAATTCAAAACATGATGCAGTACCTTATTGTTGTTTTCACTTGAAGAATCTTCTTGAACCTTTATACGCCTCCGTTTCTTTTTCTGTTTGTAACTGCGCTGGTTTTCTTCTGCCTCAGCTTTCTTGGCAGATCTATTAAAAAAAAAAAAGCAGTCTTACTGATTAACGAAAATAATTCATTGCCTCACTGAAAAACAATGACAAAACCAGTACATGAACTACATTGCTAACAACAGAATATACACTCCTTTTGTGCAATCAGGGGTTTACTTCCAAATTCCTTCCTCCCCCTCAACTCACCGGACATGCGTAGCAACAGTCTATTCCAGACAACTTTGAAGAAGCTCAGAATTGTTAAGTATTCATTTTCTAGTGCAATCCACCATTCCTCAACTGACATTGACATATTTGGTGTAAAAGTGTTAATTTTTTGTTGATCATTTTCAGTACAAACTCAAAATTCTCACATTTGCTGTGAAGATAATCAGCAGATACCAAATTATAGACAAGTATCATCAGAGGTTTTCAGGACTGATGCAAAGTCTTTAACTTTTACCATCTCACTGCCTAAAATGCACTGTTAAAAACCTAAACCCAAACACAGGATAAGCATTGTTAAATTTTATTTATACCTTGTTCTTGGACGTTGGTCATCTTCAGACTCGCTGACTTCTTCGCTAACTGCAGATTCGTGAAACTCGGAGTCATTTGAATCATCACTGCTCACTTTAAAAATAAAGTATGATTTCACACTGAATATTAGTGCAACATTACACATCTTCTAATTATACAACAAACTGCTTAAGATCAACAAGCACTGCAAAAGTTCATTTCAGACAGTATGGGACCCATGAAACAAACTAACAAAGGGTATAGAGGAGAAAAGCTTAACACATCAGCACTAGCTAAGTCCTGATAGATGGCATATTATGCCACAAGACTTGAGGTCTTTATGCATTAATATATCTAAGTATAGTACATGAGCAAATGACAAAGCATTACATTAGAAAATGTCCCGTTCCAAAGACAGCAGGTGAGGATGAGAGAACACAATGGGCAACACCACAGAACTTCAGGAAACAAAACATGATTTGTAGTTAAACACAAGTTTGTTTCACACGTTTTAGATGTAATTTTATAATCATGCTTCACAATACAGGCAAACAACCCATATTTACTAACAACATATGCAATTATATTCCTGTATTTATGGCTTGAAGTTTTTCCAGGTAATGCATATTTAAAACTGACTCAAAAGACAATTAAAAATACTCCTGAACTAGCAGCATTAGGTAATACTTCCATAACTACTTTTAGGAGCTACCACTGGCATTTATAGGGAATTAAGACCAGCATGTGTTTTAGTACCTTTATAATTTCAGTTTGACCTTGAACACAGTGGAAAGCTTAACTGGTTTATGAGCAGCAAGGCTTAAAACAAGGATCATTTTACAAACAGGGGGAAATTTAATATTAATAACACAGGGTTAACAAACAGCAAGTTGAAATATATTGTTCTTCTTGAGACTAGTGAACTTAGAAGACTTAGACTAAAAAGTACTGTGCACTCTTACTTCCACCAGCCATGAAACACCATCAGCATCTACACTGACCCTCTTGGCAGGAAGCATTTATCTTCACTATTGCTCCCCTCCTCTGCTCCAAACTATTAAATGCAAGGGGCTGACAGATTCTTTGTTCTTGTGTGCAACAATGAAAATGGAAACTCCAAGTCAAGCATCATTTCACAGTGCCATCTGGTGTTCAATTAAAGCTTGCAACATTAAAATTCTAGGATGGAGACATTTCTGATGCACAAGGGCCTACTGACAGTCCAAGTTAAAAACAGAAATTACATAAAGGACAAGATTGATCTTCACCAATCAGACATACTGGGCTTGCCTCTGTTATTCAAGATTAATATGCTAAAAATCAACAAGATTAATCTAATTCAGAGGATACAAGTGAAGAGAGCTGCACTGGTATTCAACATTTTACATAAAACTATTTATCAAACATAAATAAGAACTCTAGATCTAATCCACAAGTTTATACAGAGATTTTTAAATTATGGTGTTTCAGATCTCCATTCCCACACACTTTGGTCTTATTTTATAGAATCAAGTACTTTTTGTGTCAAGAAACATTTGGGTTATGTACCTTTCCTCCTATTTCTGCGCTTCCCTTCTTTTTTTTCTTTTGGTTTCACCTTTTTCTCCTCACCAGACTCTCCGTCACTCACTGTCAGCTTGTGCCTCAGCAGTCTGTGTCTGTATCTAGGCTTCTTGGATTCCTCTTCCTCTTCCTCTGAATCCGATTCAGAATTATCTTCCTTTTCATTCTCTTCTGTCAGAGATAAGAGTCAGTACAAACATGCACATGGGTCATTTTTTTCCAATTTAAATATGGCAAGAATTAAAATCTGAATTAACTTAGGCTAAATGCTGAGCTTTTCCAGGAAATTATAGACAACCTAGCATTGTTCCCTCGTATTTTTAAGTATTTTACACTGCCTGAACATATGGAATGTCTGTTCCAATGACTGTAACTGTTAGTCAAATCTCTACCATGCCTTTTTATGTTTTATTAGTCTACACAGATTATTCCTCACAAACCCTCAGGACTTCAGAATTCATTACAAAAATCAAGACTACTAACCAAAAAAAACCACTTACAGAAGAGTAAAAGAGATTATAATCCTCATGATCATGTACACTGGCCTCTATTTGGCAACTGCCTATCAACATCAATGACTTTTTTGTTGAAAACTGAAGGAACTAATCACTATGATCTTCCCAAGTGACCTTTGAAATCACAACAGGCGCTTCAGCACCACTTTTCCCAGGTGCTTTTTGGTGCTCACCATCATCTCCTGTGTTTTCATTTTGCTTTCCAGTTTTCTTTTTCCTTTCATCCGATTCATCATCTGAAGATGCATCCTCATCAGAGGAAAGATTGGCTTTGATTTCTTCTAAAAGCATTTTCTTGGCAATTCTTTGAAGTAAAACAGAAAAAACTATTTATTCCATTGTTCAAGCACATCTATGAATGATAAGTGTAATCCTATACCATTCAGAACTTCAAAAAAAGGGTTGAAAGCTGAACAACAAAAAAAAAGACACATGATGAAAAGTCATTGTGGTAAGACAGGATACAGCAGAAAAACATCCCATGTTAAATGTAACGTGTTAACTTGCTTTTAAGAGAGCAAATCTAGCTAATGCTTCTTAAAAAAAGAAGTTTCATGCTTGAGAGCAAGACTGGAGATAGCTATAAACTATACAGCCTTCAACATTTCATTTTATTCCTGGCCTATTTGGATGGACCCTTGTCAGTTCTGGGATAGGCACCTACATGAACTCTAACTGTAACAAGAACATGAGATGCTGCAGACCAAATCCTAATTCTCCAATCATTCCTCCCCAGAAATGGTTAACATGCTTACTTGATTGAAATCCATGAGATTAATTTCCTGAGGCACTGACTCTACTTGACTAGCATACATGTAAACAGTAACAGCTTTAAAAACAGTGGGTTTAAATGCATGTTTTAAACAAGGAGAAAAAGATTATCACAATATAAACAACAACAAAAAGAACTTATTACCCTTCCTCTACATAGCTTGCTCTCAGCTGTGTCACCACTCTAATTGCCAGGGCCCACCCTACTGCAAAAGAGATGCTGCAGGAATTGAAGCAACTCATCATGTCTCAAGGTGAGCTAAGTGCCTCGTATACATTTACGTATACATTCAGAAATACTAGTTTCCATTTCATGGTTGTCAATTTTAAATGAAGATTTCCCCCCCCCCCCCCAGGTCAATTCTGGTCTGTCTTGCCCTTCAGGAGAATTAATGTGTAATGTACATACACGGGGAAGGTTTTATACCAGTCAAAACAGTGGCTGAAAAACCATGAAACTGAACCACAACCTGGGCTTCACTTGAGAATGGCAAAGGAACAGGGACCTCTTAACTACAGCTTCTTATACAGTAGAAAAATCAAGCTGTTACTTTCATGAAGCCCTATAAGCTTGGTTTTAAAGAATGTGTATTTCACTTTTCAGCATGTAACGTGTCCCTAAAACAAAGGAACTCTTCAGAGGGGACTTTCCCAAGGTATCCATCCTAACACTTCACACAGAATTTTCTGTATTTTCAGTGGCAGTATATTTTCCAAAAAAATTCTAACACTAATGTATATTCAACTATTATTAAAAGATGGAAGTAATAATGGTTTCATAAACATTTAAGATTGCTCAGTGAGTCACCAACTATCTATCAGCATCCAAAACACCCCCCCCTCTTTTGAGAAATGGTTTGTCAAGAAATAGCTGATTAAAACTTTAAAATGCAGTAGTCTTGGTAAGTTCTAATTCCATATATATCAGCAGATCACAGTGTGAACCCAGTGAAAACTTACTAAAGTCCATAGATAAGTTAACATCCTCTTCCAAATGTTTTTTGCATTAAGTTCTTCTAGAGGATTTGGAAAAAGGACTTTGTTGTTGGTTTTTAAACCCACCGCATCATGTATAATACGAACAGGAATAAATAGCTTCTTATATAAGAAAATAACACTCTATTTCTTCCATCTCTTAATGGTCAGAAGAGCTTTTTCTTCCAAATGAAACTGCATGGAATATCACAGGTTAGCTTCTCTTCAAAAGCTTTTAGTGTAAATTTTTAACCCTGAATCCTACTCCAGGAAATGCAGAGAGCAGCAGTTTGGCTGCTTATCTTGTTTAAAAGAATAACAATATCACCACCAAGGTTTTGCTTTGGAAGAAGGGAAATAAGGAGAAACACTAAAAAGAAGTGCAAAATTTTTAAATTCAATTGTGAAAGTATTGCCTAGTAATATTGCCTTTGACTTAATTTGGATTGTCCTCAATTGCATAAGCAAAATTAACACAGCTTGTACGTGGATATCAATACTTACCTTTCATACAAGTCACCTCAAAAAATGGAGTTACAGATTTTTAAACGAAGGTTGACTTTGGTTCTTAACAAAAGACGACACGCGTTTTTATTTGTTCTTTTATGAATTATTTTTTTTAAGGGGGGAAAAAAAAGCAAATGCATCATTCACCTAAAAATAGCATGCACAAAATCTACTATCCACAAATAGAAGATGCTGTTATTTTCCTACTAATCATCACCATAATCACTAACCAGACTGGGTAAACTTATTAGTTTCTAATTAATTATTTACAATATTGATTTGTTATTGCTTTTGTACTCTAAGATAGAAAATTAGGCATATTTTTAAGCTAGGGTAAGGATTCAAGCACTCTGAATCAAACTAAGACAGAACTGTTCATATAGTGACAAAAGTGATATTCTCTTCAATGCATTCTGCTGGTACAATGTTGGGCTAAAAATGTAAGATGTTGTTGAGACAGTCAGAATTTAAAAGATTCCTATTTTTAATGTAACTACCTATCTGATAGGAATTAAAAGTGTAAACAATATCAGAACCAAACAGATTAAGTCTTGTAAACAGATCTGACAAATGACTGATGTAACAAATGGCTTATATGAATGAGAATAAATTGAGTACAGGACTCTTGAAATTGGTTTGAAGTTAAATGATATGTGGCTCAGGATAATGTATCACATTTCTATTTTAAGATATAAACCCATTTGAAGTCACCAGGTTTCTCAGCTAAGAAACTTTGTATGTTAGCTTTAACATTTTAATATTTGCATTAACATCAAACTGCAAGTACCAGGAAAACCAACCTAAGACAGTGTGAAAACTCCCTTGCTCCCATTCTTTCACAAAAACCCATGGAAACCAAAGATTAACATTTACTTGAGTCAAGGACATAAAAGATATTCTTGGCTAACCAGATGTAACAGTCGAACACTATAAACAAATTGAATGAGAAGCACAGAGAGCTGTATGACCTTCAGCCCAGGACTTCAGGTAGCAAATAAAAACAGTAAGAAGAAAATCCTTGCATTTCATTCATTTCTGCCACTGATCTGCTGTGACCTTGACCATGTCATGTTGCCTGGCCCCACTCCACCTTATCTAAACATACGGTGAGATTTGTATGAAGGACATTTTCCCAACATATATTTAAACACTGCCTTACAGAATGGGACTGTGATCTCAACCAGGACACACAAACCCAGCTCTAGAATAAAATAACAGTATATATGTATAATTTTATATAAATCAGGATTTACATATATTTCACCTTTGTAAGAATGACACCACCAACAATATACATTTAAAAATAATGAATTGGTTACTATGTATGTTTTTACTTATGTTAAAAGAAAACATTTTTAAAAAGAGATAGGCAACTGGGGTTGCTTAGTCTCAGTACAGGACTACTTTAAATTATCTTTCAGACATTTCAGCAAAAATGGAATAGTAGGTGCAGCCTCTCACGATGTGGAGTTAGGTCCATGTGACAATTTGCACCATTCTTGTTCATGAATTTTAGAGTGCTAACATAATGGACTCATATATAAATTGTCAAAAATCTTGGTGAGGCAATGCTGCCACTGTGAAAATAATTTTTCTTCTTAAAAATTCCTAATTTTAAATATTATTGTGACATACTATTACTAATTAGATTATATCAACTCGCATGTAGCATTCCTAAATATCTACTAATTATATGTAGAAATAAGATTGCCCAAAACAAGCCCTTGGGCATGAGAGGACCTTTTTATGCGGCTAATAAAAGCCACTATTCTTCCAGCTAGGGCACTACTGAATTAAGTGGGCCTTTGGTATATTACTAAAAAATTTAGAACTATTTAAAATTTTTTTTAAGGGACGAATATTTGGATGAAATGTCATACATGTTTTAAAAAAAAAGAATAGTGAAAACTGCCAAACACCTTCTTCTAAATACTGTACTGGCTTTGTTGAAACAGTCTGATTTTCAAGCTGTCAGAGTTGTATTAAATTAAATGCTTGGACAAGAAAAACGTTTTACAAAAATTTATTGCAACCATCAAATACTTAAAGGCATTCTGCATTAAATACACTATTAACTTCTTAATGAACAAACTACTGCAAACATATTAAACAGTACCATTTAAAAGATCAGAAGGACCAATAATAGGTAATTACACAACATAAGATGAAAGCATACAGCACTGTATGTCATATTATGACCCACTTGGATATTGCATTCTGGCAAAGATGAGTTCAAGACTATTAATATTCACGTCATGCACATCCAAAGGTATGCAAATAACAGAACATCTAAACTAGAGACTTGCAAACATGAGAGTTCCCACACTACAAATACCCAATAGGTACTACATACCCTCTTTGGCCTGGAAGAAAATAAGCAACTTCTCTGAATAGTAGGTGAACTATTTAAACACTTTGTGTTGAGTAAACAGAAGAACAAACTTTTAACTCCTTTAAATTTGTTCCATCTTTTTACATTTTATATAGCTGATTTTAGTGCCAAGTACAACGCGTGATGAATGTCAAATTCGACTGCAGTTACCAGTTTAACATGTCTGAAGGTTGACAAAACTGTTTATTGACAAAATATCTCCTCATCTCATAAGTATGTATTCAAAATATCCCCTAAATAAAAACTACAACAAAGATTCAGCTTAAAAAGAAAGTACAGAAACCGATTTTTAAAGCCCAAATTAATTTTACTGATTCGTTAGCAATTGGGTTAACTCATTCCCCAGTGCAGCTCTCAATAATTAAGATCTATCAGTGACATTTGTATGGCAAACACTCAACTTTGACAAAAGTGTATTGGTTTAGTTATCAACCAGAAACACTTAAGAAACAAACCAAAAAGAAAAAAAAGAAGGAAGAAAACTAAAAAAAACAAAACAGGACTAAAATTAAAGCATCATTTTGAAAAAGTCCTGTATCCCCTGTGTTTACATGTTCTGCTTATGAACCTGTGCTGTCAAGTCACTACAGAGCATCTTTCTTTAAAAGATGAATTATTTCGTTCAATTTGATGACTGAAAATAAGCAAGAACTACATCAGCAGCAACACTGTGATGCCAAACTGAGATCCTTGAAGGATACGGAACAGTATTTTTAAAATTTACTTCAGCCACAGATCAGAACATTCAACTCTGTGAAATGAAGATACCACACTCTCAACTAGTGAGGCTCAGAAGCAGAAAGAGACTCCATCAGCAACTGTGCAAAGCTATGAAGCTGGTCCCATACATGCTATGTGGCCAAAAAAAAAAATCAGTTTCTGAAATACTGTACAAAAAGTCGTGGAACAGCTCTTTAGTCTAACTACAGTAATGTCCAAAAAGAAACTGTGGCTCATAATGGAGCAATACTTCATGTTGTGCATTCACTCTTTAGGAAACAAAGCTAATTTTGAGAACTACAATGGTACTGGAAAAATATGACATCTCTTAACTAACTCTATCTTACGTAGATTCAGTTTTATTCAACTTGAAACTGAAGCAATACATATAAGCCAGAATTCTGAAAATATCTATGCAAAGACTTAAAATTTCTCTGTGTGATTAGTCTCTTTGATACCAGTTGAGCCTATGCACAGTGCTTGTAAAATTAGGGCCTTAACTACCACACGAGTCACTTCAGGAACTCTTCAGTGGATTAAAACTCAGTTTAACTAAGAACTGAAAATACCTACTACTGTTTTCTCCACATTTGTGTCTTCTCTTTATTGAGAAAAGGTGTTTCAATTAAAAAAGAAAATTATGTAACAGTAATAACCAAGTTAAAACTGAAAATGTTTTAGCACTGCGTATTGCACAGATGCAAATGTTTACCTTCAATTCATGAAACTACCTGAAAATTCACATTTCTCAGAAGTAGGTTGGTAACCTGCCAGAATGGAATACTTCTCCCACCACCTCACGCTTTTAATGGGAACATGAAATGGACAGTGCTGCAGTGCATTTATAACACACCCTATGCAAGGTGTGTTAGCTAACACTTCTAAAGGCTTTCTTTGCTTTTCGGGATTTTGGCCTCTGTTTTCTGGCCCCTTGTTCAGACTTGCGGGAAGCCCGTGAGCGAGTCTTTACAAGGCAGGCAGTCATGGGTTTCACAACCTGCTTGCTCTTCCGTTGCGCCGGTTTGCGCCCACGCCTAGGGTGTGTTATAATCTTTTTTAAGTCCTTACAGATGGTATCATACCTATTCTCAGGATCGTCGTCATCATCATCTTCCTCCTCCTCCATTGGGACAGCCCTTGATTTAGTCTCTCCTTCATCTCCTGGGGGAGGAAGGGGAAACAATAAAGGAGAAAACGTGAACGATGAATACAAGGAAAATCAGTGATAAACAACACAGCACGTGAGCTCTGTCTCCATGAAGAATCCCCATATAAAACAGCTTGGGAATACTCACTCACAAAAGTCAGTTACCTATCTTGACACCTAAAAATAAGCACTTTTATCAACAAAAGTATCTCATTTTTCAAGCAGCACCTACATTATGCTTCCTATGACACACAACGTGCAGTTCTTTCCTCATTACATACCATCAAGTTATTTTTTTACACCTGGCTGAACTGAAAACAATTCAGATGATTTCTCACACACTCCCAGGCCTTTCCCCTCTCTGTTCTCTCATTCTTTAGACTTGCATATAAGTCAGCCAGATCTGCTGGTTAGTGAAATGAAGCTTAGGAAAAGAGACCTCAAAATCCTAATGAACTGAGAGATCCCCTCATTCATAATTTCTGCCTGTGGGGAGCAGACTGTGGCTGTCAGAGGCTTGCTCCAAGTCATTTTAACCTACACTGGTCCTGAATTACAACTAGCCAGATGTCTGACAGGACTGTGTAAGAGCTCATCACAAGAAGTCCTTTACTCTTGAGCTTAAACAGAAGTATCCTGTTGGTTAAACCAGATTCTAAGTCTCACTGAATGATCAATATAGATATGATCAGCCTCAAATACAGAAAAGACTCCTTTATTTATTCACCTATTAAATCAAAAGCAATAAAGGGCAAGTTCACCTCCTCTTAAAATAATGTAACAAAGGCAGATTCTCATAGCCTCATACAATAACAAAGGCTGGAAGAGACCTCTGGACATAATCTCCAACTCCCTCCTCAAACCAGAGCTGGTAGGAAAAAGGAGAAACACTCTGTTTAAATTAAAATCTGTGTGTCGTGTTCGTTTCGTTTGGGATGTCCCTCCTGCTACCTTTATAAACATATTGCTGCTTTATTCATTTTTTGTTTAGTCACGGCTTTGCAAACTATTGTTGGCTCAGATACAGACAAGTCACGTACAGAATGTTCTGTGAAACACCATTAGAAGCAAACAAATAGGAAACAATTTCCCTGTCAAATTCAAAGAGCAAGCAAGTTTGGTTTTTCTAGTTGAAAAGTCATTCACTAAAAATGTGTACTGTCCATGCAATGTAAAAACTACTCTTCTTTTTTAAGTTCTTTAAAACCAAGTGTTTCCACTCAGTAGTTGCTGCATTTCTTTCTAATTTTCTAAAGGTACAAGACACTGATGAAGTAGCTCTACCTTGGCAAGAATTATTGCTATTAAATCTGCTAAGAAAACTCTAAGTGATGAGAGATTTCTGTTAACTGACACCAGCTGCTCATGGATCTCATGTTGCTACATGGGCCCCATGACCCACAAAGACTACCTATGTGATTTTTAAAGCATGTACCACACCACCACATGTCTTCCCAGCTATCTCTGGTGCACAACCACGAGCTGACAAATTTGTTCAGTAGATACCTACTGCTTAAAACCAGTTTCTGCTAAATAGCACCTGGGCAGCCCAAAGAGAGGAGCAGGCTTTTGAAAGCCGTGCTGCCAGGCAATACCTGCTGGTGTTACAGACTGTGACTTCTCATGCCTCTCCAGTCCCAGCAACACCCTTTGTGCCACAAGGGACAAGCTGCACAAATTGAAATGGGTGTTTCCAAATCAGCATCAGTACACTCAACTGCCTGAAAACATTTAAATGTATGTTACCTACTTAGGAATATTTTCACTTCTAGATTATTAAATGTCAACCAAATCTTATCAATACACTAAGAGGGAATTTGTAAGACATGTGGATGAAGGTTTTTGCACACCTGACGACTGACAAAATCCTGTATCAGCAGACAGCATTAAGTTTTCAGTCACTGGCATGATTTTCTGCTCATCACTGCTTCCATCCCCTGTCGAGTTCTGTTCATCGTTTTCTTCCTTATCAGATGAGGAAGAGGAAGTGACAACCACCTTCTTTTTTGACACTTTCTTTTTTAAGGTACTCTTTTTATTTTCTTTCACTGACCCTCTTTTCATCTTTTTCTTACTGTCTTCATAAGACTCCTCATCAGAAGAGGATAATGAGTCATTCTGCTCTTTCTTGGAAATTTTCTTTTTGTGACTTATTTTTTTCTTTTCTTTAGTTTCAGGTTTTTTTTTCCTCTGCACTGCATCTTCAGAAGAACTCTCCTCTTTTAGGGGAGATTTCTCAGCATCAGAGGAGAAAACAAGCTGCGCTCGTTTAGCTACCCTCTCTCTCAAATTCCTCCTTTTCTTTTCTTTAACCACTGGTTCCTTTTTACTTTTGTCATTCTCAGAAGAATTACAACTTCCTTTCTCTGGAGACAGCTTTTCAACATCAGAAGACGAATCGTCTTGCTCTTTCTTGTAACTTTTCTTTTTCAGTTTCTCAGATCTCTTCGCTTTGCTTTCTGATCTTTCCACGTTCTTGAATCTCTCTTTGGAAGAGTCAGAATTGTGCTCTTTCTTTGCAGGTTTCCCAGCACTGTCTGAAGAAGAATCTTCCTGTGCCTTTTTCTTTTTCAAATCCTTGCTCTTCTTACCTTCAGTTAGCTTTACACCCTTGGGAGAACTCTCCTTTTTCTCCACTGAAGACTTCTCAACATCAGAAGACTCATCATGCTCTCGCTTCACAGTTTTGTCTTTTGAGTCTCTGTTCATCCTTTCCTTAGCAGCTGACCCCTTCCCAATTTTCTTCTCTTTAGAAGAATGATTAACCTCCTTCTCTGGGGAAGACTTTTCAGCATCGTCATCTTCAGAAGATTTCTCTCTCTGTTTCTTCAAATTTGTCTTTCTCTTATTTCTTACTTTTTCCCTCTGCTCTTCTTCAGAGGAATCATAACTATCTTCTTTTCGTGAGTATTTTTTCTTAGCTTTTTTTGCGGACTCAATTTTGCTCAAAATTTTTATTTCTTTTTCTAACTCAGAATCGTAGTTTGAAGAATCTGAGTAGTTTTGTCGTTTCTTTTTAGCAGCAGCGGAATTTTTAGTTGATTTGCCCCTTTCGGCATCTACATCTGAACCAGAGCTGGAACTTTTTCGTTTTCGTTTTCCGTTTTCATCCTTCACTGGTTGACTCTTCAGAGAATCTGAAGTCTTCTGATCATTTGCTGGTGCTTCACTATTGCTTTCGATGTCTGAAGAACTGTGACTCATCATAGCTACTTCTTTAAGAACAGCTGGCATCTCATCAGAATCTGAGCTGTGATCTACGTATGGTGCTTTTGATTTAGAAAGTTTGTTAGGGCTCGGACCATCCACGGTACTGTCGGAAGAATTTCTTTTATCGTTTTTCCTCCTTGGTTGTTTGGATGATTTTCTCTTACGTTTTTCATTACACGTGTCATTGCTGTCTTCTTCTGAATTGGATGTCAAAGGGCTTTTGTCTGTTTGGCGCCTCAGAGGAGTGGTCTTTACCCGTGGTGATCTCCTGAGATCAGATTCCTCTACGGGTGAGACAGTATCGTTCTCCGTGGAAGGGTCACTGCCAGGATTATGATTTTGTTTTACAGAATCACAGTTTTCTGATTCAGGTATTACATTAACATCCTTACTTTCCTTCTCTAGATTGCTGTCTTGATCTTCAGCTTTAACTGTAGACTCTGAAAGGGTGACAGGAGTCAATTTTACAACCAATTCTTTTGTTCCTCTAGCTGACAATTTTAACTTGGTGCCACCTTTGGTATCTTTTACAGCAGTGTTCAATTTTGCATTCGAATTTGGAGTCTCGTGATCTGTTCCTGTATTTCCACTGTCTTGCTCATCTGATGTAACCTGAATCTCCATAGCAGATTCTAGAGTCTCAAAAATATCTTCGGGAACAGATGAGGGAATGGACACTATATCCATGTCTAAAGCCTCTGTACTATTCGGTTCATACTGAGGTTCTTCCTTTTTGCCAGACTTTTTATCTTCGCCTGAAGTACGCTTGTTATCTGTTTGTTCTGCTGTTGGAACACTTTGATCCATGGGTTCACTGTCAGGCTGTTCTGATGCAACCTTTTTCGGTGTCTTTACGGTGTCATCTTCTTTTAATGCCACATGTTCCTTTCCTTCATCTTTTTTCACCTCATTTTTTTCTGATCTAACATCAGGTTTTTTGTCTTTGGTATTTTTATCTTTGATTTTAACATTCAAAGCTTGAATCTCCAGGTTCAGACCTTCTTCTAGTGCCAGATGAGCTTTTTTCATGTCATTCAACACAGATTTAAAAGCTTTCAGCTGACAAAGTTGCAAAGTTGGGCTTATTTCCACATTTTCTGCAGCATTTTTCAAAAAGCTTACAAAGCGAGAATTGAGATTTGCTGTAGTTTCAACCAGCTTTTTTGTTTTCTTAAGCAAGTCTTTCGGCACCATTAGTGCTTTATAAGAATATGTCAGTGAACCTGAATATGAATCATCTAGTTTTTTTTCTTCACCATTACAGTTTGAATTATTTCTCTTTGGAGAAAACTTGACTGTATGGTCATATATTTTACTTTTTTCACTTTCAACTCTAATCTTTTTTTTGTTTTGTTGCAGTAACTGTTCTAAATTTTCAAAGACACTGTCGCATGCAGTGACCAAGTCCAACAAAGGCTCTGGATGGCAAATGTAGCAGTGCCACTGGTTATTTTCATCCAGAATAGTCGATAGCTCCTTTCGACCCAGGTTGCGCAAAATGCACTTTTTACAGAAGGCGTTATGGCAAAAGTCACAGCAAATCAGATTTCCACCTTCAGCACACCACCTGGAACGAGACATAAGAAATACAAGAGTCTGATCTTCATATCCACAATGTGACAAATTTGAGAAGTTCGCAGATTTTTCTCTATTTGATATCTGCATTTTAAAAATTTAGGTGATAAACAGGTATCCATTAATTGAAAATGTTATTAAAAGCACAACTGAAAAGCACTCAACTGAGATTGGAAAGAGTCAGAAAATTAAGGTATCAGATTAACAGTTCACAAAGCTAAAATGGTCAGTAATACTCAAACACAATTTCCATATCAGTTTAAAATGAAAAAAAAACTAATTAAATTTTATTTTACAGGTTTCTCTGAGAAATATATATACACAAATACTTCTTTTATTTTACAGCAAAACAACTTCGCTTAAGCCTTTCTAGCCTTAATGGGTGTATTACTACTGCAGGCACATATGATCTATGTCTAAATTGTACAGTCTTTGATAAAGTCCTGAAAAGTGGCTGACAGGTAAGCTCACAGGCATCAGAGACTGCACAATTTTGACTGGATTACACGTTTAAGTGTTTGACATAAGGACAGAGGAGTACTTTAGTATTTCAAAAGTGGGAGATGCATCTGGAAAACTAAGTTTCTCTAGCTCACAGGGTTTAGAATGTCACATTCTATCCCCACCTTTAAATTATTTGTTAAGTGGCATTCTATTTAGTTAAAAATGTGACATCTTACAAGTGTTTGCTATTGGATTTCTTTATAAAACATTTTCCTGTTAATTATTAAAATAATCAAATATTTACAAAACCCTAGGGTTGAGTATTTCTTGGTGAGGAACAACTACTGATTAAGCTCTTATGTACTGGTCTTTATCTGTCAATAATTTCATTATTTCAAGTAAAATAATCAAAACAAAACAGAAGATCATGGGTGTTACTTCAGGTTTTGTACACTCACCTACACTGTTCATCCATTCCATCTGAATCACGGCTAATGTCATCGCTCATGTAATACTTGTAGCAAGTCTGTAAAGAAAGAGATGGGGCAAGGAATTTTTCATTAAATCTCAACAGGACTTCAGTAATCCATATGATTTCAGCATGTAGAAGAAGCAAGCCATTAAAAGCAGCAGCTGCAAGGTATTCAGCATTCTAACCCTTTTACATCTGTGTTCATCTAAAAAACATTTTCCATAGATATAACAAATCCTAAACCATGACTTCCTATTTAGATGGCTCAAAGTTTATTTTAAAATTAAATAGGCTTTTGTTTCATGGCTGAGTATTTATGTATTTTAGAACATCAACTGAATGTTTCTGTTCAAATCTGTAAGTTTTTTCCATCTATTTCCTAGGTAAATCAACAGCACATCTTCCCCGACACAATTAATCCTACACAAATTACAATTTTCAGCTGTGTGTTCTTTATGTTAGCAATCAATCCCATAAATATTTAAGTCTCCAGTATACATAAAACATCCTGATGTCAACATCAAGGCTCAATTTCCAGGTGCAAACTACGCAGTTCAACTGAAAAATTGGCAATAGGAAGAAAAAAATACCCACAACTCAGCTAGTAGTAGCAGTGGCTACTACTAGTGCTGAATTCTTTAAACCAAATTTTGAAGGTGTGGGTTTTTTTTCCCAGTTGCTAGTAAATAAAGTTCTCACAGACTTGAAGCCTCACTTTGAATGGGGACTAATACAAGCTATTTGCTAAATCCTGTCCTTTTAGTCAGTGACTCAGTGAATTCAGAATCCAGAAGAGGTTTCAGCACCTGAATTTTAAATGATGATGCCCCTATACCTGGAACACAGTTATACATCTGTTCAACTAAACTAAAACTAACAGCAACAAAAATGTAAGAGCTGATAGTTTGACTATAAATGTTCCATCAAGTGTCTAAGAAAAATAGCTTCCCAAGCCTGGGACTGTTTCCATAAGAAGGAGAAAAAACAGGCAAGAACTAGGCACAGAAAGTAAAGGAAGACAGTGAGTATGCAGATCAGGGACTTCCATTCCTCCGTGTCACATTAACAAAAGGCCATGTTCAATTAAAAAAAGGTAGAGAAAATTGATGGGAAACAACATGTGATATAATTAACCAGCAGAGCTCAGTCAAAAGCTGCTACTGAACTCAACACCCTAAACAAGTTACAGAAATGAACCAGGTAACTTGCATGCACTGCAAGAACACGTACAGCTATGTGTTAAGGATTTTCAAGTGCAGGAACAAGAGTTAGGACTCCAATGAAAATTGAAAACAGTCAACTTGTAAGCTGATTTTTGTAAAGTTTTATAGAAGAAATCATAAATTTTAGCAGTCCAGGAGCTCGAAAGTGAAACTGAGATGGCTTTGAAGCTACTTCTCCACTTCTTGTTCCACGTTAGTTTGCACACAATGCTTTATCAGGAGATCCAAAATTGAAACTGCTCTTATAATACAGTATGGGTACACAGAAATTTCAGACAGATCATGTAACACAAAACAATTAACTAAAATTACAGCCTTAAAACTATAAAAATAAATTACAAAGAAACCACAATGACTTTCACTGTGGTATAAGAAAACAGAAATATAAATCTGTAAGCTGTATTTGCCATTTTGTTTTCTGCTTTTAGTTTCCTTAATTGTAACAGTTAATGACTGAAAAGTTGATTGCCTACTAAACAAGAACTACTCCCACAAAACTCCCACCCAAATCAAATAATCTGACATTTCAAAGAAAAACCAAGAGCACAAACTGTAGAACAGTTTACCACATACCTTACAAATAAGAACTTTCAGTGTGGGATGTCTGTAGATTGAATCCTTTTGAAAATGGTTCACTTGTTGCCCACAAGCTGTACAGCTCACGATTCCATGTAGTCCTTCCTCTACAGACAGGAGTAGAAACCACACATTAATTGTTTTTATTTTTCTAAGAAATCTATATATACATATTGCATTTTCTTACAATATTTTGGCATGTTAGGTTTTTCATATGCCTTTATCACTTTACCACCCAGCATCAGACAACTCTTTCTGTAACCGCTCACGATTTAAAGACTGAAAGAATTTTCCTCTAATTTCTATTAGGGGGGCCAAGATACAATTTTTTACCTTTGAGAGATTTAATTTGGATTAACTGGTCACCTTGTGAGAACACACCTAAGTAAGAGTCATCACTAAAACTTTTTCAAAGCAGCCCTGGTATTCTGTATGACCTTTCTCATTTAATCAGTTGTAGTTTCTCAAAGAATATAGGAAAGCATTACAGATGATGCATGAAACCCTTGTAATAGTGCCTGAAAAACCTTCTTTCACTTTTTGTTCCCTTCTTGATGGTGGATTTGGTGTGGAGTTTTTTTGAAACTACAATTTTGCTGCAATACATATGCTCTCACCATCTTGCTGACTGCTCCCACGGTTTGTGTACCACTCTGCTGCTGTCTCTACATTCGCTCAATAATGTGTTTCTTTAATGTCAACCCCCCAATCCACTTTGAAAGGTGGTGACCTTGGGGTTGGGAGGCTCAGGCTGCTAAACCAACTAATTAATACTATGAGACTGTTTTGTTTTCAAGTTCATAGACTTTCAAAAACTTAATTTGGGATCAAGCATACAGAGGTTTGATACTGGATGATTTAACTGTGACTTGTCCTTTGCTGTCATGTTCAGTATGTAACATAATGAAATTAACTGAAATGGTTAACTTAATAGTTATAGTCTGAGTACAGACTATATATATTTATTTATATTTTTTTAAAAATAATCACTACCACTGTATTAGAACCAAACACCAGCACCACAATGTTAAGGGACTGAATGAACATTCACAAGACACAACACAAGCTACCAGCAATTTGCTACTGAAGCACAATCTCAAATATCATACAGGCCAGTAAGAACAACTAATACACACTTATAATTCAGTCGAAACAGCAGGTCTGAAATTTGGAATACAAGATTTGTTGATTTTAACTTCAATGTATGCATGATTGCATGTACTGCAGAGTCTGTGGACTGGAAAAACACATGACCTCAAAACCAGCTCAAATGCCTGTTTCAAACACTGCTGGTAAACCTCAAATAAACACATCCATCATATCGTGCCACTTGGAAAAGACTATCCCGTTCTATTATAGCAAGCAGCACAGAAGATAAGAGCATCTGGATGCTAGAAAGACAATAGTTCTATTACTACTACTATTTCTAACATAAACAGGACACAACTAACAAAAATGCCAAGATGCACTTCACAAAGAACAAGACAGACTGGCATTTTTAATTTTATTGTTATTTACTTGTCCCATGCATAGAATTCAGGATCTCAAGTAGCTGGGACTACATGCTTACCTGCTTAAACCAGTAATGCTTAACTTTGTATATGCACAGGCTAGGCACCTCATTCTAGTAGCCAGAGAAAGGTTAAGTGCCACTTGATGCAAGTAGACTTGCTGCATGCAAGCGTAGAATGAACAGATCTGCAGTACCTCTTCTGTGCATGTCACAAAATAAAACTGGCTTGATACATTCCTAATCCAGCTGCTCTTGAGGTAGACTGCAGTCGTGTCCCTCTCCTGGCTACCTTTCCCAGTCTGGAAATGGGGACAACACAGGAGCAGATAGGACCTATTCCATCTCCCTGAAAGTTGATAGGAGCTTAACACATGTACTGAAGGGCTTTAGAATCAAGTCAAAGATCATCAGTAGTGACACAGACACAGCTGAGCTTGTCCTGGATAAAGGTATGGCTTAAACTCTTGATGTCCCTTCCAAAACAATTATTTTATATCAGGCACCAGTACGTGAGTAACCAGTCCTGACAAAGGAAGGCCTGCAAATTCTCTAGGGATGGAGAAAAAAAAAAACCGGAAAAGCTGGTCCTGAGAACTGTCCTGGGGATGCAGACACAGGCCACAGAGTGCAAGCAGAAGAGCCCTATCATTTTACCACTGTATCCCTGAAGATTTATGTTGGACCTCCTGTAAAATTATTATAAACACAAATGGAAAGAGCATTCCTATATGCTGGATAGGACATCTTCCATGGAGATAACAGAACTGACCTTCAAAGATTAATAATTTATAGAAAACATCAATGCTCAAAATATGATTAAAACCATGCATGAGCCCATATGCATGCACAAGCACATTTCCACACAGACACAATTTATTCCTCTTCAACCACAGATGGAGAAATAGCTCTTATTACATTCTAATAACAATTGAAAAGAGCAAGTATCTCAAATGGTACAATGGGAAGAATGTATAGCGTGTGTAAGAGCTGTTTGTCTGAATATCCTGGGTACTGCTCTAAGTGTGTGAATTCAGACATTGCTAGGAGTATTAACACTAATACCTGCCTTCTTACTGGCTACCTTATACATAATCCTCCCTCTCCTTTACCTTTTGGAAAAAAAATGAGATTCATTTCTGCTACCACTGTTATCTACCTAACTTCTCAGTTTCAGCAGCAGCTATGGAAAAACAGCTAGCATAGCAGCTTGTTAAAAGTAATCCTCAGAAGGGCCAACTGACAGGGAATTATCCACAATTTAAAAACAAAAAAGTCTGAATTGTTAGAGGTTTTAGGTTTCTTGTTAGCTCACTGACTGATAATATGCCTATGTATGTCCCTGCTCAAATACGGTTGCTTTCTTGGTGAGTCAGTGAGCGTTCCTGTGTCAATGGTGCTCCAATACTATTCCTTAAAAAAGGAATACCTGTAACACCTGACAGCAACCAAGCAACTGTTCTGAATACAACACAAGAAGTGTCCATATGGAGTACCTAATGATGCATCCTACAACTACTGAAAATATGAAGTTTCATGAGAACTAATCTTAGCTTTCACTGCTGCACTGCAGGGGCAGCAATGGAGGCTAATTTCAGCCAGCTAAAATCCTTAATGAACAAAAAGCCAGAAGAGTGGAGGTATTTTTAGGATAATTTATTAGAAATATGGACAATTTTTAGATGTACCAAATGTGGTCATAAGCAACAATTTAAACCTGTTTTAATAAATGTTTTAAATTGTATTTACCTCCACGCTTTTTGGGAGCTTCAGGTTTCATTTTAACGGTATTTCTGCTTCTAAATTCAGGCCCTTTAAAATCATCTTTGTCTTCATTCAGCACTGGCTCAGGCTGTACAACCACTGTACCTAGAATAATTTTATTTAGAAATTGGAAACCATTACACATCCAAATGAAGTGCAAAAGTCCTCTTTAAGTAAAAGCCAACACAATACCTTACCAAAAAAAAAAAAAAAAGAAAAGTGCAATCTGTTGACTAAAACTCCACAAAGTTTTGAATGCACAGATGTTCACAGAAAAAAAAAACCAAAAAAACAAAAACCACCACACACTTTAAACGACATCTGTTTCACAGTTGTAGGACAAAAGCCAAAGACTGAATGGGCTGTGAGGAGCAAATTCTGCTCTCTCTGCCCCAATGTGGTACGTGCAGACCAGGACTGTCATACTGCTGGGTGTGTGTAGTACAGGAATTTGCAGTGCAATGTCTCAAATGAAGGACTTGGGTTAGGTCACTTAAAGCTACCAAAAACCTTAGAGTAACTACTCTTTTCTCTCTCTTTTACCCCTTCTATCCAGTTTTCCTCATCTTAATTTATTTCAGCATGAAAACTGAAAAAAACAATAGAAAGAAACCTGTTTTGTCTCTAACAAAATTCAGAAGTTCACTTTTTTATTTAAACAGAAAAGAGACTAATCAAAACTATGTGAATTAGAAAACCCCATCTTTCCTACTTAAAAGGTCAGTTTTAAAACTTTCATTGTGAGGACACTGGAAACAATCTAACATTCTGAAAAAATAATTTTCAGGTGACTGCTTTAAATACTGCTACTCACACAGTAAACAGTAGCAGTCCCTCCAATTTCTCCTCTTTCATAGGTAAGAAATGGAAGAGATTAATCAAACTGACACTATGGTTAAGAATAGTGGGATGTAGGTTTACAGTATTAACTGCTTTAGAAGGGCGCCTAAAAATAGATCCAATAATGACATTTACCCCCTAGATTTAGTTTTGCTTTGGTTGATCTAATTGTGAATAACCTCAAAGACAGAAAAGTAAAATAAGTAAGATTTGCAAGTGAAGAGTTTCAGACTTCTACAGAAGAACAGAAATTCTTTCCCCTACGTCATGTTGGTTTGATACAGATGTCAGTAGACACCTGAAATTAAGCCACCAGCACATCCTGGTGGACACAGACTAAAATATGATGGGTTCAAAGCTAAAGGTGCTTGGCTTCCTCTTTTAAATGTGTTTGTGCAGGAGCTGGTATGTTTATCTATAAAAGCCAACAGGACCTAAGACAGACATTTTACTAATACATGTGCATTCTAGTTAATTATTTATGCTGCATCATAATCTTGGCTAATTTGCTGAATTCAGAAATACAGAAAGACATGAAGTACCTTTAGGCAAGCTTTTCATATCAACATCATTTTCTGAGTTTTCATTTGAAATATCTTCATTTACAGTTTCATCTAAGATTTGTTCATCATCTGATCCAACATATTTTGTTACAACTGAAGGTTTCCTGCATAGACAGAAAAAAACCCGTATCGTGACAAATATCACATATTGCAATACAGGTAAGCCTGGCACTTGGCAAGCAAAACACCACGCTAAGTGGTGAAACTTACGTTCTTTTTAAATTCATTTAAGACATTATGAGGTGGGATGCTCTGAGTCATTACAATAAATAGGCTCTAGGCTAACGTTCCTGTTAGGAACAGGAATTCTCCCCTCCTATGTCAAATAAAAAGATATTCTAATGAGTATTTTTGTTTCACACAAAAAAAAAAAAAAAAAGCCTGAATGAAACATAAATGAATGTCTGCTCAGAAATGTTATAAATCATTAAATCATTCCAAGTTGAACAGGCAGCACAAAGAGAACCAGACAGATACTAGCAAATGACAAAAGGCAGCTTGGCAGAAAAGATGCTTTGCAAGGAAATAAAGGAAATGCAGAAAGAAATGAAAAAGCTGACAGCTGAATATAAAGACCAGTTGCCAGAATTTCACACAAACAGAACTGGATCCATTAAAATGAATGAATTTACTATGTCAGGGCAGGGAGAAAAGGAAAAAAAAGAAATGTTGAGCATATTTTTCAGTAGTCTGAAGTCTGCAAATACCTCTAATGGTAGAGAGGAAGCAAAAAACCAACACTATAAAAATGATATAAATGAAAAAGAGTTCAGCAGGACACTGCATTTCGAAGATGAGAGAGAAATTAAAGCCAAATATAAAACCACGCTTGCAAATATGGCATTAAGACAAACAGAAAAGGGAGAATGAAGAATATTATTTAATTCCAGCAGACATGATAAAATAAACAAACTTGGATAGAAAGAAAGGAGCTATACAACACTTTTGAAGAGCAATAGGAAGGCAGCTGTTGAAACTGTGCACATAGAAGAGCTCCTCTATCTATAGATTGGAGGAGGAGGCATCTACTAGGATTTGTAAAAAGTCATCAAGGACATAACTTGAATGAGTATCAGCTGAGAGCAAAAGATGAGGAGTTTTACTAGAACAAGTCTGCAGTTATTTAAGTCTCCTGTAGGTTCAAAGTGGTTGGTTAACAGTTAACCCCATACTTTTTGAAATCAAAGAGCAAAAAAGGATGAGGCAGAGATACAGTGAAGAGCAGTTTCCGCACAGGAAAACTTAACAGCACATTTTGATTCTCCAGTCTCCCAACAGTAAGGCACACAAAGCCTTTTTTTTCCATGTGACCCAATTTACATTTCTGGAAGAATCCTGCATGTAGAAATAGCAAAAGTGAAGGAACAATTTTACAAACACCTTTGTCTTGAAGACACAGGATAATCTTGTCTTTGTTGATAAAAATCAAGCTTTATGATCTTAACCTTTAACCCTGAAAGATGGTTTGAATTTCTAAGTGCACTATGAGGCACTCTGCTACTTTAATGGATTTACACTGGTGTACACTAAAGTATCTGGCACAGTGCAGGGACTTTTCTACAGTTTCATGCTCCAAAAAGTAATTTATTTTTATTTTCCAAACCAACCTTTTTGAACGTGATGATCCTAAGGATTTGGTTCTTTCTGAAGAACTACTGCCCTAAAAATAAGAAAAAAAAAAAAAAGTCAACACATTTGTGACCCAGTGGCCTGTCAACAAATACAGACTCTTACATTAACCAGAACACATTTCAGTAGTCACCAGCACTCTTACAAAAAGAAAAAAAAAAAAAAGCAGGAAAAGCATTAACAAAAAGTGACACACAAAATCAATAGTCCTATCAGTTCAGTTAAACTAAATCTGTGGAGTTTCAGATCAGTAGTAAGACTCAAAGAAGTCACTATTCTTTTAAAAAAAGTTTTAAAAATAGGTGTCACCAAACTCTAAGTTAAGTCACTAGCACTCACTAACCTCCCTATGCATTTATCAGGCAGTGCTACAAGTTGAGACAGTCAGAGAGAAACACTGCACAGATCTCGAGCACTGAATCTTCATGACATTGAGGAAATTCTCTCCTTGCAATTCTCAACTTGCACTACCAGCTGAAAGTTCTCTCAGCTCTCTGGAGAAGGGACTGAGAACAGCTCATGACCACTGGTCAGTCCTAATCATTAACAGTTCTGTGGCCTCCTGCTCTGTTCACTGCAATGTTAACCTGCATCATTAGCACGTGGAGGAATGGCCTAACTCAGACATACCCACCTGCCTCCACACTCCTGGGCATTTCCCCTTTTTTACAGTGCACTGGGATTCCTCACAGCACTGACACTTGCATGCAATATATTCAATCTGAATCAATTAACAACACTGCACTTAACAAAAATGCAGTTGCACACCTCAGGTAAGTAAAACCTAACTCTCTAAACTGTGTTAGAGACATTTTGCCCAGGAATTATTCTGCATCAGAGAGACAACGAGGTTGTCCAAGTAAATCTGTGTATTTCAATAACTTAGAGCAGGGTGGAGCAGAAACAGGATTGCTTGCATATGACTAAATCAACATATCATTCAAAATTTAAATTTTAATTTCAAATTTATTTTTAAATATTTTACAGCTAATGTTTCTATTCAGCAGATCTGATAACATTTACTGCTTGGTTCTGACAGTGTTCTTTTAAGTATTTATTGTAAAAGCAACAAAGTGAACTCAGCATTTCCTATACTAGCTGTTCTGCACTAGTCATATGCAATTAAAATTCAAAAGCATTTTTATTCCTACCTCTTCTCTACTGTTCTCCATTGAAGCTGGACTACTTTTAGGTTCTCTGCTTTTACCTATGGAGAGAAATTAAAGGAATCCACTGAAATGCAAGAAGTATTAAAAGTTCTTTACATCATACATCATAGCATTGTTTACATTTCACCAGTGGGAATAAAGACAACTGTGTGACTTTCAGAGACAAACTGTTGCACAACAAAACACAGCCCACTATGACATAAATTTTAGAGAAATCATTTAGAAACTACTTTCAGTTACGTGGCTGAAAGACAGGCTTCCCCCATTGTTGAAGAAACACAGAAGAAATAAAAGTGCAACTGTATATGCAGAAATAAAACTGCATTTTTTTTCATCTCTAAGAAGTTACTTTAAGTATTTTCTCTTTAAAAACACAGTATTAAATGTGGGATCATGGAACCACAGACAAAAGCATTTAATTCTTGACTTTTCAATTTTAATACGTTCTTTATGAAAAAACAAAATCTGAGATCTCAAAACCAACACTGAAACGTGTCTGCTATTAATTAGTAACTGTACCCTTGTCTCAAAGTAAATCTGTATTTTAAGGCAAGGAGCCAAATTCTACTTCATAACTACAGAAGATAAAGGGAAAAGATATCTTTTTCCCCAGTATGCTCCTCAGCAAAATTTCCCTTTGAGATGCATCTACATAACAGTTTAGTTTATTATTCTGGTGAAGTATCACATGAATAATTTCTTTTTTCTATGTTAACAGTTGGGTCTGATGCTGACACAAGGGGGTTAGCACCATGTGGCAAGAGAGTCTCTCTCAAGAGAAAACATTAAAAGATAACAACTGCATACCAGAAAACCCATGGAAGTTTATTACTTGGGACAACAGGAGTTTGAAAATAAGCTCCACAACACAGCCAAAACACCCTCATTCTCCTGTGCTCTGTCACTTCAGCACAACTTTTAGTTCATTAAACAGCAGAGACTGAAAGGTTTTGCACCTGTATGCAGTCCTAGCTAAAGTAGAAAACAGATTTAACCTAGTACAATTTGGAAATAAATTTTATTCAGTACTATTATGAAATAATTTCACTTTTTATGACTGTAATCTAAAATTTGTTACCTATTTCTAACTTGTAAGTAAAAATTTCTAATGCCATACTTGACCCAGCATGGGGCTCAAGTCTTTTGTAAGTCTTATTTTGTTTTCAAATGCTTCCAGATTACATGTAGAAATCTTTTTCAAATAATTGTGGAAGCATTATCTCCAGTACTTCTTCCCCAACTACAAGGACTGCAAAAGCCTTTATTGCAGTAGAAAAAAAAAAAGAAGATGCTGCACTTACACATTCAGGAAAATCCAACCAGGAACCTCTAGCACAGCAAACACATGCATGTTTACCACCTTGTGTTTCACAGAAGGTACATTACCAGGAGGATTAGCTTCCCCCCCCCCCCCATGTAGAAAAGATTCAGAACCAAAAGACTGTATCAAAGGTCTACTTGTATATTTAAGATATCATCACTTAAATCACATTAGGACTTGCCCCAGTGAAGTGTGATATAGAGAAAAAACAACACAAAGTTATTTGACTTTAGAATCATACATACATTGAAAATAAAAACAGAAAACATCCTGTTACCTATGGTTTTGTTTTCAGATAGTGCTGGAGGAGAGTGTGCGTCCTCAGATTCTTCTGATGAGTGAGCCAAGAAGTCATGAAGTTTTTGCACCAATGTATTCAACTTGCTTTCACTGTTAAAATACAAGTAAAGCTTGAAGTTACCCATATACCTCACTAATTAAGCAAGCTGCAAAGAAATTATGTTTAATCTCAATTAATACACACTTACAAAAGAAACTCAGTTATTGCTTAAATATTTGTTTCTCCAAGAGAATAACCAAGTACATAAAAACCATACAATTTTGTTCAACTCTGTGTAAAATAATAGGTGCAGCTTTATTGACAAAAAAGCACTATGGACTCTGTTAACAGTAATAATAAAAATCCTATTTTAAATAGTTTTTACTATTTAAAATTACTTACAAAATTCAAGAAAGTCCAAGTGGTAATGCTGCCATGACATGAATATAGCAGCAAATATCTTTAAGATTCTACTTTGTGAGAAGCTGAATAGGTAAAAATAATAAAACCTTTATTTTATTACCAAAAATGTAACCTTTGGGGATGTAAAACACTAGAAATAATAGCAGAGTTTCACCTACAACCTTAGAAACAAACAGGTCCACTGAGTACAACAGATCTACATACTTATGCAAAGTTCATATGAAATCAGCCATGTACATATACACCGTCTATCCTGTACAAATTTCATCAAAAATCAACCACGTAGGATCAGGTTATGAGTATTCCTAAATAATTTATAAAAAAATACTACCCTGGGAATTTTTACTAGGCAGCTTTAGACACCAGGAACTGTTAGTCTTGTATACACACTCATTACAGTGAAGAGGCAACACCATTATCCTGTGCTTTTGTTAAAAAGCTGCATCACTTCATAATCTGCTTGTCATTCCCTCTCATTTTATGTTGATTATTTCAGATTTTTCTCAGTTTTTTCACACTGACTAAGGTTGAGGGCAGGCACCCTTCCAGACCCCTGTGCCAAAGTCACCACTCTCAGCTGTTTGTCACCATCCCTCCTGGACACTATCAGTTCTCTAAAATCTGCCAGCTGATATATCTGAGTCATCATAACTTACCTGCTACTAGATACGGGTTTTCAAACTGCTGAACTACTCTACCTCCTCCATAATTAACCCAGGCTTCCATCCTTTTCACTTTTTATCTCCCCATTACTTTCAAAATTGTCTTCTGGTAGCAAGAAGAAATAAGATTTTCTGTGCCTGTTTTACAGGTTGTAGGAACTTCGAATATTTATCAGAAGCTCCATCCACTCACTTTCACCACCTCTATTTCTTTTTATTAACTTCTGACTTTCAATTTAACTTACTGCTAAAAAAAAAATAAAATAATAAATCACTTGTTTTGTAAGGACATGCAGGTGAGCATTCTCTTGAGCAATGCATGGAAGGGTACCAACGTAGTAACGCAAATTATTTAAACCAGTGAAAATAACCACATATAAAACAGAATAAATCAGCCATTTAAAAAACAAGTCTGCAATTTCTTTAGATCTTCTGAAGCACTCAAAACAAAATAGCACTTTGTAATGGAAAAATTTTCTAAGTGAGTGAAGGACACTTTTCTTTGGAGAGCACATACCTACCATCAATCACTTGAGCAACTTTGAAAGGGAGTGTAACAAAGCCTGGTTTACTCTCAACTGCATCTTAAAATTTTTCTCTCAATCTGTCTAAAAGTCTTTCCCTCTAATTACTGGACTCATGCTGCTACACAACTGCCAGTCCCTAAACTTGGGCTTCCCTTTTTGTCATGGATGGAGGGCATACTTGGAAAACATTACAGAGAATGATAATGGTGTAATGCAGTTTTAACAGATTGCATGCTCTAGTTTAGAAAGGAGATTTAATGACAATTTATTCACATTAAGTTAAAAAAAAATAGAGAGTCTTTCAGAATTATTCGATAGTAAAAGTACATAAAGAGATTTTATATCCATTCCAGATGGTCTGAAGAACTAATGCACATTTAGAAAGGCCGCAAGAAAGTACATTTTTGGTAGTAAAAAACCAAGACCAAAAAACCCACATGTGGAATTCTGCTCATTTAGTTTATAAATAACTTGTTTGGGTAACAGCATTTTAGAAAAGAAAATGGGAACTATACATGAGTTATTATTGTTCTCAATACAAAACAAATTCAGAATAGTATGCATGTGTCTTTGTGACTAACACTTGGAACATTATCTACTGCTATTTATTAACTCCTACCCTAACTAGCCTAAAATCATCATTTTCAGAGTAAAATATTTGTGCTGACAAACAACAACCAACACCAGTAACCTACAAACTAGTACTAAAAAGTCTTCTCAACTTGCTTTTCCTCTTGACTATTCAGCATGTTGTACCATAAACCTGTATTAAGGAATACCAGGTCAGATGTAAGTAAAGGTGTTACACTTACTATACTTCACCGCAAAGAAATTTTAATTTAGGGCAACGCTTTACTTGGGTTTGTACAAAAGTGATTTCATGGCATGCATTTATAATTGAGAATATATTATCTATAACTTTTTTTAATGCTTCTATGGTAAAATCCTCATTCTTCATAATATATTAATAGATTCATCAATTATTAAATTGACCACAACCTATAAAATGGGTATTTTTTTAAAAAATGGAGGAGCCTAAAAATTTAGAACCATCTCAGAAGCACTACTTGAAGCAAGCAGCCTCCCTCTACCATACAGCAACAGTCTCTACACTACCCACCAGTGTTTCCCAGGCTTCCATGTTCTAAGCAAATGGCTTCCCCATCAGTCTAGAGCTATTTCAACACTGTTTAGCCTAATTAAAACAGGAATGAAAGGAAAGGTGTCCTACTATTATTGGTTTGGCCATGAACCTGATTTGTGACCTTGGGAAACTAACAAGAATACCATTTCTTCTCTAAATTCAGAGCAAATGCTGTAATCTTAAACAGTAAACGCTTGGCCCTTACTAGGATTAAAAAAAAAAAAAGTATGTATTAGGGAAACCACATATTAGGCCAAATGATTCTATAAATCAATAGAATATGTAAGAAGCCACAGGGGTGGCTTCTGTGAGAAGTTGCTAGAAGCTTCCCCTGTGTCCGACAGAGCCACCACCAGCCAGCTCCAGGATGGACCCACTGCTGGTCATGGCTGAGCCCATCAGCAATGCTGGTAGCCCATGGAGGAGCCCACGCCAGAGCAACAGATGTACCCAAAGGAAGCTGGGACCCCATGGGAAGCCTACACTGGAGCAAGGGAACAGTGTGAGGATCCTCCTCTGAGGAGGAAGGTGCAGCAGAGACAAGGCATGATGAACTGACTGCACCCCCACTCCCCATCCCCCTGCATTGCTCAGGGGGAGGAGGTAGAGAAATCAGGAGTGAAGTTGAGCTTGAGAAGAAGGGAGGAGCAGAGGGAAGGTTATTTTAGATTGTTTTTTCTCATTACCCTACACTGATTTGATTGGTAACAAATTAAATTAATTCCCCAAGTCTGGTTTGCCCATGACAGCAAACAGTGAGTGATCTCTGCCTGTCCTTATCTCAACCCACAAGCTGCCTGTTACAATTTTCTCTCCCCTGTCCAGCTGAGTAGAAGAGTGACAGAGCAGCTTGGTGGCACCCAGCCAGGGTGTCAAGCCACCACACAGCTTCATCACCTTTGTTAGCTAACGATCAGGCTTCTGCAAAGTGAGCTGAACCACCTTGGATAAGTAAGATTTTAAGGAAGAGTTTTCATTGGGATCCAAGTTGCCACACATTGATGTGATCATTCCCTCCCATGGCAGGTGAGGGCAGGGGAAAGAGCAGGACTGCCCATTTCAGCAGCAAACCCAGGCCACATGGGATTATACTGTGAAACCCCACTGGAAAAACCTTGCTGTTGTGCTCAGTTTCTGGCTGCTTTCTTCAGACAGTTCAAAAATGTAGGGTCCCAGTCATTGTCAACATCTGGAAGAATAGTTTCAAAACTGTATTTCCTATATACAAATTAATTTCTCATTCTTCCACAGGATCCTATCAACTTTCTTCTAAATAAGTGCCCCTCATCTGAAATTCAAGTGGCTCCTTAAAATCAAGTGAAACAGGAGTGCTTCCCAGCTTTACATCTCAGTGTCAACAAACAGCTTTTGCAAAATTTTTCCTATTTTAAGTTCAACGCTCGTCTAAAATTTTTCTATGTATAAACTTTTAAAATAGTTCAAGGGCACAAGGTTGTTTTTTTTTTAAATTCATCTTTCCATTTGCTTCAAGTTAAGTCCCAATCATTTTTCACTTTTGAAGTTGAAATGAAATACCGCTGGACAACAAGTATTAAGCAGACAAAATTAAACAATCCTTAGGAAAAAAAAATTAAAGAAAAATAAAACCAGATGTGCTTGTAAACTGACAGCCTGCAGACTACCATCCCCTGCTGCAGACTGCAGCCCTATGTGAATGACAGAAATCCTACAGCCCACAGCATAAGCCTGAATATTTTAATTAAGCCAGTGGGAAGAGGAAGGGAAAGACAAGATCTGCATTAGAACACAGGAAGGTCTGGTGCTGGTGACCCGCTATCCACACACACTGCAGTAATTACAACTAGGTGGAGTCAGTTCTGCACCCTAAATTCTGAAGGAGATCAGAATGTATTTTCCTAGAGCATTTCTATGTCTAATGTGTTACAAACATGACCATCTTTTACAATTACTTTTTTGTAGCAAATAAAGCTGGGATTTATGTAATTTAATTAAACATACAATTTCAAAACTGGTACTAGGCACTTCTCCTCAAACATATAGTTTCCTTTCATACTGCCTAAGCCTTGATATAATCAGGCCAGGATTTTGTCACCTGCAAATCTTCACAGAAGTTTTTCCTATTAGAATGAAAAGTGTTAGACTCACCCCAATTCAAAGACTGGAGTTACAAGGGCAAAGCCTACACAGACATTTCACACAAAACGTGTCAATCTTGTGGCTGAACACATATGAATGAAATAGCTTAAGACTGCTGGAATGAGTGAAAGGTGATAAAAACCTACAATAGAAGTTGTTTATTCTCTTACCCGTTATCAGAAGAGGAGTGAACACACCTGCAATATCCTAAGCAGCCTACTTCTCACAGAAAATAAATACATAACCAGAAAATAAAATCAGCCTACTCTTCTATCAGTTGAACAGTAAAACAATATGGTTTTATAAAGGCAGAGAAACAGATCACTTCTACCCTAGTGGTTGTTCTTTAACTCAACAATGGTTTTCCAAGGGCAAAGTAACATGACGCTGTACAGCCTACCTCTGACTAGTATTTTATAACTTCTTCACACTGATACACCAATTACACCAAAAGAACTGAGCTTTTACAATCAGGATTCACACAATCTGTTCACATTGGCATGAACCACCTCTGCTGTCAAAGGACACAAACCCTCGTGCCCAACACACACCTGATGTCACCCACACTCTCCGTTTTCTCCTTCCTCCTCCACTTCAGTACAAGCATTTGTACTATGCACAGAAGCTGATCCATATTAAAAGCTGCCATTTCTTCTACTCAATGTAGTTAATTTCCCCAACCCAGCTCACTGCTCATTGGTATGCATGTTTCTGCAAGCAGAGGTGGTGACAGTCTGAGCTGGAGACTTCAGTGGCAGCAATACCCTATGCGAGCCTGAACTGTCACAGAGCAGCAAAATTAGAGTTGGCTGGGTAAATGACACCAAGAATCACAGCATCATTTTGGTTGGAAGGGGCCTCTGGAAATTACTCAGTTCAACCTCCCCAGCACAAGCAGAGACAGCTACAGGAGGTCACCCAGAAATATGTCCAGTCAGGCTCCACATACCTCCACAACCTCTCTGGGTGACCTGTCCCAATGTCTGACCATTCTCACAGTAAAAAAGTTCTTGAGTTTAGATGGAATTTTACCACATTAAGCTTATTAAATTAGATACAGTCAGAAAACAGCTGAATACTAAAGCTGACTGAAGAGAGATGCAGGAATGTAGCACTTCATCAAACTCAGAGATTCTACGCTTAAGACTTCATTAACACAGATTCACTTTTTTACTTTGTTTAGAACTGACTTTAAATCCACAAGGGCTTAATCAAGCAATACCTAGTACCCTTGAAGACACTCAATGATGTGAATGCAGTAACTTTGGAGCTTAAGCACAGCATAACAGGTTCAGACAAGTAAACAGAGTTATTTTCCTCCAGACACACAAGGGGAATGAGAAAGCAATGGTTCAAAGTCACTAAGAGACCCTTTATTCTGCTCAAGGAAGATTACACGACTTCTTTTTGTTGAGATGATATCCAAACAACCGTATCAGGATTCGGCTGAGTTACCATGCCTCCCTAACAAGTGAAAAATTCTTTTTGTTTTAACCTGTTACTTTAATAAGAGCTTAAAAAAAAAAAAGCTAAGACAAACAATCTCTGTTAGGTTGGCTTGAATGCCACACAGAAGTCTGTAATTTCAATGGCAAAATAATCTACAAGCTGAAAATGACTGAAATCAACCGCTTGAAAATCTTAATACAGTATTTTCACCTGTAGGAGACAAAAATCAGAGCAGACTGAATACCATCCCATATTAATTGAGGAAAGGATGCTCAAACTAACACACGAAACACAAAGTTGTATTTAAAAAGCTTAAAGATGCTTTGTTTAAAGGGAAAGAAGGACTCCACATTCAACACATCATGCCCCTCTTAACTCTAAACCCACCTTCTCTTTTGCTTCATTTGCCTTCTGCTTCCTGGAGTTTATCACAGATTCCCAACGAGACATCATTCACAGGTTTTAACGGCTGTAGCCCATCTGAAGCACAGTTTTTATTTTACAAGATAAAAGTCATCTCATTTTGCCCCACTGTCAGTCCTGAATTTATTGCCCAATTTTTTTTTGTTTTGCTTTACATGATAGATATGTATTTGCCCAACAAGGTTTCTACAGTTGAACCTATAAAGACCCACAGCTGGACCAACCAAGACAGAAATTTCTACAACTGTGCAGTTTTCAGACTTGCAAATAAACTGCCTAAATAGCACTAAAGTTGCCACTGGTCAACAACCTAGGTAATCAAGTTCTTGATTTTTTCAAAGTTTAACTTCTGTTCTAAAGGAAAAAAACCATAAATGAATAAATAAATGAATGTCAGTCAATCCATCATCCATCTTGAATGCCAACTGCCTGGTGGCTGGATGTTCTAACAAATTATGAAAGCTTTATACTGTTCCTTTAGTAAAGCAGAGCACTTCACCTACCATCTTTTGAAGCCAATAGAAAACCTTCCATTATTTATACAATCTCTCCTTTCTCCTCCTGACTCACCACTGGAAAAACTTGCCACTGACCTATCCATGAATTGATTCCTATTTCCAAATCACCTGAGGTACAAGCTGAGCTCCAGTGATACAAAATGTGATTCCATGAGGTTCAGCAGTGTCCTTCGGCTTTGCTGTTTGTAAAAGACACACCTAGTGATCCAGTCAAAAAACATACTTAGTCATAGACTGCAGGCATTCGTTTTTATGGTGAAAACAGTACATTTTAGTATTATTTTGGTATTTTCTTTTGATGAGCCACATAAAAAGCACTGTCTATTCCTTCCTTCAAGCAGAGAGTGCAAGTGCTCATCTATAACAGAATGGGGAATTTCAAGTTTCCACAATGTTAAGGCCACCCTACTGCAGAATAGTATTATACACCCCTTTGTCACATCCAATTATTTCATAGAAAATGAAGATACCTTTGGTTAAGCCCTATAGAGACCCTGACACAAAGTTTACAGAACTCTAATGGTATCGTACTAAAAAAGAACTAAAGAAGACACTGCACTAAGTTTCTCTCTTGGAGACTTTTATTTAAGTAGTGCAGACACACTGGCTCTGGGGCACATCCGGCAAAAAAGATGACAGCCAGCCTGAAGGTTTCCTCTTCTTGGGGGAAGAGTCAAAGAATCTACTTCTGCCCATTCCACATGATTGTGTGAAAGACATCTAACTTACACTGTACCTTCTGAGAACATGGAAGACTGCCATTGACTTATTTCCAATTAGATTCTTGGGGCATTAAATAACATGCTTCAAACAACCATATAATATCACTCAGAACAAAGAAATTCAAGTGATTCAAAAATGCAGAAAATTTAACAAAAACATCAAGACCAAGCTACCAAAATATCACACTGAAAAGCTGCAAAGTCTGAATTAGAAAAAAAGTGAAGTTTATTTCGTCAACTTCAAAAATTCAGTATCACTACATTAACTATTAAAAGTTCAAGCGAGTAAGGTTCAAAACTTGTCTTCTTTTTGTACTGCTGTGCTTATTTTGTACAATGCATGAACAGGTTAGGTCACCACAACAAAGATTCATCCACTTAAAAAAATCTTTTGGGCAAAAGTCTTAGAGAAATCTTTATAAACATTTAGAGAGGCAGCATTTTTTATAAAAGTTTTAGTAAGTTACTCCAGTTTTCATCATGTTTTTCAGCACTGCAAATTTCTCATCCCAGACACAGGAGACTCCTGGGTTCTTAATATTAAATAAACATATTCCTTATAACAAAACTTCAAACCTTCATATTCAGCAGACTAGTATTGATTATTTTCCTTTATAACACTGTAACTCTATCTTCCAGAAGTGCTGGGAAAAGATTTTCCATCCAAAGTCTATTGTCTGCATATCTTCCAAAGAATTCTAACAGCCCTCTAGCTTTATTTCTGTACACATCTTACGTGAGCAAAACTGCAGATAGCAGAAGATGAAAACGTGTAGGGTGACTGTGCAGGGTGACAGAAAAGCAGGCAGCTGACAGGCCAACAGGACTTGTGGGAAACAGGAACAAAAGAGACAGAGAAAGTGTGCGTGTCTGGGTTTTTCTTTTCCCTCTTGCTCTCTCCAACTCCAATTTTAAGTAGAACTCAACAGAAAATAAGGAAAAAAACCCAGGCAACGTATTCATCAGTTTATAACCCTGAAGCCATGGTACCCTGCAATGTCATGCCTAGTTCCTGGCATGGAACTGCTCTTGTAAAATAAAAACAAACTGATCAAGGTGAGCTCTATATGGAATGAGAAATATAAAAACCATTTAGACTGAATGAGAACTGAGTTCATGAACAAAAGAAAAGTTTGGAGCAGGAAAAAAAAAAAAAAAAATGTCTATGTAATTAAAAGTAGTTTGTCACAGGTCCTGCTTATTATGTGGGACAGATCCAACCCAAAGACTACACAAAATCTCAAAGCTATCTTGCACATACTTTTTGATCTTCCAGATTACAAATCATCTGAAATAATCCAATTTATTTTTCTGTCTGCAGCTAATCTGAAAAACTGCATGGAAAAAAGTATGAGTGTCTACATCATCTTCCACTGAAGCACCAACTAAAGCAGCCTTTTAGTAGTAACACTAATTGTTGCACTAATGACAACATAAGAATATGGAAAGAGTTAGTACAAAACCTTCATAATGTAGACCAGGAACAGTGGTCCAAAACAAGACAAAGCAGAATATGGGAAAACAGGTAACAAAATATAACAGTCACAGTAAAATAAAAAGCAAACAGTTCCAAATGGAAGAGACTTTTTCAGAATATGTAATACTAATTATTACTGTAAAATACCAATAAATATTAGCAAGTCAGAACTTTTTGCTATACAAAAATCAAACTCCACCCTTAATTTTCAGAGATAGGAGATGAAAAAGGAGAAAGCCCCTGAATTAGTATTTCAGTCTACACACAAAATCATCAATCCAGCACAAAAGTGGTTTAAGTTGTCAAAGTACTTTAAGAACACAGGGGGGGGAGAAAGTGGAGCGAAAAAGGGGGAGAGATGGACAATCCTTACCTTACAAAATAAGGAAGAAAACACAGGCAGAAGAAACCACTAACTGGTGGGAAGTGACACACCAAATAATGTGTATCTGCAGTACTCATGACTTACATCCAGCATGTGATCAACATCAGTAACAGTGATAATCTTCTAAAAATCTCTTTTTGTTGGTTTGAAGTAGATTACACACGCATTACTTCCTCAGAAATGTTAAGGCTTTAAAAATCAAGCAATACAAAAGAGGAGAAAAACTACCACCCCTTTTTTTGGCTGAAACCAAATAGCTGTGAACTACTCTAAGTCTAAAACTGGGTGGTGAAGATACACAAATATGACCACAGAAAAAAAACTTTACCCAAGGCTCAGTACTTAAGACGGCGTGATGCTTCCCTTCCTTAACACTGTGATTTTGAAGATATGTGCAATATTCGTGAGGACAAATGACAATACTTTATTGTTTACATGGCGCCGCAGGCATCTGGAGTATTTGTGGGTGATGGACTGTGTTGATCAGACCCCTTGAGATATCCATAGACTGAAAGCACACAAGGCCAACTATTTATTAATAGTTTAACATGGCATCTTGCTTAACACTGACTTTACTTGTTTTTTTTTGTCAGCTCACTTACTTTACGCAGCAAAACAGGAGCCATTCGTAACTAACGCAGCAGGAGACGGCTCTGAAGGGCAGGAGGTGTTTGTAAACCAGCACGAAAACAGACCCTTGGCGGGGGGATCGGCGGGACAGGAGTGACTTTACTACGGCACACACAGGTGGGGCGGGTCCGGACGCACGGAGGGCACATCCCGCGGCACCCAGCGGCGGGGAACGGCGGCCGATGGCGGGAGACGATGCCGGCCCCGCCCCTCCAGGCCTTCCCGCCGGGACGGGACAGCGCAGCGCTGCCCAACTCAGCCCTACCCACCCCTCGGGCCTGGGCCTGAGTCAAGGCCCGACCCCGCCGTGCCCGGGAAAGAGGGCCGCGCGTGCCGCCGCTGCTCAGGCGCTGGGCCGCGAGCCCGCCCGCCTCCGCCGCCGTCCCCTCCCCTGCGCTACCCACCCGGCCTCCCGCCGCCATCCCGCCTGACGCCTCGGCTCCAGGCCCGTCCCACCCCCGCCGCGGGGCCGCGGGCCGGGCCGGGCGGTGCAGCCGCGGAGGCCGCCCGCCAGTAGTAACGGCCGCCGCTCCCCCCGCCGCCCGGCAGGGGCGGGCTCCAGGCCGTACCTCACGGGCTCTGCGGTCATGTCTCCGCTGCCGCTGCTCGGTGCGGCCGGCCGGGCCGGAACCGGGCTCAGGCGCTGAAAGGAGACAAAGCCGTTATTGCCACCATCGCAAGCTCCGCCGCCATCTTATCGGAGGGAGGCTGAGGGAAGACCTGCCTCCTGCCGCCTTCCTCCTTCGCCGACTCCCATTGGCTCCTTGCCGCCCCCAGCTATTTTCTAATTGGTCGGCTGCGACGGGGCCTGTTGCTAGGGTCGTTTACGTCACCGTCCCAACCTTCCCCGCTCTGATTGGCTGGAGGGGATGTTACATCACCGGCAGGGGGCCTGACGTCACGCACCAAGTCCCATGACATCATTTCCCAACAGAGTATTAACGACTTTGCCCAGCAGGGGGCTCCAGCCCACGGGAGCCCCCATGGCCACAGTGGCAGGAGGCCCGGAGCGGGTCTCACCCTGTCCCCAGGTGCCCCCTGCGTCATCAGAGCTGCACCTTGGGGCAGTTACACAGCCTGGCTTCAACAACACCCGGTTAACCATGGCATTTAAATACATCAGCCACAGGAAGAGTAACACTGCGACGCTGGCCACACACTAACAGCAGCACCAGAATGACCCCAGTCCTCTGGGGAATGGCCATCCAACTCCAAGCACAGCAGGATACCAGCACAGGAGGAGAAGAGTTTCCCAAGTATGGAATAAAAAAACCCAGCAAGATACAAATAATGTAAACTACACTGAGAGTTCTCGAGGTTGAACTTGTTGAACACCACCCAAGTTACACCGCTAGCCGGAGCTTCAGTTAAACGTTGCTAGTACTTTTTCTGAAAACAGAAAATTCTTTAGATAAGGAAACGCATGGCTGGCAGCTTCATGTAAGTACGCAAAGATAATTTTCCCTGCTTGTGCTAGCAGCTTCTACATTCCTGTCAGATGTTAAAATCTGCATGAATAGAAAAGGACTGGAATATATCCCTATTCAGAAAGAAAAAAATTACATACTTTCATAAGAAAGCTGATGAACTTCACTGGCTGGGGGTTTTCATCCAGCTCCCCACATCACCAAAACAGAATGGATCACCAAACCCAAGCCTAGTACCACACAGAATCTGAAGCAGGCAACACAAGTATTACTTCCTTACTGTAAAGATAAGTTTTGAAAATAAATATTTTTTTCTGCAGAAACTAAAACCAAAAAACTCAAAAAAAACCTCACCTAGTTTCACAAAGTAATGCACGAAACAAGAGAAAAAAAAAATCTAAAAGTGAAAGCCTTGTCATCTTAAGTATAATTACTCCTTAATATCTACTTCATTCTAAAAGGCAATGATAATAGAATAAATGGCATTTCTGCACTTCAGCACATGCAGACTTAGGCATCCCAGGGAAATTCTACAAATAGAATTTGCTTTACAATCCAACATTTTACCCAAGGATTACATCCTGTATCTCCTGAATTTCAGCAATACCAAACAGCAGATGTAATAACAGCTTCATTAACAAATGGTATCTCATGGTCAATGCTACAGTTTTAACAGAACAAAGCATCACTTGCCTTCTAGCTAAATTTTAGAAGGAAAAAAATAAATAAATCTGTGTTAACTGTTATAAATTTCATTTAAAAGATTGCAAAAAGCCATTCTATTTTTTTGCCACCAGACAGATGAATCAAACTGGAAGCATTACCTATTCTTAGCTCTGCATTAGTATAGCAATTTGTGATTAAAATGAGCACACAAAATATCTATTTTCTTCTTCAAGGGATTTAGTCTGCTTTATGGACTAATATCCTACTGATTTAGAGTAACTACATTGATATATTACTTGCACTCTATAGTATTTTTTTCTCCTACTATTTTCTTAGGTATTTGAAAGCAGTTTAAAAAACACAAATTTAATTGCCTCCAATTCATAACTTCTATCTGAAGTTGCACATGGAAAAGAAATCTGATTGTGAGAAAAAGGTCAGGATAAAGCAAGAATGGAGATGCTCCCATCTCCCAACAACTACTCTAGAAGACAAAACCTGACACTATCATGAGGTTGTCAAAAAAACAGATTGCAAACACTGGGGTGGTTTGACCTTGCCTAAACACCAAGTACCCACCAAGCTGCTCTATCACTTTCCTTCTCTCAGCAGGGCAAAAAGGGGGAAAGAAAATAAGATAGAAAAAAACAACCCTTGTGGGTAAACCAAAAGCAGTTTTAATGTAAGCAAAGCAAGGTCTGCGTGCAGAAGCAAAGAAAAGAAAACAGATTTATTCTCTGCTTCCCATTAGAAGGCAATGTGGGGCCCTCTCAGGAAGCAGGGCTGCGATACACATAGTGGTTGCCTTGGAGGACCAAGGGTGACCCCTCCCACCTCTTCCTCCTTTGATCCCAGCTTTATACTTGAGCAGACGTCATATGGTGTGGAGTATCCCTTTGGTCAGTTCGGGTTAGCTGCCCTGGTTGTGTCCCCTCCCAAGGTCTTGCCCACCCCATCCCACTGGGGGGAAATGTTGGAAAGAGCCTTGGTGCTGTGTAAGCACTGCTCAGCAGTAACCACACCACCAGTGTGTTATCAACACCCTTCTAGCTCCCAGCATAAAACACAGCACCACGAGGGCTGCCATAGGGGAAAATCAATTCTGGCTCAGCCAGACCCAGTACAACCACACACCAAAACCTGTGTATGGACAGATACTGCGTGCACCTGCAGAAAAACATTCTGCAATGCCAATATTCCCCAGCACACAGAACCCCTTCCCCCCAGAACTCCACTAGCAGACACTGATGGCTGCTCCAGTATACCTGGAAGAATGAGGATTCAGAGCTTAGTCTGCAGGACAAACCAAGGGCCACTGTAGAGTCTCATCACGCTGATTATTTTTTCTCATAATGATAGTAATTAGTTTTCTTAAGTAGATATTAGCCTACTTTTTAAGAAAAATGGCTGAAAGACATGTATAGTTATCGACAAGAGAATAGTAACTTTATGTGCTCCTGACCTAGAAATACAAACTGCATATACATCTTTTTCAGATGATTATCTGTGATAAAAGTAGCACAATTAATCCAGAACAACGTGCTTAAATGCATTTTATAGGAATGGTCACGATCTGAGCTTTCAAATCAAATAGATTATGTGCAACGAAGCTCATTCTCTATTTCTCAGACAAAAAGCACAATAAAAACTGAAAACAGATGACTGCTTACTCTAGGTTTGTTCTTTGTTTTGCTGTTATTCTATTCCCCTTAAAGTTCAAAGTGATGGTGTGAAATCAGTTGAGTAGTGGTTTACATCTGATAATTAAACCTTTTCAACATGAGAAAGCAGTAAATATCAAGGTCCAATACAGAAACAAAGTGCCAGTACTTTTCCAAATCCTTTCTGAGAATTTTTTATAGCAGACAAAAGCACCTAGAAATTTTAACTACTTGAAAAATTATTTCAGCGTGATTTGCTGTTATAGATTGGATAATTTTTAAAGTACACTATCAGAAACCATTGCTAATAAACCATAAAGGAACACTGCAGACCATTCTTCTCTCCCAACAGAGTTTGGTTATAAGATGCTGTGACCTAGCACAATCTGATGTCATGGGCAGCATATCCAAACCTCATTTTCTTTGGATGTTCCCAATGTTTAGAAAGTTAAGCAATTAACTTTGTCCAGTGCTTCTAAAAATTCAACCTTAGGAATATAACGAGGAGGAAAAAAACCCTAATCTATATATCTATATATCTATATATCTATATATCTATATATCTATATATCTATATATCTATATATCTATATATCTATATATCTATATATCTATATATCTATATATCTATATATCTATATATCTAACTCCTATGCTTACTTTCACACTTTTCTAACAAAGCTCAGAACAAGCCCTGCTGTATGTTTAGTTACATGTCCAAAAGTTGTGACCATAAAAGCATCTACATTTTTCTCCTAAAGCCTCTAGACAGCCATCGTCTCATTAAATTCCCCAGACACCGATGGCTACCCCATTACCTGCCAAAAGGTTTAACTTGTTCTTACCTTCATGTCTGAATGTGTATCCTAATCACGATTGCATATGTACTCTCAGCCACACAGACATCACCAGCCATGGGACTCATTAAGGCAATTTGCACAAGCACCAAGCCATAGACAGCAGATGCTGAGCTGAGCACATTTTCCATCTTGTTGGAGGAATAAGCAGCTCTGCCCCTGAAGAGAATGTGCTTATGAAGCATCTGTTTAAGGTTTAACTGCAGGAACTACTACTAGGTACCACCACTACAAAGCAGTTTCTGTGCTGAATGAAGACAGGAGCTTCCAGTAAATTGCAGATAACACAAACCATTACTTAGATTAATCCAGTTAGATTTGCTGTCTTGCTTTGGGCTTAGCTCATCAGAAAACTCCCTAAATTATTTCTAGCTATTATTCCAAAATATTTTTTCAGTACCCCACAGCCCCTTCTCAAAAGCAGAAAAAGCAGCAATCTTTGAGGCCAGCCACATTTACAAAACCAGAGTCCATTTTCAGTTACAGAACATACCATTTTCCTCCTTTTATTATAATAAGTGTTCTCCAAAGGTGAATTTTTACGGTACTTCTGAGCTGTTTAATGACTCACTTTCTAAAGGAGATGGCCTCAAACTCCCAGTTTTAGCACACCAGCTCACATGCACTGCCTCTTCCACCTTTGTTCTACTGGTCGAGAACTGTATTATATTAACTAGTGAGATGCACGTGCCAATGGTCCCACTGGGTACCAATTATAGCTGGCCATTACCTCTCAACTGCTGCACAAGTCAAAGCTTTCTAGAATTGCATCCTCTCTAAATCTGCTACAGGTCCTTGCAAGCACTTGATCTTCTCTCGCTCCACTATCACTCTTGTTCCATCCTCCATACACTTCATGTGCAGTCTTCAGCACAGGACTGTTGGGAAAAGTAGGCATTATTTTAATTTCACATGTCAGCATGGAAAAAAGAGGGAAATCCAAAACCCTCAACATCTACACCATCCGAAGTAGAAGGCCAGCACATCTCCACCATCCACCAGCACGATGTGCAACTGCTTAAAGATACTCAGTATATGATGAGATGCTTTTTAGAGGGATAGAATAAAATATGCCTCATGTCAGAAAAATTAGAAACATGTCTGAAAGTTTAAGAAGAAACATTACTTCTTTCAAACGAGATTGTAAGCCACTTTTACCTGCACTGCTAATGACTGAAGTACAACCCACCTTAAAGTTTATTAGAAACATAGTACCTACAGGGCAGGAAAATAAGCAACAGGTACAGCAGTCCAGAGCTGTTCCAGGCAAGCCTGCAGTGCTAACTAGATTCCACCTCCAGAAACACTATTAGTGGATCTGTCTAGGACTCCAGGAAGTCAAGACATTCACCTCAGGACAGCTGTCAAAGACAAGTAAAAACCAGGCAATCTTTATGCTATTGGTTGGCTACATGAGATCTCCAGTACTGGCATTTTGGGCTGTAATTTCCCACATAAACACATTTATGCTATTAATCCAGTCTACTCAGCCATACTCAGGTTATTTACTACATATAGACATTTTTATTGAAGCAATAGTGGAAAAAGAGGTTGGTTTGGTTTATGTTGAAGTTCAAAAGACACAAGAGCATGGATTAGACTAAAAAATTTTATTGAAACTTGTCCAAAATCCAGTCAGGCACACAATTTATCCATTTCCCTAAGGCTTGTCATTCTGTATGGCATAGAAAAATGCATCTCAACAAGTTGAAACATTAAACAACTAAATTAGTGAAGTTAAGGCACTTGAGATGTGTGTTAATTTAGAAAAATTGCATAAGAATAACATTCTACTTTGAATGATTTAGTCCTTTCTGAGCTTCAAATCTAAAGCATCCAAATTCCATAACCTCTCGAGACAGACAAGAAGCAGAAGCAGGGGACAAGTCTCATCGTATTTCCCTCTGACTGGTAACCTCCAAGGCCACCACAGCCTACGGAAGGAAGTATTACTGCATCAGGCAGCAAAGATTTCCTGTAGTACAGGTGCTGAACTACCCCGGTTTGGGATGAGGCACAGTATCTTCCACTAAGAATCCTTAAGGCAAAGTATCTTTGTGAGATGAGAGAACAAAAGGAGAGAGCAAAATGCACATGTACTCAATTGTAAGGCTAACAAATCTTTCCTGGGGTAACAATATTTATCCTGGGATTAGATATCTCTGTGCACTCCCACACCCTCCCCAAGGATAAAAACTTGAGGAAAATAAATGGAGAATGCAAGAACTTACATAGTGACCAAAAATCTGATACCTGTTGGTTTGGCAGGGCTCTGAGAAGTAACTTGAAAGCCAGTTAGCAACCTTTAATTCATGCTACAGATAGCTAGTTCCCTTGTAGTTTTGGTGTGTATTTTTGAGAGTGCGAGTATTGGTGAGTATAAGAATATTTTTTTGGCTCTGAACCAACATTTACAAGTTAAGTGTTGCAGTTTCAGCGTTTGGCAAAGTAAGTTTTTAATGAATAACTCAGTTTTACCTGCTGAAAATTCTCCCTTCATCTGTGAAACAACCTCTTGCATCATACAGCAGTTTAAAGTACTCTTCTCAAAGCTGAGATACATCTCTAGGACACACACATTCCACACTGGAATTTGGGGTATGCTCCAAGGGTCACACACAGACTGAAGGAAAAGATTTCCAAGTACATGAAGATGTTTTCTCAACCATGAAAAGGCATGACAGAGAAGCTACTGTCACCTGCCAGGCACAAACAGGAAATAAAGTGATAAATATTTGAGGGGAAAAAAAACATATGGAAAAGAGATTATCCAACTGAATTTAAAGTACTGTTTCTAGTTAGTCTATGGCAATGTAGTTCTAAGCATTAAGTTCTGAACTTCACTAGAAGTAGAGTTGTTCAAGATGGAAAGCTTATGAAAAAAGAGATTGCATCTTAATACTCTGTGTCCTTCAGGGCAAATTGCTTGTTACATTTAAGGCACTACATGTTGTCTTTGGTTCAGTGTTGAACTATCTGATTCAGTGTAAAGAGAGGTAGCACGAACCACACATGTTTAGCTCTTCTGTTCCATTACACACAGTTGCAGAGTCACCACCTTTCTGATGCTGCAGATTCTGAAATCCTTTAACTCATTAGGAAACTGCAGGAACAAAATAAAAAATTCTTATTAATTTGATTAGAAACAAATGTGTGCAACGTTCCACTTAACTTCCAGAAAATACACCCAGAAAATCACAATGGCAAACTGGACCTGATGCAACTATGACGTAAGTAGCTGTGGAGGAGTCACTTAAAAACAAAACTTCATTAACTCAGAAACCAAAACCACCACATCTTACCTACAACAAAGTTAGCAGATGTACATAAGACTACTGCATAGACCAGAAGAAAATCTGACCAGTTACTGAATAGGGAAGAAGTTCAGCTCTCTTGGGGTCTTGAGAAAAGTTGTTATGAAATAACAAGTTTTATTATTTAGATATTTTAAAATAAAACCTGACTTCTCATAGAAAGGGAATAATATTTGCCTATGGGATTAGCCTTCTAGACAAATTAAACTCTTTACAGAAGCTGAGATGGTTAAAAGCTGGTCCCTCAACATGTATTTATTCCTTCAAAATGCATAAACCCTGGTGAAAACAGACATAATATATATATAAAGCAGTCAATTAATAGTGCTAGACTTATCTAGCAATCCCCAAACGTACACAACTTTAAAATATCAGCTATCCTCCTTGTTCTCATAAATAAGGGTTAATAAACAAGGTGTACAAATATGGAGGAAGATAAAAGGGGAGGGAAAAAAACCACCCACGACACTTGTTTTCAGTGTAAGTTGGCTGAGATACCACTGTGAAAATAAGAGCATTTTATAATATGTAATGGCGTGAGAAGAAGCGTACCACAATCTTCCCTTCAGCCAGACTGAAAAATAGTGATATCCACCAAATACCGTTATTTCTGGTGATTATATCAACCAATACTGCCACTCTTTGAGAAACAAGTGGAGCATTTTTAAATGAGTATTTCCCACCAAATTAGGTTTCAGAAAACAGGCCCTCTGCCTATTTCTCTGTTCAGGTTTATATTAATGTCACCAGACAAGGAACTAGCAGTCAGCAGGAACAGATTCATTCATAAGCATATAGACCAGATTACAAAAAACAAACTTGTAGGATCACTCTCAGGCTTTCAGTCCTCATTTGTATTTACCCACTTCTTTGATAAAAAACCTGTGGTGTTGGAGCTGTATTGCAGTGCACAGGAAAACAGCGACTGAAGCAGCAAAGACATACCTGTATGGGTAACCATGGTATTTGGACCTGAAGACAGACAGCAACCAGCTGAAGAACAACACCACCAAGCCAATGCCAGCAATACACATAACTGCAAGAGATAAGATACTGGTAATGCCACAGCTGTCCCCAACACCACCACAGTGACTGGGGTTTTCAAAAGCATTAGGTAATATTTACAGATTTGGTCAGATGAGACCTCTATCAGAGTCACTGAGAAGAACTAGATTAACACCAGTTTTCTCTCCAGTTCCTACTGTAAATCAATTTTATACCATTGTTCTACAAGAAAGTAAATCCATTTTTCTCTCCCTTACTAGCAAAATGCTGAAAAGCATCTTTATATCTCCCCATTTCCCAAAAGGGCTTTGAGTTTATCTTGCAGTTTGCTAAGCAACTCCAAACGCTGCTGAAAAATCAAACAGTTTGCTTCTACTTAGAGGTGGGAAGTGTACAAAACCCCAGAGTACAAAGGCATCTCTATGAAATAGTGCAACAAAATCTTTACTGAATATGCCTAAGTATTAGCACTTACTTTTTCTTTTCCCCACATCCATGTCAGAAGTAGCAGCTTCGTGGAGGAGCACCATTCCTAAAGTAACACCACCATCTACAAACGCTGTTTAAGGCCAAATCAACAAAATACAATAGACTCAATATAATACACTCATTCATAACCTCATAAATTCAGCTTCTACTCCATACCTGGGGCATAAAAACTCACTGGAAAAATTAAAGACTCCTGAGGCAAACCAGAAAGTATGGTGGGGGGGGAAGACAACTGAAAGGCATTCACAATGTCAACTTCTCAGATAAAATAAATACAGTTTAAAATATAAACTGGAAGGTATAATAAGTCTTGAGACAAAATTAAAACCATGCATTTATTATTTCAGCTTATAATGGAAACAGCATTCCTTCCCAGAGAGCTCAGTCCACTCCCACCACTGTTCTACTCCACTGGAAAATCCCAAAAGGAATTCAACTTTGGCATTTTACTCAGCTAAGAGAATGAATAAAATGCATGCAATATTTAATCTAACAGGATCTCTTTCAAGTAGCAGTATTTCTTCTATTAAAAAAAAAATAAAAATAAAGCTCATAAATTTAAGGAAGCACAGACAACTTACAAAGCCTGACATTTGCAAAGAATGAATCCTAGCAAAGCAAAATAGTGGATCCAGTGGAACAAAAGACAGAATTCCCAAAGACTTCATTCCATTTCACTACAGATGTTGAGTCCCAATCCTCCTCCTGAAATGATAAATACTTAGCAGTGGCTGCAACAGGACTGTTAAGAAATATCTACATTTCAGGTGCAGTCCACCTTCAGTACAAGAGAAAAGTGACTTCAACCTACAGGAACCTTGCCAACTTCTACCATTTTAAATGTCTCCAGCCACTGGTAGCTTGGGTCTGTAATGTGATGGATTGCAATAACACAAATAAGCATTGACAGAAAGTTTCTAGGTTGAATTTGACTGAGACCATCAGAAGTACAGTAATAATTAGAAAAAGATCAGAAGTCCTCCTCTAAATGGATGTTTTAAGTTAAAATAAACAAAAAATATTTGATAATGAATACACAGCGAGTAAAGTTCTTTTAGCACCAGCAGATTTAAACATCAATTGCCTACTTTGTATTATTTTATTGCAAAAAAAACAATGCATCACTTGCTGCAATTGGGATTTTGAATAGATAAAACAAGAGCAAAGGCAGAAATTAGCAGAAGTCACTGTTAAAGAACATTGCTGTTGCAACAGAAGAGACTCATTAATCACTGTCAAGCAGTGAAGAGGATGGGTACTTTGAAGTTTTGAAATGATGTGCCTGTGGTAATAATACTGTATTCAGTTCAGTCATTAAGCAAGGAAGAAGGTGGTCAGAAAGCAGGAAACATTTTTCTATTCAACTTAAAGATCACTGGCATAGGAAAAGCATAGTTGTCAACACAGAAGGGCTCTAGAAACTTCTGCATCGGTATCGGGTAACAGTTAAGAGCCTTGACAGAGTGCTCTCATGGAAAAGGCAGCACCATAACCTAACAGAAAAATCATCACCAGCCACATGCTTCACAGCAGGAAGGATACTGAACAGAAGAACAATGTGTGTTTCTGCCACAAACTGGGCTTGGCTGCTTCCGTGGATATAGTTCTGCAAAAGACAAAGAGGAATTGAATTTAGAAAAGACTGAAGCCAACTTTGACATGATTAACAACAGTTATAGAGCTTGCAGCTGGGTTTTACACTTTCAGGAGAGAAGCTGGAGCACAAAATTTCATCTCTTGACCATTGATTTTGGGGGGGAAACCGTGTCAGCATCAAAAATCCTTCTACTACCACATGTAAAATACCATTCAGATGATAAGTGCAAGTGCAGCAACAACAGGAAGGATGAAAGAAATGCTTACCCTAGGTTCTGATTCAAGTGGGAACCCTCACATCCAAATTATTTGTTAGCAAATAGTTTTAGTTACTCAGTATGCTACCCTCTTTACCCTAGAGTATTATTTTAGTACCTTCTTAGCTTTCTGATCACTAGAATAATCTAAGTTTCCACAGACAAAAAGACCTTGAACTCTCTAGGTATTAACAGAAAAATGAACTCCAAGGTACACTTGTGAACCACTGTGTCTCGTTTACAGCAGAGTCCCACCCATACTCTCTAATGCTTTACTGCATGGAAAGCACTTTGGGCAGTTTCTAACAAGAAGATGAATTTGCACTCTGACTTGCCTCTTTCAGTATCAGCCTTATGCTGTAGGAACACAACAGAAATGCAGAAAAGAACATGAAGAAAAGACTTACCACTTGTCCTGTATGGGGATTCTTATGAGCATAGGGTGGACCCCTAATGTGGTTCCACATCTGGCCTGAGGTCATTGCTAACACAAAACACTGAAAAGGAAAGAAGAAACACTATTTAATAAGGATTTTTTTAAACCCAGTTTCACAGAATCATCTAGGTTGGAAAAGACTTCGAAGAACATCTAGTCCAACCATCAACACTGACAATTTCTTTTAATTTCATACCAAAAGGTACTGGTTTGGAATACAATCTTAGGCTAGGCATTGTCCTCCCTCTTATTTGTACAAAAGGCATCTAATCAAGCATTAACTGAGCTGAAAAGACCAAGATCATATAATATTATCAGACTACCAAAAAGTAAAACTAAACACACCTCATTTTCCTCTGTTAGGTTTAAGCATCTTTAAATACAAAAGCCTTTAAAGACCTGAATGGCTACAAAAATTCATGACAAGAGGCAAACAAGAGTTATAATTACTCACCAAAGCAGCAAATGCCCAGCCAGTTTTGTTGTACAGGAAATCCAGATTGCTTCCACGCAAATATACGAGGCCTCCGATGACAGCCAGCAGCAGCCCTAACATCAGTGGCCCAGCGTAGTTTGGTGGCCTTATCACACGAATCTAAACAAGAGGATATTTAAATTATTTTTCCCTCAATGGGATTATACATTATACCCACACTCCTGCTAACAAAACCCACAATATATTAGAGTGGAAATAAAATATCAACACACACAAACATTTTCTATGTAATAAATCTGATTTAGAAAGTAAGTAATGCTTCTCCCCCTGTTACTTTAACTTTAGTTGTAAATGCCTTTACCCTACCTAATAATTTGAAGACTGTTTTCTATCCACAGAAAAAGAGGGAGAAGGAAGATTTATTTTACCATTAATTAAATACAGAATTACACAAAATATTAGAACACACAATGTAAAGAAACTTCATGATGTAGTCATGTGCCCAAACTAGATTCTGTAGGCAAGAACCATTTAGAGTATTTGAGAGCAGACCGTTGGCCACACAACACAACTGACATATTTCATAGCAAGGGAGTGCTGCAGAGCTGGGGGGAGAGGGGGGAAGTCTGTCTATACTTACATTGACATCAGTTCTGTCGGCCACCCAACGAGCAAGCTGCTCAGCTGCAAAGCCACGCACCTGAAGTTCATACGTGTCACCCCTTTTAGGCTTCCCTTTAGCAGGGAAGTTAATGAAGGTTGGAGCAGAATTCATGTTTAGCTGCGTTTAGAAAAAAATTATAGAAGATACAGCACCATGAAGGTTAAGATTTGCAAAACTATAATGAACTATTAATGTGAGCTACAATTGCAAGTGTACGTGGAATGCTCCCATACATTTAAAAAAAATATGGCTACATAATATTAATAAGAGCAAAATGACTGAGTACTTGAAAAGAAATAAGTTAAAACATACTGAAAGCCTACTCTATCACTCTCTAGTAATCTAAAAATTGTGATTGCTGTTCCTAAAGATACCAGTGCTTTCGATCTTGCCTCTCCATGTATCACAGAATTCCATTAAGAATTACACTGTAAGTTATTATAGGAGGCAGAGTCAGAAAAAAAACAGTCAGAGAAGCCAGTTTGCTCCTGGTGCCTGTTCCAATTTGTCAGTTGTGTTAAGATGACTGCCAAAACACTATTGCCCTCTGCTCTTCTCCTCGTTTCTCTGAGAGTGGCAGCTTTTAACTTTTCAATTATTTCTTTAATCATTGTAACACTAAATTTCACATGTATCTTTACATTCTTGCACTCGCTGCCCAAAACCCAAGTTAAAAATAATGTTAGAAGAGAAAAAGAAGGACATTACCATCTGAAATACATCTGAGCCTTCATCAAAATCCACCATAGCAAAAAATATCTTATTGGTAAATGCACTGGAGTATCGCCAGGAGTTTGCCAGAACCTGGTATTCCTCATCAGCTTGCCTGTAGAACACACAAAGGGAGATGCTGTATCATATGTTTGTCCAAAACACAAGTTAGAAGACAGCTGAGGGAGCTGTAGCCACCCACCCCGTTAATGGGGGCATCCCTCACACCCCTATATTAATCTTCCAGTGTTAAAGAAAAGGTTTAAGGCCAGACACTCATCTGACAAACAAGTGAAGTTGTTTTTTTTAAATGCAAGGACAAGTTTTGTTGAGTCCATGAAGACATGCAATAGTAATTTCTAATTAAAATTTGAAATGGAACCCAGCAGCTCATGACTTGCTAGCCCACAGAGCACCAAAACAAGTACAGGTGTGCCCTCTTTTCCATGTCAGAGGATGGGAAACCAGTTCATTTCAGATCACTAGGTATAAAAATCACCTTCACAGACCTCTGCCACCTCCAGTTTAATACATGAAATCCATAATATAGTTAAGGATCCAGCATATTATAATTGTAAATAAATAAGTGTCAATCGACCTATTAACTAACAGCAACTTTTAGACTGCATGGCCAGCAGTAATTCTACAAACATTTCCTCAGCAGCTCATGCCAGCAAAGTGAAGTTTTTACCCTATTTCTCTCCAGAAGCCTATCACTGTGAATATTGTTTCTGCAAAGCAGCAGTTATTTTAGGAGGGAGATAACTAAGGACTGTGCTGTTTTCTGACATATACATTACACATATATTCCCACATATTTACTTTCAAAAATAATCCTACCATAATATTACACACACACAAAAGTTTTATCCTCTTCTTAAACTTCATTTCCTACAAAGCATATGAGGACTTTCAAGTTCTAATTAGGACTAAATGAAGCCCATACTTGCACACAACACAATTTCTGTGAGGCTGAAGAGCAGTGAACATCACAATCACCGAGTAATTTCTGGGTGGTGCCTTCACAAGGCGTCGAAATTTGTCTCCATTCATTCGAATAACGGATCTTTTACTAGCCCACTCCATCAGCTGGTTCACTTTTTCTGATAACACCATCTGAAAGTAAAGTTAGAGAAACACTGTTGGTTTGGGTTTTTTTTTCCCCCCTAGTCTTGCAGTATAATCTTGTCTAAGTTTTTTGTTAAAGTTTTAACATTGATGAAACAAACAGCTGTACGTTTTTTCATAAGAACATGACATTTCATAAGAACACTGACCACATGAAGTGATCATAAAGATTCTTGAAGACATTCACAGACCCCTTTGACAGCCATGTTAACATTATTCATTTACTTTAACCACTCAGTAACACACACACTTTAAGCACTTAGCACTACACACACTGGTGAAGACAGTCAGCTCGTTAGCACTTTATGTTGCTAACTGCAAGGTTACTTACTGATGTACAAACTGCCCAAATGACTCCACAGTACTTATTTGATGCTAAGCATCACACTCTGTTTCAGATTTGAAAGTTTAATGGAAGTGGAATCAATGCTAGAGATGGAAGCACTATGGAAGTGAGCTCAACATCTAGCTTTCAGCACTGATGGAAAAAACTTGATTCAATGTCTATCTGGAGAACTCAGGAGTGCTCAACACAAAGCTCTTCTTTAAAAATGAGCCAACCAATTCTATAGCATTATACAAAAAAGTATTAGATAAGTGACAAAGCCCCAAATGTTACATCAATCATAAAATAATTCTCTACTCTTTAGTAACACCCTTCTTGATTAAATACTTTAGGATAAACAGTAAGTCATAGTAACATAGAACAGCCTTGGATGGAAAAGACTTCTAAGATCATCAAGTCCAACCATTAACGCAGCACTGCCCAGTCACCACTGCCCCATGTCCCAGGGATGGGGACTCCACCACTGGCAGCCTGTCGGTGAAGAAATTCCTCCCAATATCCAATCCAAACCTCCCCTGGCACAACTTGAGGCCATCACCCCTCGTCCTGTCACTGTTACCTGGGAGAAGAGACCAACACCCCCTGGCTACCCCCTCCTTTCAGGGAGCTGCAGAGAGCGATGAGGTCTCCCCTCAGCCTCCTCTGCTCCAGACTGAACCCCCCAGTTCCCTCAGCCGCTCCCCATCACACTCTGCTCCAGACCCTGCCCCAGCTCCACTGCCTTTCATTGAACTACTCCTCTTCTTTGACTTAAAACTGACACAAGTACGCACAGAGGGATCTTTGCAAACCCTGGGAGCGAAGGGTGTGGAAATAAGCGACACCTTTGTGATTACAACCACAGGCAGCCCGCCCTCCCCCTCCGAATCTCCCACAGCAGGAGGCCAACCCTCCTACAGTGCTTTGTGCAGGAACAGAAGAGCCTGCAATTAAACACGGCGGAAAGTAAAAGTATAATTCTAAACAGACACTGCTCTGCTCGGCCCCCGGGCGTGCCCGCCAGCTCCTCCTCACATCCCGGCCGGTGCCGCCTCAGGCTGAGGAGGCTCGCGGCCCGCCGGACCCCGCCCCGCCCTCAGCGCTGAACCACCCCAGCGCCCACGGGAGCCCGCTCGGGGGAGAGCGGCGGGGGCAGCCCGGAGGGATTCCCGGTGGCGCCTCACCTCCTTCCGCTTCTGCCCCGCGGCGTGCGGCCCGCCCCAGGCCAGCAGCAGTAGCAGCGCCAACACCGGCACCGCCGCCATGACCGCCCCGCTCTGCCCCCTGGCGCCCATTGGCGGCACCGCTCGGGCATTTCCTATTGGTGGCGGCGCCGGCCCGCGGCTCGACGCTGGCCTCTGATTGGCTGAAACTGCCTCGGGCACGTGCTGCCGCTCCAAGCTGGAGCCGTCCGATTGGCGGAGCGCTGCGGGTGGGCGGGACCCGCGGGGGTGGCACAGCCGCAGGGCGCTGTTGTTTGGGTGTAGGCACGCGGGGTGGTTGTAGGCACGGGAGGGTGTTGCTGGGTCGTGTGTTATAAAGGTGTTTGGTACCGTAAGCCCTCAGCCGGTGTGTAGCGGGTCACGGGCGTCATCGCCGCAGGAAAACGCCGTCTTCCTCCTGCACTTTATTTCTTAATTGGAGGTCGTGTAACACTATGGAAATTATTTGTGGCGCCGCGGGCCTCGCTGCAATTTTTATTTGCACTAAAATCTCTAGCTTTAGCTCTCCAGCCCTTTTATGAATTGAAATTCATGCAACAGGAGGGGGAAAAAAAGTGGTGTCAGAAGTGGGATTCGAACCCACGCCTCCAGAGGAGACCAGAACACCCAACCGCCGCGGGAAGGCGCGGGACGCCTTGAGTCTGGCGCCTTAGACCACTCGGCCATCCTGACACTGCGACAGCAGCCGCCGCCGGGAGCCACTTACCGCTTCCCTCGGGCCGCGCCCGCTCCCTGCCACCCGCGGAGGGATGTTCCTGGGCCTGTGAGTTGGAAAGGAGCGTCCGTCTGTCTGTCTGTCCGTCTGTCTGTCCGTCTGTCTGCCTGTCTGTCAGTCAGTCTGAGGCACCGCTCCCCCGCCCCTGCGCGGCTCCATTACCCACAGGCCTTTGCGCGCCGCCGCCCATCGCCCACTTCCGTGGCGACCATTTTGTTTTTCAGCGCTCGCCAAGGGTACCGGCTGTCGGCATGTTCCCGCTGGCCAGGGCTGCGCTGGGCCGCACCGGTAAGCCAGGCGGAGGGAGCGCGGAGCGCTGGGGGTGTCCCTCGGGGGTCAGCGGGGTTGTCAGGGGTCTCCCCCGCTCGCTTCTCTCTGTCGCGACTGACCTGAGCAGTCCCTGGGCTCGCTTCACCCCCGGGGGACGGTCCTGAGGGGCTGCGCTCCTCGGCCTTCCTCTGCTGCGTTTATTCCTTTATTTTTTCTGCCTCTTTCACCTCCTTGTTGCTTTTATTGAGCTGCCCTGGGGTTCCCCTCCTCGGTGCTCCCCCCGGAGGCACATCCCGGTTTTGTTGTGATAGTGTCCAGCCCTGAAACCCCAGGGTGAAGTCACCTCTGACAGACCCCAGTGCTCAGCTCCTCTCAGCCCTGCTCCTGGTGAATGTGTGTGTGCACCTCACATAAACACATTCAGCCGCCTTTCTCTTTGTGGGTGTCGCACCTTCTTTTTATTTTCTGTTTAAAAACCCCAGAAACCTTGTGCGGCCTCACAGAGCACGCTAGGGATGTGGGACCGTTATGGGTGTCACCATCATCTTCTCCAGTCGTGTTTGGGTCAATGTGAACCGTTGACCTGAAATTAAAATATTATATTTTGTTATGTCTACCATAACACAGAGAAATTGTCGAACGCTTTGTACAGAGCTACTGAGCAATCTCTGTTTTGAAGCTGGTGGTTTGATTCTTCACTCTCTCTTCTCCTTAATAAACACACCTTTATAGTGTACATTTATAACGTACATCACACATTCTGTCATCTCCTCCTGTATTTCATTCTCTATTATTTACCTCAAGCGAAGGCCCAGAGTTTGTTCTGCTCCTTCTGCACCTCCCCTGCCTTCAAAGGTCATGAAGGAATGAGAAAGGTGTTACCCATCCCCTCTGTCTTCAGCCCTTTGATGGTGAGCTTCATTCTGAAACACTCATTAGCTACACACACTGGCAATACAGATATTTACATAGAGAAATCTGAAACTCTTAAGTACTAAACAAAATATTTTATTAGAGGAAAAGTAATACTTAAAAGCGTATACTTTTTTACCCACACTGAGGGCCCAAAGAAAACATATTAGTGAAAAAAAAAGGTAACTTAAAGGATTTTCTTACTGGAATTAGACTTCAGGACTAACTTTTCTAGAGAGAAATTGAGAGAGCTGAAGCAAAATGCAAGGCTTTCTGTATATCCCATGTTTTGGAATCATCCCAAAGCTCTAAGTCCAAAAGCTTTATTTATTTCCAGCTTTTCTTAAAGTCTTTTAATGCTTATGCTTGCCTTCCTGTTGGTGGGAAATGAGGATTGTGAGTGGTTTGAATGTATGTTTTGGTTGATTTCTATACTTCTCTTTCACGTTCACGAGCTCGTGGCATTCAGCAGACTGCAGTGAGACAAGCTCATCGCAAGTATGAGCCTGACTTCCATGATAAATACGGAAACCTGGTCCTCCTTGGTGGAGCCACAGTTTTCACTGCTGTCTGGACATACGTAAGTCAGCCTTTTCTTCACCACTCTTCTGTGACTGTAGCTGTAAACTTGCGAGCTGTTCAGTTTCACAAGGGCTTACTGGTTTGAAATAACTTAGGTGGTGAGAATTTAGGAGCTTTTTATTGAAGTGAATAGTAAAGTCATAGAGATGAAAGTTGTGTTAGTTGATATTTTGATTTTGAGTTGTGGAACGAATTTCTGTGTCAGTCTATTGCTTGATTTTAAAATGTAGTAGAAACACGAGCGTTGTCTATTTTACTTGGGATTTCTAAGGCAGAGGTTTTAGCAGAAAAATTTATAGATGAAAATAATAGTATGGTGATGGGGTTTTATGTTTTGGATTCTTTGTTCTAAAGCTAGATATTTTGAAATAGAAAACAAGTATTGAAATATTATTCAAAATACATCTATTCCACTTGCTTTATTAGAAGATAAATGAGATGGCACGTTCTAATACAAGAAATCTAAACTGAAAGCAATAGAAATAGCCCTCTATCAGAAGGTTTCTTTGATTTCAGGGTTAATAATTTTGATTTTTATCCTCCTACAGGTGTTTACACAAGCTGGAATTGAGTGGGGCTTGTCACCTGTTGGCAGAGTCACTCCGAAAGAATGGAGGGAGTAACAGCCTTTGCTTCTAACGAACTGGTCTACACTTTCACTGAAAAAAAAAAACTGTGTAATGGCATTTCTTCCCTGATTACCACTTGTACAGTGGCATTCCTGGTCTAATAAACATACCTAGAGAATGGCCTGGTTCTTCTAGGTTTCCTCTGTGTGGTCTGAAGTGTAAGAAATAGCGTCAGAACTCAACATAATTAAGCCATACTAGAGGTAGCCACAGTTGCTCCTGTAAGGGTCGCTCACGGATGATGGACCAAAGCTGGTGGTGGTGTTCCTGTAGCCAGAGGTGTGTGCTTAAATGAACCTCACGTGGTTTCCCACTGGAGAGCTCACGTGGCTTTACCTCCGAGTGCCTGATGATGAAATTTGTAATGTCCTGGTGAGATCCCACGGGAGTGTTTTTGTGCAGTCTCTGGGAGCTGTGGAGAACTGAAGTTAGTGTTTGAGTGGGATGTGCTCCACAGCAGCAGGCGTGTCCCGCACCGCTGTGCGGTGACGCACAGACACGGGGCTTTTCTAACGAGCCCGTGCCATTAAAACGTGGGAGGGAGTAAGGCTCAGGGTGACTGCGGACTCGCTAAACCGGAGTCAGTCTGAATCCCTGAAAAACACAGACCGGCTCCTCGCCGTGCCTCCCGCCTCCTCCCGCCGCGGCGCCACGTGAGCCACGAGGCCGCCTCCCCCGTCATGTGTCCTGCGACGCCTCCGTCACGTGACGGCGCGGGATGCGACGGGCGGGCCCTGGTCACGTGACGTGGCGGGAGGAGACGGGCTGGCCCTGGTCACGTGACTGCGCGCTCCCGGCAGGGCGGGGCGGATGCGTGGGGCAAAGTGCCAGGCGCGACCCCGCGCCAGGACGAAGCGAAGCGCCGTGTGTGCGCCGCCCGCAGCCTCCGGTGAGTGCGGCCCGGGCGCCGGCGGGGCTCCTCTGCCGCGGCACGGCCTGCTTCCGTCCCGTCCCGCTCCCCCGGGGGGCTCCCCCTTCCTCTGCGACGGTGGTACGTGGTTCCTTCGGGACTGCCATTGTCACGGCGCCCCGGGCTGGCGGGAGGTGGGGGTTTGCCCGGTGAAAGCGGCTGCGGCGGGAAGCGGCGTGGACTGCGCTACGTGTCCCCGCAGCGGGGGAAGGGGCGGTCCCGCCGCCCCTCAGCCTGAGGCCGGGCCGGGCCGGGCCGTCCCTCAGCGACCCGCGGGAGGGTCCCAGCCCCGGAACAGCGGCTGCGGCTCGGCCGCGGGTGTCCCCAGCACCGCCGCTGCGGAGGTCAGTCGGTGCGGAGGGACCGGGGGTTCGCCCGGGCTCGGGGGTGACCCGGCCGTGCAGGCAGGAGTCACAGCCCCACTCCTGTGGGGTGCAGCCGTGGCCAACAGGTTGGGGAGGATCAAACAGGGAACTGGGAGGAGAATACAGGCTGATCTTATCGGTGGACATCCACACTTGAGGTCTCGTTGCTGCTCGGGGTGCAGTAAGTGTGCACTCGCTGGTGGACTTGAAAAAGTACCTCTTTGCTGCCGGTCATCTCCAGAGACCCCGGCCCCCCTCGTGCAGTGAGGGTCTCTTTGGGGCTGATGCATATATACACACGCACAAGTGCATCTGTGTGTGATTGTATGCATTAAAATCCTTAGAGAGGGGGAGAGCAAAAACCCAAGAGTGAGGCAGGAGTGGGAAGAATGAGGAAACAGCGTGTTCCAAGCCGTTGCTGTAGTACACACGGATTGCTGCACAGCCTCACGCACACCTTTTCATTTCTGCATCCGTTTTCATGTGGACTTGGTAAAGTATTAAATCATATAAGGAGAACTAGGGTTGAGTTGTCCGTACTTTCACACCTCTTGTGTGCATCTGGTTGTAATTGATTGGTGTAACATATTTTTCTGGCTGCTTAGTCATTAATTTTTCTTCATTTAATGTTGTCAGAAGGAGGAAATTATGACAAAGTTATTTCTTTTAAGTTTCAAAGTATTTCTGCAAGGAAGCACTTGTGAGAGAGACAGCGCGTTAGAAATTAAGTAGACTATGACAGGGTAGAATACTGTCTCAGATGTAAGCATGTATTAGCTTTTAAATTTAACTCATTGTCCTGGGCCTTTTGTAAAGGGAGGAAAAGGGATGTGTATGTACTTACAGGCACTGTGTGTTAACCCTATACTTTCTTCTGAGAACAAGATGTCTCTAAAGCATCAGGAGCACCTGCGGCCACTGATGGTCTCGAGTTGTGCTTGTAGCCCTTATGCTTCCTAACTTCATCCGTGACTGGGGTGGAAGGATGGAGTATTGGCACTTTACCATAAAGACTTTCAGGACAGTCAGGTGTCGCAGGTTGTTCAAGGTTCTGATCGGGTTTCTGTGGGAGAGCTGCTCAGGTTCACGCATATCTTTGTGAAATGATTTAAGAACAAACATCTTAGTTGGTTTTTGTCCAACAGCAATGAGAAGACTTGAGTAGAATTTCACAATGGAGGTCAAATCCATCGTCGTCGGTGTGGAGGGGATGACATGCAATTCCTGTGTTCAAACCATTGAACAGCACGTTGGGAAGATGAATGGTATCCATAATATTAAAGTAAGTAACACTATTGCTATTCCTTACAAAGCTCTGTTCTTATATAATAAACCACGATCAAGTATGTACCAAGAGAGGAAAATATGTGGAAAGAATATATTCTGTATGTTCCATGGGAAGCTGATGTTAGAAGTGCATTAGTGCCTTTCTGATATAAAAGACAAACAAGTGCTTACTGCACTGGGAGCTCAGTCATTATCTGTTACTTTTAAGTAATTTTCTGCTTTACAATTAATTCAATATTGTGAAGTAATGAGGAAAAAAAGCAAAAAAAGGCAAGCACAGGAAGATAAAGCAAAAGAGTACTCCAGGGTGAGCTGATTATTCCTACACAATACATCATTTTACAGTTGTTTTAATAATGGAAACAATTTAAAAGCTGGGAGATTCCTGTTAGTCTTATGACCCAAGGTGTGCTAGAAAGAGCAGTCCTAAGAATAGCAGCAAAGTTTAGTTACTTAATACCTAAGTTCTGAAAAGGTTCTTTCATATTGCCTGTAAAATAAAACCACCAAATAATCTGACTTCAGAATCCTCTGTTTCTCCCTTATTCTAGCAAAAGATTTAATCTTGTCAAACTTGCATGTTTATTTTCAGCTAATTGCAAGTTTTAAGGTAAATACTTTAGCCCAAAGCTGGGTACTCTTTCTAAAACTACTCTTGGCAAGCAAATATATTACAAAAACTTAGTAGAACAGGACTATAAGGAACTTTAAGAAGTCATATTTAGTAATTATCCTCATTACAGCATCAGAACTTCAATTTGGCGAGATCATTTGTTTCAGAAAAATATCTGAGAACAGTAAAAAGAGGATTTTTTTTAGTGATTATGAATTGTCAGCAAGGGAGATGAATGTTAGGTGGGTAATACAGTCAAGCAGAGCTGCATTCATGTTATTTTGCCTCCAGCTGCAATGAAACCAATAAATGTCCATGTTTCTAACTCTGCTAAGGCCCATAATTGGGACAGAAATGAAGGAAGGTGGTTCTTAAAGTGATTCAGCTGGTCTAATTTCATCATGATTGTGGTCTTCAGGTTGTACTTTTGCCCAGAGGAAAGATAGAATTGAATGATAATGTGTTGGGCCTCTGGCAGGCATTGGCTTTCCCTTCTGGAAAACTGCAGTAATTGTGTTTGGTACATCATCCGTTGGGAGCAAATTAAATTGGGGATATTTGTACCATCTGATGTGAAAGGTTACTACCAAATCAGGGTGTCTCTGGATCACCAAAATGTACAGGGAAAGGAAACAGCTGCTTTAACCTTTGTCATAGATCAAATTTTGAAACTGAATTTTTGTTCTGTGAAGTCTGATGCCCTTTATTGCTCATAGCAAGTTAACAGCCTGTGCCTAAGATACCCAGAAATACTAGACTCCTTTCACTGCTACTTCAGTCTCTAGGTTCTTTTCAAAGAGTGTTTTCTTCCATCCTTGTAGCCAAAGGGTAATTACTACTAACTGCAGAATTGTACATATGATTAGAATTTTTTCTGTGGGCTGTTTTGCTTTTTGGGATTGAATTGGGTGAGTCACTGTAATTCAAGAGAGTTTGGCTTTGAAAGTGTCATTAAATGCAGTGATACTGTCTGGATGTCATAAGTAAAAGTGGCCAGACAGACTTGTAAAGGATTCTGAAACTGGGGGCGGGGGGGAATATGTTCTTTCTAGCTGTGGTGTTGCACAGATGAGCAGAAGTTGCTTTATGGTGGCATTGGTGTGGATTTACTCTTTAAAGTGAGCAGTGATGGAGAAAACTCTTCTGGACAAGTGTAACTAATATATGCCAAGTAAAAGCTCCTTCTAGTCTCATGCAGAGTATTCTCATCTCTTAGTATTGTAGTTTGCTAACTGTGGGTTGTTTTTTTTTTCCCTTGCAAGGTATCTCTAGAGGATAAGAATGCAGTCATCATTTATGACTCAAAACTGCAGACTCCAGCCACACTGCAGGAAGCGATATATGACATGGGATTTGATGCTACGTTGGCTGATTCAGACCCACAACCTGTTCCACCTGACACTATTTTTCTGACGATTCCTACTCAGTCAGCTCTAACATCTAAACAGATTTGTAGTACACTACTAAAGAATAAAGGTATTGTGGATGTTAAAATATCCTCTGATCAAAAAACTGCAGTGGTGACTTTCATTTCTTCCATTATAAATGGCAAGCAGATTATCCACATGGTCCCAGGAGTAGAATTAAGTATCTCTGCACCAGAGGTAACTCCTGGAACTTGTGAGGATTCCAGCTGGTCTCAAGCAAGTAGCGTTGTGCTGCGCCTCAAAGTAGAGGGGATGACCTGTCATTCCTGCACCAGCACCATTGAGGGGAAGATTGGCAAATTGCAAGGAATTCAGCGGATTAAAGGTAAAACCTTAATGTATTTTTATGTCAGCTGCAGTTGACCTTGCTGTTCTCTGATGGCATTGTGGAGATATCTCATCTAAATCCAAGGTATCTTAGCATGACAGTTACTCTTTGTAGTACTAGGTATTTAGTTACATGTTTAATTCAGAGTAGAAGTGAAGAATTGTGGTGAAACTGTTGCTGTTACACTTATGACAGCCTTCAGTGGTTGCTTTGTAGTTTGGTAGGGAGCCTGGAGTAGTCATGTTCCATAATTTTATTACTAGTTATAGAAACCTCTAACACCAGATACCTGGGTTTGTGTTGAAATGAAAATTAGTGTATATTTTCTGTTCAATTAAAAATTAATATTGGCATATATGTGGTGGTATCTAAAAGGCAAGACAAAATTATCTGTTATAAATAGCTTTGGTATAAATGTACTGCCACAGACCCCCAATAAAAGGATAAATTTATTAAGAAATAGTAATGCTATTTGTGAAAGTCAAAGGAAAAAACTGAGGAAAAGAGGAGTTGAAAATTGTTGTAGCACTGGACAAGAAATGGTTGAGGAACTAAACTGATATTTACCAAACCAATTAAATCTTTCCATTTCAGTTACATTTCTGAGCATTTAAAGCATTCTTCGAAAGCTTTGTCAAGATCCGTTGCTCTTAGGGCAATGTGCCTATTGTGCTTGGGGCAGTAATGCATCCTTATTTTTATTGGTTAATTTCCAGTGTCTCTGGACAATCAGGAAGCTGTTATTGTCTACCAGCCCCATCTAATTACAGCAGAAGAAATAAAACATCAAATTGAAGCTGCGGGTTTCACAGCATCTTTCAAAAAGCAGCCTAGACCCCTCAAACTCAGTGCTATTGACCTGGAAAGGCTGAGGAACACTCAGACCAAAGGCTTGGAGACAGCACCGAAAGAAAACTCAAATGTGAATGATACAAAGACAGTTGTCTTCAGAATTGATGGCATGCACTGTGGTTCATGTGTCCTCAATATTCAGAGTACCATATCAGCACTCCCATCAGTAACGAGCGTAGTTGTTTCATTAGAGAAGAAATCTGCTGTTATAAAATATAACCCAAACTTAATTAGCATAGATGTACTGAGAAAAGCCATAGAGGCAGTGTCTCCAGAAACATTTAAAGCCAGCCTTCCTGAGGAATATGAAAATGTAGCACTTTTCCCCACGCTGCCATCTCCACGGAAGTCTCCTCATCCAGCTTTGAAGGATGCTAGCCAGCCACTTACTCAAGTTGTTGTGATAAATATTGAGGGAATGACTTGCAACTCTTGCGTGCAGTCCATTGAGGGAGTCGTATCCCAAAAGGCAGGTGTAAAATCTATTCATGTTTCTCTCTCAAATCATAATGGGACTATAGAATATGACCCTCTGCAAACATGCCCAGAAGACTTGAGATCTTCCATAGAGGATATGGGATTTGATGCATCTTTATCAGGTAATGATGTATTAAAATTTAAGTTTACAAGGACTGTGCAGGTCTGTTCAGGATTGGGTACCACCCAAGATGAAATTCAGCAGTTGACATACACTTTGTTCTTGCCACGGGAAGCTTTAGATCTTCACTGAGAATGACATAATTAAATATCTGTTCACTTTAATACATCCAGTTAATCAAAAATGATTGAGATATCTGGAAATATAAACATGTCAGATAAATACTGATGTTCACATGATGCTCCAGTTTGCTACTGTATAATATTCATGGCCTGAATATGGAATTGCAGCTTTGCTAGCTGCAAAGATTATTATGGATTACTGTGCCGAAGCTTCTTTAATAGTGAATTATGAAAGACTTGGCTCCTGTGGAGTAACTAGTGAAGGGACATTTAACCAGGCTGAGGTGTGACAAGAATTTGGCTATCACTGGGGAAGTTAAACTGATGGTACTGTGAGATAAGCCTGGTGGGCAGCTAAGCACCACGCAGCCACTCACTTACTTCCCCTGGTGGGATGGAGAAGAGAATGGTAAAAGAGTGAAAACTTGTGGATTGAGGTAAAGATACTTTAATAGGTAAAGCAAAATTGTGCATGCAAGCAAAGCAAGGAATTAATTCATTACTTCCCATCAGCAGGCAGATGTTCAGCCATCTGCAGGAAAAAGCAGGCTTTCATCATGCATAAGGGTTACTTGGGTAAGGTCTATATGTACAGCCACACGTATTTATGGGTGGTGTAGTGCCAGCTCGTACCTCGCTGCAATGGCTGTTCATATTGTGAACTGCAGTCTCCTTTTCAGCAAAGGCAGAACTAGCTGCGGTGATAGCTCAACCCTCCCGTGAAGTCCAGCTGGAATCTCACAAAACCGAGCCTCCCTCCAAAGTGTCCCCAACCCACCTCTCCAGACAAGAGACAAAGACCATATCCAAGTGCTATGTGCAAGTCACAGGAATGACCTGCGCGTCGTGCGTAGCCAACATTGAGAGAAATTTAAGAAGAGAAGATGGTAAGATGCATGTCTGTGTAATCTGTTAAATTTCTAAGTGTTTCTTATAGAGAATCCATCATGTACAGCATTTTTAATGGTGGGGTGTCACGAGAAGTGCCATTGCTGGTGTGTTTCATGGGTGAGAACATAGTCTGCTCACTTTTCTACCAGAGGGATGAGCCCAGGTCTGCAACTTTAAAGGCAGAAGCATATGTGCCTGTATTAGGAAGGGAGCCATTAGAGAGGGGCAGTATTAATATGGATTAAAGAGACATAAGTTAATTTTAGCTCTGCAAGTCAGGACAACTGTCTATCTTCTTTCAGTGTGATGATTATTACAGGAACAAATAGTTGCACGAGTATGATGCAATGAAGAGTTATTAATGTAGAGTGTGTTTAATTATCGTAATGAAGTTGGATGTTTTCCAAGTTGACCTGGAATTTATTTTTCATCCTAGAAAATGGCTGAATCTAAATTCTTTTCATTTAGGGTACAGGAGGATGGCACATAGGGTAGATCTACCCTTTCTCATATGTGTTCTTCTCTCTTGAAGAAAAGGCTTTTAGAAATGGTAAATGCAGATCAGAAAAATACGCAGAACTGTGTTTTAGGAGAACTTCTTTTAAGTAAAAATAGATCATGTTTTCATATAGCATAGACTGAATGTTTGTAATTAGACTATTAAAAACATGCAACTCATGTGGAGTAATACTTTCATCTGTCACACCTACACTTGGGTGCATCTTCCAAAAAAGATGATGATTTTTTTTTTTTAATATGTACCTACAATATGGTAGCTGTCTCAATTTCAATAAATTGCCATTGTGCTGTCATGTTACTTTAAATGCAGTGTTTTTCTTAAATATGGTCTGCCATTCACACATGTTGTTTCCTAGGGATCCATTCAATCCTTGTTGCCCTAATGGCAGGAAAGGCAGAAGTGAGGTATAATCCTGCTGTCATACACCCTTCAGCCATTGCAGAGCTCATCCGGGAACTGGGATTTGGAGCGACCGTGATGGAAAACTGTGGTGAAGGAGATGGAATTCTGGAACTTGTTGTAAGCTAGGAATTTAAACTAACCACCCCTGTCTTTATTACTTTTATCTATTGGATGTGTTTGTCTAAGGCTCCTCTTCCTAAAGTGTTAATCATATAATAGAGATTCATTTTAAAAAATACAATTTAAGAGTACATGAAGTATTATCACAAACTATATCTTGTCCTGCAAACTGTGCTGGCTCAGTACTGCACTGAAGTGTTCCCCAGCTCTGAGCTTGAAGAGGCAGCAGAGCTTTAGCAGAGCTTAATAACCTTGTCTCTATGCTATGCTTCTTCTCTAGTGCTCTCATCCTTAGAGTTCTCCATCTCACTGCTTCAGACTCCAAAAATAGGCAATAAGTAATGCAGGACAGTCATAAGCACTTTTCCTACTTTTTAAGATGCATTTCCAGAGCAACCCGTGGTTTTGATAACAGGAAGGAACCTTTATTTTACAGGTGAGAGGAATGACATGTGCTTCTTGTGTACACAAAATAGAATCCACCCTCATGAAGACTAATGGTGTTTTATACTGCTCAGTAGCTCTTGCAACCAACAAAGCACACATTAAATATGATCCTGAGATTATAGGTCCTCGGGATGTTATCCAAGTGATAAAGGTAAGTCTCATAAAACATACAATGGGGTTTGAAGAGTTACATACCCCAGAAACAGAAGGGAAGACTATTAAAGGCAAAAATCTGTCTCTTCCATCTGCTGTCTACTTAGTGCAGGTTTCTGCAGATAATGTGTGTGTTCTGGCTCAAAAGCAGTGCTCTGTTATGACTTTGCCTAAGTTTTTAAGCAGCGACACTAGAAAAGCCAGGCTGTGGTAGTGTTCAAGACACCACCTATAGATCTGCAGAAAAATAAAGCACATACATGGGTACTGTAGCAGGAGAGGGGTGAAATAAGTTTCTTGTCTTTCTCCCTCAATTTCTCCACTTCTGTGCTTGAAGAATAACCATTTTGGAAAGCCACACTTGAGAATAGCATTTTAGTGTTCTAGAAAGGTTGATTTCTACATCAGATTGCTTTTATCTCTTTGCAAGGTAACTAAAACATAGCAACAATCCTATCAGAAATGTTAATAAAGTAGATCAGATGTAAGGCTGGCACCATCAAGAATCTGGCAGTAACTTTATATGAGCACAAAATGTCTTTAAAAATGGACAGTTCTCTTTATTATTATGCTTTTTTTCTGTAGGATTTGGGTTTCACTACTTCATTAGTCAAAAAAGACCGATCTGCAAGTCATCTAGATCACAAACAGGAGATAAGGCAGTAAGTATTCCTGAACATAGATTCTATGAGCATCTTTGATTCTTCTTTTTTAATCAACAGTAAAGTTAGGAAATTTTTTTTTGTGACTCTGCTGACCTGCTAGCTGAAATGTTATCCAGCACTTGACTGCAAACCAAATTTTTTTCTTTTTTTCTTCTTTTTAAATCTGAGGTGGAAAAGGTCTTTTGTTGTGAGTCTCGTTTTCTGTATTCCTGTCATGGGACTGATGATTTACATGATGATTATGGACAGTCAGCTTTCAGAAGCTCACGCACATCACAACATGAGCAGTGAGGAAATGGAGGCCCTTCACTCCTCTATGGTCCTGGAATACCAGCTCCTACCAGGATTGTCTGTTATGAATTTTCTGTCATTTTTGCTCTGTGTCCCTGTACAGGTAAGTGAGAATATGACAGCTCCTAGTTTATTGGGCTGAAACACTCAAAATGGAAGGCGATGAAGACATTGAATTTGAAAAGTGATTCAAAATGCTTTAGAGGTTGTTATGTGCTTCTGCTGTTCCCAAAATATGTGGTGTTAGGGACTGTTTCAGGCAGACCAGTTGGTGTAGAGGCCCTCTGTGGGCAGGCAGTGCCCAAGGCAACCTGCCTTGCTGCACTGGTGAGTGTGAGGAGGAGCTGGTGGAACTGTGTGGAGGTGAGAAGACCTGAGAGTACTGTGGTAGGGACCATAGCCCTCACCTAGAGCTGGGTTCTTGTTCAGGAAGAGATGGAGAAGGCAAATAAATAAAATGGGTGTCTCTTATGGAAATGCCTCTGCTGTGTGCTACAGATTTGTGTATAAAATACAAGCAATCTTCTTGTTACAGATATTTGGAGGCTGGCACTTCTACATCCAGGCATACAAAGCACTGAAGCACAAAACTGCAAATATGGACGTGCTCATTGTTTTGGCAACCTCCATTGCCTTCGTCTACTCCTTTGTTATTCTTCTAGTTGCAATGGCTGAGAAAGCAAAAGTAAACCCTGTAACTTTCTTTGACACACCTCCTATGCTGTTCGTGTTCATCTCGTTGGGCCGGTGGCTAGAGCATGTTGCAAAGGTAAGGAAAATAAAAGCCCATGATATCTCTAAGCTGTGAGACAGTAAGAATTATTTCAGAATGTTGCATACCTTTAGAAAAAAACATCCCATGGAAAAGCTTTGTTAGGTTCTTTTAACCTTCTTTGTTGTAAATTAATCTTCAGTAAAAATATGAAATGACTTAAGTCTGTTTGCAGAAAGTATTTTCTTAATAGGGTAAATTGCAACACACACAGTTGTCATTTACCCAGCAGGTTTTTTTCAATAGCATAGTCAGAAAAATATGAAAATTATTATTCTAGGGTAAAACATCAGAAGCACTGGCAAGACTAATTTCATTACAAGCTACTGAAGCTACTATTGTTACCTTGGGCCCTGATAACGTTCTTTTAAGGTATCTTGCTTTGTCATTTGCTTTTTTTGTTGTTCCTTTTTTGTTGTTCATATGCTTCATTCACAGACAAATGTTACCGTTCTATAGATGCGAATAACTTCAGATTTGCTGGCAGGTTTGCCAGATATAAATGTTAGAATGCAGAAAAAATAACATTGCTCTGATTTGTTTTATTGGAATCGTGCTCATTTTTGCTGTGATAAGAACATTAGTGGGTTTTCTCAACTGGAAAGTAAATACAATTATGATAAAATAGTTGTAGCACTCTTTAAAATGACAATTTTTGTATACATTAATGTCAACTAATGGGAATATGCTTTGTGTAGTGACAGCTCCTTTTGCTTGGGTACTTCCAGTTAACAATCTCTTATTAAAAACTCTATACATCATTCTAGAGAAGAGCAAGTTGATGTCGAACTGGTTCAACGAGGTGACATTGTCAAAGTGATCCCAGGAGGCAAATTCCCAGTGGATGGTCGTGTTATTGAAGGGCACTCTATGGTAGATGAATCTCTTATCACAGGTAAGCATTTGCTTTTTGCAAGTGTAAAAATGTTTTTCTTTTCCTTTTAAATGAATCTGAAGAAGGGAAGTTGAAGCTGATATTCTCCTCACTCTTCCAATTGTGTGTCAGGCGTTGGTAGCTACTATGATATAGCTGGAAAATATACCTTAGCATCTGTTGTTGCCTTCTTCTTAGGTGAAGCGATGCCCGTGACTAAAAAGCCTGGCAATACAGTTATTGCAGGTTCCATTAATCAGAATGGATCACTACTGATTTCAGCAACCCATGTTGGAGCTGACACAACTCTTTCTCAGATTGTTAAACTTGTGGAGGAGGCCCAGACCTCAAAAGTAAGACTATTATCAAATTAAGCATTTGGGTTTTGTCCTATGGCTTAGGCATAAGTATACCAAACACTTTGAAGAGGGGTTAAGATTGTTTAGATTTGAATTGCAGTTGCATAATGAAGTGTCTTGCTGAATAAGGACTTCGATACAGTCTACTGTTCCAAGTCTCCTCGTCTTATTAAATTAAATGGGTAATTATGAAGTGTGGTATGCCAAGTGTGCTGCAAACAGAAGCTGTAATTATATCTGTGTCTGAAGGCGTAGAAGAGAGTAAGCATAATGTTGCTGGAGCTGACGTGTTTCTCCCTCCTAGGCTCCTATCCAGCAATTTGCAGACAAACTTAGTGGCTACTTCGTTCCTTCTATTGTGGCTGTCTCTGTGGTTACCCTTTTTGCCTGGATTATAATTGGATTTGTGGATTTTGAAATAGTAGAAAAATACTTTCTGGTAAGTAAGTCTCCTTAAACACCTTCTGAAATATTTTTAAAACAGTTGGCCTACAAATCTATTAGACTGCAGTGGTTCCCTTTCTGAATTATCCTTGCAGGCAGTTGCTGACTGTAGGTATTATTATTATTTTTGTTGTTACTATACTTTTTTTTTTAATACTGTATCACTCCTACATTTATACTTAAAGAGAATCTGCAGTAATTAATCAATTCCTTAAAGTTAGTGTTAAAAAAAAAAAAAGTAAATACTAAACATCAAAACTTCCTGATTTCCATTCTTTCTCTGTGGGGAAAGGAAGTCTCTTGTGTCACAAGCTCCAATTCTGCATTTTGTTTTGTTAGCATAAATTAATATTTGAAATCAGAGGAATTCAGAGGAGGATCAGGATCTAAACTTGTACCTTAGTGTTCCTTAGATCACAGGTTTCTTGGTTCATGACAGTCTGATTAGAGTTCATTAGCTTCCAGGAGAGCAATCTTCATTCCCTTTTTCTTTCTTATAGTATATATGGTTGATAGAGCATCTTTTATTATATTACAGCATAAAAGAGTTATCATAGCATGTGGTACCTTATTTAGGAAAATGTCCCAGAAATAAAACACATGGCAGGTACATGCAGTTTAGAACAGAACTTAGTCATTAGTTAATTAGTCATTAATTTATTCATTAATCTTAGCTTTTGCATAATTTGCCTGTGCTTTACTTTATTACTTATGTATTTGCAGAACTTTTTTAACATCAAAGGCAATGTGTGGGTGAATAGGTTGTTTCTGTTGTTCAGTTTCCTCTATTACTGAAATCAACGTCTGTCACCAGGGTTACAATAAGAGCATTTCTGCAGCCGAAGTGATAATCCGCTTTGCTTTCCAAGCCTCCATCACAGTCCTGTGTATTGCCTGCCCCTGTTCTCTGGGGTTAGCCACCCCCACAGCTGTGATGGTCGGTACTGGAGTGGGAGCTCAGAACGGCATCCTGATCAAAGGAGGAGAGCCACTGGAGATGGCACATAAGGTAAGGAATGTGGGTTACTGTTACGAGAACTTCAAAGGCTGACATTGGTGGCATTTTGCCAGTTGCTGCCCAAGCAGATCATTACATCTACGTCAGCAAATATTAGTAAGTGATACATGATCAGTATGTTACAAAGTCTGGTTAAATTGGGTGGTTTTCTGAGGAAGCTATACATTAAAGCTTTGTTCATTGATTGAAATCTTCCTGTTTTGCTGCAGGTAAAGGTGGTTGTATTTGACAAAACAGGTACTATTACTCATGGGACTCCAGAAGTGATGCAGGTGAAGTTTCTAGTGGAGGGTAACCAACTACCACATAACAAAATGCTGGCGATCGTGGGGACTGCAGAGAGTAATAGCGAGCATCCTCTTGGAGTAGCAATAACAAAATACTGCAAAAAGGTAAGTTACTTATACAGGGAAGAGTAGTTTGTGTTGTGGAAGAGCCTCTCTTGCAGTACTTAATGTGTATGAATAGTCTTGTGGTATTTGGAATTAATTGATGTATTCAGTTGGGAAAGCTGAAAATTGCAGAGCCACGTAAATCCCTTAATACCATGTTAGATGTACTGGATGCTCAAACTTATGTTTTAATGATTGACTGAATATATCTCTGCTCCTGTTAGAGTTAGTTTGAAGGCACTTGATGTTGTGAGGTTTGTAAATGTAGCATGCTTTTACATATCTAAAAACTTTCTCTGATTGTGTCCTTTTTCTTTAGGAACTGGACTCGGAAACCCTTGGGACATGTACAGATTTTCAGGTAGTTCCAGGCTGTGGCATTAGTTGTAAAGTCACCAAGATTGAAGCATTACTCTACAGGAGAAATAAAATGGTTGAAGAAAACAATATTAAAAACGTGACACTTGTGAAAATTGAGGAGAATATGGATGAATCGGTGCAGCCTGCTTTGATTATTGATGCTGAACTACCAAGTAAGCTAACTCTGATTTATAGAATAAAATGGCTAACTTTTGCTTTTGTGTCTTTATGCTCCTTAAGAATGAAGTCACATTTTTTTCTGCCCTGAAGAACTGGGCTCACATCGAGGCACACATGAAATAGTTGGTCTTTACTTTATTTTGTACTCAAACATCACTCAGGACATTTTGATTAAATACAATTTGAAGTTGAGTTGCATATGGGGCTGGAAAATCATATAGGAATTGTCTTTCAGCTCTCTCTGTTTTTACTTTGCTTCATCTCAAATTACCATTTTCCAGCCAAAATTATGTATATTTGCACAACTGACTGGTTTTCAATCAAGAACAGCTCGTTATTGGATCTTTCAACTATATTGGGCTGTTACATAGAAATTAGAAGCACTGAGAAAGGGACTTGGTCCTTTACTGTTCTGTAACCTGTGATCCCTGATCCACTGGCGTGGTAACTACCCATTACTGAAGAAATGTTAGTGTCTTTCTTGTCTTCTCAAGAGCTCATGGAAATATTGGTAGGGGAGGAAGAATGAGAAACTTTCTCTCTGGATTCTCTGTAATGATATTTCAATGCATACTGGGAGAACCTGGGTAGGATTAGCTGAAGGGAAGCTTCCTGGTTATCCATGATGGTAGGATTCTATTTTCTTCTTTCAGCTGCTGTGGCCTCTCAGAAATACTCTGTTCTCATTGGGAACCGGGAATGGATGAATAGAAATGGCCTTCTTGTTAAAAATGAAGTCGATAAAGCCATGACGGAGCATGAGCGGAGAGGTCGCACAGCAGTTCTGGCAGCTGTTGATGGTAAGTTCAGTGCTGTCTTTTTTTATTCAGAGGTTGATTTGTTACTCTTTAAACAGAAAGTAACAAGTATTAATGTCACAGCAGTTAACAGCAGTTATACCTGAAGCAGAATAATGGGATGAAAAGAGAGCTGACACAGGAGGGTTGGACAGAATGTGAAGATTTCAAAGAGAGCAAAGGGGAAGAAAGGAGAAAAGGGAAGTTTTTGTTGTTGGACAGTCCATGCTCTGTGTTGCCTTAAACATTCCTGCCCTGATACCTGTTCTCATTTTGCTTTTTACTGGCAATAATACTGTTTCTGGAATTGGTCTTAATGGGTAAAAAAACTTATGTTTTATTCCTAAAGCAATAAAGATCTTCATTACAAACACATTCTTTCTGCTCTTTTAGGAGTGCTCTGTGGCTTGATAGCTATTGCTGATACCGTGAAACCAGAAGCTGAGCTGGCAGTCCACACTTTGAAGAGTATGGGGTTAGAAGTTGTCCTAATGACAGGTGACAACAGCAAAACAGCGAGATCCATTGCCTCTCAGGTAGGCTGTGACACCCACGTTTGGGTTTGAGGCTTGCTACAACCCTCACACAGGAAGCGTATTGTGTCGTGGTGATATTGCCTGTGGCTGGCACAGAACTGGTCTATTGTGAACAAATTCTGAACAAAGGGGGAACTAAAGCCTTTTGGAATGGAAATGGCATCAACTTTGCATTCAGTGCTATTTTCATATCAGATGGGTTTGGTCTTTAGCTCATGGCAACAACACAGGTTTCAGCCTTCCTAGTCATGTTATTAAAGGCAGAAGCTTTGATAGCTAGTAGAAAAGCTGCAAGACAGTTTTGTACTTTCTCTCCCTTTAGGTTGGCATCACCAAAGTGTTCGCAGAGGTTCTGCCCTCCCACAAAGTTGCCAAAGTGAAACAGTTACAAGACGAAGGAAAACGGGTGGCCATGGTTGGAGATGGGATCAATGACTCCCCGGCTCTCGCTATGGCCAATGTGGGAATTGCTATTGGCACCGGTACTGATGTAGCCATTGAGGCAGCTGATGTCGTTCTAATTAAGGTAAGCAATAAGAGTGCTTCGTTAAAATGAGATGATACAAGGAGTTAGAAGGCCCAGGGTGTCTTTAAGGATGCAGACCACTGCTGAAGTATACAGCCTTCATAAGCCAGGAGAACTGGAGCAGGGAAGAGATTGTCTTCTTCATGTTTTAGTGTAGTGGTAGTTATCCTATGAAGGAAACATCCCTGTCTTCTGGATAATACAAATTTAGGGGTAATTAAAGTTTGAGATTGGGCAAAGGAGGAAAAAGTGACCTGACCTTTGGTCAACATACATTATATTTCAGTAACGTCCCACAGTACCTCCCAGGTCATACTCACTTCATCCTCTGTATCAGTGCCACCGTGACAAAAGTGGTGGTCAGTGCCTAGAGCTGTACTGGGTGGTGCTGTGTATGCTATTTGGGTTACGATGGCATCTGGAGTAAGATTGGCACTGATTGTCTGGGCTCTATGCCTACAGAGCAGCCCACAGAATGCTTACTGCATGTAGTCTGTTACATCCAGTGCATGGTAGTGTACTTGAAAATGGGAGTATGATGGCTCTGCATATATGCTTTTTTTTTTTTTCTTTCTCTTTGGCTTCTCCAATAAACATTTTACCCTGCAGGATGACTTGATGGATGTGGTAGCAAGTATAGATTTATCAAGGAAGACAGTGAAAAGGATCCGGATCAACTTTGTCTTTGCTCTAATTTATAATCTTGTTGGAGTTCCCATTGCTGCTGGTATGTGAATGTTTCCCTGCAGAAGAGTATCCATTCTCTTTATTTCTGACTGTCAGGAAGTGCAGAGTTCTCTGCCTGGGGATGCTGCAGTGGTATATTTGTGAGCTGTCCTCCTCCCACTTTATGGCTATTATGGATAGCTCATCAAAATAACTTTAAGATAAAAGGTTTATTGAATGAGCCTGATCCTGTGAACAAGCAGTTTACTGCAAGATATGCCTACCTCTGAATTTCAGACTGTGCAGGTGACACATCCAGCTGTGTATTCACCTGTAGGTTCTAGCTGAGAGAGAAAATAAATATTTATGTATTAAATATTTGTCCTTTAACACTAAACTAAAATCCTATTTATTAACCTATTGAAATACAAGTAAAATTAGACAGTCCATGTGAAATTATATGTGTTAATATATGAACAATGCTGTGTTCCTGCTCTGAACTTAGTGCTATTTTCTTTTTCTAGGTGTCTTCCTGCCCATTGGTTTGGTTTTGCAGCCCTGGATGGGATCTGCAGCAATGGCTGCCTCCTCTGTTTCTGTTGTGCTTTCTTCTTTGCTGTTGAAGATGTGAGTACGAACAGTTTTGTGGTTTGTAATTTGGATTTGAAGCTCGGGTCTTTCAGTTTGAGTGGCAGACAGTAAGTATGGGACTATGACAGATTTCAGAGCTTTTTGAAGAACAGTTCAGGCAGGTCTGTGTTGAGCAGCAGCTGGCTTTGCTCTTGCTTGGGGTGTCAGTTGGTCCAAAGAGCTTCAGACAATAGTGTTTAAAAAAGTCATTTCTAATGTGAAATGTACAAATGAGAAGTGTGTTCCAAATGGAAAATTCCTTGTTGGCCTTTGTATGATTTCTGAGAAATCCTGTCAGGATGTGCTGGCTTCTGAGGCAGCACAGCTGTAACCACCACGCTGACACCGAGGATTGTTGCAGTAAGTAAACCAAGCTGCTGCATTTGTCATGGTGTTACAGTTCCTCACTCTGCCGCTAGGAGCAGTGTAGCACTGTGGTGGGAATGGTCTCTTTTGCTGTTTAATTAACACACAGGTTTCAGAAGAAGGAGAGTAGAAGCGTTGGTAAACAACAGCTACAGTGGGCTGGTCTCAGTAGATTTTGCCAATATGTTTTGCAGGGCTCAGCACCACCAAAGCAGTTAAATCCTGAGTGATGTGTGTCAGCTTCGCCTGTTCTTCTGTGTCCTGACCCAAAAGCTTCTGGTTCTATAGCAGCCTTGCAAAATCTGAAACTTTAATTACTGTATTATCAATAAAATTATAAATGTCTCTGGCCTGTGCATGATTGTAGCACATAGGCTAGTTTCTTTCCATGTTTTAGTGTACTTTATTTCAACCTGAGATGTATTGTCATCTTTTGTTATTTTTCCTTCCTTAGGTACCAGAAACCAAGCTCTGAGAAACTGGAGTTTCGGGCCCGTGGCCAGATGAGGCACAAGAGCCCTTCGGAAATCAGCGTCCACATTGGAATTGATGAGACTGGGACAGGCTCTCCTAAACTGAGCTTAATGGATCGAATCATCAATTACAGCAGAGCCTCTATAAATTCTCTCTTTTCAGACAAGCGTTCAGTGAACAGCATAGTTCTTAATGAACCGGACAAGCATTCACTTCTGGTGGGAGATTTTGGAGAAGATGATGACACAGCATTATGAAAGACTCAGCCCTCCACTCCTACTCCTGCTAAGCAACAAAAAAACCCCGAGAACCAAAAAACCACAACCAAAACAGCTGTCCAGAAGTCTGTCTGTGTACTGATCATTTCTGGAGGTCTTTTCAGATGTGTTTCTTCTTTAATGTAAAAAACTAGTTTTTGCAGTGACTTTCCAGGGTCATTTTTGGTTGTTCTTTAAACTAGACTTGCCAAAAAAAGTGGTGCAGGGGCTGTTCATGCTTGCAAACAGGGCTCTGTTACCATTCCGTGAAGCTTGCAGCATAGCATTATTTTAGCAAAATGTCAAAATACAATTAAGGAAACTTAGGAACCAGAAACTTATTTCCCGGGCTGCTTTATGCATCGTCAGGTTTAGTATTGTGTTAAAAAATTCTAAATTACTGCATCTGCAAAATACTGAAGGTTCTGTGTTTGCAGATAAATGTGCCTTACTTCAAAACTTCCAGGACCCCTCTTGTTTCCATAGCCTGCCTTTTCTTTTTACAGACATCTGGTTCCAGCTTTCACACTCCCAGCTTCAAATCCTCTCACCGTTTGTGATCTGGATTCCAGCGAGCCAGAGATAACAGAGAGGTTTGGGCTTTGCTTTTTAACATCACACCCACATTTAACTCTCCACATCCATGCCCCAGTACACTCCTGCTACTAAGATTGTCTGCCTGAAGGTTAAATGAGTTGGGAGACGTGCTCGTTACTAACCTCTCCTAAGCCAAAAACTCCTGCAACATCTTAATATGATATGAATGTGATGTGTTGTTATCCATAATGTTTAGCTTTTAAGAAGGCAGTGATGTAGTTGGTGCTCACTACCAGTAGCTACTGGCACTCCTTAAGTGAACCAGAATTTTTTGGACCACTGTCATGCAGACTGCCTTTCAAATATTTAAAGTTCAGTCTTTGCAGATACCAAACACCATGAAAGAGTTCATTACGTGTCAGATACTGGACTAACCTCAGTTGCATGTAAAGATAAGTGTCTGTATGCCAGGAACGGTCCAGAACCCACTCCATAGGTTGATCCATCCTTTGCATGGGTTGTTCAGATCCAGGCTTGTGACTTAAGACAGTCTTCATTTGTTACTGAACTGAAATATCAAAATGTAGGTTTTGATCATTAAATCAGTAATATTAAAAATATTCTCAATGAGAAATAAAGTTGTTCATCACCCAGTAGATAGCTACGTTTTTGTTACTTAATCAATCTTGTTCTTTAAATCCTGAGACAGCAATGTGAAGCAATTACTAGGTTCAATAATGTTGAATTACATTATGAAATACAGTCCATGGTGTAAACATGTAATTCCAGTTTGTGCTTGTAGAGGAGTAATACTCAGTTTGGAGTACAATAAGAAGATCTCTGTAATGTTCTTGGTTTTAACTTGAAGTCTGATGTTGGTGCATAGGTTGTGTATGTAAACTCATAAGTAATTAGCTCTTGCTTTTTATCTGAGAAGTACCAGAAAAATACCAGTGTATGAAAACAGAAGAGTTGTGCTATGGAATAATGTTAGTAAATCAATATACTACTTATAATGCAGTGGGGAGAACATCATTTGTTGCTGCTGCTAGCTTAAGAAACAAAATACTTCTATTGCAGGATTTAGGGTCTTAATATCTCTACATGAATATAGATTATTTTTTTTTAACTAGATTATAGCTATATGTCTGTATTGTAGTGTTAAGAAATTCTGAGATACATTACTGAAAAGCCATTCCATAAGATGTCATTCTCAGTTCTCAGCAACAAAGCTCGCTCTTACGAAGTGGAGAGTTACCTACAAACTGTTTGTTTGTTCGTTCGTCCTGTGATGGTTTTTTAGTGCTTTGTGACCATGCAAACTGTTCCCCAAGACTTCAGTTTTCTTGTTTATCCACACTGATTTTCAGTGTTGTTCTGGGCAAGTTTCTGCAGATGCAAGGGAAGCATTCTATGTATTTTTGTCTGGATTGTGCTGATCGTGCAGTGAAGACACAAGGCAGATCCTGGCATGATTTCAGCTGGGAGTTTCACTGCTGCAGGTGCTGGTGATGGTATATATGGTATGTGAATGACAGACATCATGCTTGTACTGCAGGAAACAGAGTAGTAACTTGGGGTTAAATTCCTGGTTGGTAGATAAAGCAGTATGAAGAACTTGGCAAATTATTTCTGAATATATTTTTAGAGCACTTTTGCTTTGACCTTTTGTTGTCCAAATTATACATAGATGGAATGCTGGCTTTATCACCAACTGTTCCCCAATACAGATGTCTTTAGGCTTTTCCATTTTCTATGAAACTCAGCATTTGATCCAGTTACAGCAAAATAAGGCTACTTTTCAAAACCAGGTTATTTAATGAGGTGCAGAGATGATTATCATGGAATGAGGCTGGCTGAGAGGAATGGGAGAGCAGCTTGTAAGTACAGTTGGAGGATCAGACTCTAGAGTGAGGAAATAATGAAGCTGAAGACCAGTGCTAGCCCAAGAATGGGTGGGTTACAGTGGTTGTGATCAGTTGAGGCTTGAATTGAGATGGAGCTTTTTAACTCTAACAGCTACTGGGTTCTGAGACAGCTTCTGTTAGAGCTGGTAGGGTTGGAAAGCAAATGGCTCGGATGTTTCTGAAAGGGGCTTGTATGAAATGATGCCAGCAAAGGCAGTCAGGACTTACCCAGGAAGTCCCTTCCAATCCAGTTTTCCTCTTTATGAAAATCTATCTGGACTTGTCTTTTCAACTTGAATTTAGTACACAGTGTGTTTGAGTAATGCAGAGCTGATTAACAAATTCAGAGTCCAGATCTTGGAAAATAGGTTGTCGGTCCAACACCCTGTCCCCCTCTCCCTCCAAAGATGTGATACTGACTTACAGAATGCTTATCTCGTGATTAAAATACTCTATTAGGTGCTTTATGTTGAAGAACCAAAATATTTGTCAGTTTGAATGTACAGTGCAAGTGAAATAATGTGGGAGCTAAATGTTTTCCTAAATGTAAATGTTTTAATATGTAAATATTTTACTCCTGTTGGAGACTGTTTGGATTCAGGAATTTAAAATATCACTTGGAAACACAGTTACAAATGAAATTGTATTACTAGTTTGTCTTATTTTATTGTTTCTGTAACTAGCTATTTATAAAACCTGTGCTCTATTTAAAAAAAAAACAAAACAAAACAAACAACAAAGTACATATGCTTGAGGCTTTAAACATTGCTCTTTGAATCTTACCAATAAACTTCTAAGAGTAGATGCTTGAAATTTTATATGAAGAAGAATGTGAAGCTGACAAAACACAACGGAAGCAAGCAAGCATTTTTATTTATTAAAAACTTTTTTCATTTTTTTGCTTAGAACTTCCAATGAAATGTTTTAAACTTGAGGGGTTTTTTTTTAAAAATTCGATTTTTGGTATAAAGGAGAAATGAATGCTGTTGTGGAATGTTAATTCAGTGCTGTTACGTTTCTTTACATCTAGAAACGTAGTCTCACACTTCCTATTCTTCTGTGCCTCCCTCGATATAATGACAATTATAAGCTATATAATAAAAATGTAATATCTGAAGGCTGTTTTAAATCATGTTCTGTGATCTCCTTTAAATATTTATTTTGCTGCTAGTCATGCAGAACTTCTCCCCATTCCCTCTGTTCTGTTCAGCTGAAAGGCCAGATGTGGGACCTCAGGGATGTGATGATGTCGGATCATCCTGCAGCAGGTTGAAACGTGCACATACAGGATCGAGGTCCTGAAAGCAGTTTTGTATGTCCCAAGCACTTCATCTTCCCTATGTAAGAGTGCTCTGGGTGAGATGGGAAAGGTGAAGCACTGTTTCTTTCTGCTTGTTCAGCAAAGGGCTGAGGATAGGTGTTTCTGATGTATGTTTCCAGCTCTGCTAAACTGCGTGGCCTGGAGCAAGACACAGCCTCCGTGAAATTGCAGGGCCTTGGCAAGTGGTATTAGTGAAAGTTGGGAAATTGTGGAATAATCATTGTCTAAAGAGCATCGCTGTATTAGGGAATTGTGGAGTGGCTGCGGGAGGTCACTAGTTGAAACCTGTCAAGGAGGTGAGCTGGAGCTGGCTGCCCAGGACTGAGATTGATTATCTCCACAACCTCTCTGGACAGCCTGTTCCAGTGGCCAATCACCCTCACAGTAAAAATGGTGTTTTTCACACGTTGAGATGAAATTTTCTGTTTCAATTTCTGCCCGTTGCCTCTTGTTCTTCCACTGGGTGCTACTGAGAAGAGTCTGGCTGAAGTACAGTGGTTTATGCAGTCACTCCCTGTCCCAATGAAAAGTGACAACATGAAGTGGTGGGGAGAATTCCATGTGAGTGCTCCTGTGTTCCTCTCACGGAGACAGCTGGGCTTCCATCCCCAGTCAGAGGTTTTTAGCATGATGATGCATGATAAGGACCTCCCCTTGTCTGTCCTCCTCTGGTGTCTGAGATCACTCACAGCTTGGCTAGAGCTGGATAGGCAGATCCTGCTGGGAGAGAGTCCCTGAGACCGTGCTGGGGAGTGCAAAGGAGGAGGTGAATATTGAGGCTCATCCTAAATGATTGAGGCATGGGAGATCCCATGGGCTGTACAGGCACATTTAGTGACCACTAATTTAAAATCCCATAGTGAAATATGTGATGCATGTGTAAAAGCCTTTTAATAATAGTTCTCTCAAGGATGCTCTCTTATCTTTCCTACAGGATACCTATGCTCCAATATTGCACCGCTGCAAGGAGAAAAGACAACTTGGAACTTGTGCCAAAGCCTGTTTTTAAGTAGCAGCTTAAAATGCAGAGGGTGGTTATAAAAGCAGGAAGTTTCTGAAGACTGGATCACGTGATAGAGATGAAGATGCAGATTACTGGTCTCCAAACCCCAGCCCTTTGGCTTGATTCACGGACATATGCATACCAGAGCACCAAAGCCCGTGATCTGTCTCAACTTGCCATAACCCCATTCCTTTTGGCTAAATGAAACAGGCAGGATCACGCAGGCGATGGCTGTGTCAGTCTGAAGTGCAGCTTGTTTCACATTCCTAGAAATTACTTCCCAGGATGGTCACAGGTCAAACGCCAGATCCTGGGGTTTTTTCATTACCAGCCCTTTGCCCTCCTGGCTTTGTTGTACTGGTTAATTTAAAAGTACATGTTTTGAATTGTTTGCGTGGGCTTTTTTTTTCTTTAAATATTTGCAGTACAGGCCAAATATTTCACAAGAGGAGTGGAGGACAGAAAGGTAACTCAGGCGTGGAAATAAGCTTTGAGTCTCAAACACAGGTCTGTAACACTTCTCCTTTCTTTGTAACTTCTCTATAATACACAAATTCTGATGCCCTGGCCATATCCCATCTGGAATTATCTTCTTCCACTGCAACTTCTGGTGTCACTTCCTCCCTATTCCCCTACCTCATGTTCTTCACCAAAAAACGGAGAAAAAGCAAGCAAGCATAAAACCAGAGTACTCTTTATGAACTACGGCTGCAGTAGATTCTTATAGCTGCCCTAAGCTTCTAATTTCAGATGACTGCAGACTTCTTGTACAATATTCCACTAGCCTGTTGGATGTATATAGTTTTAGTGGAGTTAATCCTATTGAGTAGAGTTGTTTTGGTTGGTTTTATCTATTTATTTTTATTTATGGCTTGCTCAGTCCTTTATTCCTGAATGCCCTCTTCTAGCTGGGGATTAACAAGTGTCCTGCTGTCCCCTCTCCTCAGTCAGCTGTGGTATATGGCTCTCTTCCATCTTACATTACTGTGGGTGCTCAAGTTACTGTGCTCATGCCATGCACCGTGACATTTCTCCTCTGCCCTTTTTTACCTCTAGGAGGTGACATGTAAAACTTTTTAAAATAAAGCCTTGTACTAATGAATGAATCCCTTCACCAGGGAAAGTAATAGGTGCTGCAAGGATGTGGTTGTGGACTGCAGCTGAAAGCCTTCCTTTCTGAGTCAGCACTGAGGAATTTAACTGTTTCCTTTGAAGAAAGCATGGTGATGTTTGCCTGGTCTTCTCCATCCTAACAGGTGACCATCTAGTTGGTGATTTCACATCACCTATTAGTTTGTTCCCACTTGTGTTATTTCAGCTTTTATTGCTGTGGGGATTGCCACATAACTTGGGCTGATGTCTCTAATCTGTTTTAGAGGCCCATCTAGGCTCTTCTGAGCCTCCTGACAAATTCTGCAGCAGGAGGCTCCCCCACTTCTGTCCCACAGCCCATGCAGGCTGGATGTTTTCATCCACGTGGGAGCAATGCTTTAGTTGGGCCCTCTACATTATCTTTGTATTTTGTTTATTGTGTGTGCTTGTTTTCTTCTTATTTGCCTGTGCTTTGCTGGCCTGTTGTAGGCTCTTCCTCCAACTTTGGCCTTTCTGTCAGCAAAGAACTGATATTCTCAGGCACTCAGCTTGCCAGCACAATTTTCTCAGCAGTGTCTGTATATTTAGTGAGTGGGGAAAAAAAATAAACCTGCTAGCCAACAGAAAGGCTATTTTGGAGGTAAAAGTCAAAACATGAGCTCCTTTTTCATACTAATAGACTATGTACATACGTATACATACATTGGGCTAGGCCAGTTTTTGACAGCATGCACAAACCATACTTCTGGAAAGTGTATCCCTTTAAACAGCTGTTTATTCCCCTGTTTTTGTGAAAAGTATGAATCTATCTAGGTCATTTAAATATATCCTGGGTTTGTTGTTTAGCTGAGATGCCAGACCTACGTATCAGCTGCGTAGGTGTCCCTTCATTTGAAGGGTCCCCACCAATTTATGCCCATTCAAGGATAATTTATCCTCAGTAAGATCCAGAACTATTAATCTGGATGTTTAGAGACTGGGAATTAAAAAAGGATTTATTTCAGTGAAATCTGACCAAGTACTTAAGGAGGACACAAAACAAATCGGTGATAATTTCCAAAAGCTGGCCAGAGCAGGCAGGGTTACGGTACCTGCAGGAAAAGCACTTCGCACGCTGCGCTTGCAGATTTACTTTCAATTCTACAGCCAAATCTATTGTTTAATTGGTGGCCGGCTCTCTAATTGCCCCCGGGGGCTCGGCTGGTTCCGGGGACGGCTGTACGTGCCCACACACTGCACACCCGGCCATGAGGCTCCCTCGGGGCGACCCAACCCGACGGCGGGCAGCTGCGTGCGGGACGTGACCGGGCCTCCCGCTGCAGCCCCGCCTCCCGCGGGGGCGGGCAGGCCGCCGATGGGCAAGCGGCTGGACCAATAGGCACGCGCGATGGGCGGTGCGGCCCAATGGGAGTCGGGCAGGGGCGGGGCGGGCTGCGTGCCGGCGGCGCTGGCGGTCGCTGCGGCAGAGCACAGGCGGCGGCAGAGCGGAGCTCGGCAGCGGGTCGGGAGCAGCCATGTCTCTCTCCAACAAGCTCACCCTCGACAAGGTGGACGTGAAGGGCAAGCGGGTGGTCATGAGGTGAGGAGAGGAGAGGGGCGGCCTAGCCCGGCAGTGCCCGGGGCCGCCGCCCTTGGTGCCGCTGTCCCGGGGGCGCCGTTAGCACCGGCCGTGCCCCGGGAGCAAGCGGGAGGGTGCGGGGGCCGCCTCCCGGGGATGGGGGGTGCGGGGAGGGCCCCGGCGGGGCGGAGCGGACCTGCCCTCCCCCATCCTCCTCGCGTGGCCTTGCAATTAAAAAAGTGAAAGTACCCAAATACGGTCAGAATTCGGCTTTTGGTTGTGAAAGTGGAGCCGCAGGTATGCCCTAAAAATAGGAATTCCTCGCTTATTGATGAAGCACCAAGGCCTGCTGCAAGGCTGATGGGGGAATGGCTGCCGGGCACCGGGAGGTGCCGGTACCGAGGGGCAGTGGAGCGCTCTTACCGTGGGGTTCCTTGCGCGAGGTCCCGGTCACGGGTGGGCTGCTGGGGTCTGTGCACCGCTGTGCGGGGCTCCCGAAACGCAGGGCGAGCACATCGCTGCCAACCTTTGTGTGTCCGGCTGCATCTTATTGCCCGGCAGAGTCACCATGTGCTCTCAGTGCTGCGGAAATCGATACTTCTTTTTTTTCCTTGCCTTATTAATCATAATTTTGGCGTGCTCATAACCTGCTTGTCTTCCAGTCCTAACGCCAGAGCTTCCAAAGGAGTTGGGAATGGGGAGGGAAAAGGGTTCAGGGGGAGCTCAGATTCCATTTGTCCACACTGGGGATGAACGGTGCGCTGAATCTCCCTTGTGCAGCTCTGTAAAGCAAACTATTCTTTTATTCTCTCATTTTAGGATAACAGCATGATATTGGTGATTTTTTTCCCCTTTGTAGAATCAGTCCCCTGTACTGTGGGGCTGCCAGTTCAATTTTTTTCTGCACAGCGACTCGTTTCACCAGTAGCTTTCGTCTTTCTTTACATCTGTTTCTCATGCTGAGCAGCAGGCTGCAAGAGAATTCAAGCAAATTCCTGAATTTTATTATCCTTTAATACAGATGCAGAAAGATGAAGGGTAGACTGTAGCACCATTTTTCACTCTCCTCCTGCTACGCTCTTACAGTCGGTTAGATGTTCCTTTCCGTAGACAGTCGGTTAGATGTTCCTTTCCGTAGCTCTGTGAGTAATTTCTGCCTTTGCTGTGACGCAACACGGCTTCCTGCTGCTGCTGCTGCTGCTCAGCACATGGGCACGTGGTACGCCAGGGAGAGGCTGGTGAGACTCCTCCCTCCCATCCCTTCCTCTGGCACGAGTAGGGAAGTTACCTCTAGATCCACGTCAGGTCTTCCAGTGGGAATGCCCTGAGCCTGCTGGCTTGCCGTAGTAGTCCAGCCAAGGATTTGAGAGGCCTCCTAAGAGAACACAATGTCACTTTTTATTATTCTCTGCCTTTCTCTTGGAAGCTCTGACTCGGCAGTCTGAGAACATGTTGTTTAAAATGAAAAGGCTAGGGGGAGCTGGTTCATTCTTGGTTTTATTTCCTGCTTCAGCATCCTTGCTGCTGTGGTCACAACCATTAGGATGTAGTGGATTTACTACGTCATTCCAGCAGATGTTGCTCTCTGTGTTTTCTTATTACAAGAAGAAATGGCTGGTAACATACTGATTTCAAAATGAAACTTGTCCACAAGGCAGAGCTAAAAATCCTGCTCTAATTGTAACGCTGCTTTTCTAGCCAGCGCTTTTACTGGCAGGTGCCCTCAAAAGAAATTTGTTGAGTATTTAATTTATTTTATTTTTTTTTTAGGGTTGACTTCAATGTCCCAATGAAGGATCACAAAATAACCAACAATCAAAGGTGAGCCATAATTCCCGTGCCCCGAAGTCTGATCTCTCTCTGATTGTAGCCCAGTTCTGTTAGCAGTACCTGGAATGTTACCATGATTAAGCTGTCATTGCTCATACCAGAATATTAAAGGTGTCTCAGAGAAGGTCTGACAATTGTTAATTAAAACCCCTGCAGCTATTAGCAAACTACACTAACTACAAGGCTGCTTCTCACTGTAGCTGCTGTGGAAAACATATAGAAAAAGTCTCTTAATTAAACTTCATTCTTTAGATACAGTTGAAGCATTCAGAAGAATTTCAGATTACAAAATGCATTTTACTTCCATGCCTTACATCGCGTGGAAGCGAATCTGTCCAAAAATATGCTGGGATGGAGAATCTTGTTGATGCTTTGTGGACCGTGCTTCTGGATTGTCACAGACCCTGGGAGAAGCGTAGGCTGGATTAGCTCCAGAGGGAAAGCTGTGCTCTCTGAGATGTGGCTAGTCTCTAGACATCTGTTCTAGCAAGGATAGGTTGCTAAGAAGCCCAGTGTCCCTTTTGGAGACTTCTGGTGGTGATGCCCTGCTGTCTTTTGACAAGGGGTTGGCTGAACCATGTGAACACCACAGGTAGGATGGACTTCTGTAGTATTTTTGAGGAACAACTCCCAAGGCTGTTGTGTAAGTGGTCACTAAGTCTGCTCACCTGGTAAACTACTTGAATCCTTTTTCATTTGTTCTTCTCTGCCATTACAGGATCAAGGCAGCTGTTCCTACCATCAAGCACTGCTTGGATCATGGAGCCAAGTCAGTGGTTTTGATGAGTCACCTGGGTCGCCCGGATGGTGTTCCCATGCCTGAAAAGTTCTCCTTGGCCCCAGTAGCTGTGGAGCTTAAAGCACTCATGGGCAGGTGAGGTAGAAGAGCAGTCCAGCATGCATCAGCCCTTTCTGTCAGCAGACCTGGATGCTTTCCTTTCTGAAAGGAAGAGTCACTGGTGGGGTGACAGTATATATCTTGTGTTTGCAGGGAGGTCTTATTCCTGAAGGATTGTGTTGGTCCTGAGGTCGAGAAGGCCTGTGCTAATCCTGCAGCTGGCTCCATCATCCTGCTAGAGAACCTCCGATTCCATGTAGAAGAAGAAGGGAAAGGGAAGGATGCTTCAGGGAACAAGGTGAAACTTCAAGTCTAGCTTTTGTGCATGCCTGCTCTGATCTTAGGACCTCGTTTGCTGCAGATTGACAAGGAGCCAGCAGCCTGTCTGAAATGCTGTTTAGGAATTTGCTCTCGGAATGATGTCAGAGTTCTTTAGTTCAGTGTATCCAGTCATTTGTACCATGCTGTGCAAACGTTTGAGTCAAATGTATTGAATTTCTAAGGTGAAACAGCTGAAGTGAAAGGCTGTAGATGACTGCCGAAGATGGTGTAGTCTGTAAAAGAAGGAAAAAGGAGCAAAGTAGTGTGCAGGAAATTCATTACTGATTATTAGACTTTATTTTGGGATGTCTAAAACAAAAAACCAAGGTCTGCTGGAGATAGTTTGTTGCTGCTGGGACCGTAACAATGACATGCCTTTCTTGGTTATCTGGCTAATGTTTTAATACAACGTTCAAACATTCTGCAGCATAGGGTTTATCAAATCCTTTTATAAGCCTGTCTGCTCTTAAGCGTAGACATCTCAAACCAGGCTGCCTTGCACCTCTGACATTTTCTTGAAGGTCAGGAAGAACGCTTGCTCCAGACAGCTGCTTTTCTTGGCGACGGTGACCCCGTTGACTTTGCGCAGGCCTTGGCTCCTTTCAGATTCAGTGCGTGGGGTGGAACGCTGACACTGTGGTGCCCTTTATGGACTGACACAGGACTCCTGGAGCTTAGAAAAATAGCCTAGAGAACTAGTAAGCCTTTACAGATGGCAATGGAAATTGAGCAAGTCTGGAATTATTCACTACTAGAACCATGTGCCACTGAAAACCAATGTGGTGGCAGGGAGAAGAGTGGGGCAAGAATTGAATTTGCTTTGGGAAACAGTCCCTTGGTTTTGTGCATTTCTGTAATGCTCAGATTATTTAGCTGGGTGTGTGCGTACAGATGCACACACTGCAGTTGAGCACAACAGGAGAGGCGCTGTTGACAGACCTGCTTCTCTTCCTAACAGAGGTGAAAGTCAGTGCTGTGGGAATAGGGATGCAATACAAGAGTGCAGATCACTAACTGATGCTTAGAAACTGTGGTTTTTCAAAGCAGGTGAAGTGGTAGTAGTTCCTTCATTCAGAGCCTCACATGTTCTGCTTACAGATGTTATTGGTTTTAATGGGAGCACTTAATCTCTTTGTGTAAAGCCAGGCAATTTACCAAGTGAAGGAGCAGTTGACAGCATTGTTCTGTAATCTCTGTAGTCCCTTTGGCTTGTCTTCTGCTCAGGCTGTGCGAATCAAAGGGCACCCAAAGCCATGCTGAACCCATCTGCCATGTATTAGAGTACCTTCCTGCCATAGTCCTGGTGGCGTTACACCTGGGTGCTCACAGAGGCCTCGCCTGGGGTGGTGAGCTGGTAAAGCAGAAAGGCACTTGGAGAGGGGAACACTTCACTGCCAGTCCAGACTGTTCCTGAAGTAGCTGTAAACTAGGTCTGAGCAGTCACTTACTGTCAAAGTGAGCTCTGCTGCCTTTTCATGGTGGGAGAAAGCCCCTGAGCTACATGAGTTGTCCCATGAGGATTTGGTAGGATGCTTGGAGGATGAAGAAAAAATCTTTTGACAAATGCATCTCTTCTTGCCCACTACACACTAAGCTTATCTCCAGCTTTCCAGTGGTGGCTGCTTTCACTGTGGCCTGTTGTAGCGTGCAGGCTATTTATAAGTTAATCCTCAATGCAGTCACTAAGTTAATCCTTCAGGAGCTCATCCTTTTACCTGTGGTACTTGGAGACCACACTTTCTTTGTTCAGTAAGTGAGCATGAATTTGTTTAGTCTCATCTCAACATTGCCTTGTCTCTCCACACCATTTCTGCGTTACCTATGTTCACTGCACAAAACTGGAAGTGTGTTGGAGGGAGACTGAAAGGTTGGTAGTGCTGCAGTTCACTCCTGCTCTGTTGATGGACTAGAAACTTGAAGTGGGAGCAGTTCTCAGACCTGTAATAGCAATCTCGGGGAGCTTAACATGGAGTTTAAACCTGTTTGTTGCTACTCCTGGACTGGGAAAGAGCATATGAAATACCCACAGGATGAACTGATGAGTTTCTCCAGCTGACCTTTCTTTGCTTTGTGTTTATAAGTCAAATTGCTGACTTTGACTTTAGCTTCAGAATCAACTCTGTGTGCCCAAATAACACAAACTCTTCATTCTTTCTCTTTTTAGATCAAGGCTGATTCTGCAAAGGTGGAGGCTTTCAGAGCCTCTCTTTCTAAACTGGGAGATGTCTATGTCAATGATGCTTTTGGAACTGCCCACCGAGCTCACAGGTGTGTATCCATTTTCCTTCCACAGCCAGAACTGCAGAATGATCTCTGCCATGGAAACACATACAGCTTTGCCCTCAGTGAGTTTTAACTTCCTTTTGGACTTATCCTATTATTGTTCTGCCGTGTTTGTTCCTGAGTAATGGATTTAGTGGAGGTAATTGTCAATAGTGTATGTTCTTTTAAGCTTGCCTCTGGGAGCAGCAGACAGCTGAAACTCTTAAGACTTGAATTGACTTCTTAGGCTTTGAAGATATAAAAATTACTTGCTTAGGACTTATTTAAATTGTCCTGCAGTTACAGCAGATCTCTTTTCCAAAATATTATACCTCCAGACTGATTATTTTCATGGAGAGTGTTTAGATATATGTACTTGTGAACTCTAATGGTCCTCTTTGAGCTTGATTTCATCATCCAGTGATGTTGGAGGAAGAAATCTCTGCTCTTGCTATGCTTATTTGTCTCTCAGCTTTTTGGATCACTAGTGAACAGTGTAATTGTCTTGCATATCAATATGTCTGGCCAGAAACAATCTCAGAAAGTCAGCATGTACAACCATCTTAGCAAACCAGGAAAACAAAAACTGTGTTTGTTTTCATGCATGTAGTAGCTATTCTCATTGCTGCAGCTCACTGAAGGATTGGCTTTATAATGCTGTGAGACACAGGGGTGTTTGAACCTGTACTGATAGAAAATTTTTCCTTTCCTCACTCTTAATTTTATTCTGCAGCTCCATGGTAGGTGTCAACCTGCCTCAGAAGGCTGCTGGCTTCCTGATGAAGAAAGAACTGGATTATTTTGCTAAGGCCCTAGAGAGTCCAGAGAGACCCTTCTTAGCAATTCTTGGAGGGTAAGACTCAAGAACATATTGACTCTGTATTTCTCTTTAACTCCTCTGTAAGAAATGAAAAGTTATTTTGGCTTGGTTCACAGCAAGTGCTTTCCTTTTAATTGTACCTACAGTTCAGATTTGTAGGTAAGTCCTGAGATCTCTGTATGATGTGGATTAGAGAGGAGCTAACTTGACCTCTTACGTTCCCCAAATTGAGATAGCCCACAGCAGTTTGTTGTATAGATGAACCAGAAGAGCCGTTAGATACACATGATGGCCCTGAAACATTCAGTGACCTTTCTTCCACAGTTCAGAGTACAAGCATCCTGCAGGCTCAGCACTCTGTAAGTTGACACGATCTGTCGTTATGCGATGTGACCTACTGTAGCTGGATGGGCCTCTGCTCTTCCACAGCAGCTACTGTGCAAAGAAACTTGAAGGTCTAAAACCGAGTGACTGCTTGTGCATAGAAATAATTTCCCATTGCTGCTGGTTTTTGTCACGTGTGTACCCGGTTTAGCACTGTAGTTTTATGAACAGTGTGTTTCAGTTCATGAGGTGAATTAAAATACTTTGCTAAGTAGCAAAGGCATATGGTAGCTGGTACAGAGGATCTGGGGTTGGACAGTGCTCTGATCTCTGCTCTGCCTCGCGGGACAGTCAGGGGAAATCAGGCTCTAAAGTGCCAAACAAGGTTTATATTTAAATAGGGAAAAAAAAAAAGGAAGGCTGAGTAATGCCCTTATACGTTGATGTTTAATGCTGGCCTGTTCAGTTGCCAGATTCCCTTTCTGCCCACTTCCAGCAACTGCTTTGATGGATCCTTCTCTCAGAATGGCCTTGACATGCCACAGTCCCAATACTGCCATGACTGAATAGCAGTTGACATTCTGCTTTGATCTAAGAAGTCCCTGTGAGGCTCCATCCTGTCTTAGCTAAAGATTACTAAAGAGTGAGTTCTGCCTGAGGAGTTTTAGGCAGTAGCTACTTTATTCATTCGTTTTCCTTTTCTCTCTTGCCAGAGCCAAAGTTCAGGATAAGATCCAGCTGATCAGTAACATGTTGGATAAGGTCAATGAGATGATCATTGGTGGTGGAATGGCATTCACGTTCCTCAAAGTAATCAACAACATGGAGGTATGAAAAGAGCAATTCTATGTCTGCTCCTACTAAAGAATATGGTCAAAGTGTCCCTTATATTTTTTGGTATTGAGAACTGACTATCTCGACTCTCTTCAAGAGTAGGAAGCACTGCGAACTTACTTGACAATTGCTTTGCAAAAATCAGATGACTGCCTATGTCTAGCTAGATGCTTTAACAATTCTGGAAAGACTGTCTTCTTATCTGAGCAGTTTGGCTTGACTGCTGCTGTTCTCTTCTTTAATGACCAGTAGCTAAACAAACACCTCTTTTCCCAAATAATTTCTCTAGATTGGCAACTCTCTGTTTGATGAGGAGGGATCAAAAATTGTCAAGGACCTGATGGCCAAGGCAGAGAAGAACGGTGTGAAGATTACTCTGCCTGTTGACTTCATCACTGCAGACAAATTTGATGAGCATGCAAAGACTGGTGAAGCCACAGTGGCTTCAGGCATTCCTGCTGGCTGGATGGTAGGTTTTAATAGGCAAGGGAGTAAAAAAAATAACAGGCAGCAGTGGGGTGGGAATGACACCTCTTAAGGAGTAGAAAGAGTAATTGTGATCCTTTGCAAATGGTTCTGCAGGCAGTCAAGCTGCATAGAGTGTGTTGGTTTAATGAAAATGAAGCCCTGTTGTTTGTCCAGAATTTTGAAGTCTAAAGTAGCTTTTGTGAGATTTGGATTGAAACAGCAAAATTCTTCTAAAACCTTCAGATCTGAACACAGTAGAAATCCCTTTTTATTTGACTGGAGTTTAAGTAGAGTTGGCAAAAGTTTGTAACCAAGGCTTCAGGCATCTGACATTGATTTTAAAATAACTTATTCATATTAAGAAGCTAAATACCACACCAGACTCCAGTCTGCTGCTGCAGCTGCTGGCACATCTCTCTTCCTCTGTATTCAGTGCATAGAGAGAAATCCTTGCTTCCTATGTGGGGGTGGGGGGAAGCTTCTGAGGATCCTAGCCAGACATTGGTGATTTGAGATGAGATGTGGCAGTGAGAATATCTATGGCTTCTCTTACTTGTTTTAGGGCTTGGACTGCGGCCCTGAAAGTGTGAAGAAATTTGTTGAAGTTGTGGGAAGGGCCAAACAAATTGTGTGGAACGGTCCAGTCGGTGTCTTTGAGTGGGACAAGTTTGCCAAAGGAACCAAAGCCCTGATGGACAAAGTGGTAGAAGTAACTGGAAAAGGCAGCATCACCATTATTGGTAAGTAGTTGTATGTGTGTGTTCTTGTTTTTCTAAATGCAACAAGGAAGCTTCTGCTGGCCAGTACCATGTTAAAAATACTTGTCAAATTGTTTTTCTGTCCTAATGCTTTCATCTGCCCTTCATTTTGGGGACAGGGCTGTACTAACGCTGAGTATTTGGGAGCAGGAGCAGCCCATCGCAAGGCTATGGCCATTAAGCTGAACAAAATCTGAATTTCCTGTGTCTCATGGATTTTGTTTATACTACAGGTGGTGGAGATACAGCTACTTGCTGTGCAAAGTGGAACACTGAGGATAAAGTTAGCCATGTCAGCACGGGAGGTGGCGCCAGCCTGGAACTGCTAGAGGGTAACTGTTCTGTTCTCTTAATTCATTTGAGCAAATCAGGTAGTTCTGGGTGCTCTGCCATGTGTTGATATTGAAGAAAGCACAACAATGGAGTGAACGTCTTTTCTGTTCCGCTTCGTGGAGTTGCACGTAGCTTTTGAGCAATGAGCTCCTCATTGCTCCTCTTTTGTAGTCCTCTAGAGGAAGAAAGAAAATGGAGTATTCTTGCAAACAGCACAGTTTGCCACTCCCAGAAAGCAAAAATGCTGGAATAGAAAATAAAACAGCCTTGAGAGTGGGCTTTCTTTCATAGATGATCCACTGAGACACACTAACCAGACTGTTTAAAATGCCCAGCTTCTGTTAAGGAAATCACATCAGAATAGTCTGGAATTTTTGCCAGAAGTCTCCTTTTCAGCCCATTGTTTGAAATTCCTTGGTTTGGGGGAGCCCTCTAGTGATCACTTAGGAACCTGCACAAGGGTACTTGGAATTCAAAATGGTGAGAATTTACAGGATTCTTCTAATGAGTTACATTGTACTCTAAATGAGTTTTCATGTCCTGTGGTAATTAGCTGTTTCCCAATATGTGTAAATTATCTAATGCTGTCAACTCCTCTCTAGAAGAGAAACTGCAATAAACTGCTTTGCAGCTGTTAGTTTCCAGCAGTTATATGCGAGACAGAGCTTTTGTTTCTGTTGCCTAGGGAGTGATGGGAAAGGGAAAGAATGCAGATGGCTAGAAGGAAACACTGTGCAACCGATTTATTCCAAAGGACAAACTGGTCTAAGTTTTGGCCCAAAATGTGGGTTTGTGTGTGTGATCTTTTAAATGTAACGGAAGTCTAGCTAATTAGAAAAGCTTCTGAAGATTACAAAAAAAAGCAAAAACCCCCACCAAACCCCAGCAACCCAGGGAGTTGTGAACAGTGTTAAAATTCAGTACTGCCACACAACTTGAGCATCAGAAGGTAGGTTTTGTGGGAAAAAGAGCAAAACCAGAATGGTCTGTCTCTATTAAAGTAGGACAAAAAGCTAAAAATGCTTTAGAAAACATTGCACTTCAATAACATGGGCCCTCATACTCAAAGATCAGCATATTCCTTGCTTCCATCAGTTGGAATGAGGCATGTAAATATCTAGACCTGGGTGTTTTAGTCCCAGTAAAAGACTTGAGACTTGTAGGAGGCTTTGTTTCATTTTTAAAATTTCCACCACACACTCCCAAATTGTATTTACACGCCACTAGGGATTGAAGAAAGTATGCAGCAACTCCCTGGATCCCATCAAAAATCTGTTTGCCATCAGACTTAATGGAAAATGATCTTAGGTGTTTGAATCTGACCCTAGCAGAGACTTGGATAGAAATTTACCTTTATTGTTAATTGAGAATTGATGGCTGTGGTACGTTAAGAATCTGTCTGCTGACATATGAGTGCAGCTGTGCTCTGGATACTCACTACAGCCCTAAAAAGTATTTACCGTGTGGAACAATTTAAATGTAACCCATATGCCTTAAGAGCCATAGATGTCAATACACAAGAGTTTACATAGAGCCAAGCTCTTCCATTTTTAACCTATAATTTCTGATTATTTTTTTATATATGCTTAAATGTTGCATTTGTAAGTGTAAACCTTAGTTGGAAGGCAGAAGGGTTCTTAACTTTATTGGTATTTTTTAACTGCTAACAGGTAAAGTTCTTCCTGGTGTGGATGCCTTGAGCAACGTGTAGAGAACAGAGTATCACCCCACGTCCTGGTCCTGTGCACAGCCCCTGAGATTCAACACTTCAGCGCTTCTGTATTTCAGCTCTGCGATAGGCAGATCACAGATTGTAAACCAAAACTGGACAGGGTTAGAGGAGAAGACAGCAGAGATATTTTATGATTGCAGTTTACATGATGTGGATTTGTCCACTGTTATCCCACTTGAAATAACGTAGTGAGTTTAAACCGTTGTTGTGAATTTAGAGTGTATATATTTATATTTTGCCTTTTCAAAGAGATTAATCCCTGGTAGACATGTCTGTTTCTCAGAAAGGAGTGCACTGTTTAGCTTCAATGTTCTTAGGCATTTTCATCACTTGACACGGTTCAGAAACAAGAGGGGACTCCAGTTTTTTGGAGGCTGATTGTAATAGCTGCTGAATAAACATATTTAAAGTGCTCCCAGATTGTATGTGGTCCTTCTTTCAGATTTTTAGAACAGTCTACATTAAAATATCTTCTTCCTTGCAGCAGGAGTCATAAGTATGTCCTTTTTGCACTAATTATATTTCTAAATATCCTTTTATTTTTGTTTTGCTTCTATAAGCACTCGGTCATCATCAAAGTGAACTTTGGTAAGGAAGTAAATTGTTACAGGTGTCCTGTTATGTTAAAACTTTTATGCCATCAAGTAATAAAGATGAAATTTTGAATGTGTGAGTCTAGTAAAAGAAGTACAAGTATAAAAGTGCTTCTCAGCTAGAGAACTCGCCTCATAGTAGGCAACTAACGTATCTAATCTGAATGCAGGGGAAACTTTGAAGACAGAGGCAGGTAAAACTGAGTCACAGGCAAACAGAACTGCAGTGCACCTTTGCTCAAGTTTGTGGCCCTAAAAGCACTAGAACTAGCATAGTGAAACCACACAGCTGGACAATTAGGCTTGTGTGTGGGGCTTAAGCAGCATGAGTATTGTCAGTGGAGGACCACCAGCACAGTGCAAATGTGTAAAGTTGGCATTTCCATTTTGACTGTCATGCGTTGGCTCCTGTGCTTGCTCCAGGACCCAAATGTGAGCACAGAGTGGCTCCAAACCAAACCCAGGATTACTCCAAACTCAAGACTGGCTTCTGAGCATCCAAAAGTGTGGTTTGGATTATGTCAGCAGTCATAGCTCTGCTTGTACAAACTGTAAGAAGATGCAGTGCTCCAGCTGATCTGCTCATGTGTCTTCCTGCTGGACCAGAGAAAAGTCAGTGCTGTGAAGCAGCATTTGCCTGATTTTATTCCTAGTGGATTCCCAGCAGTGAAGTTCGGGTGCTTCCCAGGAGGTTTTGGATGGCCTGAATAGAATAAAGCAGTCAGGACGAACCAGGGAGAGAATCTTTGAGGTAAGCAGTAAGCCACAACACAGAGCATGCTTTTAAGTTAATTTGTATGTATGTACATAATACCAAAACCAAAATAAAAGCATGTGTTATAAACAGACACAGCCTATTTGCCAGATTTTACTTGGTCACAGTGGGATGCGAATTAAACCCCAATAACACCGAAGTGTCTGTGAAGCTGCATAGGGAATATATACTCATTACGTTTTAAAGCTAAAAGTGACTATTGCAAAGAAAAGAAACTAGAAATAATGCAAATGACGGCAGCACTGTGGTTTTCTCCTCCTCCCCTCCTTTGTAAGTCTCCCAAGCATTGTCTGATTACGCATGAATGATGCACATTTTTGCTAGGATTGCTTGCTTGCTGTTGCTCATGTTTCCCAGGCAGGGGTGCGGACCTCCGACAGCTGCAGTAACGAGGCAAAGAATGGAGGGAGCTTGTTGGCCACAAAAATACTATGGATTTTGGAAATCCAGTACTACAAAAACAAACATTCCACCATGTTTTAGAACAGATCATTCTTGTCTGTCTCTGGCAAACAAGGCCTTGTGACAGCACGGCCTATTTTAGTGTCACAGTTACACCCCCGCATTGCTGGATTCCCATGGAGCAATAACAGACTTTCCCTCCATAGCTCCTTTCTTGGTGTTTACACTGAAAAGTTACTGTGTGGCCACTAGCTCTGATGTGCTTTCCCCCTCTTCATCAAAAGCAACAAACCAAAGCTATCTGTCAAATATGGCAAGGAGTAGTAATGGTCCATGAACACAGATGCCTGCACTTAAAAGCATTTTCCATCTGACTTTGGCTGCTTGCTGTTCACGTCTTTAGAATGTCATTTTGTTTCCACGTGGCTTGTTTTAACTAATGCAATGTTCGGGTTTCTGTGCGTAACATGGGAAACCCTGCACAGCAAGGCCAGAGAGACTCAGCTTTATGGGTAGTTAAAAATGGCAAATAGTAAAAATGGATGAAACATCTCAACATGAGACCATGGGAGTTGTACACTTGATGAACAGCAGCTGATTACTTGATTAACAGAGTTTCTAAATATTTTTTTAAAAGCTTTGCCTATTAATAATTTTTAGCACCTGAATATTGCAGTGATAAAATATTCTTAAAGCACACAGGGGTTTCTTCTCTCACTAAATTTTATATCCTCTTGGAGTCATTGGTCTGCCTAGATTATTTTTGCATGTATTCTGACAAGTTTTCAAGATGTGAATCTTTGACAGTTCTGCTCTTACATTTTTATTGCTTTTGATGAGAGTTTTTGGGGCAAGGAATGTTGCTAGTGTTAGAAACACTGTGGAAGAGACTGAAGACAAAGTTGTCATAGAGAGCTCGTGATGTGAAGGTTAATTTAGCAATTAAGTGGTCTGATAATAAGAGCCAGGTGAAACAAAAAGGGAAGAGCTGAAATCCTCATGGCTGAGATTACAAAATGTTTTAACACTAAACACTTTAAATTTGTTGTCAACAAAATAAGCTCCTCTTAGGCCAAAATAGGTGAGGACCCAAACTGGTGTCTCCCTGCATATTTTACAATCTACTGTTAACTGTGGGAAGTACAGAAAGCATTTGTGTGTCGTAAAATGTGCAGTCACTGGTACCTGAAAAGGTTAGTTGTAAAAACGGCAGTCACCCTGCAGCACTGGCGACTTGGCAGCCAAGTGCAGGGACTGACGTGGCAGAAAGGGCCCAAGACACCCTTGATATTTGTAGATCTGGCTGGCCAGGAGGCAAGCAGTGGCAAACGTACCTTTATAAACACTGAAACATCAAATCTTTCTGCCTCGGCACGGTTTTTCCAAGGAACGGGGCCTCCTGTGGGCAGCGGCCATTTTGAGAGTGACGCCATGGTGGTGAGGAAGGCATCCCCACTCTCCAGAGAAGGATGAACATCAACATCCCCTCTTTTTCTGTGCATTTTCCTTCATGTCTGCCTTCTTGGTGTGCCTCACAGCCCAGGCAGTGTTTCACAGACAACTTTTACACCCTTAGGCCCCAGGCCTGCTGATGAGGAGCTGCCTCCATGAGGCATCCCCCTGGACCACCTCCAGCGGCCAGCAAGCGGGAACCTGAAGGAGCCCGCCGAGGCGGCTCCCTTCCGACACAGGGTGCAGCGAGGGCTCTGCTCCTCCCCAGCACCGGGGCGGTCGGACTACACTTCCCGGCCGCCTTTGCAGGCGCTGGCCCAGCGAGGGATGCCGGGTGCCGTAGTTGCAGCCGCCTGGTGAAAGTTAATAACTGAATCTGGGGTAGGCGCTTCCCAGAGCTCCTCGGTGTCTCTCATTGCCATGCCGGCTTTGTCACCTCGGAGGGAAGAGGAGCAAGATGGATGAGCGGGCGGCCGCTGGGGCAGGCGCCCGCGGGGTAAGGAGCGGGTGTGGAGGGGGGAGGCTCGGGCCGCCGCTGCGAGGCCGGCTGCGTGAGGGGAGCGCGGCTGGCTGCTGCCCTGCCGGTTCCCCGCCATGAGGAGGGGGCCGCGGCCGCCCTGCCCGGCCGGGATGCCGGGCTCGGGGGCAGGTGCAGCGGGGAGCGGCGCTGGCGTTCCCCCGCCGGAGGGGCTGCTGAGGCTCCCGCCTAACGGCCGCGGTGGCCCCGGCCCTCCCCTGGGCGCCCCGCTCCAGCCTGAGGTAAATGCCGGCCACCCCCTGCGCTGCCCCCTCCTCGCACCCGCCGAGGCGGGGGTCCTCCCTCAGAGCCCGGGGAAGGAAGGGGCTCCCGTCCCTCCGCTGCCCTGGCGGGGACCACCTCCTTCCCGGGCGAGGGGAGCAGTTCTGTGGCTCAGCCCGCGAACCCCGGGACCACGTCCAGTGTTTGGGGGTCGCCTCAAGCACCCCCGGTGGTCTCGGGGAAGTCTCGTCACGGGCGAGCGGCGCGGGGAGGAGATGGCTGTGAGGGCTTGCGCTGGGGACTGTGATGTGTGCTGTACTGGGGGCAGAGGAGTCAGTGCGAGGGAGAGAGCAGAGCTGTCCTGTCCCTCCCCAGGTCCATTTTCAAGTCCAGGTAACGCAAGGGGATGTTTTGCTGCCTGCAGTCCTGCAGAGGAGGTCCAGCTGCAGGAGATGGAACCTGCCATGCTCGCCTCTTGCCTCCAAAGTCCCTGTCCCTGCCGGCCCCGAACACCCACAGGAGCTGATCAGCCTCTGCCCAAACCCTGAATGAAGCAGAAGTGACTCTAGATCATCCTGCTTTGATCTCCGAGAGAACAAAATGCCAGTCTGAGGGTGATAATCCCCAAAGATTTAAAAGCTTTACGTTTGCACCCTTGCCTGGTAGAGGGCAGGGATCCCACCAGCCCCCGGAGGCTCTGGGTTCAGCCATCCCCGCTACTGCTTCGCGCTCTGCCCTCAGGTTGAAAGATTGTGCTTTTCATTAGCAGGCTGATTTGGGTGTTCACAAATATCCACTGTGAGATTCACCATGTGGTCGAAGCAGAAGCACAAATCCCGTCTGTTTTAATTCCAGGATGCTTTTTGAGGAAGGTGACAGGTGGAAGACCAAATCTTTAGTGTGAAGGAGCTGTGGTGGACACAGGAGCTTGGGTGACATTAAACAGCCATTGCTTTTGTTTGATGCTGTCAGTAGCCAAGAACTGACTGAATCACCAGCATACGGTGGGACAGCCCAGTGCTTCCATAGTGCAGGCTCCTGGGGGCTGTTCTCATGTCACACAACATTTGGGCCTGGGCTCTGGCCCTTGGCATCCTCACCTGGAATCTCCTGTTGTGAGATGCATAAAGAAGATCCCCATTTAGTTTTCAGGTTAAAATTTTCAGCATGTCACCTCTGATAAATGATCCTCAATTCAGCCCTAATGCAGTATAAAATAGCAAATTCCATTGTAGGTCACTTTTCATTTTTATTCCACTTTTTAATGATAATTTTTCATTAAGCATGTAATCCTGTCCTAGCGTTTCTCATCAGTAAGGCTCAAGGTGCTTTACAAAAGAGGTAAAAATGTGATTATACCAATTATCCTTATTAAGGCTCAGGTTTGGGGCAGCTTCTGCAGATAATATAGGTCATAAATAATTAAGAGTACAATCTAATTAAAAGAAATCCCCAGTCATAAACCAAAGTGCCACAGTGAGGAAGCCAATCTTCAAAGGCATGGCTTTGTAACCTAATCTCCCTAATCAGACCAGTATCCCATTAACCTGTAAATCTTCACCCTCCTGACCTGTCTGTCCCAACAGCAGGTGCTTGCACGTGCCTGTGCAGGACCCAAGGGAGGGAAAGGGTCAGTCTGGAGAGTGTTCTATTAAACTCCCTCATCTTGTCATTGGAGTAAAGGTCTTGTGTTAGGAGGCTGACCAAAATGTACAGCCTGAACTGTTAGGCATAGAACTAATTTAGTTTTTTAGCAGAAATACTTACTGCAAATTAGAAGCATTGCTCAAATTGGAGTCCAGAAGATAGAAATAAGGTTGTGACCTGGATCCAGTTTGTACATGACCTAAATAGAATTCTGCCCCAAAACTTACTCCGTACACCTTGTCAGTTTTCATCAAAGTTGGACATGAACTTTCATGTTTGGGAGTTTAGGCTCTAGATTGCTAGTGCTAAACTGGGTCTGTGTATCCTGCCTGACACCTGCATGTCCCTGCTGGAAGCTGACTATCTCAGGACCTCTGTTTATCTACATAATTCAGCAGCAGGGCTATGTGGATGAAAACCTTGTTCTCATTCCAAATACCTGCTGTCAGATATTACTTATTCTGTGGGAATGTCTTTGCTCCAATTTGTGGTTACGCAGTGTTCAGCGATGACCTAATTGCAACGTTCTCATTAGGCAGAGAAATTTCTGAGTTTGGCTTTAGAGTTCACCTTCTCAGTAAGTAAATCATTGCTCCGTAACACCGTCTACCATCAGTACTGTTGCTTTAGCCCAGTGTTTTATGAGGGTTTGTAAGGCTGATGAAAGCACTTTGAAGCATGTGTATCTACAACAGCTTCTCACACTTCACCATTGTAATGTCTAACTTAGCTCAGAGCAAGTGTAGACCACCTTGTTGATGAAAATGCCTGAATCTGATGACCCATAGCAGCTTTCTTACCACTAAAGAAACTGTACCTGTGTTAGTTTGGTGTTGGGTAATTTTGTTGAAAGTTGGCGATACATGAGCAGCTAGAAATAAAGCTGAAAAAGGCCAGGCTGCCTTTCTGACTGCCTCGTGATGAGGCTTAATCTTCGCCAGGGAATGCTGGTGTAACTCAAATGTAACTCAAAGGGATGTTGATTGCAAGTTACATTAAAATGAGTCCCTAAGTCCCTTAGGGTCTTGGAGAGACGTATATCTTGATATATCTGTGCTGTAATTTCTTCATTTGTATCATGTTAAACTGTAATTCAGTCTCATATGCTGAGCTTGGAGCAGTAAGGCATGACTGGAGCTCCGAGTAATGCTGGTGGTACTGGGAAAGTACTACAAATGACAGAAAGGAATCTACAGAAATAAGGAAGCAGGGAAAGCAGACATTTTGAGCAGCAGAAAGAGGGTGGGTGAGAACAGGAGAAAGGGGGAGGGACAAAGGAAGGAAAAATATAAAAGAAAAAGCAGGAAGAAAACTAAACCTGCACTGTTCTAGGTGACGGTCGGTGGGTTGTGGTGAGGCTTTGCAGTTGGACCAAGTTTCCCTAAGGACGTTATCACATGCCATTTATGGGAGGGAGGAGAAGGGAAGAGGGTTCCTGGAGAAGTGCATATCCACACAATGAAGCCTTTGGTTTCTTCCCTTGCACATTTGTAGAGCGCTCACGTCTTTCCCTTACCCCAGGAGACATTCCCATTTCCTTTCATTTACCAGTGTTTGGAAGGCGGAAGGAGATGAGGCACTGTTGGGTTCCCTTATTAACTTAATCTGTGGGAAGCCCTACATAAATCATTGAATTTCCTAGTCTTGGTAGAACGAGATATTTGTACAGTGAAGTCAAACAGAAGATGGAGGTTCCTGCACAGGGAGGCTTTGACACTGTTCCAGTCCTGTGCCTGTGACTCTTACGCCTGCATTTCTTTGAAGTCTGAAGCTTAGGAGTCTGCATTAATGATCAAGGGACAGAGCTGAATACGGAATTCGTATGGTACAAAGGTAAAGGTGTGGGTATGAATGTGGGAGGAGAATATTTAAGACCAGTCTGGCATGTATAGTTAATATTAAAATTTTTTTTTTACAAGTAATAATGTTAATTTCCTATAGTTACTCAAGTCTCAAGGCTTTTAGCATCTTCTCATTCCTTGTAGATTAATGATCTCTTGCTGGATCCTGTCATGTCCAAAGTACTAACTTCCCTGAAAAGTAGAAAGCTTCAGGTTTAAAACCTTTTGTCCTTTTGTACAATGGGAAACTTGCTCTGGTCCCTTAGGCAGGAATCTCTGTTCCTCATGCAGTGTTTCAGAGCACTGTGCTTGGCATTTGGCTGTCACTCTGTCCTGCTCAGCCAAGTGACGGTGATCCCTGAATGCTTAAAAAGTTCCTTGGGACTCTCTGTGGATGTGAAGCTCTTCTGGAGTTCAGATTTGTCAGGAGCAGAATGCATTTGAACACTTATTTCTGATTTTGACTTATGATTATGTTAAAACTCACTTATTTTTACCACTGTGTTTGTTCCTTTTAGGGCTCTGAGCTGTTTCTCTAATTCAGGAGCTGTTCTTCCCAGTTTTTACTTCATAAAGTCAAATAGTCAAAGTAAAATGCTGTGTATCTTGTTACACTTAATATACAGATATCTACTGACTGAAATAGTGAAATAGACCCTGGCTTTCAATTTGTGGCTTGCTATTTTAACTGCTTTTTCCAGGACTCCACCCTAATTGCTGCTTTTTCTTGATTGAGCAGCAAATCAGTTCCCCTCTAAGCCTCAGAATTACCAAAATTCAGATTTTTCTAAAGAAGCAAAGGTCAGATTTTCAAGTCTATGGATGAGATATGTCATACAAAGCTCTGATCCCAAGTCCATTGTAGCCCAGCAGAAAAAACCCATCTCTGACATCTCTTGCCCCCAGGGAATTAAAAAGACAAATTATTTTAAAGAGTTCAACATGTACTGAGCTTTAGTTGGCTAGCTAAGAAAGAATATAATGTCTTTCCAGGACTATGTTCAAAACTAAAGAACAAAAAGCTACCTTGAAAAATGGCCATTGGGAAGCAGACCGGCAAAAGCCAAGAAACTTGAGCCCTTTGCTAATGAATACTCTGTCCTTAACTCACATTGTCTCTTTTGTTTCCCACACTTTCATGAGCTGCACATGGATTCAATTTGCCAGTCTTTAACCCTTCTTACTGATGCCTGATCTGTGCATAGTTTGGAAACTGGGACAGCTGTCACGTAGGTACTTGGCTTTGGGTTTATTGTTTTGCTACTGATCTGTTTGTCCCTGTGCAGCCCCTGTGTGGCTCAGATGCGGTGAAGTAATTCACAGGGGGTGTGGACAGGACTTGGGTGCATGCTGGGGAGAGGGAGTCAAAGCTTTTCTAGCTTCCTGGCAAAGAGTGGAGCAGAGACAGGGCTGGAAGCAGGTTTGCTTTGATTAAAACATAGTAGTATTTCCACTGTAGGGGGGAAGATGTTGGTGCTATACTGGGACTTTCTTAAGAAGAGCTGTTTTTCTTGGCATGGCTCTAAAATTGATGAAAAGTCCAGGTGGAGCCAAGGGATTTGGCATCATGGGAACTTCTCACACCAGCTTGTCCCTGTGCTGCAGCACAGCAGAAGTGCTTTCTGCAGAGAGAAGCATTAAACATCAGATGTTTATTTGCGACAGTGAAATTTATTCCAGTGAATGATGATTGCCCGTAGCAAAACCACTTCTTAGTAATGACTGTATTGTTTCCAAAAACATTACTAACTCCTAGAGCTGCTGTTTGCAAAATTGATAGGGATCTAATCAATCATCCATTTAAAACACAAATGGCATTCCTTATCAAAAACATAGTGCTTTTCCATTCCTCATTTTTCCTCTCAATAACTATTGAACAAAGATCACCAGCAGAGAGTGCTGGTGCTCTTCCAGAATGTGGCAGCAGCTTCTGAAATTGATTGTAAAATCTAATCAGACTTTGTTCCATAGTTCTATTTTTAGTTTTTCATTTCTGTGAAAATGAAATGTTAATTAATTATCTGTAACTTGGTATCTTGCTGGCTCTAATTATCAATCTTTGCGTAGCTCACTACGGGAGAAAAATCGTTTTTAGGAGCGCAACTACGTGCTCAGAAAAATTAGAATTGCCACTTTTGGAAGCAGTTATTTAACAGAATTTCATATATTTTGTTCCAATGCATTTGACCTTTTTTGTACATAACATTATTTCTCCTTTCATTTCTCTTCTTTAATTTCATGTTCAAAATAATCTATTTACTATTCAGTACAGCTTCCATCTAGTGGGGGAAGATGGCCCTGCTCCTACAGTTAGTAGAGCTCTAGCATCTCTGTGCTTCTCATTGTTTCACTAAGACCACACTTTTAACTTTCCCAGGCAGTGGAAGGTTGCTTCCAACCAAAGATTACTTTCAGTTGGGCCTCTTTCATTTCTCAATCGAGTCTGATTCTGACATCAGTATTAAAAACGAGTTGCAAAAGCTTTAAATCTAAAAGCACCCCCCTCTCCCTTGTCCCCTTGGTATTTATCAATACACTTGTGCAAAGTCCTGGAGAATTTGAAGAGGTTAGGCTTTTTGGTTTCCAGTCAGCTGTGGGTTTCCCGTCTTAATCTATATGGTCATTGAGATATTGGGATTATCAAACCTGTTTTTTGCTGCAGAACCTCCTGTATATATCACTCTCTTGTGATTTCGTACATTCTTTAGTCATCAAGAGCAAACAAAGACTGTGTTGAAGTGCAGGGCCTCCGTGCCTTACTCTTACAGTTCATTCTGATCCAAATCCATTGAAGTTAGGGGATTTTTTAATTCATTTCAGCAGATTTTGAAGAGATATCTCTTTTTAAAGAAGTGTGAGAGGCAAGACTGCAGAGAAATGGAGGGAGACAGTCAACTTCCTTACATCAAGGTTGTTAACATACAACAGACATCAGTTAAAGGCTTATAGGTCCTTCTTTGGGAGAAGAATAGTGTCTTGCAAGGAAATGCCTTTGTCCAGACTAACCCTGCTGTCTTGATTTTGCCAAAACTATGTGTAAGTCTAGGGGACCAGGGGGTGAATGGCAAGAAAGATAATCTCCCTTATCAGAATTACCTACTCCTTGCTCCTGCTCACCCAGTAAACTTGGCTTCATCTCCTCTTCATAAGCTTTTTTACTGTTGCTTGCATTACGGACTGGACAAAGAACCCCCAGCTTTGGTGGTGGTGGGGATGTACTGTCTGGTCCCAGTGGCTAAATAGCACTTCTGAGCTCTGTTAACAGTTTATTTTTATGTGCAAGAAGAAAAGCTCTGTTAAACTGGCCTGAGATCAGAGATGCAGGGAAATGAATTTCCACTCCTCTCAGCTGCACTGAATGGACGCGGGGCTGAGCGGTGATTTCTCGCTGTCCGGGAGGGATAATATCAGCAGCTTCCTGAGCTCCAGCTGCTGTGGACAAAGAACGGCAGAGTTACAGCAATTCCTGGAGGGAGGAACTTTAAGATGGAGGAATTTTAAAGAATGTGAAGGACAACCTCTTAAAAAAAAAAAAAAATTGGAGGTGGAGCAATTCCAGGTCATCCAAACACTTCGTAAGCCCAAGATTTATTTTCCTACTCTGAACTCATTGCCGTTGTGGCGTTTATCTTTCGTGCTTTTTAACACATCCACTGTGACCTTTGTAGGTTGCATAAATTGGCCCAAGTACGCTGGAACAGTTATTCGGAACCCCTTTCTTGTGTTGTTTCCTGAATTCCCACATTGTGGCGTGATGTGTGTGTGGAAACTGCTCGTTTCCTCTGCTGGCAGCCGTTCAGATGTGTGCTGGAGCTCCTGAGGACTGGGCTGGGCGGCGAGCTGGGTGAAGGCAGGATGCAGGGGGGGAATATTTTAAGGAAGAGAACGTGGATTTCATGCATCTTTGTTCTTTTCCAGTTCTGATAAAGCTGTTCTCTCCAGTTGTGTGGGTTAAACATGAGCAGTGCCAGTGCTCTGTAGAATAAACGGCGGCAGATGAGTTGAGGTTCGTGTGCCTCGGGCAAGGCTAGCTGCTTCTCAGTGTCTGCATTAAGCAGTATTTTTACTTTTCTGGTGATTCTACCTTCTCTCTTTACTCCTTACTATTTTCTTTCAGCATGTGGGAGGGAGATGAGATGTGTGATTGTTTATAACTCTTTAACCCACTGTAGCTATATATTTCCCACTCAGCTCCACCCCACAGCCTCTAGCAAATGTGTGCTTCATTAGCTTGTTCTGCATTGTCTTTTTTTTTTTTTTTTTTGCATTTGCAAACTGTAAGGTTATGGGATGTTAATGAACTGTTTACATGTGTTTCTACATTTGTTCCACTGAAATGTTCCAATGAATGAATGTCACTTATGGGGCGGGGGGGGAAAGATGTTTATATATGCTGCATTTGGGATTTCTGAAATTTGCCTTCCTGATGTTTTATTTCCCCAGATCTTTTTTTTTCAATGTTAAGAGTTGGGAATGTTGGAAAGGATTCGTTTGCTTAGAGCCGTGAAAAGGTGAATGGCTGAATCGTGTTCTCTCTTCTTTCACGAAGAGCCCTGATGAGCTCCAGTAGGCCGAGTTTCACAGTGTGAGGATTTGCCTGGTTTTGCACATTTATTACTTTTGGAAACTGATGTCATGTTAGGGCCAAACCTTACCAAACTGGAATGATTTGCACAGTCACGCCTTAGTGTGTTAAGTCACCTGTGGACACGGCGTAACAGCTTCTCTCATTTTTTTTGTTTTGCTCTTTCTTGAAATGACAAGTTAGTTGAACAGGAGCCAGGGGACAAGTAGAAGCTGTCACTGAGATCATCCTCGAGTTCACAGACAGGAGTGACCTCACAGGGAGAGGATTCGAGTGCATTGTATGCAAAAGCCGGAGGAGGAGGTGGATTGTGAGAAAGGCAAGGCACCCTTGTTTGTACCTATGTGTCCATTTTGAAGGACCAGTTGTTATCTCCGGCCTTGTTTAGGCTGGGAATTTGTCCTGATTACAGGCAGCAGGCTGGGGGAAGTTAGAGTTGCTTCCCCCATTTCAGGATAAGAGCTTTGCCTCTGTGATCCAGAGGTTGGTACCACTGCAGGGATGAGTGGTTATTGCCACTACCAAGTGCTGTTAGATCATCCAAAACAGGGAGACTGGCTGTAGCCTTTCTTTTCATCAGCATTTTGGGATCCTTTTACTGGCTGCCTTTGAATGGGGAGACATGCACAAAGGTGATGTTTTTCTTTAAAGGGTGTAACATGTTTAAAGCCAAACTGCTTTTAAAGTTGAAATTCTACGGCGTGATTGCAGGCACTAGAGCCTTCAACAAAAACCACCTCTGATTGTGGCTACCATCTTTTATCATGTGGTAAAATTAGAAAACACTTCAAAATCATGGTTGCATTTGGGGAAGATCGTGAAGTCTTTTCCATCTCCTCTTTCCATACCGTTGGATCCGGCTGTGTCAGGGTACTGGAGGTTGGTGGAGTTTACTGTTATAATAGACTGAGCCTTGGAAGTCTGCGATGTATATCTTGGTTTTAAGCAGAACATTATCTGCAGGGAACTCCTTTAGTATCCCGCTTATATGTGGTTAGTGAAGATCAGATCTTGCCACGCTTTAAATTATTTTCCCCATTTGGCCAGCAAAAAGTGGGTGAGTTGGTACAAACTCATTTAACTCCGCTGAGTTAGCAGAGTGGGTGTGAGATCTTGGGGCTAACCTCTGAGCGCTTCTGCCGGTGATGGAGCGGCTCTTCACACGAAGCCCCCGCAGCCCCTCTCCGCGGAGCCGCTGCAGCGCAGCACGGCCGGGGGGCGTGGCCGCCGCGGAGGGGGCGTGGCCTCTGGCGAGGGGGCGTGGTCCCGGGCGGGGGCGGCGGGGCGCTTCCTGCCCGCCCTGGCGGAGCGCCGTGCCGCGGGGCGCCCGCGCCGCAGAGCGAGGCGGAAGGAGGCGGAGGAGGCAGCGGAGCTGCCCGGTCCGGCTCGGCCCTGTCCTGTCCCGCTGCCGCGGGGAGCGTGTGCCTCCCCAACCCCGCGTCCGGCCCTGCGACTCCTCCGTGCTCGCCTCGCCCCGCTGCGCACAGGTAACCGCGGAGAAGGAGGCGCGGATCGGCGCAGAGCAGCGCAGCGTCCCCCGGCCGCGATGCTGCGGGCCGCCCTTCCTTGCCGGGGCCGCGGGCGCTGCCGCTGACAGCGGGGCCATCTCCGCCGGAACGCAGACTTTCCCGTCTTTTTGTTTATTCTGCCATTCTTGAGTATACTGCTATCCTCCTGCCAGGGGCTGCGGGCAGGTCCTGCCGCGCTCTGTTGGATTTTTACCATTCTAACTTGATTGCCTGTCTGAAAGTATATTTATTTTTAATAAAAGAAAAAGTCGAGCCACAAATCCCGTTGATATCACGTTCCCCTTTTTGTGGAGTCCAGTTTATTTCTGCAGTTAAAAAAGTTTACTCTCCCCCTCCCTCCAGTTTTATTGACACTGAGGATGAAGAAGGATTTGCAAGTGAAAGCGCCTTGAAATACAACATCTTTTGGAGAGAGCTCTGCAGTTCACCCGTTGAGTCTCGAATTCCACCCTTTGCCCCTGCTGAATCCACTGTTCTGCCCTTTACTCTCCAGGATAAAAAACCAAACAACAACAACAAAAACCCGAGGGGGGAAAAAAATACCTTTGGCAGCAGGGAAGCTTTGTGTGATTGACCCAACGAGCTACAAGTGTCCAGTTTCTGAAAAGAAGAAAACCCTTTTGTCTTCAGCAGATCAGTAGGTAAGAGACGTGCTTGTGGCACAAGGGACTCGCATTCATTCTTGCAGCCTAAACCTGGGAATAGAGTGGCTCTCTTCTCTGTTGGCTTTTGCCCATCACTTCTCTCTCTTGTAAAGATTACTCTTCATCCTGCAAATTTCTTGTAAAAAATAAATAAATACACTTGTCTGCCCATTTCACCTCTGTAGTAAAGAGCCAACATAATAGTGCTGTACTTGGGTGAAACTGGATGAAGTAAAATCCTGTGGGAGTCGCCGAGGTGGGTTTATGTCAGGCTGTGTTTGAAAGCGGCCGCGTTTCTTGCGGTGCTCTGGAGAAAATAATCGCAGTCATTGTGCTTGTAATCCACGTGTCAAGATTGTCTTTGCTCGTCATGCTTCACGGAGAAGCATGTATGTGCAGTTACGTGTGCACGTGTGCAAACAGGGCTTCCACAATGGGTTGCGATGTCTCGTTTCGTACTGGAATTTGTTGTACGTTAAGTGCTTTCCTCCTGTGTCACAAGGTGTGGAAGTGTTGAACCCGTAATTAACGCACCTTAACAGATTATTGAACATGGCTAGGAACATGCTTGGCACTGTGCAGGGTGAGTATGAGGATGTGTTTTCTTTGTTTTGAGTTTTTTTTAAAGTGAGGCTGAAAACGCAGCAGGGACATGTGCACATAATAACTGGATGGAGGCCCAGTCTCTGTGCAGGGAAACATATTTTGTAGCATGCTCCTTTCTCGAGGGGCCAAGTGTTGAATGTGTGCTGTTTCACAAGTGATAATACTGCTGTGAAGTTCTAATTTTCCTTCTCCTCCAGCTCTGTACCCACATACCCACTTCCCACGCCCCGAGTTTCGTTGCTGCCAGTCTTTTGTGCAAGGGAAGGATCTGTGGAATTTTGTGTGGCTGGTAGTAGGACTCCTCTTTGCAGGGAGGATTATATTGTTCCCTCTGGAAACACGCAGCGTCCCCCAGCAGGAGGATCTGGCTGTTTATGTGGTGAAACCAGCCTTGACATCGCGCTCTTCCCCACTGCGTGGGTTTTTCCTGTAGATGATACAGGAAATGCTAAATATTGGTCTGTTGTGGTCCCTGTTCCTCTTTCTTTTTTTTTTTTTTTCTCTCCCTTCCTCTTCCCTGGAGGGATTTCTGTGGGCGAAGAAAGTGGAAATGGTGTTCCATTCCTCACTTAGAGGAGGGGCAGCAAGTCAAGGTGCTCTGAGCTGATGGACCCTCAGAGAGCTGAGGTTCCACAGACAGTGGGGCACCTTGCGAGGGGACTGGGGTAGGGGACAGACCAGGAGCTCTCTTAAAAGAGAGGACATGGCACAGGTTTCTGCTACTGTCTCACTTTTTTTCTGCTACCCTTCACTTTTTCTAGGGACTGAGCCTTTTCTGCCAAATCAGGATGGGAACACATCTTCTCAGGCTTGTCCTGCACCCTTGTGCTGCTCCTGTGTAAGTGATGGGCAGCATCACGTTGGTTTGTCAGGGCTGATATAAAAACATGACCCCTACCATCAAGACCATGACCCTGTTAAATCTTTGGGTCAGACTTTCACTTGGGTTACTTCAGTGACTGCTCCTCCTAGGAGTTGGTCGTGAGCTGACCCTGGAAAAATTTGTCCCATACTTGAAGTTGCAGGTTCACCTGGGGCACTTGTCCTGCAGAAAAAGAGAGGGAGACCACTGACTTGCAATGTAATCCTTGTCCTTAAGACATTCCTGGGAGCCACAAACACAACACAGAATGATTTGTTTCTGCTCTAGTGTTTTCTTGAGGGAAGGGTAGGATTTCCAGGAGGAGGAAAAGGGGCACCTGGTCTTCCCCCAAGCTCATTTTTCTGATTCTGGAGATTTTTTGCAGGCAGCACTGCCTGTCCTGGGGAGAAGGCTGGAGGCAGAAAGGAGGCTTGGCAGTGCAGAGTTGGCAGAATGGGCCACATAGTGGGACATGGGATTGCAGTGGTGCTGGCGCCTCGTAATTTTGGTGTTGTTTGGTGTGACACATGTTTAAATTGTGCTGGCTGGTTGATATACTGATAGCATGGTTCATCATTCTACCTATTTATGGTGATACATGACATCAGATTGTGCCATAAACATGGGAGAACCAAAGTATTGCTCTTTCCTGAAGTGTGCTTGAGTGACTTTGGATTAATTTGTGCTTTGTAGCACAGAATGCCATGGCTGGGCCAGAATGTTTTCATATGCCTGTAATACAAATGTATAAAAATTCTCTGAAGTCTGTACTACAGCTCAAAGGGCAGCTGATTTAGATGTGCTTGAGTGTTAAGGTCAGGAGATCACATTCCATAGGTTATGAGATGAAAGTGCTTGGAGAGGATATAGCATAAATATTTGATTCATATAGAAGGGATTGGCACAAATCCTTTTGTCCTTTCTCCAGAGATGTTCCGTAGGCAAAGCAGCCTTAGGAGAAAAAAAACACCAAGCAACAGAAAACTTGTAACTTCTTTGTGTTAGAGGAAGTAGGACGGTAACGTAGTGCGTTATTGTTGACTTCTACTAAAATTCTTCTTGTGGGATACTCCATCTTCAACAACAGCTAAGAGAACTGATGTTTTTAAATGTAAAATGACTCATAATGCATGGGCTCGTGAAGTTGGGTTTAACATTGTATGCAAACATTGCCAGCTGGTGGGGATCTTTTTGGATAAATAAGAACTATATTTGTACAAGAAGGCTTGAATGATGTATTTCAGATGCATCCTGATTAGCATAAGCCATTCACTTTGCAAAAGAATAGCAAGAATTCCAGAAGTGGAGATAATTTAATAGTTCTCTTGTTCTCTTTATCCTGTCTTTCATCAGCAGGCTGACCAATCTTTTTGTTTATTTAGAAATAAGGCTGCATTGCTTTACTGCCACGTTCTCCTAACCGTGACAGCGAAATAGAGAATTTGCAACCCCCAGGTTCTCAGAACAGAAATGCTTCTCCCTCTTCTATCCCTTCCTTTTGTCTCCACTTGAGTGTAACGTGATTTTTTTTTTTGGGAGGGGGGAATGTTGTTGGTGGTTTTTTTTGATGGAACAGCTTGCACCTTCTTACTCTGTACGGCACCCAGCACAATGATGTCTTGGTCCATGGCTAGGGCTCACTGTTCCTACAGTGAATGAACAGCTGAAGTAGAATTTGAGCTTGTTAAAAGCTGTATTTTCTTAACATGGAGCAAAATCTGATGTGTAGGATTAGGTTTTTGCTATAGTAATGTATATACAGAGAAATCTTTAGTTCTAGAACTATCAACAGTTCAAGTGTATGTTAATGTATAAATACTTTTAGCTGTGAATGAATTTATCTCTTCATACCTCTGTTGGGACAGAACTTGGTTTTGCAGTTCTTGCTTCATTCTTACTGATAGCTTTTAAAGAGCTGCAGAACTGTAACCTGACAGAAAGACAAAGCCCAACGTAAGAAAGTTCTACATGTTAAGAGTTTATATTGAATTAAAACATGGCTCCAAACACCTGTAGATTATGAGATTCTCCATTCAGTGCAGTGTGTGTTAGGTTCTGTTCTGAATTAAAAAGAAAACTATGACCTTGTTCTTGGCAAAAAGTTCTTGGATTATTAGATGTTCCCACTTTGGGATGAAGTGTAAATGCTTTCAGAATAAAAGATGCCTGTTTTCCCCCACCTAACTCTTCTTGCACATTCCCATATTTCAGGGTATTTTCAGACACTCAATTTTGAAGAAGTCTTCTCAAAGGTTGCCTAATTGAAAAAATTTTATGGATTATTTTTTTTTCCTTGCTGTTGCGGACGATATAGTGGGAGTGGAATGTCCTTGGTTGCCAATGTTTGCTGCTAGGTATCCCCCTTCCATGGAGACCAAATGTTTATAATAGTGTGAGAACGGCCATTCTTGGTGATTGGCAATAAGGTTGAAGGCTCTCTTTCTCCTCTTCTATCCACTGAAATACAAGAGAGAACTTGGATCCCTTGGTTCTTTGTAGAAGTGTTCCAAATTGCCCATTGCTGGGGTTGTAGTTTCAGGAAGCACTAGAGGATTTGTCAAAATTATTTAGTCTATTATGTAGAATCTGGGCCACACCTGATTTCTGTAAGCTCGTTTTCTGCTTTCAGGAAGTCTTTGCTTGTCTTGTTTTCTGATGAGTAGTTACTTTCTAGATTAGACTTTCATCTACCTCTTGTGCCTGATCTCCTCTCTGTGCCCCATATATGGCATCATTACATTGTAGGTTTTAAATAATTGTCTTTATGAAAGAACAGGCACAGAGCTGCCCTGTGAGTCCAGTTTGGCTGCAGGAGCTTCTCCGTTGTTAAACTTTTTTAAACAGGAGTGTATTCCCAAACTGCTCTGGAATGCAGTGCTGGCCTCAGGAAGAATTGCATCCTGCAGCCTCCACGCTACGGCCATACCTTCAGCTTTTGCAGAGGTATTTGGTTCATGCTCTGAACAGATCTGATGCTGAAATTGTATCCATGTGAAAATACTCTGCTATACAGAGAACACTACAGTCAGCAAATATCCAAATCTTCCACATTACTTGGCTCTCCAGAGTAGCCTTGGAAGGTAATCTGCAAGACAGAAAAAAAAATCTCAACAGTTTTGAGGAATTAATAATGTAAAGGAGCTCCTAGGAGCAATCAATTTTAAAATATGCAATATAATATTTGTCTTACTTGCCTACTATGCCTGTAAGTGAAAGGACTTTTTCAGACATTTGAGGTAAGCAGGAATAGGATGAATAAATAGGAACAGAACAGAAAAAGTCATGAGCAAAACAGAAAACTAAGAACAAAATAAAAAGGCCTGTGGAAACAGAGTTCTCAAAGCCTTAAAATCATGTGTCTTAGTAGAGTAGTGGTTATGTGAGGTGCTGAGCTTAAGTGAGGGAAGAACGTGTGTTGGAGCCTCCTGTAGCGCCTGGGGATGGAGTTGTGGTCACCCTTCCTGACGGTAGCCCCATGTGTCATGTTGTGTTGGGAGCAGCTCCTGTAGTGCCACCTTAGTGCTGGCAAAGGGAGCATTCTCTCCTGTTTCTAATAGCTGAAGCATCTCATATTTTACTGGCACGCAGTCTGCATTCTTGGTCCTGAGATAAATACTGCCATTCATACTTGTTGCTTTTTTACTTTCTCATCCTCTCTCAGAATGACTGTTGTCTAATTTGGTTGTGTCTAAGCTTAAAATGACCTTTTATTTTTTTAAAATACTGAATATTTGAAAACCTTTGGGAACTTGGAGAGGTCTTTGGTCATTTTCCATGATAACTACTGTTGGACTGTATAAGTATTGGTTAGAATATAGAACCAAGACTTTGTTTAAACCATAAAATGTTCTCTGATTTAATAAAATGTTTTTTAAAATGCCTTGCTATTATTTCTATTAGCAAAGCACTTAGAGCTCTAATTGCAGACCAAGATGTTGATGAGCAGTTCTCTTATATGAATGTCTATGAATTAAGCCAATTTATGTTTTTGTTTAATGAATTAATTAGCAATTGTAAGACCTTGTCTAAGAGTTGTATCACAGTAACGTTTGTTTGCTTTAAAATGCTTTGTGTCTCTACACAGCTTGTTTTTTAAAAGAATTACTTAATCTCTTAGGGTTATTTACTGTAACCCTCAAGGAAAGTAGTTCCACATTTCAGTGACTTTGTTCACTTCAGGGTTTGGTGGACTTTTCCTGCTTTTCTAATTTGGGTGGTTCTGTGTCCAGCTGAAACAAATTTTATTGCTTCATACTAGGGCTAGCCTGTCTTGTTTTGGGGCTTGGGAAAAACAGGGTGGGAAAACATATCTTCCTAGTTTTCCCATTGTCTTTTTGCAAAGAAACAAAGCTGAAACTTCCTCCATATTTTTGGAGAGACAGAACATAAACCAGCATGAGCCTGCGGAGGTGCACATGGAATTGGTCATCTGTAGTTTACTGAAATCATCACAACGGAATGCCAGTATTTGTGTTAGGTAAAAACAAATTTGAAACACTTTTGACTGCAGAATGATAAAGGTTGAAGAGACTGAGAGCAGTTATGTGGTCTGTTCCACCCTTCCTTTGGGTAAGATCAGGGAACTGGAGAGAGCAGGCAGAAGAGTATTCCGAAGTTACATGAAGAACAGCTTTTGCTGTTGCTGAGTTAGAATTGGGTGTGGAGCACTGGAATCCTGTTTGAAAAAAGATAAAGTAATAAAAAAATCTTAGCACTCATGGGGAAAGAGTGGATTTACCACCTGTTGAAAGACCAGTGCATTTCTGATTTGGGGAAGTAGGGATGGTGAGAGAAAGTTTGTATGGGAGACCAGTGGCTCCATCCCAAACTGCTCAGGTGGTATTTGGGAGGGATGTTTCCATGGAGTGAGCTCAAAAGGCTGAAATGGAGATCAGGGCCCAAGAGGCAGACGGCTCTGAGGGAGCACTTCAGCTATGTGTTGCCTTGTGAGACCCAGGACAGCAGGATATCCAGCCCCAGTGAGCCCCTGGCCGTCACCTTCCTCAGGCAGTGGAGAGCTCTGTGCGTTCCCTGCTGCAGGCGCTGCTGGCATTGACTACAGGTCTGAGTGAGAGCTGGGGCAAGGTTAATTAATTATGGTTGGACTTGATGATTTTGGAGGTCCTTTCCAACCTTAATGACTTTACGATTCAGTCATTATTTTGGATTTGTGCTTAAGGAGCAGTGTTACCTATGGTCTCTGCACACTCAGTGAAGTTCATTTTAACACATCTCAGTGCTTAAGTGCCCTAAGGTCGTGGTGTGTTATCAGTTGCTGACACTGCACCATCATAACACAAACACATGGAATTTTCTTCGTTAGAGGAATGTTGTGTAGCTCTAACTTTTTGTTTCTGCAGCTGCTAGGGATACCTGGCAGGAATATCTTCTCCAGGTGTAGTAAATAATCAGAAGTTCCCCTGCCTTCTGCTTGCTTGAGTTCTGGGATGTCTGCATCCTCCATCAAAACCATTTAGGCAGGATCTGTGCTTAAAAGTTTCTGTGCTCTGGTTATTATGGAAAATCTTTCTAGTAGTGATGAAGTTTATATTAGTAAGAAGAAGTTTTGCTGGTATGGTTTACAAAAGATTTGCTAATAGACCTAAAAACAATTATTTCCTCCTGTAATTACGTTTGCTTTCGAGTGGTTGCTGGAATAGTTACACTGAAAGAAATCAGTTCCCCTAGTGTCATAACTGTGGCAATAAAAACAAAAACATAGACCAGGACTCGGCCAATCGACGCTGCGCTAAAACGACCATGGAAATGTCTTTCTCCCAGTGTGGTGGTGAGGCTTAATTAATCATCTTACAAGTAATTAAAGGTTTTTCCAAGGTGCACATGAAAAACCCAGGTGGTTATGATAAAAGTGGTTTTGGTGGAGTTCTTTTAGAACATCCTTGCTTTCTAAAAATTTGGTGGTCTGGATCTTCTGTTAGATCTTCTGTTTGCTTTAACAAAAAAAAAAAAAAGCAGATCCATCTCTTTAACCCGTGCAACCCACTGAGGTCACAAAATAGGTTTACTTTGTGATATTGGCTTGTCCCAGTACTGCATTAGGTTTGTTCCCTTCCTTGAGCCACAGCATCTCGGAATGATCATTGCCAGCCCTGTTAGACTGGCTGACAACTGATAAGTTCACTGTATTTTAACTGTTTCTTTTTATAAAGGAGAAAAAAAAGCATCTCTCTGAAAAAAGGAGAGCCCGTGCCTGCTTTTCTCTTAGGTTCTGTAACACTGCTCTGTGAAATGAGAAGAGCTCTTCCATATGGGGGCTTAAAATAATTTTAAATTGTGGTAATGCTAGAAAACCCCAGGAAATTCCATGTAGGCTGTAGTGGTTTTCTTCTCCACACCCTTCTCCACCTGTGGATTTTGTTTGTGTCAACTCACAATACAAATTTTCAGGATGTCACAACTGACATATGAGGCTTTAACTACCTTAAAGCAGCACAAAATAGATATATTGGGGAGTATATTTCCATTGTTTCCAGGACTTCAGCTTTTGGGTTCAAATTCTGACTTTATTTTTCATGTAGATGGTGATTCTAATATTTTTTATTATCTCACCAGCAATTAAAACAGCCTGATCCTATCGGTAGGGACAAATGATGCACTGTCAACGTTTTGCTCCTTTCTGATAGTGCACATGAAACTGCTTTGCGTGTTTGAAGATTACATTTTACTCTCACATGGTTTTCATTATCTGAGAGCCCCGAGGAGAGGCCTGGACTAAATCAGTGAAGGAATGGAGAAACCACACAATGCAATGAAAATGGTGCTGAGGCATACTTGGGATAGTTGTGGGACAGGGGCTGCTGACGACAGAAGCAGGGCGCTGCCTGAGTGCTAGCAGCAACAAGAAGTGGAGCATTCTTAAAAGACAAAACAAAACTTGGTGTTGAATTCAAATTGTGGCTTGGGTTTGCAACAATTCCCCAATTCTACAAGGAGAACTACTGGAAATCTGTGAAGTTTGAAGCAGATGAATCCTGCTCGGTGTGCTCTGGGAGGCAGTCCTCTGGAACGAGACCTGATGTGATTAAACCTGTGTAAGCTTGATCTGGTTTTATCAAGAAGACATCTAAGAGGTGAGAACTTGGCCTTTGTGGAGTTAGGAGCAGAGCTGCCGTCGCCTGTGCTGGAATTAGTGTTTCATTAAACAGAAATTGCAGTGCATGCCAGTAAAGGGTGTCTCTCTGCAAATGTGTGAGTAGTGCTTGGTAGTGCTCATAACCATTTAAGTAACTGAATAGTGTGCTGTATGCACATAGAAATATTCCCAGTAAAAACAGCTGGATGAATATACCTGGACTGGTTTTGCTATTAGAACAGTAAATTCAGAATAATTCCTCCTCCCCCTCTGACTTTTGAAATTTTATGGAGGAACTTGAAATTCCATAGCATTCTTATCAAAGTGCTTCAAAGCCATGAAGCATTCCTATTTATACCAGGCTCTGTAAGTGTTTATTCTTCTCTTTTTTTTTTTTTCCTTCCTTTTTTTCTTTGTAATATAAAACCTAAATTATGTTGGTGGAGATTATAGGTTCTTCCCTGTGAGGAAATGGATACTTTATAGTGAGGGAGCAGTAATTCAAAGGTCAAGTAAGGTCTTTTCAACTTTTTTCCTTAGAGGTGTTATTTAGAGGGGGTCTTCCTATGTTGTTGATGTCTTGACTTATTTATCTCAAGCCAGACCAAGCGACCTGCTGCTTTTTCTTCAGGCCTGACAGGTTTTCTTGTGCTGTTCTGTGCCCAGATCCCAGTACCATCAGCATTTGAGGAGAATGGGTAGTGGCTCTCAGTGAGGCAGTCTAGTCCTTGCTGAAGTTGGACTCGGTTTGGCCTGGAGAGATGTTAGAAACATGATCAATCTTCAGGTGTTCTGGTGGCTTCTCACTATAATTGCCTCATGATCTAATCTAATGTGTATGCATATTTGTACCCCTCCGGGTGACATTGTTCTTGTTTTTAGTTAAAAGAAGGAAGTTTTTCTTGTTTGCCCAGTGACTCTGTCCTTCTGGTATGAAGATGAGTAATATTGGCGCTGCTCCATGCACCTGCTCAGTGCCACCCTTCAGGATCACCTGAGCCACAGTCAGCAGATCTCGGCAAGCAGGGAATGATTGAATGAAAGCAGGAGAAGTGTTTATGGTTGGAGTCTGAAACCCACATTTGGTTAGGAGCAGGTGCTAAAACACTATCACAGCTCTGGGATTCGCTGTGTGCCGCCTTGCAGGCTTGGGTGTTGGCACCAGACGTTGGGAACCTGTATTTTCAAGGACTTACCCTTGTGTGTATGCTCTCCCTTCCTCCTCCTTGGGTAGGGCTGAAATGAAATGAAGAGCATTCAGTGATAACCTGCACTATTCATTAAATAATTCTGGACCTCACCCTTGTGAGTCTGGTGCTCCAAGCCACTTCAAAGTGAGATTGTGTGCAGAACAGCCGTTTCCAGTGATCTTATAATAAGACATTCGGGTTAAGTGAATTTTGCAGGATCAGGCCATCAGCCTGCTGGGTTTTGCATAGGCCACATAGCAAAGATGTATTTCTGTTAGAGTGGGTGACTTAGCATGTGAGCTGGTCTCTGTGATTACCCATGGACTGCACAGCCAATCCTTCCTATGCTATCTCTTTTTTGTGTTCCCCTCCTCTAGTAGGGTGTGCAGGTACATCTGAAGATAAATCTGCACCTAAAAAAACAACTGAAGACTTCATCTGACTGATAGCATCCCATCTCTTGTTGCCAACCAGGATAAGCAGTATCACATGCACATCTTTTAAGGAAAACACAGAATTACTTAGCAAAATTTGCTGCTTGAGTTTGAAGTCTGTCACTGGATTGTTTTGTGTATGACTGGCACAAAATTTAGTAGTAAAACTGAAAGTGCTTAACTGTACTCCAGCTCTTTTGAGGTGGTGAACCTGTTCCCATCCCACCTGATGCGTAAGCTAATTAGCTCCTTGGCTAAGCAGTAATTCTGGGCAAGTATGTACAGGCTGTCCTCACAGGGACTCTTGCATTCCTCTTCATTTCACAAGCTAAAGAAAGATGCTTCTCTCTGCTTCTGAGGTTATTATTGCTCCATGCAGGTTAATTGAGCTATGGCATTTTAGCCACTCATCAAACAGTGGTGAGTAGCTCACTTGTCTAAGCTTGTTTATTTTTTATAATGCTGAAAAATATTTGCATGCTGTACAGAAATGTGCTGCTTTGGTTCCTTACAGCCTGGCAGTATTATCATTTTAAATTCTTCATTAATCTTTCTTACTCATGAGGGACTGGCAAGGTTCCTGTGCATAATTGCATGATGTTTAAGACAGAAGCCTCACTTACTGAGTTTTTACACAGTGCCCTGCAAACATGAGTCCTTTCTTCCTTAAATACCTACACTACCTCCCCTTTTATGTCCATTCTTCCTCTCAGCATGGTTATGTGCAGCATTCTGTGAAACTCCTGTTAGTTCTAGACTGATGTTTCACTCAAGAACATACAGATATAAACTTACCATGAATAATTTCAGACTAGAATAATGTAGTATGGTGATAGAGCTATGATGCTGAGCTACCAACTGCAAAATCAGTTCAACCTGGGAAATCTACCTCACAGTAGTTTTTTGGAACAGAACTGGTCTAAAACTGAATTTTCTGCTTGAGAAGCAAAGTGTTTCTAGGCTTTGTGGTTATGGAGAGTGCACCATCCAATCCATAAGCCAGTACAGTTTTGCAGAGTTTTTGGTAGTTTGAATTCAGCCCTATCCATCATAATAGATTTAGGCTAAACCCCCAGATATGTCTTTTTAAAATGTCTATGAAACCTATTCTAGTTTCCTTCCAGCTCTATCATAACAACTTTTCCAGTGCACCTCACTAATTTCCATCTTTGGCACGCTGAAAACTGAAATTGCTGGAAGAGCCTAACACAAATAGAATTTGGTGTCCAAATAAATACCACATGGGCTTCAGTACCGATTGTGCTGTTCATTTTTGTGTTTCATTACATAAAAAAAGTTAACTCACTGGTTCTGCTGTGAGTTTCCAGCTCACTCGGAAAGCAGATTCCAGGAATGCTGCCACCCAAGTTAGTTGCACAAGATTTTCTTTGTTAATTAAAAATAATGGGATAAAACTGGGAAAAAAATAGGCTTAATGCTAATAGTTGGTGTTTGAAGGAATTGGATTTGTTGGCCAGAATATCTTCATGCTGTACCTCAGTCCACCTTTTGTTTTGGATTTCCAGGCTGATTCCTAGTTTACATCCACGCTTAAATTAGTAGTATTTCATCCCAGCAAATACTTTCAGGGTGAGCTGTGCCCTCCCTTCATCAGATCAGCAGAATTAGCTTGTATTGCTGTGAAGTGAAACTTTGTGTGTGAAATGGTTGCACACCACACAGAGTTACTTCCTTGAACGTTTGAAGGAGTTAAACACGCACAGATTGAATTTGTCTGTTGGGAAAATGTTTAAGGCAGAATCTCAAGCTGGGTTGTATCTTTGTATTAAAAAAATAAACACCACCACCATTCCCCTTAGATTTTTCCAGTTGAGACAAAAGAAATCTTTGGGTGGAAAGGCAGCATCATGTTGCATAATAAAAGCCTTTTTATTCTCTAATAAAAAGAGTTGCTTAGGGCAACTTTGTTTCAAAAAAAAAAAAAAAGAGAAAATAAAAAGCAGAGTCAGTGATGATACTGGTATGAGGGGGACAAGGAATCCTTAACTTCTGTTGTGCAACACTGGGAAAAGAGGCTAGAAATTGCTCTAGTTATCTCCTATCTTAATGCCTGGTTTAAAGGTTCTTTACTGCATATTTGCTGGCAGCTGTTTTCAATATATCCCTCTCGAGCTAAGTCACCAGTTAAGAATTTGACATTAGATGTTTTTTTCAACCACCATCTTGAAGTACCGTACCACACAACACAGCCTTGTTCCCTGGTTAGATATTGTTCATGTGCCTTGAAATTGCTGTTGACACCTCAAGTATTTAACTTGCAGATCTGAGATAATTTTCGTTGGGTGTGGATGTGTGCCATAATAAGACAGAGACAGAAGTATCCATGTCGGCATTCCTTCACTACATCTGCTCACTTTATTTTTTTTGCAACATTCCAGGAAATTTAAGTTAAATTATACATTTCAATGAATATTTTTAATTTCACTAGTTCTGTTTTAATTGCCTGCCCTTAAAGTATAACCACACCGAGTACACAAGTATGTTCCACTTTTTGTCATTTGCCTTTTGTTTTAGGTCACCTTCAGTAGTAGACTTAACTGCTTCTTAACATGCCTAAATACACATTTTTCTATGTTCTTCTGATTCACCCTTCAATGGTTCAAGTTTCTTTAGTGCTTTATATTCTGAAAGGGAAAAGTAATGTGATTAAAGAATGTTAGGGGAATTAGAGCTGTGCTCTGCAATACGTTTCTGGCATATATTTTGTCAGTGTCCTTTTCTTCCCCTCACTTTCCCAGTCTGTAAAATAAAGCTAATATTCATATACTGATCATTGTCACAGTCACTTCTGAGGCATAATCTGTTGAAGTTTATAAAGCATGTAACCATGTCACCTTTCATCAAAGGATTTCTGCTGATGTAGTTGGAAATATACAGCACCACTGGAAAAGGAGCCATAAACACTGGGTATCATCATCTGTGCTGCAGCTTTCATTCTTAGCAAAAAATAAAACAATGGAGTTAAAGAATTAGCGGGTTTTAATCACTGTTTCACTTGGAGGCACAGATGGGACGGAGCATTACTTGGCAGCATTTAATCTTGGAGCAGAAATTGTCATGATTAAAGCAGCAGCTGGAGTAGATTGCTAGGGCTGGGGAGGTTCATTCATCCTAAAGGGATCAGAATTGTTGGGCTCTGGGAGAAAGGAAGAAGCTACAAAGAAAAAATGGGCCAAGGTTTATTATTTCTAGAGTCTCATCTGCTGATTAAAATGATGTTTTCAATGCTTTCCTCAGAATTATTTTGGAAGCGAGGAGAGTATCAAGTGATCTGGCCTACTGAAGAGGAGACTGAAGCCATCTCTGAGTGGAGATTTTGGACTTGCGGGAGGAAGGCTCTGTGTGTCCCCTCCATGTGGCAGAACTGCTCCTCCTTACCAAGGAAGTCAAAGTGAAGGAAATAGGTATGTGCCACTTCAAACAGGATTTCAGGACAATCGTGTTCCAGGCCAGCTAACAGGGCCTGAATTCCTAGTTGGGTGAGGCAGCCTGGGATGAGGTGCATTTTAACTTTCTCTTCATTAAGGTTTGCAGAAGGGTTCTGTCTCCCTGGCGCCTTGTGATACAGGGGCAGGCTCCTGCCGTAGGCTGGCCTGAGGGAGGAAGCTGGGTGGTTGTGGAGACAGAAAACCAAGCAGACCCTTCTGGTCTCCTGATTCCTGCAGTCCCTCTCTGGTTCTGCCATGGAACAAGCTGTTGGGAGCAAGTTACCTTTTGCTAAAGAACAATGTTATACAGAAAAAAAGGTGTCAAAAATAAAGTGCTAGAATACCAATGTGCGTTCTGCTGTCAAGGCAGAGCCACGGTGTAGCCAACAAGTAAAGCATACTCTCTATTCTGAACTGCTCTAGCTCAAAAGTAGCTCTCCTTTTAGTTGAAGGTCTCAAAGGTATCATTTATTTTGGATATTTCAACTCGTGCAAGGCCAATGGGCTTGAGTTTCCATGACAAATTCCTGACTCCACTGGGAGACTGAGTGAAGTGTAAGCACTGTTGGTCACTGACTTAATCTGTACTTAGGATGTGCTTGACATTGGTTCTTTGTGTTTCTCTCATTGGTACACAGTGTTTTTTCCTGCCACTCAGAGGCCTTTTTCTGTTCCTTAGATCAGACAACTCTTTTTCCTCCTCTTGCATTTGCATGCGTTCAGCTGACGATGTTTAGATGTGTGAGGATTTGGTTGCCTTTGTGTAGCAGGAAGTTACAGAGTCCTCACTTGCACCAGTACGTAGTGCTTCTGCAGCAGGGACACTAGGTGCTGATCTCACTCGGGGTATTTCATAACTCTAAAAACCTGCTGGCTAACAAGGTATTCATTAATTGCTTTAAACGATCTAAGCTAAGAGATTTCTTTACTTCCTTTGAACCATACACTACCTCAATGGGCCTCTCCTTTTTTTTTTTTTCCTTTTTTTTCCTCCCTTAAAACTGACGAATTGCAGATTTCACCCTTTAATCCTTGTCTGCCAGGAAATATGGGAAGTGTATTTCACTGTTGGTAGCCCTAAGTGTAAAGCAAACAGGTCTTAGGCATTTTTACCATTATCTTGTGAATTATAGGCCTCCTTTCTGCCTGAAAGCAGCCTTGCTGTCTGAGGTATTCGGCATGCATCCCTACAGCTTGCAGTCGATTGATATTCCTATAAACTTGCAAGTCACCTTTCATCACCTTTCCAGGCTTTGCCCCCTGGCATGCAAGTCCTTCTTAGGTCAAGAGCCTTAATGACCCTCATTGTTATGGGAACCTTCGGTAATCTAACCTGCTTTTTTTCTGTATTTCAAGCCATTGCTCTTAAATGTCTCTTGCTTGATCCACTCAGGCGCTAATAACCGTGTCTCCTTTCCTTAGGTCAAGGGCAGCTTTTACATTCCACCCAAAAGGCACCACAGTTTGAGATGAGGAATTCAGAAGAGCAAGCAGCTACGACAGTTTTACAGCGCCTGCTGCAGGAGCAGCTCAGATTCGGAAACCCAAATGACAACCGTAACCTTCTTGCCTTACACCAGCAAGCCACAGGAAATGCCCCCCCTTTCAACAGCACTGGGAGTCCAGCGTCTCAGAACGAAGGGCTGAGCTCCCAGGACCACCAGCTTGTGACTCATGCTGCCCGTCAGGAGCCCCAGGGCCAGGAGATACAGGTGGACAACAGCATCATGGAGAAGCAGCTCTCCCCGCGCCTTCAGAACAGCGAGGATCTCCCGACCTACGAGGAAGCCAAAGTCCAGTCGCAGTATTTCAGGGGCCAGCCGCACGCTAGCGTCGGGGCAGCGTTTTACGTAACAGGGGTCACCAACCAAAAGATGAGGACTGAAGGGCGGCCCACAGTGCAGCGGGTGAGCCCGGGGAAGGTCCACCAGGATGAAGGACTTAAGGACCTCAAGCAAGGGCACGTGCGCTCCTTGAGCGAGAGGCTGATGCAGCTGTCCTTGGCCACCAGCGGTGTCAAGGCCCACGCGCCTGTCACGAGCGCGCCGCTCTCCCCTCTCTCTCCGCTTTCCCCTCAGCAATCCAGCGACCCTTACAAAAATTCTGGCTCCAATGAGTTCTACAAGAACTCGGTGCAGCCCCCTTCCCAGCCCAACATGAAAGGAATGGAGCAGCGGGGGCCTCCCCCAGAGTATCCCTACAAAAATGTGTCCACCCCGTCTATGAACTGCAAACCTCAGGACTCGGGACATTTCTATAGCGATCATCGCATGAGCCAGCAGGGAAGATCTGATGGGCCTATGATGAGGTATCAACATCCCCCTGAGTATGGGTCAGTCAGGTAAGCAAGATCTTAAACTCCATGACAGCTGCATAAGGGAAGACGGTATAAAACTCAGTCTGCTGCCCTCTCTCCTGAAGCAGGTTTTCTTTCAGCAGAGACCCCATCTTTATTATGTGAGATGACATACTGTGTTCACCTACAGACTGTGGAAGGACCTGTTTCAGTGTCTTACCTAGAGAGGCCTGATTTTTTTTAAAAAAAACCAACACAAAATCCCAAGAAAACAAGCCAGCTTGATTTTATGGCGTGGGGAAGTTTAATGCTGAGGCTCCAGAGCCTTAAAAAAGGTTTGCTACAAAAGCCAAAGTTATGGCGTGATTCATTGTAGAAACTCGCAGTTACTTATTGCAAGACTTAAGCTGTTCTTTAATTACATCTGCCCAGACGAAAGATTTTTTTTAAAGATTTAAACAGCTTCTAAATGCTATGTAGGAAAGGAGGAAGTGAATGAAAACAATAATGGTGCAGATAACAAAAATCACCTGAGCTTCCTTTAGAGTTTTTCAGATTTTGTTTTTAGTGGACCAAAGTGTAGGGGTGGAAAATGGAGCGTGCTTTGTGCCTCATCCCAGACTTGCTTGTTCAGCTTTCGCTCATTTTCCTTGCATCATTTGAAATCTCAGCCTGTTCTGGTTTCCTCTAGATAAGGAGCTAGATTTGGCCTGAGCCAAACACTGATGTCCGTGTGGGTGAAGATGAAGGTGGGCTAAAAATGTGGCTTCACTTTACGTGTTTCCTTACCATCTCATCTCTGTCCAAGCCCAGGTGGGATTGGGTGTTATGATTTTGGCCTCGTTTTGAAGCTCAAAGGGTAATACAAAGGAGCGACGGGAGGGCGTTACTACATAAGTAAATGATGAGGTCTCTGTGCGTTTGTGTTTGCATATATTGTGTTGTGAGGGGAGCATGAAGAAGAAACCTGTCTGTATTTGGGAACAGAATCTGAGCTTTGGGGGAATTTGAATCTGCTCAGAACCTTCCTAGTCCTATGGGGAGCTATTTTCAGAGTTTGTCCACCATTGTGATCTGAAATGACTTCAGCAGCATACAGGCCTGATGAAAAGGCCCTTTGATCTGGCTAAATAAATAATAAAGAGGCCAGGAAAAGGGGAAGTAAAGGGTTTAAGGGGGGTAATGATTGTAGAAGCTCGTTGCAAATGTTTTTGAAAATTCAAAGGCCTTGAGTATCTGTGCACACAGGAAAGGGAAACAGACCCTTGTTGGTTGTGCTGCATCAGAAATACTCATAATATTATATATAGTGAATCTGAGATGTAGCCTGCTTGCTGTTAAAGGAAGAGGTATTTGAAAACACGCCAACAGTCAGCTCCTCTAGACAGGGTGATTTTTGTCTGTATTGGATGGATCCTGGCTGCTTTGAAAGAACATGGAGGGGGGGAAGGGGAGAGGAGAAAGGTTCAGCTGGCAAGGTTTCCAGTAGGGGAAGCAACTGAAATTTGTCTTCAAAGCACTGGGAATCTAATGAGGTTACTTTTTAACCTAAATAGCTGCACAGAGGAGAGGTTTCCTTTGCAAGCAAATGCTGAAGCAGTAGAACAATTGCAAGCCTAATCCATAAATTACAGAGCAGCGTAGCAAAGGAAGGGAGCGAGTCCTCTGTCCCCTCCCTCTCCCACACGCTTTAAGAGAAACTGTCATTTAGACAAGAAACCTTCTGTGTTACTAAAGGTGCAGCTGGGGAATGGTGTGAGGATTTTAAAGGCATACAACTTCGGGGAGAGCGTTTCCCTCGCACCAGGCAGCGCTGGCGAGTGTCTTTGCAGCCTCGCTGGAGTGATGAAGTCTTTTCAGAGACTCCAGTTTTCCTGCACTGCAGCTCTGTGTTTATGAGGATTAATTTGGATTGGTAAATGTGTGCATTTTTTGAAGCGTGCGTCAAGGAAACAAAGCCCCTTCTTTCTGCTGGTGAAGCCACACCCTTTTCTGCGGGTTTTTCCCCTCATTGTTCGGGGGAATTTGAGGGTGACCTAACCGATGCGGTTAAATAAAACTCGTTGAGCAAGATAAACATTGGGGAATTCACAGCATTCTCATGCTTCGCCCTCCCCAGTCTGGGAAAGGAATGGGCTGTGTGGTAAGTTTAAACCAGTCTGCAAGCAGTTTGCCTCACCTGCTCTTGGGCGGTGTAAGTTTGGGAACACGTATGTGTTCGTAATGATGTTGGTTTAATGTAAATACTGGGCATGCCGGAGGCATCTGTGCTGTTAGCTGGAAATTTGAAAGAAAGTTCAGAAGAGGGCTGGCTACATGTGAAGCTCCAAAATCCTGTTCTCTCCCCATACCTCAGCTGTGCTATAGCATCGGTGATGTAAATAAACCTTCAGGTCTAAGAGGGGATGATGAGTGCCTTGGGGTCGGGGTCCTGGGGGGTTGCAAGGTCCCCTGTGGTGAAAGGGAGAGAGAAGAGATGGGGAGAAGGAGTTGTGGGTGCAGAGGAAGCTCGCTGTCTCTCTGATTGAAGCGCCATCCTCTGTTCAGAGCCCAAATGACTGAGCTCCTGCTGTGGTGATTAATCCTATTGACTTCACAGAAACTTATTGAGAAGGAGCTCTGCAGAATTTGTCCCATAATTAGTAAATCACTTCTGTGCCCCGCGTTCCCCTGAGCAGCATCAAAGTGGGGGGTAATCAGGTATGACTAGGAAGCAGAACAAAAATGCATGGGTTTGATTTCAGCTGCCCAGTCAAGTGAAGTCTGCTCCCCCCTGCAGTCAGCGTTTCCCAGTTTGTGCAGGAGGGCTGTGGAAGAGAGGGGAACTGTGTGGCTTCCTGAACACGAAACAGGCAGGAGAAGTTGAGAAGGCAGAAAACATTTTAACATGCCAGAGATCTTTCCTGATCTCTTCATTCTTCTGCCCTCCCCACTTTGTTGCTCTACCCGCACATCTTCTGCGTGACTTGATGTTTGCAATCCTGGCAGCCTGGGGACTCCTGATGGTTAGATTTGCTTGCAGAGCTGCCCTTCCTCCATATCTCTGTCTTCCTGACTTAAAAGCTAACGTGACCCTTGTAGTTGCAGAGCCATAAATCCAGGTTTGCACTTGGCCCGCGTGGTGTGTTTCTCCAGTACGCACCAGGGACGTAAGGGAAGCAGAGATTCTTGTGTGATAGTCTTGAAAATGAAGTGGCCCTTAAAGTTATGCTTTCTAGCTTAAACACTTGTGGGAGTTAGTGCTCTGGGTTTTTTTCCCTGCATTTGAGGTTTTCAGGTCTTTGTGACACTGAGGCAAATGGAAGGAGATTGTGTAATTTTGGTTTCAATATATTTTGAGAGTCTTCCTGCATTTTTGCATGAAGTGGTTAGTTCGGGTATAATTTTGATTACTACTGCAGGGTTACCCAAGGACTGATTCTCTCATGGAGGAAAGTTTCTACTATCACTCTGTCAGCAATTCCGTTAGGTGGCCCCAATAATGATTTGTACCTTGAAATGTTGCAGTCTGGCTTAAAAATCTTGAAAAGTCCAGTTGTGTTTATTTACCTTTCTGAATGTTTCAGTCCAAACTTGGTTTACCAGAGAAATAAACTCTGCAATTCTCATGTTAATCTGAGAGATCTCGAAGCCAGGTATTTTGAATCCACAGAATACATGTGAGTATTTTATAAGACAACATTGAAAGTAGTGGGGATGCTAAAAAGCTCTTTGAACGTGTAAAAGTTGGTGTACAAGATCTTAAAAGGTCTAGCTGTCACTGTGAGGTTACCAGGATTTTTAATTTATTTTTTTTTTTAAAGACATATGTATTCCCCCTGTTGCATTATCTCATTTTACTGGGGATATAAATGTATTTGTGACATTTTGGAAGCTCTAATGCTGTTGGTAATGTGACAGAACTCGAGGCTCCCAGCTCTCATATTTTAGCTTGAACCCACAAGATTGGTATCATTTCACAATCATGAGAGGCTTTGGATGTGAGTGCCAAGATGCTGGAATTCTTGGAAATGTTTCTTGTTTAGAAATCCTCAGCCATGATTTCCTAGAGTTGGTCTTTACAATAGGTTTTAAAAAAAATGTCGTTACCAAGCATGGCAATACAAAGACTGTCCCTTCAGAATTTATCTCCTGCTGTTGTTTTCCTTTGGCCATCTTTGTGGTCCTTTCATTAGTGCTCAGGTCCTGCAGAAATGGCAAGCTTCTGCCCATGTGTCTCTGATGGCGGAATAACGAGATGCTTTTAGTCAAAGAGCTCGAATTGTTAACATTGGCATCTAAATAGTCCTCCTTAGGCTTCTATTATTAATACAGAGACCAGTGGAGTCAGTTTCTCTGAGTAACTGCTTCAGGTTTTCAAACTGGAAGCGGATATTTTGTACTTTCAGATTTGGAAAGGTGGTTTTTTGCATCCATGAAGCAGACTGGCAATATCCCTTTTGATCTAACCTCTGGAGATCATCATTGATTAAATGTCCCAGCAAGGTTATTACCTAATTGATTGTAACACCTAAACAGAGGTGCGTGATGTTAGGTAAAGAATGAGCTCAAGGAGCCAAGTGGTTTCTGAAGATGCGGAGTTTTAACTCTGCACATAACTGGGTGAGCTACAAAAGGAGCTGGAAACCACCTGAGACAAACCAGGTGACCTTGAGCATGGCATGTGATGGTTTTGCCTCATTCTTCATTATGAGAACTGGAAAATAGAAGGTAATCGAATAAATGCAATGATAAGTAGAGCTGACCTCCCAGGAGGGGAGAACCAAATTGCTGCTACTACATGGAACATTCCTGAGGAAATTAATTGCACATCTCTCTCCTACATGACCCCCGAGATCCTCGCGTTGCATATGATAATTCTGGGGAAATACAGCTCCTGAAATGATGTTGCTGACAGGAATCACAGTCACCTGAGTGTGAGAAAAACAGTAACTGGAGGAGTAATTATTTATTTTTTCCTAAGTGGCAAAGAGTAGGTTTGTTTCCCTGTTATGGAATTTGAGCATCAGCTTGGAGGTTTCTTTGCACCTTTTCTTTGCACTTTTTCTTTGTACCTTTTCTGCTGGAAAGCAGGGAAAATGAGATGCAAGATGCATGATATTGAAATAGGGAACCTTCTGCTGGGCTGAGAATGTCTGAGCTCCTCCATGCGCTGCCAGCCAGATGTGAGTAATGCAGACGTTTCCTCTTTGGACGGGTATGAAGAGTTGATGCGTTCTTTCTGCAGAGAACAGGAAGGATGATGCTGAGTGTTTGCACATCAGCCAAGAAGCCCGTTAGGTAACCCTTTCGTTCCCAGTTCAGCTTCATGCTTGCTGTTGTCAACTGACATACCAGTAAGGCTCCTGGTGTGGTGGGAGAGCTGTGCTGTGAGCTGTCGTGTACATCCAGTACTCCTGCACTAAGCAGAGCAAGCACGTAGGGTCCTTCCTGTGAACGCAGACAACCACGGGGCTATTCTGTAGCAGCTATGGCCAGGTAGGACAACAGTATGTGCTTTTCCAGCTGCAGGCTTGAACTGCATCCCAAAGGGTGGGAAATTTTATCAGGAGTGTTTCAGAACACGTTGGACTGCCAGACTGGGTTTGTGAGGGCTGAGGTTTGTGCTTAAGAAGAGCCTGGCTGCAGCATGGAGAGGGAGTGACTTCAACTGTTAGAATAAAGAACATCCAGAGAAGTTAAAGGTTGAATGTCTTTGGAGGAGGAAGCAAAACCTGCCTCCTGAGGTCATCCAAGCACGATAAATCCGCACAGTCTTCTAAGAGAGATTTCTTACTTGGCTAATGCAGCAGAAGTTGAGCTGGGGATCTCCAGGGCCTGGGAAGTGTGAGCTGCTATAGCTTGGAGTTAGTTCTGTGACAGACTCAAGCATGTTACAGATTGCTAGATCTGCCTATCTCTTAGTGTTTCTGCACAAAATAGATTCCAGAGGAAAGACCTTAGTGCACTTAGAATGTGTTTTCTGATAATGATTTGATTTTGAAGCATTTTTTTAAAACAAACTTATAAAAATGAGGAATACCTCACATATGAGTCTTTTGTGTGGGAAGACCTGTGCAGAGGGGCCACACAGGTCCTCCCACGCCTTGTCACTGGGTTTCTGCATGACTTTGATGGGGCTTCTGCTCTCTGTTTTCCAGGCAGAACCCAGATGTGCAGCTGCAGTTACAACAGAGACCACCTCATCACCACAGCCCAACTTCTTCCTTGACGTCCCTGGGATCTTTGACTTTGCTTCAGTCTCCGCCACCATCCAGGCTGTCCCCTTCCCAGCATCAGCAACCTCTGACTCCAAGCCAGGGAGACCCTGGCATTCTCCCACGGACCCAGCAGCCGTTCTTGTCAAACCAAGTCCACCAGGGAGATTTGTACCGACTATGCCAGCCCTTCCTGGGCCCGCAGCAGCAGCAAGGCGATTCCTATTCAGTCATGTCCAGGGCTCAGCAGATACCTTCCCCATACCAGCAGATGCAAGTAGATCCTTTTGCCATAGTCTCCAGGGCCCAGCAGATGGTGGAAATCCTGTCAGAAGAGAACCGATCTCTACGACAGGAGCTGGATGGGTGTTATGAGAAAGTAGCCCGGCTGCAGAAGGTGGGTGGTTTTGGAGATTGGGTCCTCTCCTGTGGCTGGTATCATCCATAATCGAATCATCTCATCTGCAACTGTTACATTCCTTGCTTAAGGGATTGATTATCTACTTTAGAGTCTTTTATATGCAGATTGATTAGTCTGTATCCTCTCCCTTTGGGCAGCAGCTTAACTTTGTGGGAAGACAGAATCAAAGCCTTCAGTTTTATTCTCACAGCTTATTGACCATGCTCAAAAGAGCATCCTCATTAGCTGTCTTGAAGAGTCTGACTGCTTGATTTGCTTGGTTAAATTAAAGCTAGTGTTCTTATGTCCAGGATAGCAGCAGGCTTCATTTTCCCATCAGTCTAAAAGCCTTTAGAGACTGCAGGAAGGGCCTGCTTGGAATAACATGAGAACCATAGTCACTCAAGGAGACAACAGGACATTGCTACAAAACTGGTTGGCAGAACAGAGTGCAAGACAAGTGCTGCTGCTATGGCTACATTAAAGACATTTGGACTGCAGGACTGAAACTAACACTTCTTTTGTCACTCCCTCAATACCACACAACTTCCATGAAAACTTAGTACCTTGTTTTGGATCGAGCTATTTGCTACCTTTGGCTTTATGAAACTAGTAGACTAAGTGATGCTAAAACGTTTTTAGAAAATATATCCCAGTGAGAGCCATCATTAACGTGCACGTGGAGAGATATTTTCATTGCAGCCTCATAGAAATAGCTTCTTGATGACCAATGGTTTAAAGCTAGGCAGCAGGTCAGCTTTGCTTTTGCCTTGCAGCTGTGAAAAGGCTGATGCTACGTGCAATTTAGGACTTCATGGGCCTTGCTCTTTGCACTGAGCAGTCTCCAGCGTGGCTGCTTAAAACACTTGTTTGAGTTGAGGTGGCCAGTGTGGCTTTCCACGCTCATTTATTCCCTATGTTACCTCTTTCCAGGGACATACGTTTGTTTTGTTGTATTTTTTTTGGAAGGTTCCTGGCCAGGAAATGCTTTAGAGGAATGTTTGGCAGCTTCCTGATAATGAAAGAAGGCTAAAAATGCACTTCCCTCCACCCCCCTGTTGATCCCTTGCTGTAGTTGGTGCTATTATGTGAAGCCATACTTCCATGGCAATACAAAACCATGCCTGGGAAGGAGAGTTAGCAGTGAATCTCCTTCTGCTCTGGGTGATCAGAGAAGCTTTACACTGAAGGCTAGAAGGAAGGTTAAAACATTTTACTGCAGATGTTTCCCTCCCTCCATTTAATAAATTGAATATTTAAAAGCACAACTAAGTTGTTGAAGTGTAAACATAGAAGATCAGGAATTTTGGACCTTAACAATTACAGACCTGCAGAGTTTATCAGTAATGCAGGATCTGCCACTAGTGTTTTTTAGTCTAGTTTTGTCTGCCTTTCTTGTTTTATTTTACTTACTCAGCTTGGTATCGCATTAGCTGTTTATATAAATGCTTTCTGCCCAAACAAACAGTAGTGCCCAACTGCCTCAGTCTTAGAAAAAAATAGATGACGTTTACACTTCTTCCATTTGCTATATCTGTGGTCTGATCCCTGAGCTAGAGGCTGGAAGGAGAGTCCAGATCTTTGTTTCAACCACTGGTTGAAAACCATGGGACTCTGTTGTTTTACTTGCTGTATAGGTGTAGATTTGTTTCAATAAAGAAAATTTGAGAGAAAGTAATCTATTTTCTGAGGCTGAATGAAAAGAATTGCTAGTGATAAAAGAGTAAATGCTTGTTTTCACTCCCACTGCAGCTGGAAACAGAAATTCAGCAAGTTTCAGAGGCGTACAAAAACCTGGAGAAATCATCCTCTAAGCGGGATGCCCTGGAAAAGGCCATGAGGAACAAGCTGGAAGGAGAAATTCGTAGGCTTCATGATTTCAACAGGGATCTAAGAGGTGAATGAAGTAAAACTATTTTTGTTGGCTTTTTTTTAATGTACTTAATTGGTAGGACAGTGTTTTGCTGCAGAATTCACTGTGTCTGTTGACACAAGTGGAATATGACAGGATATTCGGGTATATTCCCTAGTCTGAGATCTTAAGCACTTGCTGGGAGTACAGAAAAGACAGGTTTAGGAGGGTGCTGTAGTCTGTCAGTTCCAGCCTGTTTCTCATTGAGAAGAAACATGTGATAAGGCAAATACCATAAACCAGATGCAAGCCTGGAATCCTCTCTTGTCTTATATCCTAGACACAATTTGTACAATTTGTTCAGTTTATACAAATGGAAAGACGTTTTGCTGACTGCCTAATCCCACACCAGGCATGTTCACTTTATATCCTGTCCAGTGACCCTTTTGCACTGACATACAAACTGCAGACTGTCTGTTCTTCCTGAAGGTCTTGTCATTCCTTATCAATGTAGGCATCTGGTTTTTTTGGATCTCCCTTCCTTTTCCAGAGTGAGATGTTATTAGTGTCTGGTTCTTGCTAAGAGGTTGAGGCAGGACGACGGCTGGCAGTGGAGAGTGATGTTCAATGGTATGTGACCTTCACGTAGGTCAAAGTTCAAGCATTAGTTTGAAAGGCGAAAAACATCTGCAATTTGAGATACTTAAAACTGCACAACCAGTCTTTTAAACTGTAACTTTGATTTTTTTTATGAAAGCCTTCTGATTGTCCCACGTCATCTGCTCTCACTGCCCTTAGTCTCTTATTAAAACAGTGTTCCCAGAAATTGTTTTGCATCCAAGAAGTAAGGCCATACAATGCCCAGTGCTATCAATAAGGACAGTACACAAAGGCCTGCATTAAATAATACTATTCATAATAAACACAACATAAACATTTCATTCTTATTTTCATAGACTGATATAAATTTCTAACAGCCTACAGCAGCAGAACTGTTAAGGCGTCCTTAGAGTTTTACACTTTTCTCTAAAGTCAGATAACTGGACAACAGTGATTTAATCTTCTAACTATTAAGGCTTACTGGAGAATTATAAGGGAATCTTTTAATTGCATGGTGAGATGTATTGGGTGGAAAAAAGTAAGGTGCCTTGGCATTTGTAAAAATTGAAAAAAAAAAGAAACTTCTTATGTGTTATAATTGTTTAAAGTAATTTCTTTGCAACTTTGTTTACTCTGTTTTGTCTCACTGAGAATATTTTCTCAAGGACATAATTAAAAACATTCCAGAAGTGCTTTTGATAGGCTTTTTACTTCTGTCTGTGTAGAATTAGGAGATCCATTCCCCTAGCTTGCATTAGAAATGTCCTGAGCAGATGTAACTTAATGCTTGAAAGTTTTTAATTATTTAGTATTCCTTTTGCTGAAAAATTTTGCAGAACGTATGGAGACAGCCAACAAGCAGCTTGCAGAGAAGGAATTTGAGGGGTCTGAAGACAATCGGAAAACCATCTCTCAACTCTTTGCACAAAGTGAGTTACAAATCATTTATAGGTCAGTAGAAATTCTTCACTCCTCCTGGGAAGGACAACAGAGCAGGTTAGCATAGTTCAGATCTGCTGGTTTTCTACTGGGACAGAAATCAGGGCAGTGACAGTCCAAAACCTGCCTGTGGAGAAAGGAGGAAGGATTCAAGAACTCCTTTTCTGTCAATATAAAGTCCATCTGATGGCATTTCTTAGAGATTTTGGAGCAAATGTAGTTTGCAATTAAACTGTAAAATAGTTAGTGTTTACCCCATAGTGTACAGCATATTTTGTCCATCTATTTTGTCCCTTGGAAACTTTGAAATTAAACCTTTCCAGGCTGACAAGAGTCCTGGCATGAGTTAAGGCCAGTGGCACTGGAACCTGGTAGGTCTGTCTCTTTCCTCTTTAATTTGCCACTTCCCTATCCAGTTCAGCAAAAATAAAGGGGATGAACATTGCCTGCAGTGTGCTGGGCTGGGTAAGGGTCATGAATTCTCTCCACAGCCGTGGATTTACCAAAATGACGGATGTGAAATGCTGCTTTTCCTTTGTACTGAAATGTCTTGAGGCCGACGGCGGCGCGCCAACTTTTCTCTCATCCCATAGTGTACTCCACCCTTCTGACAATGCTCACTTTTCTCCAATTGTTACATAAAAAGGTACTGCAGTAAAATTACAAAATAGAGATTGTCTGTGGTGTAACACACACAGTGCTTCTACTCTGACAAATGCTGGTATCCCTCTCTTGTGTTGCCTTTAGTTTATTCCTTGTGGCTTACATTGCAAGCAGATGGCTGTCAGTGTGTGAATTCAAAACTCCCGGTGGTAGTGGAAAGTCTGTGAGTTTATTCTTGCATTCAAACTGGTTGGGTGGCCTTTGAGGTTCATGGGTTCACCCAGAAAGGTGGGAAGGTCAAAGCTGTGAGGCTTTTGGATGCACATGGCAACCATAGTGCTGTATTTTCTGAGTCCCAGCATTTCTAGGAGTGCTGTAGGCACTTGTCAAGAAGCAATACTCATCCGGGGAAAAGCTGGAACAAAACCTCCAAAAGCTTCGCTGCAAGCACTCACAGATTGACAGACTGCTGGCACTTACTGGTACCTGCTGGCATGATGCCACCCTGTCTCATCTCTGCCCATTTTCTGCAATACATTTTAGTGTGCTGACACTGTTGGCAATTCATTTCCTGGGTGGAGGAGAAACAGTGGGATGGGAGAGATGGGGAAAAGAATAGGCAGGTGGTGACATTGGCCTTTGTCCTTGTGTCTCATGTTGCAGGCTAGCTCTGGGTTGCAGTCAGGGTTTGTTCTGCAGAGTTATGGGTGCTGTTGGAGGACAGGTTTGTTTTGCAACCTGTGTGTGGGTTGATTCCATAGCAGAAAGGAATCTTTAGCTACTCTGTGTTGCTAAAGCTTTGCTTCTGGCTCTCTGGCTCTCTGCTGGCAGAAGAAAGGGAATAATTGTGGTCCTGTAAATATAGTTATGCACATGCTTGCACAGACGGGCCTGCATACTCCATATGCAGTCTGTCCTAACACCCAGGATCTAGGTCCTGTTTTTCAAGCCTTCCACTCCTTGTCCTCATTCCTTTGTCGTGGGATTTTGGTTTCTGGAATGCAGTTTCTCTGGTGTCATCAGTGCTGGGTGTAGATCACTCCAGGGAGTATTCTGTGGTTATATATCCTGAAAGTGTGTTAATGTTATCGTTTTAGCTGGTTGGCTTGAGCTGGAAATGTCAACATATACAGAGGACATCAGCTCTGTGTTTGGCTTTGCTTTACACCCCTGTGTGATAATTTCTCCAGTCCCCAATTATTTTATCCTATGTATTTTTTTATGAAGCAATTGCCCTGTTCCTGAAACACACAGCGTTGCTGCTCCCACTAGGTCTAGATCTTTCTGGAGAGCAGCAGAAATGGACCAGCTGCTGTCCTTAGAGTGGCTTTAAAGCATCAGACCTGAACTCTCAGTGCTGGGCAAAAGGCTTTCTTGAACTGCAGGTCTGCTTTGAGCAGTGACAGAACAGATACGTGTGCCTCAGTTCTGGCTCAGGAGGCTGTGTTTAAGGACAATAGAGGAAGACTGAGGATTGCTTGCTTGTTTTCTGACTCCTCTGATGGTACAGCCAGCAAAGTGGGACAACTGGGTGTTACTTTGAGGAGGACAGCTGCCCCAGGCAGAACAGCCATCTGTTTGTAGAATCAGTGTGAAAAACAGGAGCACAAGTTTTTCAGGTGCAGAAGTCTGCCATCTCCTCTCCCCAGCCTGGGCTATTAGATTTAGCCAGTTTGTTTTCCACCACTGAAAGCTCAGAGGTAAAGAGGTACCAAGTTTCACAAACCATCTGCATAATCAGAGCAAATTACCTAACTGTACTGAGTGATGCACCTTCCATTCCTTCTCACTAGCATTGTTGCACATTGTTACTTGAAGGTACAGTGCTTGCTTTTCAGCGTTTCAAGTCCTTCTCTTCCTTGAAAGCCATGTATTTATTTTTTTTCCCCCTTAGCATTAGATTTGCATTCTCTCTCTTGTGAGAAGTTCCAGTAAAATCTTTCCTTCACCACTGGAGCGAAAGAATTCTGAAAGCTGGGTAGAGATGAGTGCTCTCCATTCATAATTCTCACTTTGTTTCGATAGACAAGGAAACACAGCGGGAAAAAGAGAAACTGGAAATAGAACTGGCTGCTGCACGCTCCACCAACGAGGACCAACGAAGACACATTGAGATCCGAGACCAGGCCTTGAACAATGCTCAGGCCAAGGTGGTGAAACTGGAGGAGGAGGTAAGGATGCTGGGAGAGAGAAGTGAGGGTAGCTTGGATTGCAGTAAAAGTGACTGTGGGAATGAACTGGTCTTGTACAAATTATAAGGAAATCTGCTTGTTTCAAAGCTGTTTGTATCAGCTTAGCTTTGTGTGTGGTTAGCTAAACCACTGAACTGTGCGCAGATAAGCCACAAATCTGTATTTCCTTGGAAGTGCTTTCATCTAAGCAGCCATGTTTCGTTTTCTTTTTGTTTCAACTGATAAAAGTGGGCTGGAACTGAAATCCCAGCCCTGGCAACCTCTTGAACTTGGCAGAAATTCAGATCTGAATGGACTTTTAACTAATATCAAATGAATGCAGCTTGTCCCCTTGCCAGGTGTTCCACTTACACCAGGGTATCGTGGTGCACAGTGCAGATCACCGTGTGTGCCCAGCATTCCTAATAAGCTGGGCATGACCTTGGTTGTTTTCCTTTCCTCCCAAGAGGGAATAATGCATTTGAGCTGCTTAGCTGGGCAGCTTTCACAGCAGTTTCTTTTGTAGCCTTGTCCCTGCCACTCACACATGGCTCTCACCTCACTGCCCTTCTGCGTCATAGTGTCCGTCCTCTTTCCTCCTGCCTACTCCTTTCCTCTCAAAGGCTCCATTTCCACTCGCAGCCTCTGCTTCCTTTACTCCTACTCTTCCTCCATAGAGAGCCTCTGGAGGAAATCTCGTGACCAAGCACACTTCCTCCGCTGCAGATTTGTTCTCTCCTCCTTCAGTTCTGCCGTCTTCCTGCCTGCTAGCACTCACCATCACCCTCAGTTGAGCACAGTGCCTATATCCCACTGCATCTTGCTGTCTTCAGAGACATTCCTCAAATGCTCCCCTTGTCTCCTTCTGCTCCTCTCTTCGTTCAGGATCCTGTTGTACCAAGAGAGGAGGAATGATCAAATACAAAGTGAACATCCTTCTATCTTGCCTGCCTTCCTCCTCTGCCAGGTACAGATGTAGCTACCTTCTTAATTTTAGCCTGCTCTTCTCTAAGCTCTGTATTTGCCTCAGTTGCCTTTCACCTGAACCTTCCTTTGTTTCTTTCCCTGGTGTCCTTAATTTTTGCCCCTTGCAGTACCTTTCTTTTAATCTTTTCAGCTTCATGGATGCCCTCCCTCAATCTGTCCCTTCCTGGATCTGCTCTGCTCATTCAAGATGTTGCAGGGTACCCGCCATCATACCTAATTAGCCTTTCTCCCCAGTGCTCCACCTTGCTTTCCTTTTTCCACCACATCAAATTCATGCAGTTCATCTTTGCTTTCCAGGATCCTCATGGTTTGCCCAGCCCTGTTTCTCTTCTCCCCATGTTGCTGAGAGAATGTCTTCTACCTTTGTCCTTCTCAATTTCCAGCCACCTCAAGCAGGCACTTCAGTGCTTTCTCCCAGATTGTCCTCACCTTCTCTGCAAACACTAGCAAGGCTACTTTGAAACAGCCCTTGCTATGATGCTCGCAACATGGTTGGCAGGGGCTAGGCCACAGTTTGTGCCAGCCCAGAGGCTTGGCCTGCCATATGTGTGCTTCTGCCTGTTGTCTCTGGTCCCAGACTCAGGCTGTGAGCTTTGAGGGCAGGGAGCGTTCATTTGTAGAGCATTGCCAGACTGGGGTCCATCTCTGGAGAAACAGGTTCTGTGCAATACAAATTATAATAATAAAAAAGAAGAGCAGAGGGGAATGCTTAAATATCACTGGCTACCTTCAGCCTTGTGCACAGTTGACAATCCATTGATTTCACTAAAATTGCAGCATCTCCTGGCAAGGCTGACTTTCACCTTCATTGCTCCAGGGGGACAGGAAGCATTAGGTTATAGGGTAATTTAAATATGACATGGTTCTCTCTGGCTCTAAAACTGTTCTGTCCTTTGATCCTGCCATGTATTGGAGCTCTTTGGCTTTCACTCAGATTTCAGCACCTTATTGCACTAAAAGTCTGATGTGTGACTAACTTTAGGTACACAGGACATCCTTGTGGCTTCCCTGGAACTATTCACATGCTTGGAGTCAACATGTCTAGAGGTGCTGTGATCAGCCAGCACACACAGCACTTGGCTAGGTTGAACCTCTGTGTAGGCACTAGTACTGGCTCCCTCACAGTAAAGTTGAAGTCTTTAGAGGTAATAATAATTGTATGTTTTCTTTTCAAATGACCTTTCTCATTTCACTAGAAGAATTGGGTTCAGGGCTGTTGCAAAGTGTTGCTGCCTAGGTAGAATAATAAAATAGGTAAGTAACTCTGGGCTAGATTGCACGATAGCTGAAAAACCACACATATGCTGATAGTGAAATGCCCTGGTCTGGACTGTACGAGGGCTTGTGGTCATTTGCATCCAACCTTTGCTCGAATCCCAGGGTGTGCAGGAAGTGCCACCCTTCCTGTTGTAGATAAATATGGAAGCGTCTCAGTGAGGGAGCAGGAATTAACTCTGCTTTTTCCTAGAGGTGAGGGGGGAATAAAGGGAAACAGAGGGGTAAAGAGTCACTGTTGCCAGTTTCCCAAATCACCTTTTAATGAAATACTTAGGATTATAAAGTATTTGTTGCCTCATTAGCATGAAATTGTAGGAACTTCTCAAATCTCTGAGCTGCTTGGTAACTTTCAAAAGACAGCCAAGCAAGCTGTTCAGTGCTCAGGGCACCATTTAGAAGGGACCATAAATGTCAGCCTGAGTTGGTGACATTCAGTGACCAAGACATATGAACAATTTGTCAATTATTTCTTTTATTACTGCCATCTCAATCTGAATTACTAGTCCCTGTAATTGTCAGGAATTTCCAAACTAGTCCTGCACAAGAGGGTGGAGTTTCTTACGCTAAGGTTTGGCAGCCACTCTGGCTCAGGGCCTGAGGGGGTTGTGCATATTTCAGTTGTTGCATCCTGTAATGTAAGTTTTCAGCTTCTTTTTTCCCCCCCCCCCTTCTGTTTTGACTTCCTATTAAGCAGAGTTACCCTGCCTTATATTCACCAGATCCTTTATAAAAAGAATATTTCCCTTCTAATGAGACCTATGAGCCATATATCACTATAGCTGAATTTAAGTGGTGCATTGGAATTGGAACTTCCGGATTCTTTTTAAAATCCTTTGCCTGAATTGCCAGTTTGGGCAGAACTACTCATCTGTAAAATGCAGATACTTGCCTACTGCTGAGAATTTTGGAGAGCTTTTATAGGTATTGCATTTTAGCATCCAAGTTAGAGGGAAGGAAGAGATAAAGGGATTCTAAATGTGATGTAGAAAGGAACGATCGTGGAGATACTGAAATACAGTGTGAAGCAGTTGGAAGCAAAAGTAGGTATTCACAGAATACTTTCCCTGGTCTGTTAGTAAATTTAGAACAAGCTGCTATTAAAGTTTTAGGTAGTGTGGAGTTTATTTCTGCAAAGTGCTAAAAAGGGTGAGTGATCATCAGTATTTAAAACAAACTTAAATATGTCTAAGAACAGACTTGCTAAGTATGTATATGTTTTATATGTGATATTTAAACTTTACTCCTTTTCTACTATACATAATGATACCCAGTAATTAACCCCTGTTTTCACTTCTCCATTTTCATTCTTCCCTTTAGGAGATGTTCCACAGTTATGCATAAGTCAGCAGCTTATTAAAATTGTTTCTAGTGAAGTATTAATCTGTTTTTTAAACTTCAGAGTATTTTCATTACATGCCATAAATTTGAGATAAATTGGATACATTTGAGGTAACATGCATGTTGGCTTAAAAATATAGATTGCAGTTAGAAATTGTTAGTGATAGTATTTGCAGCCAAAGCAATGAAAAATCCTTATTTCAGAGCATGTATTAGAACCATATAATCATAGAGTGGTTTGGGTTGGAAGGGACCTCAAAGCTCATCTTGTTCCAACCCCCCTGCCATGGTCAGGGACACCTCCCACCAGCCCAGGTTGCTCCCAGCCCCATCCAGCCTGGCCTTGAACACCTCAGGGAGGGGGCAGCCACAGCTTCTCTGGGCAACCTGGGCCAGTGTCTCACCACCCCCACAGTAAAGAATTTCTTCCTAATATCTAGTCTAAATATACCCTCTTCCAGGTTAAAGCCATTACCTCTTGTCTTTGCCATCTGGCCTCGATTTTGATGTAAATGACTGGCTGCAGTGTGCAGCAAGTGGGTAGCTGGTAGCTGGTCACAGATGGCCTCTATGTGGCAGCTTTTAAAACAGTCGCCTTACCATGCTTTCACCACCATCTGTAGCGTACACCTCGAGAGCCTTTAGCAAAGAGAGCAGATGGTTAAACTTTGCTTTGCTCAGGGCTGAAGGCAGAATTGCTGGGTTTACAGAAAGGACCATCCTGACCAGCCCGAGACTGAGTAAAGGCTGGGTGGCTTCTTGGGAGTCCTTACTGGGCTTGCAATGCTGCAGGAGGGAGTTGGATGCCAAATGCTTTATATAACCACAACTGCTGGGTGTAGAGGGTACAATTGCTACTGTTTGTATACTTTTTTAAAAAAAAGGAATTTCCAGAACTTTTCTTGAACTTGGCCATTTCTGCTTACCCTGGTTTATTCGTATCTTGGAAGACCACACTGCAACTTAAAAAAAGTTTGTGGTTTCTTTTTTTTTTTTTTAATAGTAGTGTAAGTCGTACTCCTTTGCTTCACCACTTTACAAGCCACTGTTTTAATGAGTGCCTTAAGGAGACAGCTTTGAAAAATAGTGACTACCACACAGAAATAGAAATATTTGCTCTTTGCCATCCTCATGCACACACCTTGGAATGGAAAGAGAAGCCAGACATCCTCACTAATGGGTGCAAGGGGAAGAAGTTTGAATGAAATCTCTTTTCTAAAAGTGGCTTGTATTTAGGAGCTATAAGATCTTTCAGCCATCAGAACTGAACATAAAGCAGATGTCAGAGCTAGGATATTATATTCATTTCCCGCTCAGCTATTGTGGAGAGAAATAGAGCACTATTTCTGATAACACTGAGGGTTCTGTCTGTGAGGAAATGTAGAAACGTTCACTTCCAAATGACATCTGTTGTACTTTATATACTGTGTCTGAGATACTTTCAGAACAGAGCTCTGGCTTGGAGGGAAGAGACCCAAAGGAGAGTTTGTGTTCTTGAAGGCTTGTCTGTTTTTTTCCAGTCACTCCTCTGGGTTTATAAAAAGATATTCCTACTCTCTTCCACGGCTTTGTCTTACTTAAATTCTTAGACTCTCACAGCTACAGAACTACTCTTTTCAGGACAGAGTTGCTTTTAAAGGGGACACTTTTTGGATGGCTTCTCGTTCTTGGATGGGTAGGGTGGAGAGGAGAGAAAACTCCCCCTCTTCTTTGTGTGTGGTACATGTGGGTATCTTCAATGACCTGCATTCTTCTAACAACACACAACTGGGTTTTATTGCTGTGCCACTACCTCTCATATTCAGCCCGTTAGTAATTTCCAGAGGTGGCTTTGAGAGTTATAACTGATTTTAACAAACAAACAGAGAGAGGACATTATGACATTCCCATGCAACAAACACTATTCCCTAGCAAGAGGATAGTGTTACCAAATTGCTTCAGCATGAGTTCTTGCTGAGGCCAGTGGCGCCTTATTGGGCCTGAATTCAAACAAACTGAGGGTTCAAAGGCATTGTGGAAGAATATATTCCAACTGCAAGAGGGAGAGGTGGTTTAAACGTGCTTGCTGGCTTTTTTTTTTTATTTAAAACTGCATTTCTGCCATAGCAGGCAAATTCTTGTGGGGAAACACATTTTCAGCTGCATCTGAATGGATTCAGCTTTAGGATAAACCCCAAATGTAATGAAAACACCCTGAATATATTAAACAAAGGACTTTGAAGACATCAGAAATAGTGGGTGGGAGACAAGCAGATGCTGACGAGTGTTACCAATTTGCTGAAATAGGAGCTGTCCAAGATGAAGAAGGTAATGGCTGGGTTTGTCAAAATGCCTGGGAGGGTTTCTGAGTCATTGCTAGCTATGCAGGAAGTCTTCTCTTCTTCCCCAGAAAAACTCTTTGCTGAGTAACACATGTGGAAGCAATGAATCTCTTTACAAAGGAAGATCCTTCCATCCCCCTCACCTGCTATGTCCAGGACTGTTTGTCCTGCAGAGGCAGCTCCAGTCCAGAGGATATTACAGTCTCTACACCTCCCTTGCTTCTAGCAACTTGACAGTGAAAATCCCTCATGCCTGTATGCCCTGGCTCCCTGTGCTGTGTCCACACCCTCTTCAGAGCCTTTCTTCTGTAAAGACCTGGGATCCCTCAAAGAGATTGCATGGTTTGTCCAAGACTTCGCTGAGAAGCCTAAATCAAATGAAGGAACAGGATTTGTTTGGCTTTTAGAATGTTAATCCCTTTTCTGCTGGGCAGTTGTAGTAATAATTGAATGTCCCTGTTTCTGACAGGAACACTTGGTCCTTGGCCATTGATTTTAGACCATGCAAATGCTCTGTGTAGCAGAGAACCCTGCAGGTTGCCTGCTGCCAGGCATTATGTTACCTTAGGAAGTCTTCTGCAAAAAGATTCTGAGGACTAGTTTCAGTTTTCGAGGTTTAGTGAATTTGTTTAATCATTTCATTCCTGTATGTTTAGAGTGGTTGATTCATTTTCCATTGCTGGAAGCCCTGCAGTTTGGGGATATCGGTGTGCAGACGTTTTCAGGCAGTAAATCTTTCTGACTAACTTGGAAATGGATTGTTCTTCAGGTCAGCCAGACTCTTGTGAGCAATGAAACCTCTGAATTCCAAGTGTGTCCTGCTTTCCCCAGCTGGCTCTCAACTGCAGAAAGTGACCTTGACAAGGGAAATAAAATGAAGACAGAAATACTTGATCAGGAGGCCAGGGGTATTCCCTGCATCAATTTGCACTTTTGTGTACTAGATTTCTGCAGAGTCCCAAGCCAGTCCTCACCTTCTTTACTTTTCTTGTCCTCAGTCCTGCTGCAGAATTTAGGTAAACATCATAGTGGATATGAGCTGGAGAGTGACTGCTCTTGTTTAAAATGGTTTAATTAGAAAATCTTGTTGATAAAGTTAAAGCTGGACCTCTGATACCTGGTTAGGACATTTTCCAAAGCAGTCAGGGATTGACCAGAAGATATACACACGATTAAAGTTGTGCCATGTGCTGTAGGAAACTCTGGGAAGGGATACAGCCATGCTGAAGTGCTCTGCTGTGCTTCCAGCCCTGCGCTGAGGTTATTTGAGATCTTATTGTCTTAAAGAGGTGTTATAATAAAGATATTATTATGAGTCAAGCACTCTGCATTTCCAGAGCACCCTTCAAGGCAGAATAGTTACACTACAATTTGTGAGTGTGAGCTTGCTTCTTAGTTAAATGCAGTACCATCAAAAGGAAAACTACTATCTTGTCAAATTTCTTTAAAATTATATACGGAAGGGCGTGACTGCGTCCTTGTAAAGCTTCAGGAATGAACTCTTATGTAGAGCACGTGTTCACTGCAAGGCCTGTTGCAGAGGAGAGAATTCCAGCATCCCTTGATGCCATCTCCCCCGTGGCAGATGTTACTGTGGCTCGTGGCACTGAGCAGCCAGTTTTGGTTCTTTGCTGGAAGAGAGAGGGTGGGGAATCCGTGGCAAATGACCAAGAACAAGCCTCAGCATGCTGCCTTTTTTTTCTTCCTCCCATCTCACTCATGTCTGTAGCACCCTGGCAATGCTCAGGAAACTCTGTTTCCAATTCCTGTCTTAGGAAAACACAATCATACTCTCAATTTATGGTAATGAAATCACCCTGTGCTTGCAAGAATTATTCCGGTTCCTCTTTACATTGAGAAGACAGATCAAGTCAGAAAGATTTATTAAAAAAAATGCTAAAAATTACATTTCTCTGCTACCACTCCTGGAGAATCCTGCTTCACGGGAAGGTAAATTTTTCCTCACAAATACTTGCAGTAGCAGTGATGGCAGAGCTGGAAATGAATGACACTGCCACACCATGCCGTGGGTTGACTGAGTGCAGCAAGTGCCTGACAGGAAATGATCTCATATATAAGAGATAATTGTGTCAAAAGACACAGTAGGAAAGCTGAGTTGTCTGAAGCATATACATGCCTTTAAAGCTTACTGAACATCTGTGTTCCAAAAAAATAGAAATTATTGAGAGATTCCTGAGTGAATTCTGGTTTTAGGTTGTTTAAAAAAAAAATAACACACACACACACACACCCTGAAATTTTCTAACATTCCTGGTTCTTCCTGATGCTGGAAGATGAAGTGTATTTTGTGAAGGGGAAAAATTAAGTCATCTTTATGAAAAGCCACTGAACAAGCCTTGCCTGTACTTTAGGTCTGGCTCTGAGTTAGGCATGTGCAGGCAGTGCTGGTGAGTTGGGCAACAGCTTGTGTTGCAACGTTTCACCTGCAGCTTCGGCTGATGGGAGCACTTTCAAAGTAAATGTTTCAGTGCAATTTCTGTGTCCTAATTGGTTTTTTTGGCTGGGCTCATGGTATTCATTGAATGCAGGCCAAAACGTTGTTAATCCATGCATATGCATACTCAGGTTTATTAATTATGAAACTAGTAAAATGTTGTCAGTGGTTACTTTTTGCAAGGAGAATTTTACCTGTGTGTTAAAAAACTGCTCAGGAATTGAAATGCTTTGTGGTAGGTAATGAGAGACCAAATGTTCATCCTTCATTCCTTAATTTTTTATATAGAAGAGTGGAGGAAGAGAGCCGATCTTCAAGAGATTATTATTCAACTTCATGCATGATATTTCACTGTTAGCAGGTTTATTAGGTTGTGCTTTACTCTTGTCCAGGTCAGTAAGCTCATATGCAAGGCCAAGATACTCTCCATTCCTAGGCTCTGCTGCTGACTCAGTTTATCATTCTTGGCTAGTTACATAACTACTATGAGCTGCTGTTAAGTTAAGTTAAAACTAGTGCATTAATATACACTTTATTAGAGTCTGAAAAAGCTTAAATCAGTGTTATTAAGCACTGTGATCTGGAATAAAAAGATCAATAAAAATATTATACTCAATAGGTTTTCTGCAGAGCAGCAGTGGAATATTAAGTAGTATTAAAATGTCCTTCTCCCTCCCATTCCAAACAAGCTTGAAATCTTGAGCAATCAAAGAATAAAAATACCTTTCTACTGTACATGGTGGGAAGGCTTTTGGCTGGATTACTCGCTGTTTATTCTAACTTTTATTATAAAATACTTGTTTGGGGAAAATCCTCTAGGGCAGCAACATTCATGCTGTGAGATTAGATGCCTGCTGACTTTGTGAAGAGAAGAAAAGGATGGCATGTCTGGGATTCATAGCATTTGGAGATTTTCCTCTCTCTGCTATTCACGTTGAGGTCTCTGGATTGCCTCAAGGAACAGGAGTGTGAAAAGGGAAAATTTTGAAGAAAGACATGATAAGACCTTTTCAGAAGGAAGGTGCGATGTAAGAACAGCTCGTGTGGTTCAGATCAAAGCCCAACAAGCCTAGCATCCTGTCTCTGCAGAACCTCAGAGCACATTCCTAGGGAACACTATCAGAATGAGGCCAACAAACAGCAATACTTTCCCAGAATACTTTCTGCTTCCAAGAAGGACTTCCTGAGCCAAAAGTGGTGTCTTTTGTCTTTGATGTCCCTCAGTGGACTTTTCTTCCATGAAGCTGTAGAGTAGCTCTTTGAACTTGCATAAGGGAGTCTGTGTTTTGCATTGTGGTGCTTCTCTAGACTTTGGCTCTGACTGTTGGGAAAAGTTGCCTCCTTCCTGCTATTTTTGTATTTCAGGGTTTATGACAATCGTAGCTAAAAAAACAGTGCCCTGGATTTGCTGCAGAAAGTGAGATAGCTGTGATTGCTAGTCTTCCTTCACAGAAAATTATGTCCATAGATGTGCAATATTCTATATATTAGAATAGAGCTGAGCTCTAGATGGTTTTTATTCAGCTTTTTTAGCTCTTAGTTTGGTTTTATTCTGCCTGATCTGTGGATTAACCTTGCTAAGAAAGTTATTGGAGGTCTCAGCTTGGTACTCTTCATTGCTTATCCTGAGGCAGGATAACAGCTTGGTTTGCAGGATGAACAGTGGAGGGAGGATGGAAGGACAGGGGCAGGGAACGGAGCAGAAACTCAGGTCACACGAGGCCAAGATGACCGAGATGACTATCCAGGCTGCTAGAATAAACCTGGCTGCAGTGTGGAGAGAGCACAGGCCACATCCAGTGTATGCTTTGATCCTATTCATTATTTTGTTTTTGTAGGACTGGAATAGGATCCCGCAGTTTTTGGTTCAGTTTCTGCTTAATCTCATAAAAACACTGCCAGCAATTTTCAATATTGCACTGAAAAGTGTTCCCAAGTTGTGGGCCAGCTCTAATCCCTGTCTTTGCTACAGTTACCTTGGTAACATATGTCAAGTCGCTTAAATACTCTCTAGTATGAACCCAGATGCCCTTTCTAGCCCATCTTTGCTCACAGTCATTTGCAACAGATAATTACCTCAGTTTCCCCTTCGTTACCATCACTGAGAACAAAAAGAACAAATACACCTAGCAGGAAAACAGAGACAGCAAAGGCCTGTACACTCAGTTGTTCTTGTGATTTAGCTTAAATTGCATTTTCTTCCTTTGTTTCAGCTCAAAAAGAAGCAGGTCTATGTTGAGAAGGTGGAGAAGATGCAACAGGCCTTGGTTCAGCTGCAGGCAGCGTGTGAGAAACGGGAACAGCTGGAACACAGGCTGCGGACCCGGCTGGAGAGAGAACTGGAGTCTCTCCGGATGCAGCAGGTACCCACTGTTTGCTATACGAGGTTTCTTGTAGGATTGTACACTATACACCACACATAAAAGAAGGGCATTGGGTTTTTTTCCATCTTGTAAAATTAGCAATTTTTTTTTTTAGTAGCTAGACTCAGGGATTTGCTGGCCATTGTATTGTTTTTCCTTGATTTATTTTTTTCATTCCATTAAAATTTAGGTAAGAGAGCACTAGGGAATCCATCACCTGATAAGATTCAGACATAGCCATATAGCTAGGTGGTGTTCTAGCTTTAAGTAACTTGGTTATTTTAAAAATATTGTTTACAGTTTGAGATTTTATATAAAATTCATAAAGAACTGGCCTGAAAAGAGGCCCTTCAAAAAACTTACGCATTTAAGAAAAAATTAAAACCAAACCAGCAAAACCAGCTCTATATATGCAGTTGATGGAAACAGATGGGAGCTTCCATATACAACTGTGCATTTTATCTATTGAACTATTAGAATCATAGAATCACAGAATGGTTCAGGTTGGAAGGGACCTCAAAGCTCATCTTGTTCCAACCCCCCTGCCTTGGGCAGGGACACCTCCCACCAGCCCAGGTTGCTCAAAGCCCCATCCAACCTGGCCTGGAACACTGCCAGGGAGGGGACAGCCACAGCTTCTCTGGGAACTTGGGCCAGTGTCTCACCATCCTCACAGGCAAGAATTTCTTCCTAATATCTAATCTAAATCTCCCCTCTTTCTGTTTAAAATGATTACCCCTCATCCTATCACTCCATGCCCTTGCCAAAAGTCCCTCCCCAGCTTTCCTGTAGGCCCCTTCAGGTTGTTTCCTGAGCTTGTTTCCTGGTTTTGCAGAGTGAGGCTGAAGTGCCCCTGCAGATGTCTCAGATTAAGCTCTAAAGGAGACCATTACCATCACCTAGTCTGCCCAAGAGGGCGTGGGCCACTGCATTTCACACTGGGGGTTCTTGCGTCAAGCCAGTGCTGCTCCAGCCCAACCTCTGCCCTTCAGACAAAAAGCAAACCAACCCTGAGTCTTACAGATGCATCCTGAGACTTATTTTTCCCCTTTGAACATCAGCGTCAGGGTACGTCCCAGACTGCCAACGTCTCGGAGTACAACGCCACGGCGCTCATGGAGCTCCTGCGTGAGAAGGAAGAAAGGATTCTTGCTCTGGAAGCTGACATGACCAAGTGGGAACAGAAATACCTGGAGGAGAGTGTGATGAGACAGTTTGCTTTGGATGCAGCTGCAACTGTGGCTGCTCAGAGGTAAATAAGACTTTTCATAGTACAGAGATTATTTTCTTTTTCCAGTTGAATGTCATATTTCCCCCCAAGGAGTGCTGTCATACTACTCTCCCATGGTACCTCTCGTTGTGGTCTGAACAGCTTCTCAGACTTCTGCACACAAGTGGAGCTTGGCTGCTTTTCCTGGGAGCTGTGCAATTGCCAACAATTAGAAACTTTTTTCCAGGGGAAGAAGATTTCCCCAACATTCAGGAGCCATTTTCCAGACTAGAATTGTTCTGAGCCGTTCCTAGAAGCTGTTGATTCAAAAATAGATGTATGAGGAGTGTCTTGGGGTTTGATTTTTTTTTTAAACAGGAATCAGTCCTCACTGAAGTCATGTGAGATGGGATAAGCTTGGTGACTCACATCATTCACCCTGAATGGCTTACTTGTTCTCCAGAATGTTTTTGCAAATTACTTTGTGGTATTGTCCTCAATATTGTTACTAACCAGAAACATCTACTAGGAAATTCTGCTCAAAACCTTCTGCTGTGTATGGAGAGTACTGCTTGTGGGGGTGGGAAGGGTGTCTGAAATTTGGTAACAAGCTGACATTCCAAGACAACTGTACAGAAACACTTATTATGGCTGTAAATAGGCCCAAGTGCTTCAGCTAGTTGGTGAACAAAAGCTGTTCTTGGAGTGCAGCTCTTCAGCGTTAGGTACCACTTGTGTATCATTTCATTGCTCAGTAGTTTCTGGTTCTCAATCACAGATTTTATTTTAGATTGTTTCATGAACCAGATTCAAATTGGGATGTTACCACAACTGGCTTCCTAGCTCATAAGATCACACCAGAGTTACAGGGGTAGAGTTGCAGATCTGCTGTGTTAGCGTTTAAAGACTTACCTTGCTCCAGAAGCAGGCTGTTATTTTAGGGTATTGATGCTTCTTGTGCACTGTTTTCTGCCTCCCCAGAGATTCTCCAAAGGCTTTTGCTACTGCTTGTCCCTAGAGGTCGTGTTATATTTTCAGCGTGTGTTGATAAGTAGGGTCTGGTCCATTGTTTATTGTGGAGTGAGAGGGGATGTGTTAGGCCTGTCCAGGCTTTGTTAAATGAACAAGAATGCCTTCCAGTCAGGAAAGAGCCAGCCTCTGTTTTTCCATTTCCTTCTAGCTGCTTCTCCCCTACAAGAGAGTATTTCATTAGTGTCAATACTTCTGAAGTTTATATGCAACTGGCACTATAGTATCTTCAAAAATACAAACTATGAGGGATTCCACTAATTTCAGTGGCAACCTCATCTACACTGGGCACAAATTTCTTTTTCTTTTCTTTGATAGTAGAAAATAGCATCCCTTAGGAAGCTGAGGTTGAAGAAGGATGCTTTACAGCACAGGCTGGAATCTGGGTCAGGTTAGGTTTCTTTGATGAATGACCTTCTTATGTCCTTCACATTGGTGCTTCGCCATTCCTGATCTAAACTTCTGTGGAGTTAAAGGTACATTTACCACACAGTTCTTAGACCTGCTGGGTCTCAGAGAAAGGATTTCTTATTACAATGGACTGGAGCTCTTAGTAACTCCAGGGGTTTTTTGTGTGTTTGGTTTTTTTCTAATTCTGTTAATGCATAGCTGTGTCAGTAACATGCTCATAATGTTATGAGTCATACAGTGATAGGGAGTGTAGCACAGTGACTTTGTTCTGACTGAACAGCAACCAGTGGAATGAAATACTCATTATGTTTTGATTATTGAACTGAACAACTATCACAGTGTTAACACCAGGCACTGTGTGGAATCGGCCTAAAACTGTTTTCAGCCCACTCCAAGTTTTTTGGACCAAGCTGCTTAGGGTTGCTTAAGAAACTTCCATGCCTCATTCCATTTGATGCTCAGATTCCCTGTATGGTTCTGTTGGAAGGGAAAAGGAAAAAGCTTTATATCTGATGTGAAGTTTGCGCTGTTTCAATGGAAGAAAAGTGCCTAGTGTTCTATACCATCCTTCCCCCTCCCCATGTCCCTGGGTTTGCCTTGTCAATCAGTTTACAATAGCACAGTGAGTCAGTTATAGCCTGGCCCGGGATGGACAGTACATTGACTGTTGTTGTAATGACTTGCGTATTTTTGTAATCCGTCTTTCATTAGGACCGGGAGTTGGATTTTTGGAGGACACTTGAGCCAGCCTTAACACAAAAAAAGTGGATGTTCTTATTTGTTACTATTGAGCAATAATTTTGTGCTGCTAGGAGGAAAGCAGCAAACTTAGCTGGTCCTTCATCTGCTCTGCTGCTTGTTCTCAGGGACACGACGGTGATCAGCCACTCGCCTAACCCTAGCTATGACACCTCACTGGAAGCTCGCATTCAGAAGGAGGAGGAAGAGATCCTGCTTGCCAACAGGAGGTGTCTCGACATGGAGGGAAGGTAAAATGCAGTTTGGTCCTATCTGGCTTCTTTAGCACAGGGATTTTAAATTAATTGTCTGGGTAGATGCCTCAGAACCAGAAATTCTTGTGTCTTCACCAGCAGCAATGATGTAGGATGCCAGAGGCTCATTTGGCCAAGGAAATATCACATAACAATCCAAAACCTGTCTTGATACCGAGGGCTAATGCAAAAAAGTCTTGTCCTAGTTTTTGTGCATCTAGCTTGTTCCTCTTTTCAGGGCATCTTCATGAGACCCCAGGCTTCAGCCACCTCTGAACAGTCTCATAGAACTGTTTTCCCTGGAGTTAGGTCCACTGTACACTCCCCGAAGTGTGTTAATCCTTTTCTTTCTGTTGGTCTCATGTCCTGCCCAATAACTCTCAGCTTTGTCTCAAAGCACCTTCTGTGGCTGTTCACAGCAGCTTCCAGTAGCCAAAGGTGGGTGGGTATCTCAGAGCTGTTCTGTCATGCACGTGTACAGCATGATCTGCTCTGGTGGGCCAGTGAGCAGCCAGTATTCAGAGCAGTAAGCTCACTTGCATCCTCTCTCCTCCTCCCCAAATGCCTAAGGGAGTCCCAGTCACAGCTATGGGGGGCACTGAGACCTCAGTCCAAGGAGACAGGAGTACAGGTACATTGTTCTTCTTTGTACTTCTCAAAAAGGATCAAGACTCTGCACGCTCAGATCATAGAGAAGGATGCCATGATCAAAGTCCTGCAGCAGCGGTCCCGGAAGGAGCCTGGTAAGACAGACCAGCTCTCCTCAATGAGACCTGCCAAGTCACTGATGTCCATATCAAATGCTGGCTCGGGCTTGCTGTCCCACTCGTCGACACTGAGCAGCACTCCCATCCTGGAGGAGAAGAGGGAGGACAAGAGCTGGAAAGGCAGCCTAGGTAATTTTTAAGTAACAGTGGCAATTCAGATATGCGAGTCACTGCTTAGGAGGGAGGCAGGAGCAGCAGAAGGAAGATGGTGTGTTCAACATACAGATGAGCTGGCCCAGCATGCAGTAAAGCTGACTGCAAGCAAGGTGGGACACATTTGGAACAACTGCTTGTTTTAATCACTTTTGGGAAGGAGTGACTTCTGATGTCCAGGCTCTGTCGTTAAAATACGTAAGCCTTTATTCCCAATTTGACTTTAGGGCTATCTGAGATCTCGTTTTCAGAGTTCCCAAGCGCTTGCTTTCAGCTGGGTTGTTACAGCTGTCTGAAGGTGTAAAGTCTCCTTGAATAGGAGCAGAGATATTCATCAGGATTGCTATCCTCCAGTGTTGTGCCTTTGTTATCATGACTTGTCTAGGATGGCTCAACACCATTGTTCAGAGAAAGTGAGTTATAACAAAGCAAATCTCAGATGATTTTTTTTTTCGGGGGGGGGGGGGGGTGGGGAAAGTTATGCCCAAAGGCCCTGCCAGTGAGACTAAAAGACCCTGAAATGTAAATGAGAATCTGTCACAGCTGATTTCAGTGTGTGCAGATTTACCCTGCCATAGACTGCCCACTGCTTAGAGACAGGGAAGCAAGGTGTAGTGCCCACTTGCACATCTTTGTATGCAGTAACATGAGGATGCTGCTGTTCTTCAGATACTTCAGCACCCAGTGGTAGAAGGTGCTTGAGAGAGGTAAATTAGTGCTGCCTGCTGAAGCACAGAGCACATGCTTTCCTAGAGAGTACTACAGAGGGGTGAAGAACTGATGCCAGTTAGTTTTCTGGGATTGTGAAATTTCCTTCCCTTTTCCCACACAGGTGTTCTGCTGGGAACAGAATATCGCTCCGAATCCATTCCCTCCACCCCCTCTCCTGTCCTTCCTTCCACACCGTTGCTGTCAGCCCACTCAAAAACAGGCAGCAGAGACTGCAGCACCCAGACTGACCGGGGGAGCGAACAAAGCAAAGCTGCACCTTCCACGGCAGCTCCCACCCCAGGACGACTCCCCAGTACCAGCCTGGCCTACAGTGCAGACAAAACAGGTAACAAAGCTCAGCTGCTCTCCCCGAGGGGCCCCTGCCACTGACTTGCCATCAGTTCTGCTCTGTGGGGCAGGCCCTGCCATCCCTTTGTCCATTCAGAAAAACTGGGCTTAGTTTTTGTGAGGACAGTTGGGTTTCAGAGGCAAATTCTGACAGTGTTCTGAGGGATCTCAAGTGCTCTGAAGGAAAAAAGCCTGAAGAGTGTTAGCATAGGCATGGACACACACTAGGTAGAGAGGTATAGTGAGATTTAAGAATTGGAGCAGGTATGTGCAAATCCCAGGATAGTCTCTGAGTCAGAGTCTGCTCTGAAGTAGGTTGCAAGCAGCGTGCAGGGCTTAAACAGTGTGTGAAAGTGGGCTGTAGAAACTGGCCATTGCATTTTAATGGGTATTCAAAGCAAAGTGGACTCAGATAAGGAAGGGGGAGAAGAAGGAAGGGTAACTATCGTGATAAAGCTGTCTCATTACTGTACTGTCCCAGTCGCAGGACCGACTTCAGCGTTGGCACAAGTAGATCCAGTTGACAGTGACTGTCACAGGAGCTGAATTTGCTTCCCACAGAGCTCCGAGCTGGCAAGAGCTGCTCATTTTCCAGCCCACTCTGCCAAATCAATGCAGATTACGCAACCTCTCCTCTTCTACTTACAGACACTTTACAATTATGTTGTTCTTTATGGAAGAGTGAATTTGGCTGGTCTGCTGTGCATCTTGCCCATGCTATGCTATTTAATGAGTATTGAGGGAGACAGGGGAACAGGTTTTGTGGTGAGAGTCTACACTGACTACATCGATTTAAATGCAGTCACTCCAGTTTTGTGTGCCATTGTGTATCAGTGGGAGGTTCCCAAAGGGAATGTGATAAAATATCTTTATTTGTCTGGCTACATACATGAAGAATTGCATTTTTAAAAATGAGATGAGTTGTTAGCTGTCTTTTGGCCAATGATAGAAGATGACTTTTAAAATGTAGTCATTTTTCTAACCTTGTTGAAGTTACAGCTTTGATTGTCTCTCTCTTTTTTTTTTTTTTTTTTTTTCCCCCCCCTCATCATGTAGATGGGCCACTCTTCCACTCCAGCACTCTTGAAAGAAAAGCCCCTGTTCAGACCATGGGGCAGGACCTCCCAGATGGAGAGATGGTAGAATACCTCATCTGAAAGGCTGTACCAGGAGCTGAGCTGGGATACAGTAGCAAGAAATTTTTAAAAGACATTTTTATTGGGAAAAAAATATAGTACCTGAGTAATAAAAGAACACTCAGCTGTTTGCTCTTGTATATTATGTCTCAAAAGTATGGACAAGTTAATTTATAATTTGTTCTAAATTATAAAAAACCCGTAACACTTGTTCTTTGAAAGTTTCCCCCTTTATTTTTTAAATACTGGATCTGGTAACACCTGCAGAGAAACCCAAGAACTTAGGTGCACTGTAGCTGATAGTCCATTTCAGTATTTTGAAAGTCTCTTACACAGAAGTACCTGTTCTCACAGCTGTTGGTGAAGTGTCTAGCCTGAATACCCTAAGATGGGCATAACAGCCTTACAGTGATCAGGACCAGGGACTTAGTTGTGAGCATCACTTACAGTTTTAGAACACAGGTGTTCTGAGAAGCTTTTGTAACTTTGAGCTGTCATCAAGGGAGATTTTTCTTTTCACTCAATGTAAGAACTCAAAATAGGTATTTCACATTCATAGGCTGGAAAGATTTCCATTTTCAGTGTGGTAACATCGTTATTTTTTTTTACTTCCCAAATTGTGTTATTTCTTTACTAAAAAAAAAAAAAAATTTATTCCAGTGATTAATGTCACATTTCACATTTTTAGTTTCATTGAAAGATTTGCCACACTTTTATACTGAAGTACTTTTTCAATAATTTATACAGTGGATAGTAAATAATATATTGCATTCATGTTTTACATAAATTGAAAAAAGGAGAGTTTACAGTCTCAGTCCTGATCTGTTAGATCAGATTTCTGTCGTCGTAATTCCATTGGCTTTCGTGGAACTGCTCCAAATTTCTCATAGTGCAAGTGGCAAGCCCTGTTGCTTTTCAGTGTTAGCAACTTAATCGACTGTATCTGTGGAGATCTTTCTCCGTAGCAGATTTTTCTGTATTTCAAGTACCCTGCTACTTTGTATGTCCCTCCTTCTCAGAGACACTAGATCCATTTTCAAACAGCAAAGCCTCAGAGGCAGGGCTTTCAAGAGGAGCTCTGTGTAAAGTTTCAGATGGCAAATTCTCTCCTTCCAAAATATTTTTTCTTCATCTAACTGGAGAGAGCAGCTTAAAATAAGTCCCAGAGGCATTACAGAAGAAAGTTACACATTTAGGTCACCAGGTTCACTTTCAGGTTTTTTGGAAACTGGCACAGATGCAGCAATGCTTTGGCTGCAGATGCTATAAGGAGTTACTAAGACAATAGAGGTAAATGAGTATTTTTTGTTACTGTCTTTGCATTTTATTAAAACACTTCAATATTAATTTCTGTTAAAAACTACATTTTTTTTTACTTGAATGTTAAAATATGCAATCAGCCAGTGGTCACATGTTGGCTAGTCTCAGCTTTCTGTGCAGCATTAGGGTAGCCAGATTTTCATTTCAGATCATTTCACCCCAGAAATAAGGAAAATCAGCAATTAATCATTGAACAGTTAGTGAATGTCCTCAGTTCCTCCTTGGTTGATGCTACTGGTATGGTGTCCAATTGAAATGGCCTTACCAGATCACCAGCTATACCATGGATTTCACAGTGGAGGGTTGGGAGGTGAAAGGTGCCTTCTGTCTGCTGCACAGGTGACTTAGCTGTGAGTTGGATTGTTTGTCTTCTAGTGATAATCACTTAAAACCCAAGGAAAACACTTTCCATTGTTTCTAGCAGATTTGCTGCTTTTTAAAGTGTTCTTCAGGCTTTATTCGTAGACCCATAGAAGTCAGAGATGGCCAAATGCACGTGGTAGGATATGAACTAAGTCTGAATAGCCTGGCTTTACCAGTGACTGCTCTAACAGGCAGCACAAACTCCTCTCCATCACCACTACTTAAGACATTTCAGAGCTGCACTGTAAGGCTTTGACTCTCTCTGCCAGATGGGACCATGTCTCTCTGGACAGTGTGGTAGACCTTCTTGAAGTGTATTCTAATATTCTGCCTGAAATAGTTCTCCACCCTTTTCTAGGCAAACTGTTGACAGCCTCTTTGTTCTCATTCCCAAGAATGTCTTACATTTATTTCTCTTGGCTTAATTCCATCCCATTATATGAAGTAATGCCCACTCTGGATGATTTGATTTCTCCTCTTCCTCTACAGCTGTTGAAATTGCAGGAGAAGCTTTTCTCATTAGCTGAAGGTGTCCATCTTTCTACCATTTCAGCATAATTTTCTATATTTTATTTTGTGTTTTGAACTTAGAATGAACAATAAGGGAGATCAAATGCCACTGAGTATCTGTGTGAGAGAGCGGGAGAGATGCTTCAGTGCTTTTCTGTTCTTTTAAAGTCAGTAAAAATTATAGTCCATCTTTGTAAGTACTTCTCAGCAGTAGGAAAGAAGTTTTGCAACCATAAGGCTCTAGGTAAACAGTCCCAACTCACTTGATTCACATTAATTCTAAAACATCTAGGAAAATTTGGATCCTTTGCAGATAGAATCTGTTTTAGAAAACTGATTTTCCCCAGTTGATATTGGCTGTTCAGCTGGACTGGGTAAAAATGATTTGTTTATCCTCCTTGCAGCTCATTGTTTTCAAACTGAATGCCTCTGTAATCTATTTTTACAAAGAAAAAAGGACATAATAGCTGTCTTTGAATAAAATACAGATTATGGACAGCAACTGCCTCCTCCAAAAATGGAGGCCAGGTGGTCTCTGATCCAAACCATCAGGATTGCAGGAGCCTTAGAAGTTCCATGCCTGTGGAAGTAAATTTGGAAGAAGATGGTGCAGTTTTACGTTGTTTAAGGTCAGGTTCTTTGCCTTGTTTTGTAATTTTGATTTCTTCCAGAAACAAATCCCCCAAAACTTTTGACATGGAAGTTTAAGGTTATCTTCCTGTGCTGACAAACTAGGAGCCATCAGGAATGTATTCTTTCCCTCAAGCTTCCTCAAAGCCATCCTGATGTGAATGTAAAAGAGCTGCTTGCTTTGAGGAAGATGTGTACTATAGTTTCAGTCTCTCTGTACAGATTTTTATTTTGTTTTTAAACAGAAACTGCTTTAAGGAGACAAACTGCACACCTAGTTCCTTTCCCTTCTGTAGAGCTTATTTCTAGTAGAAAGTGATTTTTAACACAATGATTGCAATGACCTTCTTTGCAAACCAAAATTTTAGACTAAGAGTTTTTCTTAAACTCGGGTATTAGAAGCAGAATTGTAGCTTTTATAAAGAAAGCCACATATTCTTCTTTGTAGAGCAAAACAAGAAAGTCAAGTTTAGTTATTTTCTCCTCTTTCCTTTCACTGCTTACAGGATGGCCAAACTCACATGTCCTTCCCTTGGGCAGTTCCTTTGGGGTTTGATGGCTCAGGGAGCTGCCTGAGATCTAGAGGCTTTTTGTTCCCATCTGGTCCCATGTCATTATTAACTTCAAATAGCTCCAACCTGGCAGCTCTTATGGGGTCTAGAGCAGCAGTTTTCAGTCTGAGGACTCATAGGGATCTTGGAGTCTGCAAAGGGTGGCTGAGGTCAGCAAGTGCTGTCAGGGGGGCTGAAATTCTTTGTGTGTGGTCTTTGCCTCTCTTGGGAAGTTTGTAGAGTGAGACACTGAAAACTGGCATTAACTTTGCTTCGTTTTGGAGGCTGAGTGAAGGGACTTGCAGAGTTTTGGGCCAAAACCATTTCCAAGGGCACCTCCTGCTGCAGGAGCCCACACTGATGACCAGTGGTGCGTGAGATGTGTAACACCCACGTCCCGTGAGCCACGACACCCAGACAGTGAATCCCAACAACCCTGGCCAGACCCTGTGCTCCTTCCATTGCTTGTAAAATGGTGGTGATAGAAACTCCATGCAGTCAGGGCAAGCAGAACCCTTGGTGGGGGTGATTTGGCTTTCTCTCCCTCCTCCTGGCACAGGTTGGCCCGGGATTCACTGTGCTGCTTCACGCTGCGGCCGCTGGTTTTGCTCTGGGCAGGGGTGGGGGGCTGTGGGAAGGGGAGGGGTCTCTTTTCATGTATTTGTATAGGAACTCTTTTTTAAAAGCTAGCATTTTTATGTCTAGAAAGTAAAAAGACATTGTAAAATGTAATTGTACTGTATTTATGAAGAAAATACATTTCTTTTCAAAAAGATCTTACTCTTAAGTTGCTTTTAGAGTCTGACTTCCAACAACATCATCTCTTGGGCTTTCAGAAGCATATGATATTTTGATCATATATCAAAAATATATGATCATATATTTTTGGTGCATTTTTATGCTTCCGGTTTCCTCTCTCATCATGCTGTTGGAGGGAAGGAGTGGGGATTAGTGGGATGCTGCTTGAAAGTGGTTAGCCTTGATGCATTTTCACTGTTAACTTTTGAAACTGATCTTAACTTAGTTGTAGCCTCCCCTCGTTGCCAGTGCTGTAATAAATACCAGCTTGACAAATCCAGGGGCCAGCGGTCAGTTTAGCACATACATCCCCTACGCTTTCAGGCCTTTTGATGTTGTTTCTATAAATCTCTCTGGCATGCTAGTGTAGAAACAAGACCAAAAAAACCCTCACCAGACAAAAAAATGGCTACAGAAGCTTGCTAATAGCTGACTGACTTAACAAAACAACCGTGGGCCATCTGCAAAGGGGTGTGAGTGGAGTGTTTGGACATTGCACAACGGGCCGGTCAGCAAGGCTTCAGCCCAGCTGCTGGAGTGAAGCCCCCCTGAAGGCAGCCAGCAAAGATCCAACCACAGCTCTGTGGGGAGCAGTGAGAAGCCACCCAGGGATAATTTGGGTTTTCATGTCCCCTTACCTTTCCTGGAAGCAGCCTGCTTGGATATAACCACCTCCCAGAGGCTGTCCCTTCCAGGCAGCTGGACGCAGTGACTCTCTTGTCATCCTCAAAAGAGGAGGGAGCTGCCATTCAAGCATCTCTGCCACTTTCCAACCTGCTGAAGAGTTCCAGGAATGTCCCTTCTTCGGGAGGAAGAAGCAGCTCCTGCCCCACCACACGTCCCATCTCCCCAGCCAGGCGAGCCCCACGCTGGGACAGCTGGGAGGGCACCAAAGGCTTTGAAAAAAGAGAAAACAGAAGGATTGGGAATTGCTTAATTAGAAACAGTTTTCTCCTTTAATGTTCTGCAATTACTTTGAGGTCAGTAGAATTATTAGTATTATTAATCACTGAATTTCCAGAGAACTAAAGTTAATAGTACCATAATTGGGGCATGCCATACAGCAGTAATTGCTAAGTGCCAGCAGGCAGCTAATTAAGTCCTCTAGCCCTTCTCTTTAGGCAGATCTTATTTCTTCTAGGGCTGTGTCAGGGATAACCCAGCTGCAGAGGGTTAAAAGTTGGGATAAGTGCAGCAGCAGCCTCAGACTGGTGAAGCTGAGGTGTTCAGGGACTCTGCCCACATGTCCTGCTGTGCTGGTCACATCTCAGGTCCCTTGCCTTCAGATGGCTTCAGTGTGTGGCCCAAGGTGGGCACAGAAAGGTGCTTTCTGCATGAGGTCCTTCAGCTGGAGCGGGGCTGAGGTGCTCTGGTCCTGAAGAGGCTGGGAGAATGCCTTTGTGTCCAGGTTTGTGGTTTAATGGGGTTGTTATTGCTCTGCCTGCAAGGAGTGAAGGGAATTTAGACAGTAAAGTACTGCCACGCTCCAGCGAGGAAGGTAGAAGGCACCTTTCAGTGATCAGGAGTGAAGCATGGGGGTGGCAGGATGCTGAATAAGGGATTTCCCAGTCCTTCCTTTGGAGAGGGAGTTCCTTCTGGATGTGACAACCCTCAGCAAAGCTCTCAGCGGCAGAGGAGAGCCTCAGCTTCAGCCCCTCGCCAGCACACCGTGCCGTCATCCACTGCAGATGCTGCAGCCCAGCCCACCATGGCGCTGGTGTGGATGATTTTGTGGGGTGCTTCAGAGCCAAGAACCAAGAGAAAAGCCATGGAAGAAGAGAAGAAAACAGGTATATTTGCTAGTCCTGTTCTGGCTGGGGCAACATGGCGAGCTCAGGGTTAAGATGAAGGGTGGGTGCTCACAGAGCCCCGGCCACGGGACAGACATGAGCTCAGGACGATACACCACCATTTCAGCATCCTCCAGAGCAGCTTGTCTAACTCTAGTCTACTCAGTCACATATGAGATGTCCCCTTCCTCCTACAGCTGCTTTGCAGACCCCCAAACACTTCAGCCCCTGTCCACCAGGCACCATGCCTGTCCCCTCCAGTTTATAAAGCCGTGGTGCTGCCCTCTCACCAACTGCAGGGAGTGAGCCCTTCCCAGCTGGTCCATTCCTGTCCCCAGTGAGCACCCAGCCGCAAGCCCTTGCTGCCCTGGCAGCTTTCACCCTGCCCTGGGCTCTCCTCGGGTGCCGTAGGGTCTTGCTGGCTGTGACAAAACGCATCTGCCTTCACTCCATGGTAGAAACTCTTGATGCCAGAGTGTGTCCAGAAATTTGAGAACCCATGAAAATGGTTGCATCCTAACTTGAGAAGGAAATAATAATTGCAAGATAATTGCATTGGTACCAACTGCAAATTACCCAGGAGTGGAAAATGAGGAGGTTAAAGCTGACTAAGTAAACAATACCAATTAAAGATGCAACAGCCACCATAGCCGTGTGTTACAAATGAAACTCAGGTTTAACATGGAGAGTCAAAACAGCTTCAGGTTGCTTGGATGGGGAAAAAAAGTGCTTTGTGAGCAAATCAGGCTTGGACCGACTGCATTTCACGTGTAGGGAAAGGCTTCAGCCAGGGGTTCGGGGCGCTGGGAGCGCACGGTGCCTGAGCAAGGCATTGCCAACGGGGTGATGCTCTGCTCTTCAACTCGTGTCAACGGCACAAAGTGCTGCCCTCCTCCACGGGGCAGGTATGGCGACGGGCATCAGCCAGCTGCCAGGCACCAGGCCAGCAAAAAGGCACATTTCCCAGTGTGCAGCCCAGCAGGGAGACTGCACCGAGCTGGGACAGGTCACCCCGAGGGTCCCCCGACTGCGGTGGCTGTGCTGGAAACTGGAGATGCCCGGCTATGCCTGCTGAGCCTTTTTCTCTTTATTTTTTTTGAATGTGAAGGAAGGGAGGAATGAAACCAAATGTTTGGGGAGGTCAGGGACGAATTCCAGGAAAGTTTTGTTCTGGTTAATGTTAAACATTTCACTGGTGCTTTGTCTCTGTGTGTGTGTGTGTTGTTGGTCTTTGTTTTAAGCAGGGCATCGTAGTTATCCCACAGTGCTGAAAGTAAATAAACCTCCACCAACGCCTTTGAGCTTTCACAGATAAATTCATCCTCCCATCTTTTTTTTTTCCCCTTTGCCTAGGGGCCATTGGGGAAAGAGAGCAATGTTTATGTTCAATGCACAGAGCTGTGCTGAAATGGTCTTTATTTTTTTTAATTATGGTGGGGTTTAAGCCCAATCTCAAACTTCTCTGGAGTGTTTAAGTTCCTCATGTAAAATTTCCTAGAGCCTCTAAGGCAGGACCTGTCCTGGAGTGGAGATTTCCCTGGAAATGTGCCTCGTGTCTTGGTTTGGCTGCAGCTCCTGGGTCGGAGTCTGAAGCAGGGTAAGTGCTGGGTAAGCACCTTCAAAGTGAGCACACAACTGCTGCCTACCTCATGTAGGAGCCGACTGCTGACTTTCCATTGGTGCTTTAAAAAATGAGTGTTTCGTGCTTCATAAACATGCTGAATGAGAGGCACGTCTCATTTATCACCTAAATAGTGCTGTCAGTGCCTGCTCCCTGCTGCGGGCTGGACTGTGGCACTGGTGGTGGACAGTGCTCTCAGCACAGGCAGTGATAAGCAAATGCAGCCTCGGGGGGCTGGAGGTGCGACAGGGCACTGCTGGGTTCAAAAACTTGCTGAGACCCTTATTAAGTTCATTTGTGCTTCTGAAAAACTGGTGCCTTGTTGGGTTACACGGAGCTGCGAAATACTGGTCTGAAGAAGATGCTGCTCCAGGAGAGCAGCCTGGGGCTCTACTGGAAAACCAAGAAACAGGGAAATCTAAAATGCAATTAACTTAAAAAACCCCCCACAAATTAAAACAACCCCACCCTCTTCTCTCCCTGAGCAAACCAAGACCTGAGAACAGGAGGCAAGACAGATCATAGGACGGATGCAGGTTTGTCCCACTGTCGCAAAAGACACTTTCCAAGTGCTGCAATACTGAACTGATGCATTTTGGGGGTTGCATCTTTGCAACCTCATCTTTTTTGGAGCATCTTTGCACTTTGCCATCACATGAGCAGAGCCCATAAGCCATCCCTGGGCAGAGATGTTAAGTACACCCGCTGGCCGTGGCTTGGGAACAAGTGCAAAAGCATCCCTGCTACAGGGCACACGGGCTGTGGCCACCTCACCCAGGGCTTATACCACTTTGTCTCTTCTCCCTTCAGCCCTTTGGGGCCCATCCCAGGGGCTCCCAATTCCAGAACCCAGCCATCATCAGCCCTTTTTTTCCCCATCTGACCTGGCACAGCCTGAAGTCGATGCCTTCACTGCTGCCCAGCCTCCTCACTCCATCCCAGCTCAGTGCTCTGGCCGGGTTTGGTGGGATATCACAGCCACCTCCAGCCTTGGAAGGAGCCACCCTGTGTCACCCCTGCCGGGTGCTGCCTGATTCAGGCTGCATTTGTGGGGTTGAGGCCACTCATTCCTCAGAAGCCTCTAGATGGCAATCGCTCGCAGCACAGCCGACACGGAGCTCGCTGGGAAAAGTGGCTTGTAGAGCCAGCAGCTTTATTGCCAGCAACCCTTGCTCTCCTGCCTGGGGAAAAACAATGCTTTGAGCCCCATGTTATTTTTCAGCATCCTTTTTGTATCGCTCCCTGCTAGGGCACCGTGCAGGGTGGGTACGGCACCTCCCCGCTGCTGCAGCCCCACTCCTGGGCTTTGGGAGCAAGGAGCAGGAGGGCAAGCTGGAGAGTGAGTCTGTGTCCTGCCATCAGCCCCACCCCTGGCGTCTGTGTCCTGCAGGGGCCCAACATACCCAGAGAAAAATAATAATTAAATTGCCCATTTTATTCCTAGCTGGCTAGAAAACCCTTTTCCTGTCGCATATGAACTTAAAAATGTCTTTTTAAGTGCAGAGGGACTGGCCAGGCTGTCTCACTGCAATGGGTGCCCAGGTGGGCTGAGCTTGGGACACCCTGGATCTGGTCACCCCCAGCCAGGAGCCACTCGCCGGGTGCCCCACGTAGGGCCAGGGTGGGCAGGGACCAGCTGGGTCCTGCTCTGGATGGGTGAGACTGGAGCAGCTTCAAGCCAGGACACAGCAAATATAGCAAATATCAGCCTCCCTCAGGGCTGGGCAGAGCATTCATCACCGCACGACATCGACAGGAGCAGCGCCACAGCCAGAGCGCTGCCGTCCCTGGCAGTCCCCAGCGATGGACACAATAAATTGCATTTGTTGTGTTAAGACAGGAGAGTTCTTCCAGCCCAGGGGACCGCTCACAGCAGCTGCCAGGCAGATAATACAGCAAATATTGCCAGTTTTCTCTGATAAAATGTAATCACTGCTGATTTCAGCCTCAGCCATGGGAGATGCAGAAAAGCAAGAGTCACCTTCCAGCTTTTTTTCTGCATGCTCACACTTACACACAGGCGCTTTTGCTCTCTAATTTCCATCTCTACCTTCTGCAGGTTACTGAGCTGCTGCAGGAGCTGGCAGCAAGGCTGTGGGGTTTCACATGAAGACCCTCGATTTGCTGTAGCTGCTGCATCCTACCCCCAGCTAAGGACATGGCTCAACTCTTCCCACAGTCCCAGCTCATCCCGCAGCCCCGGCTCGTCCCACTGCCCACCCTTCAGCTTTAGATTTTTCAAGGAAGGTGCCTGGGCTCTTCCTGCCCCCCCATGCATCCCCTCTTCTCACCCCCTGGAGAACCATGCACGGGTGAAAGTGTAGCTGGTGTGAGCCCCAGCTGGGCACAATCACCAATGACCCCCCAAAAAGGAGGCTGCTCATTCCCCCCAGGTCAGAAGGAGGATGTCCTGCTGGCATGCTGGGCACCAAAGAGCTTTCCCAGCATCTGTGGAGGACTGGTTTTCTCTGGTGAGACATTTGCCCAGGGCTGGAAATTCACTCAGCACCAAGGACGAAGAGCCACAGAAGGGAGCAAGTAGAAAATCATGAACCATTAGAGAAAAATGACAAATCATTAGAATAATAACTAATGCAGTAAGAGGTAATTAATTACCTCTATGCTGTGCTGCCTGGTTATTGATTTAGATGTGTTTTCAGCTTCAGCAGCCCTGACTCCTTCAGGATTTCATCTGTGTTTTTCCATCTTCCCTTTGTCCAAGCCCACCGTGCCGCAGGTCTGTGTGGGACTCGCAGTCTCCTCGACCAAGAACTGGTCCCGTATCTCCGCGGCACAGCCTGTCCTGTGCTGGGCACTGCTGTGTCTGGGCACAGACGTGGCCACGTGTGTTAACATCAGGTTGTAGGGACAGAAAAATCACCCACGACAGAACCCTGGGAACAGCAGCGCGGACGTGGTCACATCCCATCCCTTGCTGGTGCAGTGATGTCAGAAGCACCAGATGTCTTCGTTACTGCCCAATTTAACGGTGCCTAATGAGGTCACTTCCATAAAAGCGGCAATTATTTCCTGGGAGCCATTTGCTAACGTAATTAAGTCTGCTTTTATGCCTGGTTTTAGTGAGTGGCTGAGAGCAGGGCTCTTGTGAAAAGCAAAGCAAGGAGGGACCAGCTCAGCAATCACCACCACGATGTGTCAGTCCACCCAAACCAGGAGATTTTTGGCTTCTCTTTCCCTGAAGGGGTTGGGTTGGCTCTGGCTGGACCCAACAGCAGCCTCTGCATCAGGAGCTGAGTTTCCCCAGTAGCTGCTGGTTTGGGCTGGGGTCGGGGGTCCCTACCAGCTCAGGCTCACCTGTGGTGCCCAGTTGGTACCAGGAGGAGCCCTGCTGGGGGGTGGGACACCACCAAACCTGATGGGTGAAACACAACCACCAGCATCTGCCAGGGCAGAGCAGCCGTAGAAGCAACAGCTCCAGCCCTTCCTGCTCCAGTGCAGCTTTAATTAAAAAATAAACTGTCAGACGCCATAAAACATTAAAACTTCAATGCCTTTACCATCCATCTGCAAGTCTTCTGCGCAAGGCTGATGAGTCAGAGCGGCTGCCGCTCCCTGCCTGTCCTCGGAAGGCTCCATGTCCCCACGCAGGAGCCCAGGTCCCACTGCTGGCACCTCATGTGGCATGTGGGGGGTGTGCCCACCTCCCAGGGCAGCTGTCAGCAAGAAACAGGGGGACCCAAGCCCCTCCTGCAAGCTCCCAGGAACGCTTCAAGTGCTTTCATTTAATTTTATAAGGATTTTCCAGCTCCCCTATGGATGAGGCAGATGTCACCCAGGTGGGGAGGGGCTTTGGGACCACACAGCAGGGACAGTGCAGGGGGAGCTGCCACAGCACCAGGCAGCAGACAGGACAGCCAGGACTGGCCCCACTGTGTTTTGGGGCTCACAGTGATGAGGACAGCCAGCAGTACCACAGGGGAACTTTTCATCCACCTCATCGTGCTCTTAGTGCTTCGATCCTTCCCCCACACCAGTACCTGGGGTGGTTTATCGCTGCTCTGCGAGGGGAAAGATTTAGACAATTACAGTGCTGCTTCCCTGCCAGGCCACCACTAAATTATTTAATCTCTTCTGAAAAATCAGCCTGGTGTCTGTTGTGGAGGGAAACTCTCCGAGCTCTGCCTGGAGCCTCAGTCTCTCCTTTCCCAGACCTGCTTTGCATTCCTCTGCTTTTTGCCCCTACTGCTCCTGGGGAAGGCGGACATCCCCGTCCAGCACGCTGGGACTGATAAAACTTGCTCAGCTCCCAAGCGTGCTGCTGCTCCTGTGTGATTATTCCTGTTAATTACTTCCTTTGCAGCAGAAGCCAGATGCAAAGCCGCCAGCTCTGAGCACTGCTTGGCTTTTGCCCTTCCATCTGCTGGCTTTGGAGACTCCTCCTGGAGCAGTGGCTCTGCCAGGGGGACAAACAGCAGTGCTGGGAGGCACCTCGCTGCCACGGCCCTGTTCCTGCTGTGCCCGCCCAGCGATGCCCCGAAGCCTCTCCTGCAGCCGCTTCCAAAACGTTATTCCAAAGTATTTCCCTTCCCCAGTGGTTTTCTGGCAGTGACTCTGGGGTCAGGGCAACCTCAGCACAGCCAAGAAAATAGGGCCATGAAACCCCAGACCTAATAGAGTTCCCTCTCCCTCCGGATCGCTTTGCCGAGTGTTTATCGACCAAGAGGAGTGACAGGCTGTGTCAGGGACATCAGCTCCTTCTGTTTCTCCTTCCTTCATCCCAGGCTCGCTTGGCTCCTGCTGATCGCTTTGCCCCAGTTTCCACCTGGGAAAAACCCAGCCCTGATGATGGACAGGGAGGATGATGCTCAGCAGGAGCATCACCGAGTCATTTACTCCCTACTCACTCAGAGCACGGATGCTGTAGCCCACAGGCTGTACCACGGATCTGTTCCAAGAGAAATCAGCCTAATAAGCTTCCTGGTAGGGCTGTGAACAGAAAGAGGATTTTACGCCGCAGGTTGCAGCTTGCCCTGTGCTGAGCTCCTGCTGTAAAGCAGCAGAGCCCACCACAGGTTTGCTCTGGGGAGGCAGAACAGCCCTCAGAGGGCCCTTGCTTTTTTTTCCCCTGCAAGGGATGCCAGACCCAAGGGTGGCAGCCAGGGCTGACATTTGGGGGCAGAAAGGGAAATCCCCCATCCAAAAGCCCCTTCCCAGGGCAGGGGGAGGAGGAGATGCTTCTCCTTCCCACCCCCCACATGGTTTGAGGATGCACCTGAATGGCCACGATGAGGCTCTCTTGCTTTTCATCCACAGTCAGCTTCACAGAACCCTTTTCCAACGGTTTCCAGGGGGAATATTTGTGATTACAGAGTGAAAAATGTGAATACTCTGCAGTATTTTCTGAAAAGTTGCCATCTCTGTGCGCAGCCCTGCCAAAACCCTCGCTCGCAGAAGCGCTCGTGGGAAGTGAGGACACGGTGGGAGCGGATCCATCTCCTGGGTGGGGAGAAGGTGCTTTGTCTCCAGTGGGGAGGGTGGCACCGAGGCTGCTCGCCCCAGCGGGCAGAGGAGCAAGGGACATGCTGGTCTGGGCAGGGGATGGGATGCCCTTGATGCAGGTTGAGCACCACACGGTGACAGCTCCTCGGGGCTCCCGGTCTCCAGCAGACACCAGCACTGAGCTCCAGCAGCACAGATCACCCCCGTGCCCCAGGGAGGTGGCCCAGGTGGCCCTCAGAGCAGGCATTTGCTGGCAGAGTGGCGTTTGGAGGGCTCTCTTCACTCTTTTTTCATCACGGTGCTTTGCACTGTGCTTTACAGTGCGATTTCTGGAAGCAGTAGTGAAGAGCATCTGCCAACAAACACCTTCTGTGGCCACCAGCACTGTGCAGCAGCACTGGAGCCCAGGGCAGCAGCTGAGCACAGACACTACACAGAACTGGGCTGTTTTCAGTGTCTCATCCTTCCCCACTAAGTCCTTGCTGAGCAGGAGAAGGGAAGGAGGAGAGGGGGCGGCCGTGTCTGCAAATCCTGCTCCATCACAGAGCAACATAAATCACCACCAGCCGAGGTCCCTGAGAGCCTGCTTCTGAATTCTCCATCTTTACAGCGCCAGAAAGAATTTAAAAGATGAATTTCACTGCTGGTGTTTGGCACGTCCTCCTTGCACTGCTTAATGCTCATCTCTCCCTGCAGAATGAGCTTTATGCATTCCATGAAGCTTCTCCAAGTTTTCCTGCTGCCTGAAGGGAGAAGTAATCCCCCTAACTCATTACAGCAACCCTTAGGAGGAGCACAAGTACCCCAGAGGAGATGTGAGGTCTTGCTGCCATGGCAAAAACTGAGTGCCACCATGGTACTGATGAGCTCCGAGAGCCATGATGGCCCAGGCTGAGGATCAAGTGCTGTTCAGATGGATGAGGATGCTTCTGCTCTTCAGTGCGATGCTGCATCCCGAGGCCAGTGATGCCAAGGCAGACTCATGGCCAGATGGACACAACACTTTAATCTGCACCGACATCAGCAGCGACACCTGAGCATTTACAGCCCTGTGAAAGGGCAATAAGCCTTTACACCCATAAAAAATCCAGTTTTTCTCAGAGGGTGAATGACTGTCAAAGGGTTCTTGGCAATTGCTCCGTGACAGAAAAAAAAAGCAAAGCCTGGCTACACTGCAGCTGTCTGCCCTGAGCTCCAGAGACTGTCAGCAGGGCCACAGGCTGTCCCATGGGCTCCTTCTGCACAAATTCGTCCCTACCATATGGCTGTGAGCCATCTTAGTGCCTGCTAAATCCCCGTGCAGACCTCCAGCAGGATCCAGAGCAGGTCCTGTGCTGCAGTAAAATGGTGAGTGTAAGTACAGAAAGATTTATTGCAGGGACCCAGCACCAGGGTGCCTCTTGCAAAGGACATTTTTTCTTGTGCCAACTCCAGCCACCAAACCTCCTGCAGAGGATTTTTTTCTTAGCTCATATAGACTTGAACCTGTTTGCAGGACCTGCAGATGTGCTGCTCACAGGTCTCCAGCCTGAGCTCCTCTGAGGGGTTCTGCACGAGGCCACAGCCCCAGAGAGATTTCATGTTCATCCTCAGCTGTGTTACAGCTGCTCCAGACAGACTTTGCTCTCCAAGCATCCAGGTATTGCCTTGGATAGACATGGATAGTTACAGTGGTGAACCCCCTCTGCTGTTTTGGTGCCCGAGATGCTGTCTCCATGCTCCTGCCCAGCTGGCCTGGCTGTGCCAGAGACTGCCAGCAGTGCTTGGTCCTTTAGTCTGGGATCTGCTGGTTAAAACAGCTCCCCAGTGCCCAGGCAAGATGTGTAGAGGAGAAATCAGCTTGGTGGGAGCTGGAGGTGAACACAGAGCTGTAAATCCCACCAGCACAAGAGAAAAGCAGCAGTTTAGAAGTTGAATCATAAAGTCAAAGTTTGTGCTATTTCCCCATAATTTTAAGGGCAAACCCACCAGCAGTGGCCAGAGTGCCAGCCTGGGTCAGACACAGTGGCACCATGTCACCCCATGTCCGTCCCTGCTGCCTGTGCTCTCCCCAGGTCCATCCCGTGTGGATGCTCCCTCCACACTGGTGCTCCCAAGCGAATTGCCATGGAAACAGAGAGCCAAGGCAAGCAAACTCTGCCTTTGAGCAGCCACTGGGGGGGTCTCGCAGGGGATGGGCTGCGTTCATCCCTATTGTCTTGGTCCCAGGGGCTCCAGAAACAGCAGGGACTGGGCAAGGAAACCTCGTCCCAGAGCTCCCTGGCTGTGTTGCCACCTTCCCCGGGGCGCTGAGGGTTAATATCTCTGGGAGCCAGTGGGAGTCTGCAGCGATTTTGGTGTGCACATCAGACTGATGCTGTGTCTCGCCGTGTCTTGCTGCTGTGCTGGTGGGGACCAGCTGCAGGGCAGAGCTGAGGAGCGAAAACTCATTAAACCACGGGGTCTCAACTGCTTGCTCATCCTCAGAAAAAAATTAGTCCCTGCTAATTTGCTCAAACTGTTGCATGGACGTGGGCGTGACTGTATTTAGAGCTGAGGTCTGGTCTCATTTCCCTGTCCAGGTGGCACTCGTGGCTGGCTGAAGTCCCCTGTCCCAGCTGCCCCACGCTCTGCTCCAGCCCACCTTACTGGTGGCTGCAGGAAGCTTGCCCATGGGTCAGCCTTTGCCTTGCTCATCCCAGGCTCATGGCCAGGAGGCAAGGAAAAGCAGTCACCAGATGGGAAACAAGGTGTCTAAATTATTCTTTAATAAATCTCCATGTCCTGGTGCCCAAAACCTCAGCAGGGACCCATCCCACAGGGCACGGGCAGCCAGGCTCTGCCCCCAGGCTCTCCAGCAGCACTTTTCCTTCACTTCAAGGTGCCCCCAAGAGGAACCTTTCCAGAACATCAGTTTCTGTTCAGTCAGGAATTCCTCTGAGATCTGCCTCTCCTTGTCCGTGCAGGTTTCCAGCCTCCTGTCTCTTTAGGGCTCAGACATTCAGCTGGGTTTCATCGCCACTGCAGAGCTAACTTTGCCTTCTAGGTATAAATAATCTTTTACTATATTAATTGCTTTGCACAGAAGGATAAGACATAAATTATAACCCAATGGGTTATAATTGCATGTTCTTAACACGTGTGCCTCGTTACTAATTATCCCCATTCTCCCAAGCAGCTTAAAAAGCAGAAGCATTGAATCATGGCTTCCAGGGGAGTAAAGCTGCTGAGGCAGGAGAGTGAGCTCCTTCTTGCCTCCAAAGTGGGGCAAAATACTCCCACAAATACAAAAATAGCCCTTCCTTCCTCCAAATTAAATTTGTGGAGGCCGGTGCCTGCGGCTCTCCTGCCAGACAGCAGCCCTGAGACTTTCCTCCCATCCTATGGTGCTTCACTCCTGCCTCTTTCCTCTGGCAAAGCAGCTTTTCTTGGGTTTATACCTAAAAAACTCTATCAAAAGCTTTTTGGCTTACCTCTGCTGGGAGGACCGTGGCTTTCCAGTGAGTATCCTTTGATACTGGGTAGGTAATCACCCGATCTGCAGTAAAGAAAGAGGCAAAAGATGTCATTGCCATAGCTAAGAAGTGTCCCATAAGCTGACCTGCCATCTACACTTGGTTCACTCCAGGAATTAGCTAATAAAGTACTGTGCTTCACATCCTCAGCCTGGGCAATAGCACCAGACATCACCGTAGGTTTCATGGTCACCATAGCCCAGCTAACACCAGCAGACATCTGGTACCAGCAGGGATGGTCTCAGGGTGCCAAAGGTGTATACAACTCCAGACTTCAAAGCTCAAGAGCTTCCAAGTCCAGCCTGTTGTTTCTGCTTACAGAAAGTGTCTTATATCTCAGACCATGCAGGGATGGCCGTGTCACAAGAGGACACATTTGTATCTGCCATGGGCAGCATGTCCTGGGCTACAGGGACCCAGAGTAACACTGTGGAGCTCCGTGAAGCCACACTGCATTTACTCAGCTATAAAATAAACCAGGATCTTGTCCTTAGGATAACTCTTCATTGCCTTTCTCAGCTATCTTCCCCCACACAGCCTCCTCCTGCTCCCAAAAGTATTTATTCCCTCCTAGGAGAGCCCGTAGTCAGCACACCCCAAAGCCCTTGGGCTCCAGCCCCCCCCCCCCCAGTTCTAGGCTGGTTCCCTCGCAGCATAAATAACACCTGGAAGCTTTTTGGGACAAATTTCCAACCTCAAGACACCTGAAGGCACAGACTGCTCTATCAGGTGATGACGTTCAGAGGGCAGAAGCAGACTTGGCTGTGCACGCTGAGCCCGGGTTTTACAGTCCTGTACCCAAGGGTTAGGCTGAGACTAAAGGCTCACAGAGAAAGGGAGGAGCTCTGTGGGGTTCAGGGAGAATCGAGGGGTGAAAGGCAGGGAGAAGACTGCGGGGTCAGGGTGTTGTGCTTCCCAAAGCCACACTGCCATGGTGCATGCCTGAGCTCTATCCAGGGACTTCCAAACACCCAGCCCGGATCCCACTATAAAAATAGTTGGAAGTGTTAATTGCAGGCAGCGACAATTCAGCAAGCTCCTGCTGAAACCTCAGCTGAACCTGGGAACGAGCAGACAAAACACAATCCTCACACAGCCCGCAGGAAACCTGGGCTTTTTCTGAAAGAGGAGAACAGGGAGCGCGTTGTTCTGCTCTCCCCACGGCAGGACCACAGCCTATTGCAAGGTTGCCTTCCTCTGAACGGCAAATTTCCCCTCCTCTCAGAACTCCTTGACTGCTAACAGCTTCGTCGTGCAGCTTTCCTTGACAGAGCTTATTTTTAAGTACATATTCCATCATTTATGTGACATATCAGGGATGCTTAGACTTTCTGTATGTGGTGGGGCAGGCGCTCGTCCCCTCCTCACTGCGGTGCCCGCTCCTGTTAGCAGCACAGCTCTAATGAGCCTGGAAAAGTTAGCTTTTATTAGCAGCCAAACAGTGAAAACACTCCAGTGACTTGTGAGATCACCTCCCCATGTTGACAGCGCATCTCCACTTCTGCTGAGCCTGGTTGGAGGAAGCTGGGGGATTTTTTTCCCCCTTTTATTTGAGTTTCTGCAGGGGCAAGGAGTTGGGGGAGCAGCCCTGGCCCCGACTCTCTGCCCTGCGTGTGCAGTGCTCCTGCAAGCAGCCTTAAAAACCATGGTATTTTATGTTGCAGATTTTAAGGCACGAGTAAAGCATGCTGAAGCTCGTAAAGAGTTTTCATGGTACCACTGTGATTTCACAGGCAAAATGCTGTAGATGGAGCTGAGGTTTCTCCACCAGCCCTGGTGCAGCTCCCCAGGGGAAAAGGCTGCCCCAGAGGTGGCTGTGTCCCTTGGGGTGACAGTGAGCAGAGCCAGGATCAAACCCAACAGGGACATTGACTCTCCTCCCCTGGCCACAAAGAGGATAAACCCCCCCTGGACATCAGGGTGGCCGCGGGTGCCATGTATGATACCCACAGCTCTCAGCAGCCTCCCCTCCAGATGGGGTTTTGGAGACGCCTGTGTCGTGCCGAGCACATAATTGCCACTTCCAATAATTACACCTTGAATTAAAATAGCTGCTGAGCAGCCTGCAAAGCATTTCATCTTCAGCCCCTCGATACCCCAGTGGGGATAAGCCGTGCAGGTGGGAGCCAGCACGGGGCCGGGAGGCCAATATCCCCTTTGGTGGTAAATGGAGGAGCATCAGCAGATGCCTCATTTGCTGCTTTGAATGTGCATCAAACCCCGGGATCATTTGCCACGGCTGATAAAATTCTCTTTCCATTCTGGGATTTTTATTTTCTTTTTATTTACTGATATTTGAGGAGAAAACAAGGTAAAAAGCAAGTGATGAACTGATGGCAAACAGCTTCCAGGCAGTAAAGCCCTGTGCTGCTTTGGTCCTACCCAACAAAAAATGACATTAGCATACCCAGATTCCTTACAAGTTTGGTAAAAACCTTCAGGATGAGTTGAAGCTTTGTCATTTCACTTGCAGAACTGCCTGAGAAGAGAGGTTAAATAACCTACGAGTGATTTACACTAGCTGAAGGTATCTTGTCAAAACGAGCCCAAATTTTATGTGGCTCTCTCCTCGACAGGAACACGATATGCATTTGTCACAGACTGGTCATTTAACAAAGCAACTATTTCTTTCAGAAAGTGCAGACAAGGTAATTTTTGCTGGCCTCCAGGCAGAATTGCCACTGACATCGGCCGCAGCTCAAGGCTGTGATCTATTGTCCTGATGGACACCCCCAGCAGGCACAGGGGACCTGTTAAATGTGTCTCAGCTGGCCTTGGGCTCCCCTTGCCCAGGACAGCTCAGGGGCTCTGTGCACACCCATCCTATTTCAGCTCCTTTCCCCACCTCTGCCCCCTCTGTGCCTCCAGTCATACCCTTCCCTCCCACCTGCACGTGGCACTGCCTCGTGTTGTGCCATCAAGTCACTGGGCTCTGGTGGCTGTTTGACCTTGGTGGCTGCCAGTCCCTGGGGCAGTGCCAGGGATGGATGGCACCAGCCCCTGCCTGAGGCTGGCACAGAAGAGCATCACCTGAGCTGACACTGCTTTTAGGGATATGGTCCAGGTGATACCCAGGCTCCAAAAATCATGGCTGTGAAGGAGATGTCTGGAGAGTGGAGCTGGGGTGAGAACAGCACAGGAGCAGTTGATTTGGTGCCTGTGCAAACTGAAGCAGTATTTTATCGTGGTTTCTTCATTCTGAATCACCGCTTTTTTAGGAGTGGTGTTTGCAGGTGTGGAAGTGGGGAAGTGAAACTGGTCACTTGCAGCAAAGCAGAAGCTCCTGCAAAGCCCCAAGTGAGCAGTGAGCCCTGGGAGGGCTGAGCAGGGTCTGTGCCTCTGGCTGCTGCCCATGGATGTGCCAGCACACGGCGTGGGGTCCTGGTTACCCCCAGCCCCAGTGCTGCCCCAGCAGGTCCCAGGCTGCTCCCCCACTGCTCCCAGGGTGCAGGGGCAGGAGGGGACCTGTGGGGTGCTGCTGGCACCCTGTGGAGCCAGAACCTCCCCTGCTTGGGATGCTCAGGATGGTCCTTGCAGCAAGAAAACTTCCATTCTTTGTCTCTTCCAAGGAAAACTGATTGATTAGGCTTTGCTAAGGGGCGCTCTGGGTAGTGGGCTCATGTTTCCTCCCTCACAGGGTGGAATCTCGTTTTGCCTGGAAGTGGGCAGATTTGCTGTGATAGCAGGGATCAGGGGACTCAGTTCAGGAGCAAATGACCCCGGGTGCGGGGCGTGCAGTGAGGAGGGGGTGGGTGTGCAGCTGAGCTCAGCAGCTTCACCCATTGATTTATTTTGCTGGTGAGATGTAAAATATTTGCATTTAGGTTGAATTGAAGGGCTGATTATCACATCCTTGGGTGAGAGGTGATGGGAGCTCCTGCTTATCCACCTCTTCATCAAAGGGAGCTTCAGAGAACAGTCCTGGAGATGCTGCAGTGGCACTGGAGTTACGCTCCAGATTGCAAACTACCAGTGGGCAGAAACATTTCCCTTGAGATAAGATAGAGGAAAGGCCTAATTCCCCCCAAAGAGCAGTGCCCAGTGTGATGCCTGGGCTTGGTAGAGGCACAAGGAAGACAAAAGCAGCCACTGCTGGCACTGGGACAGGACCTGTCCTCTCTGGCAGCCGAGGCACAAAACCAGCACCTCCATTTCCCCCACTGCTGCTTCCCATTGATCGCCCAGGAATCTGAGGGCTAACCATTTTCTGCCCCCTTTTAAACAACTATTAATAATTTCTCCCTTTTTCTGAGCAATGAAGAGCTGGGGAGAGCACACCAAAGGGGGAGCTCTGCCATCCCGCCACCCTCCAGCAAACACCAGCAGCGAGACATTTTACGGAAAGGAGGAATTTTTTGCCCCCCGACGCTGCTGGTGGGAAATGCCAGGGGCAGGCAGGTACCAGAGCTGCCTGGGGCTTCCTTCATCAACCTCACATCCCAACGAGACCCCTGAGAACCACAGCTTTCCCCGCATTGGGCTTCCACTCCCCCAAGTGTTGGATGGACTGGCCTCATTCAGCCCTCACGTGCCTTTCTGGCATGACCCGTGTGTTAGCTGGGATACAGGGAACGTTGGGCCATGCTTTTTGGGAGCAATGGGTCAAGGGAGCAGCATGGAGCAGACACCATCATTATCCCAGCACTCGCCGTGGCAGCAGCTCGGGGATAAAGCCAGCAGCTTTCCAAGGGCACTATTACTCACCGCTCTCGCAGAGACCTTTATAATTCATCTATTGTGAGGGCAGGATTTCTTGGGAGTGAGTTCCATTAAGCTGCATGTGAGGGTTAATTAATTTTTAATGTTAACAAGCTTTTCTTTGTATGGCATGGCGGTTCATCAAGTTCTGGAGGGGAGAAAAGAGCCCACCTCCCCACAGCAGCGCTCGGCGCTTTGCTGGGGCCGTCCTTCAGCAATTATATATGTGAACGTAATTTTCTCTGCTTTAGAGCTCTACCCTGTAATCTAGGGGAAGTGACATTTTCCACTGCACAATATGGGTTAGGCTTTCGTTCTGATGCTGCTGCCTTTGCCAATAGATTTTTTTTCCCAGTGGCATATGGCACGCAATGTTACATCTGCTCCCATTTCCAAGAGATCCTCTACCCTTTGTTGAATTTTTACAAATGCTATCAGTCTAAATAATCCAGAAGGCTGCTATGGCAACAAAATGAGAACTCAGTTTCTCTCTCTTCTCTTTCTTTTTTTTTTTTTTTTTTGCCTTATTTTAACCCTGGAGTACAAGGGAGAAGGATGCTGGCTGTGTCTTCCAGCTGGCAACGATGGTGTTGATGCCTTGGAATGGGATTTGGGTCCCCACCACCCTCCCATGTCTGTCGGTGTTGTCCTACGTGGAGGAAAGAGCAGAGCAAAACACTCAAATGATCCCTTTGTATGGGCTGTGTCACACTGGTTTTGGAGCTGGTTGAGACCTTTTAGCACTGAACATGCTTGAGTGGGTAACTGAAAAGCTGCTCATTGCTGGCTGCAGAAAATCCCTTTATCCCACGCAGGCACCCTGCACTGTCCCACTGCAGGGGGACACAGCAAGCACCTGGGCCAGCACAGGAGCAGCTCCCACCTATTCAGGGCAGACCTGAATTCTGCAGACATAATAACTCCTCTCCAAGAGTCCACTAGCAATCTCTGAGACTGAAACCCCTTTGGACAGCTTTCCCTCTCCTGCTCCCCTGGATGCCCTAATTGCCTTGTTAACCAAACTGTCCCCTGTTCACAGCACTGCCCTCACAGCCTTGAAATCTGTTTTGATCATTTTTATCCCCATTTCAGCGCTGCTTCCAGGGAAAGGCTTTTTCTATCAGCAGCGACAGGAGCACGGTCCTTCATCTAATCCTCCTGGACTGAAGGCATGTATGGCATGCAAAAACTTGTTCCAGGAGTTTGAATGTGGAGCTGCTCTGTGTCATCTGGAGATGAAAATTAGAGAATGAATGAAAGCCACAATTTTGGCTTGAATTAGCCAGTGGCTCATGGAGGAATTAAAAATCAGTGGGGTGCAGAGCAGATAAGGTCTGGAAGGGACTTTTCAAGACTGTCTCCATTCACTAAAAGCTCCTTCCAGGTCATGGCCTCCTCAGATCTCAGACACACAAATTCTCTTAATTTCTGCAAGGAAAAGCAGCCAGAACTACAGTTCCCCGTTAGCCAGGCCCCCGTTTTGAGCTGTCACCACCTATTCATGGGAGTGGTTTTTAAGGAGACTCCTAACACTGTGTCCCAAAAACATCTTTTGAGAGTTTGCCCTTATCCATGGGGGGGAAAAATCTTTTGAAAAGCCCACTGTGAAAGAAACCCCCAGCACACCTCAGGGGGCAAGGGCCAGCTCTGGCAGTGAAACAGCTGAAGTAGGGCATAAATAAATCAGATATAAATATGCTTTAATAAAGTGACTAAAATGATCCATCCTGATCTGAGTCAATCTGTGCTTTCCCCCATGGGCTCCCCTCCACTGTGCATGCACCCAGGGAAAAAGAGGAAGGAGAAAGTACAGCATTCCTGGGTTAAATATTTACTGCCGATGCTGTTAATGACTATTTTTAAATCCGTGTTTGCATTTCTCATGGACACAGGAAAACAAGCCTGGAATGATGAGTTAGGGATAAGATTTGCCTTTGCTGGGAATTGAGGGGTGCCCACCTACAGCATGGCTGGGGGGCTGCTGGGGTCTCGTCCCATGCCTCCATGTCCCCACGCACACCAGCAGGGAAATCCCTCTCCATCACAGCCACAAAGCATGGCCTGGGACACGTTTCCTTACTTTTTGGTAATATTCTTTGACGTGAGGTGGTCAGCCTGAGGCAGAGGGATGCTTGGGATGGGTACACGGGCACTGCTGATTATGGCTCGAAATGAAATTTGTTAGCAAACCATTTCTAATTGCTGGTGCTTTCAGGCGCCAGCTGTCCCCCACACACCATGCCAGGATTTGCCAGCAGCCGGCTGGCAGCCAAGGACAGAGAGTGGCATTCCCCAGCACAGCCCCTCTGCCTGCAGCTCCACCCCAGCCCTGACCCACGGGAAGAGGATGGGTTTGCAAGGGGGTTGTGATCCCCCACTATCGGGCACTGAATGTTTCTGAGCCTCTTTGAAACCTGCACGCTTCCTCAGGAGAGTCCTCAGCCATAAGAAACCTGTCAGACCTTTCTGGTACAAAGGTACAAAGTTAATAAAAATTCTCTATAAAATCAGACACAAGGCATTGCAGTTTTATTAAGATTTAAACTGTGGAGCCTGTTTTATTACCATCCTTTATAAATTACTCGCCCAAACCTCTTTGTTAGGTCTATAACTAAAAGACAGCCCACATCCAAATTTATTGTGTTTCAAAGACAATGAATTACCTGGTCTGTGGGAGGGGGTGGCTCAAAGGTAACACCTAGATCCAAGTGAGCACCTCCCAGGGGAGCAATGGCATTGCCCAGAAGCTGGTTTGGGGGACGTGGTGCTCTTGAAGTGACATCCATTTTCCTGATGGAAATGGGCTTCTGTGCATGGGTGGACCATGATTTTACACCTCAGTAATCTGGGAGTGGAAGACACTCAGTACAGACTGAATATGTGTGATTTATTTACAACAGCCCCAGTGGGTTCTAGACAGTGAGGGAAACGTGTCTTTGGCCACGTGTGGGGCAAAAGCTGCTGGAAACGGGGCAGGAGCTGCTGCAGACGACGTGCTCTGCCCAGAAGGGACAATAATGAATCATTTTTGTCACCAAAACTCATTTTTTCTTGGAGGTTACAGTGCAATCTAATTGCAGGCCTTTTTCCCTCCAACAAGGTGCAGCTGATGGATAGAGACATGGCAGCAGAGCTCCTGGCTGGACCCAGGCTTTCCAGTCATCTCCTCACAGGGGTATTTTTTCTGGTGGGATTTGGGTTGACCTCACACTTGGTGTGAGCTGGGAGGGCCAGGGTGGGGGTCCTCCCTCCCCAGTGACACCCAGAGGGGTTTGGGGAAGAAAAGTGGCTCTCTTAAAGGCCTCCTAAGCCTTGTTTTTATCGATGCCTTCTGTGAGACTTCAGTCACAAAGCTCTGCTGTGTGCAATGGAAAAAGGCATCAATGCTCAAATCCAGAAGTCCCACAAACTGGAGAGACATGGGGTGGAGCCCTGTCTGATTTCCTCCACCCAAATTCTGCCTCTCTCTGCCAAACTTTCACTCATTGCAAGATCCAAAAATATAACTGTCCTACTGTGAACTTTTCATAAAATGTTCAAAAAACTGCTTGTCATGTGCAAAAGCCAGGCTGATAACACCAGTTCCCTACAAGGACAAAATCGATTGAGTTCTCACAGACTGGGTGCAAACACTGAGTCATCCTCCAGCCTCTGGAGCTGCTCAGGATCCCAGTTAACCACTTGCTTGTTCCCACAGCAGCAGCAAGGGGGGGAAATTCCTGAGTAGCACCTCTGGCACTCCTGTAAATAGGGATTTGAGATGCCACAACATCTTAGTGGCATGGGACATCGTGTCATGTGTCATTGCCAATAACCAGCACGGGAGCAGAAGATGGAGCATGAGAAAGGTCTGTGCTGAGCAGGTGGGAACCCTCTTTGTGTTAAGCACCAGCCTCATCTTGTACTGCAACACCCAAACCATCACACTGCAATGAACTGGTTTCCCTCCAGCCCACCTCTGCCCAGCTCTGCTCACTGCTCATCCTCCCCTTGCACAGACCAGTTGCATCTACCAGCACGCAGAGCTCATCCTTGACCTTCCCATACAGAGCAAAAGCTGGATTTGCTGCAGCCTCACAGTGGGTGCTGTCTTTGGGGCTCGGGCTGATGCGTGAGTTAACAGCAGTCTCTTATCTTGATGGACACCCAATTTTTAAGGATTAATACTTATAAAAAAAAAGAATAAAGAAAAGGAAAGAAGAGCCATTGTGAGCTCAGGGATGAGTGCCAGTGCCAAGGGAGTTTATTCTCTGCCTACAACACTGAAGCACGGAGGGGAAAGCAGCGACTGCTGCCTTGGCTCAGCCTCACACCAGCTGTGTGCGGGCGCCGGGGCTGTAAATGGGGCTGTGCAGCTGCAGCCACAGCTGGAGAGGTGCTCTTCGCAAGAGAACGTGGGGAAAAGACAACATTTATAACTGAGAAGTGATCATACATACAGTGCCTATCTGGTATTGGAGGCTTTCTAGAAATAAGGGTGCATCAGGTCTCCATCCACTGAGCATACCCAGCTCACACCAGGTTAGTATTTGCAGTTTAGAACTTTCACATTGCTTGAGTGGTGGTTAAACATCCAGTGCTGTGTGTGCAGTCTTGTTTTTTAACATTGCTTCTGACATGCCAAAGACACTTTCTGTTCTGCACTCCCTGAAAAGGCAGGATTTCTGATCTCTAAAGCTCCCTCATGATAAAAATAGATAGAAAGGAAAAAAAACATGCTGGCTCTGGCACCTCCTGCCCTGTGGGCTCCCAGCTGTGCCCTTCAGGAGCGGCAGGCAGAGGTGGTTCTTGCCTGAGAAGAGGCAACTATCAATGATTTTGAGAAAAAAAACCCAACAAAATCCAATAAAATCCTTAATTGTGCAATGTTTGCTCAGAACAACTTCTTTGATGCTTGGTTGCAGGTACCATCACGGATAACACCCTCAGGACTGAGCCTGTCTGGCTCTGTGTCAAACTGGGGACACTCGGTGAGCGGGGCACCCAGTCCCTTGGGTTTGTTCTGCTAAAATCAGAGGCAACTTCACGTACAAAGGAGCCAGTGAGCATCCAGCCTCCCCCAGCACCACTGCAGTCAGAAACCACCCTTCATACAACTACTCCAAGCTATAAATCCTACCACCATCTTCCCCTCCATGTATAGGGCTGCAAACAGGTGTCGTTCCCAGGGGCAGCAGTGCCTGTACAAGCACAAACCATAATTACCATCCCAGAGATGTATCACAGGCTCAGGAGACACAACTGAAAAACATAAACAAATTAGGAAAATACTGATAGCTATAAATAATACTGTTTTCCTGAACCAAGTCATATTTCTGTCGATGTGACCTGGAGGTTTTTCATTTATTGTCTCTGATTTTCTTAAAAAGCAGAAAGGTCAGGGTCCTCTGTCACAGCCATTCAGAGGAGTTATTCTGAAAAACTGAGTCTGTGTTTTTGTGGGAACATGAGGAGGGGAGGATGGGGTGGAGGGGAGCCTGCTCGTTTGGCTTGGGTGTTTTGGGAAATAGGGAAACTTTGCATAATTCGGCAGTGAGGATGTGAAGGGTCTGAACCCCGAGCCCTGAATTAAGGTTGACATATGGGTGGTCCCCATGGTCCTTTAAGAGGAGGGGATGAGTTTGCCTTTTGGCTTTCCTCCAAGGTGTGGCCAACCTTGTAGGGAAAGCCCTTGGGTAAACGAGCCCCAGGTGCCCCCCATTGGGTCAATGAGTGCCAGGTGTCCTGCTTTGGGGATAAAAGCTGGGACCACTTGCAGGAAGGGTGCAGTGTCTGTCTGTGAGGGGGATGTGCTTTGCAGAGTTTCTTGTTGGGGAAGGACCTCCTGACTCTTTATGCAACTGGATCCCGGTCAGGTTTGGCATTTGCAAATGTGGGCTTTGTGGGGGGACAATAAGGGGTTACTTCTATTGTACACGATCAGCCTTTTGACTTGGTTGTCTCCCATGTTTTCTATGGGATACTTTGTGTCTTTGTTTATTCTACCTGTTATTGGTTGTGCTGTGTCATTCCTGAGGTCACTGGGGCTGATGTCTATTATTTGTGATCTGATTTGTTTGTACCCCCAGTGATCCCCCATATACTGACTTTTCTATGTACAATAGACTCTGGTTACTGGATTGTTTTTCTGCTGGCTGTGTCCTTTGCACTAGGCCTAGTGATTGGCAAAACAGGATGAAAAGTGATATATTTCTTGGTAAAATGCTGCTAAGAACAAAGAAGCTTATCAATGTTATGCTCTCTGTGTCCTGAGGACCTTCATGTATTTCAGTCAGACTTCTGAGCCTATGCAAAACCCAACTGATGGCAGAGAGCAGAGATAAAGCCTCTGTGGATTAATGTTGTTAAACTGGGAAAAGGATGGCCATGGGGTCCAGGCCAGGAGGCACGGGCTGGAGGAAGCTTTGTTGGCTTTTGTGCCAAGTAATTTCTGACCTGGGAAACACCAGCCATCTTAAAAGCAAATTTCCAGCTTGTCTAATTGCTTAGTGATGTTGAAAGACTGTCTAAACAATCCCCAGGGACTAGGCTTTGCCTTGACTTTGGAGTAAGGGCTAGCTGGGGTTGGATAGGGCTCTCCTGACCTGGGCTTAGCAGGGTGAGCAGAAGAGCAGAGTCCAGGAGAGATGCTCCCACCATGACCAAGCTGGTGATCTCTCCCTGAAGACATACAATCACAGAATCATCAGAGAATCACAGAATCATTTTGGTTGGAGAAGATCTTTAAGCTCACCCAGTCCAACCATTAACGCAGCACTGCCCAGTCACCACTACCCCATGTCCCTCAGCACCACGTCTACACATCTTTTAAACCTTGTCTTTGGCAGCTGCCTGACTTCAGGGCACTTTTAAAGTGTCATTTGTTTAAATTTGCTGTTTAATCCACCACCCCTGCTGCAGGACTGACGTGACTGGCGTGGTAAAAATGCAGTTCTGGCTTAAAAATAACATCCCCGCAGAGGCCATCATTTTAGGTTCATTTTTTACATAGACTTATGGAAAAGGTCTCGTTTAATCCATTTCTAGATGGAAGTGGGGTTGGATCTCTGTAAACAGTGATGTGGTATCATTAATAATACCTTGTAACTTGCACAGGCTTCTCAGCAGAGTAAAGATCTGCTTGTAGATAAGATGGGGAGTTGATAAAGCAGCATAATTAATAACCTGATGTATTACTGCATGCCCATCCTTCCTGCCAGCCCGCAACAAGCAAACAAACATCAACTGCTAGAGAAAATGACACAGAAATATGGCTCCAGCATTGCTCCAGAAAGCACTAATGTGTTTTTAGAAGTTGTTTGGCCTTTGGGAGTGACTGGGAAGGGCTCTGCTCCCAGAGGAACAGCGCTGCTTCTCTGCTGAGCCTGCCTTACTGCGATGTGGTTGCCTGTTTGATCCTGATGTTAAAGCAGGACCAGGGCTGATGGATGTCTGCTGTGCTTCATGTGTCAGGAAGTGACAATGCAGATTGATTATCCTTAATTTTGAGTCCAGTGTAGCAGATTATTTCAGTCAATTCCCCATCAGTTTCTAGCAGGTCAGCAAAATGTTTTGGCCTTGGGTTTCTCTTAAGTAATGCCTTAATTTTGGGCTCCTGTTAATCAACAGAAATGAGGCTGCATTTCAAGGTAATTAAACCATAATTAAGCACCCGAGCACCGCTGTGGTCCCGCCCGGGATGTGCAGAGGGGCAGGTTACAAAGCCCATGTGTGCAGTGAGCACATCTTGGGGGGGAAAAACCCCCAACACTGAACAACAACGGTCTCCTGGGACAGAAAACAAACACAATTTTTATTTTCTAGCTGTATTAATTATTCAAGAACCAAGAGAGAAGCTGGGAAATATTAACCTAGTTTGGCGAGAGGAAGGATTGCTGGGTTGAGAGGAAGGTGGAAAGGGGTTGTATCACACCCTGGGGTCCCCGAGCTGCACCCCCTGGGGCAGATGGGCACCTGGGCCAGTGGCAAGCACAGCCAAGACTATCTCTCATCTCTTAGGGGAGGTGAAATTGATAGCTAAAATAAATGCCAGGGGATGGATTTTGATTTGTCTCCCTCCATGGAGTCACCTTCTCCCATAGGGTGGATCCCCCGGGTGACCCCCAGTGCCTTACCTGGGCTGGATGTGTCCCTGCCAGTCGGTGCTTGGAGCTGTCACTGCCTTTGCTTTTTAGAGAGGGCTGCAAAGAACCATCCCTCTAAACAAACCCAAGGGGACAGGGGGCTGCTGACGTGGCAGGGAGGTTTGCACCAGGGGGGGATGCTTTCTCCTAAGGGACTGTGGTTTCCTCTGCTCAACAGGCAGACATGATCATTTCATACTTCTGTTGAGAATATTTAAGCCTTTTGACACTATAAAATGTGTTTTCAGAGAAAAGCATCCACGGAGCCCAAAAATATGCTCCTTCCCTTCCCAGTCCCCCAAGCTCAGTGTGCCCAGTAACTCACCCGACGCTGGTGTTAGGTTTAATCTCACCCTTAGTACTTTCCCCATTGCATATTTACAGTTGCGTGGGGCTGGGCTCACAATCTCCTCCTCATTTTCCCCTGCTCCTGCTGGTGAAATCTTTTCCAGGGCTGTGATTTTGAAATAATGTTTGTCAAGAGACTAAAGAACAGCAGGATCAAATTGGTGCCGTTCTCCCGGCAGGCTGCAAGAGGGAGAGGAGAGCGGCAGCCGGCGGAGGCTGCTTGGAAGGGTGGATGAGGGGTGAGGTGTGCCAGCTGCTCCTGCCAGAGCTGAAGTGACAATATTGCAAATTGCAATAGTTTTCTATGGGGTGGTTGGTAATAGCACCCCACAGCTCACCAAGAGAGGTTGGAGGTTCTGGCTGCGGCACTGGTGTGGTCCATCGCACCTTTTTCTGACCCAAAATTGTGCCTGGGAATATTTTCCCACCTGAAGGAGAGCTGAGCTGCCTCTGTTGTGTTGATTTGCAGGTAGCTTAGCCCCAGCTCGTCTTAAACTGCTTGATATCTGAACTAGAAAACTGCAGGAATAAGTGTTTGTGCTGCATTTCTGTTGCAAGTGCCAGAACAACAAATCAAAGAGTTTTTCTGCCCAACAGATCAAGCCCTGGCACCGAGAAAGCTGTTTGCCAGCAGGGCTAGAGGAGGGCATGGTCCTCAGCCAAAAACATCCAAGCACCCAGCAAGGGCCCAGAGCAACATGAGAGCTGCATCTGCCTGTGGAGGCTATCAGGGGGTGCGTCCGTATCGACAGTTTCTATCATAGGTGCAATTACCAGCTTTATACAAAGCATTTTCTTGACAAAGAGGCACTTTATTTTAGCTGCAGGTATGAGTAAGAGCAGTGATGTGATCGCCTGCAACACAGGACATCAAACAAGGAGGCAGCGAGTGTAATGAGACCTTGGGCGAGGAACAAAATTTGATTTTGAAGGATGAAGCTCCAGGGGATGCCGAGTTTCTGATACAAAACACTTGCCTATGCCCGGGAGTAAAGCCTGAATCCATGAGCTCTGCCTGCTGGGGAAGGGAGAGGGAGATGAAGGTAAAAGCTTGCTCTGATTTCATTAGGGAGGGAAAAAGAAGAGGGGAGCAAGGCTCTGCACCCAACCCAGCCATGGCCTGCTGGCTCTGGGGACAACTGGGGACCAGCCTGCCACCGCAGAGCCAGGGCTCTTCACAGGGGATCAACTACCTCGAGGTGAAAAAGAAACCTCCTGGGCTGGCAAACCGTGTGAGTGTGCAGAGCAAAAGGCTACGCTGAGCACGGCAGCGAGAGCAGGTCTGTGTTAATAAACACTGCCGCGCTGGGATGATGCTCTGCCCTTCCCATGAGCAGAAATGAGTCGAGTCCCCTGTACTAAATGGCATTTTGGCACTTAGCAACGAATGACGGATTTCACTCAGCCACCTCCCTCCTCCCCTCCCTAATGAGCCCGAAGCAGTCCGTGAACAACGCTGGATCTGTAATTTGATAAGAAGTGTGCGAGAAGAACAGATATTTTTTTCTTGGCAGGCTGCTTCAGTCAGTTCAGCATTTCAAGCGATCGGTTTCAGTGCTGTTATCAGTGCACCAGAGCACTCTTTGCAGCCCTTGTGATGCTTCACCGAGTCTGTCCGAATGCCTTGCTTGACTTTCTGGGCTTTTTCCCCTGTTATAATCTCCTCCTGGCATCCCACAGAGCAACTCCTTCCCCTTGGCCAGGTTTACACCAGCCCTGTGTTAATACATCTTGGTTCCAGCTATATGTATACACCATATATACACAGCTCTGCCTCTCACTGCAGAGAAACAGGAGGTGAAAAGTGCTAGTCTGTACTTAAATACAGGGGAGGGGGGAAGGAAACATCCAGGAGGAGATGACACTTAAGGCTCTTGTCACTCAGCAGTTACTGACAAGACTAATTTGTTCCTAAATGCTGTAATAAAATGATTCCCAGAATAGTGCAGCTGTATGATTACTGGGAAAGTAATAATTACATCTTCTTTATTAGTTTTCATATATATATGTGCGTGGATGTGTGTGTAATGTTAAATATTGTTGAAGTAGGAAGGTAAAGCACCTAGAAATCTTGAAAACAATTGTCAGGCCCCAGCTCTGCTGCTGTCGTCATCGGGAACTGGATCCAGCTCTAAACAATCCGTCCTGCAGCGCTGCTCCTCGTCAGATCTCCAAGTGCTTTACAAACACTGACACATCTGTCCTTAGAAACTCTCTCACAGAGCAAGGTGGGTATTTTGTGTTACCATTGCACGGGCATGGGAGATGTTACCTGTTACGAGCCCCTCATCTAATTTTCTGTGACTTGTCGAGTACCCGTGCGATTCAAGTCTCCATAGAAACATCTGTCAGTGTATAAACGTTTACCCACAAAAAAATAAATTGGTGATAGATGCCTTGTGGACCTCATTTCTCCTGCCAAACTGATTAAAATAGTACTGAGGGGAGAAAAAAAAAAAAAAAGACAAGAAAAAGCTTTTCTATTCTTCTCCAAACAATTTAATCTTACCAGCTGTCATATAACGCTGGTTGCCCCAGGCTGCTTTTGGGTACCAGAGCTCTTCTGCTTCCCTTCTGACCTCTCATTTTTCATAGTGTCTCCTCAGAGATCCCTCTTGTTTGTGTAGTGTTGCTTTAGAGGGAAATGATGTGCCAGCTATTAATACCAAATCACTGTTCATTCCAGAAAAAACACATCTCCTCCATGACGACGACGGATCCACGGGCTATTGCAGAATTGGGTGGCTGGGACGGGTTGGAAACCTGACGCAAAGCCTGAGCTGGTTTAACGATTCAACAGCTTATTTTCAGCTTTGGTCTCTTCAAAGCAGAGGGCAGGCTGGGCTGCCAAACACCAAAGCCAGATAAGCACCTTTGCCGTGGAAGGCAGTAATGCCATCAAAGGCTTTGGGGATCCCGGTCCGTGGTTGAGCTCAGGGTTCAGTTGTGGGTTATGCCAGCTCTTATGCTTCAGAGGATATAATGGTTTTCAGGAGGGCCGGAGAGCAGCCGACATGGTGCAGGCATAGGTGGTCCCTGTACGTGGGGTGCTGTGCAGCACTGGCAGGTGTCCAGGCCAGGCAGCGGGTGACGATGCCAAGCACAACACAGCAGTTCCTACATCCTTCTGCCTTTGGGGTTTGCCATGGTACCAGGAACTCCTGGAGGAGTTTGATATTCCCTTACCTATAACAAAGTTATGGTTTGATCCAGTTAAGAATAAGTTTTGCTGTAAACTTCAGGGATTCATCATCCCTCTCCTTGTTTACGAGACAGATTTTTTGGTATGTTTTTAAGCTGAACCATTTATCCTCCTGGTTGGGGTCAGAAACGCTGGGCTTCACCCCTAGCAGTGCCACCGAGGCACGGCACAGAGTCAGCTCTTGGGATGCTAAAATGAAAGGAAAGCCAGCAGGGATGAAGCCCAGCCCTGCTGGGTGAGGCTGCCCCACGTGAGGACACTCAGCTTTCGCAGGATCTCTGGAAGGGTTGGAGGTACATCTCATTTGCAGCTAAGAGTTTGCCACAAAATAATAGGTTTTGCTCCTAAAAATTTTTTTCCTGTCACTTTACCAAAGCTTTGCCTTCCACAGCTCCTTGCTCTATCCCACATCCCTCACTGCCAGCAGATAAATCCTCCTGTAACTCTGTCTCTAAGCCAGCTCCTGCAGCCTCCCCAGGCTCCTGCAAAGGACAGGTCCCCCTGTGCCATGCTGTGCCGTGCCATGCCATACTGTGCCAGGGGTCTCTACTGTGTCCAACTTGCACACTCAATGTGGAGGGGGAGATCCTGAAGTTATTTGCAAGGAATGGACCTCTGTGTGACTCTGCAGAGACCCCCAGACCCCAATTTAGGTACTTAAAAGTAGAGAGTACAAAACCCCCAAGCCACGTAATACCTAAACAGTATATAAGGAAACAAATATTTCATTTAAAAAAAAACAAAACAAAACAACTCTTAATTATAACAGTCTCATAGTGAGACAATAAGTTATTTGATCAACATTTTCAGGCTCACTGCAGGACTAAACTATTAAACCAAAAGAAAATAAACCCAAATGAAATAAGAGTCTTGAGCAGGGTTTTTTTTCCCTGACCTAGAATACATGATACCTCAAAATAAATGACATAACACTACATGACTTATTGTTCTTTAAAAAATCATTAAGTCAACAACTGTTAGTGCTGCCTCCTGGGAGCAAACTTGGGAATGCCATTAATATTAAAGTCCAGGACATCTTTCAGTGTAAATGCCATCTTTTTCCAACTCTCTTTATTTGCAGGTTGGAAATAATTTCTGCAGTCGATACGTAATTGAGCCACGCTTGTAGAAAAGTGAAAAATATCTCCTGGTTTATGAGTGTCACATTCTCCACTGGAGAGATGTGCTGAAATAAAGAATATTTAACTTTGAAGAAAAATTAAATTCTATTCACTGGGCCCCACAGGCACTTTTAAAGAAATCAGGGTACCAATAGTTGTAATTTAGAGCCCCTTATATGCCTAATACAAAGCAAGGGAAAATAAGGCGTGCTCAAGTCTGCTCAATGCCTCGAGAAAATGTACTTTAAATTATTCAGAGGTAGTTTGTCTCACACGTGGTATGCACAAAGCCCCTGTGTTAACCCCCAGCTCTCAGGAGCTAAAGGCAGGGGAAGGCAGCTGTAGGAAGGAGGGGAGCTGTGAGCCCACCTTGGCTGCTGCTGGCGAGGTGTTTTGGCTCTGCCTTGCTGTGGCGTGGGGCAAAACCCCCCTGCCCTCTGTGGGATGCTGTGCTGGGATTCCCTGTCTATCAGAGCTTGGTTTTGGAAGAGTGGCTCCTTCAGTAGCAGCCAAGCGCGAATGACTTAGAGCTTAGAGCATGCACAGTGGTAAAAATCCTTCTCTTTTTCCCTTTTTCCCTGGAAAATCACAGACTGTAGCCTGGGGGGCAGTACTGCACGCTGGCCTGTGGGACTCTGGCATGAGACCATCGGTCTCTCAGCTGGAGCTGTGCTTATTTCCCTTTCCTGATGGGGAAGTATTTGCTAGCGCTGCGCATGGAGAAAGCTCTGGAAGTGTTGGCATGAGGCCCTGGGGTGCAAAGCCTGGCAGCTTTGATGGAGGAGTGCAAGCAAAGGAAAAAAAAAACAACCACCTAGTTAAGGAGCCAGTTGTGGGCACAGCATGGCTCAGGGCTCTGCTCAGCACCTATGAATGCCAACAAGAATTTTATCTTTATTTTTAATATGTTCAAACCCAGGGCCATTATGAAGCCTCTTCCTTACAAGATTTGGTTCTGAATTTACCCTGGCAGCCCCTTATTATATAGCATAGTGTATATATAGGTGGCTAAACCTGCCTTTTCCATGGAGTGTAGGATAACGTTGAAGCATTGTAGCCTGTGATAGATTATGGACAGGGCAAAATCTCTCATGTGGCCAATGAAGATAGTCCCTCATCAATTCCTTTCAGGAGCCAGCAAGCAATGGGTGTGAGCAGCATCCCATCACTGCTTTCCAAGGACACGGCCTCTGGCAGTCCCTGAGGCTGTCCCCATGCAGGGACACCATCCACACTGTCCTAGAAGGAGGGCACGTGTGTGGCATCCCAAGCAAAGTGATAGCCTGGAAAATACAGCACATGAACACCCACAATTAGTATGTGGCTTTTAGTTGCAGAAATGACCAAAATATTCAGAAAAATTTATTTAAATAAAAAAGAGATCAGATGCCTGATTTTATTTTAAAAAGGCTGAGGTTCCTCCCTTACATTTTCCAGGTAGTTCAGGAGCAGCTGGATTTGGAGCTGGTTTGGGCTGGCTTTCCATTTTTATTTTTCCCATTGCTACTTTATGAGGATGCCTTTGAGATGTCTGCTGGGGCTGTTCAGGTTATCCACCCAGCATTTACCACTAAGTTTGAAGATGCAGATGGGATGAAAGTTGGTTTTATAAACAAGGTGGCCTCTAAAAGAGGCTGAGGGTAAAGATGAGGCAGGGAATATTTTGACATTTTATGCAAAATGTGCTACAAATGAAAATCTCACCCTTGCAGAGGAATACGGAGACTCCTTGGTATCACCAAACCTTTCCTGGGCTGGATGCTGGTGGGGACATGTGTGTCTCTGCTGCTGTGCCCCCCTGCATCGCAGGCACAGGCACTAACTAACTTGTTATTTAGAGGCTGAGAAGACACTAATAAATATTCTGCTCCCAATGAAATCAATTTAATTGGCTTGCCTCGGATAGGAATAACGGTATGCTCCATCTCCTCTCTGGGCATTTTTCAGACTATGTACAGGAGCTGTAAAACCAGTTTTTATGCTCTTCCTTTGAGGAAATAATGAAATGAAATCCCCGACGTCCGACGTACCAGGCATTATAATTCATTGGTGAAACGAGAACGTGTGTTTGGGGGACAGCTCAGGACAGAAGGCAGGTTTTATTTATTGGGCTTGGGGGTTTTTTTTGCTACTGCACTTTATTTCATTATGTAACCTCTCATACTATATTCAGCATTAATTAATGGGGTATTATTTGAAGCTTATAATGTAAAAGCAGTGAAGTGCGTACTGGATGAGTGGTTTATGTGTGTGCACAATTACTTTGCTGAATCTGTTTTATCCTCTTTGCAGTACCTTTTTTTTTTTTTATATATCCCAATGTTTTAAATAACATTTTTATTAGTGTGTTTAGGATTTAAGTAGGTAAACTCTTCTGAATGATGCTTTCTGGGGATCTCTGGCATTTAAAAAATTAAAGCAGTAAAATTAAAGCTGGCTTAACCCTCCGAGCTCTTTAGCGTGCATTACGTGACTCGGATGCCAAATTTGAGGCTCTCTGTGTCCTCTTCGGTCCCACAGCCAAAGTAGCTGGAAGAATTTGGATGAATTATGGGAGGGATAGATCAGAGATCTTGGGATCTCTCAAACTGGCCAAGGCAGAGTGAAATGGTCTCATGATGAATGAAGAGAACCAGCGCTCTCAGGTTGATGGGCTCACGAAATTAACCCTTAAAACCACTTCAGCCCATATTGGTGAGTGGGGTGCAGGCAGCCTCTCTCCCCTCCTGCCCAGCCAGCTGCAGCCAGGGGACAAGTGCTACCCAAGGGCCCTGCTCGCTCCGTTAAACACTAAACTGCTGTAATGAAGTGTGATGGCAGTGATAAATCCTGCCATTAGCTCCTGCCTTTGGGACATGAGCGTTGGGCCGGCTGCAGAGAAGGGCTGGGACCCCCTTCCAGCCCTGCTGCCAGAGAGAGGGACAGGCAGAGCAAAGCCCCCCCAGAGTCCCTGTCCCAAGCAATTAATTTCCAATCGAGCTGTGCTGTGCATTCTGTACAGCATTTCAACGTGCCTGTTTATTTCTGCTCCCCTCACTGCCAGATGCTTCTCCCATTGTATTTTACATCATCCTTCAGCTTGTAAAAGCTTTCTGGAATAAGGTTTGCTCTTGCTTTACATGTTACTGGGGTTTTTTTACTGTTTTACAGCATCTGCCATAATATGTGTCTGCTCTTACAGCTTTGGAAATTACTGTATATTAATAACATGTTCTGGATTTCTTGCATCTTCATCCGTACAGATTAGAGATGCCACAGTTCAGTGGAGACAGAGTAATTTTAAAGAAAAAAAAAAAAAAAAAAAAGATGGGAAATATTATGAATGCAGGATCTTAAAACTGAAATTATTTTTATGGTGTATATTATTTTATCTCCATGAAATAGATAAACACAGAAAACCATGGCCTTCTAATTGGGGGTAGCCAAACAACTCGTGTACTTGGACAGAAACATGACTGAAGCCTGGGAGAGATGGACATGTTTTAGGCATCTGCCTAATGATCCCAGCAGTGGGATTCAAGTGGCAGTCGTGGTACAAGGCAGGTATTGGCCAGTTTGGTCAGATGGGGACAATGTGACTCTCGGAGACCGAGATAGCAGTGGGGTTGTGCACTCAGCCTCTTCTACACCTCACAGGGCTTTGTCTCTGTTGTGGGGAAGACAAACAAACATCTGAAAAGCCACTGAATCTGTTTAAAGACCCAGATTGGCAAAGACTGTAAGCTTATGAGATGCTTCATCCCTGGTCATTGAGCTCTTAAGCCACTTTGGAGATGTATTTATCAATAAGCACTGCCACAAATCCCACAGAGTACAGGAGATGGGATTCATGGCTGTACAGGTAAGCACATGCTTAAGTGCTTTGCTGAACAAGATACACAGAGGCTTGAATAGATGGTGCACCTCTGATGATAAGAGCAGGATCAGGCCCTCTGTTTATATTGACTAATCTGACTTTAAATTGTGGCAAAAAAACCTACTTATATTATACCTAAAAGCTCTCCTGTTTCCATCAGGTTTTTTCAGCTGTAGCCACAAATCCAAAAGGATGTCTGGAGTTTGTAGGCTGAATGTTTGCCTATTAAAAATACACATCTACAAGAAAAGCACATTTGTGGGTTGTCTGGCTCAGAACAGGAGGAACAAGCACCCATTCCCAGGATTTTGAGTGATGGAGCCCAGTGCTGTGCCTAGGGTACAACCAGGAGCCCCTGTCTTGGGGACATGGGTTGTGGCACTGACCCCACCTATGGGGACTTGAGCTCAGACTCCACCAGAGAGTGGAGCACCAATGGGTGCTACACTGGGTGCATGAAAATGAAAGGCAGAATCTGGTCTACTGTGTAAGTGGAGGATTTTCTTTCTTTCCATATAAATCATCTGAATTTCCGTGCTTTCTGCCCATCCATGATACAATGCCTTGAAGACAGGAAAAGAAAAAATGATGGATGAATGTGGTTGCAGAGGACAAATGTCAGACTGGGAAGTTTTGATAGATACTGAAAGCCCATCTAGGTTTTCAGCCAACTATAAATTCATTTTGTAGCAGACAGATCATTAGAGGATGAGAAAGGAACAAAAAAAAAGCCCCAACCCCTTTTCTAGCACGGATAGGGGACTTTTTCACATCACTTGGAGACTCTTGGGTATGTTACAGGATGTTTCTTATGGTCACTGAGATTTTCAATGTATGCAATGTGGGGAATATATGTTTCCCATAGCAAACACATGCAGCACAGCAGCTAAAACCCATTAATCCTTATTTAATCTCCTAACCGTATTGTCAAATCTTATTGCAGTGCTAATAACTGTTAACATTTTACTTTACATTGGGCCCTTCCTGCACCCTGTGGTTGGTGGAGCCACATTTAGCATCGTGTCAGCTGAGCTAAAGGGAAAACCATGCTCTGGCAGTGCTGAGGAGCTGCTGAAGGATGCTCTTTGTCTGGGGTCTCACCACTTTGCACGCCCAGAACGGGACCAGCCAGATGCCAGAAGGCAGAGGAGATAGTCAAGGCCATGAACATTGGTTCAACTCCTTATTTTCTCACAGACTATGTGGCCATTGGCAGGTCACACACACCTCTAAAGCTGGAATAATCCTTCAGATCCACAGATCCCATTGCTCTATGCCAAGCCATGAGCTGCTGCTATGCCCCAGTGCACTGACCAAAGAGCTCAGCCATGTTCTTCCAGCAGCATGCCTTGATCTTCCTGTGTTTGGAGATCAGCAATGCCTTTAAATAATTCACTGTCAGTTGATTAACAAATATACTACCCCCAGCCAGACGTAGCACTGAGCCTACTCCAAATCCATAGTGTCTCAATCAAAACACTATGATACAGCATTTATCCTCCCCTTGTTTATTATTTCTGAGTTGTCTTTCACCATATATCTCATTTAGGGCAAACCAAGTCACAGCTAGATTAGATTATAGCAAGGAAATAGGATTATTTTAAGTAGATAATATAAAACATGTCTATGGAAACTCCATGGTAATTGCATTATCTTTGGTACATTGTGAAAGAATTATCTGTATTGTATTAGGTGGTGGAAACATGCCAAAATGTTATTTAAAATGTGAGTGGGTTATAACGACAAGTTAGTTGTTGGTCACAAATAAATTAAAAGGCAGGAGATGCTTGTGTTCATCATTTCTGACTTTCATTTTGCTCCCCCGCTCCCAAGGCTGTGGCTGTGGAGAGCAACTGCACATCAACGGCTTAAACACAGAGGTGAAGCTCTTGTGATCATATCTGCCATCAGGGAATCCTTGCAAGTCCAGTCCTTCCTGCTTGGAAAATGTCAGGGACGGCTCTAAAGAGCACAGAGAGCAAGCGCCAGCAATGCTACTCGTAATCAATGTTTCTATTTTCATGAAACATTAAAGTTTCCATCATAATTTGTCCAATCTGGACCAAATGACAGTGACAAAATTTGTAATGATTTTTTTTTTCCCCCCCTCCTGCTGACAACTGGCTGGGAATAACACAGGCGGCCGTCAGCAGCGTCATGGTGTGCTTGGAGCTGGAGCCCAACCAAGTGTCATCAGTGGGATCGGAGATAATTTATTTGACAGGCTACTAATGAACCTAAATATGACAACAAAAATGACTTTCTAATCTACTCAGGAATTTATAAACTGAAAAATCTGATCAGACTCTCGGTTCAGAGGTCACACTGCCCTTAGCCCCACAGCTCACAATTGCTGAAGATTCAGAAGAAAATGGAAAAAAAATGACTGAATCACGAGCAATTTGGCTGAGAAAGTCTGTGGACCTGGCAGCCCAGGTCCCTCATCTGCTGCTGTGTCTGCCAAGTCTCCCCGTGCAGCCCTGGACAACTGACCTCCATTTTCTCCTGAAGGTGGATAGCAGCTATTATTTCCTCTGTTAAAAAGCCCCATTTCAACACAAAATCATATTATTGTTACAGCAGGAGACTGTACATTGCAGTAGTAGTGGGGGAATGAAGGTCCTACCTGGGTCTTGCAGGTAATGACATGTTGCTCAAAAAGTGCATTTTTTTTCCCCTCTCCCGTCATTTCCTTTGCTATTATAATTGCCCAGTTCTTCAGAAAAGGAGCCTCAAATAGTCAGCCTTACTCTGGGTTTTGATGACCATCTGAAGCAGGAGATGCACAGAGAGGATGCTGGGAAAAACTGGTGCCCTCTAGGAATATTTATAGCAGTAATTTACTGCACGGAGGCTCCTGAGGCACTTGGGATGGTGCCCCCCAGACTAAACACTTCACCACTGAATATTATTTCCTCTCTGGATGCATCTACCTTCAGGTTGCCACCACACCAGGTGCCCCCATGTCCTGGTGTTCCCCCCAGGTTGAGTTTTTCCCTGGCCCTGCTCAGCTTGGAGCCCACAGCCAAGCATCAGCACGATGCCAACACGGCCGATGGGAATGCTTTGACCAGGAAGTCCACTGTGACAATCCTTCTAATGCTTCAGAAATAGGCAGCAAGCAGTGGTGGGACTGGGGCAGTTGAGAGGAATCAATGCTGGGAGCTGAATGTTAACTGGAGGGTTTCCACAATGAAACTTCTCATTATCTAGGCATTAATTACAGATCTGGGGGGAGCTCCCTGCTGATGCCAGCCCTGGCACGATGCTATGGCATTGCACCAACCAAGAAACCCATGGGAGCAGATGAAAACACTGCTTCTGCAGTGCCTCCAGCCAGCACCTCACACAGCCGTGGAGCCACTCTGCTTGCACCCAACTGTAAAGCAAAAAGTAAAAGCTAAAACCCAGCACTATGGACTTAAAAGCTATTCTGTCGGTGGTAAACTCTGCTGCCTGCCAGGAACCTGTCTGGGACTTACTCTTAAAATGTCTTTTGGAAGCCAATTTCTGTTCCACAGTACCTGCAGAGAGTCCATGAAACACAAGGACTGAAGGCTCAGGAGGGACTGTCCCATCGGGTGAGGGGCCACCTTGTCTCCACGTCACTCAGTCTTTAATTTTCACAAGTAGCTATTTTAATATAATACCATGTCAATAACGGTGTGACTATCAGAAGGAATTGATTTCTGCTCCTTTGATTCCTTGCTGCGGTCTCACCTAGAGCCAGGAGAGTTCTGAAGGTGAATCTATCCATCAGAAAACAGATCAGAGGACTAATGTCAGCAAATCTCATTGGACCGCATCTAATAACTTTGGCTTGGAGGAAGGGAGATGGGGAATTTTTTTTTTTTTTTTAAGGATTTCAAAAACCTTGATGATTTTCATTAACAAAATCACACTGTTCTACAGAAAACTGACCCTGTTTAGTTTTCAAAAAGACTGCAGAAAGCAACATTGACTTTTTTCTTTAAGCCTGTGGAAATACCTTGGGTCATTATTTTCTTCATTCTTTAAAGCTTTGTGCCATTCTGGGTTCACACCACATGTATGCTTCCCCTGTCTCACCCCAGTTTTTTGGCTCAGCTGCTGAGGGAGAGAAGCTCGAGCCCTCCGGGGCTCCTCAGGAGACAGAAACCCACCAAATGCTCTCCAGGGCAGCCTGAAAAAGGGTAGAACATCAAAGCTGTTCACCAAACTATCCCATTTTTCCTCCAAAGCACTGGGTGCAACAGTGATTTCCTGGAAGACAGCTAGCAGGCACAATTAAACCTGGCTTTCAATGACATTTTCGCAATTGCTACCCGTGCTGCTCTCAGGCCTCATGTATTAATTATTCCTCTTTCCAGGCTCTTCAGAGGGCATGGTACAAAAAGAAAAAAGGCAAACTTAAAAGCACATTCCCCTGATTAAATCCCTGCTCTAATCCTTTGTGCTGCAACCATGTCCCAGTGGCTGAAAACCTTGATTTTACAGAGTTCTGCAGCCGAGCTGCTAACACTTGCCTCAGGCAGGGAGGGTGAGGTGGGTATTCAGTGCTTGGGCTCACCTGGACCTGTATCAGCCTTTTGGAGATGCCCTTTGAGCAGTGGCCCCAGCACCCAGCAAGCCAGGACGGTCCAGCCAGAATCTGAGAGAGACAATTCAACAGAACAGTATTCCCTGGTGGGGTTTAGCCTGGGGATGTATTTTAAGCAAGGAAAATAGGATTTCTTTGCAATTTTCTACTGCTTTCCCATTTCACTCACATGGCAATTCACCTGTCCCTGCTTCACCAAGCCAAACACAAGCTGCTGTGGCTTGAACCAGAGCATACACAGGTTTTCTTGCCTGGGTTTCCAAGGCACAGAAGCCGGCGGGGACGTTGGGAGTCGCATGTAGGTTGCTCCAGTGTGTGCCAATAAAATGTTGGCGGCAGATGAGGCTCTTGCCAGGAGGATACGGGAAATCTGTTGCGGAGAAAGTTGAGAAATGTTTGTGTGAGTTTACAAACTTTTTTGGCAAGCGAGGGTTTTGTGCTCTGCCACCTATAAAACATTCATCTCAGGGAACAGGGAACTGCCAGTGATGGGCTCTGTGGGAGATATAAATCACAGCTAAGCTGCCTTTATTCTCAGAGCCTATATTATTATTTATGTAGTCAATTACAGAGCCATGTGCTGCATTGTACATCTGATGCACCTCTGACAAGCAGACCAGTACGTAGCTCACAAGCCCAACGCTCCCAGCTCCCTCACCTCTGGCTATTTTGAAAGACACTTTTCAGAGAAATGTGCCCTTCTTCCCACTTAGAAGTAAAATTTTGTATCAAAATTATGTGTTGTTGAAATCCACCTTGGGCATTATTCTGCCCGCAGCCCTTGGCAAGTTTCAGGTCTCATTATGTACCTCATTAGATTTGGGAGTAGAAACCTCCATCGTTTGATACAGAAATATTGTCACTGAGGTCCGTGAAGACTTCATCAAGTTTTGGATGACAATGAAATATGAGATTTGATAATAATGACATTCCATGACAGCTGCTTGCACAAGTTTTCTGTTTTTTAATGTCAATCTGCATGTCTGTCAATGCTTTATTCAGCAGAACATGCTGTGATGCCCTTGCCTTCTAGGAGAAATGATGAAAGAAATAGCCCTTAACTCAGCAAAACATCTCTAAGAGATTTTTGATAGGATAACTGGCTGCAAATTAACTAAATTTTTTTGGATAAAAAGCTTGTTTTGAAGATAAACTTTCAAAGAAAATTTTCCATTAGAAAACCTGCCTGAAAGAATATCTCCACTTTCTATGTCATTATTAATAACACTGCTCTATGAGCAGTAGAATTAAGGTATTAATCAAATACCTTAATATCTACTTATATATATCAAATACCCAGTTTTAAATCTCATCTAGAAATTACTCTTTTAAAACTTTGGTTTTCAATAAGTAGGTGTCATTCTTGGTAAATGAGGATAAAGTCTATTATTTTCCTTTAGCTGTACATGTGGCATAAAACATTAAAAGCATTTTCAAAATGTTATTGATTTTGCCATAAATGTGACCATTCCAACAAATGGTACCTTCAGAATATGTGATATATCATTACAGGTGTTCTGAGTAGTGACCCTATTAGAAATACCTGTTGCCAGCATGCACAGAAAGCGTTATCAAGCCTATATTCAACCCCCAGCATCTGATGGGCCAGTGATGGGGATTCACTGAGCCAGAAAGCCTCTGGCCTCCTTCCACCAAATTCAGTGGAGCTGGATGATGAACACTTTGGCTCGACAAACAGCAGTATCAGCCACCTGGATAAATGGCATGTTTTGCAGGCATGCGAGCAGTGCCCTGGGCTCTGCCCACAGCTCCATCCCTGCCAAAGCATCCACTCCCCGACCTTGCCAGGCTTTCCCTGTCCCTCCTCCAGCTCCCAAATAATTTCTCTGGGTTTCCAGTCCTGTTTCCAACTGCTGGTATCATCGTGGAGGATTGTGCCCATGTGCAGGGAGCTGTCCCCATGTCCTTGGCTGCTCTGCATGCAGAGCCAGTTTCATTCTCTCTGAGCTTATCCGTGGGGCCTGAGAGGGCTCACGGAGTGTTCTGCAAATTTCCAAAAATATCAGGATTGAGGGCAAAGAGGAGGGAAGTCTGACAATTGTGAACAAGAGAAAGAAATCTCTGTATTTAGCAAGATCTCTTGGTATTTTATGAGGAGGTGCTCCTGACCTGTGGTACCCCAGACCCTTCTGGAGCTCATCATCTGCTGCTCCAAAAATGGGCTCTAAAATACAGTCAGAGATGAAGTGGCTGTACCAGGTGAAGGGAGGAGGGCAAGGATGGCAGGACAGACAGGCCTGGGGGAGGTTGTTCCCCATCACCCCTGCTTCCCCCAGACACCTGTTCACAGCACCCACCAGCAGCTTGGCAGGGACAGACAAACCGACAGAGACTGTTACCAGAGCATCACCCACTTTTGATGCAGATGCCCTCAAACTAAATCCTTCCTGTGATGCCAAGAAGTGACTTTGCCTCTTTGGCACACAACCTATGTGCAAAGTCATAGGAATACCCAAGACATCATCTCCTGCTTCAAATGCTGGTCTGCAGCACTGAGAAGTGCTGAGCACTGAACACCCTCATCCCAGCAATGCCCACTGCTCCCTGAGACAACCTGGTGCATCTTAAACCACATCAAATTCAAAATTGCAGTGGACTGTAGCAAGCTGCGCTGCAGAAACCTTCCAGTTGTCTGCACCAGCTCTTTGCCTTTGCCCGCCTCAAAAGCAGACAGCTCTTCCAGTCATCCTCAGGATTTCTGTTGATGATTAATGTACAGCAGGAGCACCTGGAAAGCCTCAGATGAAACAGACTGCAGTAAATGGATCGCTTTTGTAAGTGAGAGTGAAAATGCCATTTTGTCCATCATGAACACACCAGCTGCCTCTGCACCCACCCTGGCACAAGGAAAAAGTGGGGCCACCTTTGTCTGAGGGTCACATGGGGCTTTCAGAGGACACAGCTGCACCCAGCTGCAGGTATACCATGTCTGACTCCTTATATTGTGCTGGGAGATCTCTGGACATCCTCTGCCTTATTGCACTTGCCACGCTTTATTGCAATTCCTTGGACTGCAGCTGGAGTCATCTAGAGAGAGCAGGTGGGCTGGGAGCATAAAGATAAATAATGTGCTTTATACACAGCTTTTAAGCAAAAGTGATAACTCAGTGCATTTCAAAGGATGACTACCCAGAAGTTGGGCTGTTATATGTGTTTAATTAATTTGAAAAATGGGCTTTTGCTTTTCTGTGTTATTATTCTTTTAATATCATTTTGCCTTCTCCCAGTTAAATATACATCAAGAGCTGCAGCTCTTTAGCTCAGAGCAAAAAGCCTTGTTTCCTTCCCTTGTTCCTTTCTTCATGTAATATTGAGAAAACAAGTCACCACAAAGATATAGTTCTGTGACAGCATTTACATTCTACATGCCAACAGGCCCAAGTATATCTAAATGTGCACATACACATATGTATGTGTATATATGTGTATACTGCTATGACATTGGAATTGTCTGGGTTTTGCCACAGACTCCAGAGATCCTCTGGGGTCCAAAGCTCTTTAGAGAGATGCTTCCCAATTCCTGTCCATGGAATATAGCAGTCTCCAAGCAGAGGGAGGTCATAAATTCTATTATTAGCTGTTTCTGACTTATCTCTCCCAGAGCCTACGTTTTTCTTACTTTAAACTCTGCACAGGAAATAGGATTTACACTAAGCAGAAAAGTGTACAACTACCAGCCCTGAGTCAGGTTTCTCACCATTATAAGCTGTGGGAAAAGAAAATAAGAAAATATATGTATTTTAAGCATATCAAAAGATCCAAAGAAAAAGGGCAGTACCTGAAAACACAGTTTTTTTCAATGCCTAGAACAGCAAAGAGAAACCTCATGTGCCAATATAAGTTGGGGACTGACCTGTTGGAGAGGAGTGTAGGGAAAAGGGACCTGGGGGTCCTGGTGGACAGCAGGGTGACCATGAGCCAGCAATGTGCCCTTGTGGCCAAGAAGGCCAATGGCTCCTGGGGTGTATTGGAAGGGGTGTGGTTAATAGGTCGAGAGGGGTTCTCCTCCCTTTCTTCTCTGCCCTGGTGAGGCTGCATCTGGAATATTGTGTCCAGTTCTGGGCCCCCCAGTTCAAGAAGGACAGGGAACTGCTTGAGAGAGTCCAGCACAGAGCCACAAAGATGATGGAGTGGAACATCTCCCTTATGAGGAAAGGCTGAGGGAGCTGGGTCTCTGTAGCTTGAAGAAGAGGAGACTGAGAGGTGACCTTATTAATGTCTATAAATATGTAAAGGGTGCGTGTCATGAGGATGGAGCCAGGCTCTTCTCAGTGACATTCAGTGATAGGACACGGGGCAATGGGTGCAAGCTGGAACATAGGAGGTTCCACATAAATGTGAGGAAGAACTTCTTCCCAGTGAGGGTAACAGAACACTGGAACAGGCTGCCCAGAGAGGTTGTGGAGTCTCCTTCTCTGGAGACATTCAAAACCCGCCTGGACGCGTTCCTGTGTGACCTGATCTAGGTAATCCTGCTCTGGCAGGGGGATTGGACTAGATGATCTTTTGAGGTCCCTTCCAATCCCTGACATTCTGTGATTCTGCATGATTTGCACTTTCTTGCTTTTATAACAAAATTGTGACAATTCCTGGCTGCAGTTAGGGAGCTGCTCTCACCTGAAAGGGTGAGAAACTCTGATTTAGTGGAAATTTCTGGTGTTGTTTACATTTTGTTTTACATTATCCATAATTTAATATGAATGAAATCAGAAATAAATCCTCCTTTTTACCAGTAACCCAACTTTTTCCTTCCTTCACTTTACACCTCCGCAGCCTTAATGCTTTTAATTCCATTCTCAGTTGTAGCTTGCATTACATGTGCCATACAAAGAAGAGCCCAGCTGTAGCAGAAGATTTCTAAAGGCAAACGCTGCTTCAGTGGGTACGTCAGGGATGACAAAGACTTCCAGGATGCAAACCAGGGTGTGTTGCTCTTTATCTAAATTTGGGCTAGAGCACATTGTGCTCTAGTCTCATAGGAGGGATGAGCAACAATTACAGGATGAATGAATATACATATACATACATACGTACAGCACCACTGAGAAATTTTTTATCATGCAGCATGTATGTCTGAAACACAATTGCAGACAAGAGATCCTATACTCAGAAAATGCATGTAGTATCAGCATCCTCTGCTCTGCCAAGCCCAGAGCCTTAGGGATAGATCAGATCTGATGAAATTCAGAGCGTGCCATTCAGAGATTGGATCTAAATTTGGAATTTTTCCTGCTTCTTTCTATTACAAGTTTACTACATGGGAAATAGTTTTCCAGATCACAGCAAAAAATCACTGGTCTGACTTTGTCAAAATGTCTATCACCATCTTATCGCTGAGCCTAGGAACAGCACTAATATGATAATGATTCCTTTACATCCCTGGTTGATTAGGTGTGAACAATGACTGATGACTCCTGTATCATTAGAGATTTCCTTTCCCTCCCCTCTCTCCTCCCCATTTGGGAACATCAGAAGAAATGTTTGCTAAACAAGAAGTAGAGCCTTGCCTTTTCCTTGATAAAAGGTGCGCCCCCTCCCCCCCAAAAAATAAAAAGGATCTAAATTTGGAATTTATATATAAAGAGCTGGTGCCACTGAGTCGTACCGTTACTCTCCACCCCACAAGGCAAGGAGCCTGCCAGTGGGGAACGTGCCAGCGCTGAACACCCACCACTTGTCACTCTCCCGCTGCGCACAAAGCTCCGCAACCAAGCCGCTTCTCTCCCGTTACCTCCGGGGGTTACGTTGACATATTTTATATCCTTTAATAGCACCTGCTGTTAAACACAAAACGACAGCAATATATTGTAGAGTTTATAAAAGATCATTGAGAGTTTTCATATCAAGAGGCAGCTCTAGAGCTGGCTGTGGCTTTTACACACACATGGGAAATGCATATGAAGAGAAGCTTTTTTTTATAACTTAACTTTGTTATTAGGAGACTCTCAAAAAAGAGAATCATGGAATGGTTTGGATTGGATTAACCTTAAAGCTCATCTCGTTCCAACCCCCTGCCATGGGCAGGGACACCTCCCACCAGCCCAGGTTGCTCCAAGCCCCATCCAACCTGGCCTGGAACACTGCCAGGGAGGGGGCAGCCACAGCTTCTCTGGGCAACCTGGGCCAGTGTCTCACCACCCTCACAGGCAACAATTTCTTCCTAATGTCTAATCTAAATCTCCTCTCTTTCAGTATAAAGCTGTTACCCCTCATCCTATCACTCCATGCCCTTGTACTGCAGAATCGAAGATGCAACGAACAATCACATCATTATATGTCAAAAGTGAAGTTAATTTCAAAGGAGTGAAACTTCTCATTAAAAGCTAAAAAAAAATAAATGTACAGATGGCACTCACTTAAAGTGTGCTTTTATGAAAAAAATTGAGCTCTATGTATCTGGTCTTCTGATTTGACACTGCTGTACCCAGAGCTGAAATCTTCGCTCAGACTGATCTCTGAGATCTTTTTTAATAATGTATGTTCATTGTGGATTATTTTCCAATCTGTTGTAAAGTCAATGGGCATAATACTCTCTTGAGGGCTCAGGGACTTCTATGTGCCACTTTGAAAGGAGAGGTGCACCTCAGAAATTCAAAGAGAACTTGATTTGTGGGTAAGAGACAACACTTTGTTGCAGGGAGCATTCGAATTACAGATATCTTTTCTCCCTCTCCCCCACTGCACCTCCTGAGCAGAGCAGAAACCTCCGGACCAGTCTGAGACAGCCTATGCTGAATGAAGAAGTTAAACTGAGAGCACACACATCAGATATGCTTCCAAAATTAACATTAGGCAGGTTTAGTGAGGAATAATACTAAAAACTGCATTTTGGGACTATTCTTATTTTCATATCCAATTTCACAAAGTGCTCCCCAGCACACTTGATGACAAGGGACACTGCAGGCTCAGCTGGTGCCAGAGACTTTCCCACTGGCTTCTCAGCTACAAACCAGCTCCAGAGAATACTGCAGATGAAGCCAAATGATACTCCAAGAGGAGAAACACTGCAAATATCTGCCACAGCTGCCCAGTGCATCAGCTCAATGCTTCAAATTAAGGTGCCTAACAAGGACTTTTGACCAGTGAAGGGCTGACAAGGCAAATAAATTAATTGTTTCTATAGCTCAGAAGCAAAGAGGTGACTGAGCAGCACAGCAATTTGTTATTCAGAGTAATTTCCCCACTTAGGTGGCAAACAACTTGCACTTGTGAAGGATGATATTTAGTGGAGGAGTGGAGCTGTCACAGCACTATTTGGGTCTTAACTTAAGGCCACCGACTTTCACTGCTGTGATATGCTGGGATGGGAGAAGGTCACACTGATGCTCCCCTCTCTCCCCAGCATCCTACCAGGGTTACCACCAGCCTGGAAAGGGACTTGGAGAGCTGCTGGATCAGTATTATTTACACAACTGAAAGCAGACGTAATGATGCTGAAAAACTGGATTTTCTGTGGCACTCCTTCACCAGCACATTCCTGGATAAATTTAAAATGGCTCTACAGCAGGGGAGACATTGGGAGAGCAAATGCTTCTGGCAAAGCTTGGTGAGACCCTGCAGTTTGCCCAGGCTTATCCCAGGACAGGGACCATTTTGGCAGCAGCAAACATTTCACAAGTTCACTGAGACGCTGGGGACCAAAAGAAGAATTAAAATGAAACGTTCAACTCTTCCCTGGCTGCAGGGAGCAGAACCTCACCACGGCAAAACAGCAGCTGCTCTTCACACTGTTCAAGGACCAGGTAACATGAGCATTACAATTAGTGAACAGAATTAATTCATTCTTGATTCAGTCTTTAATTTCAATGTTCTCCAAGGGGAATATTTCTGAGACTGAAGACTTGAAAGCAGAGCACAATGCAAGAAAATGAAAACATGTGCAATATAACTAACGATGCAGACAACTTCCTCCCACAGAAACTGTATTATATACAGGAGCTTATTTCATCTTCCGCTCTGGGGGAACATATTATAAATTCTGTTTACTAGAGTAGCCTGAGACAAAATGCTTGCATTTCCTAACATGGAGGAGCCCAGCAGATTCCCTTGTGTTGTTCACAGCTTTTCATTGTACCAGATCACTTTTCTGCTTTTCTGTGTGTTTCTAGTAGTACCACAGGGACAGCAGAGCCTTTGAAAGAATAAAAAGCACTGGACTCTACGAAGTAGCCCCAATATAAACTTGCTGCAGTGGGGAGAAAATGATCATCCTCCCTCACTTTGTTTCATGTACAGAACTAAATGAATCAGATAATAGAAATCACAAGCTGAAAGAAGGCAGTGATTTGCAGGAAGATTTGTTTCCACTGCTTCTGAGCAGCACAGGCATGGGAAAAACAGATCAGATCAGAGACACTAGCCCAGAAAGGATCAAGATGCATTTGACTGTTCAGGATTAATTTTCTTTTAAGCTGCCCATTGTAAGAAATGTGGTTGTGTAAAGGACAACATAGTTGAATATGAGGAACGACAGGCTGAGGAAAAAGCAAAGCTGAAAGCTCAAATGGATCAGTTACCTGTCTTAAAAAACTAACTATTTTTGAGGAATTAATGTCTTTCCAAAGTGGTGCTAACCTTTGGTTACAGTTCCCTGGAGATCTAATGCATGCTAAGGGAATTATACTGAGTAGAAGTGGCAAAAAAAAAAAAAAAAAAAAAGGAGATAGTGCAGGGGTGGAAGGGTGTGTGTGTGTCTGCTACCCTCAGTGCACCAGCTTGGCTGCTTTTGTGTAGACAGGATGAGTGAGAAAAATTGTCCCTGTCTGTTAACCTCGATTTGAGCTGGGGAAGTCTTGAAAAGATAGAAGGTTTTTGCTTTCGCTTGCTGTTCAAGGCATGGCAGACTGACAGCACTGGAGCAATTTTTGTGTTAAAAGTCTGAGCTACAAGTTCAGTGTTGCTCAAGGATTAAGGCACCTCCCTTGAAGCTCTCCCCTACAACTCTTCCCTTTACTGTAAATGCTTCTCAAACAGCAGTTATGGTCCTGGTTAGCTGTGGGAGGTCTAGAGGCCATCAAGCCCTTTGGGTATTCTGGGAGAGAGAAAGTTTGATCTGCCCAAGATACAGATGGTTAAAAATTGTCTTTTCCTTCTTTACCAATAACTGGCTCCAGAAGACAATAAAAACAGTCCAAAAAAAAATCCCAATCAGACTAATTACTTTGTTTGCTGCAGGCAAACTGGCTGAAGCTGCGGGTATCTGGGATGTGGTGGGAGCCCCATGCATGTTTCCTGCCTTGGGCAGGAATAACTATCCAAAATTTCCCAAAGGACATTCTGGAGGGCCTATCCCCACTCACCCTTTGGATACAGATGTGTCTGGAATGCATTTAAAGCTCTGGCATTACACTCTTACTGCTTCTAATTGTATTTTCAACTTAAATTGGTTTTATACCACATGAGGTATAAGAGTCTGTGCTGGTAAGGAAAGCTTGTGCTAATCTGCAGGAAAAGTCTCATCTCTATCTATTCCTCATGCTTGTCTTTCAGTCAAGTGACTACAGAGCAAAGACCCCACAGAGAATACATCTGCAGAGAAAATAGTTACAGCAGCATCTTTATGAAAGCTCTCTGCATGGATTGAGGCAAATGGAGGGAAGTAAGTCACAGGGAGAAGGGAGATGGGGAGGTACACTCTCCCCAAGGCTCACAAACAGCAGGATTTTGATCGCTCCCTGCACAACATGTTTTTAATTTCTAAATACGCATTATTGGAGAAACATACATCTGATCCCTTAGGAAGGCTGGGACAGGCAAAGCACGGTGCCTTCACTCTGCAAACATCTCATCCTGTCTGCTGTACTAAAGTCCTTAGGCCCAGTACATATATATATTTTAGAGGCTTTAAGGATTTTAATTTCACAGCATAGATACCCAAGGCTTTTGAAAGAAGCACTGTGCTGTTTGTTTTTGTCAACCTCACTGCCACATGGTCTGCTCAGTCAGGTTTGCTCCTCAGGGAGCTCTCCTGCAGACACACAGGGTCACACCATCTTCTGGGTTATTAGAGCGACCGTGCCACTACTAGCCAAACTATACTAAACTGTATCCTTGTTTCCATAGTGACATTTCTGCCTATATGAGTAATTTTGGGCTATTTCTTGTTGCACTCATACACAAAAAGGAGATATAACAGGCAATGTAAATACTGTGCATCAAGGGATGTCCCAGCTGGGACCAACAGAGCTGCATCCATAAGGGACAGCACCATATAGACACATCTTCCTGGGACAGCACAACTGCACAGATTTCTGTCCCACATTTTCTGGTGTACAAATACCTCAAGGAACAAGTTGTCTTCAGCTTTGTTTCCCAGATTGCTAATCGTATCTGCCCAAAGGACAGGCAGTGTCCTATTCTGAAAGCATCAAATATCCAAAATAACCTCAGAGTACAGTGCCTGGTAGCTTGGATGCAGACCAGCACTAGAGCAGTGGTGGTGTTCTGGAGTCTATCCAGATGTGACTCTGAACCTCAGTGATTCCCAGCCCTCCAAATGGGAAAAATCTTATTTTCAGAGAAAACCACTGTGACTTTTCTGCCCTCTGATCTCTCTGCTCTTAGGGTTAGGTCCTTGCTACTAAGCTTGAGTTTAGGTTTACCAGTAGAGGTGGTTCAGTCTCCAGCACTGCTCTGCATGGTGTCTTGTATCTACAGTGTGGTCAATGAACTGGGAATGGCAGAGGAACACAGCAATGAGGGCTGTAGCTACTTCATTACTCTAACATTGTGCAAGTTAGTCAAAACCAAGCGACTTACGGTTACATGTGTCTTACCAAATTCACATTCTCTAACTGCAAAAGAGACTCCACAGTCTGAAGAACAAAAACCAGGGTCTGGTGATCAATGTGATAAATTTGGCCATGTGTGCTCTGTTTGTTCAGTGGAGAACCGCTGTCAAATAATATGCTTCCAGGCTCTGTGAAGCAAATTAATTTTGTATCCTTTAATCAAAAAAACTCTCATATTTTTCAAAACAATACCCTCTTTTCCTTCCCTGAGGGCCCTGCACAGCATAAAGCAACGCACAGAAAGGAGAGAAATGGATGAAGAAAATAAATATAGTGACAACATGACAAATCTTTATAATCTGGTAGAAATTTCTTTTTTTTTTTTTTTATTGCTGCATGAATCCGAGCCTGGAGTTCTGTTATCTGCCGTGGTAAATAAGGATGAATTAATGTGAAAAAAAAGTGTATTTATAGCATGAATATACTGCTGAGTAATATAGCAGGTTTTGCTGCTTGGGAACACAGAGACCAAGACTTATCCCAGTGAAACACTTCTGTAACCCTGCCAAGTGCCTCCTGCTGACACATCCTAAATCCATGAACAACCAAGGCCATAGGATTGCCTGTGCAGGAATCAACCAAGACTCTGGGAATGGAAGATAGCAAGTAGATGATCAGTTAAAAAAAAAGTGAATTAGCAGCAGAACTTTTGTCACAGAATGCTGTGGGTGCTAGAAGTTCAAAAGGAAGCAGGAAAAATTAAAGAAAGAAAACATCACAGATGTATCTCAAATATAACAACAGCATCTCTGGACTGGGAAGCCCCAGAGCTGCAAACTGTGGGAGTTTGGAACATTTCCTAGGAAAGTGGTGCTACCTACTTGCCCCTTTTGTAATCTCTCCTGTCTGCTAGACAGATCTTCAGTGTGATCCAGCATGGTCATTGCTATACTCTGACTGAAGGGTTTATATTGCTTGTGCTGCACATAACAAATATGTACCTAAAATGGCAAGAAATCATGGGATCTCCAGACTCTAAGTGTTTAGGTATTTCTGATTCAGGGACAGCAAGAACAAGAAGGGGTTTGGGTTAAATTGACAAGAGCCCTAATGTAGATAAGGCACTGATATCTTTAGTATCATGCTATGGACACCATCAGAAAGCACTGATGCCTTGAAGGTGCCCTCTCTTAAGTAGTGACTTAAGAGCAATCTTAGAAAAAGCATGGACACAGCATTTTAGTCTTTAACATTCTCTCTGATGAAGCTTTCCTAGGGCTCAGCCAGGTGCAGTTCTGGTTTTTAACAGCCTTGCTGTCTCAGCAATCTCATCTGGATGAATAAGAAAACTGAACACACCTTTTCTCTTAATCTGGAATGTCAGAAGAGAATGAAAATGAATTAATGGCCTCCCTACACATTCCAAACAAATTTCTGTTTTCTCATATAAGCATGGTTGAAAGCAGCTCTTGTTCAGCCTTGTGTCTACGCTGAAGAACTAGCTAACAGGTAGGGAAAGAGGAAGAAAGAGGTTACAAGCTATCATTTTCAAATTACTAGTTTTGTGCATCACAAATTCATAAATAAGGCTGGAAAATCTCACCCTTATGCCAGTGGGAGCAGACTCATCACTGGGTTACATTGCTTTCTGTGTCATTAGTCTTCTCAACCACTTTTATCTCATAGCTAAATAGAGTTCACATCTTCAAGGGGGAAATCACAGCAACATTTTGGCTTCCCAGTTCCTTCAGACCTTAATTCTCATCCAGATTAGGGGATGCACACCAGTAAATACCAGGTTTTCAGCTAGTGCAATAACTGTGGTGGGACTTTTCATGTGCTGAGAATCAGGCACGCACCTAAATATCTCAGCAAATCAAGATCTGCAATTTTCTCTTTGTGAAGTGAACATGTGCACAGAGATGAAACATGTGCAGTTAACAATGGGACAGCATTTTGCATACACTTGAATTGGCGATCAGCATTTTATCAGGAATGATGGCTATCTCTGCACAATACCTGAAAGGAATATATTTAGCAGCAGAATTTGTAAGCCTAGATTTCAAGTACTGTGTGAATACACAAAGTACTCCAAGGCTGTTGAACACCTCATCTGTTGCCACCGAGGACCACTTAATAAAAAGCAGCTATAATAATCCTTGCAGAAACACCAGTGCTGATTGTGAATGTTTGAAGATGCATCTTTAGACCTTTGCCAAAGGCCTCTCGACCAACCGCCTGCAAGGTCAGATGGCTGCTGGCTGAGATCCTTCTGCCCTTGTAGGCATTGGAACAGGTCTGCCATCAACAAATGGTACAGGGGAGAAGGGCTGGGAACGTCAGCTGGTGCCAGCTCATTTCCTGCTGGCAAAATCATCTTAGCATAGAGAGAGTGTTTTGTTTTGAGAGCAGTGAAAAAGGCCTCAGTACTAGGGAGCAAGGAAGATGTCAGAGCACCAAGTTATTACTCACTGCACTTACATTTATGCTTAACATTATGGATTAAAACCTATCTACGAGGTCTACAAAGAATAACAGATAAATTCAGCCTATGCTCTGCTTTAATTTTTTCAGATGAATGTTTCTTTTTATACCAAGCATATGGTGCACTAGATTTCAAAAGTCCCATTGATAAAGACTCTAATCTCTGTAGTCTCTTTATTATATTTTTCCATTTTCTGCTGAGTTGGGAAAAGGCATTGCATACCATCTGTCAGCGTGATCATAGTGCAATTTGCAGAAGTTTCAGACCGGTACAGCATTAGTAGCAGTTCGCTGTTCTCCTCCAGACTTGGGCTCTTATAGAAGCAATATAGCACCATTAAACAGTTACTTCACAAACAAAAACTCATTTGTGCAGCATGCTAATGACAATAATGCAAATGAATCTGTCATGTTTGTAGCTGCTATCCCTAACTACCCTATTCATGAATATATGGTAATTAAGCTATTACTGCAAATGTAACTGTGTCAGCACTACTAAATTAAGGGCTTGTACTGTAAATAAAAATGGGGTCATAAAAATGAAAGAAGGCAGTAAAAGATAATGGATAGAAATACTAAGGGCAAGGTAGCAGAGGCTTTGCACAAGCACAGGAATTTATTTTAAAGGGTCCTACTTAAGGATCTGTTTTGATGACATGGCTTGAATTTGAAGATAGATGTTGATACATTAAAAATTAGTTCTTTTTGTCCTCAAATGCAATGCAAAATCCCATGACACTGGAAGGTTTATGATAAAACTGATAAGTGATCATCAGCATATTACCCATCCACTGTGGCTCCATCTCTGAGTTCACTAATAACTGCAAGGTACAGAAAGATGACTTAACAGACCCTTTTTGTAAAAGCTTACAACAGAAAAGTGAGAGGTTCCTATTCCTAAAGAGTAATTTGTAGTCTGAACTATGCAAAGTCAGGGCTTGTCTTATTTGGTAAACTCAGTCCCACTGTATACTTTCTGCTCTCTTGTATTGTCCCCAGCGCAGCCAATTTTAAAAGCTGAACAAAGTTATTCCCACATGAAGACCCTGATTTCTATTAAACAGAAGAGAAATTGAATATTTGCAGCAGAAACAATTTTGTTACACAAACGTAAATCATGAGGAACACCACTGGAATCAATATTTTGTTTAGGCTCAGCTTGCGTACAAATAAAGTCAGAGTCTGGCTGTAAGTGACCAACTCCAGGGGTACACCACCAGTCTTGCTGGTTGGACCTGGAAAACCACTATCCTGCCTCAATTTAAAAGACTTGAAGTTTGAAGAAAGAGTCCTGAATTAAAATACATGTGCTTACTGAGGGGGAGAGAGAAAAGATAGGAATGATTCACTCTGGGGAGGTGATACACAGATGCACAGAAAGAAGAACAGACAGTCATGAGCCATATATTACATATTCTGCATTTTCAGATTTTCCTGAGTCCACAATTTTCCTACAACGTAAAACCAAGGAGTGCAATAACCAAAACTGCAGGACACTGCATGCAAAGAAAGCCACCATCTGTAATTAGGATGAGATATGCTATCTACATTTAGCCAGTACCCAGGGCTGAACTGTATGAGTTGTTCTGCCACCCAATGACCCCTCCCCAGCTGAGAAGGGGAATCAAGGGAAAAGGGAGAAGCCCCGTGGGTTGAAGTAGAAACAGATTTAATGAAATAACAAAATTAATACAATCACCAACATAAAGTATACAAGGTTCTACTCAGCCTGGTCCTTAGGATCAGTAGCAGAAGGCCAAGAGAGGAGGAACCGGCATTCTCTACCCTAACTGAACTCCCTCCTTTAAAAATGAGCAGATCAAGTGGTATGGGACACACCTGTGAGTCAGCTTGGGGCAGCTGCCTTGATTGGATCTCCCAGCTGACTTGGGACTACCATGGCCTGTTTGTTCCTGGGAAACCAGGACAGATGCATAGCAGACAAATAGTACTGAAGATGGCACACAGTGAGACTTATCTGTAAATTGAGAGTTTTCTCCACTGTATCAAATAGAAGAAGTTTCCATTTTCCTAAGGGATATAATCCCTTCTGCTTCAGCACAGAAGCCGATTGCCAGCAGAAATTGGAAGATGCCTTTTCTCCAGGCCATTTATTCCACTTACATCCACAATGTAGTTCCCTGCCTTTTTTCTCTAACTCAGCTAGAACAGAGCCCTGACGAGTATAGGGCACTGGATTTTATGCAAATCCTAATTAAACACAGCCAAGGACATGCTGCATCAGTTTGCTGGTAAACTCCCTAGAGACTGATTTATATAGGGACAGGCACAGTATATAGCTAAGTGGTTCTACAGTATTTTGAGATATTGTCTGGAAAGAAGAGAGCTGGCAGCCACCACCCGTAGCTGATCCCCTTCAAAATATCTTTGCTTTGACAGTGCTGAGGGTCTGAACCGGAGCCAAATGTGGTTTTTGCAAATGGCACAAGCCATCCTGTACAGAAGTGATCACCTTCCAGTTTGGCATATCCAGTTTGTGCCCCAAATCCTCACTCCTTTCTTGCCTCTGGGGTCCCTCCTGAAGCTCACCCTAAGGCTGTGGATGTGGAACACGATGCTGCTGCTGACAGCAAACCCTTCCCGCTGCCCTCTCAAGCAAGCATTTGACAGCACTTGCTTTTGCCCAGCTGGCATGGGATGAAAGAAATGACTTTGCCAATAAGTTTCCAGTTCTATTTAGAGATTGAGCAGTTTTCTTGAAATGCAGGGTGGCTCAGGGTCACTGCGGAAAGGGAGCTCGTGAACCAAGGACAAAAGGTAACAATAATAATGTGAGGCAGTGATGGAATGTAAAATAGTTTCAGCAATGTAATATGAAGTAAATCGTGACTAGCTCAGGAGTAATTACTTATTTTTAAAACTCTCTTTTTTAAAGAATTACGAGTTATATACTAAGGAAAAGACCAGGTGTGAAGACAGATATCCAAACCAGAGCAAGAGATTATAAAGGCAAAGTTTCAAAGGAATTAATCCTAAAGGCTAAAATTAGAGGTAAATTGTGGGAAGATGGAAATTAAACTCCTTTGGTCTCATGCAAGTGCCTGCAAATAGTAGCACATGTCTGAGTGCCCCTTGCTGCCAAGCCCTCTGCAGTTCCCCAGGGCCGTGTGTGGTTACACCACGCTCTTCCCATGATATTTATTGCCAAGTCAAGGCCTTTGCTTCCTTTCTGACAATTCAAGTATGTACTAAAACCCACATCTGTGTTTGCGGGGAGAATTGCCAGGGCATTTCTGAGAACAGACTATCAGGCACATGAGCACGAGCTCTGCCAGCGGGTGCAGAGATGCCGTGCCGGGGCCAGCGTGCCCAGCAGAACTGCACACACCGGCCACGTGCATGGAGAACACAAGGAGGGCTCAGCAAATACATTACAGCCTGTGTTTGTAGGGAGTGAGAGGCACATGCACAGAAGGAGCAAATGGCATTAAGTTAATGAGCAGTGATCTATTAAACAGAGTGCGACTGCTGCTTGTGGTCATCTATCTCCTCCTGGCTCCTGCCGGTAGCAGCACTTGTGAAATGATGCGCACAAGCAGCAGAGTCAAGGCTGTCTTGCCTCATGCTGCAAAGTTGAAGAAGGGAATAACTTCTTTTAAGGCTGTCTTTCTAAGGGATGATTTTGGACATTTCACCTGCCGTACAGCTCAATGTCAGCATGGCCAGAAAATAACTGTCCTGACGTGGGCAGCCAAATGGGCTGGTGGTGTGTCTGTCTGCAAGCAGGAAAACAAAATGTAATTTCATTTTCAATATGTTTGATTTTTCAACTATCCAGATATAAAGTAAGCAAAGAATATAGAAAAAGATGGATGGGGTGTGATGACAAGCACTGGCACAGGCTGCCCAGGGCAGTGGGGCAGTCCCCATCCCTGGAGGGATTTCAGAGCTGTGTAGATGTGCTGCTGAGGGACATGGGGTAGTGGGGACTTGGCAGTGCTGGGTTAATGGTTGGACTGGTGATCTTAGAGGTCTCTTCCAACCAAGCCTGTTCTATGATTCTATGATTCTATGAAATTCTGTGTTAGCAAAAGGGAAAAAAGGACTGTGAGCTTAATGAGTAAATTGAGACAAACCATCCTTGGGCTACATCCATTGCAGGATGGAAGGGACATCACAACAACAGGAACTGAACTCATGTTTCTGTACAGTTTAGTGGGAGCAGCAGGTGTAAGTGCCGGGGTCCGATCTTTGCCTGACAGAAATCAGTGCTCTGCCACCAACACAGACCGAGCTGTCCTGACCACGCACCAGTGGAGCAGCTGGGCTGGAGTGTTTGCTCGGTATGCATTCACTGGAGCAAAAAAGATGGAATCCAAAATAACAATAATAAAGGTAATCCAGAGAAAAATTAAAACTACTGAAGATGAGGCATAGAAATCTCCTCATGTCTGCATCACCAGCTGTAGCTCCGAACATCTCATCAAGCTATATTTCACTGAGCTGCACCACTTCTTGCAAACACAAGTAAAATGGCAGCCCCACAGGGATTGCCTGCTGCCCAGTTAACAGCGAGGAGGTTTTGAAGTGAGGGAAGTTAAAAAGTTTTTCAATTTCCTAGTTTAATATCCATGTTCTGTTGACCTGAAGTCATGTAAGGCGGTGATAAAAAAAGAATCTATGGCATTTTCTTAAGGGACAAAATATTTTCAGAGGTGGAGATTTAAAGCTCTCTCCAAGTTCCTGAACTTTCAGGACTTTCACTAAGGAGCCTGAAAGCAAAGCAGGTTCTCTTTTTCCCAACTTTTCAACTGATCTAATCCAAATATGCAAAATCTCCCCTTCTGCACCATGAAGGAGTACACATTTTTTTCCAGTGAGATAAAAGGCATTTTCCAGAGACTTTGTTTCTAAGAATAATTGCTGTTGTTAGGACCTCACTGTTCTTAGGGCTCAGCTATTGTCCTGCCTCACTTGATGGTAGAGAAATGGGAAATAAACAATCTTGTCAATTTTACTTGTTTTTGTTCTCGAGACTACTGACACCAGACAGCTTCTGTGTGACAAAATTGGTTATCAGTGCACTACTGGGCCTGGTTCTGACTGACACTGGTACCACTGCACGCTGCCAGAGCTTGGTGTAAGTGGCAATCTGGTCCTTTACGCTTTAACTTAGTCCAGGTGGCTCCAGAGGAATGACTTCCCAAACAGGATATACATCTATATATTTTTTAAATGGAGTTTGGGTTAGTATTGCTTTTCAAAAATTACACTGCTTTTTAATTATTTTCATTTATGGGATCTTTTTGGGTTTTTGCATTGCCAAACATTTCCCTGCTCGCAGGGCAGCCATGCCACCAGCATCGGCCACCCATGTCACCAACACGCAGACCTCCAACAGCTTTTCCTGTCATCCCCTGGGGTGGCATTGCACCTTTTTTATATGTGCAAAAATCAACCCGTTGCTGCTCCAGACTGCAGTCACCTTGTAAGAGGCAGAACCCAGGGCCAGGATCTCTGGTAAAATGAAGAAGAATAAAAATCCTATAGAGAATATGCAAAGGGAAATTAATTAAAGCAATCAGAAGGGATTTCTAGAGAAGCCCTGACCTATGTTATCACTATGCAATGACCTGAAGCTTTTGCTTCATGTTTTCAAGTATTTTTTTCTTTCTCACTAAAACTATTTTCAGTCTATAATCTGAACCTTATACTGGCTGCTAAAGGGACTCTCTCCTTGGGCTCAAGGCCATTCCCTGGCAGTAAACTCAGTTCATCCCACTGGAACAGGGACAAATGGATGTCATTTACAAAGCCAACTGCACCCACTCAGCACATACACGAATATACGGTACAGCGAAACCTCTGCAGCAAAGCGTCACGTGTCCCAGTCCTTGGATTTAAACCCCAGACAAACTCTTAAGCATGGGTTGACCGAATCTGAGCAGGAAGAAAATCATTTTATGTTCTTGGACTGACACAAAATGCAGGCAGAAGTTTTGAATAAATTATTTGCTCTGAATCATTTACTTGGCACTACTCAGTACCTCAGAGGACAAGGAGGGCTTCTAAAGATTTGCAGCGATAAAATATTGAGTTGACTCGAGTACTGTTTTGCAGGGGGAGAAGTGTTCGTCCCAGTGCTCCAACAGATTCAGTTGTGCATTCCTAGAGTGGCTGCTGGCACTTTGAGCTGTGGAACCCATTGTTGCCTGTGTAATGTTGCTGTGCCTCACTAAGGCCGTTGTCGCGTTTCACCTCACAGGTGGGTGCATCTCTGTGACAGATAAAGTGGTCCCTGTGCACAGACTGTAGCTAGTAAAGTGCTTTCGTACAAAAAGTGCTAGCAAAGTGGAGAGAGTTCAGAGTGTTAATACACATTATTCATCTTTTAATAATATTGCAGCAAAATTTAGGGGAGTATGGCAACAATTTTGATCGTTAAAGAGGGCAGGACGTGGGTTAGACACATCTGTAAGGCCAATTACAAACTCCTCTCGAGCGTCAAGTCTCGTTTTCAAGCGTGAAGTGGTAAGAAAGGCTCATTGTCACAATTACGGTGCTTATGAAGGAAAAATAATTTAATTCCAGGATTTTGTACCCATGACAGAACCACGGAGGATTACCGTGGGGGAGCAGAGTAAGAAACTCAAGGTGCTCCACACGGGTGCTATCAGGACAGTGTGATCCTCCCTGTAGTGGGTCTGGCTGAAGGCAATGGCACAGTGTGATGGTAAAGGCAGGATCGGTGCAAATGCTGCTGTTGGAGCTCCTCTTTTCTGGTACAAATAAAGTGCTACGCTTGGCTTAAAAATGCAGAAAGGAGGGAAGTGAACCCCAGTATAACCAGTGATGCCTGAGGTTGTCAGTGGGAAAGGGAAGGAGGGAAAGACAGAAAAAGGCTCTCCTGCTGACCAGAGGGAAGCTTTCCTGGCCAGAGAAACGGGAAAAAATGGATTTGGCTGTATTCAGTCTGTCAGTAAAGGAGTGATGAGATTTTCTCACTTACCTAACAGATTTAGACACCTATATGTCAAAGTGTCTGGACTCGGAGCCCTGAGATGGCTGGAAAGTTCAAGTGAAGAGCTGGTGGCTGAACCGGGTGTCACTCGGCGTGTGCTGACAGCTCTGGCAGGCAGCACAGCTGGAGGCAGGCCCTCAGGTTTGCCCCGTGCCAGCAGGGCTCATGTCGGGCTGCCTGAGGCGCCAGGCCGACACCTGCTTGCCTCCGCCATGGTTCTCACCACCACAGGAGCAGCTGGGGCCTGAGGGGTGTCAGGGAGAGTGGGGGGGTGTGGAGGTGTGCGTGTGTGGATGGGGTGTGGGTGGGTGGGTAGAGATGTGTGGGGGTGTGGGGGTGTGAGGGGAGTCAGTATCCGTGTGTGTGTGAGGGGAGGGGTCTTGTGTGGCGGTGCGTGAGGGAAGGGTGTATATATGAGTGTGTGTGTGAGTGTGCGGGGAGGGTGTATGTGTGTGAATGAGGGGAGGCTGCACCCCTGTGAGTGTGCGGGGTAGGTCTATGTGTGTGAGGGAAGGGTGTGTGTATGAGTGTGAGTGTGAGGGGAGGGTGTATGTGTGTGTTTCTGTGTGAGTGTGAGGGGAGGGTGTCTGTGAGTGTGAGGGGAGGGTATCTGTGTGTGTGAGGGGAGGGTGTATGTGGGTGTTTCTGTGTGTGAGTGTGAGGGAAGGGTGTCTGAGTGTGAGGGGAGGGTGTCTGAGTGTGAGGGGAGGGTGTATGTGTGTGTTTCTGTGTGAGTGTGAAGGGAGGGTGTCTGTGTGTGTTTCTGTGTGTGAGTGTGAGGGGAGGGTGCCTGTGAGTGTGAGGGGAGGGTGCCTGTGAGTGTGAGGGGAGAGTGTCTGTGTGTGTTTCTGTGTGAGTGTGAGGGGAGGGTGCCTGTGAGTGTGAGGGGAGGGTGTCTGTGTGTGTTTCTGTGTGTGAGTGTGCGGGGAGGATGTACCCGTGCCTGTGAGGGGCGGCGTGTGCCTGTGAGGGAGTGCGAGGGGCGCTGCGTGTGCCTGGGCGCGCTCCGCTCCGGCTCGGGCCCGGCTGCCGCTGAGGGGCGGTCGGAGGCGGCGGGGGCGGCAGGGAGCGCCGCGGAGACACGGCTTTTCTGCACGCGGGTCGCAGCCCTGCCCGCTGCCGGGGCGAGGAGCGCGATGCCGCGCCCGCCCTGCCCTGCCTGCCGGCGGTCCCGCACCTCCCGGCCGCCGGCAGCGGCGTAGCGCGCCCGCCTCGGGCACACCGGCTGGGCAGCGCGGGCGGGGCGGCATGGGGGCTCCCGCCCCCCGCGGCGCTGGGCGCGGAGCGGATTACAAATGAGCGGCGCGGCCCGGCGGCCCGGGCCCGCGGGCACCCCGGCATGTAGAGCCTGACGGAACGGCGCGGAGGTGAGCGGCCCCCGGGGCGGGAGGGGGACGGGGCGGCGGGCGGTCGCGCACCTTGCCCGGGGCCGGGCGGGAGGAGGCGGCCGGGAGCCCCCCGCGGTGTCCCCGCTCGGCGCTGCCCGAACTTGGAGCCGCGGCTGTCACACGCTCCCCTCGCCCCGTGTCCTCGGGCGCCGCACACCACCCGCGTGTGACAGCGGCCGCTCCTTTCCCTCACCCCCCGCAGGCACCAGCACCCGCTCGCCCCGGCTCGGAGCGCTTCTGCCGCCGGAGTTGGCAGCGCCAGAGCGGCCGCGGTGCAGCAGGGCCGGGGGGGGCGGCGGGGCGGCACCGCCGGGAGTCGCAGGCTGAGGGACGGTGCTGAATTGGAGCTGTCCTGGCGCTAAACGAGAGCACACCGGGCGCGGACCCGCTCCCGCGCTCGCAGGGGTTCATTAGAAATGTAAATGATTAATGAGGGCATCCTTCGACCGGGCTGTGAGGCGTCTCGCTGACCCACGGGCCCTCAGAATGGGGAAGGGAGCAGTGGTGTGGGAGGGGGGCTCTCTGCCGTGGTGCTCGCAGAAGAAATGCCTCGTTTACTGCCCTCTCAGCCCAGGGGCTATCGAGCATCTTGCAGTTTATAGTTTATCAAATTCCGCAGCCTAAAAAAAAAAAAAATTACAAGTCAGGGCTGATTTTCAAGACTCTCCATAAGTTCATTTGTTTACTATGGAGCTGTGACTTCAATGGTCTCTTCGGTATCAAAACATCCCGCTTGTGTGATATTTTTGGTGGCATTGACAACAGATTTGTTAGTCATGGTTATGAATATGGTAATGTGCAAAGCCTCCCCTTAAATCCTACGTGCTCTAGGTAACATGGGTGAACAGTCGTGTGAAGTCCTGAATTCTCACTCCTGCTGCAAAGGAGCAACGTTGCTTTGAACTTCCAGTCCGTTTGATCACTTCCTCTTTAACTTTTCCATTGTATTATAAAAAAAATATTTCATCTTCCTGCTGTTAAAAGGTAAACTCTAAGTTTTGTATCAGGTGCACCTCCTTGCAAGCAAGCTTATGTAATGCAGCGCCCTGTGCGGAATGCAAGAGGAGATGGAAGGAGAGGTTTTTGGAAAGAGGATGGTCATGTGGTTACGGTGCCTCTGTGTGTGCGTGTCCCCGTGGGAGAAGAACTGAAGAGGGTTATTCTCTTCTGTGGACATCCTGCCCCGTCCTGGGCAAGCCTCTCAGTCATCTTTGGTGTTGCTTGCCTTCTCTGTAGAATATGGTTTATCCTGTGTTGCTGCTTCTCAGGGCTGTGTGAAGCTACTTAGAAGCCCCTGAAAACACTTTTTAGCCAGGGAGGTACTCTGTAAATGCAAATTACTATATTGCTGTTTTAAAAATGCTTTTCAGAAGTTAAAGTGGTCTCTTTAGGCAGTTCGTTTAAACTGTAGCCAAATGTCTTTTCAGACAGCTCCAAAGCAGAGCAAAGGAACTGTTTTCTTGAGCAGTACTCCCCTGTAAGGAAAGCTAGTGTCACTTCTCAAAAAAAGAAAAAAAAATCACTTTTGGATGTTATCAGACGTGTCACTCTTTGTTTTGTCCATGAATATTTACCCCCAGTTTCTCTGCATGTAACTTGGCAGTAATTACCAGTAGAAGAAACACTTCAGTCCTAGACCGTTTAAGCTGTAAGTGGTGGGTGAAGACATGAAAGATCTGACACTGACCATGACATCAAACTGGCCCAGTGTGAGCCCACTGCACTCTGCGGTGTGGCTTTGCTCTTCCACCTGGTTGTACTTTTATTCTGAGATACAGCAATGATCAATACGCTATCAGCTAGGAGCAAGTCCTCCTAGGCAAGAACTATGTCTCAGGTAGTGCTACAGGGCACATTTCTAGCATTAAAAGTAAAGGAAAAGGTCCAGGTGCTGGCTTTATTTATTTTTTTTAAGCTGTGAAATGAAACTAGATGAAAAAGGGCTTGAGTTTGAGACTAACCTCTGATCAGCTTTAATTTATCCTGCAAGTACACAGAACATTAACAGAATTCCTTATTTTATTGCTGGGATTCTGAGAGAATTCTTTATATTTTGATGTGCATTGCTTTCATTCTAGCATATTGAAATCTCATTGGGTTTGTAATATATTTTTTAAAAGGCATTGTTATTTTTCTTAACCACCTTCTGCTTTGGTAGAATCTCTGAATAGCTTTTACTCAGAATTGCATTTGAGGTAATGCAAGACACAAAATTCTTTTATTAGCTTGCTTTTTTGCGAAGATTTATTTTCAGGCAACCTTAAAAAAGTCCTTAGAATGTCAGTTGTGAGGTCTTTTCATGTTGTGGATTTAGTAGACAAGGTACTGTCAGCTGAGTTACGAGTCTTGCTAATAATATGATTACGTTGTTTTTTGAGAGATACAGTTCTTGAAAACATACCTCAGAGGAGAAAATTCACAAAAGCTATGTGCAAACAATTTTTTTTTTCTACAACAGATGGAAGAGCTCGATAATCACCACTCAAGGGTGGCTAAAATTAGTTTGAAACAGAAAAGATTATTCTTACAAGTACAGTAGTATAATTTGTGAGCCAAATCCTACTGATTGTTACACTGGTGTAAATATAGAGTAATTCTTTAGCCAGGAGTTTCTCCTTCATTATGAAGTCATGTAGAACACAGGGGATTATGATGCTGTTGAATTTTGATGTGTTTGTAGCAAAGGTCAGTTCTTCTTGAAACCCAGTGGCAGAATATGGCCCAGAATTTAGCCTGCTGTTCTCACATTCACAACAGCATAATATTCGCTCACTGAGACTCCAATTCAAAATTTGCTGTAATATGTTTGTGGGTAGAGGGTTGCTGAAATGACTCAGATGAATGTAGCTCAGAGTAAACAAACATGTAAATCATTTCTGGCTAGAGAGAGAGAAAAAGGAAAACATGAGAGAGAGCAGAGAAAAGCCAGCCTCAAGGATGAGACATTTATAATGACACAATCAGCAAGGATCACCAAGTTCAGTAGGATTCAACCATGAAAAACTCAGGACTGCATTTGCCATGGTCTTTTACCTTTGGAAATGAGAGGAACCTGTATGAAATGAGTGCCTAAATGCAAGCTTTACAAGCAAGCAGAGTTCTCCAGTTGGTTGGGCTGATGGTCTGGTACAAAGGTGAGCAGGCTCATGTTGAAAGCTGCATTTGGACACATTGAAATGCCCCACTGTGAGAGCTGGGAACCAGGTGTACTGCCTGTCTCAGAGAGGCAGGATGCTGACAGTGACTCATTGGTAGTCTCCACAGTGTTCAATTTGGGAAAAGTACCAGCTAGCAAGTGATTCCTGGAAGTTCCTGAACCCAAAATCCTGGCTAGCAATGTGGTGTTGGTATAAGTAACTGCAGAAGGATCCAGCCTCAGCTTGTGGTTCAGATTAAGAAGTACCAGAGCAAGTCAGTGGCTTTGAAACAACTGTCGGTTTCTTCTTAGCTAGGTGAGTCTCTAGCACAAAATCAGAGCAAGGCAAAGGCTATTCTCATTTGTTTTTCCTGCCAAGGGAGGTGACCGGGAAGCACAAATCACTGCAATAGAGCATCTTGTCAGTCAGGTTTTCTTTTGAATGCCCAGGCCCAGTGCAGTTGAAAGGCATAGGAAGATGGAGCTGTCTGTGTGTGGAGACTGCAGTCACTGGAAGGCTGGGGCAGGATTTTCATCCCTTTCAGCTGTCTGAGCTATTACGCTTCAGTGTGTTTTCAGGATAAGTTAGGTTAAGTTCTCTCTTGGGGAAGCAAGAAATGTCTGGCAACCAGGTTTGAAATGAGGAGAGGTCCCCTTCTGCTGCACAAGGATCAATTGCCCAGAGCTCTGCCTCCCTGCTAGCTAACATGCCTCCTCTTTTGTCCACCTTTACCATCATGGTAAAGAGAGGATGCTGTGTTGTTGTGTGGAGTTGTTCAATAGAAAACCTGTGTTCTTCCTGAGGTTTCTGTCTTGGAAAACAATGAAGAGTCCTTCGAGTGAAGTGTGGCTGTAGGTATGGCACCCTTGTGGTGTTTTCTATGACATGATGGCTGTGAAGGGGAAGAACTGGAGAGACAAGGTATATTTCTCTATGTGTATGAGTAGCAGGTAAACCTTAGTTCTCATTTCTACATTTTTTATTTTCTTTAGAGTACAACAGGTTTTATATAGTGTTGGTCACACTGGCCATGACAGGAGACTTGACTTAGGCAGCAGGATAAATTTTGCTAATAGGAATTATGGGTGTTTCTGTTAGATCATTAGGCACGTATTATTATTTATTTTCAGCTCAATCTCTGGATTCAAGCCAGGAAGCTACTTTGTCCTTATTCCCTTCTCCCTTCTCTCAGTCTCTCTCCCTCTTCATGTGCAGTGAAAAGGTTCCAGTGAGACATGAAGCAATTTTCTGGCCCCTCTTACGTGTCCTGCATCCCTTTTGCATCCTTAGAGAGGAATCTGATTTACCGTTTGGGAAAGCTGACTTAAGCACTTGAATAGAGTCAGATATGTTTCCTATCATGTCTGCTAATTAAATTGTAATGCTCATTACCACAGGATGCTGTGGAGAGCAAAAGCATAAGCAGGTTGAAAAAGATGAGTTCGCAACGAACAGAGAGCGGATAGCAAACATGATGGTCTGGATGTAACCTCTGGCTCTCTATACTATGAATTTCCAGATGCAGGGAGAGAGAGTGCAGAAGGGAACAGTCGCTGTAACTGCAGTGGACACAGACTGCTGCCCATCACGGAGATAACATCCCAGGACAGAGGGACTGTGGGTCTGATCTGTTCCTGTGTTCTCCCAGCACCAACACACATAGCTTGCTAAAGCAGCAATTCAATCTTCCCAGTAAAATAAGGAGGGGAGAACAGAGAATGATAACCAGAATAGAGATTTCAGTCTGCTCTCACAGGTATTAATGGATTAACGTAGGAAGCTGCAAGAAATTCATTGTGTGAAACCTTACTGGCAAAGCAGTGCGAGAGGATGAAGACATTTGGGGCTCAGGGCTCTGGCTGGGACAAGAAGATAAAATAATTTCACTTTCTTATTCAGTCTTTGTGTCCTGTTTCTTCTGGTTTGTGCTACATTATGAAATGGAGGTTCTGATCTCTTACTTAGCCTGGAGCTGCAGTTAATGGAAACATCTGTATTATGTGTTTTGCGGTATTTCAAAGTTTCCAGGTGGAAAGACCTCCAGGTTTATAAAATTGCCCTAATGCCCTAAAATGTTCCTAATGGGAACAAGAGGTATAAAGATTCCTAGGATGTCAGCACCTTGTCACTGACTGTTCACCCATTTCTCTTGGGAGGTCGAGTTAGACGCAGGGACATGGTCACTGAATAAATGGACAAGGGGCTGTGAGGTGGGTCCCCAAAGTACAGCTGGGAAGGCTACTTAGAAGAGAACCATCTGCTGCAAGGGAGGAATTTTTTAACAGTAGAGGAGAGCTTACGTTGGTGGAGGAAGTAAGGCCTGATGTAGGGAAGAGGAAGAGGGCAGGAGAGCAGAGAATGTTCGAAAAAAGGATGCGAAGTGCCTGCAGTATATTTAAGGCTATAGTGCAAATCCTTTACCCAGATCTTTCTTTCCTGTGTAACACCATCAGGGGATCCTCATTTGAGAAGAGCAGACTGAGTCTCTAAAGAATCCTAAAAGTCTTCCTAAGTTTGCTTTTCCTGCAGTATCCTGTTTGTTCAGCAAGAAAACAAAGACTAACCTCCTTCTTGGGAAGGTCCGTGAGGGCCGTACGTGGAGCTGCCCAGCCAGCAGCCCTGTTGTCCACCAACCAGCCTCCTGGTTCCTCAGCAGGGAGAGCAGCTCCCACGAGGTCCTGGCTGACACCCCATTGCCAGCTCCTGCTGTCAGGGGGATGCACAGCAGGAGATAGATACAGTACAGCCATGTCACTGTTCCTGACAGACACTGAGTCCCTCCTCTGTGCCATAGATACAAGGGGCACGAGCTCAACCCAGACCAGAGGTGTGCTCTATAGCTGGGAAAAGGGCTTTAGGCTTCCCAGACTGAAGGTCTAAAATAAGTGTATACCTTAAAATGCACATCTTTGTTTAAGGCTGGAGCTCTCTGTTTATGGAGTGTTAGGGCAAATGTTCCGACATTTGTCTGTGGGTTTCTACTGATCTTGAAATCACGCCAAGTTTGAAATTATATCTTTCCAGCTCTCCTTACTTCTTCACCATACAGAGGGATTGATGCCCGTGTGCACACATGCACACTAAGATTACATGAAGAGTTGGTGACGAGGAGCAATACGTTATGGTCCTGCAAGCACACACACAAAATGGCTTCACTTCCACATTATCTCCTGCAGTTTTCCCTGCACCCTGTCTGTAACCTAATCAAACAGGCTGAGCAGCTGGTGAGTGGGCGCGTTGCCTGTCAAAGACATGGGTATGAATATCAGCAGTCAACAAGCCATCACATTAGCTATTGGCACAAAATGTAATCAGGGAGGGTAGACGCCCCTCCCAGAAATAAACCCATTGCTGTCCATAGAAGCCACATGAACCCCTGGTTGACTGGAATAGTTTGAGAAAAGAAAGAAGTTGAAGAGTGGCTTGGCTGAAAGTAATATATGCAGGATACTGCAGTGGCTGAAGGGAAGAGGTGTTTTAGAAGTCGTCTAGCTCTTCATGCGAGGGTTTCCAACTGCTCTCCAGTCAAAACAAGTTCATCTGCAGTGGCCATATATCTATTGAGTGGTCAGGTAGCACAAGTATTAGCAGATCTTTCTGGATTGTCTTCTGATTTTGCCAAAGATTTGAATGTACTCATGAATGGAACAAGACAGAAAATGGGGGGTTTCTTCCTGCAAAAATCTTGTAGATTCCCAAAGTGTTACTCCAGCCTACAAACATAAGTCACCAAGCCTGGAAAGTTTGTAATTATTTATGCAAAATGGAGCATCTAGAGAAGCCAAGAGTCTGGTGCTTAAATCACTTAGCAGAGAGGTGGGAAGACAAAAAGGAAAAGGATGGGATTCAAGCTACCAGCACAAGGGTGGGCCTGGCCCAAAGTCCGTTTGGTCTTTCTGCTATGGAAGAGAGATCAGATTTGCCAAAGCTATTAGCTCTGTTTGGTCCCTGCTCAGAGACATTTCCAGTCCAAGGCTAAGCTCTATTCTCAGAATTCCCAGTTCTTGCCTGGCTGAAGGGAAATGTGGTTCTAATTGTCCTGTCCTCTTTCATCAGTCCACGGGTTGAATTGCTGGTGAAATCTGAAGGGACCCTCTGGACCTGTGAGGTGAGCACAGCCAGAAATGGAAAAATTCCCACCGATTTTCCTGAGCTTTGGATCTGGGTTCAAAGAACAATGTTTAATTTCAGATGTACTCACTGTCCTCTGAATGGCTTATTTTTGTTCTTTTCTATGGCCCAATAGCTGATGCCATCAGAATTCAGGGTATTTGGGGGGTAATGAAAGAGCAGGGTTGCTGCCATGACCTTCCCATGCACTTTTGAATTAATCTTTTTCTCTTACAAAAATCAACTGGAAACAAAGCTCTTTTCCCTGTGGCACTGACAGGCCAGTCTGGGGCTGTTTTGTGTGTTCACTTTTTTAGGATCAGAGCCTTTCTTTTTTTCCTGCTTCTCTATGCAGAGCTTCCCCTCAGTGACCAGAGGTGTGTATGTGGAGCAAGGACACCTGCCTTCACTGGCGTGGCAGGCGGCTTGTGAAGGTGACCTCTTCAGCAGCATCTCTCTGGCCCTCCCAGAATAGGGGCTGACCCAGCCTGGGAGTTTGGGCTTGTGTTCATCCTCAGCCCTCAGTTAGCATGAATTTAAAAATAGCTGAATCAAAGCTGAGTGTGTTGTTTTTCGCTGTAGCAGGCTGAGGTGAAGGGAACTAAGGAGCTGCTCCAGACAAAGTCACAGAGCTGTGATTCCTGCAGTCCTGCTACATAGCCCCTTTCATGGCAGTGCTCTTTTAGAGTCCTTTAATCTGGTTATTCTGCTTGGCTGAAGTCCTTTAGCTGCCAGACTTGCAGCACTTAGGCTGTGGTGCTGTGAGAGGATCCTGTGCCTGATTGTTCGTACATTTGAACTAGGATAAGACCACAAACACCTGTCAAATCTCTGCTGCTGTCAGATTATTCACAGCAACGACACTGTTAGGTGGATTTTGTTCTTGTTTATAGACATTTCAGAACTTAATCCAGGTTCTACAAATGGCTCTGGTATTCCTGGATGTTTGGCCAGACACATTTTTGCCAACAATGGCTTGTAGACTGGTCTCTCACTTTCTGTGATGCCTGTAGGAAAATTTGGGCAGCTACAGGTTGTGGCTCTTCTTGATCCAGACACTGATGCTTGAGCCTGAGAGCCTGCTCTGTTCAAATGCCCTCCAGTAGTACTGGCAAGCTGAGTGCTGTTACACACACTACAGTGTGGAGTTTCCTCCCTTTTCAAGTGATAACCATGCATGAGTGGGTACATGCTGGGGCATACAACAGTGTGCAGTCACAGAGCAGTGAGGCCTGGTCCGTAGTGTGTTCCTGTGCTTAAATGTTGAAGCGTTACGAAGAGAATGCAGAGTTCAAAAGAAATCAAATTAGGCTTTTAGTTCTTGTTCATTTCTGGAAAATCTGAAGTATGTTAAATTGTATTAATATTGTGCCCATATTGCAATTGCTGTTTAAATCGGCTTTATGGATTGAGGCTCTTAACATGGAGTTAGGATAGATTAGCAGCATTGTCACCCATTTTACAGACAAGGAAAGAGAAACACAGCAGCATACCCATGATCGTGCAAGATCGCGAAGTCAAAGCCAGGTCTTCTGCCTCCTTCATGCCATGCCACACAAAGCTGACTTCAGTTTATTAATTCAGAAGCAAAAGAACAGTGCTCTACTGATCACGTGGTTCCATGAGGTGTACCAACATGCTGTGTAGATTTTGTGATGGATGGATTCTTGTTTTAATCATCTTTTATAGCTCCAACATATACAATACGCCTTCGTGAGTACTAAATGGGGAATCAAGTCATAAAGAATTGAGGCTTCAGACAGGGGGACACAAAGCCCAGTCTCACAAAGACACTGTAAGCAGTGTGTAAGTGTGTGTGCAGTTGCACACACACACATCGTCTTGTTATCACCAGCTTCAACTCAATATTGAACATGTCCAGTGCTAAAATGGGACTGAAGAAAGGAACACAAAGTAGGATATTTATGAAATAATCATGAAGGACTCTTAGATGGAGGATCCAAGCAAGAGAGTTTGTAGAAAAAGCTCTTGTAGAAGCGTGCAGGTTGATTCTTTGCCTCTGTCTTGCTGGGTGCTGGGGAATGGATCAAGCTGTGGGGCAGTCTTTTATCTCCTGTTACATAGGTGTCAATCTCATTGCTGCTAAGGTCAGCCCAAAGCAGGGATAAATGCTTGAATTCTAATCTGCATGTATGAAAAGTGAAGAATATGAGCAGGTTTTCTTTTCAGTGGAAGTCTTTCATAGGAAAGATCACTCGTAAATATCGTGGGTAACTGATGCTATTCAAAAGTACTGGTTTGTTTCCAAATTAACCAACACATAAGTAGACCTACTCTTTTCTCATTTAAATTCATTATTTTGTTATCTTGACTTGGATCCAGAGGCCTGATCTACTGTTTTTTATTCAACACTCTTGTTGAATCCATATGGATCAATTATCATTATCTAGGACGTTGGTCCTAGAGAGAGCCTCTTGCACCTGAAAAATGAACCCTAGCAACAGCCTCCTCAGACTACAGAATTTTTCTAGCCTAGATGGACCACCTCTGTGCAGTGGGGGTGCTGGAGACACAGAGGGATGTTTGAATACCAAAAGCTTTTTAGTTTGACCATCTCCGTTTCTGTAGATGACAGTTCCTGGTGGAAACCCAGTCATCTGTTCACATTAGACCAGCCTAGTATGTGTTTGTAGCACTGCTGACAGGGCCTTTCATGTCTGGGCAGCTGGGGAGACCTTATGGGGCAGAAAAACATAGTTTTAGTCCATAAGAAATATTAGAACCCAATTGCATGTGATTGTTTCAAAATAGAATCCCATCTGTATTTGCTACAGCGCAGGAATATACCATGACCTGAATATCTTCTTTACCCTCCTGGGTAATGTCACTACAGTCTTGCAGAGTACCCTCCAATGTTCCCTGTTACCAAGACACTCTATTTCTGCATACAGATATATAAGGTGCCAGGAGATGGTCCTGCAGATCTGTGCTTTATATGGTCCTAAAGCTCCCCTGCTGCACACATCCAAGCCCAGCAAAGCATTGGTGACATATGGGTAGAGACATACTCCTAAATTGGCACTAGTTCTCTTCTCTTGAGTTTTTTGAAGGTGCTGAGTAGGGAAGAGAGAACCCAAAAGTGAGGATGACAATAGACTAACTCAAAACGTAGCAGGCTTTGGGGCTGAGAACTGAAGAAGTTCAGTAACAGCATGTGATAGACTACATCGGTGGTACATGAAACTAGAAGCAAAGGATGGAGGTACTTTGATGTACCAAAGCTCTGCAGTACCTTCCCTGCTGAGTTAGAGGAGAGTTTTAATTTGGTAAGTCTTGTCAATGGCATCAGACCAGTGTAATGGAGCAGGAAGGAGTCCAGAGGAGTGGCTTCTCTTTTCAGTCTTACCTGTGCAATTAGGAATTGTGTCACTGAAGTCAGTGTGACGTCAATCTGCATGAGCAGAATGAAATTCAGAGTGTATAAGGTGCGTTTGAAACAATTCGGCTCTGCTTTGGCTGAAGTAATGTGAAGGAAGAGCATAGTAAATTAATAACTCATACTAGAAAGGAAAATAGAAAAGGAAGTTAAAAGAAAGGAGATCTCTAAGTATTTTCTCACACTAAGATGACATATAAATATATACAGACTTAATTAAGAGAAGGTCACTTGAAATCTCAAAGCCAGCTATCAGCTTCTCACTTTCTCACAATATTTTGTTACAGCCTCCTGTAAAAAAGGCATTTAATTAAAACAGATTTATTCATCCTATCATGCAGGCATTACAATGAGACACTGTTTCCAGAACTTGGGTCTTTTTGTTCGGCTTAATGGAAAGTAATAATAACATGGAAAAGGTATCTCCCATGTTAATAGGCAATATTCATCCCTTGTACCTTAGCATTGGTTTGTTCTGTGTCTTTGCCCTGAGCCTGGCAGGCTGCAAACACACTATGAGGTTTTGTCCCGCATTTTATGTGTGGAAGGGGAGGATTTTCCCTGAGACGTTTTCAGTTGCAATGCTGTGGTTGCTTATATTGCCTCCTTAGACTTCTCTGTGTGCCCTAAGGATTTGCAGTCCTATGCTAATGTAGTACATAAAGTAGAGTCACCTTGACTTCACATTTATCAGCTTATGCAAGTGCTAACCTTTTACTGCACTGCAACAGAAATGTCATTCCTGTTCAGTCCCGAGATGACAAACAAACAGCTTCATTGTCAATAACAGATTTTGGAGGCTGGCTGGCTCAGTGGCTGCTGCAGTGGCTTTGGGAGCATCCTTCTTGTCAAACAATACACAAACCAGAGTGGGCAATCTTGGGTTTTTCCCCCAGGGAGGGATGGTGTGTGTTTGTTTGTTTGTTTGAGTGATTTCACCTTTTTCATGCTTTAAGGAGGGCATACTTAAGGTATGCTGAACACTTCATGCCAGCTTTCCACTCAATATCTATCTGTGGTATTATCTGGTGCAGTGTTTGCACTTGTTCTGGGGCAGCTCGAACTGTAGGATCCTTGGCAGGAATGCAGTATCCCTAGAGCTATCACTGCCCCTCATTTTCTTTTACAGACAGTTGAAATCCAGGATGAAATTTGGGAAACATATGGATAGCATTTGACTTTCTCAACCTGAAATGTCAGCCAAGTAACATTTGTGGAGACGGTATAGCTAGGCACCAGGCAGCAGTCACTGTGTAACAGCCTGGACAGTCCTGCTAAGGATTTACAAGGAGACTCAGTAGCTCACCTGAATATACAGGAATTCTTGGAGCAGTCCAGCTTCTTTCACCCAGACCTTCACTCATGTAGTTCCTCTTGAAGGCAATGTGTGGTATCTTGGCTAAGTAAGCAGAGGTTTGGGACTGGTGTTAGTATTAGCATGATATGTTGAGCAAGTTTGTTGGCCTCAGAGGGAATCTCACTGAGTGGGACACTGCTTTACCTCACCTAGCACATTCAGAGTGAGTTTGGGTGCTGCTGTCATTAAAAGCACCACAGAAAGCTTCAAGCATAAAGGGAAACCACGCAGTAATCCACACAGAAAAAAAACCCAAACCAAACCCAACTCAAACTATCAAACCTCTCAAGGCCCAGAACATACCCTTAGTAAAACATTTTGATTTTGCCAAGGCAAATAAGTTATCCATGACTGAGTGAGGGTGGATTGTTCTGTGACACCTCAGGGATGAAAGAAAATCCAGAGTACTAGGAGGAAAAAAGAAAGACTTGAGGTAGAAAGGCATCTGCAACTTGGAATCCCTCCAAATTGCATATTCTGAATTAATGCCACTTGGAGCCTCAGGGCCTGGGGGAAAGGTGCAAGGACTGTCCTCCCTTCCTTCCCACAGAAGACCATGTGGGCTGGAGGCACGCAGACATTGTGAGGGCAGAGAGAACAACAGTGACATGGCTAGCTCAGGGTGTGATGCACAAGAGTGTGCCAGGGTCAGCAGCAAGCAGTACCTTTAATTATTTTAAGGTAGAGGTTGGAGGAAAGCAGGGCAGAGGGAAGAGCTGTAGTCACCATGAGAACATGGGTAGAACCCAGGGCTTACAGCCTTCCTCCCCTTCATCAGTGGTCTTCCCCATGGAAATACAGAGGCAACCAGTGGGAAAAATACAATCTGTGTGTTCAAGTAACTCATTTCTACCAACACAAAAGTGCTTGGATTCATCCAGAGGGGACACTTACTAAGCTGACGTGGAAAAATTAATTGCAGAAGAGTTTGAGTGTGTCTTTTAGGAGACGGGAAAAATTCCTGAGCGCATAGGATTGAATTGAGGCGTTTCAGAGATGCGCCAGTTGTGACTCCAGCTGAAACACCCCTCTTGCAAGGAGAAAGGCTGAAAAAGAAGCAAACGAGTTCCTTGCCCTGGGAGCTGTAGGATGAGTAGTGGCAGCAGCATCCCTTGCTCACTGTGGGGAGAAAAGTAGTACTTGCTCTCATGTAGATAGAGCCAAATAGGTGAATAGCTACCTCTGCCACTGCCTAAAATCAGAGGACCCTTTGTGGGCATGGCTGATGCCCTATGGTTTTCCATGCTTGCATGTGCCTGTATGAAAGCTGGAGATCATGTACGTACGTGGCTGTTCAGCTCGGCTTATGCAGGCTGCTGTTCTGGCTGGAGACACTGCACAGGAGAACAGTATTTGTAGTTGTCAGAAGTGCTTGGTGGTAGTAAGGTCTATACTACTGTGCTTTGATCAGGAATCAATAATGATGGACCTGAATTTAGCTCTGAAAATAGCTCTGAAAGGAAGGAGCCAGACCTGCTGGACCAAAGGTATGCAAACAAGAAAGCAAATAGGAAGCTACTGGCCTAAAGCATTTTAGACAAAATTGAAAAGAGGTCTTCACTGACAGCAAAATCCAGCTGAAAAAGAGAACACAAGGGCTCCTCAGAGCATTGGAGGGCACAGGGAAGTCGGTGCTGAATCTAGCTTCCCACTTGACAGCTCTGCTATGCAAAGGTATTTGATGGGCAGGGAATGAAAATCTCAGAGAAACAGGGACTGAAGAAGCTGAGGAAAGACAGCTAGGCTAGAAGTAGTGTAACATTAAATGAAAAGATACTTCTGGTCCATCATGGCATTTCAGAACACATTGCTTAGGAAACAGAACCTCAGTATGCTGAGAAGAATTTGGCCTTACTTCATCAAAGTAAAAAACTCATTGTTTTATTTATTTTTGTCATGCATGTGCTAGCTGAAACTAGCTACTAAATACAAAACCATTCCTTTATTGTAGTTACAGAGAGGGACCTGAAAAATGAGAAGAGCTTGAGAAAATTACGGACCTGAGTATTTTCGGTGAAGCCAATTAAGTCTTCTATGTAATTAAGCCAGTAGTGACACAAGGTTATTCTAAAGAGTCAAATAATTAATTTTAGATTTGTGACAATGTACCCCTAAGTAAAATCAGGCTCAGGATTTAAATCAGTCATGCAGTCTGTCTAGGAACAGTTCAGAATTTGAGGAAAGTCCCAATTTTCCCTTGCAGTGATGCATGTAACATATCATGTCTTCCATGGATATGCTTTTTTGCAGTCATTTTTGCTGTTCTGTTATGAAAACTTGATTGTGGGTAATAAAATTTAATGGATAGTGTTCAAGAATGTGAACAGCTAATTAGATGAACAGAAAAATGTGTAAAATAAGATTGTTACAAACCACAGAGCTTGAAATTATAGAACTGTACATGGTCATTATGCCAATGCCCATTTAAAGTGTAAGTGAAAAAAATCACCAGGTCTTCATTTAATATCTTTGCCGGTTGTTTGTTATACAAGCTGGGTTTAGCCTTTCAGATCTGTTTTTTAATCAGGCACTTTAACTGCTTTATGTGTCTGGAAAGAAGAGTGCTGACAGGATCTTGAAAATGAAAGCTGTGCAGTGAGGGAAAGTTATCAAAGCTGGGAGGAAGGCAAAACACGAATTCCAGAAACAGAATACATTTCTGCTACAGCAACCAAGACCAAGGCTGCTTGGTGTCCTTACTTGTAGCCACCAATGGTACCATATATTCTAAAACCAAAGGAGAGAAGCAAAGAGAAGTGCAGATCTGAAAAACTACTTGCCCAAAGGTGCACTTGAAAGGCAGTGGAAAAATCCCCAGTTTGCCCTGTCCCTGGGATGTGGCTGGGAGATAGAAGAAATGCTGCTGCTAAAACTCCCAGCTACAATCCTGATTTCTTTTCAACCCCAGAGGAGCTCTCAGGCACCTCAGGGATTTTACCCACCCTTTATTTTGACACATTTGATGGGCTATACTTTATAACAGACAGACGTGACTCTGGTAGGAGCCACCAGACCCTTCACATAACTGACATGAGAAGTCAGAGCAGAGCTGGAGACTTAATCTCATTTCCCATACATTAATTCTGCTTGTTTTGCTGTAGACCTGATGATCTGTGAGAAACTCAGCTGATGTGCTTCTGCTCTTTCTGCAGTCATCCCAGAGGTCATCCCCAACCCTCCTGACAGCTCTGAAGGTTTGCAGAAAGCTATGCCTCAGGTTGCTAGACAGTGGGGATCTTAGCTTGATACTCATTTCTCCAGTCAGTGTCAAAAGATCTGCTCCTCTGGAAATAACTCTCAGAAAGGAGGATTACATTGTGACCACTGTGTTCACAGTAGCAGGTAGTTCAGAGTCCACAGCTGGGGTCAGACCACAAAGTGGAAGTGCCTCTCTAGTCTCTACTCATTAAAGTAACATATGCCAGGTGAAACAGCATCTGAGTGATGTGTGACACTTGCAGTGGTCCCTCCAGCAGTTTGCATAGTTATTTAAATTCTTTGTGTTTCCTGTATATCAGTGAACACCTTGAGCATAGCTCCCTTTCTGCTCACTTCTTGTACAGGTTTTGTTCATGCAGTCCCTTTTTAGGTGGGGCAGAATAGGTGAGGGTGTCTTCAAACATCACACAAGCATGGAGGCAGGAAGGATAAATAATGCAAACTGGTAACTTTCCATCTCCTCTCTTGTATAAGGACTGGAATTATAATCAGCATTGATACCTTGATGATCGTGCCCCAGAATTAGCCCCTCACTGAGATGGATGGAACTGTTCAAACCTCTCTGAGCCTTTTGTTCCTTCCCTACGCTCTCTGCTAACTCCAGCAGCTGTCTAAGCATCACATACCCACATTTTCAGATTTTCTTCACAGCCATTGTGGATGGAAGCTTTCAGAAAAGAAATCAAGGGGGAAAAAGCAAGACAAAGGCAAAAGAAAAGGAGGATTTGAGAGAACAGTGCCTGTCAGAAGAGACTAGCAGTGCATCATCACTGTACATCTGCTGCTCCAGTGCCTTGCTGTAGCAAAAACATGAGCAGGAAAAACATCTGTGCTACCCTGAAGCTTTACTCTTCTCTGCAATCTCCCACACGTAGTTCAGCCATCAGTCAGGGGTTAAGGTGTGAGCCTGGAGTGGAATGAGGTTCTTTGCTGGCCCTAGGCTTCCTGTTGAAAGTTTGTGGTAGTGTCTCCTTTTCTTTACTTAGAAAATGGGGGTAATAATACTTTCTGTTTTGCAGGGAGCCCTAACCAGATGTGCTAGTAAGCGAGGATTTGTGTGAGAAGGGCTCTTAGGCCTAGGGCTTTAGAGAAAAAGGACCAGAAGTTGAAAATAGTGCCTGTCTGGTAATATTCACACTGTTTGCATTTCTGTCTACAACCACAGTTATGACTGTGCTTAAATAAAGTTGTCTAATGTGTAACATATTTTCTCAGCTGATTTTAAGCTCTGCATGACAGTAATAGAGGTGTCTTGGAGTAGAGGAGCTTCAGCAGGCCTTGGCTGTAAGTAGGCATGTGTAGAAATGCATTTCTCCTCAGCCAGAAGTGGTAAACTGGTGGCTGTTTTATCTGATTGAGTCAAAGGCATCCTCTCCTACATGTGAACAAGGGTGTATGATATCTAGCTGGCATGATTTAATGGACTTACAAAACTGTCTTCATGCAGAATACCCAGTGGTGCTTCTGCACTGTGTTGTCTTAGTGATAACACCCTTTTAGTTTTGTAAATAGCAGAGCAGGCAGTCCTTAAAGCGTGCAGGCGTGAGTCTGTGTACCAAATGCCACCGCTGCCCTGACCTGCCTGGTGGCAGAGCAGAGCACAAAGACATCCCTTTGCTGCATGGACCATGCTGGTGGTTTTTCCAGCCAGGAAAGGGCTTACAGAGAAGATAGTGCCATGGCCTGCAGAGAAGGCCTGGCATGCCCAAATCAAGCAGATGTAGTACTGCCAGGTCCATATACTCCAAAGCCCCATTTCTCCCTTCTCTGCCCCATACCTCAGATCTGCAAACTTTGGCTTTTTAAACCTAGAGAATTTGGGACACCTTCTATCTGGTTTCTGCATCAATGAAGTTCACTCAGTGACTCACACTCTTTACTTCACACCCTAGAGGCTAGAAACTTTTTCTTTTCTTTTTTTTTTTTTTTTCCAGAAGAACATATTCTCATGTAATTATTGAATTCCCAAAGCTCAGGGCTGAAAATAAACCCCAGAAAATGTGGCTAGACTCCCAAGGAAGTGACAAGCATGGCATGACTGTAATCTAGCGTAGTCTAGTCATGCAGGCTGTGAAGAGTTATGGAGAGCACACAACCCTGGGGAAAACTGCTCTCCTGGGGTGAAACAACTCCTTGATAAACTGCTAAGAGTGAGACTGCTTATGTTGCCTTCTCCAGGCCAGCTCAGCCCTGACTGCATGGTGTGGTTTAGCCTCAATCTAAGTCTTAATGCCAAAACAGACTCCTTTCGGAGTCACTTTAGAGATAGTGCATTGCTGCTCCACTGAAAGAGATCAGTATCTTGTCAGCCATCTGTACTGTAAGAAACAATGCTATCTTGTTAGGGAGATAGTGAGAAGATATCCTACATGTTGTATATCTGTGATTTAACAGCTCTGCATACTCATCCAGGAAAGCCAGTCACATAAAAAGCACAGCTAAAGGTGCCTCAGGAATGCACGTACAGGAAGAAACTCCAAAAAAAGCCAAGAATAAAGACATTGTGCAGATAGATGTTGTTTGGGTAAATTAAGCAATTAGCCACCTTTCTTCTTTGCAGGTTCAGTGCTCCCTATTCCTTTCATGTGCAGTAAATCACAATTTTGATATATGTCTGCCATGAACTGACCTACATTTGATGTAGAAGCCAGGAAAACATAAACAATTCCACAAAGCGATGTTCAGGGAAAGCGAAAGAGCACTGCATTAAAATTGTAGGTGCATGGGGAGGAGAGACCACAGCTCCTGCCTTGTAGGGACTACATATAGTCTCATGCCTCATTCCTTTGCCAGAAGTATAACTCTCCTGCCTGGCAGAGATATCCAAGACATGACCAAAGGACAGGAGGAGGACCAGAGGTCTGTGGCACCTCAGTAACTCCCAGTAGGTTCCAGACACCAGTTACAAGGGCTAGATGGAAGAGAGCAGAAGCAAAGAGCCTTTACAGAGCCTTGGAGGAGAGAGGAGGTCGATATCAAGAGAGGAAAAGAAAACTAGTAGAGACAGCTGTGGTAATTATCACTTCAAGGGTGATTTTCATTAACCTGCAAGATCTTCCTCTCAGCAGAGATCAGACAGAAGGGGAAAGTGAGAAACTGTCAGAAGAGACCTGAGAGGAAGGAGGAGGGACAAAAGGAGTACAGGATGTCCACTCAAGAGAACCTGGGAGAGAAAAAGTAATGGCCTGGACCGGTCTGTGAATCCAACAGGGAAGACAGACTTAAGGGCAAGGTATTTGTTAACTGTTTTCTTTTTAAAGTTTGTAAAACATTGATATTTTAAATAGTTTATTCTTAATTAGCATAATTAAGAATACACAAGTCTAAACTCACTGAAAACAGAATTAAGAAACTAGCAGGTGCAGGAATTTGGAAGCAAGAGGTTTGGGAAAACAGAGCTTGCAAATGTCGGCATTAAGTAGAGCAGTGAAATCGTGCCAAGCCTTATTTATGGATTTGTGCATTTCCTTTGCATAGGCCCACTCCTGCAGCCAGAGGAATACAGCTCAATTTAAACATGAACCCCCTGCAGTTATATTGTAGCTGAGCCTGAAACTGAGAGCATACAAAATAAATCTCTTCTGAAGCAAAACTGATGAGCTTCACCTCAGATGTCTCTTGAAAGCCGAGGTATCTTGAAGGAACACTTAACTGAATAGGGAAGCAAACTGCAGAATTAAATCCAAAAGAAAATAGGAGAAAATTTTAGAATAGTATCTCAAAGAAAGAAAATACACAAAAAAATAAAGCAGTGACATTAAGTTATACTGCAGACAAATACTTGGGGAGGAATTAAAAAGCATTCTATGCTCATGTGAGAAGTTCTCCTTAGGAAGAGCAGGGATTGATTTCCAAGATAATGTCCTGCACATTTTTCAGCATGTGACAGAGCAGCCCTTGTGGAATATTTAAAATAAGATGCTTCCCTAGTAAGGTGGGACATTGCCATTTTTTATTATCACTTCTTGTGCAACCTTTCATGGGACAGAACTCCTGCCCCCCATCAGGGCATGGACCTCAGGAGAGGGAAGTCACTGCCGTGAGATTGGAAAAGGGTGCCAGAAGGCACCAAAATCACGAGGCAGGACTCAGGCTTGAGCCTGAGGAAGAGAGACTGCAGTATTCCCATTAACTGCAGTGGCTGGCTGTTAGGTGAGGAGCAGATGTGGGCAGAGGCAGAGCTACTTCTTAGTTCTCTTTATACAGAAGGCAACAATAGGGCAGGGGAAGAGCATTTCACATCCCTCCAAAGGGGGTCAGTGACTCAGCTCCCCTGGAGGCATCCTGATTCCAGACCACTCTGGCATTGTGCTTGTCTCAGGAGACACCAAAGGATCTGTTACACATATTAAGCTATACCTCTATATGTGTGTGCACCATGTGTATTTTTGGGCAATTCTGGCCCATTATCACTTGCTGTCATGAAAGGATGAAGCAAGTCACTTCACTTCTGTTCGATGCAGATTTCCCATCCATACAACAAGAGGACGAATGCTTTCTGTCCTTTAAAAAGTACTTCTGGATTTGTGGCTGAAAAGCCATGTAAGAGATGGGTGTTATTTTTGTTGGTAGCCAAAGGGCACAACGTAAGTATGCAAAGATTAAGAAATAACGTAGTTAGTCCTACAAATCTCTGACTTTATAAGAGTGATCTGGTAGTTGACTACACAAGTTTTATACTGGAGATATTATTCAGGAACCTTATTAGGGCATTGATAGAAGCAAATATCTGTATACTATGCATTTCTTTACTTGCAAGCAGTATAAGTGTTACTCCTTGTCCTGGTTCCATGCTGCTTTATGTCTCTGCAGCATTTTTTTGTGTCTTTTAGATTTGCATGCTTAATTCCCTTGAGAGCAACATTTGTGTTTTTATCTCCTCCAGCCTTTCTGTGGGTCTACAGAAGCCATCCAGTTTGCAGTTCTAGGCTCTTTCCTGAGCTATCATAATGAACTAGGATTTGGTTTTGCTTCTTTATTTTATCTGCAGACTGTTCTGTTTATTATCATTGTCAGGGGAAGCTCCCTCCCACTTTCTTTTTATGAAGATTTCTCTTCTCTTTTTTTTTCTGTATGGCTTTTCCACCTCCCCATAAAATGCCCAGCTTTACTGCACAGGTGAGGCAGTCCTTTTGTCAAGAGAGTGTCTCAACAGACATGGCAGTAAAAGATGTGAGGAGCACACCTGACTTGTGCAAAAACATGATCAAGAAAAACTCTGATTGCGCTGCCATTGTAATCTGCAATGCTTAGTCTCCATCATTTTAGAAGGGTACACCCAGCAAGATCTTTTGCTTGTAGAAATGTTTCTCCTTCTCAGCTCTACAACCATCCAGGTGGCTCAGACTGCAGGATTTGCTGGGGAGGTGCACCTGAACTAGCCAGGGTCCAACGTGGTAGGGAAGCTGCACAGCCATGTGACTGCAGGCGCAGGAGAGGGGACTGTGCCCTGCATTGACTGGTGCTAGTGAAGGAGAGGTAATCCTCACATGCCAAGTTGTGCTGCATTCAAGTCAGTCACCTGCTCTAAGTACTTCAGATATTTGGATTTTTCAGAACTTTCTTCCTTTGTCTGAAAGTCCCTAAGAAATCTTTCTTTCTCCTGTGAAGGTTTTAGAAAGGAGAGATGTCAGAAAGCTTGTTCCCTTTGCACAGAGCACAGGCACACAAGCATCACTGCCAGGCACTAGCACCCTCCTGGGAGCAGGGCAGCTGCTCCTCACCCACTGGGACATCTCTTTTTGGTCCCTTTGGTGCAAATGACTGCGAAATGCAAGTGGTGTGCTGGCTGCCCTTGGGGCCCAGATGCCTTGTGTTCTGGTCCCCAGTGTTCTGTAGCTGCAGGGAATTTGCCTTTTAATGCTTTCATATTTACCATAGTTTGTAAATTAACTCAGAGAAGCAGTATTCATGGGTCTTGCACTTTTTTATCTCCAAAAGGTGCTGCAGGTGAACACGGTTTTGTCTAAAACAGCCTTTCTTTGCAATTGGGAAACACTTATGTGAGAACTGAGCACATGATATTTCCTCTTCCCTTCAAGAGCCTCCAGCCTGGTTTGAATGACAAGATTGGGAACAAAACTAAAATGGAGCCAGAGCTAGAGTTACTACTGCAGAGTAACCCTGGAGACTGTCAGCATAAGGAGCTGCAGGTGATGGCTGATGCATATGCTGGGTCTTAACTGTACTTTTACCTGAAAACAGTTCCAGCAGAGCTTGTTCAGAAATGGTAGCTGATAACCACTAATAAATCCACTCATTACTGAGATGAGAAACAGAGCCTAAACCACTGTCACTGTTAGTTGTTTGTAGCTTGCTGCAACTGCCCTTTCCTCATCCCAGCAACTGTGCTGTAATCTTGTCTTTTCCTTTTGCAACTGAGTGGTTTACTTGCACTTTCAGCCAGGCTGAGGCAGGTCTAATGATCCCTACTGCCATCAGCTCTCCTAGAGATGATGTTCATAGATTATCTTGTTGATTGAAGAAACGATTACAACGCTTATTGAGTGAGAGTGGGAACAGGCAAAAAAAAATCTCTCCTTCAATAGGTACAACTGCTAGAGATTGCAAGCAGTGGGCACGGAAACAGTGGACGTAGAGCAGAGAGATGATAATGATGCCATGCCACATTAGTGCTGCATTAGCAGATAAGACAACAGGGCAGCTTGCTTGACAGTATTTCTCAGTTCAGTTGACATCTCTTTTTTGTTACTAGGTAGTGGCAAATGAATAGATAGCCCATTTCAGAAGAGTAGGGGACAGAGCAATGACGTCAGACTGACAAAATAAGCTTTCTGATCTGTCTGCATTTGCAAAGATACATACTATGAACATACTCCAAGGCTGCTTTTTTTTCCTTTAGCTCCTCACGAGGACACATTTTTATTTATTCACACCTGTGTGATGGCTGTGTGGAAAGAAGTGGGAGAATTACAGACTGTAAATACTTCATTGTAATAGTAGCTAAAAGCATGTACTGCAGCCATTCCATCACCAGGAAGCCATTTTTGTCTTTTTAGTGGCCCAGACTGATTTTTGTTGAGATAATACTGAAATATTCCAAGGATGGGTCAATACTCCCCCGTCCCTCTGCCTAGGAGCTTTGGAATTAACTCTACACCAGAGGTTTTTTCTGTAATCCTTTCCATTAAGACCTGCTGGAACCTGTGTGTTGCTTTCAGGACATATGAAACTAAATCTGGGCTACCTAGACCCTGCAAAGACCACACTGACAGAGCTGGAGATAGGCAAGGATACTGCTTGTCCTGAACACCCAGGGATGACTATTGGCCCATGTTCGGCATGGCTGCTTAGGCTGTGTGTGAGTCACAATGGCAAAGAGTAGATGTCCTGTTTATTACTGTCCAGAGACCAGAGAAAGCACTCTGAAGTCAAACATATTACAAGCTTTCCTGGAATGCAAACACTATACGTTTGTGCATAGAACGAATTTACTGTCTGATAAAATCAGGCAAGCTTAGTACTTGCTTTTGCTGTCATTTCCTAAGAAAGGGTACTGTTTGCTGTTGGGATTCACTTGCAGAGTATAATGCTAATGGATTCTGGTTTAAGCCCATATATCTAGGGCTTGTCCAGATTAATATGAAATGCTGCAACTTCTGTGCAGCTAGACTGAAACTAATGAGGCTAATAAGGTTATAACACAACCTAGGAGTTTCCCAATACTGTTTCCTTGGTGACTTTCACCCTTACATGACGCCAGTACATCCTGTTCAGGCAAGAGGCCTTAAGAGTCATGTGTGATGGAGGAATAGGTAACAGAGATACGTTGAGCTGAGCCAAGCGAGTACAAATCTTTTTCCTCCATGGCAAAGCAGAGTCTCCCTGAGAAGTGTTTTCCTATGCACTGTTAAAACTCAGGGCATTACTCATTTGGATGAATTAAGCAGCCTGCCCACAAAATGTAGTGACTGTGCATCTACTGAACTGTTGTTACACTGTACATTTTAAAATGCAGCTAAAATACACTAAAATACATATATAAGAAGTTTTCTAATGAGGAAAAACTAGCTTATTTAAGTCACAGATGTACAAAACTTAAATGTCTGGACAACACCTTTTTGAAATACAGTTCTGCTGAAGAGAACATCAAGCTCAGCAGGTGGAGATGGAGGACAGAGAACCACTGAGGGCAAAAGAGAGAAGAATAACTTATATGGGTTGCTACAGGTAATAATTGCTAGCAGTGAATCAGTGGTAGCTGACCTCTGCAGCTCCATGGAAAAAAGCCTTTGGAGAACATCCTGGTCCTGTGAAGCAATGGTCTGCTCCTGTCCCCAGTGTTACGAAGAACTCAAGTGTTGAAGCAGTAGGTTCGGTAGAAAAACCTAGCAAGAAGAGAACAAAATTCAAAGTTGGCTTGAAGAAGAAAGCAAGGAGGTGCTGACACCAAGGCCAGTTTCATTGTGTTCTTCTCTCTAGGTTCTTCTGCTCTCATCATCACTAGAGCATGGGAGAGCCCTTCAGCTCTTCACCAAAACATGATTCACATCTGTTACATGGGGAGAGCCTAAAAGCCGGCATGTGTTTAAGCACATGTGGCAGAGTGTTATGGTTTGTTATTTTCCTTTGAAATACATATGTAGCTGTGCTCGTCTGCTTGAGAAGGCAAGGTCAAACCAAGTGCTTTGCACATGGAATGGAAAGTGGTAAATTTTGCAATGCTCCTTACTTCCTGGGCAAGTTTGTGCTAGAGTCATAGTGTCTATCAGTAAGACTGTGTGCAGCAGAGGGAGTTTATTCATCTAGTAGAGAATTCAGCAGTGCCAAGATTTCCATCTTCCAGCATTAGACAGCCTTGTAAATGTCCTGGACTGGCATGATCGAGCACCCTAAAGCCAGAAGACAGAACTAAATTTGATTCCTAAGTTTTAGTTAGGACCACTGATTTCTCAGAGAGCAACAGGTACTTTCTTAAGCCCAACAGTATCTCCAAGCACACTACATACATCATATCTTTTGTAATGATACATATATACACACACATATATATATATCTGCACCCATATGTGGTTGGTCATGACTCATCAATTGATTATGCAGCGGAAGAGAATTATACCAAAGAGCTGGCCTTTCCAAATCAAACATATATATCTTTGATAATTGTCACCCTCCCCAGGAAGTTAAGAATTGCAGCTGGGACTTGAGTCAGATTATGACATTTTGAGTTACTGGCAACAAATTTTCTTTTGGCTTCTGTAAATTTATAACCTGAAGTTTGAGGTTGTCTTCTTTCACAAACACGTCTCAGATTAGAAAGTTACATGCAGGACTCCACTGACTGTATGTATTCTTAACTACACCTGAAGTGATGATGAGTGAAAAATGTTCTAAGAATAATTTTTCTCTGCATCTTCTAAGGACGTATCTTCCAGTGAGAACCATGAATGACTGCAGTCTTGCATTTTTATCGCATATTCTGTTAGTGCTGTCCCTTTCACTCATCTTGGGCAGTGAAACTAGATTACTCAGCTCCAATTTTATTAGCTGTCGGTTTTTCATTTTTGTGTTGTACTGCAACCCTGCAAGTTTTGGAAAGCACTTGTTCCAGGGGAATGATACAGCTTATATAACTTATGAGCTGGATATAAACTTCCTGAGATCATGGGGCCTTTGCTAAAGAGAATTCACACAGCCGTATACACCAGAAGGTCATTGCAATTTTACAATTTTAAAATACTTCTGAGGTTGTACATTTATTCAGTAGTGGCTCTATTTGCATTTAAAAGCATCAAGAAAAATTTCTGCTTCTGAGCAAAAAGGTGGTGAGTGTGATGCAGAGACATCGTGAGAAGCAGGGAGGCTTAGGGTTGCAGTCTGGTTCCCATTGAACTCCATGGAAAAAGCAGTTTTCTGGAACAAGAGAGTATCTTTGCAGAAGAAAAGGAATTGCAGAACGTTACAAAGTCAGTTTTATTTCATCAGACTCTGAGAGGTATAAGCTCAGTCAGGCATTGTTAGTAAATAAGATCTAGAGCACTTAAAAGAAGGATCCAATCACAAATTCAATTGGTCCATTAACTACATGTAATATTATTTACCTAAGTGGCCCTTCTGGACTATTTCATAACTCAGGTTTATAACCTTTTTAAAGAAGATCACTATTACTGAGCGCACAGCCTCTGAACATGATGCAAGAGTCAGGCCATTTTAGCAGTTATGGTCCATGATTTCCAGACCTGCAGTCCAGATTAGAAATGTAACATGAGGAAAATACTCTCCCTGAAATACTAAAAAGAAAAAAATTGCCTTGGAGAGAAGGATGGAGGGAAGCAGTGAAGTAAGATGTGTTGCAAGAGATCAGTTCTTTTATTGGGCTGATACAACTAGAAAATGTAGGCAGGCTTTCCAGGACAGGAAAGCCCCTGCAGACCTGAGACAGAAGACACAGAGACATTTAAAGCCACAGAGTTTTGCCAACACGTGTCAGAGTGAATCTCCAGTAGGAGAGAACAACCAACTGCTCTATTTGCAACCTGGCAGATGGGGTGTTTGTTGTCTGCTCTAACGTGTGATGCGAGTTGGCTGCTCGTACTGAGTCCCATTGAGTGGGAAAGGATCTTGTGTTCAAGATCCAGTATTTGATTTGTTCCTCAGGTGTTCAGATGCTCACATCAGCTGGAAGCGATGAGCTCCATTATCTGAATTCAATACCCCTACAAGTCTCTGCTGCTGCCATTAGACAGGGAGCTCAGCAATCAGGAGCAATGGTGCTTTTCCACCTCTTAATCAGCATCATAAAAAGTTAAATGATGATAAAAGCAAATAAAAGCCAGGAAGGTCCTGTTTTATAATAGGCCTAGTGACTACATGGATGTAAACCAGCACTGGCTCCCACCCTTTCAGTTATTCTGATCCCGTTTCATACAGGCCATTCTGATTCCCATGAGACAGTGGCATGTGGGAATGTGTTGTGCGTGTAAAGTGGGAAATGAAGGATGGTTCAACTGGTAACAGATCCTAAAAAAACCTGTAGTGAAAACTCATGAAATTTTTAGTGGCAAAAGGCCATGCAGGTGAGTGACCTTTTGCCTGTCTCTCTTCGTTAACCATGTCACTACCTACTGGCTACTGTTCAGTGCTGCTCCCCTGCTCTGCTCTCTGCTTGCCCTCTCCTCACTACTGCTCACTCACAGGCAGCAGGAGATCCCAACAAACCCACCTGTGGTAGCTGTGATGCCATCTCATTCTTCAGAGTGGAAAACCTGGCCCTGTTGATGCAGGGGATAGAGATGTCTGAACTGAGTGCTGGAAGATGCAGAGAAATTTTTGCAGGGATAGAAAAAACATTTTGTCTTATTAGACAAAGTAATGTGGCTGGAAACCTTCCTTCCCCAAATCAGACAAGCTGTTTCTGCCAGGTATGGCTGCTGCTTTTCCGGGGCTAAAGCTCTCATTTCTGTGCCAATGGTGTCAGGCTGAAACGGCTTGAAGATTTGGACTAATAATTCAGGGAGAAGGATGACCCAACTAGAGAGATGTGATAGAGTCCAAATGGAGGGGTAAGTCCTCTTCCCCTTATCTTGTGTAGTTTGTTACGTGGTTCTCTTAGTTTTTCTACACCTGTTTTTGCTGCTGGTATCACCACTGTATTAGCCAGTCATTGGATATTGTCTGATGCACCTGCAATCAGGCACAGACTAGAAAAAATTTTCCATGCCCCAAATATTAACTGAAGTAGCAGAAAATGCCTCTCTGTGAAGAGAATTCATATGGAAAACGTGCGTTTTCAGGCTCTCTGCACAGATTCCAAAATTTTAATGTGACTATGTTTCCATTTTCACTACCTTTCAAGTACTGCATTGATTCTTCTCTCTAGGCACCTATGAATTGCCTGCCCCTTTTCTTACCAATTTCATCAATATTTTTGTTATTTTTCAACTCTTAAGCAGGAGACAGTATCACTCTGGGATGAACAAGTGGCCTAGGGTTTACCAGCATTATCTGTTTCTTTCACCAAGAGATGCTCCTTCCAGGAGATTGGTGATATTGGGAAACGATAGCTACAGAGCAGTGGGCTTGGCTCATTGGTTCCATCCACATGTTTGACTGATGCTCTGGTAGCCAGTTTTGGAAGAGAAAGACATCAGATTTGGAAGGTCCATCTGTAATTGTACTGGATCTCAGGCAAGGGACAGCTCAACAGTTAAAGAGTTTGCTGAAATGTTCCATGTAATCCAGACAGACATATAGTTGTTTTGATACTGCATGCTATCATTTCCCAAGCCAGTGTGTTTGCTAGGCTATGCAGATGATGGCATGAGAAGAATTCAGGGCAAAATTCGTTTTGTGAGTCTTTCCTAGTTGGTTTTATTGCAGCTTCTTACGTGCTTCAAGTATTAACAAAATACTTTCTTGGGCTGGGTTTGTACTGGGAGATGAGATCTCACTGAGAACTTAAGATATCTGAAGCTTTCTTTTCTTTCTACAAAACTGTTGGAAAAGAAAGGGATCCAATTCTGGCATGATGTTTCATAAGGTGACATTTGTTACAACTCACTGCAAATGTTATGCACCATCTACAAAACATTCAATTAAACTGAAGAGCAGTGAAAAATATCCAGTTCCACATTAGCAGCTGTACTTATTACCAGAATCCCTCAGGTTTTTTGGAGCCAACAGATTCCCCCCTGGAGACCTTCACACAATGTCCACTGCCCTCTGCCACCAGTCCCACTGGTTAGGATTGTCACACGAGGACAAAATTTCCCTTCCCACTTGGGCTTACCCTTATTTCCCAAATAACTCTTCGGTCCTTTCTTGTTATCAGACCTGCCTGTTCTGCATCCTTTTGTGTCTTGTCAGAACTTCAGTGGGAATTGGCTGGACCCTGCAGGGATAACATTTTCAAAAACACAATTTGAAAAATAACCTGTGATCCTTAGTCCTTTGGAAAATCAGAGTAGTTGGTTATACATATAGTTTATTGAGACTTCAAGCTCCTAAGTCACTTGAGATTGTTCCTTAGTTCTAAAAGCTTTAGTGGCGTTTTTCCATAGAAAATAAGCCAATATATTTATGGTAGTTTCTATTCAGATCATAGATCCTTTTGCTTCTAATGCCTTTATGTGTGTCTTCAGGTTGAAGCATATCTGCAGAGAGCTGTAACTCTGGAAATATAACAAACAAAAACTTTCCTCGTACTTGTAGGAAACCAGCATACTAAGAGAGCACATTTTTTAGGATGCCAAACTCGTTACAGAACTCTGGCTCCCCGGGAAATTCACAGATGTAACTTTGCTGTATGCTACAACCACCCACTATTTTGCAGTGTCAGCTGGGCTGGAGCTCAGATCCACCCACTCCCGCCGCACCGGGCCCGTTACACTGGAGCTGAAGGCAAAATGCAAATTGACTTTGCTGAACACAGTTGCCTTATGGCATGCAGTGGGATGGTAAAAACAGAACCCATGGCATCTCACTCCCAGTTCGGCACCTGAACCACAAGATCCTCCTTCTCATTATCTCTTTATCAGAACCTCCTCTTTCCCCTGGACAGGGCACTAAAATGGAACAAAACTCTGGATAATTTGCTGCAGGAAACCATTGAGCTTTGGGCAAGGAGATGGAATAAGACATCCAATTACTTATAGCTGCTGGTGTCCCCTGTTCCTGACGTGATGTGGTTTATCAATGCCAAACAGAGGTAGATAAGCATATCTCCTTTTTACTTTATGTATGAATACCTGTCCAGCCCATGTTTCCTACGCCTTCAGTCACCTGCTGGGCTCTTTCCTCGACCATAAACAACATCACTGCCTCTGGAGAGCAGGGGTAATGGCTTTCTACATCAGCCTGTCTTTAGGTCCTATTTATAAATGAGGAGAGTGAGAAAATACATTTTAAAACATGCAAGCTTTAAAAATAAAACTGTGACCTAGTCGAAGAGTAAACATTAGGGAAAAATAAAAACCTATTTTAAGAGATGGAGGCAGAGAAGAAACAGCAAAAATAATCAAAATAAATCTTATTACTCTAAGTAGGAGGGTGTAAATCAGCAGGTCCCATCACTGACAGTTCAGAGAGGCTGAAGACCTGGCTCAGCAGTGAAAAAGAAGGGAAGTGAGCAAAACATCAAGCGGGAAATAAAGCAAAGATGAGAAATCCACCTGTTTGCACATGCAATAGATTATCCATGAACAAAGATCATGCTTCTGACCAGAGAAATCAATGGCATAGTGTTTAAACCAGATTTGAAAATATATCGAGTGTCTGTCATTCTGTGCACCTCTTCTGAGCAGTGGTGTAGCCTTTGTTTTCTCAGGCAGCCTTTTAATGTGGGGTTGTTCAGGGGGTGTTACAGTCCCTGTGCTGAGAATAAAACAGCTTAAAAAGGGATCGGAAGCTTTTACTTTGGAAATTTGGAAATTTGTCCCCTGCAAGGAACAGATAGAGGCTGCTCATCCATTTTGGCACTTATGCATGCTTCTTCTTCCCCCACAGGTTGCCCAGCCACTATGAACAATGGCCCAGCTATACTACAAAAAGGTAAACTATTCACCGTACAGAGATCGGATCCCACTGCAGATCGTGCGAGCAGAGGCAGAGCTCTCAGTGGAAGAGAAGGCCTACCTCAGCGCTGTGGAGAAGGGGGACTATGCCAGTGTGAAACATGCCTTACAAGAGGCAGAGATCTACTACAACATCAACATTAACTGTATGGATCCTCTTGGTCGCAGTGCCCTTTTAATAGCCATAGAGAATGAAAACCTGGAGATCATGGAGTTGCTTTTGAGCCACAGTGTATACGTGGGAGATGCTCTGCTGTACGCAATACGGAAAGAGGTGGTGGGAGCTGTGGAGCTGCTGCTGAATTACAGGAAGCCGAGTGGTGAAAAACAGGTTAGTGGAGTGTTCCAGTTCAGTTTTAAGCTATTATTCTACATAAGGAAAGCAGTACTGCACAGAAGTCATAAAACAAATGTAGGCCCTTAATGTAGGTCCATTGCTTTAAATGCCCAGAGTAGATGTGGGCAGTCCTGTTTGGATGATAACTTTCCAGCCTGAGCAAACATGTTCTGCCTGACTTAAATACTCAGCATTTTTGATTTCACTCAGTGTTCTTTTCAGTCTCACAGTGTTTGTGGACATACTGATTTACAGGTTGATTTATAGGCATACACTTTGTAAAGGAATTTGGGGCTGTCTGAAATTATATTACAATCTATAAATATGAACTATTGCCATGCTGTTGTACCGATATTAAGTGGAACTGCTTTTCAGAAGTAAATCCTGAAAACACACATGCTTATAAATAACTGTAAGCAAGCAAAGAGTCTGCTAGGTTTCAGTACTTACCATAGTACAGATGTATTGTCTTGGTCTCCATCTCCAGAGAGCTCTAGTTCAGAAATGCTGAGGTAGTACATAACGTTACAGCATGAGCTAAGCTGCTATGTATCCAAGCAGTGAACAACTCTGACTTGTAGAAAGGGTCTTCAGCTGCAGAGCCACTGACAATTTTTGCATATTCACTGCTTAGAAAGGAACATTCAAAAATTGGATAATCCTTATATATCAGGCCTCATTTTGAAGTCTACTTGGACACATCCCTCTATGTGTGAAAGAAGAAAATGATTAATACCAGTCAGTCATAGAACAAAATGTTTTCAATGGATAGGCTGCTCAGTGGATAGTTTTTCAATAGTAATTTTATGTAGCCAAAGCAAACAATAAGGATCAACCCTGATAATGCTCAAGAGTGCTCAGCTTAATACTTAGCAACAGCAGCATTCTGTGTGCTGTAGCAATGTGACTGTGTGGTTTAAGCACTGGAGAGATAAAGAATCTCTTCTCTCAGACCTAAAAATTGAAATGTTAGTACTGGGTTTTAGTCTGACAAGATGTAAGTTGCAAAACATGGACCATATATGGACAATGAGCCATTTTTTTCTTGGTCTTCTAGAAAGTTTGACTGTCCTGTAGGCCAACAGAACAGAAAATAGAAGTTTTTTTTTCAGTAGCATGAAGAACTGCCAGTAATTATTGCAGGTTAATGACAAGTTTCTCTTGAAATATCATGGAAAGCAAATGATGGGATTCATGTGGGTTTCTGTGAGATCTCTGGAATACCAAACCTTGTGTCCACTCAAATTCACAGCCTTGCTGGACAGAGGTCCATGAAATACAGTTGATTTATTGCAGCTGAAATTCAGCTCCAACATCTCTACTTTGGTGATACATTTCGTAGTAGGTCTGTTTCATTTTTCTTTGTCTCTATGCCAGTGCACAGCTATCCTTCTGTAGCTAGGTTTGTATCTGCTGCGAAGTTTACAACTTGAAAAAGAACATGTGTGTGGGAGAAGAGATGCAGTGCCAGTTTCAGCTTTATTTACAAGGTTTGTTACAAGACCAGATTTCATCAGTACATTTTAGACTAGTACTGGCTTGATCCTACAAACTAGGATTAACTTCCCTGGCTGTGGTTAAGGCTCTTCTGTACACTGCAGGAAGTGTTTGCTGGTAGAGGGCTGCAGGACTGGACTTCCATTTCAGCAGTTTCACTGATTGTTCATGCAGTGATGGTAATTAACATTTATTTCATGTATAGTGATCTAACGTTAAATGGAAAGAAGTGCGTAGTTAAGCAAAGTTGGTTAGCTTGTCAAAGCACAAAGCTAATATAGGAGGGGTTTCTGAACACAAGCTCCTGATGCTAAATCCACATCAGTATTGATATACGTTCCGTAATTATCTTTACTGGACCTTTTCTCAGAAAGTCCTTTGGGAATCCCATACCTAGTTGCTTTCACAAAAAGCACCTCACAAATCAGATTAGCACAGTTTTGTGCTAATCAAATACTTATATATTCTAAAACATAGAGAAAACCTGCTTTTTTGTTGAGTAGGAACAAAAGTTCACACTTCATGGAACGGTTTCTGTCTGAGAAATTTGTAAGAAGTGCTTTGTATAAGCACTTCTTATACATAAGGTTGAGTATAGTCTATTCATTAAATGTACAGAAGGTTCATTTTTGCCTGCACAAACCTGTGTGAAGGCAGCTCCTTGACTCACACGTAGCGGCCTGTTTCCAATTAGGGGCTGTCTGTTTGTCTTTGCTGCACTCTGGGCAAAGGTGCAGAAGCAGCATCTCTGCAATGTTCAATACATCACCTTCATTCATCTGAGCCTGGCATCTGTGAAAACCTTTTAGTTCCCGTTTTCTTGCTGTCTGCCTCTGAGAGGTTATTATTTGACTCTATACCAAAGTCTGGTTTCTCTAACTGCCAGGCATGAAGAGCTGTTCCTATTTGCGTCAGCTAATTGTCTTGGCATCTCAAAAGCAGCTGAGCAGCATCATTCAGCATAATCCATTTTATGGGCATGTATCTTTGCTCATTCTCACAGCCTTATCATGATCCTGACTGAAAATGTTACAGGTTGCATTATGCCAGCCTCTTGTGGGGTCACAGTGACTGTATTTAGTTATCCAAACCAAGGCAGAAAACCACAGCCCCTTACAAACTTGACCTGCAAACATTTTTGCTCACCAGCCACAGAGTTTCTAAAAGATGATGTGTCCTGAGTGCTCCATCCCTGTCTCTTGAGAGCTGCCTGAGGGGAAGAGCTCTACTTTTCCCCTGTATGATGACCTTTCCAGGGAGCAGAAGTAAAAACCCTTTCAAATATAAGAAGTGACCTTTGTTACATTCCTTACATAAGGGAATCAGGGTCTCATTCATGATACAAGGGACAGGGAGGAATGGATGAAGAGGCTGTGGGGCAGAGGTGCTTGTGTCCTGTTATTAAGTGAACACAGGCAGTCATTGTTCTGCAAACGTTTGCTAGACTGCTGTTTAAGTGCCATTTACTGAAAATACCATGACAATGGCAGGGGTAAGTCATAGCCAGTAACTATAACAACACGCTTCTCCCGCACTGCAGCCCTGCATGTAAGGGGTGTCTCAGGAGACAAGAAATTACTCTGTTTACATGTGGAGCGTGTGAGAGCCAGGAGCATGAACCACCTCTCTCTAAAGGCTGCTACAAAGCACATCACATGATAGATGAGTGTGCTGAACAGTGATGTGTTCAAGGAGATGTATTTCCTTTTAGGTTTACTTCCAACCAAGGTTCATGAGCTATTTTAAGAATTTGACATTTCTCCTCAAATCTTTTCTGCCTGGTCCTGACAGCTTACAGCCCTGGTTTTATGTACTGCTCTGCGAGTCTCTTGATAAAGCTGGGGAGAAGACTTCACCAGTTACAGCCAGAATAACTCTGTGGCTAATAAAGTTACAGCTGTTTTGAAAGGTGCTGTCACCAATGGGAGATTTTGGGTTCAATGATCATCATGGTGCAAACATCTTTCTTTTGCTGCCATGGGAAGACCGTAGAGGTGTGCTGATGTGAGCCACCAGAGAGGAAAGCCTAGGCTTTAAAGGACCCATTCTCTTCTTCAGATCAGAGCTAACCTCTCCTCAAATACACCACGCTCTGAGGTGCACCCATACTTATTTTTTCCTGTCAGTGTGCAAGTGTGGTCCAGAGTGTGATGGAAGATGCCTGCGTGCAGAGCACGTGGTGCTGCAGGCTGCAGCAGCCCCGCGTACCCACCGCAGCGGAGGTAGGAGCTTTGCTGACCTCAGCGGGACGTGGTCTAGGCCTGGCACTGCACTAAGAGCTGAATTCTCAGGGAAATAAAAGAAAATTCAATCATCTGCTCAAAATAGATTAAGTAACAAAAGAGCTTTTCTAGTTCTGTGATTTTTACAAGTTCTCTTGTTATTTCCAAATGTTACGTAATTTACTCCAATTAATCCTCCAAGCTTTTCTTTTAAACCATACTTTGCTTTGGCCAGTCACTTTGTATTGCTGATTGGTCACTTAAATCATAGGATAGTTTGTTTTTCCCCAAATAGATGACAGACATCTGAAAAGCAATCAGCCCGTTCATGAATATTAAGAGGAACAACAAAACAAACTAATATTCATGGAACCTGGAGGGTATGCAAGTGTTGCTTTTCCTGCAGAGATTTGTAGTCAGTGAATATATATTCTCCAGGAAATAAAAGTGAGCCTAATCTGGTGCTTTGATATTTACTGTTTGCTTTTCAGGACAGTGAAGAGGCTGATACTGTACTGCATAGTGGCAGAAGAGTAGCATACACGTAGCGTTGACTGCTTGGTGTGGCAATCCACACTCAAGTCTTTTACACAAAGAGTGTCACGTTATTTAAATAAGATGACAAATCACTGAATGATCATCAGAAAGAGTGGGGCTAGGTTAGAAAGAGTAAAAATCAGCACACACAGATGCAGTATTGACTTTGGCCCAGGCGTACTGAATCAGGTGGCTCATCTCTTTTGGGGTAGGAATGTTAAACTGCAAAGTTGTCTGTGCACAGGACAGATGCAATAGATACAATGGCAAAACAAGACTTCGTGTACTATTCTATAGGTACACGTCAAAAACAGAGATCTGGCTGGGGTCCTATGGGGTTAGAATTAACAGGGAACTTAAAATTACTTTTCATTTTTTTGATTCAGTACTACCATAGGAGCAAGGGAATGTATATAGGAAGCCTGTTGAACAAATTCTCTTTTCTAGTAAAATCTGCTGTCTACCAACCTATTCAGTCTTTGAGTTTTGGCATTTTTTTTCCTAAAAGTCATATCAGAAATTTTTTTTACTATGCAAAAATCAATATAGTGGGTTTTGTTTTCAGCCAGGCTGGAGTCTGCATCTAAACTATGCCAAAGAGCAGGAAATATATAGCTGAAAATTCACATTTTCCTACATATTCAATTTTTCATTACTAATAGTTGGAATTCCAGACATTTTGAAGGCCACTGAAATCAGTGCAAGTATTTTCCTTTTGACACAAGATGAGGTCTTCAGGGGCATTTTCTTAATGGCCTCTTGTGTAAATTCTGTGAAGCTGACTGCTGAGCCCTCCTTCCCTTAAGAAGCTGTAACCAGTCGTCTGAATTACTACACATTCCTGGTGTAGCCATAAGCACCTTTACGGGTAGCTGTTTTCTTCACAACAATCAGAGCTGACATCAAATGTTTACATAAGGATGATACTAGCATCTCTCTGGTATCTGCCAAAATTAGCAATTTGCTCATGGCAGATGGCTTCGAATTAATCTGGTTCACAGATGGGACTACAAATGCAATTCCTCAATACTGAGAATAAAAAGAAAAGGAATCTCAGTATTTATGACTGTGATTCAGTTTGTTTCGACGGTCCAAAGGCCTTCTGAATCAATGAGATCTCAACAGATACCTATCCATATGTCTTCCAAAAGAAGGAGCTTTACAGAAACCCTGGAAGAATATGGTTGTGAAGAGAAAACTACAGAGAATAAAAGGCAAGTTTTCAGCCTTTGTTGCTACTCCTCCAATACCTACTGGTAGAAGGTTGCTGCACTTGGTAGTATTAGTGAACTTAAAATTTGACCTCAAAAATCCTTTTTCAGATGAAATGATGAGTGAAAATCTGCCTTAATCTCTGCATAAATATCATATGTCAACAACCTAGAGACAATCCTTTGTGAACCAGAAATTATATATTGCATAAAACCATTTTATTCTTGTGGACTTCCCAGCTAAAATTGCTAACCCTTGCAGCACTAGTTCCTTCCCTTATAAGCTGAGGATGGATGTGGGAAGATCACTTACGTACAGGCTGAACAAAAGTCTTGCTTACGTGGTGAGAAGAGATATTCTGGGTGCATGGACTGTTTATTTCTGGAACATCATGGATAAGGCCTGTGCCAGCAAGCATGGAACATTACAAAGGTGTGAAGTATAACAAAGTGATCAAAGCAAGCCCAAAGTGCAAGCGGATCTGTGTAGCCCTTCTGCAGAGTTAACCATTGCATACCAGCAGCATTTGTGTTCTTCCTTGAGCTTAAAAAATTCAGCTAATTCAGGAAGGTGTTGCTGAAACCTGGGCATCTGTATCAAGGAAGTCTATAGGCATGACCTCATCGAGTTCTTGCCATTGAGCAAGAGAAGGTAACAGCCTGGTTGGTATGACTCAAACCAGCCATTTCCGTGTTAATATGCGAGGTCCCAAGTGAAAAGGGAAGGCTGGACCTGGTTGGATACACTCTGAGCAAGAACAGGTTCTGAAGAAGAGAACTGGTTGAGAAGAACTGGCCACAAGTTGTCAGTATGAAAATATTTGAAAGGCACAATAAGGAAGAAAGACTGTGTCTGAAAACAGAAAACTAGCTGTTACTGCTCCAAAGCCTAATGGCTCTGCTAGCATCCAGGCTTTTCATTATTTTTATTGATGCAGTAATAATTCACAGCTATAGTTAACATGCCTTTGACACTGGCGGGTGCCTTCGAAATGAATTCCATCTAATTAAACTAGACAACAGAGAAATCAAAGACCACTTCAGTTAATGATTACATTTAACTGGGAATGTCTTTCCTCCCTCCCCACTGCCTTCCTCCCCAAATAATCTTAAATCTATGAGGAAGAGGTGTGAGCCAAAACAAAGAACTCGGGTGATATATCACATACACCTAATGAGGAGCATCGGGGCTACAGCTTGCAGGCTCCAGGGCCAGCTACCAGACATCTGACAGTGGCAAATAAGTCACTGGCTCCTTCTGCACCAACATAAAGTCTTATTAGTTCCTAAGAGAACTGGTGGGGTCAGACCAAGAACTGCATCACAGCATGCACAAACATGTCATGCTTGTAATTTAATATATAGACAAGGGAAAAAGACAGGAATGAGGTGTTATAAGAGATGCTTCCCAGGAAATTACTTACCTTTATTAATTTGTGAGAATGATCTTAGCAGTTGCCTGCATTCAGTGCACTGTGCAATGTATTTTCAGTCAGGAGTGATGGGTGCATGGGATTCAGCCTGTAACAAACTATCTATAGGGAAAAAAAACTGTTTGTTTTCCTATACAAGTAAACTTTTGGTGTCTCTATAGTTGTGTTAAGGTGATAAGTTTCAAAAAACCGTGCTTTATTACCTACCCAGCGTGGATGAATGGGCCTAGTTTACTCACCATCCTTTGCTCATAAGCCCCAATTACAGCATTAGCTACTCCCTTACATTGTCCCACTGACATCACACAACACACTCTTTGCCTGTAGTCTGTATGACTTCTGAAACACAGAAGGGGCTTTTGACACAGTTGTCTAGATTCACTGATAGAAATATGCTGGTGAGTCTGCCTGGTGCACGAGTTTCAACACGTTTTCCAAGGGAAGCTTCTTTGTATGGGGAAATTGAACGTAACAAATTACCAGCTCCTCCGAAACAAAGCTCTGGGATCTATAAAGAACTGCAGGACAGTTTAGTAGGAGTTCCCTAGTCCTTATCTGGCTGTTAAATAAAGCTGTGCTTGGGTTTGCACAGTAGAATGGCACCTTTATGGCTTGTTTATCCCTGTGATGGACAGCCTTTGGTGGCAACAGGGTGGTGGCAGTGATGAATCAAAAAGGCATTGGCTGAGAACATTCTCTCTGCTTGTCTCTGCATTGTTACAGCAAGGGGATGCTGTAATCCAAGGTCTGTGCTTGTCATTGCCTTGGGAGAACATGTTGGAAAACTGCTCAAGCCTGCGAGAGACTCAGGGTCACGTGCATGGTTGGTACTTAATTCATGACAGAGGGCTCGTGTGCTCCACTTAAATACTCTTCAGGCAGACAGATGATGAGTTAGAGGCAGTCTCTGAAGCATGAGGAGCATATTAGTTAGATGTTTTGAATTACCTACCATTAGAAATTAACAAAGGAAGTCACTGCCTAAATGGCAATAAAGGAAGATCACGACCACACGGATTGTATTCTCATGCGAGACCCTGACACCTGCTTAGATTGCCATTTCTTTGATTTCACAAACTCTGGGGTCTTTTCAGAAGCCACAGTGCCTTCTTGGTTACTATAATAACAATGCCAAAAGCACAGGCTCAGTAGTCAAACTGGGGAGAAACGCAGCCTCCTGCTTTGTGAGCATCAAGATGTCTTTTGTGCTACATCAGACAGCGCCGGGCTGGCACCAGATGCAGTCACTCGCTCCTCTCTGGTGTTGTCTTATGATTGAATCTGATTCTTTTCTTTTTTAAAGTTCTTTGAATAGGAGCACAACCCCACCTCTCCCAAGCAAAAAGCCCTCCCTTTTCAAGCCCTCTTAACAACATATGACCTCACCTAAACTTAATGAAACATCTCTCATCCGCATGCAGTAATAAATTACAGGAAATAGGGACATTTTATGTACAAAGATGACATAAAAGGCTATAGATAGCACGATTATTAGCTTATATTAGCACATCTTGTCCTTGTAACCACCAAGAATAGAAAACACAGAAACCAGATAAAGTGAATTAAAAAGCTGGACAACTCTTCCCTCCCAGAATAAATCATGGGAAATATTAGAAAAAAAGTAGCCATAATAAAACAAAGATTATCTTGAAGACAGAGCCTGCAAATTTCCAGCTAACCTAGACTGACTTGGTTCAGCATGTCAGGGAAAAGCTTATCCATAAAATGAAAAAGTATCTAAGGTACAGCAGTGTTCCAAAGCCTTTAGTGTAGGTAAGAAATTTCCAGAACAGGATTAAGTAAGCACTTTCACAAAACTCATTTCCAAAATTAAAAACAACATTAAGAATTGTTAGGGTTTAGTCTTTATTTTTACCCAAAACAGCTGCTTCTATCACAGATTAACTCTTACGATGGTAATGAAGAAAGGTGAAAAAAATGAATGAACAGCATTTTATGTTTCCAAATGAGGAAAAAAAACAGCTTCAGGCGTATACAAACTAGTCTGCCTATCCAAACTTCAGGAGACAATTCCATCTACTTTCATGTCAGCAACACTGGACTTACACCTGAGCTGGTATCAGAGGGTTTTAGGAAACAGATCTAGCAACAGCCAGGCAATCTCTGCATTTTGGCAAGGCTTTGGGAGATCCCTAACATGCTGTGAGCCAGGCTCTGATGTCACTTATGCCACTGTGTTCTAGCAGCTTCATTAATGTCTGGAATTGTAACAGTCCCAAACTTTTGCCCCTTTTTAACTGGAGAAGTGTCATTATTTAGCTCGCCCCAGGCTACGTAAGTGTATGATAGAACCAAGATTCATTTGATAGTTGGTCATATCGTACCAATAATGTGACATAACATGTAAGTTGTGACTACAATGAACTTCTCAGCCATTCTTACACGGATGAGAAGTCATAACCAGGAGAGGGTGCAATTGCTTATGGCACAACACTGGTCTTATTTCTCTAAACAACAGTAGCACTCGCTAGCCCCTCTTCCAGCTGGATTCAGTAGTTCTTCACTAGAGCAAGACACAGGAATTCAGGGCAACGCAGACCTCAAGACTGCACTTCATTTAAATACAAGAGGTTCAAATACCAGCTAACTCTTTAACAGCATCCCTCTGTGACTTGGCAAATAAACTCCACACTGACTGCTCTCTTTCTTCATTTCATCACCAAGTGCCTCATCTTACTTCCTCCACCCACATCAGAAAGCTCCCTTTCTGGGGAGGAAAAGGCTCAGAGGAGAGAGTGCTCCGTCTGGATTTAAGTTGCCATAGGCCATTTAAATGCGTATTTGCAAAATCCTTTCCTTCTGAAGGCTTCTCTCTGGATTCTTCTTTTTTAATCCCCAACAAAAGAGAATTTATTATGTAGCATCAACTACAAATGGTGACATCTTTTGACAATCTTTCTGGCTCTGCTGCATTTCCTAAACACGTGGCTGAACACAACAAGCTCTGATGCAGTTCTGCCACTGTCAAGTGCACTAGGTTTCAGTTTAGCTCTGGAAACTAATCCTTTGGGCCTCCCTCCATTCTTAAACACAAGGATAAGAAGTCAAATTCAAACTTGAAGAATCTAGAGCAGATATATATGCATTTTGCTTTTGTGTACTGGTTGCAGAGAAAAATGTTTGGTTATATAGGTATCACAAATCTAATTTCTCACATTATTTCAGTAATGCATTATATGATGCTATTTTTTATCCAAAGATACCTATTTCAGTGTTAATATGTACCATCTGGTAGCCTTTTATCAGCATTTGGCTTGCTACAAGGCACTAAAAGGTACTTATTTTCTCTTTTTTGCAGACTAAGGGGCAGAGATTTTATTTGGCTTTACAGGCATGTAAGTCACTGAGCAGATTTTAAACCAGAAGGAGCCTTTTATTCAGGACAGCTGTATTGAAATCACTGGAATACTTCAACAACAACAGCAGCAGACCGTGCCTGAAAGTACATCTACAGCCATGTGTGCTTTATGCCAGAGTTACAAACTTGTTGATAACCAGTACAAAAGCCCTTAAAGTACATTACTCTTTAGTTATCAGTTTGTGTTGTTCATTATATTTCATTAGCCAAATGACAATTTCAGTCAATGAATTGCTCTTCAGAGAAAAACCAACTTTCCTGTTAACATAGGTGCTATCATCACTCTGATACAAGATGTCTCTCAAGGCATCTCTGATTAAGATACTCAGTTATTGAAACCTGCACCACTGCATCACCTAAAAGGAATGTTTAAGTTTATAGACACATGTAGCTATTTTCCAGAGTCCCACATAAGGAAAGAAATATCCATGGGGTTCTGTCAATGAAAGAATTTATGGGTTTTGGCAAGAAGCAGGATTCGGTTGGTCATGCCAGTCACAATATGTATTTTTTTCAAGACCCTTTTGCTGGTAACATGACTGATCTGCAGTCTGGCAACACGGACTCTATCTTTCATGCTCTATGTATAGTACTGCAGCTAGGAGTATCACAGGACCACAATTCTGAACAAAAATCACAGTCACTGCTAAAGCTCCTTCTGACTGCTGAGCCTTGCACTAAATTGATGTAGTACAAAATCTTCTTTTTAGAATGACAGAAATTGGCTGTGCCTGTTATCACACTTGTGGATGGCATATGCACATCCCCCAGAGGGCTACATGCAGCGAAACAAACTAGAAATAGGAAATTCCTCAATAAGTTACCCAAGCTTCCATTTCTGCAAGTGTTACATTTTGAAGTTTTCCAATGAGGTTGCACGAGTTTGTTTTGTTTAATAAAACATTGTTTTGGTAATTAGAAAATATTTTGTAATATATAGTTGTATGAAAAAGTTATTCAAGCTTACAATAATGCAGATTAATATATTTACAGTTTATCATGGTTATACTTACAAATTTATTACACCGGTCCAGGTGAGGTGGTAGTTTATGGAATGGAGATGGCTTGAAAATGGGGCAATTCCACCTGTAATAGGTAAAGTATTATTAGTTGTTTTCAAGCAGAAGTGGCAGCATTCTCAATGCCAGACAGGATGCATAGTTAGACTGCCCCTGACCCAAGCATCTTACAATTAGAGATTAAGAAAACTAAGAAAGTGAAGAATTTTGTGGTTAGGCTTTGCTTTACTTTCTAGGCACTCTCTTTTCAGTCAGGTCTGAAGGGTGACCTGAGGAGACTGCAGCTGTGAGCACCAGTAAATGTGAACACTGAGGAGAAACCTGAACATGAAGAGAGACTCATGTCTGGTAGGGTTACCAGACCATAATCAGGAGGACTGTCAATACAGGGGAGCAGAAAAGCATAAGATGCAGAGCATAAGGTACAGAAAACCACCCCTGAACAGTCATTACACAGAGCCAGTCTCCCTTGTCAGAGTTCAAGATTTTGCACTTGACTGGCAAGTTCCTTTGCTGCAGAACAGCTTTTATTCACCTAGTTGTCCTTTTTTATATGCATAGATAGATGACAGATGCTGTGGAAACACTACAGTTTGCTTTGAAATCTTACGGTGTTTAACCCAGGATACTCGCTTCCATGGTCCATAAAATGCAAAAGCTGCATTCATATCAGTCCCTTCGTTTGCTCGAGGAGTGTGCTTTTGAGCTGAATCTCCTTAACCTCCCCGTTCACTGCGCTTTGGTTCACATTGCTGAGCAGTCTCAGGGCACTTGAGCTAGATTGCTTTTACACAACACTAAACCAGAGGATGTGCTCCAGGGACACTCAGATACCAGACTAGATTAATTCCAAAATAAAACTCATATAAAACCTACAGCAAGGCCACCGGGTCTTCAGTGCCAGTTGGGGTTTTTTTTTCCCTTTTTCTCTCTGTAGTTCAGTTCCTCTTACACTGTACTAGTTACTAACATAAACAGAGATTCCTGCTCTTACTACCCAGAGCTTCTTTCAAGCAGTGCACTATTTACTGGAAAACTTGGTTTCCCATTCAGAGGAAAGCTTAGCTATACTGAGCAGAGCTTTTATGTGAGCTAATCATCCATTTTCTTCTCTTCTAACGAGTTAAACTTGTTTCTCTCCCCTCTCCCTTTTCAAACACAGGAGATTTTTCAGTCACTGCAGTCTCATTCAGAGAAGCTGCAGTACAGTGGTAAGCAGCCTACCTTTATGAGGATTCAGCCTAGAAAGATGGTAACAAGCATTCAGTCACTTGTTGTTAATGGTAGCTGTAATTTCTTAAGTGAACATTACCGAGATGAAATACAGATAAGGCACATGCTCCTATGCAAGTAGTAGCAATAAGGTTCTGAAGGCCCCAGCTTAACAGCTTGTGTCAGGTGATGAGGTTAATGGAAAAGAATTTGCTATTCAGGTCACTTAATGAAAATAACCTTGGAAGAGCTTAGCAGAGCCCTTGGGGTAGAATAATTTATTCTTCTTCTGCTTCCATCACTGTAAGTTAACCCAAGACATAGAAGAAGCTGATCTAAACATGAACTCAACCTTTCGGGGTAGTGCAGGAGGAACATCAACAATTACAACACATCGTCGTAATCTCCGCTGCCCCTCCAGTGATAAGAACTGGAACACAGCCTCCAGAGCAAAGGCTTGCTTTGCATAACCCCATGTTTGGAACAAGACACTTTGTCAAGATGCACATTATTAAAACACTGTGCAAGAAGACAACAAAAATATTCACCACAAGACATATGATTTTTAGCCAAACATGGACTTTGGATCAGCCAGGCATGCAAAGGAGAGAGGCCACAGGAGCCATCACTTGCACTCTTGCTGTTCTGTGTTGTGGTGGTTTGCTTTGCTGCTTAGCTATAATCAGATATAATTTTTAGCTCCTGTGAGTTGACGCCTTACGCTGCTCTGCTCCCAGACCCCAGGGAGCCTCCATGTCTCTGCACCACCATTGCCCTTCTTATCCCTTAATTAAAAGTGCTGTAAGCTGCCCAGCAAAGCATGCCTTCCACACAACAGCTGCCTGAGTCCTAGCAAAGTAGTGCTCCGTTTTTGGGGTGAGGGCTTGTGAGATGAGCGAGAATAGGGAATGAGGGATCACTTGATAGATAGCCCCAATTTGATACCAAACATTGGGACAACCATTTTGAGAGCCCTAGATCCAGATGTAGAACACCTCAGGCACAGACAGGAGCAGATAAGATTAGTGCTGTCCCCACCTGTAACATTACTACCTCATCTGCAAGTGCCCGTTTCATATTCTGAGCAACATGAATACCTCATCTGCGTAAAGCTGAAAATCCTTTTCACAGCCCTGGGTACAATAACTTCCATACAGAAAAACAAGATTAAACTTGACAATAATGGGAGTGATAGAGGGGGAAGACATTCTTCCTTTGAGGCAGAGGCTCTGAATACAGCAGCCAGTGAGTGACTGAAAAAGGAGGGGAAGAAAGATCAATGCAGTTATTCAAGCATTAGGGCTTAAAAAAAAAAATGCTTCTAAGAAAGAGAAAAAAGAAAAACTCACACCTTTCTCTTGACATTTAACAAACTACCTAAACAAGCTAAGCAAAGGAAAAGAGGGAGAGTCAAAGACCTTACAAAGAGAGCTGTTTTCAGCTGTTTGTTGCTAGATATCTTAAAATACATTTATCCAACTTTGCAAAGAGACACCAAACCCTCAGTGACCCACAGGAAATCCTCACTACTGTCTCTCTTCCCCATGAGCTGTATTTATAGGCTCCCTCCTGGCTGCCTCTGTAGGGACCAGCCTTGTTAGCAAAGCCTCTTTACAGCTGTGTGTCTGTAAGCTGGCAGAGATTTAACTCCTCCTGTGCTGCATCCAAGGTAGCAGACTTGTGTTATTCCCCTAAATACCTTAGCCACCCAGTGAGCCCAGTAAATGACCCTGCATCTCAGCTTGGTGCCAGCCTTTGGGTGAGCGTTGTGTATGGTGAACAGGCTCTGTGCTGCTGTTGCAGCTGGGTTATGTAGAGGTTTATCAAACAACAGCCCAGGGGTCTTTAGCTCTTTAGTGCTACAGAGGCACTTAACTCCCAGGGAACTCGGAGTCAGTGGTTAGAGGTTCACTGTCTCAAAACCAGTCTTAGATATATCCTACAGAAGGATTTCTAACCCCTTACTTCATGCTACTTTATCGCTGCTTTACTTTTGGATTTTTACAGACTGAGTAATGTTTCCTGTCACGACGACTCTTTGACAATAGTTTCTCTGAAATGCCTTTGACATTTGCAAGGGGAAACAGGCCTACTGTTCACCAAAACCAGCAATCGCCCCTGGAGCAGCAGGATGCCAACTGCCAGGGCAAGAGTGGTGGGCACACGAAGTACAGTATGCTCGAGTAATGATTAGCACACAACAAAGAGAGCAGCCTGTGCTGCAAATGGAAACACACTGCGTGCTTGGGATGTAAGAGCATTTTGGTCTAATTTTGCACTCTGCATATAGTAATAAGACACAACAGGGTGTGCATTAAGCTCATCTTTTGAGAAGTGCAACAGCAGCTGAATAATGCACACCCTGGAGTGTCTTATTTGTAGTGGACTATGGCTCATTAATTTTACATTTAAATTTTTTCAAACCCTTTAAAAAAACCCCAAACCTATTCTGAGGGCAGTTATGTAATGTATCCTTCCACTGAAAAGTATTTTCAATAAAAACAGTAGGGAAAAGGTGAGGAAGAGCTTTGCTCAACTGTAGACCAGTGTTTGGTTTGGTTTGTGTAGGGCCTGCTGCGAGCAGGTTCTTGGCCTGCTGGTGCAGATATATAATGCAAATAATGATAGTTATGGAAATCTATTCAGTGTTCACTCTTTTCTAGACTTTTCTTTCTTTTTGTGTTATTAGCCTTTGGTTTTTCTTTTTTCCTACAAAACTCCACCTTTTGGTATATGAATCGATACCCATTTCAGAACAGGTTCACATGTAAAGCATTCAGGTGGGGATGTGACTGACTTTTACACCAGACTTGGAACTGAATGGTCACAGGTTCCTGCCTGGGAGGCAGACAGGTGTGATTTGGGAGAAGATGGTTTTGCCAGAATAGCAGTTTGTGTGTGTGTGTGCATGGATACAACAGGATTTAAATAACAGAGGGTCTTATAAAAACTCTGGTTTGCTACGACATCACTTCAAAAGTATGAAGGAGGGACATCTCATTTCTGCTGTTCCACATGAAATATGACTATGGTTTATCCCTTTATATAGGTTCCAACCTTGATGATGGACACCCAGTTTTCAGAATTCACTCCAGATATCACCCCGATAATGCTGGCGGCTCACACCAACAACTATGAAATCATCAAACTGCTTGTTCAAAGACGGGTAACAATTCCACGTCCACACCAGATCAGATGCAACTGTGTGGAATGTGTCTCCAGTTCAGAGGTGGACAGCCTGAGGCATTCCAGGTCAAGGCTGAACATCTACAAAGCCTTAGCCAGCCCTTCGTTGATTGCCTTATCAAGCGAAGACCCCATCTTGACGGCCTTCCGACTGGGCTGGGAGCTGAAGGAGCTCAGCAAAGTGGAAAATGAGTTCAAGGCTGAATATGAAGAGCTTTCACAGCAGTGCAAGCGTTTTGCTAAGGACCTTTTGGATCAAGCACGGAGTTCCCGAGAACTGGAGATCATTCTCAATCACAGAGATGATCAAAGCGAAGAGCTGGATCCCCAAAAATGTCATGATTTGGCAAAGCTAAAGGTAGCAATAAAGTATCACCAGAAAGAGGTAAGAGTCATCTAAGTGCAATGGTGTGTGAAGGCTTCATGTATCGGGTAAAATGATGAATTTCTAGCTGCTTTTATACAGCAACCAAAAGCTAGAAGGGATTGTCTGGCTCATGAAGGTCTTGACTGCAGGAAATAATGTACAATTCACTTCCTGCAGCCACCAAACATTTTCCAGCACCCATTCAACACTAACTCATACAGGCCAGAGAAACAACAGCAGCAGAAGAGGGCAGGAGAGATCAAGAGCCCTCTCACTGTCCCAGGTCTCCCTGTTAGGAGCAATTTTTCTGGAAAAATTTGAATCAATTCAAATTTTTTTTTCATTTTTTTCTGGAGACATTCAAAACCCACCTGGACATGTTCCTGTGTGACCTGATCTAGGTATTCCTGCTCTGGCAGGGGGATTGGACTAGATGATCTTTTGAGGTCCCTTCCAATCCCTGACATTCTGTGATTCTGTGATTCTGTGAAAGGACACAAATCCAAGGAGAATGCTGACAACAGTTTCATTAGTTGGCTCTGGATTTTGTTTCTCTTTCCAAATCTGGACAGAATATAGTAGATGATACATTATTGTTGGCCAGTGATGTTCCAGGTTCTCTGAAGGAGGAATTTAGGTTGCTTGGTTGAGGAACTGAATTGCAATGTCTATTACATTCTTTGGCGTCTGGAGGGTGACAGGAGTGGTGGAAAAGCCCATCACATTATTATTTTCACTGTCTTCCCCACATGTGATGCTTCGTTTTATGCAATGACCCAGATGAGGACAGCCCAGTATGAAACATTCCACCTCCCTCAATGGCTGCTCATGTCATCAGGGGTACAACAGTCAAGAGGTGAAAGGTCTGTTATACCTCCTGAGTGCCAGCCCCTTGATGCAACGAGCTGGAGCCAAAGCCTCAAGCTCTTTTGGGATCTAGGATGTGCTCACTTGCTGCTCTTACTGGGCTACTCCAGTGAAGTGTCAGCAAGGCTCACTGCCTCCATGTCAGGTTGTGTTTTTTTACTCTAGCTGACAGGGTTAGGTAACACCGTAAGTGCTTTAGGGATATGAACAAGTACTGCAGAATTAGTCTGGAGAAGGGTAATACAGTCCATAAGGTCAAATGTTCCTTAAATCTAAGAAGGGCCAGAAACTCTACTTTTGGGTTTTTTTACTGGCCTGATAGCCACAAACACTACACCCACATCCACCCTTCAGCAGCCAGGATACCACTGGCACTGCTGTGTGGAGATCACTGCTGATTTTGATGTCTTGTCACAGTTCAGGCTCACTGTTGACATGCAAACATAGATCTTGGGCTGCCCTTACCTTGTGTTCATGTTAAGAAACTGCAAGTCTGAAGGAGTTTGGTATATTTGAAATGTAGTGCTGAACAATCCTGAAGCTCTTTCATTTTAAAGTAACAAATTTTTAATCTTTGCTTGCTTGCTTGACAGTTTTTATCTCATTTCTTAGGCATATTTGACTGAATTCCAAGCATATGGACAAAATCTATGTTTTGTGACATATTCATGACAGTTCCAGCGTATAAATGATAGCAAACATGTTCTGTGTTGCCAGCTAAAGTCAGTGCTATTTCCAGGTGGGCAGGGACAGAATGGATGGGATTGGGAAACCAGCACTACTGAAACCTCTCATCCTGCCTGGTTATTCACAAGTACCTGATGTATCCTGCAGGATGGTGTTTGTATGCAACAAAATATTGCAGTGGTTTTCTTATCACTATAATTAGTGCAATAAAAAACACCAAGCAAGATACAAATGTCATTGCTAGCTTCTGAAAAAAAAAAAAAAAAGAGTAGGAACATTTATCGGGGAGACACTGAGAAATGCCTTTTAGTCATGATTGAGAGAATTTTTGTGGGGACAGGAAGGAAAATAGAAACAAGTTTGGTTTCGTGAAAGACAGTTCTGCAGAGAGAAACAGCAGGGCTTTAAAAAGTAGATCATCTTGTTCCACTGAAGCTTTTTATGTCTTAATGTTAAATGGGATTGGATTGGATGGAGAAGCTTTTTATATCTTAACATTGACAAAGTTACAAGTCAAATCTCCAGTAGCCTAAAACAAAAATCCAAAGTGGACCTTAGTTATTTTCTGGGGCTGTAAATTGTTACCGCAGTTGTTAGTTCTTTAAATTCAGCTTAAAGAGTGCATCATCTCACATTGATTTTAGACTACTTGCTAGACAAATTTCCTGCAGTTTTTTTCTTTTTGAGTGAAATAAACTAGAAAATTTCCCCCAAAATATGAAATGATTCCGTTTCAACTTAATCAGGCAGATATGTTCAAGATTCTTTCTAGAGAAGTTAAGAGGGAATTGGTAAAGAGATCATTGCCTTTGGATGGAGGGGCAGTACTGTGTGGTTTAGGTAGGGAGTAGATCTTGAAGTTACTTTTTCTGTGTACCAGCATTAAATGATCTGGGAATTCAAGAGTACTCTTCACCAGCCACATTATTCAGTCATCTTCTCTCCAAGGCATTTCAGATTAACCCACCGTGCCTTTTTTTTCCCTGCATTGCACTCCCATGCTGAAGAGTAGGTGCTGGTTTGTTCCAGGTAAAGAAAAGTAACAGCATTCAAATTTCTAGTGCAGGTTGATGATCTCTGGCAGTGATCATGCAGGACTGAAAAAAGTCCCAGTGGGAAAAGCTAGACATCTCTGGGCAGTTCTTGCTCCATACTGGGCCCTTGGAGGAAAGCTTTTTAAAGCTAGCTAGGCTGCTAAATATGCAGGTAAGTAGGCAATAAGTTTTTAAACAGAGTATAATCTGGTTAAATGCCTAAATCCTGTTGGAGATTAGACACTTATCTTGCTGAGGCATTTTGAAATTCCACTGCTGAATTAGCTGCATCTTTTGGCACCTAGCTACTGGAGAAAAATCTGATCTTGTATGCTAAATTTTAGCAAACAATTAGCAATCAGCCCCACCATGGACACAAATCCCTGTTCTCTGCACTGAATCCAGTTAAACATACTCATGGTATACACAACTTCATCTCTTAATCTGGCCTGAATGCCTCAGTGAGCGTCCTGGATGCAGGCTGGATTAGCAAGGGGAACCACTCCAGTCCAGTCCTACCTGCAGAGGAATACTGGCCCCATCACAAAAGCTCCCCCTCAGTCTGTGTCCCCAGGTGGATCCCACTGCCAGTGCAGTTCTGCCCCATGACACAGACACGGGTTTCATCTTTACAAGTGTAGAAAAATCTACCATTCTTTTTTTTAAACCAAAAAAAATTGGAGGTACAAGTATTGATTTCTCCCAAACATTACATGCCTTAAGTATTTTATAAACTGACAAATGTGTTGCTCATGAAGAAGACGACCTTTCTCCTTTGGAGGAGGGCCAAAGCAATAGAGAAGAAGTTTCTTGCTTTTCATACTTGTTTTTAATAAGCCTATATATCCTAGAAGGTAAATCACTGTTTACACAGAAGTAAAAATTTCAGTTATCCAGGAAAGATTAAAATGTGCCCTAAGGTAGCTTTGTAGTATGTTTTATGGTAGCAAATGTTAAAGCATTGCTCTGCAATGTTCGCAAGCTCATTCTCCATCTCATCTTAAGTGCAGAATGGTTGCGTTCTCAGTTTCAAATTACAAAAGGGCCCTGATCATTTCTTTAGAAGATAGGAAGGGTTTAATAGTTGTGATCGCTGTTTGCATGGCAGTCACAAAATATTACAAAAAAATTAGGGCAGCTCTAGTACAGTGTGAAACATGACACATTGGATCCAGCACAGGCATGTCAGCTTTCTTTCTCCAAGTTCACTTTGGAAAGAAACCATGGATCATGGGATTTCATGGTCTAAGAGACAAGTAGGCTTTTCATAATGCTCTGTAGTATGTGGCATTTGTTTTCATATTATTACTTTTCAAATTCTTTTATTCATGACTAATTTTGGAAGGAGAAAAGTGCTGAAGACTTAATACAAAAAGGCACAGCTCAGCTGTTTAGGATCAGTCTTCACTATGCTCTTCTGGCACCAAATTAGCTCTGCATTTGTTAATTTGTTTGCATTTCTAAGAAAAGATGGGGAAGAGTAATCTCTTAGGATCTTGCCAGTCACGTAAAGCACAGTTTTCTGTACAGTGTGCCTTCACAGTGTTAGGGAATCAGAGTATAGGCTAAATGAAAATATAATTTTTATGTCCTTTAAGGTTTTGGGGTTTTTTTACATTGCCAAAATAACGTAAAGCAACCATAGTGTAGCAGTGCATCAAGTCTAATAGGGCAGATTCCTCCTTGTGTCTAATGTGCTTTGCCACAAGAATAGCAATATACATTCAGCCTACTCCTGTGTTCCTGGTCTCCATCACAGGTCATTCACACCTCCAAAATGAAGTGACACATCACAGTAGTAGGTTTTTAGTGCTTTGCATCTTTCTGGTTCTGGTAGTGGTGGATGGCTGTGCGGGTTTAGTTTCTATGTCTGTAAGAAACACACAATGCAATGCACTCAGAAAAAAAATGCATTTTACCTATGACTATATAGCTTAGCACTTTCACCAAATTCAACAAAGGAGAGCATGAAATTCCATCTCAGAACCCTTAACCTTAGTCGCTTTTACTCACTGTACTCAAATCAATGGCAGGAAAGGAGAGAAGTAGAATTATTTGCTTTTCTAATTTAAAAACAGTGCTCTCTGCTGTTTTCTCTTCAGGATGAAGCTTCAAGAGTTTTCAGGGTTTTTTTCCCCCAAGACATATACATAGGCAAGTACCTTCTGAGATACAGTACTGGAGTGAATGAATAATCATTCCTGCCATGCCACATATTTTTCAGCTGTGTCTTGACTCCTGTCAACTCTGTGGCTGCAGTCATTCTTCGGGGAGTATGCATAAACCTGGCAAATTTCTGAGGGCACTTCAGTCAGTGTGTAAAAAGAGCTCTCAAAAATATCAAGAGATGCATGAAAAAGGAAGTGCAAGGTCTGTGAAAATGGAAGCTCACTCCTGCACCTTGTTTACTTGTTCTGAAAGCCATTCAGGTATCTTGATGAGTAGCCACAGATCTGTCTTTGCTTGCAGGCAGCTCTGAGTTATTCTCCCATGGTTTTACCTGTTTTCTTGCCGCACTGCCTGGAGGTACAGTGACACAGAGCTGAATATTTGTATTGTGCTCTTTAAAGACACAATAAAAAGCTAGCTTTTCGGTGAGCCAGCTTGGCTCAGAAGGTTAATAAACAGGCTTTTACTTTCAGGTTTCTGCAATCATACTATGTCATAAAAAGCTCTTTTATTAGGTTTAGATGGAGGAAGCAGAGCTGCTCCTGGGGGAAGCTTTTTGCCTTTCTAGTGACCTGGAACATCCATATCCCTTATGGTATTAGATGGTAAGGATGGTGCAGTTACGCTGCTTCCAGATCTGTCCTCTACTACAGACCTGAATATAAGTTTAGGGATTTCTAAAGTACTGAATGTCCAAATGTCACCTTTCATTTTCCGAGAGCATTCATTCATTAATTCATTATTGTGTGCAGCAAAGTTGCCATCTGATGTGTGAACGCTGGCCTATGCTAAATGAAGCTGTTTTTTCCTCAGACTCAATCCCAGCAGGCTGATGAGCACATTACAAAATCTTCCATGCATGTGGTACTCACTGAGCTTTTCAGTCTCAGCAGCAGGACTTTGGGGTGACTTATCTGCACCCTTAAAACAGTCATTCCTGCTGATCACTGGTGGGGCAGCAGGGCGTGTGGTGCATATCTTGCAGCCCCTATTCTATGGGGTTGTGCAGTTGCCAGGTCTTTTTGTTCAAATTTTGGAAATTAATGTGGACATTTAACCCCGACAGCTGCATTGTGTGACAAAAATGAGGACAAGTGGCATTTAAGTGTAACTTCTTTCCAAACATGGAAGAAAAAGAAATATTCAGAGAACTGGTGGTTCAGCAGTTTGACAAAGTATATGTTAATGTTTATTTGAGGGAACAGTATTATTTGATATGTTATTCAGGTAACACCAAAATGTTCTAAGTTGATGTTTAGCCACGTATTGCAGCTGTCACAGAACAGAGCTGCGGAGGACTATTTTTTGACAGCAAAATCATCTCTGGCTAATCTTGCCATGCACAAATTTGAAAAAACAACCTAAGACTGGTATGTCAGTCAAGGACAAGGACTCTGCTTGTGTTAGTGTAATGTCTAGCAGGCAGTAAATGCCTGGATCATTCTTTAAGTGATTTTAGGTGCCTCGTGCCTCTGACTTAAAGCATCTCTGAGAAAAAGACAGGAAATATGTTGAAAGCTAAAGGGATTGCCAGTGTTTTAAGAACATTCAAGAATGATTTAGTGAGTTTGTCACTTCCCTTAACTGCATGTAACCCATCAGTCTTCTTGCCAGCAAGAGAAGAGGCTTGGGAAGCCAAAGTTAAAGTACAGGACATGATTGATTTGCTTTCTACAGACAACAGAAACTGGAGAGAAGTGACACCTTGTATATTGTATAAGCTGTGTTCAGTCTTACCACATCCAAAGGTCTAGAGTGCCTTTCAGAACCAGTTTGACATCAGTAATGAAGAGTATGTCATGTTATTTCAGATTTCACTTTGAATGATACCCTGAAATAAGAAACTCTGTGGAAAAAATACTGCTATGTATTCTCCCTTTTGGACGTAGAAGTGGTCATTGTTATTTATCTGAGTTCTGTGAATTTCAGCTTCTGTTACTTAGTGAAGAGTGTTAAGAAGCTCTATAGAGAAAAGAACTGAGATTCCACTCCCCTTACATCTCTTATCTATACATCACACCCATCATCCAGACAAACCATTTAGGTGTCTCATGATTGACAGCACAGTTACCTCATAGTTCTTCACTTCAAGAGAAGTGAGATGGATAGATGGGTTAATAATACCCTCCCCCCAAACTGAGAGCTTGTGGAGAATGGCATTTAAAAGCTGTGACCGCAGGTTTTGTGTTCTTATTCATTCTCTACAAACCCCAGCTGGCTGAGTAAACATCCTTCAGCAAAGAGTATGTCCTCCTCACCCTACAACCGTGGTATTACTCAAGCAGAGGTAGCCTTTAGAGGTTCCCAAGAATGTGAGAAGTGTTTATAGAATGCTGGTCTGTTCTTTCCTGGATGTTGAAGTGAATTTACTCATTCAGGAGAAGGTAAGGTAGAAAGAAAAAAGAAACCAAAATTAAACAGTTTCAGCATAGATATTTCTCAGGTCAGAAAGGAAGCAAATGAAAAATATTTTTAGAGCTTTTTATTAACACTAATAGGGTAAAGTAGGTATGTATTTAAAAATACTTATGAATGACTTTTAAAATCCTCGTGTTTGCTTTACTTATCATTTATTTAATGTAAATGTTAGAAATTCACTAGGGAGAATAAACCCAGCCTTTTTACTTAAAAGTCAATCCTTTCTCCACTTCACCTGAAGCCTGAGAGCTCCTGGTATTCATTTGCAAGATCTGTAACTCTTGAAGTGCTGCCTGCAAGAGGAAACTCTGCAAGATTTGTCTCTAAACAATTTTTAGCTTTGAGTGTTTTTTCTGTGCTTCTGCAGGATGTGTCTGATATCCCCTGTTCAGCTCCTGGAAACCAGTTAGTGTGCTGTGAATTAACTGACTGTCTCTCTTGGGTATATCACTCATATTCAGCACTTGCTGGTACTGCAGCACTCTGCCTTTAGAAACCCAGTCTGTGCCTACTTAATCTGTGTAACAGAACTGTATCCTCAAATGTTTGCTGAAATACTTCCTACAGGAATTTATTTATCGACTGTAGTCCCATCTCTGCTAAAATAAATGCTGAAAAGTTTTGCTTACGTCTGGGCCCAGAGGAACTGTGTTCTGGTGGGCTGTTTGCTGACAGAGGCTGGCCTCCAGAAGCACTGTTCAGCACCTTGCCTTTATTCAATGCAGAATTTATGCCTCCACTTAAATCCTGCTGACACAGGCCATATGTACCAACCTATAGCTAAATACGTGTTTCAGAGCTCTGAGTAGAGATGGATTTAATTTCAAGCTTAAATACTTTGTTAATTGCTTCTTCCACGGGTAGGTACCCAGGATTTGCAAGACTCTACCTTTGTCCTAGAATATGTGGGACCTAATTTATTTAAATATTGAAGCCAATCCAACATAAATTTGTGAAAACTATGAATTTTGATGGAACTGTAGCAGGCTTTTAGAGGTTATTCAGTCTTTCCTTTTGCCAGCATTCACACTGCTGGTGGATTTCCAATTGCTGCTGCTTTAGCTGAGTTCAAGTCCGCTACCATCAAGAGATGTGTTATGGGTAGGAGACCTTTAGTCAAGATTCATGTGTCATCATGCCTTAAAATATTTTAAGAATAGATTAGACAAAATTTGGTATAATTTGAGGCCATATGGTCTTCTGTGGAAAATCTGGAGTTTGTTTTACTCATCAGTAGAGGGATTGAGCAATTTGGGTAGCATCTGGTTTCCTTGAAGGACTCTTCCAGCTCAGTTAGTGATCTTCTTAATGACAGGAATGACTGCCATTTGGATTGGCATCAGTGCTTCACTGTTAGTAATAACAGGCATGTGAGTAGCAGCTGTGTATTTGATAAGATATTCATCCTATATTTTCCTGAGAAAAAACTATTATCTCTTGGAAGTACCTGATGAGGAACGTTGGGTTGTAGTCCTTTTTCCCAAGTCATACAGCCTCCTCTCCAATTTCTTTGTCTCATTTCTTCCCTTTTTTTGTGTTGCAGAAAGTACTTAACAGGATGAACAACCATTAGGTGTTTACCCTCTGCAGCTCACACTTCAGCAGCAGAATGTAAATAATTTTGCAGTTGTTAACGAGGTTGAACTTTAAAAAGAAATGTGCTACCAAGGAGGATTTTCTTATTCATCTCACTGTTTGCAACACTGCAAACTTGAGGAGGCAGGTATTTCTTATGTAGAATATTTGGTCTCATAGGGCTTACTGGTTCTCTGCAGTAGACATCAAATTAGGCCATAAATAGTTTCTCTTCTGCCTTGGGGTGATTTAGAAATGTAGCTGTTTGAGTATTACCCACTGTAATTTCCTTTTAAGAGCATTCAAACTAATACAACAACCCCATTTCATTTTTTCCTTGGAAGATCCTGTCCTCAGTAGCAAATGGAGGCAGAGTGGTTTGTCTGTTGGAGGTGTGTTGTGCTACTTGGTTCTTAGTAGGAGCATCTGCAGGATTTGGGAGTGCAGGAAGAACGTGGATTTTAAAAGTTCATCTCTTTGCATGCCGTTTCATGTTCCTGAAGTCGAAGTAAGAGTAAAGAGGATCACAGATCTAGCTGAAATATATACTTATGCTACTACATCAGACATTGGAGTTGCCTGATTGTCACACAGACGGCAAAATCTAGCTCAGTTCATGTGAAAATCTGCCTTTTCAAAGCCAAAATAGCTTTAATTGTAGAGGGCAGCAGCACATAATACCCCCAAACACAGTAACCTTGCAGGTATTCAGCTGCAGTGTTTTAGGTGCGGTGGGATGCAGTACTGTTGGTGAGATTTAACCTATTGAAATGAGTGTCAGACAGGGGAACTAAAGTTAATTTCATGGCTCCCATGCCACATTTGGCTCTCAGTGGTAACCTCATTGGGAGCTGATGTAGCTGACTGATAGAACTCAGTCCTGCTTATTAACACAGGGCTCTACAGTTAGAAATTAGTGCTTATTCATCTATGAAGAGCATTCACTATCACTGTCCACAGCAAGAGTACAGAAAAGAACTCCAGCAAACTCCACAAGCAGAGTCTGTTGGCAGCCTTCACGATGATCAGAATAAACGCAGAGAGATACTGTGCTCAGCCCCTGTGATGTCTATCAGGGAGCTATTTCAGTTGCTCCCTGAGGCATTCACATCTCAGCCCATCTGTGTCTGATCCTAAATTACTCGTGACTGTGAGAGATAAGGGATTTCCCCACAGATAAGGGGTGGGGAGGTGGAACATAATTTCTGTGTTTGATATTTATATTAATGGCACAGCGTGCACAAAGCATTTAATTCCTGAGAAGTAGAATTTAGGTGACATAAAAATATCAGTAAAGATTAGATATTAAGAAAAAAGACACTCCATCAAGCAGCTGCTTTTTTCCCTTCAAAATTTTCCCCTTGGTAGAGGATCAGATGACAATGAGTATGATGAACATTGAAAATTAAATTCTCTAATAGCACAATCCAGCTGCAAGCCAAATGTTACACAAAGACCCTGGCAAGACTGAAAAAAGAAAGAGAGAACATAAAAGACTTTGTATTGCAGTAGTTTCTACCCTCAAGGTACTTCCCAACCATGACTGAAGCTAGTGATCTCACTTCTTGGAAAGGCAAAGAACCTTATCCCTTTCAGAAGCCAGGAGACTGAGCATCTTCCCCACCGGTGACACAGTGGTGGTGTCCTCACAAGAAGGTACTCTGAGTTGCATCTATCTCCTAGTCATTAAGTGAACTGCATCTTCAGCTAGGGACAGGTTCTGCTCAACAGGTAATGGAGAAGGAGCTTGCTCTTTGGATTATCTCTGTCAGAAATGCATTTACAGACTTCGTCTACAGGTAGGGACAATCCTGGAAAAAGTTATGCCAGCAGTACCACAGGCTTCATAGCATTGAATGTTTAGTTCATACATTAGCTGACTTGAGTATAAATGTCATCAAGCATGGGCTTGATTGGAAAATTTAATGGCTTTTTCCGTTGCCATTATCTTTTGCCAAGCTAGTCTTTAAAGCTGCTCTTTCATGATGTGTGAATTTCTCTCCATTTGAAGAACTAACATCAGATACAACCCAGAAAGCAGATTTTAGAAATGAGCTATTAGGCAGAGAAGAAGCACTTTTAAGATGCTTGCAAGTTGCACAGCAACCAGAGGAACATAGAGTCATTTGATTTCTCAAATGACACTGACTTTGACTCAAGGGAAAAACAGTTTTATTCTCCCCTTAGAGCTTTCTATCATATGTGATAAAGAGAAAACGTGTTTATACATTTTGCCCCTCAAAAAAAAAAAAAAAAAAAGTTGTACCTCATCTCAGAAAAACAGCAGCATCTATTACCATGTAAATTACTGCAGCACACATCCAGTCACCGCTCCTTTTTGTGATCTTAAATGAGAAAACAGAGCAGTGTAACCTTCTGTTTCTTGTAGCTTTTAGACATAACACACTGACCTTCTGAAATCATAGCTTAAAACCCGACCGACCAACCGACAGTCAATGCTTGGTGTTTTTTCCGTTTCTGTAGAATTGTTTCTTTCATCACTGACTTGGAATTTCACAAGAACATTTTCTGATCATCACAGGCAACAGGTCTTGGCTTTTCCTGGAGATCATCACCATACCAACTATTGTCCAGTTTCTGCTGCATGTGTAGGTTGATTCCAAATCAAATGCACTTCTCATTTTCTTTTCTGATGCCCTCTGGAGCACGGTGTCACTTGTATGTTAGATGCAGCAGTCATGTTTATTGTAGTAATAACACATAAACATCCAGCTTCATAAATGCCAAATACTCCTCTTGGAGATCTTACTTTCAGTACTAATTTTGGACAGCCCATATATTTGAACTACCAAGTCCCAAAATGGTCTGATTCTCACAAACAGCCTGTTATTGCATATAGAACATATTCACAAAATCTAAAAATATCTACAGAAACACATGACTTTATCAGACTGAGCAAGTAAGTTTTCCTTTCACTTTACCTTGGTTTAGTCATTTTTAACATGGCAGTGATAGTGCTCTGTGTGTATAGAGCACTCCAAGAACTGTGCATAAGAAGTCCTCTCGATATTGCGCAGTTTTGGTGGTGAATGAATATTTAAAAGATATGGGTGTGTGCTAAAGCTTTTATTAAGAAATTGTCTCTTTCACACCAAATCTGATCTCCTGGTGACTAAGACCTATGGGAAGTCCTAGGTATGTTTAGACACGATGAGAAGAGCCTTGTAACTGATAGGTGCACATGTGATGGCTACTTCAGTATTAGCCCAGGCTATGTCTGCACTGAGTACAGTAGTATCTACACAGGGGCTTCTGCCAGGGTCAAAAAATCATACCAGTTTGGAGTGGCAAAACAGCAAGACTTGTATTCAGAAGCAGGTCCCTTTGCTACCATGGCATAGCCCTTCCAAGAGCTGGTTTAAACTGTAGTGGTGAAAGAGTGCTTTGCCTGATAAAATCTTCCCTGAGGGCACTACATCCCTCCAAGAGATCCTTTTAACTATAGAGGAGCCAAGTGTAATCAACAGTACTGTCATCATCGCTTTGAGTTACCTCCTTTATAAGAGATCTCTTCTTGATAAATGCTTCTTAGTACTATTGTATCCATTGGAAGTGTGATTCTTTCTGATACAGCTGCATCTGATCATAGATGAAGTTACATTGCTACAGAGTATGTTTATCAGTAACTGTATCCAGTTTCTCTGGTTTAAATACAACAAAGTAAGTAAAACAAGCATGCTCAGAACAATAATTGAGATTTTCTTTTGAAGTTGCAGAGCGCAGTGAGAAATGTGAATTTAGTAGATCAGAAGTATAACTTCATTAAGATGGATTAGAAATCAAATACATAAAGAAAAACACAGTTGTCTTGGTCTCGTAGACATCTCTAATTAGCTGAATGGGTCTGAAAGTTTTGAAAACCATGAGACTGTCCAGGTATAATCAGGAACATAAAGTCTTCTGGCATAGACCAGAAATATCATGGCTTGAGTGTGAAATTCCAAAGGCTGTTTGGTATTAGAACAGTCTGAAGTGGTTACAGCCTGAGCATGCCTGGTGTGGACTCACAGAGGTGTAACAAGTCACCATCATCATGCCATTTTTTACAGAGTGAAAGTAAACTTTCAAGTGTCACTTTTTGGTACTCTGATCAAAGATTTCTTTTTGCCTCTGCTTCATCTCTTAGATTTTACAACCGCTTTCTTCCTTAATAGTGAGGCACGTTTCCAAATGCGCTGTCCCACTTCCCAACAGATGTCACCTGGCTGAACTTCACATTGCTGCGTGCTGTCTCATGCCCAGCCCATCCCACACACACATATGCTGGCCTCCTTGCACAAAACCACATGCAGCACCCCACACACTCCTGGAGACGTTCTCTTTCTCCCTCTCTCTCTTTCTTTCTCTCACACACACACACTCAGAGCTTTACACCTTTTCCTCCTGTGTCATCTTTTAGTCACATCTTAAAGATGCTGATGGTGATTTGTTTGAGGCAGTCGAAACCTGAAACATTCTGAAAAGAAACGTGCTGAAACACATGGGAAGAGAGGAAGCTTGTAGTAATTTCGTTGTATCACTTTTGCACGAGGCTTCATGTGTGGTGAGTGATCTACATAAGGATGCTTCAAATAGAAAAAAACTCATAGAACTCTTGAATCCTATGCAGAAAAATGAGAGTGAAATCTCCCTCCTTTCTTCCCTTTGTCTCCAAAATATGCTTTTCTACCCCATAGCCAGCCCCAAACTTAATATGAGGGTCTGTGTGGGCTCTAACACAAATGTGAGGGGCAGTGCACATGAAGTACTAGTCAGTAATAATTTTTCTTTTTTTCTTTCCTCCTCAGTTTGTTGCTCAGCCAAACTGCCAGCAGCTACTAGCAACACTCTGGTATGATGGTTTTCCAGGATGGAGGCGGAAACACTGGGCAGTAAAACTCTTGACCTGTATCACCATTGGACTGCTATTTCCTGTGCTATCTGTGGCATATCTGATTGCACCGAAGAGCAGGCTGGGACTGTTCATTAAAAAGCCATTTATAAAGTTTATCTGCCACACCGGCTCTTACCTAACCTTCCTCTTCATGCTCCTGCTGGCGTCGCAGCACATCGTCAGGACTGACCTTCACATGCAGGGACCACCTCCCACCATCGTGGAGTGGATGATCCTGCCCTGGGTTCTAGGTAAATCAGAAACACACAGATGCCTCAGCCACAGTCGCCTGACTCGCACCCATGGCAACTGTGTGGAGACTCATTCCTGATCTCAGCATCATCAGCATGTAAAGAGATTTGGCAGCCAGCTTCAGTAACTGCATAAAACAGCTGGGCTCCTTCTGGAACAACAGATCCTGTTGGCCTGGGGCTCTTCTGCAAGTTCATAGTGCCATCTGACATGCCTTTAGACATGGCCCTGAGTAAACTGCAGCAGACACAGCTCTCTCCCTGCTTCCCCCATACTCTGTGCAAGGAACGGGTTAGGAATTAGCTTCTGGGTCATGGTAGTAACAACTAGTGTCACTTCTCATGCTGGCTTAGTTCTGCTGGCTGGTACCTGGCAGAAAGCAGTGCTGGGGACCTGTCTCTGCTTTCGCCTTCTCACTGATCCCGGAGCCAGTGTGCAGGTACCAAGCCTGTTTATTCCCGGGCTCCCAGACTCCCAAATAGCCTCCAGGAAGGCAGAAAAGGGAAGATAAGTCTCACTCTGCCGTATGCCTCTGTGCTGATAAACACTGACCAAATCAATATCAAGACTCTAATATAAGCAGGAGAAGGAGGGAGTACTTCTTATCAGAAGGTGTTATCCCTTGCTGTGCCATTAATATGTAGCACCACTGTGAGCTGGGGCGTTATAAGGAAGCCTGCTCACGAGCAATGGTTTCCACACCTTTATAGCTCTCCTCCAGCCTCTGTCCATACAGCCCAGGTCAGTTCAGTGCAAAACCCCAGAGGTCAGGTAACAGTGAATTCTGACTGGCCTGGAAAGCCGTACTGACATGTTCTGAGGACACCTCTCTCAACCCTCAATCTCTGAAGCTCTCCTTATAGCTCCTCAGTGCTCCTCATGGGTCCACCTCTGCCTTCCTCTCCCTGCTGGCTCCTCTCTCCTAGTTACACCAGGTCCCAGCTCCTCATTTCTGTGGTGGCTCTGGATCAGGCTGGTTCTGTGCTGAGCAGACCTAGCTGTTCCCTGTGCCAGACCTAAAATTGCTGATGGAAAACAAGGAAAGAATAAGAGCTGCAAACATGTTCACAAATTACTTTCCATCATGACCCAGGGCACTTTGCCCCTTGCGTAGTTCTACCACAACTTACAAATGGTAACTCAAGCCTGATTATCTTATTAAACTGATTTATGGCATTGAAATGCTTGTGTTGGTAGAAGCTGAGAAGGTTAAATGTCTTCTCTGAGCTTAGGTGATCTCTTCACTTTATCCTTAACTTCATGGTTAAAATTGAAGGAAATGGTAAGCATTTCAGCACAACTGACTTGCAGATGAAAGAAGGATAATCCATTTTAAAAAATCCCTTTCAAAATCACCTCTTACAGCTGTCTGCTCTTCTTTTGGAGTTGCTTTGTTTCAGATAAATAGGGATATTATGGGACTGTTTATTAAACGGAGAAATTAGAACAGTTTCACCAGATTAAAGGTTATTATTTCAGAAATATTTTCCACTATAAAAGGAGAGGGAGAACAGGCACACACAGCATTGCTGTAACTATAGTAACCAGCAAGGATAACTCACTATAAACACAGCGTATGAGTTCTTCAACAGGCTCCTCTCCATTGATTTATTTTATTTTATGTTTTTGTGCCATGCAAAGATTTGGAAGCAGCTGTAATAAAATTACCTTATTGGCTGTGACATTATGCTTGCCTGACCATTGACCTGCTGGCTGGCAGGTGAAGAGCTGAGATTGATATTTGGATGTTTGCAGCAGTTCATTTCAACATTATCTGCTCTTCAGATTGAACTTTCAGGTCCTAAAACTTGAGCTGCAAGTAGCATTTCGGTGACCACTGCAGTGTCCTGTGGTTAGGTATGGGTAGCAATTTGGGTAACTATATTGGTAATGCACCTGAAGGTGTATTTTGTTGGGTTTTTTATTTTCACACGTTTCAGGTCTTCATTCAAGGATAATGTTGTAAACTGGGTAATTCAAAATATCTGGGGATTCTAAAGACTTTCTCAGAAGCACGTGGGTGGTAAAGGAGCCTAGCTGCCATTTTCTTTTCAATGGAACTTAGGCTTTCAAATATACTTAGACAGTTCTACAATAAAGGATGTATAAGTTATTTAAAATTAGAATTGTATGCCAGGTGAGTTTAGAAGTCTGGTAATGAACTTCAGAAGCTGCCCCTTACACCTCCAGCTGCAAGGAGGTATAGTGAAGGTCAGCAAGTGCCAAAAACTATTACCAGAGTTGAGATGATGGGCTCTGGCCATATCCTCAGGAACAAATATTCACCTTGCAAAACCCATAGCCATACTTGACACTAGGTGAGTCATTGCTGAGAGATGCAGTGCCAGGCTGCAGTGCCCTTTTTCATGCTGAGTCCTGCCTTTTTTCAGAAATACTCCCTGTGGGCTTTTTGTGCAGCAAGAGGCATAAATACAGTGACTGAGCATAAAGAATGAATTCACTTCTTCCTTCTTTGGTGGGATATTTCCAGGTCAGGGAAGAAATATACTGGCACACAGAAACTGGTACTAGTGTTGCATGTGGTGTGGAGAAAGTCAGGAAAAATCAGTACTGTCCAACTGAGCAATTAATTGCTTGTAGTTTCTATGATAGCAGACAATCTATTAGAAACTATACCTAATAGAGTTGCTTAAATAGTTTATTCATGTAGAACAAATTTAATCTGAGCCAAACCACTCATACCTGTTGTAATTAACATATGTTTCAAGCAGTCTCCTTGTGTGTGTATCTGGAGCCCTGGGTAGGAAACGTAGGTCTTTTTCATTCCCCACAGAGTTGTAAAATGTCTCATAATCAACACTATTATTCTTTGTAGAAGACAGGAGGGATGAGACATTTTTTCCAAGCTGTTAATTTAGAATTGTCTTTTATTACATCAGATATACACAGTGCTTTAGTGGCAAATAATACCTTGTCATGACAGTGAACTCTCTTCCTTTCTACAGGTTTTATCTGGGGAGAAATCAAGGAAATGTGGGATGGTGGATTCAATGAGTATGTACATGACTGGTGGAATCTGATGGATTTTGCAATGAACTCTCTCTATCTTGCAACTATCTCCCTTAAAATTGTTGCCTACGTCAAGGTACAGTAACTCAGGAGAGAGAATTTGTAACTTGCTTGTGAGAACTGTAGTACACAGGACAAAAACTGTCAAAATCAAAATTAGGGATCAAAGAGAACAGCTGCTTTTCAAGCACTCCAGTTCTGAAAAGTCACCTGGAAAGCTTATTAATTTGTTTGGAGAATGACTGTGCTTCTCATCCTGATTGTTTGATTAAGACTGAAGTAGATAGTTTGGGCACTGGATGGAGGTTTCCCCACGTGCTGTCCATTTTTGTAGCTACCCAGTTGCCAAAGAATCGTTTTGTTTTCCATACTGACACTGGACCTTTTTCAACAATGCTAGACATAGTGAAAACAGGATTTTAAAATAAAACAGCAAAGGAAAAACAAGAACAGGGTTATCTGAAAACATCTGCAGCCAAGGCTGATAATCTGTAGCCCTACAGGTCTGTAGATTACTAATCAGAAGTTTGTGAAGAGTCTACTAAGAAAAGCAAGCCTCCTAGTAGGAGACTTCTATCTGATACAAAGGAGTCAGCTTACTCTCTTCAATATACAGTTGTAAACTATAGGCAAGGAAACAACAAAGGAGCATGCTGGAGCTTTAACACAGTGTAGATTCTTCACTGTCATGTCTATTTATGGCAAGGATGCACATCAGGGCTCATCCTCAAAAGCACCTTACACATTTATAAACTTCTGATGCTCCAAGTTAGCGTATGCACATGTTTTAAAGCCGAAGGATGGCCTGAAGCACTTTCCTCCTGTCTCTCTTTTTCAAAGACACAGAGAAGACACAAAGAGCCTCCTGCAAACTTCCTCATGCAACAGCTCTTTTTGACTTCAGTTGGAGCTGCGTGCTTGGCCTCATTCTTTTCTTGGTATGAATCAGCAGAACTTCACTACAGTTAGTGTAATTACACAGGTGTAAATCAAGTAACTGGAGTCTGCTCGTTGGCCACTTAATGGGCTTTCTAGTTTTCCTGTGCTGCTGCATTGGTTTTGCCCTGGTAGAAGGGGCAGCTCCTAACAACCAAGACAACCTTGTTTAGTTCTGCCCAAGCATATATGGAGGCAGAGAGGAAAAGAGGAGAAAATTTCACAAAGTTCATTGACTCCAAAATGGCAAGGTTTTTATAAAAAAACTCTGCACAAGCAGTCCTGCTATGGGGCCTTTTTAAAATCCGGAAGGCTGTGTAGTGGTGAGTTCATTTTTCAAAGGGAAAAGCTGAAAAGCTTTAAGATAGTTGCTGCTCCCTGAAGAGGCAGCTCTGTAACAGCATCAAAGCAGGAAGAGATTATGTCTTTTTTTCTCCCAACATTCAGAACCAGGGAGGAAATTGCAGACTTGAAAGGTTGGTCTTTAAACTGTGAGCAATACAAGAAAATGCTGGAAATCGTAAGATTCATGAACAAATCTTAAAATGTTAACAATTTTGTTCTTCCTCTTTCTCACACACAAATTATTGGAAGAGCTGAGCATCAACAGGTTTATACAGTCACATACTGTGATTTAAACTCATAGCCAAACCGCACGTACAAAGGAAGTATGGCTTTGTTGATATGCTGTGTGAGAACTACAGAAACGTACAGGCTAACTACAAAGACCTCTATGCCAGCACACAAAAGAATGCTTACAGGAATACATCTGTATGAGTGCAGATCAGACCCACTTGGATTAAACATGGCTGACCTGAGGTCTGCTCTTTATGAGGACCAATGTCAGAGAATTCTGAGAGATGCATAAAAACTACATAGGAATAGTTCTGAAAGAGCATATTCACAGAAGTTGCCTTCTGACCTGTGTCACTTAGAGGTTGCAGTATGCTCTGAAACATGAGGATTTATAATGTTGATAATGGCTTCAAGACCTTTTGCAACATGACTTGTAAAGGTTTTTGTTATTTATAGAACAGCCCCAACCTGGAAAAGGCTGGTGTATGTGCCAATATACCATATTCTAACACTTCTTAGAACTTCAAAGGATTACATGGACATTTAGCTTTCTGCCAAATATCAGAAAAATAAATTGCATACTGACACTAATGTTTTCCACCCTTGTTTTTACGTGGAGAGGTTTTTTTTCTTGATTTGACTGGTTCCAAGGCCTGGCCCTAATATTGTCCAGTACCAATGAAATCTTCAGGCTAATTATAGGGTAAGAATACTTCCTTAATCAGTTTTCATTTGCTGCATTGAATTACCATGTAATGAGGAAGGGTAAATGTGACTGCCTGGTGTAACTTATTTGTACTATTCTGTATACATCTCTCCTGTGTTTCATCTTCTGATGCCTAACCCAAACAACTCCAGCCTTCCCAGACACCCAGCTTCATTAGATACCTCTGAAATCTTCTCTTTCTCTATTACCTTTGATGCTAGGCTGCTCTGAAGAGACTGCTGTTTTCCAAGCAAGGATATACCATCAGTTTATAAAGGGCCAAAATATGACCCTAACAAGTTGCTTTAAAAATATATAGGAGATGAAGATGACCTTTTCACATACCTTTACATGCAGTCCATGGTAAAGCCGAGCAGAGATGCCCTGGGCTTCTGTGTCCAGCCAGCACTGAGAAGAGAATTGCAAACAACTATGCAGATCTGCCCTCTACGCAGGGGAGGTTTTCTGATCACAACCATCTGCCCCCACTGCTGGATACTGGTGAAAAGTTAACGTGTCTGCCTGTTTGTAAACATTTTAAGACCCATCTTCGAATCAAGTGAACAGACTCAGGCCATGATGTTCACAAAGAACAGTTTGGAAATGTCAGAAGCAGGCAGAGGTCATGCTGAAATGCCTTTCTATCATGTCTCAGCTCCTTCATACAGAGAAATAGTTTGAAATACCAACTTGCTTTTATCTTTGTCCTTGAAAAAAATGTGAGCTTGTGTATTGGACCTTCAGATTTAAATAGAAGGGCCCTGCAAACTCATCTGTCAGTGTAATATTGATACCATTTCCTTTTAAAAGGCACAAAAATTATTTTAGGACTCTAAACACGCCGGCTACACTATTAGCTGTATTATTCTAAATACACTTTTGCCTTTTTATACATGTTAAATGAGCAGAGACAAATGTTAAAAGGACAATTATTCCTTGGTGTTAAAATGTCTCCATTCTGTTGTGCCACTGGAGTTAAGCCAGAGTAGATACATTTATGCAGCCAGCTCTTTTGTGTTACCTGTATGCATCTGGCTGCACTTTGCTTAGAATATGCTTCTGCTTTTACAGTTACATTATGAACCAAGTTAATATTATAATTGATGCACTCAAATGTATCCAGTGTTTCAACTGTAATTATGACCTCTGCTTTAGCAGCTCTCCTAAAATTGCCATGACAAATTAACTAATAAGAAAATTAATATTAAGAAAGAATTTTGGTTCTGGGCTGTTGCCACTTTTTTTTGAGCTTACTAGGGAGGGAGAGCATCCACTTCCTAGGCTCAATAGTTCATTGCTTTCCTTCTTCCCTCCCCCTCACATTTTTCTTGGAATGTACAGTCATATTTAGGAAGAAAGAGAAAAAAAAGGTAATTGGAAGTTTCCAACCTGAACCTGCTAAAGGGCAGTCTCAACCCCTTTAAATGTTGAAAGAGAAGGAGACTATATATGAACCCATGGACCTGAAGAACCCATAAACAGTGAACTCAACATTCAAAAGCCCTGTTTTCTAAATTCAGGCTAAGAACAGCCAACATCCCAGAAGTCTCTAAAGAAAAGCTGTTCCCACAACTATCCATATGAGGGCTGGTAATCTAGTAGGGAGAGCTCATAAGAAGGCATCATTAAACCGAAGTCTCTGCCCTGATCAATCCTGAATGGTTACCCTTAGCTGAAACTTAAAAGTACTTCTTGTGTCACCAGTACCTGGTTAGTATTTACATGTGAAGCATTAGTAGTAGCAGCTGTGACTGTTTATCTCAGAGTAATTACAACATAACTCACTTCTATACCCTTCTTGTTTCTTTCAGTATAACGGTTCTCGTCCAAGGGAGGAGTGGGAAATGTGGCACCCGACTCTCATTGCAGAAGCCCTCTTTGCAATATCCAATATTTTAAGTTCCTTGCGTCTCATATCCCTGTTTACAGCGAACTCACACCTGGGACCCTTGCAGATTTCTCTGGGACGCATGCTGCTAGACATCCTCAAATTCCTTTTTATCTACTGCCTGGTGCTGCTGGCTTTTGCCAATGGACTGAACCAGCTTTATTTTTATTATGAGACCAGTGCCTCGGAGGAACCCAACAACTGCAAGGGGATCCGATGTGAGAAACAGAACAATGCCTTCTCCACGTAAGACATCTTTTCCTTTCTGTTTTTAAGGTTCACTTCCACCTTCCCCTGTCCTACCTGCCTTTGCCTGTTGTCTGTCACTGCCCTGAAAGCATGTTTATTTATTCATTTGCAAACACCAGGTGAGCTGGTTGACTGTGCAGGAAAGGTGTGAGTTAACTGGGGCAGACATTCTGCTGAGCTTTGCTGTCAGAAAAACTCTTATTAGATCCAGAAGTGGGAGACAGTCGTTTTAGTTCTGGACCAAAGAGTCTCCCTTACACGATTCTGCAACTTAAATTTTATTATTGCTATGTACAATTTTGGTATATTTGAGAAAGCAAGTATCCTTTTGCCATAATAATTGTTTGTCTGATTCTGGAAGAAAGGAGGGGAAGCTAAAGAAAATGTAGAAAACAAGGGATAATCCTGTGGGGGGGAAAAAAGGTATTAATAAATAACGTGATACAGCAACAACAACCTCACCTAGGCCATTTTTATGCATGCATGATATTGCAGGCTTCTCTGATCTTGCAGTGGGGTGAGACTAAAATCCCAGCAAAATCCTTTTTGCTGGAAACACTGGTACTTTTACTGAGATGTTGGCATGGAAATTGCTGTGATGACAGCTGGCAGGGCTGAAAGAGATAGCACATGCTGAAAAATAACATGAATTGTCTTTCTGATGTATTTGTTTTAATTACTAATAGTGGAAATAATTATAATAATCAGCCTCCACCCAATTGTTCTTGCTGCTTGCACAGTACTTAAAACACAATGGGAAGAGAAATAAATAAAGCACAGTCTAGAAAAAGGCCTACGCCCTGCAAACAAGCAAGACTAAACTGTTGTCCACCACTTTATGCTCAATTAAATAAAACTTGTCATAATGCCCAATAATTCTCCACCCTTCCTCAGCTGAAGTCTTGAGGTTAAGAAAGGATTTGTGACATATTTGCACTGTTATCAAAAGCAGATGATGGCTGGCTGGGGCCACCTGACTAGGCTGGAAGAGGAAAGGCTCCAACATCGTCCTGCAGTCTCCCTCCTTAAAAGAAGGGGGAGATTTTCATGAGATAGAGTCCAGCCTTGCAAGAGCATCATGACCTGGTGGACCACACGTGATGCTGTTTCCCACTGCAGAGCAGGAACACCACAGGCTGGATTAATTTTCTCATTAAACCCATCTATATCTGGAGGAAGTGAATGGAACTGCACTGTGCTAATGAAAAACAGAATTAAAAGACTTCAGTCTTTTTTTCAATTTTAATTGCTTTGCATGCCCCAGAAATGTGTTGTGCTGCCCTTGCACAGGAATTAAATAACAAATGCTGTTCCTTGATCTGCGTCCACATTGATGCAGCAGCCAGAGGGAGAAATGTTTGGCAAGCATAATGTTAAGTGGCAGCTCCTAGCTCATGAAGGGTCAAAACCACAAAGCCCAGGACTAGAGCCTGCCTTTCCCTGGAGCTACGGTGAGGAGATATATTCAGTTCTGCATTCTGGTTTGGACCTGTCTCCATTGCAAACCAGTTGTTTTACAGATTTCACTGTCAGCAGGTTAGTGGAGAAAACAACAGCAGGATTTGACTAAAGAAAAAAAGAGTGTTGGGTCAGCAGGAAAAAAAAAAAAAAAAGATCTGCAAGTCTGTCAGAAGGTGTAATACCTTGGGAACCAGAAATGATACAGAACCACTTAACAGAAAGTGTGCAGATCAGCTTAAATACTGCCTGCAATTTCTCCCACCCTAACATTTCGTTGAAACCCCCTGCCAAGGAGAATGGAGCACAGAAAGGAAATTGAGGGGGCTCAGCCTTTATGGCAGAGGTTTGTTTGAAACAAAATCGCAGTGGGAGGGGATCCATTAGGACTGAGGTCTCCTGGCAGGGGACAGAACGCTCTGCAGTTACCTTTTGTTTGAGACTTGCTTAAGAAATTTATTTAACGTGTTCTTAAAAGTTTAAATAGTCGTTATTAACACCCCCAGGAGGAGCTGACATTTGGCCCTCGAGCAGATGCACAGCATGGGTGACTGGCTAAGAACGAGCAACCTGCAACACAGAAAATTACATTGTTGGGCTGGGGAGGGCAAGCATGGCTGGAGTGAATTCAGCTCAGAGCTGGTGTTACCTCAAGTTTGCTCATAGTTCATCCCTAATGAAAGAATAAATGTAAAAAGCTTCCAATCGGTACCCTTTGATTCCTACCAGCATTTGTAGGCATTCACACAATAAGATCTAATTTTGTAAGGGAAGGAGAAGCAGGATGCCACTTGTGTTTGTACAGCTTGTTTAAAATGTGACACCTATTTACTGGGGCATTATTTCCTATTACTCCCAAAGGATGGGTTTAATATTTTCTTGGTGAGGAAATTTTCTGCATCTCAAACACAGATCATGGAAAAGTAATATTCCTTTGTGACAGCAATGAGGTGAGGTCATGAATAATTTAAGGTTTTATGCTTTGGCCTCCCCATCCCTTAGAACACAGAGCGTCTGCTGCTTAGGCAGACAGTTTGAAAATATGTTTATTGCTGTGATTCTGGCAATTGAAGGAAGGAGAAGAGAGAGAGGAGGAGGAGGAAGGGGTGGAGGAAGGCACGCCTGACTGCCTGCTGTCCTCATGTAAATATATTTGCCTTAGTCTGGGCCCAAATTATACTCCTGGTTAACACTGAATTCAGAGCAATGCGCTGATCACTTCTAAGACTGATTTCACTTTCATTATAGGAGCCTCTGTCTCCTCTGAGCCTACAGCCTCATCAGTGCTTTTACTCCTAATAGTTAAAATAAATTAAAAGATAGCTAGCACTCCACCATTTTTAGAAGAGAAACACTTAGCATTCTTTGGTTAATCCTTATTTTACCACTTCACTTATTTAACAAATCTAACAAACAGCCTGACTTTTGGGAGAAAGAATTTTTGCCTTAAAGAATCTTTATAATTTTGGCCAGTGAAAAACATAAGATATGTCCACAAAATATAAAGAAACTAAATCCCCATATAAAGCACAGGGGTACATGTGGAAGAGATGCCCACAGAAGCCAGGAGAACAGATTCCTGGTATGTGAAGTAAAGTATCTGAATTCTTTGTGTTGATTTTTCTAGGAGGAGCATTTGCAAATATCTACTGACCTCAAGCCAAAATGGAAACTCTGAAACAGGCATATAAATGTCATCTTTTGATGACATAAATGCCGTATTTTGGAAAGCCAAAACAAAGATGCCCAAATAGAGCAATTATTTAGATTGCTGATTATGTATTTGACGTGATTGCAAAAGGTCACTTGTCTCTCTGGCTGAAGCAAATAGAGACCTGGGATGATCTCATCAGCTGTACAGCACGGTGAGGTCAGGTCTAGTTCATCTGTGGAAGGAAGACTTCAGAAGAAGAAAACCTCTTGAGCTGGATTAATGTGATGACTCTCTTTCATCTGAGTCATTACTGATCAGTTGTTGCAGCATGCTGTTGAGGGCACTGCACTGTGGTGGGTAGGAGCTGCTGCACAAACAAGCCATAGTGACCAGCATTTTTGGCTGTGTGCATTGCTGACAGACAGGGTCTTAGCACACTGGCCTGGTTCACTTGCAGCCGAAGTAATTGCAAGCTCTCAGCCTATATTAGAGCAAAAGGTGCAAGTAAACATCATTTTTTGTGTCTCCCACCTTGTGGTGCCTTGTTGTGGTGCATTATTTAACTACAATGGTCATGATGTACTTGGAGATGAGCTCCCTGAACACTCAGTCTGCAGATATGTTAGTGATGCAGGCAGTGATTAAACAGGAGAGTTTGTAGATAACAGCAGTATCATAGCATGGCAGTTTGAATTAGAGGGAATGTATTGTGGGTGCTTTTGTGTGTGTAGAGTGGGAAAGGGAACCTTGGGTTCTTTCAGGGCAGTTAGGCTCATTGCATCTCACGAGGATGTGGACAAGGGCTCTTGGACAGGAATTGAACCTTGTTGATGTGACACAGCTCTCACATGCATTGGTCACTGTGGCTGGAGTGCAGGCCGCCTCCTGGGGAGGATAAATGGTTGTAGAGCAGCCACTCTGTGGTGTCCCAGCCTCCTGGTATCTATGTGTTCCCCACCTGAACGCTGCCTGAACCAGGCGTTGTTTTCCATTTCCCAGGGTCAGGAAGCCAAGTAAAAATCTGGTTTTATTTGCAGCCTTTTCGAGACCCTCCAGTCACTCTTCTGGTCCGTGTTTGGTCTCCTGAATCTCTACGTCACCAACGTGAAAGCCAGACATGAGTTCACAGAATTTGTTGGGGCCACTATGTTTGGGACCTACAATGTCATTTCCCTCGTTGTGCTGCTGAACATGCTCATAGCCATGATGAACAACTCCTACCAGCTCATTGCCGTAAGTTACCTCGTTCTCTCTCTTTTTGCTTTTATTTTTCTCCGCGTGCCTCATCTGTTTGATGTGTAGCAAGTGTTTATCTTCTGGGATGCTGGAGACTGCTGCCCCCAGTTTTTGACAGCAGATAGTTGGGATTTCTACTCACTAGCCTGAATCATGCTTGCGGAGGAGGTTTTGCTCTGTTTGTGATGCTTTTTAGCTGGAAAAGGCTGATCAGCTGTGATCTGCCCTTGTCTTCTCTAGAGTAACCTCACTGATCGCCTTGTTATTAGCAGCTGATTTACTTTGGAGCAGAGAGGGTATATAAAGGGAAGCCTTCTCACTGCTTTCTGATGTGTGGTTTTAACTTGGGGGGTGGGTGTTGTATATTTTTTTCCTTCTCTCCTATTACTATTCTCTCATTTGAAACCATGTGTGTCAGGAGGCCAGTCCTGTAATTTCTTACAGTTGGCTGTAGAGCCAGTTCCAAGCTTACCTTTATCTTCATTTGAATGTTCAAAACTGGTCTCTCTAATCTCATTCAGTGTACCTAAAAGCCAATCTGTACATTGATGATTAAATTTGTCAATAGATTGAGAACTAAAGCAGCGTGGCTCCGCATTTTAAGGCTATTCAAGTAAACTACACAGAAACAGTATGGAAGGATGCTAAATCTTGTGTGCACAGTACTTAAGGTAAACCAGTGGGCACTTACCTTCCAGTTCTGACACCTAACTTGATGGGTTTAGAGACAGTGAGGTGAAGAAGTGTGGCATCATCTGTGAACAGAAACAGGAGTTAAGAGAGTCATTTGTGTTTTCAGTTGGTCACTCAGAGGCAGAGTAGAGACTTCCTTTCCTGCTTTAGATGACTCTTGGATTTACTGTAGAAGATAGAGGATAAAACAGAGGAAAAAAAGAACCAGCACCAGCTCTCCAACTATTTCCATTCCCAACCTCCTGGACAAATCTCAGGGGAAATGTATGAGTGAGCTCCTTTCCTGGCTATAGCACACAGAAGAGCGCATTGAGTTGTCTGCTTGAACAGGTTCCACAACTGCTGTTGATCATCTGCTGATTCAAGTGGCTCCTAAATTTAGTTATCTTGTCAAATTGAGCACAGAGCCAGTTAAATCAGTGATACTTTTGCACATCTGATCTTTATCACCTTAAAAAGTATGAGAAAAACTGGACCATTGACCTTCCAAATGAGCAGAAAAGCAGCTTACCACAAAGGCTTTATCAGTCTGTCTCAATGCTTTAAGTGCTTTCTCTTTGTTCAGTGCTACTCCTCACATTCCAGGGACACTGGAATGGGGGGCAGAAAACAAAGATACTCTCCTTGGCCATTTTCTCCCATTCCCCTTCCTTTATTGCCATTAAATAGCCTTGTCACTGACACAAAGCCCAAACCTAAGATTGGCATAAGAATAGCAGTATTTGCTATTCACTGGGATACAAACCACTCATCATTCTTTTCCCTGAATAATTTGAGTGATGCAATGACACATTACGAACAATCCCACATGACTTAGAGAGACCCATCATAACAATTAACTGAAGTGAATGGTCCAGAGCAGACTGTTGTATCAATGTTTTTGTACATGGAGCAGTTGGGAACATTGAATTGCTCCATCCCAAAGTGTGCTTGTGAGAGACCTGAGGGTAGAGGACTGAACTCACCAGATAACCTAGGCATAACAAGCAATTCGACTGCAGCAGGAGCCCTCAGAAGAATGACAGTGAAAATGCTACAGGATACTTCTTTGTCACTTAAGCTGTCATATTGCAGTTGCTACTGAGAGCAGTGACGTGTCTTGGGAAGGCAGGAGGCAGCCACTTCCAGCCTCTTCTCCTGCAGTGCATGCAGCTTGGTTTTTGAAGCTAATATTTCTGTGTGCTCACAGCATTCTTTCAGGGACAAGCATTCTTCATGTGTCTTCAGAGTGCAAACATCAATTAATCTCTTCCCTGAAGAAAACATCTCATTAATAAATGTTGAGCTTTACAACTGTGGGTCATTTTTTTAACTTCCAGTTATCAGGTCTACCCCTTTCTGAATCACAGTAGAGTGGTTGCTAGACTGAGCATATTTCTTCCTCCTGGTATTTATATTCCATTGCATACACATGGAATGACAGGATTCCAGAGAGGGAAGAAGGGAAAGGATCCAGAAGCCCTTGGAGTGGGGCAGAGGTGGTCTTCTCAAATACACCAGTAGGTTCAGTTTTGGGCTCTTCACTACAAGAAGAATATTGAGCTGCTGGAACATGTCCAAGAGAAGGGCAATGGAGCTGGTGAAGGGTCTGGAGCACAAGTCTGATGGGGAGTGGCTGAAGGAACTGGGGTTATTTGGTCTGGAGAAGAGGAGGCTGAGGGGAGACCTCATTGCTCTCTACAGCTCCCTGAAAGGAGGGGGTAGCGAGGGGGGAGGCAGTCTCTTCTCCCAGGTAACAGTGATAGGACGAGGGGTGATGGCCTCAAGTTGTTCCAGGGGAGGTTTAGATTGGATATTAGGAAACATTCCTTCACCCAAAGGGTTCCCCAGCACTAGCACAGGCTGCCAGTGGTGGAGTCCCCATCCCTGGAGGGATTTCAGAGTTGTGTAGATGTGGTGCTGAGGGACATGGGGCAGTGGTGACTTGGCAATGCTGGGTTAATGGTTGGACTGGGTGATCTTAGAGGTCTCTTCCAACCAAGGATATTCTGTGATTCTGTGAAATCTTGTGCCATGTGCAGGACTCTGCAGAGAAATAAAATGAGCAAGACATTAGGATGAGAGTGCATCTCTGCTTGTTGATTCCCCTGCAGTGGAATGGTCAGGACATCTTAATTAATTCCACTTGTTAATGAGCCAGTGGCACTGCTGCAATGCAAACAGTCTTTCTCCTCTCCTTTCTTCCAGAGACAAATATGTTAATGCATTTGCAGCAGTTATTCTTCAGGTTAGCTTTTCTCCGTGGTCTCATATATACATGAATTTCTGCTGTGGGGTTAGAGAAAGGAGGATCAAAGCTGCTGTTTCTTCACTCTTAGTTGTGTCTCCCCAGCATGGGAGTTAGGGCTTGGTAATTAATTAAGCACTGTAGGCACACAGCATGAAACCACAGGGTATCTGTGGAAGGCAGAGCAAGGCAAGCAAGGAGTAAAACCTCCACACAGCTCTGAGTGATTCCTGACTCACAGAAGGAAGAATTTTTCTGCTGTAATTTTGTTGCTTTTTTACAAAGCTATTTCAGCCTTCAATAAATACATTTTTCTAGGGGTAGCCTGAAGCAGTTTCAATATTGATATTTTTTTCATACAGCCCATTTTTCTTTTTTGCCAAACCATTGTCAAGAGCTGGTTATGGGAGACACTCTGTTTCACTGCCAAAGCAAACAAAATCCAAATGCACACCAAGATTTCCATACTCTTTGCGTTGTTTCAATATGTGAAGATCAGAATGTTCTATACAAGCAGCACAGAATGGATGTTATGGATGTTATGCACTGCCAGGGCTCTCATCTCAATGCCTTCCCAGACGTGACAGAAATACCATCACCTGCTGCATAGGAGAGGAATATGTCACGATGACAAGAGGAAGGACAATGGAAATTATCTGAAAGTAGCCAGGTGGCTCCATCATTCTTAAGTGGCAGAAAGTAACAGAGCAGGTAATGAGAGCACTTTATGTGTGAGGCTGTTTCTCATAGGATTGCCACTTGGCTGCAGCAGAAGTTCTACAGTTCTTCTGCCAGTTTGTCATTTTTTCAAAACAATGTGATAGTGGGTGTTAGTGGGGGTCATAGGGTGCAGGTGCATTTTGCAGGGAATTAGCAATCTATGTGTATTTTCTGAAAGCATGTTCCTTATGGACACATCCGTCATATTCTGGGAAGTCATGCAGGAATTAGTCACTGGAGCTGTACCAACAGTTCTGACTGCGCAGTCGCAGGAGCAATGGGAAGCAAGAGCAATGGAAGGCAGGCAGCTAAGACCCATCTACAGGAGGAAAACCACAGGGCTGTGAACTTGTAACCTGAGTTCCAGGTGAGTTAGAGTGATAAGTGGTGCACAACAGCACTGCAGCAGTAGGCACCCCACAGATGTTAAGGAGAGATGTAAGCACTTGCAGCTTTCAAATGTTTTAGGGAAGTACAGCGATGCGTAATACCTCCGGGATAGCATCACACCAAAGTAGGTCTGAGAAAAATTACCTCTAAGTACTGTGCATGAAAGTGAAGGTGTTACAGCTTCAAGTGTGTAATACATGGTGTAGCTGTGATGCTGGAATGAATAATAGCTTCACTCCAGCAGTACGTAGTAAGTACAAAATTGCTTTGTGTATTTTACTTTGTATCGTCCTGTTGGTTTGTGTATCTGTTGTTCCATGGTAGTTCATCTCAGACAGCTGTTACTGCAGGAGAGCTGCATGTTTAATTTTTTTTTTTTTAATTTTTTAATTTTTTTTTTTTTAATTATTTTTATGAAATTACACACTGTGAGTAGAGCATATGACCAAATGGAAACATAGTTGCCCATTCAAATTAGAGAAATTAGGGCATTGGACACCAAACTAGGAGTGCAGTTATAAGGGATGGAATGAAATAGAGTGGATTAGCACATATTGTGGAGGACAAGAATGAAAAGGATAAATATTTTGCATAGCAAAGCAAAAGCGGTACAGTAAACAGAAACAGTTGGTATGTGCAGCTTAAAAATAAGGGATCACTTTCAGGGAATTTTGGCTGTAAGTGTAGGGATGTGGTACGTGGAATTTTCTCCTTTTCTGCAGAGTAGAGAGCTTAAAAATTAAAGCACAGAGGAATATAAAGGTTTTTCACCTCCCTATTACGTTGTTTCCAAGATGACTTTGGATGTTCCCCAGGAAATAGTGTCAAACTTTCCTTGATCTACAAAGAACAAGAATTCCTCTGGTTTTCTGCACCATTTGAACTCCCTCAGCACCATGGCTACCAATTACTACCCAGTTTAATTCACAACAGGGGCAGAAATGCTCTTCACCGTTGTGATCTGTGACCCTTAGGACTGTCATAAGAATGTTACACGTCCTCTGCTTGCATGACCTGCACAGTTATCACTTGGTGGTTTTGCTAAGGAAGAATTTTACAAACCAGTAAACTTAGTTCAAGGTAGGCAGCTGGGTAGTCCCTGCATGTGGCAGGTTTCAGGGTGGTAGATTGTCCCCCAGAGGTAAGGCCAGCTCCACAGACTGGATTCAAATGTAAGCTATTGTAAAGCATCAGGCAGTGTTAGTTTCACGAGCCCAATTTCAGAACTGTTAATTTGGATTTCTTAGGAGAAATTGAGATGTGTTTGTTTTTTAACTCTGTCATACAGCAGGAAATGAAATTATGCTCTTGTTGCCAATATGAGCTGGGATTAATGTCTCTTGAAGTTGTTTTGCTACACCATAAAAAGCTAGGCTCTAGACTGGGGATTAAATGGCTCTTCTTTGGTTTGCTGGCTGACTGAAATACCACTGTTTGTCCCCTGGTTTTATGGCCCTGAGGGGTTCCAGCTGACCAACACACACATCCTGCTGGTCACTGCCCACGTGCAGGCCCCGTGTTCTGGGTGCAGGTGATACACTCAAGTCTTTTCTTCATTCTTCAATGCAACTGTAATTACCTAAATCTCAATTACTGCGCTACCAAAACTCATCCGTGTCATCAGTAATAATTAACTGCAATAGCAAATTCTCCTGAAGTTACTCTGTGCCTTTAGTGCCACTGGGATGGGCAGATTTCCAGTACATTTCCCCACGGGGTGTGATGTGTGTGAGGAAATGCTGGACCCCTGCTCTCTGGTTCCCTCCTGGGTAGCTGTAGCACATCCTTAGAGAAGTGGGATTATTCCCAGGGCTGGGTCCTCTCTCTGGAGCTTATGACTGGATGTGGGGGACTCCCAGCAGATTTGTATTTGGAAGTGAAGGGAAATACATTGCAGCAGTGGTGTTCCAGGATGCTGCCATACAGCGAGAGGCCTGCGTGTGACAATAGCCCGGGAGCCTCGCTCTAGACTGGCAGGCAGCTTAATTGCTTTTTGTTAGCAAGCTAAAGTATTCATTTGAAGGTGTAGAACTGTTTGTCTTTTTTGCTGGCTTTGGCCTAATTACATCTAACCCATGGACTTGAATCAAGCTGTTAATATTCATCTGGTGTTTGCAGAGCCTCTAAATGGAAGCACTCGATGTGCTCTGACTTCACATGCTGCATCTTTCTTCTGTCATTAGACTAGACAAAGCTAATTCTCCATCCTAGGGCCCAATCCTGCCCATCCCTGCTCACATGAGTACTGACAGCAGGATCAGAAGGTTAATCTTTTCTGTTGTTTTTAATCTTTGTAAACCCAGATATTTATCTGACCCTGTGTACTACCATGGCCAAACCACTCTGGGGCTTGTTCAGAGGAGCAGAAACATTACAATTTAGTAAAAACCAAGATGAGCTTGCAATCTGTAGATGACCCCTGGCTGATTTAAGATATTACAGGGAATTTGCTGGCATTTATCTGGATGGGTTCTGTTTTCTTTGGTGCAGTTAGCACACCAGTGCCCTGCATGACAGGTCAATAATTCTCTGCCCGTTACGTGCCAAGCAGTGCAGCAAGGTTTGCTCTTGCTACATGATAGAAGTTGAAGTATCCAGATGGAACCACATAGGATGCAGCCCCCTGCATTATCCCATCTTTTATTTAGGCCTGACAAGCTCAATTAGCATTATCTTGTGCTTCTGCATCGAGGGGACTTTTGTTAAAAAGGCAGAAGAGGAAAAGTGAAAGATAGAGGGAAAATACTATTGTGAAAAAAAACCAGTGAAAAACTAAAAGGGATTTATCTGGGAAGAGTTTTCACCCAATATTGAGCACTGGGAACAGCTATATTAAGAATTCTCTGAATCGTGACTTTTTAGATGCCAGTGTTTCGCAGATTTCCTTTTCAACACGCTGCAATTTAGCAAATAAGTTGATGCTGATTATATAGGTGAAATGTGATACACACAACTCCAGTTAAACAGGAAGATGTCTAATAACCTGGATGCTGTGGTGTGGCTCCTCATCTGCATTTCTTTTCCCCAGTCCAGTCTCCCACAGCTCCTCAGCTGCAGACCCTGCTTTCACAGTTTGGGGAGGAAACAGGGACTTTGTCTCCTGAGTCAGTGCTATCTGCACAGCTCAAGATTCACTTAGAGCCTTGAGTGATCTCATACATTTATAATGGTTCCCTTTCTTTTGGCCCAAGGGTATATTTAAATGATGGGAATCTTTAGCTAGGATTTTTCATTTTTGAGCAATTTTTCAATTTTTGGCAGCTAAGCTCAGGCAGTGCATTTCAGTGACTGCAAGCAGGCTGACTTCCAGAGGGGTCAGGCACCTGCTTCTCCCATGGGTGCTACGACCTTTCCAGACTCAGTAAAAGACATAGACCAGGTCCACTCCTTCTCTGAGGAAAGGCAGTTTGTGACCAGCCATAAAAGAGCAAAATAAATACTAAAGCATTTGGTACCTGAATACATGTACTTGATTTCATTGCTTAACTATGGAAATTTGGGCATGATCATTTTATTCTTCTGGTTACTTAAGGAAGGGTTGTGTATATATGTATAAAAAAAAAGTTGTAAAGCTCAAGGAGATACAGTGAGGCTCAGAGATTTGATTCAGGGAAGTTCCAGGGTCAGACCAGTAATGAATTTACTGTGTCACTACCCTTCTAGTCAGCTCGATGTAACCAGATATTCTGGTAAACATTTTTTGTAGCATAGGAGCCAGTGGCAAAGACCATCAGATGTGCTTTGTGATTATTTGTAATCAGAGCTGAGATCAAAAAGTTACAAATGGCCTTAAATAACACTTTTGTCACAGCTGACATCACATTTCCCAGCTGGAATCACATCCTTAGAATGGCACAAACTAGATCATGGGATCTGAAATTCATATGTGGATCCAAACTGGGATTTTTCTTCTTGGGACTAATTTATCTTGTAAAAAAACCCAACCAACACAACAAAACCAACAAGAAATAAATAAAGAGGGGTACAGAGAAGTACCTGATTCTCCTTTATATCTGTCTCCCACCAGGCCAGCAATAAATTTCAAGACATTTTTTCTTCCTTGGAAGAGCCAAATCCCAGGCTGACCTACTATGCAGAAGAAAAATCAAAGATAATATTCTGGAAATAGTGCAAGTAGACATAAGGCAACGTTCTTTTTCTTTGCCATGGTATTAATGGTCATCAACACTCCAGCACTTTGGGTTAGACACACCTTCTCAGCCCACCATTTCTCTACAGGCATGTGTGAATTACTTGATTTTTGACCTGGCAGGAGGTAGTTAACATTATGAGCACAAATGCACCTTATCTCTGACTTTCAGCATGAAAAGAGGCTCTTATCAGGTCAGCCATGAAGGAGAGCAAATGGATGGCAGGAAGAACAAAGCCTTAGTGATATCTTTCTCATTGTTTGTTCCTGCTGAGGCCTTTTTAGAGAACTACTTGTCTGCATGACCTTCCTACTGCTCTGATTTATTTGACTATTAAAATAAAAACTGAACTTTGCTGGAATATGACAAAGGGAAAAAAAAAAGTTATCAGTTCAAATAATTTAACTGCACTAAAGCCAGCACAATCCACAGTTCTCTGCTTTTTCTCAAATATAATATTCCCTGGCCTTCTCATTAGCTCTCGTTGTTTCCATCCCATATGCTGGTGGGAGATGAAAGATAATTGATATATACAACCTAAATACATTGTGGAACATAGTGCATTGCAAGCTATAATAAAAATTTTAATTATGAATATATTCTGCACATGGCAGATATAAATAGCAGAGATGCTAAAGCATGCATTTTCCAAGTACTAACAAACTGATTCCCCAGAGCTGGGAAAATCAGCCAACTTGCAGCATGGAGGTCCCTTCTGGGGAAGCCATGGCCAGTGCAGCAGCTCATCCAACAGGTCTGCTGTGGTGCAGCTCAGGAGCCCTTGACTTTGTGTATTCAGAAGCCATTAGTGGTTTCCTTTCCCGTTGCAACCAGTGACTTGCCTCATTCCCATAATTTCTGAGCCTCTTTGGCTATGCTCCAAAGATGGAGTCCTTTACCCATCTTATTAGGAAATGCAGTCACCGTGCTACATGTCTCATTGACACTGACTGGCCATTCCCTTGGTCTGTTTGAAGTCATGGACTTCAGAGACTGCAAAATTAAGGAAGCTTTTCCTCACTTCCTCTGTGACAGCGTGTCCTTTTATGGGCTCTGCCGTGAGTGGGATCTTCATCCAGCTTTCAAGTTGTTAAGGCTCTCAGTCCCATTGATGGCTTATCTGAAATGTCTGCTATGTAAAAATCTAGATTTAGCTCTACCCTGAAATCAAGTTTTTACCTGCATCCTGGCCCAAAAAATTCATTTTTCTATGCTTCATGAACGTCCTTTTCCATTTCTGTGCCCGAGTCAGAAAACCTGCCCTGCTCTTGCCAATTCCCTGCGTGGCGTGCTTGTGCATGGGGTTTGCTTTGCAGCTCTCCAGGCACGTTCTCCCTCACATCTGGGCACTCCTTCACTTTGTATGTGCTGGTTTGCTTCTGCCGTGGGCTTGTTCTCCCCAGGGCATTGCCATATGCTCCTCTTCAAAGCCCTGTGCAGTTGGCATGGGGCCACTGCAGCTTCCCTGGGGTGACTGCCTGGGTGCTGGGTCAGGGCTCCGTTTCCTTTACCCAGCACTGCAGGGGATTTGGGGCTAGACAGTACTTTCATCTCTTCTCTGGCTGGCTCATTCCCTAACTGTTCTAATTGCTTTTTCTAATGCTAGATTGTCCTCCTTTAATAATTTTTCTTGTATTATTTTTGAGATTGATCCTATTAAGATCTTACTCTTCAGTATGTCATCCCCAGCTTTGAAAGCAAAGCCATTTGTTGTCAGCTGCAGCTGAATTACCTATGCATTAATTGCCTTTGTAGCTCCCTGATTTTTCTCACAGACTTTTTTTTTTTTCTTTCTATGACGTATTTTTCTTTGAAAAACATTGAGCATCATTTACCTCAAACAGCCTGCTTGGATTTTTGCTGCTTGCTTCTCTGAGCTTGTCATTAGACCCCCAAGCTCTGCTGACGTTATTACCAGTTTGCCCAATGCGTAGTACAAAATTAACAGCTTTGAAACTGCTCAGGAGTTGTCTGTGTCAGGTTCTGTAAAGATTAACTTTCTTCTGACCCTCTTTCTGCAGTGCTTGCTGTTCAGGACACACAAGGGTGTATTTCTTGTGCTAGCCTGCTTGAAAGCCATTGCTGATATATTTGCTATGCTGTCTCCTGCTCTGGGTTTAGCAAGGAGCAATAAAGAGGCACATGAGACAGAAATATACTAAATAGAGTTTAATGACTTCTCCTACACTTTGCAGGGCAGCTAATTACACAGCAAAAAAGCACCTTTGACGTTCCTGTGCCTCGCAGGCAACAGCCTCCCTTACTCAACAGGCTGCAAATAAGATATGTCAGCGAGCACCTTTTAAAGGTGAACGCTGCTGGCGCTCCCATCACAGTGGGAAAGCTTCCCGTGTCTCCTTCCGAGGCACTCAGCCACAGCCAGCCAGCCTGGTCCTGAGGGCGTTGTCACAGCCATCTATATCTGCATCTGACAGGCAGCAGCCTGATTTCCAGCTTAGCCCACTGACTGTTGTATAATAAAACACAAGAAAGGCACACACAGCCCTTTTTGTGCCAGCTAGAAAGGCACTAGGTATCTTTATACATTATCCTTTCTAGATGGGCGTGGGGAGGATTTGCAACCCAGGAACATCCCTCTTAGAGCAAGGAGCAGAAGCCCTTGTGCACCTCTGTGTAGCTTGAGTAACTGATTATCTTGTGATTGTTTTACAGTGGAAAAGTTTGAGGCTCTCGGAGTGCCTGGCTGCTGAGCATTGCCATCATCTCGGTGTTGTGTTTAGCTGAGTGTTTGTACCATGGCTCTACACCAGCCTAATTCACCTAACCACAGCATGCAGCAGCAGAGGGCAGGGAGCTGCCATAATCCATTTCAGCCTATCAGTCAGCCCTGAGCTAACGTAAAGTCAGGATCATCCCAGTGCTTTCAGGGATGCTAATTCAAGAGTCACAAGATCTGCCTCCCGTGCCCCAATTTGCTGCAGGCTTCCCACAGGACAGCCCTGTGCTTCAGCTCCTAACTTAAAAGTAACAGCGTGTTCCTCCATCAGCTTTGCAGCCACAAGGGAGCTGAAATCCTGAACACACAAGGAGGAACCCCGAGGCTGCAGCAGTGGTAGCCATCTCACACAGAGAACTGAACCAGCCTTCCATTGCTGGGGCTGTGCTGGCTGGGTCAGCACCAGCTGTGAACCTGGCCCTTATTGGGCAAAGTATGATCCAAACCATATGGCCCAGCAAGGAGATGGTGATGGAAATCTTCATAAAAAACAGTTCACAAAATGTAAACAACTGATTTCCTACACAGAGATAAAGATGGAGATTAATGCTTGAATTATCCTGGATAATTAGTGTAGCAGGTAATTATTTAAAGTCTGGCGCATCTGTGAATACATCACTTTGACTGAATTAGAAAATCCTCACAACTGCCTCAGTAAGATGGCTTCAGCCATCCCACAGGGAAATCTTTATGGGAGATTAATTCTCACTTCAAATGGCAGAGATTTGCAAGAGGATTATGTGGCCAGTATGACATATTCTCATTGTGATAGTAAGTGATACAGTTGTGTTTTTTTTTCTCACAGAGAAGCCGAGTGCTGGTGTCTTTGAGTTCATGTGTTCTTTGAGCTTGAGGGCTTGGCCCTTTTAAGAAGTAGACTGTTTTATAGTTGAAATGATGAGCAATGCTTGAAAGAAATGGTGACGAGAAAAAGGGCAAGAGCAACAGAAGCTCAAAGAGAGGACAGTGAAATCCAAACTTGGATATAAATTCCTAAAGCAGTAAGGTCACACTTGCAAAGCTATTGGATATGTTTCTTTAGCTTATTATAAATGTTACCAAACATCTGTTCTCCAATGCCATTGGTGTTCAGGAGTTCACTTTGAGTGTTTGCCTACGTGCACCCTCTGCAGCAGCTTTGATGCAAAGCAGGTTCAGACTCGGGCAGCTCTCAAAAATGTAAATCTTGCCCAATGGCCTGCAGTTGCTGTGGTGATGCACCAAAAACCTGGAGCACGTCTGGTGGTCCAGTGGGCCACGTTCACAGCCAATGTAGTCCCTGATATGCTGGCTGTAACTCAGGAGTGCTTCAGGTTTGAACTGGGTATTGAATGATTGCTGAGTACTCTTGGTACTCAGGGAGGAGAGTTAGGAAAGCTGTAGTTTTGTGTGCAGATTTCACAGCTTACAGCACTAAAGAGAGCTCTAACCAAGAAAATGGTGGTTTCCTGGCACACAAAGACATTCTCAGTAAAAATGAAATGTCTCCTTGCTATATATTTCCAACACAAAACTGCTGCCAGGAGCTCTCACCTGATTTTCTCAGGTTCTCATAACATCAAGGTGAATAATTGAGACAGGCTGAGTTTGTCAACCCTGGGGAATTCACAGCAGCAGAAAAGAGAGAGAAAAGATACTTTGAGCATCGTACAAAGGGTCTGTGTTTTAAGAGAGGTTATATTGCACTTGTTGATAGACTGCACAGGAGGAAACACAGGTGGGGCTGAAGCCAGCATCCACCAGCCTCACCCACATACATTTAGATCAACAGGGATGTGTTCAGTCCAATCACAAAACTTCCCTAATGAGAAACTCCCAATAAGATCCACAGTGCTGCCCTGCACCCATTCCACCCCTAGTCAAGCCCCTTAAGATATTTTAAAATGAAGGAACTCTGTGCAGAAAAGCTTTTTTAGCCCTTTTCTTCCTGCCTTTCCTAGAAACAAATTTGCAAACCCCAAGCTATAGATTTGCTTTATTCTCCTCTACAAACAGCATCCAACATCCACCACTAAATCACCCCTGCCCAGGGCATGCCTTATTTATTATGTGCTGAAGGAAATTGCTGCCAGGTCATTACAGCTGATCCCACCCCACCAGCAACACTGGACCTTTGGTGGACCTTTGTGAAAGGGAAGGGTGGATTTATAACCTTCTCCTAACTACCTTCTCCCTTCTGACTCCTCCATAGGACATTTACACCTGCTTCTGTATTAACAAAGAACTGGCAGGGGACAGTAGTGTTCTGGGCTGATTCGGACCATCTGCAGAGACTAATGTGCTCCTGGGCCACTGAGGCAGTCATTTTAAATCTAGAGCTGAGCTTAATTTGAATACTCTACTAAAATGGAGTTCACTATCAAAATGTGAGCATATTTTACCCATGTCAGAACACTGGAGCGTAGCCAGAAAGCCGGCAGAGTAATTTTTTAGGCATGATGCTCAGCCATATTTTATTAAACTCCCTGTCCTACACTTCACTGCTTGTTTCTGAGAGTCGCTGCCTGCCAGCCCAGCATCCCTCACTCAAGGGCTGCTTGTTCCAACCTGGTTAAATTCTCCTCAGAAACCTAAAATCCTGCATTGTCCTTCTACCTTGCACTGTTACTTAGCTGAGATCGTCATGGCTCTGGTTTAATCTCATGTCAGATACTGTTAACATAAATGCTGAACAGGTAAAATGTCATAACCATCAGCTTAGCACCCTACTCTGCAATGATAACAATACACATATTTCCCATTTAAATTCAGTGTACTGTTGTAAGCTGTGCTCAGCACTGCTTGGCTTGAAGGCTTCAGACTATTTTCCTTCCTTTTCTGTCTAACGTCAGAATTTCTGCAGAACACATACACACAAAAAAAAGGCATTTTTAAACTTTAAAACTAGCATGGCACAGCGTGTAATCAATTTTGAATAGCTGCAGACTCTCTCTGAGTCCAGGCTGGAGGTAGATGCCTCTGCCCTGATGTTGAAGGGAGTATGGAATTTGTTGACTCCATGGACGAGACTGCAAAATTTGGGGATCACTATTTTACAGTCTGTAAGGTCAGTGTCTTGCATAGACTCAGTGTTCCTCTCCTGGTGACAATATGGACCATGTGCCTATCTGTGCAGCTGTAAAATGATGCTATTAACTTTCCACCTTTACTTTGCTGGGATGAAAAACACCAGAGCACAGCAAGCTAGCATGGTGATAATATAAATGGAAAAAAAAACATCAAACCACACAATAAAATGTCTCCTGTTTTCTGTAAGGATAATGCAGAGGCAAGATTTAAAATATGGCACACATAAAACGTGTCACTTCCTTATAAGAGCTGAATTAATGAATGCTATAAAAACCCAAACAAATCAACACACACTATGAAAGATCTTTTTCCAGGGAAGAATGTGAGAATTCATTGGATTTGGACATGAAAAACAACAGTTTGTGATAATAAAAGTGCTAGAGAAAAGCCAAATAAATGTGTTTTCTTGCTTCTTGTACTGGTGAACTAATAAGCACAACCTCTAAAGGATGAAGCTGGGCTTTAGCATGAGAAATTCCTTTTGCTGAATACTGCTGTCATCTCATGGCTCTGTGGCTGGTATTTTTACACTCCAGCTACATTTCACACTGATCTGTTTTAAGTACAGCCCCAGCGAGCGAGATGGAAGAAGTGATACTGCTTTGCCTGCAGCTGGAGAAATCTTTTATTGCTCACATGTTGCCTCCTCAGCCCTGGGCATTTGCTCCAGGAAAGCCTGCCTGGAGCTGTTGATAGTCTCTTTCCTTCTCTCGTAGGACCATGCGGATATTGAGTGGAAGTTTGCACGGACAAAGCTCTGGATGAGTTACTTTGATGAAGGCGCCACTCTGCCCCCTCCTTTTAACATCATCCCAAGTCCCAAGTCAGTCTGGTACCTCTGCAAGTGGATTCACAATCAGCTGTGCCCAGGCAACGACTCTGACAGTGAACAGAAGAGGCATGAAAACCTCAAAACATTCACAGTAAGGACCTGCACGGTTTTATACTCCATTTTTTGAGGGTGCTTGTGCGTGTTCAGGATCGCAAGGGCCACTGCTCTGCTGGTGCAGTAGAAGGTTGCTGGATCATAACTTGCTAAGAGCCATCAGGAGCTCTAAAGACAGGACTAAACAGGTAACATATCTCTGCCTTTCTCTTTCCAGGAACGGCACGCTGACAACCTGATTCAGAATCAACATTACCAGGTAAACTCTTGAGCACATAAAGTTTTTACTTGCTCTTTCTTCTTCCTGCTCATTTTCTAATACCTTGATTCTTGCTTGCTTCTAGCATATATTTTGCTAAGTGTAGGTCTCCTAGGAGGATTTTGCTTATCGTGGATTAAAACATTTCCTCATTAGAGGTGGGATGGTTCAGTAAATCACTCCTATCCTTTCACCCCCTCTGAAGTAGGGGGAAACTTGCCAGGTTATCAGTCTGGCTGCTGAAGTCAAAGGTGACATCCCCATTACCATCAGAAGGACCAGGCTGTTATACCATCCTAATTAAAACTCTCTCTGCAGCATTTTTATACACTCTTGAATTGTTCCTCTGCTGCTCTTTTTTGTAAAGCATCCCTAACTCAAACAGTGGTTGGGATTTTCTTTTGTTCTGGACAGCTGAGGAAGGAGGAATGGTTCCTTTGTTGAATTTTGCTGGTTTTGTTTATTCTCAGCCTGCCTGTCATCAAGTACTCATTAAAGTCAACCTACAAAAGGATGAAACTGTATTAAAAACACCAGCTTCAGTGTGATGCATTATGCCAGCATGCTGGAAGGAAAAAGAATTCTCTAGAACATTAGGTGGTACATTAGGCTATACTGTCAAAAGCCACTAGTAATTTGTCTTACTTAAGACATCTCCTGCTTTTTGAAGAGTGTTTTTATCTGAAGTTAACTTTAAACATAATTAGTCACCTTTGACAACAGACATTTGGTACTTTCTGACTTCACAGCACAGCTTACGGGTACCAACAGTGGGATCTCTTAAAAAACCTCCCATAAAAAGCTTGGTGGGGACACCATCTTCCTGCTTGGTGTTGCTCAGACTTGTTATCCCTGTTTATGAACTGAGGGAAACAAAGGGGAGGTTTGGAGTCTCTTCTGTATATAGAGATCAACCTCTGTGTATGTTGGCCAGCACAGATAAATGTACAAGTTTCAAGTCATGAGGGTGTGATTCAGTCCTTCCAGCAGCTCTGAAAGGAGTTTCTAACCTGCCATTGGAGGATGTCCAGGCAGCTGGCAGAGGTGGTTTAACGTGAATGTGCATTGTCCCACGGGGTCCTGGTTGTTCTTCAGGTTATTTGTTGTCAACATACCCTCCTTGGCTTCCAAATACCTGATAAACAATCTTCAAAGGGCAAGCTTAGCCTGTCAGGATACACAGCATATACACATGAGATCTGTCATCTTAAAAACTTCCAGCAGCTGAGATTAAATGGCTTGAGGACATTTAAGAACATCAAGAATTTTTTCTCAGCGACTTTTACATATACAAAACAAGTACAAAATACCTGCTCGCTGCAGTTAACCACTGAGCACTCAAGCTGGAAGGTGTATCACCCCTCCCAAAGGTTTGTTTAAAAGAAAGTGTTCTGTTTCTAATGGCTTCTTTGTAGACAGCAGTCACTGTTAGTAAGAACTGAGTGAAATGCAGTTAGGAGCAGAGTTTGGTCCGAGCCAGGAGCTGAATCACTCATATTGTTTCCTATTCCAGGAAGTGATAAGAAATCTTGTGAAAAGATACGTCGCAGCAATGATAAGAACTTCCAAAACCAACGAAGGTTTAACTGAAGAAAATTTCAAGGTAATTTATTGTTAATAATAATTTAATATATTAACTCACGTAGCCACTGGCCTAGTTTGCACTAACTTAAGATGATTTGTAACCTGCTGTGGAAATAGGACTATTACTGGAGCTGGGAATATGTATGATGTGCATGTGGGGGGGAGGGTTGAGCAGAGAATATTATTATTTGAGTGTCTTCTACATGATCACCTCCCAGATTTTCATATACATTATGTTATGTAGACAAAAGCATTGGAAAACGCTAGGAATGAAGTGTCTGAGTCAACATCACATTCCTCATCCTAACCCAGACAGAGCCAAAGAACGAATGTGGGTTAATGGATATGAAGAACACTTAACAACAAAGTTGGTTGGGCCTATCAATCAGCTGAATGGGATTCCTGCCATATTTCTGAATTTCAGCAGTGTTTCAGCTCTTCTGTAACTGTCTTATTTCACTTTTTTTCCTTTGGGGGTGTGGTGGGGTGGGCAGAGGGAGTTGAAGAGGGCTGGTCCCACAGCCTTTGGAGACAAAGATCTTGTGAGGACTCCAGTTCTCAGGATTATCAGTACATTTGTGTGTGTGTTACTGAATAATGAAGACGTACGTGGTATTCTCATACATGTGATTTGGTATCAGCCATTTGAACAGGTCTCCCAAGGGAACATGATCATTCTTTCATGTCACAGATAAAGCTGCTGAGTGTAACTCGTTTCTCCTCTTGCCCTAGGAATTAAAACAGGACATCTCCAGTTTTCGCTATGAAGTTCTTGACCTCTTAGGAAATAGGAAGCCCCAGAGGAGAAGTTATTCTACGAGCAGCACAGAGGTGTCCCAAAAGGATGAAACAAATGAGGATGGTGCTGGAGAAAAACCCAAAGCTAAGAGCGTGTCTTTCAATGTAGCCAACAAAAAAAAGGACTTCAATGTATCTGCTCTAATTAAAACTATGTCTGGGATCAATATGGTAGAAGAGAAGCCAAAAAGCAATGGGATCAGTAAACGCTCCTTTGTCCGAAATGGAAACAGAGTCCAGAGACTTTCCAGCTCCAAGAAGGAGTCCTTCAAGAGACTGGGCCTGCTTTTCTCCAAGATGAATGGACACGTACCTGAACCAAATTCAGAACCCATGTACACTATTTCCGATGGAATTATTCAGCCACACTACATGTGGAAAGACATTAAATATTCTCAGATTGATAAAGAGAGAGAAGAGAATTGTTCCAAAAGTGAAATTAACCTCAATGAGGTGGACTACAGTGGGAACACAAGACTTAGAGGACAGAGCAAGGAGTGCCCTGTGGTTTGTACCAGCTCCCTTCACTGTGCTTCCAGTATTTGTTCCTCTAATTCCAAACTTATAGACTCCTCAGAGGATGTGTTTGATTCATGGGGAGAGGCTTGTGACTTGTTTATAAACCAGTGGAAAGACGGGCAGGAGGATCACGTGACGACTCGGCTATAAGTAAAGCTCTCTTAACACCTGCTGGAAAACTTGGCCAATTATTTGCAATTGTTTGCTCCCATCCGATCCAGCATTACTGTTTTCTTTCTGTCCACAGGTGGGAAAAAAATATTTTATAGCCACCTGCACCTTTTTTTAATTTACTTTTTTTACACTCTCTAATACTAAACTAAAGGTTTCACCATTTATAAGGTCACCACCACAGGAATCCCTTCGGATGCAGTCTTCAGCTTCAAACCCCACAGATTTCAGACACGCTGGTGGGTGAGTGAAGGATTTCTCCTCATCCCCCTGCCACTGCTGGGTTATCACTGCTGCTCCCCACCACCACCAGCTCTGCATCCTGCTCCATTTGCCTCGTCAGCACAACGAGCTGGTGAGCAGTGGCTTAGCAGGAGGCTGAGAGTCATGTTTAAAATCTTTTTAGAAAGGGTTTCAGGTTATAACTGGCTTTTGTTTTCTTTAAGCAATACGACCTCTGATTCTTTTGGTTGTGTATGGTTTTTTCAGGTTGTTTATTAATATTGTAAATTGTTACTGAATAAGATGCCCCTTTGATCATCCAGCTAGAACATGTTATGATTTGTTTATTTACCTAATTCCCATAAGAAATTCCCCAGTGACCTTCCAGGTCAGCTGACAGTGGGAGCCAGCACTTGGCCTTGCTGCCACCTTCTGCATGGATGAACTGACCCAAAACCAGCTGTGGCTGCTTGAAACACAAACCTCAGTGTGGTTCTCATAGTCCTAATGGGCTGAACCAAACTCTGGCCCTGAGCCTTGCCCTTACACCCCACCCCTTGAGCTGTATCTGTTTTCTGAAATTCCTAATCTTTCTTCCACTGCTGCATTCACTTTTTGCTGCCTCTCTGATGGATGTCAGGCTTTAGGAAGAAAACAATCCTCCTGGTATATAGCAAGAGCTAAGAGGCAGTATCTTCCCTGGGCCTGTGAGCTGCATTTCTGAAGAGCAACCTAAGCAATAGCAGCTCAACCTGCATCTGGCAGCCTGGAAAGTCACTGCAGTTCCTTTTCTAAGGTGCAACAAAAAGGAGTGCAGCAGTAGAGGTTATCTTTTATTTCTCCAGTTGTGGCACAGAGAGACACAGATGATTGGCACACACTTACCACCACTTCAGAGCTGTTATTAGTCAGGTGCTTTCTTGAAGGAAGCAAGTGCTGACTGGGAGCTCAGAGCTTCATTACTGCGCTCGTGCAGTCATGCTTAAGGTTCTGTTCCCAGGGGAGGTTACATGAGCTGGAGCACCTTGCCAAAAATCACCTCTTCTGTGGACTGGGTTGTGAATTCCATTTGTAAAAGCACAGTGCTGAAAGATCTACACCTTCTATTGGCACTGGTCAGATTTTACCAGCAAGGGGCAGAAGCAGCTCCCATGGCAGGATGGAGGGTGGGGAGGTGATGGATTTCTCCCTGCAGCAGCCCCCCTGCAGAAGGGATGCTAGGACACCTGCAGCTGGATACAGTTTTAAACCTGGAACCCTCCTCTTGTTAAGGAAAGCCATCTTGTTCAGTTTTTCCCTTTAGGCACCTATACAGCATTACATAAAGGTTGTGGTGGAGCACACCTACATCAGAGAGAGAAATGTGAATGATGCAGCCAGCTGCTGTAGCAGAGTTGCAGACAAACACACTGGACTCATGGGTATAGACCTCAAGGTAGAGACCATGGCTCTGGGCCAGCTCTGGTGTCAAGAAAAATCAGTAACGAGGAGCAGAGACTCAAAACTGTTTCTCTGTTCCTTGCTTATAAATGACACCAGTGTTGTTACCAGCATGCAGTATAAAGTCCAGAATATTTAAGCCTCTAAATGTGTTAAGGCAGAGTGAAAAGCATTTTTGTATCAACGTATTTAAGGCTTTCATACTAATTGCAGGGTTAGAGCTGTCTTTAAAAACTGCATCTCTTCTTCCCTTATGAAAGGCTGAGCTAAGTGACACTGGCGCTACACAAGGAGACTTGAAAATCTGAGGGGCAGGAGCTGATCAGTGGTGAAGAGAGCCAGCACCCTTCTCTTGTTGAGTCATGTTCCCCTGCTGCGTGCTGAAAGGGCAGAGGTAGGAACTGCCACCCTGGAATGGTGTGATGGATAATGCAGTCTGCAAAAACTTCTTTTAATGTGTTACAGGCGAGAGGTACAGCACAGGGCTGCTGGGCTGGGGGCTCCCCTGGGGTTTGTTTCACCACTCAGATACTTCCTAGCTCCCAGCTATGAGCTACTTTGAGCTGACTTTGGAATATAACACAAATATTTGATTTAGCTGTGATTAATACGTGTGTCCAGGAGTTTGCAAAACTGTCAGGCTGGTCCCCCAAAAGGCAAAATTCTGTTTGATTGCATCTATGCATCCCCTTTGGTAGCAATAGACTTTAGAGCAGCTGGTGAATTATTATTATTACTACTCTAAAACAGGAGCTTCAGGGGAGGGAAATCAAAGCATCTTGTGAAAAATACATTTGATAAGCAAAACCTGGGCTTTTGTTAAATTCACTTGCAGTCACAGTATTTAGGATTTCGCTACCATTTTTCCATTTTCAATTCCTCAAAAGGAAAAGAGGTTTTAGTAAGAGTTATTCTCTCCTTCAGAGAAATCAGTGAACTACTCCTGTGCTGTCTGTGCAAGCCACCAGGGTAGGAGCCGATGGGACACTTTGAGGAGTTATTTTCCTTGGCTTGGGTTCCAGATGCACAGCTGTGCTCCAACTGGTGCACGCCTGGCCTTTGTTGTGCAGGCTTCAACAATAATCCTTGTACATATGCAAGGAATTTGGAATTAGAAATAATAGAAATCTCAACCACTCACCCTTTCTTTAGGTTTCTTGCTCTTGAAGTTGCTTTATTTCTCACCTCTCATCCCCAGTGTCATTTTCACCTGGCTTTTTAAAGCAGCACACCCACAAATAATCACTGATTAAGAAGTTAACAACATCTAGAGTTAAGAACATCAGCTAGAGCTAGGAGGTGTTTGTACTCAGGTCAGAGATTAAAGAAGTTGTTTCAGAAACAAGAAATTGCTATATCTCTGCAGATTATTTGGATAACTGCATTTGTATAGTCTTCACTTACTGGTATATGTGTAAATACTCTGGTGTTTGTCTCTGTGGTCCCTACAGAGGAAGCATGCACAGCGGTTAGAGCGCAGGACTGGAGAACAGGGCTGCTGAGGTCTGCTCCCAGCTCTGCCACTGACTCACCTGTGACCTTGGGCAAGTCACTTAGCCTCTCTAATGCCTCAGTTTCCCCATCTGTAAAATAGGGATAATAATACTTACCTACCTCGCAGGGGGGGTTAGTTCATTATTTATAAGCACTTTGAGATCTTCAAATTAAAGGCGCTTTATACAGTAAGTAGTCAATACTCGTAGCAGTAGGATGTACTTTTATTTTCTTACGACTAATTCAGGTTAGGATTTAACTGGATGTCTGTTACGATAGTTTTCCACGTAGAAAACTAGGATGGTTTCCCACAAAGGGAACTGAGGGGACTTCTGCAGTAGGCAGAGAGCAGGATACCCTGGAAGCCTAAACTCCAACACCCTTGCTTTTGTGATCTATGTCTCACCCTTAATGTCACCTGACTGTATCTGTGCTTCATCCTTTTTCTGATGGTACACGTAACAATTTTTAGCAGAAAAGGCCACTGTAATTATTGAGTATTTAAACAAATATATTCATGTTCAAATATAAAACCTTACCTTTTAAAAAGAGGTTAAAATTGGTTGATGCAACAGACTTCTAAGCATGGGGAGGTTCCACAGGCAGCCCAGCACTTGTGCACACAGCAGGATACTGGAGCAGGGCTATAGGAAAATTCCACCACGTGTCATCATCTCCTTCACATTCACTTTTCACCCTGTCACTGGCAAGGGCAGCAGGTCACACAGGTGACCAGGAGCAAGGGGAGGCTGTGGCTGCAGCAAAACCACCCTGCTGCTTGTTTTGCCCCAAGGAACAGGACAAGGCAGCTCCCAGGCACCCCTCAGGTTGTCACCAACACGATGGCTGCTGGAGGAACCTCTCCTGGATGGCAGGAGACTCCTGTGTCCCTACAAGGGGGCTCTTTGCCCCAATTCCTCTTCTAGGTTGTTTTTCTTTAGTGCTGACTCAGCATAAAGGTCTTTGCTTTGAGTGACAGGAGCTCTAAGATCTGACCTGCACAGAAAGGGCACTGTGAGCGTTCCGAGCCCCCTTCCAGGAGTGTGAGCAGCCGCAGGGTGTCTGCACGGTGTGTTTGGAGGGTTACTTAAGGATCTGATTTACTGCTGGGCTTTCTAGCAGTTAGAAAAAGTACATGAGCACCTGCTACTCTCACACCATTAAGTGTATGTTGCACTTCCCTTGGGACTTGTCAGCTTTGCTTTGCTGGTTCTACTTTCCTTTTCAAAAGGCCAAAATCCTAAAGAAAAGCATATTTCAGTTAACCAGGAAAAGGTGCAATTTGGGTTTCCTTTCTGGCCGAGTTCCCCTTCAACCAGTTAAGGTGTCCTGCAGTGTGCTGACACTGCCCTGAGAGCAGCCTCAAAGGCTGATGTCAAAAAACAGGATCACCCTCCCACCTCTGTTACGATTCCAGTCAAACAGAATGGCAAAAGCTAAGCACAAACATCCAGACCACTAGAGCTGACTAGAATTAATGGCAGTTGTTACTTAAAAACACTCTGGAGCTGGTTTTGGGGTGGATGCACTGTAAGGACCTCTTCCTCACAAGAGGGACATCCCAGGCCATCGGTGGCACAGCCCCAGCCCAGGCTGGTGGCACAGCTGGCTGCAGCCTGCCAGAGGCATCCCTGACTCTCATTCACGTAACAGTAAAATTGGAATGGGTGAGACTACAGTGAATAATAAATCAGCTCACTGGAGGAGCATCTCAAATAAACTGTTACCAAAATAGTCTGTAGTTTTCACTGAACGTGTAACTGGAAACTTAACAACTATAAAATCAATCCCATACTGGATTATCTTTTTGCAGGAGGTGGGAGCAGTCCAGGCCAGCCACATTAGCATATTCCCTAAACATTTGTAATTCGGTTGGATTTCATTTTCACATGACTTCTTTCCCCATTTCAGTCCATTACACTTCTACAAACAAATCATTTATATATTATTCATGTAATTGCCTCCACACAGAACAACTACTGCTCTGGAGTCAACTCATGACGAAGGAGGATTGTTTTACACATGCTCTATCTAAAAAAGTGTATTTAAAAGGCAGAGGTGTTTGATCCTTCTGAATGCTGGATAGTATTTTAGGGAAACACTTTTACCTGCTTTGTTTTTTTAAGGTGTGCAAAACAAACCAAACCCCAACCATAACAACAATAGAACCCCCTTAACCGAGCCCAAACCACCCACAATTTTAACAGCCAAATTGCTTGCGCAATTCTTTCTTTTCACACAGACCTCCTCAACCAATGGCTCACCGACCACAGATACCACCTTAGCCCATTCTTCCTGGCCAGCACATCCTTATTTTCTTTTATTTTCAGGATTTTTTTCCTCCCTCTCCCATTTAAACCATTTCCATATCAGCAGTAACTCCTAAGCCCGAGGAAACGATGTGCTTGGGACAAGACCTGATCAATCAAGGAGCTGGCCTTTTAGCACATTAGCTAACAGAACACTGTGATACCTCTAGTCAACAGAGCAAAATGCCTTTTGACTATAAATAGTTGTTTTTGAGCAAGGGGGCACTTTTTGGTCTAGCTATTTTTTGGGTATTGTACAGTCTTATTTAAAAACTACTGAACGTGTTTATAAGGTGGGTCTGGGAACCAGAGGGCTAAGGATCTTTGAGAAGCAATGGATAGTAGCAGATGCTTAAGTACTCTATTTTCTATACAGCAAGCCCTGGAGACCTGGGCTTACTCTGCAAACAGATTTTTTAGCAATCAAGTTTTAATACCAAATTAAACCTTCATTAAAAAAAAAAGCTATCACAGGAAGAGCTTCACCCTTGAGCATATTTTAAAACACCATTAGACTTCATGGGATTAAAAAAAAAAAAGGTGAAGCTTTTCTTCCCTCCTCCTTATTTCAGTTTTGGTCAAAAACTTGATGGCCTTTTCCAGGCAAAAGAGCTTTCAGGTGTTGTAAGAATTTTGTGTATGTACAGAGAGAGTGGGGACCTCAGTGTTTGCCAGTTGAGCAGTAACAGCCACCCCTAGAGAAAGGGGGGAGACAAGGGCAAGAGCAAAATGCAAAAACAAACGCTTAGTTTTACGTACTTTTCTACTTGCATCTTTTCTGTCCGTAGCGCAGACTCCATGTCATTCCCTGGCATAACATGTAAAAATGAAATGATGTACATAATAAATAAAATTATTTATTTTATGTGTATTTTTAGCTTAACTGTAAACTGAAAAAAAAAAAAAGCATTTAATTTTTTTTCCCAAAAAATGTAAGCCTATTGAAATTCAAGGTGTTTCTACCTTTTCAGATGTAACATTTCCAGCTGCCTATTGATAATAAACATTTATGAACAGCAACAGATCTGACATTTTATAGTTTTTCAAAACTGTGTTCAGCACAGACTTCTCAAGGGCTGTCAGTGGTCAGAGGGACACTTAAGGGCTCCAACTCTAGAGAGACTTATATTGGTATTTACATTAAAAAAAGATAGAGCAGAGTCCTGCTTACCTACAACAAAGTCAGCCACTCAAATTTAGACTCAGAACTGTTTTGGTTGGAAGAAACCTCTAAGATCACCCAGTCCAACCATTAACCCAGCACTGCCCAGTCCCAACTACCCCATGTCCCTCAGCACCACATCTACATGGCTCTGAAATCCCTCCAGGGATGGGGACTCCCCCACTGCCCTGGGCAGTCTGTGCCAGTGCCTGACAGCCCTTTGCAGGAAGAAATGCATTCACATGATCACCACAAACATTAAAACAAACACTTTTTGCTTTCAACTATGAAAAATATTTATAAAGTACTGGTTTAAAGAGAGTCAGAAACCACAGCTTTAAACTTGATTGGAAAATGCAAATAGGCAGGGTAGGGAACAGAAAAACATGGAGAGGAAAAGGTAAAAGGAGTTAGATGGTCCATTAATTTCATCATTATAGGATATTTCAGTTTATCTTAAGACCATTTTCTCCAACACAAAGTCAAGGAGGCATGACAGCTATGAGAACAGAATGACACTTATTGTGAAGTAAACTCCAGCGCCCCGAAGCCAGCGCCAAAACATTCACCTGCTCCAGGGACAGCAAGATTTAGCATCTGGAATAAAAGCACTGCCATAAACTGAGCTGAACACATAAAAACATCCTGTCAGGACTCAGGCACACGTTCCTGTAGATCACCACACTCCCAGCAATGACTAAATTGCAGTAGCTGCCTCTGTAAGTGCTCTTAGTCTATGGCTCATAGTGGCTGAACCATTTCATACTTGCCACAGCTCAGCTGACTGAGATCTGGTAAGCAGCAGAGACTTGATCATGTGTGGGAGTTTCCAGATACAAACCTGCCCTGTAAAATTCAATCACCTTATTTCAAAGCTATAAAGTCCTGGTTTAAGGGTTTTATCTTCCTCCCTTATGAAAAAAAAGCAGTTACTTGGAAGTCTGGGTCTGGATTTATATGTTGAGTATCTTCCATACATAACTCAGTCTTTGATGGGGTAATTTTATAAAAGAGAAAGGTATCCAGCAGCACTGCAGAGAAAGCTGGAAGCTAAGAGTAAAACAAAACAACTGAGCTAGAAAAACAACTTGCTGCAGAAATTGGTTTGGTGTTCTTATGTGACCAAGGGGAACACAGAGCTGGCAAGCAGAATCAGCATGCTTTTTCCTCTACAGTATTTATTAATAATTATCTTCAATGACAAATGGATTTTACAATTCAGAACACTTCAGAAATAGACTCGTGCCTCTAGCAAGCTGCAGCAAGGCAATGGATGTTAACACGGAGACAGAAGCAGGACTGGTGTTACCCTGGCTGTGGAAGAAGGGGAGCAGAGCACACACCAGCACTGGCAGGCTGACTGCAAAGGGGCACAGGCTTGGCAAGTCCTGTGGTACAAGACCCAAGCACCTCTGCCAAGATACCAGCCAGGCTTTTATTTACTGTGCAGCAAGCAGTGCTCAGAGAACAGAAGTGTACTCTAGTGTTGGGTGACCTGCAGGCAAACAATCAGACTGAAGCCTGCTCCAAGGGCAGGAAGATGCGCAGAAGAGTGACAAACACAAGCAGCTCACACCCCAAAGCACAAGAACTGCAGCTGATCACTGCTTCTTTCATCTTGCAGTTTCAGAAGAGAAGTGGCTTGACACTGAGACTGTTTATCAGGGCTACAAAATCAGAAGTGCTCAGATCTGAAGAGACTGCTCTGTGGCACTGCCAGCTCGCGGATCCTTCCTGCACAGCCTTCAGGTGTTAATTTAATTTGAGCCCCTGCCTTTCATATCTAAAAAGGAGGTGGCAAGCATGACTAGCACAGACTTGGCTTCACGACTCTTCTGTTCTGTTCTCCCATATAAAGGCTGAAAACCCATCCATAAAAAAATAAAGAAAAATTAAAAGCACATTTCACGATCAAATCCTTGCTTTAAAAATTCATGATTATGCAACATACTTGAAGTCCAATACAGAAAAGAAAATCTGAAGGAAAATAATTGTTCCCAATAGAAATCAATACTCATGGATTTTGCTGTGCTTCTATTAAAAGATAAAATAAACTTACGGCTGCAAGCTATATCCCACTGCCCCCATTCATAACAACTCTGCTGGAAATGAAAACCCCAGAGCACAGGTCTAGTACCAAACTGTATCAGAGCAATAATCAAACAGTGGGCCAGAGTAAACAAGTGAAAAAAGACCCTGAGCCCACATCTTGGCACCCACAGACCACACATACACCCCCAACTGAAGAAAACCCTCTCAAACCAACCCCAGAATTCTGTGTAATTTTAATATGAATTACAGCTTCTGAAAAGGCAACTGTTTTGCAGCAATTAGCTACTGGAATGCTTAACCACAAATCTAGGAATATTATTACTCAGTCTGGCTGCAGCATCCCTGGGCTAATCTCCAAGTGTGGAAACAGCTCAAGTATGAACCAGTTAGCTGTGGTTTAGGTAGAGCTGTGGCTTTTGTGACAGTTGTTTTAGTAAGTGATGTAGAGCTATTGTAGTGTAACACAACTCTGCAAAAGCAAAATTGAGACTCCAGCATTCACTTTAATTTCTGTACCATTCTAAGCTCTTTTGCTGTTAATAAAAAGAATTTCCTGACCTATGGAGAATATTCCTCAACCAGCTCCAGGACACACTGCTAACTGCTCCCCACAGACTCGATTTGCTGCTTCAACAAGTTAATTTTGAGCCTTAACAGCCAAACCAGCCAAAAATACATATATCAAGTCACAGACGTACCTCTGTATATCAAACCCATAAATAACTGGCCACATATTTCATATCTCAATTAATGTAAATTTCATGTATATCCAAGTGGCCAACATGGCCACAACAGCCATTGCTAATGCTGAATAATCCAGCTACTAGAAGGGTAAGCAAAAACACACAAAAAACTTGACTCCCTACTAGAATTATCAGTCAGTGTTTCTAATTAAAACAAACAAAAAAAAAGTTGCCTTCAGGAGACAAACATACCAGAAGATAAAAAGAAGAAACACCAACACTTCACTATGATAACCATTTGTGCAGGAAAAAACCAGCACGGCTGTCTCAGTGACAGGAGAAGAAAGGAGGCATTATTCATAGCTAAAGCCTGAAAGGGGTAGATAGTCACTTTGGAGCTTGACAGCAACTGCTTGGGATGTGACAGATGGCACTCGTGACTGAGGTGGAAGCACACTTGATGACTCCATCATGGAGACTGTACTTCTTCAGGCTGTTCCATTTTTAAGTTCATAAAGTAAGTCACATGCTTTACTGGCTCCTTGGAGAGGTTCGACTGGTGAATGCTTTTTCAGAGAAAGGAGAAAACCCTGTGGTATCTTCTCCCTTTTCCACAAAAGGTCTCTGTAAGTCAAGTGCTTCACCACAGCCAGAAATACAAAGTCCAAGGTCCTAACTGCTACCAGTTACTTTGTAAAATCATTTTGTGTGGTTTGTCTTTTTTTTAAAAAAGAACTGCACAGCAACTCACAATCAAATTAGCTATTTGGGGGGCATTTTCATCATGCTTTAACTTATTACCTGGCTCCTCCATCTTGAAAAGCCATTATTAAATTGCCAAGTTAAATGTACAGCAGTTAGAGATTTGAGGAGACAAAGCAAAAGACAAGCTTGCAACCCTCCTGGCAGAGGATTACATTACCATCTTCTCTTAAGGAAGAGAAAAAGTCTCAAGAGTTTTAAGGAAATAGGATCAACACTGAAAGTGCTGCATGAATTTAAGATAAAACTGTAAGGAGTCGCTTTTTCCTAGTGTTTCTGCTTCCATAGTTACTTAAAAGGGATATTGAGTATCATATACTTTCCCTCCCCCCAATTCTGCAGTCAGTCCTCTCTTCACCACCACTTAGCTATATAAAAAGATTTATTTTAAACTTGAAGAATACACTGTGCCACTTTATCGACAACCCGGCAGAAAGACTGTTCTAAGAGAAATCTACATTGGGAATTTTCTCCTCTTTCTGTAGCACAAGAATGTTTCAGGAACAACATGCCCGCCCAAAACATCACAGCTAGAAATTCACAGGAACAATCCAGGCTATCACTACACAGTTTCTCAGTCTAGTTGCACAAATGATAAATTACAGCGTGGCAAACAAGTGAAAAGCTTTCTCCCACAATATTTAGAGCTAGGCAGACATCCACAATAGGAAGGGATTTTTGTTTGGTTTGTTTTCTAGCTGCAATAGAAAGGAGAAAGGTGGCCCTGCTTTAATGAAAATATCCTAAAGAGAAAACAAGTGCTGCTGGTGAGGGGAGGGAGAAAGAAGGGAAACATCAGAAAAATGGAGGTTTTAAGCAGGTTCTACAGGATCTAGACTCATTTCAGCCTTCCCTTCTCAAAAATGCATTCACTGCCAAAACTAATTCCAAGGAAAAAATAAAGAAAAAAGCAGCAGTATATTTAGGTAAAGCAGCACTGTACATTTGTACAGTTTTCTCCCCCCCAGAGGTTTTAACATGCCCCTTGTTCAAGTTTTCTTCCTAAACTAATCAACAAAAACACAGCTAGAGCTTTCCACTGCACTCCATTCTCATGCTGAAAGCTTTTCCTACTTTCTCATAGAAGGCTGGAGCAGCCTTATCCCACACCAGACACCCACCAGTTCTTCAGTCCAGGCTGCTGGCTGACTAACTGTCAGGAACATAAGCTGCCAGTGAGAAATGACCACTCATTTTCATGTGTTCAATGCTTTTATTTTGTGCTGTCAGTGCAAATTAAACACCAAGACTACCACACCATTTGTGCAACAGCTTTCACAAAACAAATCTTACAAACATACAGCAACACACAACAGCTCCAAACAGTTCTTATGCTTTCAAGAGTCATGAAACCTACGCAGAATGAAATCAGACAGATGAAATAGAGCTATTACAAATATGAGACCATTAGTAGCAAAGTTTTGTTTTGCGAAATCTGAGAATGCCAACTGATTTCAAACATTTTTATCCTCTAAACACCCTGTGCCCAGTTTTTAGCTGTAGTTTAATGGCAGCCTATTTCAGTGCTTAAACAAGACCCAGGTGTGTAAGTGTTCCAGTGCAAGCCCTCACAGAGGTACATGATACAACATTCCTTCAGTGACAGCGTATGTTTTTACACATACTTCATGTAGTCAGATTCAAGCTTCCTGTTCCCTGCACTATGGTTTGTGTATACTCTTTTCCTATGCTTTCCTACCTAATCAACTAAACCAACATCTTATCAACTATCACTAGCGTAAACCTAAAGAGAAACATGAAATGTGAATGCAGTTTAATCAACTTACCCAGCCCTGTCTTAGGACAGGATAAACACTTACAAAACAATATTAACATACAGTTGAACAAACAAGAGAAACCAAGGGCAAGAAATGAGCTTACAAATTGCAGATTTACATTCCCTGAGGCACGTCATGAGGTGTAGGGTTAGGTGAGGCAATATAGCTGACTTGGTGCAGTGGTCCAGAACTTACAGCATTAGCAATCTGTGGAGAGTTTCCATATGGTGGGTTTACTGGATGCCAGGTACTAACACAGCGATAGGCAGGGACTAAAGAATCAAACCCAGGAAGAGATTGCTGGTTGAAGGGGTCCGACACAACTGGGTAATATACTGGCCCATAGGACAGGGGTGGAGGCTCTGCATTTTGAAAGTTACCTTAAAAAACAGAATGAGATACATACACTTACCATATTTTACCATATCTATGGCCTTTTTATGCAGACTTTCCTTACCATGAACATAGCATTATGTTAGTGGCCAAAAGGGAAAAATCCATTTAGATGACAATTTTATGCCTATATATGTCCCTCCAAACAGAGGGGTCAAAATCATTTGGGGTCCTAAGTTAGACTAGAGGTCAACCTGTTCATCTTCTCACTAAACCCTGTTCAAGAATTGCTTAGCAGCATTCTGCATTGGAATGGCAGCTTTTTCACGAGGGACTCAGGTAGAGAGCCAATATATTCTTCCACTATTCGATCTCTGACCGTAGGACACTAACCTATGCAAAAGAACCACCTTAGCTAACAGGCTGAAGCATTATCAGAGCAGTAAGCCTGTATGTCTCTGAGCAGTCTGGTTATGATGCTCTCCTTTCCAACACTGACCCTTTGCCATGTTCCATAGATTTTAACGAGCCAGGCATCTGACCTTTTTGACATCTTCTTCCTCATTTAATACAATTCTCCTATTTACTGCCAAGTATATCTATAAGCTGCTTACAAAGCTGCTAGGTGAAACTAAATTTTGCTGTTAATTTTATGCACAGTAAGAGATGCAGCTAGCAATAAGGGCTACTCAGGATATAACAGCTCAGCATACAGAGTCTAAAACCAAGGTTTGCAACCTCTTCCTTTTAAAAATTCCCATGGAGTTGATGTACCAATGCTCAGAGCTTGCCAAAACTCAGCTGTCTCCTTTGCTTTAAATACAGGCATTCTGTTTTGATACCATAACTATTTGCTTATCAGTAAGCAGAGACCCCTTCACAGTTTTAGAAGAAGTTCTCCCAAGTTAAAGTTAGTGTACCTAGTGAGGCCTAGAAAGGATTACTCCTTTTTATGGTTGTAGAAAGCCCTTGACATGCTGGTGGCTACACCAGTGACTCTGATATACTTTAACTAGTACCACAGATGACAGAGGAATTTGTGATAACCCCTTACAAGGCTTTATGTCCTCCCAGCCTCATGCTTCCAATAGGATAGCAAAGCTGCAGGTAAGCATTCATGCTCTGAAAACCCATTCCCTCACTTCTCATTAGTTACATATGTAGTCTGACACTCAACTACTAACCATTTGCAGGTACTTCCAAGGGAACCTGGTGGATTTCAGTTCGTGCAGCATCAGTGTAGAGCTGAGGTACTGACTGTTCTAGAACAGGAGCTGGCTCTGCATATGCTGGATAAACTTCCACAGGTGATGATGGTAGCACTGGCTGTACATACACCATGGGAGGCCAATAGCTCTGATGACAGTACTTTAAGGAAAAAAAAAAAAAAATACAAGGTCATGCACACAACCACGTACTCTTCATCCCTCCTCCAAACCACTACTAGTTTCAGATCTAAAGTTAAGTAGTGCATTTTTTCCTTCCTAGCCCTTAAGATACTACACACACCAAAAAACCCCTGCTACAGCCTACCAGAAAAGATACTGCACTACTTGAAGCAATAGCCATCCCAGTTCCACATTGCTGTTGTGTCAGAAATCTTTCTCTGTAAAGATTCCCACCCATGGACTTTGTCATATTCAAAGAGATTTTTCCATTTCTTCAGTTGAAGAAGCTGTCATTACTTCTTTTACTTTCCTGAGCAGCAACACTGATGCTGCACGACAGCTGCTGCAGAGACAACTCTTCAGCAGAGCAAGAGTTCCCAGAACACAGAGAAACAGTGCTAACCAGTCTGAACACAGCTGTACAAGTCCTAGGAGACTCAAACCACACATCTCTAAATGGCCTTTGATGTCTTGGCAAAGTACACAAATTTTCTTAAGAATGGCTCGGGTTCCTCCCCTTATCTTCATGAAAAGAACAATATTTATCCACCATCTTCTGCAAAATCAAAAACACTACCACCACAAACCAGAGTAAACCAACTAAATGTACCTACTAGCATGCTTCACATTTTGAGTTAGAACTTCACTTCCTGAGCTGTATTTGAATCTCCCCCAAGCAAGCCTACACATACTAATATAGTCAAGTGCACCAGATGCACGTTTAACATGCTTGGAAGTCTTAAATGTATCAGTACATTTGTCAAGAAAAACAGCAGTTTTTACAGGCAATTTACTATACTCATTTTAAAAGCACTTACTTGCAATCCCAGATTGAAATAATATCGCAAGACTTTTGTATCTGAAATGGAAGGGTATGACATTAAAGAGCAGAAGAGTACAAACTGAGAAGCAAAAGAAATTTACACATAAAGAGCATTTTAAGTTACTCTTACTTAATGAATGAGAGTATTTTAGTATTACTATTTCTTTAACGTTTGAAGGATAAAGAACATATCTTGAATACAAGTGACTGTCAAAACTAGTTTATAAGATAATCCAGTTAGAAATTTGTGCAATAGTATTTATCCAACCAACTTATCAAACTTCAGTAATTACATTAGCTTTAATTTTGGTTTATTCATCTTGATTACTCAAGTGACAGCTGCCAGTGTTGTTACAAGTCTCCACTGTCTAAGCAACTAGGACTGAAGCAATTCTGGCTTCCTATTAAGGCTGGCTTTTTAGAGGAAAAAAGTATTTTTTAAATAAGAATTTGACTATGAGCCCCTAAATTAAGCTGACCACTGAAAGCACTCCCTCCCTTTTTTGCTACAGAAATGGCAAAGGATTTGGAAGCACACAGATGGGGAGGAGCAGGCTTCTCATACACCAGTGCCTATTCACCCCCAGCATACACACATTATAGACACACTCCACACATATTGCAAACACCCATACTGGGCTGGCATGTGAAACAAGGGGCCAACTCCACAGACCCCCCAGCTCCACACTGCTTCTGCCCAGCATTAAGCCTGGCTCTGCCACTAGCTCCATCTCCAGAGCTTTGCTGAGCAATGACCTGAGACATGTCAACGGGGACAACATATGCAGCAATCCTCAGACCTTCTCACCTAGTTTTGGGGGTCCCCCCAACTGTTATATCAAGTCAGAAAATGGAGTGGAGGGGAAAGAATAAGGAATGTGTTTATTCCTTCCCCTTCCTCACAAGGGTACTCAGTTCCCTGCTTTCTTACAAGTAGTCTTCTGTCTTCCACAAACTGAATAATTTGCCCCCAAGCAAATACATGATATGCTGAGAGGCAATCCCAGATGTGTGGTGGAGCTTTGAAAGCACTCTCCAAAAACAACAGGGTTTTGAACTTGGAAATGCATTGCCAACTGTCCAAGTGTTTTTAGATGTGAAGCAGTTTTAAACCTTTAAAGTTGACTACTAAAAAGAAAAAAGGGAACACGTTTTAATCCTATGATGCAGTTCTGAAACTGTGCTTGAGAAATATCATTGGTTTCTCAGATTCAGATTTGTTTTAAAGGCTTGGGAAGAACAAGTCACCTATTCCACAGCAGCAGGTTTGTGTGTGCATGCACACACACAGACTTTGTGTTAGTACTGGTGGAAGCTGAAAGGGAAAGCAGAGAGTCAACTCAAAAGGAGTGAGCCACTAAGGGCCTCAATTTAGCAACACCTTCAGAGTCACCATATATACCATCTTTTGGCCACCTACACTTCCCCCTAAGGCCAGGGCCTTGGCTCCACATGGTTTCCCTGTCCACCCACCTACCACACGTGCACACTTCCCCAGACTTGCTCTTCTATGGCACTGCATGTCACCTTTTGCTGCAGGTAGGCAGTGTCCAAAATGCAAGCCCCAGTCTGGAAAGGCATGAGGATTTGTTCCTCTGTTGCTGTTGCCAACTCTCAACACTTTTACTGTTCAGCATATCTGATCAGGGCAACAATCCACACAGCTATTTTAGGAAGTGCCCACAGATCCTTTCTTACATCAAACAGCTGTAAGCTTACTCGTGAAAGTGCTGGCGATTTGACTGTGACATTGACCACTGTCAGTAAAGCATTAAAAATAACCCCAAGGCTCACATAAATGCCAGCTTTTTAGTATCTAGCTAAAAATGCCTCTACATTTGGAACCAGTTTTTTTTTTTTTTTTAAAAATCTGATTTTGTTCTTCAATTGTTTATGCAAATCTATGCAAAACAAGCATAAGAGCTAAATGAAACAGCTGCTTCATAGCAGTGATAACAGTACAAAGGAAGAGCTGGGAGACTGAAGTGACAAACTGATACTGGAAATACTGATGTCTGTGGAATGCTGGAACAGAAGCCACTACAGTAGGAGACCAGTTTTTGTTTATATTCCTCTTTTAGATGTCTAGAAATCAAGTCAATCTTCAATAGCTAAGCAAAAAAACCTAGTGTTAATCAGTCTGACATGAAAATATGAAGATTATGTTGACTACTGATAAAAAGCTCATCTTACAATGCATCAGGACAAAAATCATGATAAAATTTTTACTGTGCTGATGGGAAGCTCTGGTCAATCCCGAACACTACTGCAGTCTCTGGAACACAGTAATATCAAGCGGTCTTTATCAACAGCTCCTTCAAATACAAGAGAGGGGTAGGGCAAGGGTAGGACACGTAAAGTCACCATGTTAATAAGTATGTTTCACAAGCCGTAAGCTCCATTACAAAAAGATCCAAGAGACTCTGACAACTGGAGCACATGCAGATGTATCAAGTAATACTAAGGCACATGGCAGGTTTTCCTCCCAAGTCCAGGACTTCAGTCTGTTGACAATTCACACTCCCAATCTGTACCAGGCCAAATACCAGGCCTGCAAGTATCTTTAGCAAAGTGCACAGAACTCTAGGTCAAGTATACTCACATACTTTACCCTGCACTACTTCAAAGTTTCTGGATTTCTTAAAGGCCATATAGATTGTATCACAGCAGTGTGAGTACATAAATGCTACATGCAATTCCTTATTAATTACCAACCTTAAAAAAAAAAATCCTAGAGTCTATGCCAATAAGAACATGGCCAATATTATGTGGAGTGACTCATCTGAAGAGCTACAGGCAGGGTCTGAAGAGGTTATTAATCCACATCCACTCCAGATTCTTGTCAGTACACTTAACACCCAATTCTCCCAAGTGCTGAAAGCCTCAGTTAAGGGCATTCAACTAAAGCTGCAAACCTTTACCTCTGATGTGTGCGTAGTATCATCTAGAGTGATGCTACTGCAGGAGGTAACTGGGAAACAGAATAGTCAAGATTAACAAAACCAGGACTTGAGAACACCTACAAGCCAGAGTTACTGCAAAGCATGCGAGCAATACTTGAGAAAGCATAAGGCCTTTGAGCAGCCATGCCATAGCATTTTGGAACCTGCCTTTTTCCACATCAACTTCTGACAAGACAAGCATGTTACATGGTAAATGCAACTGAAAGAATTCATAGCATTTCAGCCCAAAAGTTGCTCTGTGACCTACCAGATGGAGCTACCTGAATGTAGGTATCAAGAGTAGCTCTTTACCTTACCTGAAATTAGCCCTCTAGGATTAGTACATTGAGGAAAGTTCTACACAGGGACAACAGAGCTACTTCAGATAACAATACATTGAATCAAGCATGAAAATAATTTGCATTATGAAAATACTTTATACTCCACCTAGATTTTGGAATAAAAGCCAAAAGCTTTATGTTCTGATGCAACAAAAGCTACAACTGCCATATCCCTGAAATAGTCAGTTACAAGGATCAGGCTTTTTACTGGGGGGAAGAAGTCAAGTCAGACATTTATAGTGAAACTATGCTTTTCAAACCAGTACAAAAAGGAACACTTGATTTTCACAGACCTTACATATATGCAGCCAGTTCTTTCCTTCACTCACTTCTGAATGAAAAGCTACTCTCTATACCAACAGAGAACATGGCAGAGTCAAGAACTTGAACTAAAGGTAGTAAATCTGAAAAAAAATCATGTCATCTGCTGTATCTATAGATGACTATTAGAATAAGCCAGTTATGATGCACAGACTTCCAACACATGCAGTGTATGGGAGGATATCTAAAAAGCCTACGTACTTCAATGAATGTGCAGAGCTATACACACTGCTTGAACAACAAACATGTGAACAGCCAATTTTGCACTGTTGTTCCTCAGAGCAGGCTATAGCTTACCTCACTATATAGCTTGGCCTCACTACTGCCAAAAACAGCTTCCCCCCACCATGCTCTCTGCCACAGAAGGCAGAAATAGCAGAAGCTGTTGTACATATTGCAGTGGCAACACAGGTAACCATAACTGATCTCCAGCTCACATCCCAGAGTGTTTCTGCTCCAGTCTGAGCATTAAAGATTAGGACAAGCTGAACCTTGCTATCAAGAGAACAGGCTGAATAATCAAGTTTTCTTTTACAGCCCTTCTAAGTTAATCCTTAATGCAGCTGGAGCCAAGGCGCTGTCAGAAGAGAGCAAGAGGACATGCACATGTAGACATTTTCCACAGCTGTTCCAAATGACACACAACCAACAATCCTCATCAGCCAAGACAAGACACTGCATCACAGAACAGTTTTATCTGCCTCTTGAGATGTGTGCAGTGATGCAAGGGTGGCAGGCCTGGGTCTCAGAGCATTCCACACCTCGAGAAAAACCAAGTTACACAGCAAAACAGCAAGCAGTACTGTTTCTCCTGTAGCCAAGAGGCACTTAGCTTGCAATAGGACAGCAGACAGCTTGATCTGTGGGTTATTAAAGCTCTGTGAATTACAGGCTCTGTTTATGCCTTGTGAGCCATAAACATGGCAGAACAAGGGGACACATTAATAACAAAAAAAAATAAATAGGTATATGCCTGTGGCACCACTTACCAAGCCTGGCTGGCTGACGTAACCTTGCACAGCATGCGGATATTTGTAAATTTTAAGAGAAAGTTGACTAAAGATTACCACTTTCAAAATGAAGTCCACATTCAGCTCATAAAGCTAAAAGCTGTTTCTGAGCTGCTCTGCTGGCAGGTACTACATTGGTCTTTGCACACTTGTTGCTTAATAGCCAAAATGTACGTTAAACACTGTCATAACGGTGACAGGAGACAAAAAAGCTGTGCACCCAAGGAACAAGATGACCCTACACTGTCTCTGGTTTATGATGCCACAGATGACATCGTGAAGCCATATAGGAACACACCACAACCCTCCACTGAATTGTGCAACAGCATGACTTAATAAATACACAATTTTTAATTTTTTTTTTTTTTTAAATTAGTTATCAGAAAAATTATTTCCCCCCAAGCTGGAGTATGATATAGGCCAAGCACCCTCTCCCCTTGTATTCATCTTTAAGATGCTGTCTAAAGCTACAGCAGTCACACTGGAATCAGATATGAACTTGCTGTTCAGAACTGGGAATTAAAACATTTTTAGCATAAAGCATAATATTATTTCTCACTCCTGGCAAGCTGCAAAGAGCCATTTCTTCTCACTCTAGGCATTCAGTTAAGTTTCCATGGAAAACACAAATCAGAAGCATGCCAAAGAGCAGCAGCAGTAACAGCACAAAATATCCTTACCTCGAGGTAGGTCGCTGCCACTGGGATCACAAGAGTAAGGTGGAAGAACAGCACCAGCTTCTCCCACCTCACTGACTGGAGGAAGAGGAGCTGAAGAGACTGGGAGTGGCACCGAAGAAACTGCTGCAATTGGAAGGAAACCAAAGTCAGGTCAAATTTGCAACAGCATGTTGCTTACCACCATTTTAGGCGGTAAGTGCACCATGTGGCAAATGACAAATTTGATGTCCTTGCATAGGAATAACTAGGCACAGGAGCTAAACTAAGGGCCACAAAAATGAATTGGATATTTGTATAGATCCTGAACCAGCTAGTGATTATTTTGGAAGGAATACTAAAGCCTCAGGACCAGTATCTCAACTCAGAGGATAATTAACTGTAGGAAATAGGGGGAGAAAGGAGCTGCTATGAACTTCTGCCTTCTGAAAAGAACTTTCTAGCAAAACAGGCATCGATGGCTAAAGGTGGGGGGGGGGACCCAAAGCAGATCCCTTCAATTCCCCTGCAAATGCAGGGGCAACTGTCCCCTTCAAAACATGAAAGCAAGAAGTCAGCAGTGAAGTTACAACTACTATTAAGTCACTTCAAGCCAAAGTAAGTGATGCTTTTTTTTTTTTCCAAAGCCTTTTAACATTTGTCTTGGATAGGTAGGGAAAAACTGGGAATGAGGGGAAGATGTAACCAAAAACTTTGACATCCAAGTCCACAGCCTAATATGTACACTCTACCTGGCCTCCCTATAGAAAGGGAAGATACTACAACTGGCTGAACAGCTGTTTGTGGGGGAACTGCTGTTGTGGCACTGGATGGAGTGGAGGCAGCAGAACCTGAGGAAAAGCCTGTAGCAGCATAAACACCTGTTGAGGTTGAGACTGCTGTAGAGTTCACCATCACCTGAAAAAGAATCAAGAGTATTCAGTAGACTGCTTCTACAGCTGGCTTTGACAAACTATGGAAATATCATATAGTTCAAAAATTCTCACTTCACCTAAATGCATTTTGGAAGTGCTAGCTGTAAAAGCTGCTATCCCAGTTCTCTAAAAATTGGCTTGAAAATTCCAGTTTAGATTTGAAGACACCTGCAAGGCATCTTCTCACCATTCTGTTTTGCTTATATTTATAGGGAATTTTAGGCTTTGTTACAAGATTCTATAAGAGGCAGGCAGAGGGACCCCACAAATTGACACTAACCAAGAAGAGTGGTCACCTCTCCATAGGGCTACCACAATAAAGTACTAGATACTACCTTCTGAGGATAGCTGTAGGAAGCCACACCATCTTGAGGCAACACCGAGACTGGCCCTTCTTCCTGAACGGATTCCAAAGCAAAGGATAGTCCATTTAAGGTGCAAAGAAGTCACAAGGCATACACACCACACCCCTAAGTTTTTTATTTATTTATAGGCTATACACACACAGAGGATCTTTCATAACTCCAGTAAAAGCAGTTTTATTCTGACATGCACAGGACTGGCTTTCAGACCTACTATAGACCAGTAGGAGACTAAAGATTTAGTTTCAGATTAAAATAAAATAAACATCCCAAAGTCAGTTCTATCAGAGGTGAGATCTCTCCAGTCCCACAATGGAGGAATAAGACTAACTGGAAAATCATTAACGTATGTAGTACAATTCAGACTGCACTTGCAGGCTCAGATAAAAATCTCACCATTTAGGGAGGAAAAGGGGGGTGAATAGATGAATGAAACCATCATCATTCCTTTCTTCCAAAAGAAGCCTCTGACCTGATGTGTGAAGCCCACATTCAAGGACAGTTTCTATGAAGAATACCACACACTTGAAGGACTCCTGATCTCAACAGTGACTAACACTTACCAAGTTTGCTGTAGGTTCTCCTGAACTAAATACTGCTGCAGTTTCACAGTCAGGATCTGGAGGGCAGAAGCAAAATTAATTGAAAAAAGCAGCATTAAATCTAATCCTTCAGAAACTTCTAGAAAGTCACAATGAGTACATTAGTCACCAAATGTTCTATCAGTAAAGACTAAAGTTTTATTCACCTGGAGGTGCATAGATATACTCTTCATGAAATTTCCCTACAAGAGAAAGAACAGGAGGCTTTGATTCAGGGGGAAAAATAAAAAGAGGCTGAAAGCTGAAATTACCACAACTACATTTCAGTGCATCCATTAATGAGCTATTTTCAGTATCATTTTGTTTTGTGAAGAAAAAGTAGAGAAACACTCAGGATACTTAGTGGAATAACAAAATGAGTGTATCAAGGTTGTCAGTACTAAATTTCCAGATTTACACCATGCATTTTTAAGTAGCAACTTGGCTTGCTACAGACCTACACTACCACAAGGGTGACAGCGTAACAAGCTTAAACAGAAGCGATGCATTTCTGTCAGACAGTGACCAAAATAATGTGCTCACATGCATGTTCAAGGCTCACAATAAACAGATATCAAAGAGATATAAGGATATAACCTACTTTGACAATCAAAAGCACACTAGAGATCTTCTAAACCAGTCTTTTCACCTGCTAATCCTTTAAGGACTCACCATTTTCACTTGTTTCTTCTTCCTCCTCTGAGGAATTCAGGGTCTGCTTGTTAGATGAAACTGAGTTTGGGCCACTCCTTGCTACCCAAAATCCTGCAGGGCTATGGACAATGGGAGCAGGGCTACCCTGGCTCTAAAAAGCAAAGTCAGAAGTGTGCATTTAGAAATAGTTTAAACACACACAGTACAAACAGGCTGGCAGACCAAGCTTGCTGCAGTCAAAACTTACTAGAATTACCACTGTTCCTATGCACCTTGATTGCAACAAAACAGTTGTGGATGCATTTCTTTACCTTTTGTTCTGCTTAGCATACTTAAGATAATTTATTTTCAAAGACCTACCACTATCCTCTGCAATACAGTCAAGTTTCTCCTTCCCAGAACTTAGCCAGCTTTATCTCAAGCTCAAACAAAGCTGAAAAGGATGAAGCAACAGCCAAGACTTCTACCCCCAACATATACTCCTGCCTTCCTTATCCTGGAGCATTCCCACCACACCAACAGGAGATCAGTTCATCCAGATACTCCAATTATCACAGAAAAAGGTTCTCTGTAGCTATGAATAGTGAAATCCATGGGTGCCTGATGGCATAGACACCACTGTCTGCACTAATGTGACCCACACATGCAAGCCTGACTCTTTCAGAGTGCAGCACCCATCGAGGTTTCCCACAGGACTCCTTTAAACATTTCACATGCCCTTAGTATTTGCATTGAAGTCAGTCCTCAGCTGCACCACAGTTTAAAATATAGAATTATCTGAAGCAGGAATATAGGACTGAGATGCTCAAGTAAAAGTAGTTGATTCACTGTTTTGTGATGGCTAAGGTGACACTCAAAATTCTCCTCAGAAGGCTTGGTGACTATGAGATCGATAAAGTACTCAGAGAGGCTTGTAAGATTTCCAAGGTTGAAGCAGAGGTGGTAAGTCAGGAGATTCTCCCACCAGGCCTCTAGTAGGATGGCAGAGTTTTCTGTGAGATGCATCTTTCCCCTTTACTGAACAAGACAAGGAAGAGACAGAGAAAAGGCTTTGGCATTGACAATAACAAAGTCACTGAATGAACATGAAAAACTATTCACTAGGAGCTGCAGGTATATAATCTAGCAACAGGGATGAAAAGCTAGTAAGCTATATTGATTTCACGTCGGAAAAAAAATATTGCAGGATAATCTGTCGTTCCTCCTTGACACTCTTGGAGGAAAGTCAGAGCAGAGATTACAGATCTAGCACGAGGACAAAGTAAAAAATGGCTGCCACTGAAACAGCCCTTAGATTCCCCCCCTCTCATTTAAATACAAGTCTAACATCTGTTAAGTTCACTGCTTCAAGACAGTAAAAAGAAATTCAAACCTAGAAGGGTTTGTTTTTTTTTTTTAAAAAAATCTGCTTTCCTGTTCAGATACGTAAATATCAATTGATTTTTCATAGCATATTCTGCTTTGTACTAGGCTTAGACTACAAATATAAGAAATAATATTTATTTTAAACTTCAAGAATACACTGTGCCACTTTATCGACAACCCGACAGAAAGACTGTTCTAAGAGAAATCTACATTGGGAATTTTCTCCTCGTTCTGTAGCACAAGAAACTGTTTCAGGAACAACATGCCCGCCCAAAACATCACAGCTAGAAATTCACAGGAACAATCCAGGCTATCACTACAGTTTCTCAGTCTAGTTGCACAAATGATAAAATTACAGTGTGGCAAACAAGTGAAAAGCTTTCTCCCACAATATTTAGAGCTAGGCAGACATCCACAATAGGAAGGGATTTTTGTTTGGTTTGTTTTCTAGCTGCAATAGAAAGGAGAAAGGTGACCCTGCTTTAATGAAAATATCCTAAAGAGAAAACAAGTGCTGCTGGTGAGGGGAGGGAGAAAGAAGGGAAACATCAGAAAAATGGAGGTTTTAAGCAGGTTCTACAGGATCTAGACTCATTTCAGCCTTCCCTTCTCAAAAATGCATTCACTGCCAAAGCTTATTCCAAGGAAAAAACAAACAACAAAGATGCTGTATATTTAGATAAAGAAGCACTGTGCATTTGTAGAGCTACCTCCCCTCTCTTTCAGAGGTTTTAACATGCCCCTTGTTCATAACGTACTGGTAAAGCAGGAAAAGCAGCGTCATCCTCTCCTTCAATTTCATAGAAAGTTACTGCTTCTTCTGGTCCTTGAGGCTGCTCTCCATTCCCTGGTACAAACCCATACTGACATTCCTTATTGACACACTGCATCTGTCGGCGGCTACGGCTGTACGAGCTTTAAAAACAAGAAAGGAGGTTAAGTATCACCGCTACCTGGAATTTCACCTTGTTTCATCGCTCAATGTTAACCCTGCTCTTTTTGGAGGCACAACAAACCCACCGTTTCATACTGTGCCACTAACAGGCAGCCCAGCCCTCCACATCCCACCAACCTCCCCAACTCCTTTAGAGCAATGTTTTGTAAAGAAGTTTAGATTCACTTACCAGGACCTGCAGGAGAAAGTGTCATAGCTCTGATAGCATCTCTTTCCTGGACTGGGGTAGAATGCTATTTGAGGGCCAACCATGTTGTGCCTGTTTATAAATCGGGCAGATCCCCTAAGTTTAAAGGGTAAAAGGTGTAATTACCAGGAAGTGCCTCTCAGATGGAACTCATTTGTAGTTTTACCTATTAATTAGCACAAACTCTCTCCTAACTAGTCTGCAGCAAGAATGAACAGAAAACAAGGGGTAACCTCAGAGAGTTTTTCTAGGCGTCATACCTTGACATCCCAAATCCACGGTTGTGTCTCTGAGGAGGATTGTGAGGATGACAGGGTTCGTAAGGTGCTGAGTTTCCACCACCCTGTGAGCAGTGGACTGGGGGAGAACGTCCCGAAGGAATGCTGTGCTGTAGCCGGGGTGGAAGGACTGGCTGACCCTTGCTGTAAGCCACAGTCATAAAGATCTCCTTTCCACGAACCTTCTTAAGCATTCTCTTCCGTGTTTTCATATCCATTTCTGCAGTTGCGGGCAGAAAAGACAGATTTACACCTTAGACTGCTGACTCCAGAACTATGTTCTCTGTATCATTTAGGAAGAGTCAATATTTGGACATATAAGAGCAAACCAATGGCCTATCCCAGAAAAAGTGCATTTTAAGTATGCAAACTTCATACCCTTACTTTGAAGGCCCAAGCAAGTGTTCTAAATTATGAGTGGAACACAAGCATCTCGCATGTGAATACCTTCCCAGCTTCAGCTGATCAAACCAGTACTCTGTGTTAAAATTTCTCTACGAAGACTGCATTTATTTCAAAAATCTCCAAATTAAACAAATACAATCCATGTTTAGTTGGCAGGAGAAGCCCTGGTCTGTCCAGTCATCTCCATGGAGGCCAAATCAGACCAGCCTTTTGGTTCACAGACCCAGCCTTTACACATGGTTCTCAAATGCTGAACTTCCTGGTAATTTTGAGTAATACTAACTTTGCTGTGTAGTTTCAATGGATTTGCTCTTTTGCAAAGGCCAATTCATCCCTCTGTCTGAAGGATCACTTTACATCAAACCCCTGCAGTGACCACGTTTTATATCACAGGCTGAATTAAGTAACTAGCAATATCCAAAGACTGCTACTGTTAACACTGTCGTGACAGTGTCTCCCCCACTCTCCCTCAGCCCCAAAGGAAGGAATGTTTGTGGAAACCTTGTACAAACCTATTCCTGAGAAGTATCCACTTGCTATTTTCTGATAGGTTCCTCCTTTCCGGCTGGGAACCATATTCCAAGCAAGGACAGGTGCCACCTGTGTCACTGGTTTTAAGTTTGCCAGAGGAACTGTATGCCTACACAAAGAACACTGATGTCAGCAGTGCCACAAGGATACACTATGCATAACTGCACAACATAAGCTGAAACAACACTAAGAAGAAAATAGGAAAAAAACAGAAACTTAAAGAGTGCAGGGAACTTGTGGAAATAATCTGTTTCTCTAACACCAAGCACACATTACTGTTATTTGTTTATTTAAAAAGTCAAGCTAGGATTTAGTCTCAACACTATTGACTTTCTGGGTCAAGTCTTTCTTCCTTGCATTTGTATGCCTTCAGAGGTACACCTGAAAGCATTTCACAACACAGGATTTTTGCAGTATGTCATCAAGCTGAGTTCTAGGTTTGGAGAAGGGCAAATGCTTTGAACACCAAGGTGGAGAAAGTGACTAGGCTCACCAGAACTGCCAACTATTTAGTTGTTTGGGTACAACATAAAAACTCCAGGAAAAAACAACAGCAGAGGGTAATTTGCTATCTGTGAATTAAGCCCAAACTGCAAAGATCATTTTCACATTCCAGAAGAAAGAGCAGCAAGATTGCACAGAAAGCATTAGAATAACGACTTTGGTCATTAGAAATCCAAGAGAAAAAAAATTCCTGCAACATTCTATTGGAAAAGTGATAGCCAACAAGGAAGCAAAGCTACACTTTATTCTTAAAAGCCTAGGTTCTCTTTTCAAAGTATCTTAACAACCCTATTTTACACATCTGTGAATAGACAAACTCAATCAGAAAGAGTTCAAACACGAAGTCATCACCACCAGACTGCTTACTTTTCTGCCATCTCCTCAACGAATACAGTCAGTGTGTTGCCATCCTGTCCAACTTCCTGGATATGAGCATTGTAATACTTACCTCCAGGCTCCAGACGTACCTGGGGAGAGAACAAGAGAAGTTCTGAAAAAGCCAAACTGTATCAGGAGATTCAGAATACTGTCTACAAACCATTAATAACAAAAGCTGCTCCTAGCTGATCCTGTTACTGAGTGGGCCCAGGAGTATCAAACACTTCCTCAGAACAGCAAGCAAAATAAAGAGCACTGAACTAGCTTCAGGAAGGGTAAAAAAAATAAAATAATCAGTCTTGTGAGTGACTGAGAAGTAGGAAGATACCTGCTTTCTAACTCATTTTTATACACTGCCAAGCAGAAAAGCACCAGGGAAGACCGCTATTTAAGAACCTGAGGAGAACAGAAGCTAAAACAGGAAATTGGGAAGGAAAGCTCTGCTCAGCTAGAAACAAGTCAAAGTGAATCATCAGCACTACCTCAAACAGTGATAAAATAAGCCCTCACTACATACAACATTGGAATACAAAGCAAGCCGACCTTCCTTTCAGCATCTCTCGGCCAGACCATGCTACGCCTCCCTTTTTAGCTCTTCTCTTTCTATTTTTTATAAAAAGACTTGTTATATTATTGTTGAGAAGCAGAAGACTGTCCAGACTTGTTGCTGATCCCCAGTGAAAAAAAAAAAATCTAATGGACAACTACCTCTCAGTCTGGAACGTCCCCACTCACAGAATGTGTATCACTGGTTCGCAATGAATTTCCAAGCAGCTTTTCCTTCATACTACTCAATGTCAAAGGTAGATTTTAGAAAGAAATTAAAAAGGCAGTCAGATTAATAGCTACAAGGAAGAGAATGAGAAAAGCCTTGGAAAACTCTATGAAGTCAAATGATTTTATGGTTTACCATAGTCTATTTAAAGCAGTTTTAATACTTTATCATAACTGAGTCTCCTTTGAGTACTAACCTGACACTTGTCTCCTAAATAGTACTGTCTCCCAGCAAACACCATGTAGTCAGTTTTTTGAAGCTCTAAAAATAAATGAATAAATAAATAAAAGGAAAAAGCCTTTAAACCACTGTTCTTTCTTCATGTATCCTACAAGTACTTCATGAAAGCATCTAACTACAAATTACAGGCCAAATGAGTTAAATATTTCCTATGCATATCTGAATATTCCCCATAGTAATGGTGAAGTAACTGTAGATGTTCTTGTAACAGACCATAACCAGGCTAAGTCACAGGAGATCAATAATATCCAGATCATGCAGTAAGCAGCACTACTGTTTCAATACTACAGTGTCTTTTGTAATGGTACTAAGTTAATCCTGCATTTAATACCAATCCTAGTATTAAGTATGTTGGACATGTCTTGCCAGAGTACTGGTGGCACTTGGCAAAAATAAGATTTATCCAGGAAAAACTAACAGTCTGAAGTCTCCTTGCTGCTAGATTTCAGTAGGGTTTTCCCCATTCCTTGCCTGGATTCTCTGCATGTCAGTACTCTACATAGATAATTAGTTACTATACACTGTTCCAAGAATTTTAATGACCCTCATTATTGCTTATGCAGTTGTAAAATTCTGAAGTTCTTCAGCATGCAAAGCACTTTAGGTCAGACATCAAACGCCACTTCAAAACTTATACTTCTTGGTAACTTCTTCCTTTACAGATCAGCCATAGTGTATGCCAAAAAGCAGCAACCTATCCCAAGCCATGAAATCTCTCCAGAACGTTCAAGCCCAAGAAAGCTGGGAAGCAAGAGAAAACTCATCTCATTTGACAGATCTCAATGCTAAGTGTGAGATCTTCATTATTATACAACTCTGAAGCCAAAATCATGCTTTAAAAAGCAGAAGTCCTTGCACAGACACTGCAACAAAAACCTCAAATTTGAATGATTTCCAGTACAACAGAACGGTAACAGAGTTCCGTACTTTGAGTCCTTCTATTTCCTATCCTACGGTCAGTAAGTAGCAGAGGTCAGATTTTTAGCAACCTAATCACCATTATACAGTGTCAGAAACAGTGTATTTCTTACTTGGAAATGAAGCCAAGAAATCAGCTACTATCAAGAAGATATACTACCTACAAGTATCTGCTGGGTTAACCTGTATCCTTCACATTTCAGCTGTGAAACAATAGGTGACACAGGCCTCAGACTCATAAATTCAACACTGAGCCTACTACAGAGTTATGTTTTTTCCCTTTTTAAAAAGATACCTTTTCTGCTGTCCAGCCAAACATCAAACTCCACGTTTCGATAGATCTCAGGGTCCAGTGCCTTCAGCACTTTATAAGGAACAGGCATCTTTGATGGATTTTCTGGAGGCTAAAAAAAGAGTTGAAATAGAACATTAACAAGTGCATTTAATGTATTCAGCACAGTCTCTATCCTGCCAGATATACACACGCAGTCTTCCAAAATTTTCACTTTCAGGAGCTGACCAAACAGACTTTGGAAAGGTTAGAAACTGGCTCGAGCAATAACTGGCATGTTCTTTACTCAAGAAGAATCAAAAGCAGCTAACCAGACCAATGAAGCAATGGCTTCAAAAGCTGGTGGGAATTTCAATTTTATCTGAAAACAGGTTTCTGTAGAGTTTCTAAAACTGTTCCAAAGTGACTCAGGGAGGGAAGGGGGAAGCAAAGAACAAGAGGATCTGAAAGGAAAACGGCTTATCCAATTTAATAGAAACGCAAGGGCAAAAAAACAAAAGACAAGCAGCTGGAAGAAATAAGTCACCCACTTTCCAAAAGAAAGTAATTTTTTTTAAAAGTGGCAAAGAGGGTTTAGCCTTGACAAGGGTAACATCATACAACCACCACCAAACCACCATAAGGAATTCTTCCCTAACTGACAAACCTTTTCTTCTTCAATGCCTTGTTTGAACTTATCTTCCTGTGCATTGTCAGTATCATTGCCTTCCCAGTCGTCCACTCTAAGTCATTGAAAATAAGATTACAAAAGATACAGCGCATAATTTCTAGCCAAGATTAAAACCAACTTTCCCTACAAATCTGAAAAAGCACCATGGTGCCATCAAGTGGTAGATTTTGCCTTAAACACTAGCCATGGCTGCGATGCAGCACAGGACAACCCTCTTCCTAGTTTAAAGAACACGACCTTTACTTGTTCCAACACCCACCCCTAAAACAAGGGTTACTATTTGCATTAACAAAGGATGAAGATGATCCCACTGACTGATTGAACTCTTGCACTGTCAAGTACAAGAAGACAACCTGTTCTAAGTCCTATCAAATCAATGTCACCTGCAAGCATTCAGTAATGGTCAGAGGCATCCCTCAAACCTTTCCAGTCACTTGAACAACAAAGGATATGATGGTTTCTATATGTACATTCTGTCTGTTCCTCTCATCCCCAGTGATCCAACACACTTGAATAATGCCACCATTTAATTATCTATTTAGGATATGTTTCCATTAAAAGAGGACAAGCAAGTAAATAAAGCAGAGCTCATTTTCTCGATGTGCTATTGCTGCTGCAGAGTTAGAGAGGATTTGAAAAGTAATAACAGTTTCTCACAAAAAAAAAATAATTCTGATGACATAAGGAACAATTTTATTTACAAATAAGCTGACATTTGACAGAGTAACACGCAATTATAACATAGCCAGCAGCAGAGGATGTTCAATCACGTGATATTTCCCAGCTTCAAGGAAAGCACGCTTTTCCTTAATATCCTTCAGCTCTGTGTGTCATGAGATAGGAAAGAGTTAATACCCCATGAACATTCAAAGAAACTGGGAAAAGTTGCTCTATGCAATGTTTCTCTTTTTCTTTTTCTTTGCTTTTACCACAACCCCTTCCCAAATACTACCTCTTTTCTGCTGGATTTCTGGATACTTTTTCATGAAGACAATCAAAGTTTGCATCCTCACTTCCCATGGAGCCACTGTTTCTGTTCTTCTTGGATCCGCTTCGAAATATCTCAACTGCAGACCTTAATTCTTCCTCATCCATGCCAAACACATCTTTGTACAGGATCTCATATAATACAGCTGAACAAATCAACACAAAGCTCAAACCAAATTAAGGTAATACCAGATCCATAAGAACTGCTGCAATTTTCAAGGCAAGCATCTTTAGATATTATCTACTGTTACAAGGCACTAGTTATATTAAATTCAATTAAGGAGAGGATCATAAAATAATTCAGGTGAGAAGGGACCTCGGGAAGTAATTTGGTCTAATATCCCCCTTAACAGATAAAATGAGTGTATGTATATACTAATATACAATAAGTAAGCTTCCATCTCTCTCCTCCCCACCCCTGAAAACCAAAACAAACATTGCCTATAACCATATGAAAACAGTTCTCTTCCATAGAAAAATTATTTCAAGTTTACCCTGGCAAATAGCAGCATTTTCCTGGAATTGTTTCGTATACACAGAGTCATAATGGCCGTTGCCGGAACAACACAGTAAAATCTGGGAAAATAAAATTTAAAAAAGGCTTTGAGGCTGAAATCATATGAAACCTAACACTTTCTATTTGATATCCTAGCTCAAGACTACATTATTCTTTCATTCTGCAGTCAACACCAACTCATCAAGAAAACAATAAGTATTCTCAATTATGAAAAAGCTGTAGAATCACCTTAAAACTGAATCCTAGGTAAAGTCTCTAAATAAGTTTGTCTATTATACAAACTATCAATTTGTACATCACACTGTTTTAAGCATGAAATAAGTTTGTTTCCAGCTTACCTCTGAAACCACCAATTGCTCAAGAGGTAAAATAAATGCGAGCCATTAAACACAGTACCCCTGAGATACACTGTCCAAGTATCAAAGCCACATTTTGGCATTTCATACCTGAGAAACTATAAGAGCATCTACTGCTCTAGCCCTCAAAGCCTTGCTTTTAATAAGCAATACTATGCTGCCTTTTGAAAAGATGCACACTTTCTGCAACACATGCATTGCTACACCAAGTAAACATATACTATCAAACCCCATCTTGGAATGTGACCACAGCCAACTCCAACTGGCAGAAGCCCTTAGGCAGCTGCCAGCACACTTCTAGCAAGGATGCTTCCCAGTGAACCAGCAGGAGTTGGGATGCCAGGGCTCTTAATTCAGGGTGCACTATGTCTTCTGCCAACACAAGCTCTCATCTCATGGCGACAATGAGCAACACCAGAAAGAGCTGCTTGCCCATACACACAGACTAATGACAGACAGCTGCCAACACTTAATGAGAGCTCTGGTGGTAAAGCCTTTGGGGACAAACACACATTTAGACCATACTGCTCAATTTTTCAAGTTAGCTCATTTTGGAATTAGATTAAGCTACACAGGAAACTACAGAGAAAAAGAAGTGCATGTAAACAAGGACAGTGATACTAACCAACATATGTATGTCATAGAAATGAATCAGTTCGTTAAAATTAATCCATTCCCTTTAACTTCCCCTTTTCAGGAAGAAAAACTGAATACTTCATCTGACTTCAGGAAGAGAGGCACTGGGAGGAGGGGAGAACACCTTTCTCTTCACCAATATGATAAATATATCTTGTTCTGTTCTTCAACTCAACCCAAATATTTCATCCTACCCTGCCAGATCAGTCAAATTCCTACTGGAAAGTGTTTTTACGCAAAGAGATTTCAGAAACATGAAAGAAGATTCTGGTATTTTGATGTTACTTCTCCCTGCCAAAATTAACCTTCTTTCCAATCACAAGATGGAGTAAAAAAAAAAATAAATTAAAAATTGGCATGGGAAAAAGACACAATCCATCCCTCAGATGGGAAGCAAAGCTACTATAATTGAATTAACTGTTGTGCAAATACTGTGCTTTTTCCATGAGCTGAAGTCAGCTTTGGAGTTTTGTCCAGGTTTGCAAGAGCACCTGAGCTACAAGACCTCAATTCTGGTGGCAGGTTTTTACAACTAACCAGGTCTGGAGGTAACTAGGATTCAGAGGGAGTGGTAGGAAACTGCCTCATTGCTCCTCACCTTGTCTTGGAAGTCATTGTCTGTAGCGTAAGTGGGCGGCTTTCCAGGGTACCGGTACAGAATAAAGTCTCGTCTAGGTAAGCAGAGGAAAAATAAGACTTGAAAGAGCACACTGTTAGTAGAACCATGTTACAAAGAAGTCTGCAGGGAGCTGTTTAGAGAATCAGATGTTGGCTTATAGAAAAATCAAATAGAATACTTTTCCTGACAAATGAAGACTACTATGCAACAACAGCTAGATGACCAAGTGACACTCATTTTAGGGAAAAAAAAAAAATAATCTGGGAAAGACCATTATATTTAGGCACATATTAGGTCAAGTACTTATGCTTATGGCAGGGTGTTCAAACACTGAGACAAGTCTAAGTGATTTCATCACCCTGCAAAAGGATTAGAGCCTCAGTATAGTAACTCTTGCAAAACTTCAGTTTGTTCCTTTAGTACTGGACTGGAACAGAACAAGTCTGCAAAGTGAGAGTTCTTCCCTCTGCCACTGGAGAACCAGACAGCTTGTTACAGGATAGCAGCATTTTTAGCAAGACAGCAGCACCTGTGCAGGTTTATGTTATCTTTGAAATAAATATCAGGGTTTACACACCAAGTAGGGCAAGTACTCCTTGCTACTGGAGCTTTAAGAATACATACATGAGTTTTCATCGTGCTTATAACTACCACACAATGTTTCCACCACACACAGCTCCTTGTTTTCTCCACATTTTCCATCCCCCAGCCACTAAAAGGCAACACTTGACAGAGTTTAACATAAGCAAAAAGATAACAAATAAACATTGCTGGAAACTGACCCTGCCCTTAATCCACACTATGAGAACAGGGGCTGTGATGGCATTCACTTACATGGTAGGTAAAGTAACTATTAAAGTAGTGTTTCACATATTAGTACCTCAGCAACAAACAAATAAGAGGTTCTAAACACCATCAAGTTCAAAACAAAGTGAAACTTATGAAAGAGCCACTTACTTGTACATCACTGATAAAGCACTCATTTCCAGATGGCCAGCACTTTCCTATGCAAGATTAAGGGATGACATGAGATACCAGAGCCATCCTCAACACTAGCTCTGTGTTAAGTATTAAAATATCTAACCAAACTCATCAGTTTGTTAACAGTCAATGCATCAGGTATTAGCATTTCCAGAGCAGAGAGGGGAAAGTCTGCAAGAGGGGATAGCCATGATTACCAAACTGAGTAAGATAGAGCTAGTTCAGGCAGCAACTCTTAAACACATCACTCAAGATACATTTTTTAAATTAAAACCACTTCAGAGATTGCTGCATTTGCCATACTTACTGGTTAAAGTCTAAAGAAATTAAGTTTGACCCCTAGTATTCAAACCTGGGGGTAAATGAAGAAGCAAGGGATTGCAAAGCCTGATAAACATTTGATGTGAGGTACACTCCACATAATTTGCTTTTTCCTTCTTCAAGAAAAACTGCAATTATGAATAAGACCCACAAGAGACCTCAGCTTTACTGTCCAGACTGCATAGATTGCTCCTTTGCACCAACACAAATTCCCCACTAAAACTGATGTTTATACATGTGAATATTCAGTACAAATCCATAGGACTACCTATGCAAATGACACCTCAGGACTGTGGTCTATCAAAATAAACCCAAACCACCACCTAATTACTTTCCTGTTCTAGTCTCCTCAAATTTTAATCTCTTGACAAGTATTAGATGAGTCTTACCTTTGGATCTCCTAGTCGTTCAAGGTATTTCTCAAATGATCCTTCTACATACTTTCAAAAAAAACAAAGAAGAAAACAAATATAAAAACTTAGCCAGTTGGAAGGCAAAGTTAAACTTAAATATGTCATACATTACTAGCTATTGAATAGGAGGGGACAGAGCAGGGGCTAGGGGCATAGACACCAAATTTGGGACTACTCTGCCAATCCCTGTCATTTTTGGGTTCTGAAGGGCTGTGGTCTGATAGGGGGTACAACTTCAACTGATTTAGGGTACCAATGTGGAAATACCAGGAGATTCTAAAAAAATTAACAGCATGAGTCTCAGTAACACTCAATGACTTATCTCCTACATTAGATTAAGCATTTAACTGTGATTACAGGGCAAACAAAACAAAAAAATCCCCCAAACATCCCAACACCACATGAAACACCACACAAAACCATGCTGTGCGTGCACCCACACCAACAGCCATATGCAAAATCAACCAACCAACCACAAAACAGCAAAAACCCATGACTTTATGCAACGACTAAAGGCACGCTGTGGTTTTCCAGTATCTTTTGATGTTTTTTTTCCTTACTTCACAATCCTATTTCCCTACCTACTAAATTCAGCAATGGTTGCTCCATAGAGAATAAGCTACATAAATGTCACCCTACTGGTTACTTGGGTATTAGTAACTTGCTCGATTTCTGAAACTTCAAATATATAAAGTCAAATAAAACTTGTGTGATCGCAACTCAAATAAAGCAAGGAATCACCCTGCCATTTCTCTTCTCTTACACGCACCAAGCCTGGCAAAGCATGACATGTTCTCCGTGTGCGTGTTTACGTTGATGTTTAAGGCTAAACTACTCACCCCCTCCCACGTTATTTCCTCAGGACACGTGGAAACCTGCCTAACACACACGTTACTTACAGATTCAAACTTATGCTGGTGTTGCCTCACGAACAGGACGCAAGCTTTCCTAACTTCCATGTGATGAATTTGAGAGGAGAACAGCTGAAAAAAAAATAAAGGTTAGGAAGGAATGAAGGAGAAAACTGCAGAGTTTAACTTGTGCTCTATGTTAGGTTTATTTTACTCCTGAAGACCACCACCACCACAGAACACACCCGGGGGAGAGGAGGCGGCGCAGCTGGGCACAGGCGCTGGGGGAAGGAGCTGAAGTGACCCGGGGAGCCGATGGTGCCCGTCCCCACGCACACCCCCACCCGCGGCACCTCACTTCAGGCGCCCGGGAGAGGCCACCGGGAGCATCCCCATGGCACCCGCGTGCCCGGCGCGGGCACCCCCCGCGAGGCCCTGAGGCGCCCGGCTCCCCCCGACCGTTAGCGGTGCCGCCCACCTGCTCCGAGGCGGCTCGGAAGAGGCAGGAGGCATCCTTGGCCGTCATCTTGCGGTACAGCCCCAGGCTGCCCAGGTACTCGTCCATGGCCACCTCGCTGAAGGACTTCTGCCCGAAGTACTTCTTCCAGCCCTTCATCCTGGCCGGGGGCGCTGCGGCAGCGGCGGGGACGGCTGAGGCGGGAGGCTCCGCGCGGGGCGGCGCGTGGCGGCTGGGCGCGCGGCTCCTGCTAATAAAGGGCCGCGCCCAACGCGCCCACCTGCGCCGCGCGGGGCACAGCGCGACCCCGGCATCATGACCCCGGCATCATCCCCCCGCATCCCCCCTGCATCCCCCCGCGTACCCCTTCCCGCCGCCGCCGGGCGCTGCCACTCACGGAGCGCGGCCCCAAGCCGGACTCGCCGCCGTCCCGGCGCAGCTGACCCCGGTTCCCTCGGTGTCCTCCCGCAGGAGCTCCCTCCCGCAGCAGCCATTTTAAGATGCTCGCGAAGAGCCCCAAATACCTGTCCCGTTCTCCCGCTTAACCACTGCTAAGGGCTGTCCGAGCCCCCTCCAGCCCACCCCAGCTCCCGGCGGGGGTGTGCGCGCCGAGCCGCGGTCAGCCCCGGCAGACGTGGTGTCCCCCCGGACCTGCCTCGGGAGGAGAAGGGAGTCTTTGCTAAGTTAACCCCTTCCAACTTCATCGCGGGAAGCGCCCGTGACTGCAGCTAACTAGTGGGAAAAGTCAGTCAAATAGTTATTCAAACTTCCCGGTGACATTTCTGCATGCTCCAGGACTGGGGAGGAGCTGCTAGCAGTAGATTTGAAATCAACTGCTCTATAAAAATCGTTAAAGGAGTGAAAATCTTAGTTGCTCGTCATGAAAGTATTTGGGGAGAACTTTGGGGGTTGGAAAAAAATCAGTCTTGCACAATGTGCAGCGTGATGCGTTCCATGTACAGCCCTTGTGCTCCAGTTGTTTAGGAGAATGCCTCTATACACATCTTTGTTGTAAAAACTGCACTCAGACATCAGATGCACCAGTTCAGGAGTTTTTCTTGTTTTAAACAACAGCAACAAAAAAGCCCAAACCCTAACAAACGTACTTGCAGGAAGGGCAACTGACACCGATTACAGATCTGGATTATTACAGACAAAATGGCCTGCATGAACACTTTTCAGTCTAAACCCTTTGTTTTTCCAAATATTTACTTAAACAAACCGATGGCAGCATCAGCAAAGTTGTCAATTTCAATACTTTAAAGGGGGAGCTCCAATCAGTATCAAAGAGGAAACATTGTACTTTATAGAAGTCCAAACAATGATGGGATAACACTGTGTACATAGATGGCATTGTCAGCCACATTCCTCTCCTGTAGGCCATGTTTTACTTGGGGAGTAAATCACCCAGAGCCAGGTCAGCTGGTGGATAGTTTGGCAGCAGGTTTGCAGCTTTTGACCTTTCCCACCCACCACATGCCCCTTTCCCTTTAAAGAGGCTTAAATCTCTGACTTTTAAAAATTCTCTTTCCAGTGCTTCTGTGAACACATGAAATGAGAGCTGAAGGCATCTGCTCATTTGCAGAGCATCCCAGGAACATCAAGGACAACTTATTTCCACTGGAGTACTAGGCAAACATGGTAGGGAGACCACTATGTATATGCTGTGCCTGTTACGAAGTAATTAACTTGTCCTCCTCGCTGGAATTACCAGCTCAGGGCAGATTTTGTGATGTAAATATCTGTCTGTCCAAGAAACCAGACAGTTCATACTCCCCCCTGCCTTCTTGGCACTGTGCTCTTTAAAGCATAAAGCTAGATGACTTTAAACTGACACTAAATAGGAAACCATTTAATCAGTTAACATTAACAGACATTTTCTTTGAGGGTTTGTCCCAGCTGGTGGACAATATGGAAGGCTCTTGCTAGGAGAGGAGACACGTTTTCATTCTGACACTTTTATGCCTCTGTATTGTTTATTGAAACTCAACAACTTTATCCAGGAACGAAGCAAACTTTTCTGGCTGTCCAGGAGGAAAAGGTTTCAAAGTTGACAAGTCCATTGACTGCAGCGTCTCCACAAGAGTGCTGTGAAAACAGACCAAAACAAAAAATTAAAAAAAAAAAAAAATCCATCCCGAAGGGCAATTTTTTCTTTACATAATTTTCTTTCTATTCATACATAATTGTATAGCATGCAAACAAACATCAAGACATGTATTGAAAGGACAAAGAGACCCCACAAATCAGCAGGTCCCAACCATCACTGGCTCACAGGCAGCACTGCTGAGAACACATTTTGCTCTATACCACAGCTTTCACAGACAACCTCAGCTCTGAACTTTTTCATCTTCTGCGGTTGCAATGTTGGGAGACTGAACAAGATCTGAGAATCTTTGCCATATACCAGGAAATTCATCTGATTTGAACACATGGCACAGTTCTCCACTTAACACATCGCCAGAAAGAAAAGTTAAATCAATCTGTTAGCTTGCTATTGTCAGACTGCAAATAAGGCTCAAATGCTAGGCACCATTCAACAAAAAGAACTAAAAATACCTTCCTGTCTCTGAAGCTGTCAGAAGCACTGAGTTAGTAAGTTTAAGAAACTTGCCTACTAGAAATGAATGACAGGCCCAGTCTTTTCAGAAGGCTCTTCTGAAACATACAAAATTTTTTGCATGGCAAAGGAACAAGATGCAGACTAAATAATGGGAGTTGTATTTCCTCTGCCTTCAATTTAGAGGCCCTGTCTTTATTTTATAAAGTGAAATCAATACCATATAGTCAAAATGAGAGCAAATGAAACTAACAGGAGCCAGGATAAACACAAACAAAAGGAACAGGTTTTTTTATTGGTGGTGTTTTTTGGAGAGGGTTGTTTGGTTTGGAGTTTTGGTTTTGTTGGGGTTTTGTTTGTGGGTTTTGTTGTTTTGTGGTTTGTTTTTTGGTTGGTTGGGTTTTTTTCCCCCTGAAGTGACAGGCAGTTGATCTGTGAAACTCCTTGTCAGAGGACTTGGTTGATTCAGGAAGTTTGGTTAAAAGTTACTAACCAGACAGCATCTGATTTAGCAGCCTCCCTGAATCAAAGTACTAAAGAGCATTAGAAGGAAAAGAATACAAGGAAATACCTATCTTCCTGCCCCACTGACTGGGCACCTGCATATGGCCACTGCAAATAGGACACTGAGCTATATGGACTCCTGATCCATATCACTAAGGCCATTTTTATGTTTTGTTCTAAATACTCCAGGCACTTTCCATTTTATTATGCCAGTACATCTATAGTCAATTATAGTGCCCTTTACATGGAAAATCCACATAGCAAAATGAAGAAATGGAATCCTACATCTGCAGGGAGCAATTTATTCCTTATGGCTCATGGTTACAAACTGATGGTCTGGGCTGTATTGTTTCTTGAAACAGAATCTAACAACTAATGAGAAAGAACAGAGAAAGAGAGAAGCTGTTAGGTGCCTCTAGGATGCTAGGTGGCTGTTCCAAACTCAGCCAACTTCTATTTGGGTTAAATTGCTCTTCTTTAAATCTGAATATATATATAAATATATATACAAATCTGAATTAAAAGGAGTCACAGTGAAAGGCTTGGTAAGTTAGCACCTAACGTTAATCTCTCCACTATGGACAATCTACCTTGCAAACAAGTGGTTGTTACAGAGAAGGATGTACATTTCTTTGTTGCATTCTCAACCCTGTAACAATGCACAGGGCGCTGGTGCTGAACTCTGCTTGCTCAGGCGAGACAGCCCCAGCAGCTCCGTACCTGCAGCTGCAGCAGAGGACGTGCCCGTCGCTCTGGAGCTGTTTTGCCAGTTCAAGCTGATGGTTGTTCATCAGCTTGTCATTTATTACTACTATTAGTGGTTTTCCTTGCTCCAGAGTCTCCAGACAGCTACCTGCACCTACAGGAGAAACAGAAAACACAGTGAGTTTTTGTCCTGACAGATGAAGCATCACACTTCTTGCTTTTGGAGCAGGGGAGGCTCCTGAGGGTGAACATCGCACCACGCAGCTCCAGCCCCGAGCCGCACAGAAACCCATTTCACCCAGCCCACGTCCCCCCTGCCCCCAGCACAGCTCGGCCAAGGCACCGGGCTCTACCTGCGTGGCTGATGACCAGGTCCGCTCCCCTCAGGTCCTGGGCCAGCGAGTCCTTGAAGCGGAACACCTCCACCGCCACCTCCGGGCCGCTGCGCAGCGCCGGCTGCACCGCGCAGCGCCCCACCTGCAGCACCAGCTTCTCACAGCCGCGGCCCCGCAGCGCCTGCGGCAGAGGGGGTGAATGGGGGCGCCTGGCCCCGCTCCCCGTTACCCTGCCGCCCCCCTCTTCGCGCCACAGCCCGTCCCTCCTCCTCCTCCTCCTCCGCTTCCCGCCAGTCACCGCAGCCCCGCGGCACAGAGCCCCCCCGCAGGAAGCGCGCGCAGCGCGCAGGCGCGGGGCCGTGAGGGGGAGCTCAGCACAGCCGCCCGCCCAGGCGGGCTCCCCGCCGCCTCACCTTTAGGGCCGCCGGGGAGCACACGGTGGCGATCAGATCGTCGAAGCTGGTGGTGCCTACGGTGACGAAAACGGACTTCATGGCCGGCGGCCGCTCGCCCATAGCTGACCTGCGCGCAGGGAGCCACCAGAGGGCGCCGCGCACCGCCCGCTCGCCTCAGCCCGCCCCAAGATGGCTGCCGGCCTGAGGGGCGGCGCGCGGGAACACGCCCCTTCCCCGCTCGGCCTCCGGGAGCTCCGTTAGGTACTGTCACCGCTCGGACCCGTTAGAGGATGAGAGGTTAATGCTTCACATAACTGCTGCCTGGAGCAGTGCTGCTGCAGTCCTGTAATGGCAGCCCAAGAGTGATGGGCCGACACATCCCCCTGAGCACTGGGCCTCAGTGGGGGACACACGTCCCTTCTGGTCAGTGTCACCTGGGGACATGTCATAGCATTCCAGAGCAGATGCAGGGCTTACAAACCTACCTTCACATGACTGAAGGCAGAAGATGGCATACAGTTCTAGCAGTAGGTGAGCTTAGGTGATTTTGCTGTGGTCTTTGCACTGTTCCACAGGGATTGGTGAAGCTGGGAGACAGAAGGAAACTTCCCAGAAGGAAACCCAGACAGCAGTTCAGAAGCAGAACTAGCAGTAAGGACACCTACAACTTGCCTCTATCATCCCAGCAAAAGAAAGACATGGACCTGCTCAAGTGAGTCCAGAGGAGGCCACAAAGATGATCAGGGGGCTGGAACACCTCCTCTATGAGGACAGGCTGAGAGAGTTGGGGTTGTTTAGCCCAGAGAAGAAAAGGTTCCAGGGAGACTTTATAGCAGCCTTCTAGCACTTACAAGGGACCTACAGGAAAGATGGGGAGGGACTCTATCAGGGAATGTAGCAATAGGATGAGGGGTATTGGTTTGATACTGAAAGCAGGTAAATTTAGACTAGATACTAGGAAGAAATGCTGCGCTGCGAGGGTGGTGAGACACTGACCCAGGTTGCCCAGAGTTGTGGATGCCCCCTCCCTGGAAGTGTTCAAAGCCAGGCTGGATTGAGCTTTGAAAAATTTCATCTAGTGGACAGTGTCCCTGCTGGGGGTGAGGGAAGACTGGAACTAGGTATTTTTAAAGGTCCCTTCAACCCAAACTATTCTATGATTCTACTTAAAGCCAAAACTTAAATGAAGTCCCCATCAGAGGGTGTGTGTGGAAGCCCCAGCTGAGGCTGGGCAGGGCAATTAAGACCTATTAGTACAGTCAAGGCTCTGACAGCTGATAGTCTTTGGGATGAAAGGAAGTTGTGTCAGAGATGAGGGTGAGCACATGTATAATCTTTCTGAGAAAAGGTAAGGACACAAAAATTGTGTGGGTTTTTTTAATGAGGAGAATAGAATTTACGTATATTAGAGTGCTTTCCTATTTATATAATGATTTTATATTAGGTTAATTACAGTAGTTTAGGAAATTACAGTTCATTTGTAACTAAGCACTATAATTCACCACATGCATGCTCTTACTACGCCAAAATTGAAAATAAACTCGCCCTTATGATGAGGTAAGTAGACACATTCATTCTGCAGTTAGAAGTGGTTGCCATTGTAGCTCAGCTGTGACCTTGCTTTCAGCCATCCACTCATAACTTAAAGTTCCTATTAAGTAAGATACTCTCAAGAAAGTACTCCATGCATGAACAGCAACTTGTTCGTAGTCTTACTGTTTACTCCCTCAAATTTCAGCAAAGTGTGTATTTAGAGAAATAAGGACATTTTGAATAATACTTGTCTTCCTCACCCTCAAGTGAGAGAGAAACTGGAGTACAGTCTGTATAGCACTGTGTTTTGCCAATCACTAGGCCTAGTACAAAGGACACGGCCAGTAGTAGAACAAACCAGTAACCTGATTCTTTGTATACAAAATGGCCAGTACATGGGTGATCGCTGGGGGTACAAACAAGTCAATCAGGTTACACATAATGGACATCGACCCCAGGAACAACACAGCACAACCAACAACCAGTGGAATAAACAAAGCAATAAAGCCTCCCATAGAAGAGATGGGAGACAACCAAGCCAAGAGGCTGGTAACACAAGACAGAGGCAGCCACATACTGTTCCCATGAAGCCCATGTTTGTAAGTGCCAAACCTGACCAGGGCCCAGTTGCAGGGAGAGTCAGAAGGTCCTTCCCCCAACAGGGAAACTCCGTAAAGCACACCCACCTCACAGATAGACAACTCCACCCTTCCTGCAAGTGGTCCTAGCTTTTATCCCCAGAGCAGGACACCTGGCACTCATTTACCCAATGCAGGGCACCTGGGGCTTGTTTACCCAAGGGCTTTCTCTACAAGGTCAGCCATACCATGGAGGAAAGCCAAAAGGCAAACTCATCCCCTCCTTTTAAAGGACCATGGGAACCACCCATATGTCAGCCTTAATTCAGGGCTTGGGGTTCAGACCCCAGCACTTCACACTGTGCATTAAATTCCTATATCTTGATTTGCTCTGACTATTAATGTTTGCATACAGGAAAATCACGGAATCACAGAATGGCAGGGGTTGGAAGGGACCTCCAAAGATCATCCAGTCCAACCCCCCTGCTAGAGCAGGATCCTAGAGTAGATCCCACAGGAACACATTCAGATGGGTTTCAAATGTCTCCAGAGACAGAGACTCCACAACCTCTCTGGGCAGCCTGTGCCAGTGCTCAGTCACCCTCACAGTAAAGAGGTGTTTTCTTGTTAAATCTGAATCTCCTGTGTTCCAGTTTGTGCCTGTTGCCCCTTGTCCTGTCACTGGACACCACTGAGAAGAGTCTGGCCCCGTCTTCTGACACCTGCCCTTGAGATACTTATAAACATTGATGAGATCCCCCCTCTGCCTCCTCTTATCCAAGCTAAACAGACCCAGCTCCCTCAGACTCTCCTCATATGGGAGATGCTCGAACCCCTTCATCATCTTAGTGGCCCTGTGCTGGACTCTTTTCAATAGATCCTTGTCTCTCTTGAATTGTGGAGCCCAGAACTAGACACAGTACTCCAGATGAGGCCTCACCAGGGCAGAGTAATGATTCCTTCATATTACTGTGATTCAGGGATGCTTGGTCTGGGAAAATAACAGAGGAACACTTGTAAGACAAATTTAAATAGTATACTACGAAATATTGTATCACACCATTTCTATATCCTTTGAATTGTCTCTTTGTGGGCTTGCTATTTGGCAGTGGGGATTGTCAGATAGCCTACAGGTACACAAAGGCTCAGAGTGACTGACAGGGAAGGGGATGTTAGATCACCTCTTCCTCAGGGCTAGCTAGCAGGAAGCAGTCGCTGAAACAGCACAGAGGAACTATGTCTGCTGAGTAAATATTTCACATTTGAAGTGGAAGGGGAGGCTGTGGCTTAGCTAGAATGAGTGTTGTTGTATCAGTCCACGATCTGACAAGCCTCATGGATTTTTCTGAATTTTGCAATATTTAGTGGCATGCCTTGAAGCCCCAGGTTCTGGAATTATGTTATCGTGATTTTTAAGGCCTTATGCTTCTGAAGAGGTGACCGTGAAAACAACTCACTGAACCCTAAGACCCTGAAGACTAACACATAAATAATATTTATTATAACTATGTATCTTTTTATTACTTCTATTTTGCTTTGTATTTTTGCTTTGTATTATGTCATGATTCTTTGAGACCTGACTTCTGGAAGCTCAGAACTTACTCATTTATGAAAGCCACATGCTGCTGGTCTTCGCCCTGCCCACAAAGCAGGAGGTCACCCCTACGCTGGGATATAGCAAATACTGTGTTTCAGTCATTGCAAGGAGTGTGGCTCAACTGAGTTCTGCCAGTTGTTGAACTGGATCTTTACTGGTGCTTGATGCCTCTGCTAGATTTGTGTCAAGGGAAAAACGCTTGCATTAAAGAACCAGAAAATGGGCTTCATATCAAATAAAATTTCTCAAAAGCTGGCACTTTCCAGTAAGTGTTGGGGATATTTGGGAGATTGTAAAGGAAATAATTTGAAGAATGGTTGTAAAACAGGCTGATATGCAGATGTAGGAGGGAGCCTGAGGTCTGTTGCAAGGAGTGTTATCCTGGCTGTGATGTCTCCTGGCAACTGGTCCCTTCAACTCCCAGGGAACCTCTGCCTGTGACAGCCTGGCACCACTTCTTGCTTTCTGTGGAAAACACACGCCACTATTCCTGCCTTCTAGCCACTAGCAAACACCTCCACAGCAATCCACGGTGTGAATGCCCTGCCATTTCATATTCCTGCATAATCCCTCTGACAACTAAATCTATTAAAAATTCATTTTCATCCAGGCAAATCAGGCTCCCTGAAATCAATGAGCTTTGTTCTCTGAAGGCAGCTTGTGCTGGTGCACATGTAATCAAATCCTGAGGTGCCTTGCATGCATTTTTACAAGCACTGAGGCTGACTTCATGTTTCAATTATTCTTTTTGATGTGCATTTTTGAAGGAAATTAGAATATTATGCTCAAGTAAACCGACAGTTTTAGATCTTTAGGAAACAGCTCCAAGTGAGCAGAGTTCCTCCCTATTCCCAGCCAGTCCCAACTATTCAAGTCCACACAAATATCTCTCTTTGCCATGCAGCATAAAAATAGATAAGGAGGTGACCTATAATCTATGATCACCTCTATGATCCCAGTCTAAGTTTCACCTCTATCCGTTTGCCTATTGTTTTACAAGAGTTGGGTCTTGGCAGCAGTGGTTTATGTAGGCATTTTGAATTGCTCTTCAGAAGTCTTCAGGGACACCTAAGTCAGTCCACTGGTTAAGTAAATGGATTTTGGAAGTATGTAGACTAGCTGAATATACCCTACAGTTAATGAAAAGCTACTCTAATTCTGCCTGAAAAGAGCACAGAAGAGCAGGAGTGCTGGGCAAACAGGATCAGTGGTGTTCTGGTAGAGGTCTGCCCGCATATGCTGCATCGGGGGATCAAAAGGCGTCAAGCGTGCAGCTTCCTTTTTGCTCTGTCTCTTCAGCATAGTATTAGCATCTTTGCATTTACAATACCTGTTTTTTCTTCTCAAGCTGGCTCTCAAACCCGAGGTGTGATAGTGAAAGCATATGAGATTCACTTCCCAGCTGATCACCAGAGACAGCCAACATGGATCTGCACAGAGCCTGAAGGATCGAATGAGATTTCATGTTCCAAGCCTGCCTGTTTCCAGCAAGTCTTGTTCAGAGGAGCTGTACTCTCTGCATCATTCCCAAGCCTTTGCTTGGGTGCTAATAGCAGTGATAGAGTGTGATTCATTTATCTCTCCTTTTTGTTTGTACTAATAAGATGATAGTCAGCCTGTTATTTACAGGCGGTCTCGTTTCCATTAGATGTTAGGGATCAAAGTAGCCACTAGATACTTGCTAAAACCACTGAGCTCAACTTAGAGATTCTTTTCCAGCTCTGTCTGGGCTACCATTTTTTTTTGTTTGCATGTTTATATAGCAGTGCATCATACTGAGAAGAATCAGTAACAGAAGCATCTTTGTTCGCACACATTTCCTGTTTATGGCCTTCTTTTTACCACCAGAAATGCTAGAAATATTTTATGCAGAGACAAACCTGTGGCTTTTATTTTTTAATTTCCTAAGGATGTATGCAGAGAGATGCATAAGAGAGATATATATAGTCATATTTACAACAGGAAAACTGTTTTGAGTGTGTGTGCCTGTGCAGTTTACAAATAAATACTCTTATTTAGGCATTAACATATAATGGTGAATCTTCTCTCAGGATTTCTCGTATCATAATTCCAGGATAACATTCAGCTGTTTAAAATAAATAATCTTGCTAGAACTCGCTCAGAAATATTGGACCAGATTCATCCCAGGTGTAATTTAACTGACTTAGATCTAAAAACAGAGCTCAGTGTTACGTTTGGGAGTCATTACTGTTGCATGCACTAATGTCAAAACAAGACTGTTTTACATTATCTTGTCCTTAGAGAAAACTTTGCTGAACTCACGATAGTCCTGTTTGCTTCACTCTGTAGCATACTTATGCATGGCCACCTGTACTTCCATCCACAGCAGCACTGCCTTTCCCTTTCCCTGATGAAACTAAGACACGTTCAGATACTAAGTGTGACTGTTGGCCAGCAGAAATTGGACTGAGGACACTAGCAGGCTGCCGGGCAACCACTGTATAGAACAGCATCAGGTTACTATGAGACAGTGTTGAACTTGACCCAGTGCCTTTGCCATGAAGCAAATAATGTTCCTTTTCTGTCCCTTATCAAAGGAATGCAATTGCCTGGCAGCACCCACAGTTGATACGATAATGCCTCTGGCATAAGTAGTAAAATAAGTTAATTTTTCTGAATGTAATGAGCTTTGATATTGAAGAAATGATTCATGTCTAAGATCAAAAGGAAGTGTCTAAAGAAGCAGACAGTGTCCCATTTCCCTCCAGGGCCTTAGATTTCTGTCGTGACAGGCAGAATCCTTCTCTTTTGTTGCTCTGAACCTGGAATTTTATTTCATTTTGTGAGGCAGTGACTTGGTGAGGATTCAAGTGAAATCTTCATTGATTCTGAGACTGGTATTACACAAGGTACTGCTGGGATATATTGCAGGTCCCTTACTGTTTTCTGTTTATGAACAACCTACCCCAAGGTGCTAATTAGCTAAAAGAATTGCATATACACAGAGTACTGTTTTGTTCCTCTATAAAAATACATTGGTGGTTGAGGTGAATTTAACTGCTTGGCTTAATTGAGAGCATCCTGTATTTCTGAAATCAGCAAGGTAATAGAAAAAATTTATGAGACTGCTATTTTTCATCTAAAAACTAATTACAAATACTTGGTTAATTCTTGATAACACTCATCCTCATTAATGATTTGTTAGATGCAATAAACACATTTAAATATTTTTTTTTCATTTTCCACAAAGTCTGGCCACATATTGCTTGTACTCACTAAGATCTCTCTTTGGTGGTTGGTACCTTTGTTCTGTTATTGTAATCAGCTATTTTCTTGGCCTATGTACTGTGTAGGCTGGAAGAAATTCTTTTGTGCATCTTACTTTGACATACAGATAAGATTTGAGCCATGCCAAGTGTTTCTTTTCTGACTTGAGTTCAAGGATGCCTGAACAAGGACCATGAAGCAAAGCGTGGCTGGCTGTAATCTGTTGCTTCTGAGACAAGGCAATGCAGATGCCACTGATCTTAAATTTTCTTTGGGGCATTTTGTTTTCCTCAGAGGCAGAAGGTTCACATCAGACTTCTTAGGTGGATAAAGTCTTGAGGATACTTGTGGGTACTAAATAATAACAATATATCAGTTTTAATTTGAACACTGTGCTTCAGAAGTGGCTGCAATAGGAGGAATCAACATGATCTCCATGGATTTGTGTAACAAAAATGAACACCAATTACAGTGCACTTTTTCCACTGGGACTTAGCCCATCATTTTGTCTAATTATGGTATGAATCCCACAATGGAGAAAACCCTTCTTCTGGAAAGAACTAATTCCCTCTAGAAATGCTAAAAATCTTAAAGAACTCTAATTATAATACATTTCTCAATAGATAAAGAGAGCCAGAGAGAGCCTGTGCCAGCCACTTACCACAGAAACCCGCCCCCCCCAACCCCAAAACAAAACAGAAAAAGATGAAGGACTGCCCTGGGAGACAAAGAGAGAATGTGAAGTAGTTTATACAAACTCCTCATGCTTCATCTAGGCTCGTACTGAATATAATGACTGATCTATGCCTAAAAGCTTTACTGTTAGTTGAGAGCTGATAGATTTATTGACATATACTAAAGGAATAATGTTGGACTAGAGAGACTTGGGAAGAAAATGGCTGAAAACAAGTTCTACTATACTCCAGATAAGTTCTGAGACACCTCAAACTAGCGTGGGTACCCAGACTACTCAGGCATGTAGTTAGCTAGGTGTATTGTAGTTTCTCTCACCAGGAATGTCATATCATGAACCTGGTTGCCTGTGATCAAAAAGGGAAAAACCTGTTTTCCTCACTCTCAGTTCTGTCCTTCAGACCAAGTTCCCACATTGATTTGATTGGATTTCTGCAAACCTGAGCTAGATAGATATGTAGTTCGTTAAGCTGCAGATCTGTACTGAGAGTTGTTCAAAAGACTGCTGAATGGCAAAAAAGTCAGCAGAGAGAAGAGCTGCAAGGCTTCTTCAACACAAGAGAGGATGGCTGTAGATGAGAATGACAAAGAATAGGATAGGGTTGCTTGGAGATGAGATAACCACACATATGCATATCACTAGGCTTTAGTTTATTTTGTCTGATGTTCTATTATGAATTTTAAACCTGCAGTATTAAATAAAGAGCCAGTGTTTAACATTGAAATTGCCTAAAACATGCCTTCCCCAGCTGTCTGGTGGAATTGAGTCCAAACTCTTATTTTCATTCAATGAAATGATCTCACATACTTTATAACACAGAATGAAAGATCTTTCAGACTTACTTACAGGAAAGAATAAACAGCCTTCCCAAGAGGAGGACTGCATGTTGTACTTATTTACAGATTGGCCTTCTAAAAAAAAAACCAAAACCAAATGATGATTACTGCTGAAAGATGATACCTTGGGAAGTGAAAACCCAGTATAGCTGGATCTAATCACCATCTGATTTCTTTGAGAAGGTACTGGTTCTGAGTGGGAGGATGCCAAAGCCTGTCATACACTCAAATCCAGCTCACAGGGTTGTGTTGTCCTGTAAAAAGTGCTTCAGTTCAGCATCTGCTTGCCCACACAGTTCAGTGGGTAGCCCAGGCCCAGTTTGCTTCTGAATCTCCCCTGCATTTTAAAGAAGGGCTTCTCTGTGTAATGTCTGCTCACATGTGGGGTACACAGAAGTATCCCAGATAGGTGCTACTTGATCCTTCAGTATTGCTGGCAGTTATGTGTTTTTTCATAAAACTACATGAGTAAACATCAGCCAGTAGCTATTGGGGGTGTGTTTCAGGACTTGAACGAGCTTCAGGACAAGAGCCCAGATTAAATAAGATTAATTTTTTGCATGCAGAGAAGAACAGATTTCAAGTAGCAAAAAATGTTGCTGAGCTCTCATTTGTGTTGCAGGTGCCTGTTGCATCTTAATCGACTGCTATTAAATGGGACTGTAAGAGTAGGACTATGACCATGAAAACAGAATTAATGCAGAGAGAGTCAGTTTAGGAAGTTTATGGCTATTAGCTTGATCAAATTATACTTTGAAAATGGGCTAATAAATCTAGAGGAGAAGGAAGGGAGAGGCAGGTCTTTGAATTATTCATCATTTGTTTCCCAGTTGACAAGTTTACATAGACATGACATTCAGGTGGGAGTATAGGGAGTGGGTTTTCATTAATTGCATATGAATTGAACAGACCTTTCTCTCGTGTATCCATTTTGGCTTTCACAATTTTGCATTGCCTCCAGCTGAACAACTTCTTTTTGCCTTCAGCTGAAGAAATCCTAGAGTACCTCTGAAAAAATCAATCAATTAAAATTCAAATTCAGTTTAGGATTATTTTTTATATATAACATGAAGTGTCGTAAATGATGCTTTAGATACTAGATGACTTGTAGCATTTACTGTCAGTAAAGGGTAGATGGCAGGAGGAGTTGGCTGCATCTTTCCTGGTCTGCTAACCTGCTTTAAAGCTATAGCTGTCTGTCTGCACTAGGATGTTACCTCATAAGTGGTTACCACATCAGTGACTGCAGGGTAAGGTCGTATTTCTTTTCCTAGTGAAGACAAGGCATACAAGTAAGTTTTCATTAATGCTGACAGTTAAATGGATGTGTGACCTCACTTAATATTTAGGTTTCAAACATTTTTTATTTCTTTTTCAAGTAAAATCAAAAAAGATCCTTCAGGGAGCTCAAGGCTGATCCTCTGCTGAGTTACACTGTTTGCAAAATTATGTTCTTCTCTGCAGCCCTGTGAGGATATGAAAATACACATTTATGTTTATATATTCTGACACAGAGAATGAACATATTCTACATACCAACCCTTTCTGCTCAATACTTAAGGGTTTGTTAATGCAGAAAATTCATGAATGTGTATGGAAATCATGTGGATGAGATTACCTAAGCATAAATCCTCTAGATTATATATGGTTTGGGGAGCTACACCATACTGACACATCCTAGACTAAACACTCTGGGAGATTTGGGAATGGTGGTGGTTTTCTGGTGACTGTAGGCTTACTCTTGCCTCACAGTCCCACCCATGAGGAATGGGAATGCAGTCATTTTGCTGCTCCTTCAGAACAACAGGCGGCTGCCTTCCCCCGCAGGTGGGGAATGGAGGAGGTGAGGAATTCACTAAATAGTCATATTTGTTTCTAGTGTCTAAGATAGAAGTAAAGATGGGAGTAAACTGTTCTGGTTCAAGTAGTACCTACAGAGACTGGTAGGGAGGATCTTCTTACATAGACGCCCCCTGAGGCCAACAATTAATTTGAAATAAATGGCACCACTTGAGCCTATTTCTGCATATGAGCTGGTCTGTCAGATCCACACCTGGGAATAGTACAGAGCAGTCAATGACTCATCACTGATAGCAATATGTCTCTTTATTTTTGTAAAAAACCCCAATTTTCTGTAGCAGATGGACAAGTGGGAAGGAAACAAACTGCTGGAGGGGAAGGGTATGGATGTGACACCTGCAGTTCTCCAAGATCCAGCAAATCCATGCAAAAGTTTCAGTTACCATTCCTTATAGCCAGAGAATGCCAAAGTCCACTAAAGCCACTCTACAAACACAGGTCAATGCATCCCAACCATCTCTTTTCTCAGAGACATCAGGTCTTGGACATTGCAAATGAGAATGAAAAGGGGGAGAAGGCGTTCTTCTATTTCTCAGTGGTAAAGGCTTTAAAATTTGCTGGCATTGTACAGACAAATGAGGCACTGTAAGTGCCTCTGGGACTGTAGATGTATCAAGCGGGACAGATACTTTGTGTGAAATGAAGCTTTAGAAAGGAAAGCTTGTCATTTTTGTGTTAGAAGATAGGGCTGCCTTCCCTAGCAGTATTGTACAGAAAAACACAGTCTGACCAAAGATACAGTGTAATATAATGTAATGATATATAAAGGGATTGCTCTTTTATTTACAGTATATTTACTGAATAAGTTTTAAAGGTCTATGAGACTTCTGAATTAACATTCTTTAGTATGAAGGAAAGAAACGCAGTCTTGACACTTACCTCTGGGGGGCTTTTCAACTGAGGTCAGAGCAATCAGAATTTAGATCCCAACTCAGATTCTGATACTGTCATTTTCCATTAGTAAGTCTGATATTTTATGTCAATATTTGAATCTGTCCCACAGCTTCTTGGAAATATGGCTTTTTCACAGACAGCTGTGCCGGAAGACTAATGTGGTTTAGTTGCTAATTTAGTATGTTAGAACATTTATGGTATAAGTTGTAGCTTTCAAATGGCACATCAAGAAAATTGAGAGGCTGTACAGGGCAAGCCAGATGTTGAGCCTGGGCTTGTCTGCCTTCTGATGGCTCAATGAATGACCAAGCCAACTTGATCTGCATAGATTTTTGTTATATTTAAATGTCATTGACTAACTCAGTAGCCGTCTGTCTTAGTTGGATTAATGTCCAAATCATCACACAGAATCTGGGCTCTTGTGCAGCACTGAGAGTAGCACTCATTGAGGAGCCAATCTTTAGATGGGGTGTGAAGCCACCATCTTGCCTGGTGATATCTGAGTGTTGTCCCCATGGCAGAAAGCTTGAGGACAACCTGCCTCCTGCTGTCTTTTCCAGGTGAACCCAGCCAAGCGTGGCATGGGGAGATATTGCTGAGAGTGTATTGTTTGCTGTATTCCCTTACACAGTCACTGTGCTATTTCACAGATTAAACCTGCTTATGTGGGGGCTAATGGAGTATAAAAGTTGCTATTCAATATAAGGAAGCAATTTTCAAATTGTTTAGTACTAAATACATCAGTGAGGAAAACACAGTCCTGCCTGTGGACCAGCTGTATCCAGTATGGATGTTATTTTTCATTCTGATATATACCCCCCACACCATTCAGCTGTAAAAGCCATATTCCTTGTCCAAACAGCTCACCCATAGGGAGACCTTTAAAGGTAAATAGAGAACCTGTTGTACACAAAGCATTTAAGAAACAGTTTCTTGTTACTATCACAAGTCCATGGAGTCAGTGTTTCTCTAATTTTAGCACTGTTTTTGTATGGGGAGTTTACACTTTCTAAGCCCTTGGAGAGAGGAGAATTGGCAAATAAGTGTATATAAATGTGGAAAACACATGGGGATTTTATCACTAAGCTAGAATTAGACTGTAGAAAAGAAGATAAGCTGGGTAAAATTCATGCCCTTTAGAGATGTAGCTGAAACAATCTCGCTCGAGGTTTTTCTGGAAGAGACAGTGGCTCTCCCAGAAGTGATATGCCATACTTGATTCTATCTTTCCCATCCGCAGCCTCAAAGTCTATCTCTGTACATCACTCACAGGTGAGAGGATTGGGTCATATTGTTGCTTCATAAATGTAGGTAAACTTTTTTTTTTCTCGCCCTTCCGAATGGTCCACCAGGATATTTGAATCCAGTCCTATCTTTTAGTGCTCAGGGAGTTTACTTTCCATCTGCACGTTCCCTATTAGTCCATGTCCAAAGCTGTTCACACTGTTCATTATTGCAGTGCCGGGCCCTGGCATTTCTTCAGCTTTCTTTGGAGGAAAACAAATGGAAAAGCTTTGGAAGAACTGGTCTGTCTTTTGAGAAAGAAACCCAACATGGATATGAGAGGAAATGTTATTATGAAGTTGAGTCTGTTAGGAGAACAATGTCCATTTGACTCGCAAACTTTACACTGCATTTTAATTACAGAGTGATACTGGGAAGGCTGAAACACATGAACATGTTTGTATTCAGCTCAGGTAATGTAATGGAGAACAAAGGAAGAGAGGGAGAGTGTCTTTTAACATTTCTTCTCTCCTGCTGCTCATTTCCTGCTAATGCTTGCTTGTTATTTGAAACCTTTGTTAAATCTTATTTTTATTTTCTTTCCTCTTTAAAAAGTTCTGTCTCTTTCTGATATCTGGAATGCAGCTATTCGCTCTATGGTTTTTAATGTCAGAAACCAGTAGTTCCAGCAGGTGATGCAACATTTGTTTACTTCTGAAACTCCATTGTGTAAATCTGCCATTCAAGCAGAAAAAAAAACCCAGTTTCATGTTTTCCTTCTTGAATGGGAGAAATGCCTGAGAATTTCCAAACCACTGATAATTTCTGTATGTGCCCTGTGGGCTCTTTGTGCTTATGCCACTTAACTTTGTTGATTCAACTCTTTGCACAAGCAAGGAATTTAAGGACAGAGAGTAGGTCAGCAAATACAGACTTCAGAACACATTCTGGTATGTGTCTCTTTCGGTTTTGGCTGTCATTATTGTGGCTTTTAGCATTTTCTGCAAGGGCTTTTAGAGGGATATGAGTCTTTCCTGACAGCAGTAGGTTTTTGTAATGTAAATTTTATTGAGGGTTTTGCACACATGTTGCCTGTAATGTCAACAGCCAGTGGGTTCCAGCCAGTCAGTCTGAGTTGCCTGACACTCTCCAGATGTTCTGTGCTGCTGTTGATGATTGTGCAATAAGTTGTAGGGCTCAATAGGCAGGCAGAGATTCTTTCCACCACCATTTTGCAGAGCAAAACATGTTTCACAAGCACAGAGCCCTCTTTGCTTTGGGGTCTCTAAGTGGTAGGAATCCTGCTGTGCATTTCCACATCTGTGAACTGTTGGATGTTCTCAGTGGTCTCTGGAGATGTGGTGATTGGGGAAATAACATGCTTCAGGCGCAGGAGCATGGAGAAAAGCAATATGAGAAGGATAGCCAGAAGTGTTAGGAACAATCCCACGTACACATAGAGACTGGAATATTTATCTGCTGTTGTGTCTACTTCTGTAGCCAGAGTTGGAAAGTGGAGGCGGCCAGTCAGGTTTCCACGGAATTTGAAATAAATCTCAGTCATTGCTTGCTGTCAGCTTTGGTCCATTTTCCCTATTTACCTTCAGATGTCCTGTCTTCCCTTACCAGGCTCACAGAGAAGGTCAAGAGAGGAGACTTAGGACAAATTGCACAATGGCTTCAGCAATAAATGCCCCATCCTCTTGGTCTCAAGACTGTTGGTTCACACAGTTAAGCAGACTGCAGGAGACGAGCCTTTGCAAATCATTTGGCAAGTTGCTATTACAGTGACAGCAAGCATTAGACTTGTGTTTCACACTGCCATCTGGCTTTTATTTTGTCCTGAAAATGCTTTGTCCGTTCTTTTGGTAGGTCACCTCCTTTGGTAGGTGAAAAGCTTTGGTCCTCCTCTCAAACTGAGCTGCAAAGGTTTGCACAGCTTTTGTCTTTGCAGGTGTTGTTTTCCAAACTGAGTCAGCTTTCTGCTAGCTTCTCCCACAGCAGGTGGTTTATCCTTGTATGAGCTGGGCAAGGTTGCTTTTGACTGCTGGGAGATCTCTCCTAATCCAGGGCTATTGATTAGCTTAAAGAGTATGGAGTTTTGAGTTTTTCATTAGGAACAGTCAAAAAGTCAGTTTTCTAAAAGTAAAAAAATGAGAGAGAGAGAAATGAAATAGCCTATATGTGGTATCTTTAGAACAAATAATAGATAAGAAAACCCTTGTCATGCTCCTGTGAGACACCTTGAGATCAGGAGAAGCACCAAGTATTTAAATTTAGAGAAAGACCATGCAAATCTAATTGTTAAGGTCACCTCTGGTAACACTCACTACTTACTTATGGGTAAGAGAAGGCCCCACAGTCTATGGAATTAGATGTCACAAAGGAAGGGAAGATAGTAACCCAGTCAGAGTCTTGCACCATGTGTCTCTTATTTATTGTCCCACTGGATATGACATTTCACTCACCTCTAGAAATGGGGGGAAACTAAATGTTTTAGCATTTTCAATTCTTCCAGCTGAAAACAGAAAACATAAATGCCAAAATTTCCCTGTAAATGGTGCATCCAAAAGCATTATTTTCTGTGTTAAGACCAGAATTTTGTTTTTAGCTGAAGCAAAAATGATAGCACTGAAAGAACCCGATGCAATCATTTATAATGTTCACTACATATACACCTACATGAGATGTAAATAGAGAAATAATATGGTAATATACTGTGGTAGTCAGATTAAAATGAAACATTAGGTCAAAATGATAAAAGCTCTGATGCTTTTAGATAAAGATTCCACCTAAAAGACATATTGCTGCAAGACATTTTGACTTTCATGTGCCTTCAGTTTGTAATGGAGAAACATCTGATGTGCTGAGTTTTTGGAGAAGGAATGCTGGGGATTGTCTACAGTTTACCTCCCAGCTCCTGCAACACCTTATGCAGTATCAAAGCATTTGAGATAACAACAATCCAGTTGAGGTAATATTAAGCCAGATCCTGCTTAGTCATAGGCTGGCTAAGCTGGGCCAAATTCCTGACTGAAAAAATTGCCTGGGGATTTGACTTCTGCAGTCCCTGCGTGGGCAGTGGATTCTGTGCTGTGCTTCGTGTAGGAGGGTGTGGGTAAGCATGGAAGAAAAGGTGCTCAGTATTTTTCCAGGGGCTCACCCAACCCCTTTGGAGCCGGTTATTCTGGCAGCAGGTTTGGTGCTAATGCAGAAGCCTGGGACATGAAAGTGAAGGTTGTGTTGCAGCCAGGCACTTTTGCTCTCAATTATAGGGCAATAACTGTGATTTTCACACTTTGAACCTATAAATGGAAATTCTTCCCATGTGAAGAATATTCTTATGTTACACAGGAGGTGGGAAATAGAGGGTGTGAAGGTTACTGGCCATATTAAACCTCTGTTCTTACAATATGATTTCTCTGTTGATAATGAAATACAATCGGTCTCGAATCTGACACTTGTGTGAGTTAAAGTCCAGAGCAATGTCTTTGCCTATCTCATCTGCTATCTTGCTGAGAGCAAAAGCCAGAGCTAGTTTCTCTCCTTAAGGAGCAGAGAGCCTAATGGCTTTATATACTTCATAAAATTAGACTGTGGAATGCTAAGGACATTAGCCTGAAGTTCAATAATTAACTACAAACCAAGATATTGAATTAACAAAGCTCAGCTGGCCATTTATTGATAAAAGGAACAGATTAATCGTAAAAAATATAAGCAATGGGGAGTTGGCACAGCTTGTTGGGGTTTTTTTATGTCTCAACTATATAATTGTCAGGAGCAATCAACTATTCAGACTACTGAAAGCTGTGAAATTAACTACATCTTTTTTTCCCAGAAATGAGCCAGAAATAATTCAGCAGCTCCAGGCAACCCCAATGATTTTTGCTTTTCAATCTACCAATTATCTCATTGAGCACATCTTTATGGATATTAGTAGATTTAGCTTTGCACACTCTCCTTTAAGGAATAGAAGCTTGAAGACTGTAGAGACCAACGTGATGTAAAAATAAGCAGTACACAAAGATTCTGAAAAAACTGCGTATAAAGCAGGTTGGGACTACAACTTTGTATGACTCAGATCACAGGAGGCAAAACCTCACTGGTTACCCTGCGAAACTCTCAAGTTCATGGGCAGAGACAGTAAGTCAGAAGTTTGTTACAGAGCAGAGCAGCATAAGTAGAGCCCACATTCCCTGTGATCTAAATTGCTGATCAAGGCTTAGTCATTCTTCTCTGGTGGGACAATACTCCCACGTCTGAGAGGTGCCAAACACCTTTAGTGTTCACTGATGCTCAGTGGGTGTGGATTGATTCCAAGCAAACACTTCTTTTTTTTTTTTTTTTTAATCAATTTGTGGTTGTTTTTAAGCTAGGATTAAAAGAAAAAACCCCAAACCCCAACATAATTCATTTAATAATAATCAGTAGTGAAAATAGAAGCCTCATACAAAACAACAGAAAGGTTTCTCCTCAGATCATGTCACTGAGATGGGAAATTCATGAGCCAAAACCTCATGGGCACTGAAATGACTGTCCTCCCACTGCAGCCGTCAGGGTTTGGGGAGCTTCAGGTTTGGGGAGTTTTTATGAAGCCTGCATGGCCCTATTCTGCACCTTTGTATTCTCACAGAGAGAAAGATTTTCCCCAAAACAGTGCAGCCAGACAGTACAAATTGATTTTGCTCCTGCAGTAAATGTCTTGTCTTGCCTACTCGCTTCCTTTTACTCCCACATTTGGTGTGCCGCTTGCCAGCAAGCCATCTCTGAAAGTGCAAGCGACTTTCTGAGTTCTCTTTTGCTTTTCCACCCAATACTAAAACTACTACAAAGAGGTAAGTGGGACAAAATAGAACAATTACATGTGTGGCTTCTCCCAGGCTGTTAATTTAAACTGCACTGAACTGGCTGGCAAGCGCAGAAAGGTTTGGTTTTGAACACAGGCAATTCCAGGTGTATTCTGTCTAGGTAACCTTTAGAGAAAAAAATCAGCATTGAAGAAATGCAAACAAAGCATTAAAGTATCAGTTCCATCCCTGTCTTACATTTTCTCCAGGGAGGATGTGTGGGGGAGGACAGAGGGGGTGTCTCTTCTTTCAGTGGCGGATGGTATTTTTTTGTTCTCGTGCTGGAGTGCAAGATAGTATGTCAGTGTCTCAGCTGTCGTAGTGCATAGGAAGAGAACAGAATAAAGCATAGTTACCTTTCAGAGCAGGCAGGGGTGTTGGGACTAGGCACTAGGGCAGCTGGTTCGGACCGTGAGCTTGCTGGTGATTTATCTAGGAACATCTCCTCCCAGGTAGTGGGGTTTGTGCAGAAAAGATTTGCTGTTGTATTGCAGGAGTCAGGATATTGTCTTTTCAGCAACAGACATGCCAAGTGCACTTTCTTCTCCTCTGCTCCTGAATTCACGTGGTTCAATGACAGGGATGGCTCTTACTCCTGGTCTTGAGATGTCAACTGACGGGCTAACTGAACAGCATCACTGCTGATGCCCTTCCTTCACAGGCAATAGGAGAAGAGGGCAGGGAGTCTTCTCTTCATGAGCTTCACCACATGGATGGAAAGAGCATGATCCAGGCAGTCCCCTCCCTCAGCAGCAGTAGGCAACAGTTAGAGCAGAGAGAGAGGATCAGTAGTGCTCCGGAGCTGCTGCGTCTGGGCGGCAGGCAAGGAGGGAAGGGAGGGAGGCTGTGAGCTCAGCTCACAGCAAAGTTTGTGCAAGGTTTGTCTTAACCCTTTCGTGCTTGCAAGTGATAAACAAGACCAAACTGCCTGCTAATTGTGGAGTAAGATATGAGTGAGGAGGACAGGTTATCAGTTTCTCTCTCTAATTTTTGTGCCTCTTGGGAAGGGTTACCTGGTGAGGGCTCCCAGCCAGGTGCCCGTCTGGAACCATAGACAAGTGTCACTTTTCAGCTGAGACCCTTGAGATAGTCCCCAAGCATTGCTATTTGGCATTGAAACTTTTGATGTATTTTTGTACAGTCCTTTCTCCTCTGAGTAGTTTGAAATTCTCCATGAGTAAGCATGACCCCAATTTTGCAGTGTTGTGGGAAAAAATGATTTTCACCAATTAATGAGTGTGTGAAACACAGATCTACCTACAAAGCAGCACAGAAATGAGGCAGAAGGAGCGAGGGTTGGGGTGAGAACCTGAACCATCCTGATCCCTCTGATTACCACACCTTTTGATCTGCATTTCTTAGCTCCCTCCTGGCTGGCAAAGTAAGGATGTTTTGGGATCCTGTTCCAGTTACGAGACAAATTAGGGTAAACCTTATCAATGAACTGCTGTCATTTTAGTTGTGTGCATGCCTCAGAAGGGTGATGTAGGCTCCCAGTGCCTACAGGTTGTCTTTCACAGCCTGTGCTTGGGGTGCTGGGAGCAAGGTTCGCCTCTGGCAAGTGGGTCCCACACAGGGGTTTGTGAAAGATGAGTTCATTCTCTTTATGCAGCTTTCTGTGTGACAAAACAGAGACACTTAATCTCAAAACTGCCTCCTCAGAGTAGCTCTCTGGTCCCTCATGGCCACAGCCTGAGCAGAGGGGACAAAGAGTAATGAAACCCAGAGCTACACAACCCTCTCATCCTCCTGGGGTGGAGGGCTGTATTATAAATCCATCTCTCTAAGGGCTTCAATCTCTAGAGCACACAAGCACAGTGTATTATTGCAGTGTAGCACTATTTAGATAAATAAAACATAGTACCTGGAAAAAATACACTTTGTCCATGCTTCTGTGGTGGGATGAACCCTCTAAAAACCAAGACTTACAAGGCAGCTTTGATTGCTGATTTTATTTCGCATTTTCTATGTTGTAATATCACATGCAGTGCCCAGTATTGCAATCTATGCCACAATTCCCTGCTAGGCACGTAGGAATGAAAGTACAATGATAAACCAGAATGAAGTCTATGTGTATTTTTCCCTGGAATGTGTACAATTACTGCTTTACCAACAAGCTACCTGACAGCACCTCCAGACCCTGGGTGCATGTCCTCTTATTTAAGAAAAAACAAGTGAGAGCTCTATTTAACCAGGAATTATATTGCTGGTTGAGGTATGAGACCCAGAAGAGACAGACGTGTTGAAATCCTGTGACCCTGCTTTCTATATAATGCTAATGAGCAGTGCTGAAATGAAAGGCGCTCTCTCCCTGTCCATGCAATCCAGCTTCTCTGCTCAGCTTTTTTTCCCCTTTGTTGATTTTGCAATAAATTATCTCTCCCTTTTGTAGGACCAAGCTGCTCTTTGGTGGATGGGTACACTTAGATTTCTTGTTGCCTTTGTAGCAGGGTATAATAAAGACAGATGAATTTTAGATAATGCCACAATTTGTACCAGCTGAGGCTGATGAATGCTTGACTGACTGATTGCTGAATTCCTGAATTGTTGAGAAGTATGTAAGGCTTTCTCTCTATGTAAATTTTGGGGCCAATCAATGGCAAATTTGCGCTACATAAAATGAAGGTGCACAAATTCCCTTGGAAATACACAGAGATATGAACTCAGTGAAAGTAATTTTTCAAGCAGCCATTAAGAATTTGGGGGCAAAAGACCAGGGAGTTTGTTAGGCTCTTTCCTTTGCTTTATTTGGCCTCTGCTCAAGCTTTGTATCAGATCATGTTACACATCTTTCTCATAATGGTCCCACACCAGTGTTAGAGTGAAATTTGGATTTAACAAAGAGAAATAAGATCTCTGAATGATTGTCAGTGAGTATGATCTGTATGTTCCTATAGGGATTCCTCTGTTACCCAGATTCATGAATCCTGCGAACATAGTAAATGCATACTTTGGGGTACTTATTTCAGTGCAGCTGCAGTGAATGGAGAAGGAGCTGTGCACTCCTCTCCCCCACATCCCTTTCATAGCAGACACGTCCCAGAGTGGTTTATTCAAGCCCTCAGCTTTAAAGACCTTCCGTCATTTGGGGCTGTTTGTGTGTGGGAGGCCAGGGCCAAGCAGAGGTCTCTTTTGCTAATGTAGATGCTGTATGTTGAACTCAGAAAAGAGCCACAATTTGGTAGGTGCCTGTGCACATGTCAAAGATAACAGAGAAAACAGAAGCAGTGTTTGAGTTTTCAGTATTAAGGGCAGAAAGTGTGTTAAATTAGATCAGACTTTTAACTCAGAGCTGTTAGGTTTGAAGCGTATTCTGTGTTTGGACATATTTTCCACCTGTTGTTTAGAGGTTACAGTTAATACCAACTCACCATTTGTCCATTACCATCTTTCCCTTTCCTCCTGTTAAAACAATTTCTCTCTTTCGCCTACGTGGTTAATCCCTGCCTGGATGAGAGTTTGGCTGGCTGAGCTGTTGTGCTGAGCCGAGGCAGCTCGGCTTGCCTGCAGTTTCACGAGCTTTCAAAGGGCTTAGGGGGAGCTCACGCACTCCTCCCCTGAGAGCACTGCTAGAAAACTACGCCAGATGGCTTAGAAATCAGCTCAGCACTGGGAACTTCTAGTAGTATGCATTACTTATGGCAATAATAATCGTACTTGGCACTTCTGTATTTCAAGACACTTCAGAGTTATACAGACCCTCAGTGAGGTACAGTCAGACAGTGTTGGAAAGGACTGATAAGCATTTTTAACAGCTTTTGTGGCTGTTACAGGCAGTATAGCTACCCATGGGACACCTCCTTGAAGATGTACCCAGACCCTCCCTAGCCTTAGAAACCACAAGGTCCAACTCCGAAGGTGTCCAGCTGATATTAAATATGCTACATGGAAAAAGACCTGTCCTTTACCTTTCCGTTCTCCCCCACCCCTGCCCTGGCCACCCATAGAGGTACCAGGAGGCCCCTTGCTGCCATGAGGAGAGTTGAATAACTGGAACTGCCTAAGGTGCTTGCTTGGGGAGTTGTTCTTCCAAAGATCAGGATGGTTGCTAGTCTCCACCTAGAACTGTAGAAGTGCTATGAATATGAGGGTAAGTCACTATGGAAGAGATGCTGAAGCAAGTGACAGCACTTAGCACTGTTTGTCTTGGTGTAGTGGAATCTGTTGTAAATATATTTTTATTTTAATATGTTTTGACTTTATAGCCACGGCACTGAGTGGCAGATGATCTATACCACAAACAGGCTTGTGGAACACATAAAAAAATCACATTTCAATAGATTTAGAATCAGGAGTCTCTAATGGATGTTTGGATTTTGAAATATTTATTACTCCTTCAGATTTGTGTGAAATGGGTCTAGCTTTAAGGGACAAATACCATGAGATGGCAACCTTGAAAGCAAGTAAAGTTGCCTGGAGCTTGTTTCTTGCTTAGGCCACTAAGGGCCGCAAGAAAATATACTGCCTTCTCTCTGTCTCATTTCTTTTTCATGAAAAGGGAAAAATTATTAGTATCTCACCTCCATAAACAATCTGTCAATACCAAGTGCTGTGCAAATGCATGTGGTCATATGCCCACTGCTCCAGCAGAGCTGCGTGCCTTTCCCTCTGTGCATTCCCATACAGTTTTGTTTTGTCCAGTACAGCGTGTCTGAAAATGCTCATGTGTTTGGACTAAAAGTTGTTACTTTGAAAGGCTTTGGGCTGTTTTGACAATTTGGCTTTGCTTTGAACTTCCTTCATCAAAAATATTGCAATGCTTCAGTTTATTTATAGAAACTTGTTCTCCCACAGATAACTGAAGAAATTCAGCCTTGTCTGTTGTTAGTGAAAGGCTGCATTGTCCTGCACAGAATTCTGTCTGAAACAGTCCTAAGCTTCATTTTCATGAGTGAGCTTGTGAAGAAGGCATTGCAGGTCCCCAAAATAGTGCTAACACCACTGACAGAAGAGCCCTCAAGTGTTTTAGGTAAGGCAGTGAGAGCTAGCTCAGGTAGAGCCAGCTCAGTGACCAGGGTCGTATGGACAACCTTTGGAGCAAAGAGTATCTGAAAAGCAGGTTCCACTTGGATCCAAACTGCTAGTACATGACAGCCACCCTCCATCGAGGTCTCACACAAGTCCTTGTGGGCCTTGACAAAAATTAGTTGAACAATGAGTAGAACTCAAAACAGATCCTGTGTTCTCCAGCCCATGGTCTGGAATATTACTATTTCTTCTGAAGTAGGACAGTTCTTGCAGCAATGCTATTTTTAGGGAGTTCAACACCATTTCTAGACTCAAGAGCTTCAGGTAAGTCTGGAGAAGCTTTCAGATGTGCTGATTGTCTGGTTTTGGCTGGCCAGTTGCTAAGATACAACCTGAGAGATGCTCGCATGACAGTGAGCCACTCTGTTTCAGTCACTTAAAATGGGTGCTTGTTTTTCACACTCCCAATCAAGCTTGCCTTACAGCCCATCTGCACTGCTTACCAGATGATCTGAACATGACTGATGACAATGCACAATAAATACTAACAACTGGGCTTTATTTTAGCAACAGGATAGCAGACTGGCCTTTGACTCCTGTGGGCTTCACACAGCCTTCTGCCTGCAGGAACAGCTTGTAGGGTTAAATGTGAGTCCCCGAAAGGTGCTTTTCACAGCACAGATGATTTGAGGAAGGTCTCAGATACAATCACACGTGTTACAACATGTGCCTCTCCTCCACTTACAATCAAAGGTACCACCTGAACTTGCCAGGGAGAACTGTGATTACAATGCTGATCAGTAAAAGGCTTTTTCTTCACAGTTCAAAGCCTGAGCAGAACCATCCTAAAGCTGGAGTTCACTGTTATGCAGCATGGTTTTTTTGGTCTGAGCCCAGAGCTCATACACTCAAGTATTCACTAACTCACTACTGGCAGGGACCCATGAGGCATAACTTCCAGAATCTTTAAAATATGAACAAATATTCCCTGAATTCTAACCAAATAGTCCCTGCCAGACCATAAAGCTGAATGCACAGTGGGTAGAGCATGGGGAATGCTAGCTGCAAAACAGTTAAACCCTTCTCTGAAGTCTCCAATGTCACATTATTTACATGACTCACAGTTAACAGATGGGCTCATGCCTATATTGAGGGGGGACCAGTTCTTCAGTTGCTATCATTAAATAATAATTATGACAGTTTATACCGAAAGGAGAACAATTTTGTGATGACCCCATTACATCACTTTTTATTTCTTTGGTTTGTTTGTTTGAATTCCAGTCTGAAAGAAGAAAATCCCTTTTCTCAGTTTGACATTTCAGGTATCAGCGTTTCCATCCAGGGTTGGACGAACTCTTTCTAAGCCTGTTTGGAGGAAACATTGTTGAAATCTTGACAGCAGGAGAGTGAAAAACAGTCATAGATGCAAACAATGTCATCTCTCCTCTGCCACCAGTTTTCACTGCAGTTTTGAAGAAACCGTCGCTTTGGATATATCTGTTCTTTACAGGAGAGCACAGCACAGGAATCCTGAGCTGCTGCCAACTGTGTTAAAAGAGTTATTGTAGTCAAAGATAAAAAAATTCTTCAAGTGATATAAAAGCCCATGCTGCTGTACCTGACTAGCATGGCATTGGATTAAATCTTCCAAGGGTTCAGATTATCCTGCATCTGTCTGCTTCAGAGCTGCTGACACCTTCCTCAATATGGCCTTGCTCAAGCAAGGTATGTGCTGTACCATGGGTCTGAGAGAGTGTGTTGAATCAGTGCTGCTCAGCCCCATTGTCTTTGGGTGGCTGTCTGTGGTTACATGGATGACATAGGAAAATTCACCTTACAGCTGAGATGTTCCTGATGGCGTCTGTCTGCAAGAGGATTCTGGTGCAGAGGGACATAGTGCCTGCTGGGCCAAATGTCAGCATTGCAGATGTGTCTGCGAATAAGCCCTCATTTGTATTTAACCTGTGGGTGGGCATGAGAACCCATTGGTGGTTATCACTGAGATAGGGACATCAGAGTGGGAAAAATAGCTTTACCTTCTTCCTTTGCACCATAAAACAGCCATTCAGGTATTTCTCTTTAATCCTTTTCCCAGCAATGGCACTTCCCGACAGCAGGGATCCCTCTCTTGCCATGACTTCCTAAGCACTGCTCTTGCTTCTACCCCAAAAGCATTTGTGCCTTAACTTCTGCCATTTACTGCCAGAGCCCCATAGTTCTGTGCTGTGACATAGACCCCATACATTCCCCTGACACAGTGCAATGGTATCCCTCTTCATGCTACTCCAGTGAGGGAGCAGGGAAAGAGTTATGTCACATAAACCACTTTTGCAATCCTTTGTGATTCACTGGATGAAAAGGGGCTGCACTATTGTCACTCATCTCAGGTGCAATAATAGGAACCAACATGACCAGTGAATTCTGAGTAGACATGGGTCTTGACCCCTAGTTCCAAATTTTAATCCCGAATTGGTACTTTTGGAGTGCTGAAGAGGAGGAGAGCAGACACTATGAAGACAAATGAACAACAACTTCATACTGTCTGTGTTTGAGTTCCCACTCTGTTTCACTGGAGCCTTCTTTATACAACTTTTAGCATCTACTGCTTTCCAACAACAGTGGAGACAGGATGTCAGCCTAGACAGACTCTCAGTCTGTGTCGTGACCACAGTTGCTATATACATTTATGGTAAAGCCAGGGATGTTTCCATTTGATGCCTTTGTTTGTCTAATAGCAGTCACAAGTTCCCTCCTCCCCAGTCTCTGGGTCAGTAACAGAACAAGCTGACTGTTTGTTTCACTTAATTATTGCTCATTTTTGGTGAAGGAAAGAATAAATGTCACTGTGTGACTGTGCTTAACTAATGTGCCTGATTATTAATAGCCAGTTTTGGTCCCCCTCCCAGCCTATGTGCCACAAAATACATTTCCCTTCTGTCTCCAGGACTAAGTTGTCTGGGAAGTCACTGGTCTGCAAAGAGACTGGACAAAAAGCTTATTGAACATCCCTTCCTTTTTATCAGAAGACTGATCTCTCTTTTTATTTTTAGCATGTTATCAACAAAAGTTGCTTTATTGCTTCACTTTGCATAGTTGAAGATGTGTTTTCAATACGGACAAAGAGGTCTACCCAGAAAAATTCACCACGTGGTTCTCCTGCATGACACACATCAAGTCCACTGCTTGGTCGCCTGGTCATTTTTTTCTCAGACCTCAAATGCACACCACACCCTGCCTTGCTCCACACAACCTCGCTTAGTTCTCACCGAAAGCAGAAGGTTTTATCCATGCCCCAGACTGACTTTGCCAGCTTCTTACAGCTTCCTAAACCCTAGACTTCTCTAGTGCCTAGGTATCACCTCCAAACACTCACCATTTTGCCGCACTGATCTTGTACTGAAATCAGGTGATGCTCCTTTGAAGAGAGAGAGGCTTCTTGTCCTGTGAAGTAGTAGGAAGCCTCCTTGCTGGGCAGTAGTGGCCAAAAGAGATGTGCGTTGCTGCAGAGGAGGATACTAAAAGAGACACCTTACAGATTATATACTACTGCTGGGGACTAGTCTGCAGGGACTAGTCCCTGTTGTTATTTGAACACCAGTTCCATGGACCCAGATTAAAGGACTTTTAAATATTCTGGGCCAGGCCTACTCTCCTTATACACACGACTCTCGAGTTGCAAAGGCATTTGACCCTTCCCTGGCAATGGCTTTAGGAAATGTTAAGCCTGTGTCAGTGTCAGTGCTAGTGCTGCTCTCTGTGAAGCTTTCAAATGCTCTATTTCCACTTCTGGAGGAGATAGTAATTTGTTATCTTACCTGCTAATGCCAACAAAACCCCTGTTTCTGTTTCCTAGGATTTCAGTCCTGTGCAATAGGGAGGAGGAGGCACATTGTCTGCTTCTGCATAAGGTTTATTATCAACATTTCTTCCTACTTCAGTTCTATTTCTTATGTCAGGCTCAAAATAATCAGGAAAAAGAGCAGCAAATGTAGGAATAATGCAATGAGCTGTTGGTCTCTTAAACTGTAACAGGAGCACGTACAGAGTGTGATGCTCTGGGACTTTCAGCAGGGGTCAGTCCTGCAAAGATTATCCTGGGAATAAATGTATGTATTTAAATGGGATGCCAGTGTAAGAGATTAGACCTCTAAGGGCCACTGATTTAAAATCAGGGAATCTCAATTTCCATGAGCTTGGAGCAGACCCAAAATCATCAGCTATGAGATTTTCACACCACACTGTAGAAATCTCTGTATGTGGACCCCACCAGACTGCAGTGAGTGCTCTGCCTAGTCTAATGCCAACAGTTGAGTTAATCAGACAGATAACTGAAGAGATCATTCATGTATTGCCCAGATGCAAAGCCTCTGTACTGATGATTGAAGCTTGTGATGGCAATGCTCTGCTGAGCTGTGCTACAGTCATTCCTTGGTGGAGCCATGCTTTCCTCAGGCACTTTTCTACCATTTGTGTGCTCATTTCCCAGAGCTGGGTTCCTCAGAGGAGCTGTTTGTGAGTGTGGTGTTGACAACTTCATCACTGACGTTGCAGCTGGCTCCATACCCAGTCTGCGTACTGAGAGTGCAGTCCTGAGTGAGTCCTGAAGCAAACTTTGCTGCACAGTAACATCACCACTCCGGGCTATAGCTACCCTTCTTTAGCATCCCACTGTGCATTTGGCTGGTGTTAACACAGAGGCTGGTTCTTGGAGCACTAACCTAGCCACCAATGTTTGATGTACTCCTGGTCCCTTGGGCGTTTGCAAAAGCTGAATAGCTCAGTTGCTGGAGGCTAACAGATGGCTTGCAGCTAAAGGTGCTGTGTTCCCTTGGGGGCTGAATTAGCCTATCTAATGCCATGTAGGTGGCAGACCCTCCAGAATTCACCGTATCAGTGTTGGATGTTACCACTGCCAAAGCTTGGTGCCTGCAGCCAGGAGTGGGCTGGTGTAACCCACTGACAAGTTCTTGTTGCTCAGCACAGAGTGGGGATTGGCCTGTTATGTTTCACAGGACCTGGCTTTGTAGCTTAAAATATAGCAGCTAATGCTTGTGACACTACAGAAACCTTGTTCAAAACCTGCTGGCAGTCAAGATAAATGATCTTACAAGAATAGGGAGACCTTTTACAAGGTCTAAAATTCGGTTAGTTCCTTAAGTCAGAGCTACCCCTCGCTGCTTTAGCAGTATTTGTTTCTGTAAATACAGTCCCCCGCCCATCCACTTCAATTTCTTTCCTATTCCTTATAACTCTTTCTGTACACTATTCATCCCTATCCCTCCCAAGCCATCCTCTCCCACCCCTAGCCCACCTCAGGCTCACACAAAGCTTGTGGGAGCAAAGCCAATTCATTGCAATATTCATTTTTCAGTGAGTGGGTCATATTGGACAGGGCTGCAGTGGAAAAGCAGCAGTGGGCAGCTGTTTCCCATTTATTCACATGTAACCTCCACAGCGCTGTCAGCAGAATATTAAACAAGGTTTTAGCATCTGCTTTTTTGGTTGGTTGGGTATCAGCCAACTGCTCCTGAATTCTGAGATTGACTAAGTGTCTGCATATCTCATCAGCAAGGTTAGCTAATCTTTATCACTCACTGCCACAGCAAAACCTCAGCAGCTCTTAGCTCCTTTGCAGAACATAATTGTTGTCTCCAAGTGTTTGATTTTGGTGACTTCTATTGCCAAGGCACAGCATGGGCTCTCCTCTGTTTCGTAGGGGCTGCAGGAAAGTTCTAGGCTGTCCTAGACTGAAAAGAGCTGGTCACTCTTGGGAAAATAAATGTGCCTTTTCTCTGGTGGGGAAAAAAAAAAAGCTTTAGCTTGCCCCTCTGCCAGGGTTTCAACCACAGTACAGAATTGAGGACAGAACAGAAGCTTACTGACTGATTCACTCTTTGTGTGGCCCAGGGTGACATCCAGGTATTCATGTTTGTATTTCAGGCAAAACGCCAAGGACATCCCAAGAGGTCACCATTTGTGGTGAGCTGCAGCTCCTTGAAGCTTCCTCACACCAGTCCAGCCACCAAAGAAGAACATCTGAACACCCTGCAGTATAATCAACTCTGCTAATTTAAATATAAAGGGAGTTTAAATCCCTAAATCTTCCTGAACCAGCTGATCTCCTTTCAAGTAGCAGGAAGGTTTGTACCACTGTTTTTTCTGGCTATAAATTTTCTATTGCCCTTTCATATTTTGAGATATTTCATTTTCAGTAGCTATAATTCCACAAGCTACCTTCATGTTGTGTAAAATGTGCACATAGTTTGCAATGCATGGCCTGTGATACAGGAGCTGTCTTCTCCCATCAAATATTTCCTGTAGGAAAGAAAACATTTTTTGAAAAGAAATGAAGACAATAGAGATTTCTTTCCTGCTCTTTGTCACAGAAAAGCACAATCTCAGAGCTAATGGTGAGACGAGGTCCACAAATGAATAACTCTTTTTCAAAGGAAACCTGCATCAACCTTGGCACATCAGTCTCTACATTCACACCTTCCTGTATGCAGGAATCATGACTGTCACTTTTCGAGACACATCCTGTTCTTTCTGGTAGTGGGACATTGAGGCCTTTCTCAGATCTACTGACATTTAATGATTCTCTTTGTTGCCCTGCTTGGGACTGTCACAGCACATCATTTTCATTGCCAGTTGAGGTAAGACTTGTTTTATGAGTCTGACAAGAAATGTTACAGTGTCTGAGGTACTTCAGATAATTCATCTGAGAAAGAGGGTAAGTTTCTTGCACAGGAAACATGCTAGCCTGCCAGAAAGAACTACAGAGAAGCAACTGAAGAGAGTGCATATATACAGAAGAATTCCAGTGCCACTCATCCAAGCAGAAAGAGCAGCAGTTCAGTTGTCCCAGCCTGATTTTGCTCAGGTTTCAGTACACTGAAATACCTCCCAGTATTCCTAAGGATGTGAGCACCATTTTCAGTTCCCAATGTGCTGCTGAAGCTTCCTTGCCTTCTGCTGCAATCCTGAAGTGAACCAGTGTGCCAGAGTGGATGAAGCAGTTTGTCCTGGTTCCCCAGGCACAGCCCCATGGGCCAGCCATGCAGGCAGGTCATGAGTAGCCCTGAGTCAGCTGAGAGTTCCACTCAAGGCAGCTGACTCACAGGTGTACCCCACACCACCTCACCATGCTCATTATAAAAGGAGGGAGCTCAATGAGGGTAGAGTTTCTCCTCTCCCTGAAGCTCCTTGCTGGTGGTCTTCTATTCCTGCTGTTGCCATTGAGGATTAGGCTGAGTAGAACCCTCTAAGCTTTGTGTTGACTATTGTTTCAGCTTTGTTGTTCCATTGAATTTGTCTATACTTCAACTCATGGGCCTTTCCCTTTTTTTCCCTGATTTTCCTTCCCTGCTGGGGAGGGAGCCTTGGGTGATATACTAACTGCTATGGTTTAGTCCTGAGTACTGGCTAACCGTAGACACAGTTATATTAGTATCCCTACTGACAATGCTTGGCAGTAAAAACAGAAGCCCATTTAAATGCTTTTCTGTTTGTTTGTATCCAAAGTCACAGGGTTTAACTTAGTGGTTAAATGGCTTACCCCTGACTTACAATGTTTTAGCAGCACAAAGTGATACAAGGCCAAACCAAAGCCTTCTCAGAAGAAAGAGTTGTCTAAAATGATACAGCAACCCTCAATTCATTGGGGTAAAACATAGATAAACTGGGATTAAATATAAGTGGTCATTGGGTATCAAAGGTCTGGTTGATGGTTCATGATCCATAATGGGATGAAGGAGGCTGGGGTGTATGCTCAGAGAGAAAAGGAAATGTTGGGGTATCCATCATTTTCAGGTTTTATCTCCTTAGCACTGCTGTTTCTCTTAATAATCCATGGGATACTGCCAGTTTTCATGCAGCTATGGTTAAAAGGTTTGAATGTACTTTTAAATCCTACTGGTTTTGGACTCTGTATTGCTGCTAGGCTGGTGCAGACCAGCTTGTCTGCAATAGTCTTCAGCACCTTTCATCTTCCCATGATGCTTCAGACTGAAAGTTCGGATGCCTTCTAGCTAATCTTGCAAATATCCACCAATGGCATAACACTTTTTGCTAGAAATGTTTCTTATACTTGGTGGTATGTTGAAGATGAGGCCCATTTCTGGATGCAGCCCTGAGCATTGTCCTAGATTTCTCTCCTAGCACTTAGTTTTCTCTGACTCAGTTAACCACTTGTGAAACTGGCTTAATTATTTGCTCTTACATCTTTGTCTGATGTGGCTTTATGACACATGATAGTGGCTGACTGTTCTGGGGACAAAAGTGGCCTTCAGTGTTCTGTTTTCACTTGAATAATTTGTTTTACACATCTGTTTTTACATGGCAATATATATTCCATGTCATGGAAAAGCTGGTGCTTGGCAACACAAAGCATCACAAATGATCACAACACGTCACCTTCCCTTAATGACCTTGGCCTAACATCTCCAGGTAAGGGATGCAACTGGCAAGCTGACATTTCCCTCAGGAAATGTTCTGTCCCTGCTCTGGTTCCCCACTCCCTTCATTTGGAAAATCTTTGATAATTAAATCACTGCAAAGGCAAGTGATCTGTTGTTATTATTCATTTGATAATTCAGCCTAAGCCCCACGTTTCTCTCTGCACAAATGAAATTTGCTCTGTTCACAAAAGATCAGCTCCTCAGCTACAAGCTACTCACACAATCCCTTTCTTAATTAGATGGCTGAAACCAGCAAAGCATGGCCTTCTTCTCAGCACAGATGACCTTAGGGAAACAAAAAAGGTGCTTTTCATTAAAGACATCCTGGAGACCCTTTCATAAAGAAGACAGATATATTCATTTCTGGAAGGTATAAGAACTCCTTGGTTACTTACTAGAGGCAGCATCTTGTGTTCTCAGACAGGGGCAGCCAAGAGAGAGGAAAGGGGCTCAGCTGTTGCTTTGGGGACTCCTTATCCTGGCTTCTTACATATTTTTTTTCCTACATTCACCTGTGCTTCTTTTTGCTTTAGCAGGTTTTGCCTGAAAGAACTGGATGAAATTTTAATAAAGGTCTTGGACAAGAAGAGCATCCAAGTTTGGCCTGGAAACCACAGTCTTTTCCCAGTATCTGGAAGAGTCACTCTGTAAGTGCCAGTAGACATTTTTTCCCATTGCATAGCCTAACTATGCCAGAAGGATGGAGCGGGCAGGGTGTCACCTGAGATAAAACCCATGGACATGGTGCTTTCAATTATTGGTGTCTTTAGATTAAGTTTGGATATTTCTCTATTAGAAATCACGGTGGTGTAATGACTATTGGACAAAGCAAAGTCATCATCCTGTCCTTGTTCCTTTGAAACACACCTAATCCTCAGTTTTACTTGCCTTGGAACTCAAAGTACATTTGAATTCATAATAGAAACAGCTGTGAGTTTTCACTGAAGGTTTCCCTTTCCTGTAGAAGCTCCCCAGCTTCCTCAGCCACATGATCAGGTTTGTGAGTGAGACATTTGAATGCCAAGGCTCTTTTTTCCTTGCCATCCATTTTTTTTGTCCAGGGCACTTTCTGGGGTGCAGAATGTAGAACAACATTCAGTTTCCATTTACAGCTGTGAAACCCCTGCAGTGATAAAGGGTTTGTTCTTCCCTTGCAGAGTACAGGATCTGGTCGATATTTAAACTCACAGCAATAACAATTTCATTACCTTTTGAGATTTCTGCCACTAAACCAGAATGGATTGACATGCTAGAAGCTAGATTATCTGGTGACATAACATTTCCTCCCTAGAATCAGCCCAAACCAGCACATTTTAATTTGAGGGGAAAAGGCAAAACTTTTTCATGTTTCACCTAAAATAGCTTGCCTATCCTTTACAAGGAAAGCTTTGTTTTCCCCTGCTTCCAGAGAAAGGGATCCCAGCTCTGCAGCACAGCAGTATTGCATTAGCTCTCTGCAAGCATGACTCTCACATGCAGCTTCCTAAACAGTAGAACAATTTTCTTGAAGGAGCCTTAGGGAACAAGGAAAGAAAATGGGGAGGCACTCACTAGAGGCCTTCACTATTCAAGAACAGAGTACCACAGGCTGATTGATGTCCTTACATCAACAGAGGGAAAACATAGCTACCCTGACTTCTATATTCAGATTTTGACTATTACCCCTTGCAGTACAAAGAGCTCAGACTTTAAGAGCCCATAATGGCAGAATAGAGAAATAGGTTTCTTGCATAGCAGGCTACTACAAACTTAAATACTGTTGAAGTGTTAAAATTTCACTACCATTACTTTACCAGCATCAGTAAGTACTAGGAAAAAAACAAAGAGATCATCCTACCCTATTTCCTTTAAATACTCTGAATGGCCACAGCTGGCCTTTGCTTTGAACCTATCCTTGCCAGCAAGTCTCTATTGAAAAGGTATGTAAACCCTTACTAGAAGGCAGGTTGTTTGGTAAGTTCTAGTAGTTGTGTTATGCTCTGTTAAAACCATGAGGATTTGCTACTTTGAGGTCTCTTTCTGTATGTAGTAGTGTTTCTTTTGGGTTGTGTTTTTGTTGGGATTTTTTTGTTGTTGCTGTTTGCTGGGTTTATTTTCAAGAAGGAATGTTGTAATTTGTGTGGGTTTGTTTTGGTTTTTTTTTTTTACATCTGTGTTCCTAGAAAGTGTCTGTGTGGTTGGACAGCAGCTGTTTTCATGCTGATAAACTAGTTACAGTACTGAGGTTTAATCTGAAAAGGAAAAAATGTTTTGGGCTGTGCAGAAGTCTGGTTTCACCTGGGTGCTTTTTGTGCTGTAGTATCAGAATAAGGCAAGGAAAGCCTGTATGATGGCTTCTGCTAAAGGCACGAAGCAGAGCCCACAGGGAGTCTGTGCTCTAAGTATTACAGACCCTGGGCTCCCTTAGCAAGGGAGGCAAGCTCCGTGTGTTCAAGTAAGGCAGAGAACTGTGTTGTGATCCCCCTGCTGTGGTTTTGGTGTTCAGGTCATGGATTTTCTGACTTTGTGCAGCGAATTAAGCACTTTCCTGAATGGTGCTCTATTTTTTTTCTTCTAATCTTAGATTAGCTCACCTTTCCCCCTATCTTCATGCTAGCAAACAGACTGGAAATAATCTTGTCTCCAACATCTGTTTGCTCTTGGACATCAATTATAGGCTCTTCAAGAGTAGTTCTCTCTTTCTTAGTTTTTTCTTACATGTTCCTTCCCTCGCTCTCCCTTCTGTCTATGCTGTACATGTGCTCATTGCTCTAACTCACCCCTGCTCTCCACCTCTTCCATTAGATGTGCTGGCAAGGGGCCATCTAGCACTCCAGATGGCTGGCACTTGCTGCTTCTGCCACAGGCTGAAGTAATGAGCTAGTTATTCTAGAAACAAATCCACTGCTCAGGGAATTACCTCAGGGAATAGTTATACTAGAATGAGTTATTGCCTGTTTCTTTTCTGAAGGATGTGTTTCCTGCTAGTTAAGATTTTTTTCTTTAACCTCATTCTGCAGCTACTCTAGGACTTCTGGACTGAGGCTTAGAGCAGACTGTTTTCTAACAAAGGTGTAGTAGCACCTCCACTCCTTAGTGTTGTTAGTCTGATGATGACTGCTCACCCGTAGTTTTATCCACCCCAGGGCTGGTTTTTTCCATCTGGTGTGCGGAATATAAAGGAACCAAAAGCTCTTTTGCCAGCCTGTGTGATGCAACCTCTCCCAACTTGTGAGTAGCTTGCTGGTGGTTGTTTGGTATGGTGTTGCTTCACTCACATTGTGTTCTTTGTTTCAGTGCTCTAGAAATCTCATTTCCTTGTATCCAGGGCTTTAGGTCTTATAGGTCATGATTTTGTTAATGGATCCCATTGTGCACCCTCTGGGCACTTTGCTGACACCAGAGACTTTAAGATAGGGCAGCCAAACCAATGAATACTCTGCTTCTGCTGTGGCTGAAACTGGTTTGAGCAAGTCACAGGGAAAAGTTGTTTTATCCTGGAACCAGTTCTCATCAATGGGAAAGTGAGTGGAAGCATGTGGAAAGGTCAGTGCATGGGGCTGTGCATGGGGAGGGTCTAGAAAATTCTGCTGCTTTTGGGATGTCTATATTCAGCTGGATTGTGGCTAAACTGGAGAGCAGAGTTTTGGTAGGGAGTAGCAAAGTTGAAACTGATGAGTAATTGCTTTGTGTTAACAAGTATATGGTTTGGGTTAGAGCTGTCTATGTCCCTTTGGGGCAAAGGGATGTACAAAGGTGTTTGGGAAACACAAGATGGAGAGAAGTTACTATGCAAATGACAGGCTCAGAAACAGTTTTGCTATGAGAGTCCCTGAAGAAGCATAAGAAAAAGCTGAGATCTGTCTTATCTGTTAAGGAGTAGTAACTTGAGGTTAGTTGTGAAGCCAGAAATATGGGAAGCCCAAGAGACTGAGAGAAGGACTGCTGCTTGTGGCAGCTGCTTATGAGACGTGTGCTTGTCCTGAGACTCGTTCAGTTCCTATCACTGTAGCAGAAACACAGGCCACCTTCCACATCACACAGCTAGAGAGCATCCATCCCTGTCACAGCATGGGCTCATTCCTGCTGAGACGCACATGACCCAACACAGCCCCTGCTCTGTAACAAACCCAATGTGCACAGTGACACATCTGACATCATCAACCTACTAAATCCTGCAGTGGATTAGAAATATATTTATAGGAGCTGAGATGAGTATTAATAAGCAGTCCCTCTCTGAAGTCTAAATGTGTCCTAAAATTGCTAGCTTTTCAGCTAACATAAATTAACATAAAACTACTGCTAATCTGTAGCCTGGATGAGCAGGCCTCTAGCACTGAAACTCCAGATCCTAATTAAAAGCACCAGCTTCATCAATAGTTCAATGAATGGGACCTCTTATCTCTTACCCTACTAATTGGCTAGATGTTGCTTTAATCTCCCCCACTGGTATCTCCTTTAATGACTGCAAAATGGTCACTTCAAGTAGTCCTTTCATATGTGTTTGTCCTGCTAGTTATCACCCTGTGTATAGGGATATTTTTCAAATTATCCCTTCTCAAGAAAACACATGCTGATGGATCATGTGCCTGGGTTCAGGGTTTGTTCAAGTTCTGGGAAGGCTGAGCAGTCTTCAGTTTCAGATATAAATTCTTCCCTTTGTAAATGCAGGGCACAGGCTCAACAACAGACTGGACTCTATTCTAGGACAGATATTCCTCATGTGCTCTGTGTAGGCCAGGCTGGTAAGGCATGGTCAGCAAGCAGGCATCTTGAGCTGGGCCCTTCCTCAGTACAGAGCTGAGCTAATGACAGAAACATGGATGAAAAGCATGTGGGTTCTGGATTATTTAAATTTGCGTTCTAGCTTCAGTCCATGAGATTCTGATGTGTCCCTGGGCGCCCTGGTCCTGTGGCTGTGGGCAGGCATTTGTCCTTCAAAAGAGGCACTACATTAACTCTGCAGAGAGCATCAGACCTGCTACCTAACAGCCTTTGAAAATCCAGGAAGACTCCAAATGCTTAAAGCAATATTGAAAATGTTTTCTGCATGTAAAGCCTAACGACCTAATACCATGAGTTGTTGAAGGAAGAGCAAAATGTGCCTGAACATCAATTTGCAGCATAAAGTAGGAGTTCTCCTAGAACTAGCCAAAAGGAAATCCTGGGCATGGGGACTTGCAGATAATGGGCTGTATGCTGCCTGAAATGCCACTGTGTGCGAATTCAAAGCTGTGCTTCAGACACTGCTGCGCAAGAGTCAACACACCCAGATATTCTCTTTAATGTCTGAGCTCCTTCAAAGATTTAATTGCAATGACACAGAACAAGTTCTCTGATCCTCTTGCTCCTTTGCTGAGGCAGGAAAGCACATACTTTTGGCTACTTACTGCTGGCCTGCATGGTTCAAACAGCTGTTACAAAAACTCTTACTGGATTGCCATCTGCTGGCACTGCATTTAACTGCTTCCTACTGGGGGTAGCAAAGAAAGGGGGTCAAGCAAACCTGAAGTGAAAGTGCCTGGTAATTTATTTTCTTCAAGTGTTTTAAAAGTCCTTCAACCAATTGTCCACACTGGCTTGGCAGACCTTGCATTAAAGAAGAAAGCTGTGTTGTTGTGTAGGGAGCCTGTTCCTAGTGTCTGTTCTAATTTGAAATGGTTTCTTACTATCATCACCCAATGGGCCACATGAAACAAAACAATTAGTTTCTACAAAGCCTTCATTTGGTCTGACTTGAATCAAATAAGTCACATTACAGCTGATGTTTCAATGCAATATTGACTAAGCTAAAATTCCATCTCTGGGGCTTGTTTTCATTATACTAGCTTACCATTTGAGCTATTTCTAGTTAAGCAAGGGCCATTCTGCTTTTGATCCATTGTGCAGGCAGATATCTGCTCTGCTGTGGACCTCCATGGGCTGCAGGGCTCAGCCTGCCTTGCCATAGTCTTCACCACAGGCTGCAGGGGAATGTCTGCTCCAGTGTCTGGAGCACCTCCTCCCCCTCCTTCACTGACCTTGGTGTCTATAGAGTTGTTCTCTCATATTTTCACTCCTTTCTTGGCTGCTGTTGTGCAGCAGATTTTTTCCCCTTAAGTATATTATCCCAAAGGTGCTACCACCGTCGCTGATGGGCTCAGCTTTGGCCAGTGGTGAGTCCATCTTGGAGCTGTCTGGCATTGGCTCTATTACAAGTGGGGGAAGCTTCTAACAGCTTCTAATAGAAGCCACCCCTGCAACCCTCCCCTGCCCCACTACCAAAACCTTGCCATGCAAACCTAATGCATCTATGCTGAAACTTGTAGGAAGAATAGCCAAGTTATAGGAGTTGGATTGATAAGAGGAAGTTGAAACACAATTCCTTTGAATTAAATCCATTAAATCTGTGATCACTTCTAGCAGGATATAATGTGATGCTGAACAGATACTGCATATTATGATGGTGAACAGCCATGACACAGTTGTTGGTTCTGTAGGTGGGTAAGGGAGCTATGCTACTGCTCACTGGGTTGGGGGGCAGTGGGCATGCTTCAGAGCTTGCAGTGTCTGTGCATACCACCAAGCCAAAAAGCCAGGATCTTTCCTTTCCTGGCTTCTTGCTGCCATGCCAAGGGAGTGGAAGGAGAGGTGACTAATTTCCTTCTTGCCATAGCAGTTCACACAAAAAATAGACTAGCTGTTGTTCCTGCAAGTCCTTCCTGGGATTTCACGGCCCACAGCTACAGCAGTGCTGCTACTAAGAGCATGGTGACTGCTCGTTGTCCCCATGTGTCCTTCCTCCCCTTTCTAGGGACCCAACAAACATGGTCGTGAGTAGCAGTCGCTCCAAATTGATCAGGGCCTCAACAGGGATCAGTTTCCACTCCCGATGCTCAGATTTACCACAGGGTGGCATCGTTGTTGTCTTACAGACACCTATGGCACAAGGAAGCGACACACAGCATGAATGGGGGTTGCAAGGAGGTCCTCACAGTGTGGAGATTGCATGGGTGCTCTGCAGGTCTGTGCTGCTTTGTAAGGCTGGATGAGATGCTTCTCTCCAGTGAGTCTGTCAGGGACATTACTGGAGCAGGAGGATGCCCTGTGCTTCTCTCTTGATGGTCACACTGTAGACAAGAAGGAGAACTTCTGCCTGAAGCAGTCTCTCACTTGTCAACACAGCTCTGGTATGCGTGGAGGGAACAGGGGAAGAGCTGCAGAAGTTCGGATCAGAGTTTCAGTACTTGAAACAAAGCTATTTAGAGGGCAGGCTGTCTTCATACTGTACTCTTTGCTTTAAAGATAAAACATATTGGTAGATCTATGTAGGTTTTCAGTTTATTGATGTTTAAAAAATGGTCGTCTAGTGTGCTTGTATATTAAATTTACATGAGACTAAAGTGGATTTTTTTAGTCTAGCTAAATGAGGTTTTTAATTGCTGTATCTACTTTTAAATTTCAATTCAGATGCAAAGCAATGATTATCAATAGTTTATTGTAGGTAAATGATATGTGTGCCTGAAGAACAGTAGCAGAATAGCTAAGCAGTATGAAAGGTCACTGTTTGTTCTCTGTGAATTTTCAGGATAAAATAGATTTGAACCATCCACTAAAAACAGTAAAACACGAGCACAAAAGCACTCTTTCTACACTCTGCTCTCTTTCCTGAAGAGCATAAAAACCTTTGAGCTGCCTCTACCTCTCAGCTGTTACTGCTGGTAAAAGAAGGTGAGCAAGCTGAATGACAATTATTCCTACTATGTAGCTGACAGCTCAAAGCTTCTACACAACAGCTGAGCTCAGCCAGAATCCACACTCTAAATACTGATTACTCATCTCCTGCCAAGAGGCAGGTTTCCGTAGAGCCTTATAGCTACCCTAGGAGTTTCCAACACCCATGCTCTGCTGCCAGAGGCCAGATGTGTTGGCACAAACACAGGCTGTACCAGAGTGTAAGCCTTCTAGTAGTAAGGGGTGTGGGCCTGAATCAAAAATACCTATGGGTAACATGCTGGAGTGCATGGACCTGACCTGACAAATGCTTGTAATATTAAAGTTCAAAATGAGACTGAGAGAGGCTATGGGAACTCCAGGTTGGTGTAATTTGCCCTCTTGTGACCTCTAGTCATTGTCCTGTATCACGGTGAATATTAGAGCTCAGAAGCTCTTAATGTCTCCTAAGGCATCTTTGTCTTCTATTTAAAATGTGTTCATTATTTGACAATGAGAAGATATTTGCCTGGGACACTTAGCTAATCCTGCAGCCTCTGTTGGGCTTGGTCTGGGATGACATTGACTGGGTGTACCGAGTGAAAGTCTTTTATGGAAAACAACTTCTGAAATGGTTTACTATTGTGATTTCTGAGTTTGTGAGATGAGCTGTTTGGGTATCTCTTACAAATGCTCGCTCAGTATCACCTGGCTTCACTGTCACTGCTTTTAGAGAGACAGAGAAGATCTATGTTTGAAAGGAAACATCTTGCATTTCTAATTTGAATGTGACATGATCCCCCATAATGGCTTTGATGGGATTTTCCTTTCCATCATTTAATATTCCATCAGGAAAGTTCTTCAAACCAATGTTACATTCAGCAGGCCTTTTAAGAGAGGCTGGCAATTGTGTACTCAGTTAGAATTACTGTATAAAATGAAATTTGCAAGAGTTATTAATTTCTTAGTCGTAAGTCTTACTACTATGATGTAGCCCATGGACAGCCTCAGGGAAAGACATCTGGATTTCTTGTTCCATTTGCCATGACCTTGGCTGTGACTTGCAGACCTTATATCATACATAATTTGGTCAGCAAAAATGTACTGACAACCTCTGTGAGGTTCTGCATGTCCCCCAGGGTACAGGCAATGCTTGTGGCAGATGTTTCCATGTCTTTCTGCAAGCTTTGCAAACTGCTGTCGAGGGATAACACTGCCATTGAACTGCCACCAGAATTTGGCTTGTGGAACTCACTGGGTGGGTCTGGCAGGATTTACCCAAGATATCATGGGATGTGTACTGGAGTGGAGGATGCTTCATTTTCTGCTGTCAGGGAATTTGTTTTCAGCTGGGAAAGACTTACTGATTGTGGTGATTTGCTTGTAGAAGGGAGGGGATGAGCCAGAAGAAATCTAGTGCTAAAGGTATTTTTATTTTGGATGACTGTTGTGTGTTTTAATGCTTTCTCATCTCTGGATGTGTTGGGAATGTCTTGGGTGAGTTCATCGAATAACTCATTATGAAATGCATTGTTTCCAGATACTTAAAAGAGCTTATTAGCACAGAAAATGGTCTTTTTTCACTTGCACCCACCTTCCTGTTGATCCCTCAGAGGACGTAAAGGCCTCTTTCTCCCAAATTTCAGCAGGAGCTTATCTGAAGCCAATGTCATCTGCTGAGACTAAGGGGATCTGCCAAGGGTGTGGGGCTGCACAAATGCACTGACTCAGCATAGCCTCTGGGGTCAGGAAGCTGGTTCTGGAGGAGTGACTGGTCTCATCCAAGAGATACTGGTGCTGTGGAGCACAGATGAGGAGCCCCTCACTGGCCAGCTGCTGAAGGTGGCCTTGGAGCCCAGCTTCTGCTTCCACCCTCTTCTTCCCCAGACTGAAAAGTTAGTTCCTATTGCTCCTTGGGGTTTCTAGTGGTTCAGTTTGTAGAAGTACTCTGACTTCAGGGTCTGAACAGGCTCTGCAGATGGTTTCAAGGCTTGGAGTGGTGAGACTGTGCTATGGAGGTATTCTTCCACCCTTTTCTTTCCAGCAGCTGAGCTGACTTTGGCTCACTAGGGTTGGTATTTAAAAGACTTTCTGATGTGTGTGTGGTCCCTGTAAAAATAAATCTCCAAAGGAAACAAATGTTATGTGGTGAAAGTCTGCCAAGTCCCCGTTGCTTATTAGCTCATAGTGTTATGTAGGAGAGACTTAACTCTATAGTCTGATGTAGGATAATTCTTCAATGAACTCTTGAAGATTCAGGTTTAAAGCCTGTTGCTCTATCAGGTCAAGACTGAGCCATTGGCTTTTTGGGCTTTCAGTTTTGAGTGCCTTGACAAGTTTGGCAGGGCCCTGAAATAGTAATTTGTCATTTCAGAGGGGTTGGTGCGTGAGTTCACATTAAGCAAAGCTTTGAAAGCTGCCATCAGTAATGACATTTTCAAAGCAGTCTAGCAGAACAGAGGTTAAAATAAGAAATGTAATAAAACATGTGCATCTAAATAGACTGATTTGAACATCTTGATCCAAGACTTCCTTCAAAAGCAGTGATCATTTGATTTAAATTTTTCCAGAATTCTCATCTATGGTGCAGCCAGATCTCAGCTACATATCACCTTAACTTACATCCTGATCAGAGAACACACTGTGCTATCAGATGCAGTTTTTTGTAGAAGTTGGGATAACATATAGCAAAGCAACTAGGCATTGACATAAAGTACTTAAGACTGCAACTCCTAATGATGCTAGAAACTGGATTTTTCTAGCTGTGTGTGAAGTTGGCACAAAGCAGTCACAAAATCCCTTTTACCTGCAGTCTGTCCATTTCCAAAGTATCACGGTTGCTCAGCAATGTCAACAAACATGTCTTTATACAGATTTAGTTATGCAGGCAAAAGTCTAAATGTTAGCTTCCTGGTGGAAAGATGACTCACCTGATTTAAAGCAGATAATTTAATCTGAAGAGCTAAATTTATCTTTCCTTTTCAGCTAGATGAAATTATTGATGAGAAGAAGAATTTTCTTTCCAATTCTCAATCACTTATGCTGCCTAAAATGATTTAGATTGTGGTGTCTCGGGGTGAGGCTCTTCTGATGTAAATAGGTTTTGACTAGCATTAACTCCTTAAGGCCAGTGAAGAAGCTCATGTGCCTGACCAGCAGAAATGAAGTCAGGAGCAAGCCCTTGCATTCATAAAGCGTGAGCTGTTTATTTCTATGCCTTGTGTAGCCCAGCAAATGTCTTGTAGTATGAGCTGATCCCATTCTCGTTTGAAGAGAAGCAAATATGGTGTGATTTCACTGAGAGCATGCAAAATCAGTCTGGCTCCAGGGCTCTTCATCTGATGATGCTCTGGCTGCTGAGATCCATCTCTCCTCATGGCATGTGTGAAGGAGGACAACTGTACTGAAGGTGACTTGGGCGCTTTTTAGGAATAACTTGAGGTTTTACCCAAGATAAACATTACCATCATTGCCTATAGAAACCTTAATCTTTAGTCAGGATCAAATATCAGGTTTCTTGCTGGAGTACTTAGCTTTTAAAAGGAAGTGCCCATGCTCCAAAAAGCATCTTGCAGTGTCCTAAGCAGACACATCCATATGGATATGCTTCATCTTCTCACCAGTGGGTATGGTCTCAGATGTGGAAAGAGGTCAAGAGCCATCTGTTAATGCTGTTTGAGACCCTTTGCTGTCCTTGGAACTCTTCATGCAAGTCAAGTCTGGGAGATAAGTTGTACAATTCCACTGACTGCATGGGTTTACATCATCCTGCCAGGTTATTCTGGGGTAATATCCAGATCCTTAGACATCATCACAGTCTGCTGCTTCTCTGTCAAAGCTCTCTGCACCACTGAAGACTGAGTTTGGTTTCCTTTTCTCTGTTCTTGCTGTTACTGTACTTAGCACATGCACATTGATTTGTATCTCTGGCATATTTTTAAAGTATGGATAAGTCTATATTTACAGCAGTATTGTGGTATAGGGAAGAATTAATCCTTGACAGATTAAGCACATGGTGATGAATGGCCAGGTACTATGTGATTGGGAATGGGATCTAATGGGAAGGAGAAGGCTTAAAGTCCCACCTACCTCTTGCATCTGCATCCAGAGACCTACTGAAAAATGCCCTGGAGTGCACAGACCCTTCTCTTTTCTGCGGTCCTCTCAAGTGCTAATTCCTGAGGAAGGAGAGCAGATCTGTGGTCTCCTCGGTAGTGAGGTTTCACCTGCTAAATTGAATAAAAGGATGGTTGCATGGAATAAGAGACATAACAAATGTCATGTGTAAAAGTTTCTGGCAAATAAAGTTGCCTGGACTATCATGTATGGGGCAGACAAAGCTGGAATAAATACTAACTTTTTCTGTGTAAATGTGATACTGCTGTGATGTGCCAAAATGACAAAATCTGATGTTTTCATTCAAAACAGACACAGCGTTGTTAGGAAAGATTTCCTTCTACAGATGGGAAGCCCTCCCATTTCCAAATCCTGTGCTTTTCTAAAAGATGAGACCAGCACCAGTGGGATTAGGAGCAGGGTTAGTGCTGCTGCTTTTCTAACTGCAGGATAGAAATCTCCATCCAGAAAGCAGGTGAAAGATTTTGCTGTCAAAGTGGAAGAGCCCAGTACAATTTTGTAAGAGCTGAGTCTTCTTGCAGTGGAATCAGAAAATAAATTTTGTTTGGGATACGAGCCAGGTTGGATCTCTTGGGTTAAGCTTGTGTCGAATGACTCCATCCTGAACCCCTCGGGGATTTGAATGAACTGGGATTCAGAGCTCTGGCTTTGGCTTGTGTCCAATGTTAACGGAGGAAAACTACTCAGGGGCATTGCATGCAGGAACCACCAAGTGAATTCTTTCTGCTTGCCAGTGTAAACCATGAATTCTGTGTAAAACCAGTACAGGACTGTGCCCAGCTTTACTGGTCAACTTTTTTTCTTAGTTGCTTTCCCAACACACAGGACACAGGAGCCTTGTGCCAGCATTGCAGCACACTGTAGGATTGTAGCCATGACTTCCCTGTACTGGTAATCCTATAGTATTGGTGCATCAGTCTGATTTTGCTCTTTCTTTTTTTTTTTCAGTGGGGCAGATGCTTTCTTGGTGAAGCTAGAGCCAAGGGGAGATTTACATCCTTCAGAACATCGCCCCAAAACTTGCCCCTTCAGACTTTTTGTTTGCCCCTCTCTGAACATATCCAGAGCTGGAATGAACACACCCTTTTTTTTTTTTTTTTCTTTTTTCTTTCTCAAATACAGAGAAGTCTACAAGCAGATAACTGATGATGAGAGTAAAAACCATTGAAGCAAAGTTACCGTTAAGGGATCGAACAAGGCACTAGGACCTGGGAGGCGTCTCATCCACCCTGGCAGGAATTTCTTGCTTGGAGCTCAGACAACAAAGGCAGAGTGAGCCTGGTTTTCTTTCTCTCAGCATCTCCACCCTGCACGCTGAAAACCGGTGAGTAGAGCTTTTTTGAGTGACTTGCATGCAGAAAAGTAACGGATGTTAGATAGAAAGCAGGAATCTTTCTCTTAGTACCTTACAGCATCTGCAGTTCATTTTAAAATCAAAACCCCCTGCATCCTCTGATTCATTCCCGAAGTTGCTTGGATGTTTCATTGTTCGCTGCATGACACCAGACTGAATCTACCCCAACTGACATCGTGGGGGAAATGTTCCCAACTTGGGGTTTCTGCGCAGATCCCCTGCATTGTCATCTTCTGTTGTATTGCAGACTGGGGACAATGATTTTTCTTGCATAGGTCACATAGATGTTGTAAAATATAGGGAAGGAGCTTAGTTCTGGCATATGTAAGGGTGGGGAAGAGATAGCAACAGCTTTTCCCACATTTATACCTGGCTGCCAAGTGCTGGTGTAAATACCCTTTCTGCCCTGTGTTAACATTTAAGCAACATACGTGAGTTGCATGTTCCTGGTTGTGCTGGGGGAGTGGAAAGGTCTTTCTGTTGCAGGGTTGGGGGTTTCTCCCTCTTTTGTGTTGGGGTTTGGTGGGGGAGGAAGGTTGTTCTTGAGCATAAACTAGAGACAGTGCAGAAATTGCTGCTTGCTGGGTGTCAGCTCAAGTCTCAGGTTTTCTGTGCTAGTCGCTTGTGCTGGGAGCCCTCCACACTCAGAACAATGAAAGGTGAGCGAGCAGGGGCAGCGTGTCCCTTGGGCAGAGGCACTTCCAGCAATTAAATCACTTAAGGCTGGAAGGGGGGTGGAAATAGCCCCTTTATTTTCTCCTCCTCATTAAATGGGAGCAGAAATGCAATTCAGAGGAGACCCAGGCTGAAAAGAGCTTATCGAAGCCTTGTTTCAATGACAGATTTTTTCTTTGCAGTCATTTCTTCTTAGAGATGTAGGCTGGTCCTGGGAATTGATTGATGGGCTAGGAGGGGGCTGCGGATAGGGGGAAGGGTGGGCTGGATCTCATTGCTAACCCTTATTGAACAGGCTGTCACAAAGAAACTGCTTATTCCCCTGTGACCATTCTTTCATAAATGCCAGTTTATTCTAATGTTAAACATTCAGATGCTCTGGTTCCTTCCGTGATTTGACAGATTGAAGGGCTGACTTACTGGGATCTCCTTGTTTCCCGTTGCCAAAGGAAACCTCACAGGGCTCAGAGGTTTAATTCATTGCCAACTGGTGTTTGGACGAGGTTTTTTGGGGCTGAGTTGTGATTGCCATGTATCCCTTTGGCCCCAAATCCCAATTTACTGCACTTTGAAAACTCCCAGGTGCAGGAGCAGACAGCTCTCTAGAAATGTGTTCCCTGCCCCCAGTAGTTGGATTCCTTTCAAAATGCAACGACCCCTCCTACACTCCATCCCCAGAATCGATAAAAATCTGGGTCGGGGAGGGGGCGCTTCCCAAACACATCTGTCCTGCTCCAGACACAGCTCTTGCATTAGTGTCATTTTTCTCTCCAGACTGTGGCTCTGCTTGGCTCTAACCTTGTCCCTTTGCACTCCTTCTCTCCCCATCTCCTTCCTGCTTAGCTTCAGATCTTTAGGGCTCACCAAACTATGGAACTTGATTTTGGACACTTTGACGAAAGAGACAAGGCGTCCAGAAACATGCGAGGCACACGTATGAACGGGTTGCCCAGCCCCACTCACAGCGCTCACTGTAGCTTCTACAGAACCAGGACCTTACAGGCACTGAGTAACGAGAAGAAAGCCAAGAAGGTGCGTTTCTATCGCAACGGGGACCGCTACTTCAAGGGAATTGTATACGCCGTGTCCTCTGACCGCTTCCGAAGTTTTGATGCTCTCCTGGCTGACCTGACCCGATCCCTGTCTGACAACATTAACCTGCCTCAGGGAGTCCGTTACATTTACACCATCGATGGGTCACGGAAGATCGGGAGCATGGATGAGCTGGAGGAAGGTAATTAGCATCGCTGTCTGGTGCAGTGAGGAGGCGGGGTAGGAAGGGGGCTGTACCATTTAAGTCTGCTGTTTAAGGTCACATTTCCTCGGGGCGTGGGGGTGCTTCTGCCTCTCTGCTCCCCGTTTGCCTTCCCCTTTAGAGAGGGGTGGGAGAGGGAGCAGTGCAGGGGCTGACAGCCCCCAGGGTGTCCCCCAGCACATTCACTGGGTTGCAGATGTGGAGCTAGAGGGGTGTGTCTTACTCTTGGTTAGACATGGCTCTGTCCATCACTCGGGGGGCTGTCTGAGGGTGTCCACATGTCTGTCTGGACTGGGGGGGTGGTCCTCAGATGGGTGCAGGGGGTGATGTGGGTTTTCCAGTGGGGTGAATGGATATGACTGGAAAAGCGAGTTGTTCATGCAGTGTGTGTGTAATGGGTGGGCGGGAGGGATTTCTGCACTCGGTGTATGGGGGTGTTCTGAGGGGTTTGTGCACAATGTGTGCACGTAGGGGTGTGGTCAGGGCTGTGCAGGGAGTTGTGTGTGTGGAGTGGGGTGTCGGGGGTACATGCTGTGTGTGTATGGTGGGTGTGTGGAAGGAGGGGTCTTTGGGGTTTTGAAGGTGTTTGGGGAGTGTGTGGAGGGGTGTGTTGGGAGTTCACACAGTGTGTTTAGAGGGGGAAGTTAATTAACAAGATGTGTGTATGGAGAAGGGTGTTTTGGGGGGTTCCACTGGTGAAATTTGGGGGTTTATACGTGTGTGTGTGTGTGTGGAGAGGAAGGTGTAAGGAGGGTTAATTGCAGAGAATGTGTTGGGATTCCTTGAGGGGGTTCATGTGCAGGGTGTGTGTGGAGGTGTGCTGGGCTGTGTGTGTAAGCGGGAGTGCTGAGGGGGTTCGATGTGTGTGTAGGGGGCGTTTCAGGTTCATGTGCTGCATCTCTGAACATGGTTCATTGCAGGGTCTGTGTGGAAGGGAGGTGTATTGAGGTGTTCAGATGGGGGGGGTGTAAGGGGCTGTGTTTGGGGAGTGTTTCTGCAGGGCCTGTGTGTGGTGGGTTACAGGGGCGTGTGGGAAGGCATCCTCTACATGGGAGGTCTGAGTGTGCAGGGGATGCTCAGGGCTGGTCTGAGTGTATCCCTGTATGTAGAGAGGGTGTCGGTGTGCCTGTTCCTCCCAGTGTGACTTGGACTGTGGAATGAAGGATGAGTCAAAAATCACCCCTTCTGTCCCAATAAGGTAGCCTTGGGGGCAGGATTGCTCTCGTGGAGCTCAGCTGTCAGCCTTGTCTGTGCCTGGGGAGCTCTCTCTGCAGCAGTGGGCTGTGGCCATGGGTGCTGCCTTTCTTGGGGAGTGTCAGGAGGACCCCCAGGATGCTACATGGCCAGTCCTGCCTCCTTGCCCAAGCACGGCTGTGGGCAAGCTCTGCTGGCAGCACAGTCTGAGCGGGGTGCACAAAGGACACCCACAGCCACTCCACTTCTCTTCACTGAGCAATTCAGATATTCCCTTCTTTGTTTGGACCTGGAATATCCCGATTACTCTGTTGCAAAAGGGAAGTTGCTCTTCCCTGTTCCTTGCTGTTTCCCTCCAAGCAGATGACCTGGCTGATTTGGTAACTACAGAAAATCCACAAGGTTTCTGCCTTTAGTAAAAGACAATGGATGTGAGTGTGTGAGCCACTGCAGGGGCAGCCTCAGCAGTGAGTCATTGTGTGACCTTGACTAAAGCATCTCTCCCTAGAATTCCTTACCTGCCAATTGGGATACTCATTTCCCCAAAATACTTTGTGGGGACACGCATGCAGAATAAATATTGGTTTCCATAGAGGAGTTTTACTGGGAAGAAATTGCTGCCTTTCAGAGAGACGATACAGTCCTGGTGGAGTTATTCTCAGCCCAGCTACAGCTGTCAAATGGAGGTGTGGCCTCCCTTAATTTTAGAGATTCTGCCATGTTTCATTCTGATCTCTTAATATGGCTACAGCCTTTCTCTAATGGCAGCTCTGTCCTGCTTGTCCTAGGTTTTATGAAAATCTTCAGGAATAACTCCACAGGAGAAAATGCAGTTCTTTATTCTCCATTTATACATTTGTTCTGCCAAAATGGTATCTGGAAACAACACTGAAGAAGTGGCACTGGAGAAAAAAAAAAGATGTAAAACAGTGAAAACAAAGGAATCCAGTGTCTGAAAATGCAAAGTAGATCTGCATGCTGCTATTGATATTTTAATGATAACAATATTTCCATATTTCTAGGGATGACCTATGCAACTGTTGTAGAAAAGCAATCTAGGAAAGACATTACTTTTGATGTAACCAACCTTGTGGTAAACTATGCTACTAGCTTGTGTGTTTGTATAACTGTGTGTTAGGTACATGCATGGAAAAACAGAACTTCAGAGTAATTGCGCTGTGACATACAAGAACAATACATACACAAACAGTAAATGTTTGGCAAATAAGCTTTCTGGTTAGAGACTGAGGGTAACTAAACCAGTTCTAGTTGCTATAATGTGACTAATTTATTACTGTAACTTCTGATAAACAAGTAGAACCTAGGAAAAGAAGCCATCAGAGGGGCTCATCTCAGTAGTTTGGTTGCAAAAGCTGGTGAATTACTGACGATATTTCACATCGTGTTCTAAGTACTTCTGCATGATTTAAAAATGTGCTTGTATGGTGTGGTGTGAATGTACTTCTGGAGGGTAGAGAATGATACTGCACAATACCAACATCCTTGAGACAGACATTTCAGGTGAACAAAAACCACTTGGTGTGCTACTAATTAAATAGAACTTGGAAATAACTCTTTTGGTCTCCAGACCCAGACTTGGTAGTCTTTTCTTCCCTGACATATTCAGGATCATTCTCATAAGATTCTGCATGGATGTTTTACTTCCTGGTCTATCCAAGAGGGAACAAGTGAAGTCTCTCATACTCTTAGCTGCCAGTTGGGATGTGCCTCTTAATCCTTTCCTCTACTGAACCCTAATTCTCACATTTTGGAAGCCCACCAGGACTCTTGTCACACAGATGCTTTTTGCTGCCTGCTGAGTTCTTCCTCACCTGTCACTGACTGCTTTTACCATACTGCCTTCTGTACCAGAGAGTTGTCTGTGTCCATGACTCACAATGACCTTCTCTTAAAATCCACCTGTCTGGTAAATTTTTTATCCCTCCTTTCACTCATAATGATCATATTCTATTACTGTAGTCATCATCTTAATCTTGACTCCCTATTTTCAGCATTCAATTTTAATGTATTTGTAAATAATACACATGCTGCCATTGATTAGGACTGTATTCCTCCTTAATATATCTGCTGGTTTAATGCAGCACAGCATCCTATTACTGGACTGTTACAGTGGATCCTGATTACAGGTAAATTGCTGACAGCATCTCCCTCTTGTGTACTCTCTTGGCTGAGTCAGAAGTGGGTATTGGGCCCAAGTGCTATGATCCATCATGGTTGTTTTAGTCAATAAAGGAATCTTTTGGAAAAAAGCACTAGGTGATCTTTATTTCCTTTCATATTATACTTGGTTCTAGAGACTAAGGCTTTAGGAAGGCAATATATGAAAGTGCATTTATAGATTATTGGTTGTAGATATGGTCAGTAAAGGCAGAAATGCAGACATAGATTAAAACTAGAACTTGAGAGGCTCAACATTTAGTTAAAGCTGTAGAGCTTCTCCTTGTTGGGCTCCTGGTATGCTCAGGCTGTTAGGTAGGGCACAGCCCCCATTGTGTTGTGGTCAGAGGGCTCATCCGAAGGTGGAGTTATGCCCTTGTCCTGTGCTGGGCTACTTGTCTGAAATTTGTTCTTGCCTCAGATTAAACACTAGAAAAAGCTGAATAGGATTTTGTTTTGCTTGGTGGTGTTTCATTGTGAATGTTCTTGGGCTGTGTGAGATATTCCAGAAAGTGTTTCCAAGCTTCTTGTATCCTGTCATGCCCTGGGGAATCTTTTCCAAAATCTTGTCCAGGAGTGTTTAAAGTAATCACAGGAGGGGCTCCACCCTGGAGCTGTACCAGAGCTTGGTGTATGCTGGGACTGAGGGGTTTATAGGCAGTATAATGAAATCTCCACCCACTGTGTGCATGTTCCAGTTTGTCTGGAAAACTGACATTCATACAGTCCAATACTGAAGTCTTGGAAACCTATGGCATTGTTTTCCATGGCTGTTGTCCTGACAGCTCGGCTAGTTACATCCTACGTAACAAAACTTAATCCTTGTGGTTCTGTTTTATTTGCTTGCTCATTCTGGCTGTCACACTAGGACTGGTGTGGTCCCACAAATTCTTTATGGGCATTGTGTAGTTTTGAAGGTGATCTGGTAATCACACATTTCTTTCACTTTTTCAACAGAACAAGAGGTGCATCTTTCTCATGGAAGAGCCAAAGGAAGGAAGCTCTTCCAGAATTCATTTTCCCATGGTGGAGTAACTCTTGAGGCAGGGGAAGATTATTTTTAATGCATAAACTAGTGGGAAGTTCATGCATTTGAAACTAAAGGCCTACTTTAACACCATATGTAACGAACTCTGCAAGGTGTTAAGTCCACTTAATTCCTATTGAAGTCACAGTAAATCCCATGAAACATGAAAGCTGGGCACAATAGTACAATCTCAACTTTGCACAGCAGAGCTAACAACCAAAATAATTGACTGCAGCCCACAGAGACTGTTCTTGGAATAACTGTTAGCAGTTACACTTTCAAAATGGCCTCAATCCAGCTTTCCCAATTTTTCTCATAAGACTTCTGCCCGCAGTTCATTATACTTGAAAACTTGATGGTGCATGCTGAGAAAGGATAACTTTTTCTGAAAGCACAGCCTGTCATTTTTAGTATTGTCACAAGGAGCTGCTGTAAGAGGGCTGAAGGATTAGCGCTCATCTTGAGCTTAGAGTTCCCCTAAGAAACCTTCTCTAAGACAAACCTTATCTTTGAGATCATCCCTTCTTTAGGAGCTGAATAATCGTCTTGTGCTTCTATCAAATTGGTAGCACAGTAATGTGTAATGCACTTGTAGCCAGAGTAATTCAGTGTGATTCAAGCCATGGCTTCAAATGGCAAATATGCTGATTGTGAATTCAGGTCAAAGGTCTACAGTCAGTCCATCTATTGCTAAGGGCAGGATAGAAGGAATAAATAAATGCCTTGGCTGGTTTAGTGGCATGATAGAAATTGTGACATCTCTGTAGCACACTGGCATGATAACAACTGCACATCATCCTGCAGGGCTTTAGCTTCACAGTGCAGAAGGGACATGTTGCACTGACCTGGCACTGCACTAAAGAAGTGCTGCTCTTACCACCACTGGTGTTATGCCCATAGAGTGGTGCTCAGCAGCAGATTGGATCTTGTCAGGGATCTTGTCTCACTCTTAAAAAGCTTCCCACCCGCAATGCACGAGTGTGTCTCTTTGGGGCTGCCATTTGGGGTTTTGTTTGGAAGTAATGACGTGGCTGTTCCTACCTTCTCATGGCTTATAGTTGGATTTCTGCTCGTGTACACAGCTGCTTGCTGTCTAAAGACGTATTCCTGAAAATATTTGTGCACAGATTTTTACTCTTACGGCTGGGGAGCAACATACGTCTTGGAGCTGTTTCTTTTGCTTTTGAAAAAAAGTCTCATATCCACTCCTTCCCTTTTCCTTCTGTTATGCTGTGCACATCTTCTGCAACCATGCTGTGTCTGTCAGTTATATTTCTTTGACTGGCACAGTTGTACACCTTGACTTCTCATTATAGGCTTAGCATAGATAGATGTAGCAGAGAAACCAAGAAACCACTGCTTTTTCTATGGCAGCATTATTCTCCATAAGGTTTCTCTCTTTCATGATCTTCTGGCCACAGTACACATGTTCAAAGCTGGGAATTTCACAGGCCTTCAGCCCATGCTTGCCTGATCCTGCTACCACCTCATGGTAAGGTTTGGAAAAAACTCAGCTGTGGGAAGTGAAATAGCACATGTTCCTGGCTGGCAAATGGTAAAAGGGATGTGCCTCACTGAGGAGCTTGAATGATAATTTTGCTATAATTTGAGGGCCATAAACTGAGTTTAGGAACACACTAGTTGAAGTGATTTTTTTAAATTAAGTTAAAGCTTCAGGTTACATCTTTAGGTCAGGGAAGAAGGAAAGAAAGGCTCCTCTCCCTTGGAGCTATACTGTTATGAGAACTGCTATTCTGAACTGTCACTCCAAACAAATTTGTGTCCAGTTTTAGAATTCAGTAAAATATTTGCTAGGGTTTGGGTTAAATTTAACAAAGTGAGAAAGGGCAGATTACTCTTTCCACTGTGACTGTGAACATAATTTGAAAGGCCAATGTGTATATATACACACACAACTACCTAACACCACTTTTGTGGAAACAAAGCCTAGGAGAAGAGTATTGCTTTCATGCAACTATTGCCTTCAGTGTACGCTCTTGTAAATACACTGGACAGCTATGGTGTGCAGTGAAGAATTTCAAATGATTCAGCTGGAACTAAGTACAATAGTACTTTACCAAACAGACCAATAATCTCTTCCACTTACTTTAAAACATGGAACTTATTAATGGAAAATATGCTCCAGCACCTCATATGTGTATAAAACACAGTGCAAATATATACTTTCTTTCATTGTGACATCTTCTATCCCAAAATATTATGTAAACACAGATGAAATTCAAGCCTTGCAACATGCCCATGGCAGATAGTGCTGCTTCTGTTTTTCACGCAGGGAAGCAGAGGTGCAGGTGAGGTCAGGAGCTTCCAGAGGGAGGCTTGGGGCAGAGGTGAAAATACCATTCAAATCACTTATTCTTAGTATTGCATTTAAACATAAAGTCCCTTTTCTCAAAGGATAATGCTACAGTTCTGTCGGGCATGCATATGAAGTCTCTGCTGCCCAGGGGTGATAGACTTGGGAGAGCTCAGGTTCTTGGGAGGTTTGATTCCCTGGGAGTATTCCAAACTCCCCTTGCTGCATTTCACACTCAATTGTGAAACTGGAGAGAAGCATGGGCCCCCTTTGTACCAGGTGTTGCTTGGCTGAAGCAGATGAATAAACCACAACTTATCACTTATTAATCAGAAAGATTTTAAGTATTGAGTGCTTCTGGAAAATGATATCTCCAGTGGGAATTCTTTATGTTACTCTGTGGGGTATCTTTATGCTTCTATTGAGTCAGTTTCAAGAAATGTAAGGAATTAAGGAGCTTTGGCTATGGGTACCACGTGCTCAGTTTATTGAGGGGTTTTGCTTGACAGCATATGTGACTTAAATATAGATTTGTATTGTTTGTTCAAGCCAACAGAACCTCCTGATGGGATTATTGCATTAGTTTGGGGTACACTAGTTGATACAATGCCCAACTGACAGTGTTCATCATGAACCTTGTTCCCTGCTTCCTGTTCATACGTGGTTTTGGTCATTTTATGCAACTGGGGAGACGGGGAAAAGCTGCACGTGGTGATGTAAACACCATGAGTACACATCACTTTCTGACAAACTGGGTACAAGCTCGGTGTTAAAAAAAAGTTAGCATCCTGCATCTTTTCTATGGCTGCTTGTGCCATCAAACACTTAGCAGTAATGACATAAATACTACACAGACCATTGTTTTAAGCCTATCAAAGCCTTCAGTTTATTATGTACCTGTTAGTGGTCTCACCATGTATTTTATGAAGGGATTGCCTCAGTACCTCCATCAAAACCACAATTTAGTCAGCAGAAGGATGACTATATGAACACCACAGTGGATACATTATATGCCTGGACCATAAAAGTCTGTGGAAATAAGTGGACTGTTTGGAAATCCATATTTACACCTTTCCCAGTTGGATGTCAAATCCTGTCCTAGAGATTCTGTAATGGATGTCAGGTAGGCTTTTCAAAGATGTCCAGGCCCTGGAGTTTACAGTAGGGAACAGACAAAGAAATACAGCCCATCTGTTTATATGAAGCAGGATTTTTTTTCCTTATTCAAAATAGTTAAATCTACGTTTTGATTTAAAACCTATTGTAATATTGGAAGAACTTCATTCTGTAAGATCAGCCCAATAAAGCAAAAACTTCATAAGATCCTACAGGTACCCACGTTATGCCTTCAGTTCCTGTTAAAACTTTAATGGTGAGACAAAAGCTCTTCCTCTAGCAGTGACTGACCTTTTTTCAGTGCATCCTCAAGTGCTCAACAGCCTGAGTCATTTCAGACCAGACAGCTACACTCCTTTAGGGATGCCGTTTTACAGTCTCATTCTAGTAATAACTCTTCTAGCCTCCATCAGATTTGCAGGCAGAAAAGAAGATCCTACAAATCCTTTAAGGTGCTTTTAAAACCTTAGATAGATAGGATCCTGTAAATTGCAGACAAAGCTTGAAACTAATTTTGGATTGGGTAGGGAAGGGTTGTTTTTGTGAATTACTAACCAGATTACTAACCCTTCTCCACCGTGTCTAAATTTGGATTTAATATATTTTTGGTTGGTACTAGCCATATAAAAGTGAGCATTGGTATTTGGGTGTAGTGTTTTATCTCAGCTGCCACTAGGTCTGTCCTCTAATAAACCACTGACACTATAACGAAGCATATTTGTTATGCTTGCTAGATTTATCAAAGCTGCTTTTGGTACAGACTACTTAGTACCAGATTTTCATTATTTTTCAGGCATGACACAAAAGGTACTTTGTGGATGAATGTTGATATCCTCTTGGCAGGGGATGACAGACTGAAGTAGTAGCTAGATCAGTAAAGAGAGATAGGAACTTTTAGACTTATTTGTATTTTCAGGTACCTAAATACCTTTATAACTTAACCTTTTTTAACCCCTGGTTCCTGTGACTGAGTGGTAGTATGTATTTGCTAATGCAAGCTATGGCTGACTTGCTTACTTTGGGGAAATAACTAGTCATATTTTAAATAGCATAAATATAAAAATAAGACAAAATGTTTTAACAGCAAGCTGTCATGGAAGTGCTAATGAAAACAGTGATTAATGATTTTTGTGATTAATGGGGGGAAATGTATAGCATCTCTTTTTAGTGGTAAGAACTGTAGAATCAGACTGGTGTTCATTTCTTTCAAAAGGGGAGAGTTATGTCTGCTCGTCTGACAACTTCTTCAAGAAGGTGGAATACACCAAGAATGTCAATCCCAACTGGTCTGTCAATGTGAAGACATCTGCCAACCAGAAAGCACCTCAGTCCCTGGCCAGCAGCAACAGCGCCCAGGCAAAGGAGAACAAAGATTTTGTGCGTCCCAAGCTGGTAACCATCATCCGCAGCGGGGTGAAGCCCCGGAAGGCAGTCCGTGTGCTCTTGAACAAGAAGACTGCCCATTCGTTTGAGCAGGTTCTCACTGATATCACTGAAGCTATAAAACTGGAGACAGGAGTGGTCAAAAAGCTGTATACCTTGGATGGGAAACAGGTAGGAGATTTTACAGATGTTATGTCTTTCTTTTATCTTGAGGCTTTGCTGACTCAGAACAATTCTTGAAGCCTAAAATTAACCTGAGATGATCACTGCCATCTGTTCTTTTAGAAGTCAGACTTCTCATGCCAGTGGTTGAGTTACTAAATTTTCGCTGATATTAATATCAAGCAAAGAATGTAGCCAACCGTCTGAGTGAAACAGATGCTCCGTCCTGCACGCCAGCGTGCAGTGCGTGTCTTCCGGACGAGCTAAATAAATAACATGGGGAGTTCGGCTCACAGCCACCAGTAGATTTGGCTCTGAAGTAGTTGCAAGAACTCTCGAGCTTTGGATTCACTAAGTGAAAATGTGTTGCTTGACTTCCCTTGCTTGCTAAGATAATTGATCCAAGCATGCTCTTCTGTGTAGCTCAGTAATTAGCAGGAAAAGCATGGAAGTGTGTTGCATTTTCTTGACTAAATGCATGAAGAGATAACAGGCAGAAAGGGATTGGGGTCAAAAATATTTAGTGGGTCATCATGATGTGCTTCGTGTCTACATTTTCCTGGAACTGAAGGAAACATCTGTCTCTTGTTAGCAGCTACACAGCAATAAGCCATTTCATATTGCTGTATCTATGAAAACCCTTAAAGGAATGTGGAGGATAACCTTGGGGACTGGGAAGAGCTAGATTTTTCAAGGGAAATTCTAAGCTTGATTTAACAGTTTTGTGTCTTCTGCAGTTGAGGGATGATCTTATTTTTGTCACTATTTTTCTTGTTCTAGATTCTGAAGTGAGGCAGCACAGCTCTTGAGTGGGGGATGGATGCTGGCTATTCTAGGGACTGATGCTATTGCTTTAAATTAACTCCCTTTCCTATCTCTGGAGAAAATTATTCAAATACTGGCTCTTGAAATACCGTGCGAACCCTAGGCAATGTGTTCAACTAACATGCAGACTTTACATATCAAAATCTTCATCCTTCCAACCCCGAATAAAGGCTCATGAAGTGTCCTGCATAGCCCAGGTGCAAGATCTCTACTCTAATTGCTAAATTTAGCAATTCCTACTGCAAACTCTTGTCCATAGCAGACACTGTACATGACTCTTCTTGAATCAAAAAATAAAAGGCAGCCTTGTTTTCCTCATGTCAGGTTCTGAAAGCTGCACAGTGGCTGGTGCCTTAATTCAGCACTGTTTTGACTGGGGCAACCTGACAACTTCACCATCAGTTTTTGTTGCAGAAATGTGATTTCAGTGAAGTCGGAGTAAAGATAGCACATTTAACTTGTTTTGCTGGCTTTATAATTCACCACGTTACGAAATGTGATGTTTCATTGTGGGTTAGAGACACCACTGGGAGTTTCTCTGTATGCAAATGTACATTCAGTATTGCAGTTATTGAAAACAGTGAGGTGTCCTGATTTGACAATGATGGAATGTTTGATATTTGTTTGCAGCATCAATTACTGTTGAAGCTTCCTGAAGAGCAAGCCTTGTTTACCAATGCTTTGTTTTTATTGGAAGGTTTCCTTCAATGCTTGGTTTTTTTCATCTAAGTTTATTTGAAATTGTCCACTTATGTGGGTTCTTAGTGTTGAAGCTAGAGCTAGAAGCTTCTGTGGGTGCAGTGTTTGCTGTTAGAGTTTCCATGACATACTGCTCCATTAAACCTGACCTTCTGACATGAAATTAGAGGTTTTTGCATATCTGATTCTGACATTAGAAAGAAATTCTTGAATGCGTGATTCTGACGAACAGTACTGCATTTTCAGGAGAAAATATTCATGCAGAAATGCAAGCTGCTCAAAGCTGAAATACTGACAAGAATCCTGACAGTCTGTCTCTTTGAGTGTCATCAGAGGCATGTTACTCCCTCTGTTGTGAAATGATAAAATTTACAAAAGGAACGTACAAAGGAAAATCATCCTTCCTCAGTCCATGAGCTGTAGCTTAATGAGGGGAGATGATTATTTTATTTATAGGCATTTCCATGGTGCTCATCAGTAGAGTAATCAAGATGCTTTAGAAGTACAGACAGTAGGGGCAATGATAGAGTGGTGTGTGGATAATTACATTTCTATGCACTGCAGACCTGCTGCATTTGGAGTGAGAAAGTACTGAATTGAGAGCTGGATGAGGTGTATTTGAATACATGTAACACTCAAAACAACAGTGAGGTTAGGCTTTTTTAAGGAAATTTTGTTTCTTTTTGTGTCTTGAGTTGTCTGGAGAAATATTGCCCTTTTGAAACTGGAAAATTAGCATGTCATGTTTCAGTAGTTTATTTAACTTGGTTTTCTACATATTTCTAATACCTTGTCTGTCTGTACTTAAGCTCTTTTCCTCCTTGGAGCATATCATCACCTCTTGATGGACACCCCATTTTCATGTCATTCATAAACCAAATTAGAAAACAGAATTGGAGACTGTGGATGAAGTTGCATTCAAAAATACTTGAATGCAATAGTGTGAACTAGACGTTGCCAGTGTTGTATAGATGTCCTGTCCTGTTTGTGCTTCAGCTTCTTTCTCACCATAGTGTACAATATCTAGGTGTTTTTCTGAAAAAGAAGACGCTGCTTCATCACTGACAGCCCAATGCCAAATAAGCAGAATAAGGTGGTGTTCAGAGGGGAGAGAGCTTGTACGCTTCAGTTCTACATAGAGATATTCTGGTCAACAAGCAGGGAACTGAATGTGTCTTTAGCCATGATAACATTTTGTGATCTCTTCTGGAGTTTAAAATCTTCAAGCACAGGAAGAAGTCACACATGTGCTAAGGCAAGCCCAGGCAAAGTGCTTTTGTTCTGAGTGTTAGCTGTCTCTTCAGATGAAATTACATATTTTCATATGTCAGGGCATTTGTGACTCTGCTCCCAAAAGAATTTCTCGTCTTAACAAAATGGTCCCCTCTAGCACTCTTTGTTTTGATAAGGATTTCATGTGGCAGGTGATGAGTGAAGTTCATCTTTCTGTTTGCAAAGCTGATGCGAATGCCTAGGAGGCCAGCCCAGCTCTCCTATCCAGAGAAGAAGTCACTATTTCATTTTAGATGACATGCATTGAGGAAGGGCAGCAGCCACAGAAGGAGAAGCAGGATGACTAAGCTCACAACAGGTTAAAAGTTGGGACTTGGGGATCAAAGCCAACAAAGCAGTTGATAAAGCAGCTCCTAGTACTGCACCACTAGTAAAAAACTACCCTAGATGCATCCATACAAGTTGCACTTGAGAAACCAAACATACATTGGAGCTGCTGCAGTGATTTTAGGCTGGTATTTGTAAGCAAACTAGTAAAAATTTCATTGCTCAAGTGTCAATGCTAGCAGTGGACCAAACTCTGCCAGGATAGTGTAGCTCTATTGATTATATTAATGAAATTGTATCAATGTGACACAGAACAAGGTTTGTACCAAAATATGCAAATACCTCCAATGACTGTAATCTGTAATTGATGCTCAAGAAGAAGGTGTATAGCTCCATGACATACCCAGTAACATCTGCATTGCTGAAAGATCAGAGGGAAGATATTCCCTCTAGAGCCCTGGAGATAGCTTATACCCCGAGGCATGAGGTTCAAGGCTACAAAGCAAGCAAATTGGTTTGCGTTACTACACGTGTTGAGGGGTAGGATGTTGGAAACTGCTTGTCCTTCTGAGACTTTGTAATTGACTGCCCTTTTGGATACTGAAAAACTGCAATGAAATTCATGCAGTCATGTAAAGCTGGGACCTAGTCCCAAAGCAAATGGGAGGGAAGAGCAGGAGGTGGGTTCAGGTGTGTTTTGTAACCTGCCTCCTGCAAAAGAGGTGAGTCCCACTTTCTGTCCCTGCTGCATAAAGCTGTAGCAATAAAACTGTATCTGTTTTGCATCTTTTTCTCAGTTCTTTCTTCTCAGTGCTTCTTGTTAACTGCTGAGATTTGGCAGGCCTTGTGTAAATCTCCCAATTTGATATCAAGAGAACAGGTCAGGGTCGCAAGAACCAGCAGAGGAATTGTGCAGGCAGGATCTTTGCCCACAGTTGCCTCCCTGATGCATCGCTCAGGGTGAGGATTAACCCCCAGCTTCACTCCTCATTGCTTTTGCAGACTACTCTGAGGGTGTTTGCATGAGATCATTCCTTTCTAGCAACTGTGTCATGCAAGGAAGGGTAGTAATAATGTATGGGCTGAAGAACTTCTGAACCCAAATCACTTAGACTGCCAGACAACGTAGCCTAGTTCTCTATCTTTAGGGAGCTCTTAGTCTAAGATGGAAATTCAGCATTGCCCGATTCGTGCAGTGACTAGACACTAACATAGACAAAACCAATTAGTCCTCAGGTATGCCTTAAGGATTTTGTCATTCACTAGAATGAATAATCCAAGCTTCCATGAATGTGTATCTAAGTACTTATGATAAAATATTCTAAAGACTTTCTGAGATGTTATTCAGAAACCTTATGCTTATTAATTTCTGTTTACCTAGGTCTATGGGCCACAGAATCTGGGTGAAAAGGGGCCTGTCTGGAACAGTGTGAATCCTAATTCCTGTACTTATTAAAGCAGTAGCAGTTTGATCACAGCAGCTAAAGTCTTCATCAAATCTGTTCTCCTGTGAGCATTGAGATTGACCTGGTTGTCATCAGTGCGGTCTCTAACCAGGTCCCCAAGCCATGTGTGGAGCAAGGGGAGACAGCAGTGGAGACCATCTTGCAAACTCTGGCAGATGTTTTGCATTGCTTTTGCCTCAGCCTCAGGTTCTGGAGACGCCCTGCTCCTGCCTGCCATCCAGCAGGGTTTTGGCTCTATGGATTCACTGGTATTTTGTTGTTATGCAAATACTGGCTAAAGCTGTGGTGAATCCTGAGGTTCCAAGTTCAGATGCAGGCTCCAGAGCTGCACTGCTGCTTGCTGAAAATGGTTGATCTTCTAGGAACACAAGCCTTGCTAGCAGACACACACTGACCAAGATCCCCATCAACACCTGCTACTTGTGTCACAGATGGCAGGCTGTCAAAATTATTGAAAGATGCAGTCAGATCTGACCTGGTGCCCTAGAAGTGCGTGGCCCCTGTTACTGAATCCTGGTGCTATTCACACCCCGAAAGAGATGTATGCTAAAATTTCAGTCCTCACTAGCATCTTTATTTTGGCAGATCTTTCTGTCATAGAGTGATATGTTCCCTTTTCACTCTGAATCCCAGGAGAGAATGGGATTATTCACTGTAGTGCCGGAGGGTTTATCTAGGAATAAATGGGCTGAAAATGAGCAAGGGAAATTAGGCTGAACATCAGGAGCTGAGACAGGCCAAGAAAGCCTTGTAGTTTTTTCTATTGCTAGTTTGTATTGTCACATGAAACTAAGTTTCTGGTTCCTTTTTGATGCTGGAGTAGAATTCCCGCTGGTGTGAATGGGAGACCCTCCTGCTCTGAGAGGGAGCAGGTTATGCTGAATATCTTCTGAGCAAGTGTCTCCCTCAATGCATCGACTCTAGTAAACACCTTATTTCTTTTGATCACATACAATAACCAATTACGTATAGTTTCCCTGTATGTAATGGGGAAATGTCTTGCTTATTCTGATGCACCAGGGTTCTTAGTCTTAGGCTCTGAGTGGCATCATGTATAGTATGTTTGCTTACATCTCCCTACCTGCAGTAGTACACAGTGTGTGAATACTCTGAGTTCACCCAGTGTGAGACACCTTGAGACTCTGATGGTGGCTGGTGCCATAGTCCATGTCTTGTTGCAAGTTCCACCTCTTCTTCCTGCCCTTGATACAAAGGGCTCAGACAGAGCTTAAGAGGCTGTCAAAAGCCTCCCCATCTTGTCCTTTGAACGTGATGCCACTGTCATTCAAAGGTCTCTGTCTGTGACAGTAAGGGAAGGAAGCTCATGTGCAGAGACTAACAGCTTCCATCCAGCCACAGGTCTGCCAGAGATGACAAAAGATACTGGCACAGAAATGTGTGTAATAAAAATATGTCTAAAGGAGTGGAGGAGGAAAAAATTTGGATCTGATCCATCCAGATTTTCAGAATTGGCTCAGGTAGGCCTGCATATGTGGGGAAATGCAAAGACAAGCCGTGAAAGCTGAGGGCTATTCCAACTTGTGTTCAGGGCTTCTCAGGCTGCAGCAAATCCATTAGCATATGGAGCTGGAATTGCAGACCTGCTCCTGGAGATTTGCTGAGCTCTGGATCCGAACTCAATAGGGAAAAATAAGCAAGGCTAATGACCAGAGCATTCACTGCTCCAAGCCACGACACACCCTCTCCCCTGTGAACATACAGCCAGTCCTTTCTGAATTAACAGAGTTCTAGTTTCATGGTTAACAGCGAGCAGGGTGTGTATGAGTATATGCACGTGTATCTGTCTGTATAAATACATTTTACTAAGTGTTGCAGAACACAACTGCAGCTCAACTTGCTGTCTAAGCAACACTCCTTTTAGTTAAAGGATCCCAGGGATAATTGTGCTCTCAAAGTGATATCTTCGAGTCATGTTACTCTTTTCTTCCTTAAATAAACTAAAGGCATTTTACTGGACCCCTTAACTGCAGTTTGAAAATGTTTGCTTACTTCTAAATTATTCTTTGAGATAGATGCAAATCTCATTGCCATTAACAGTTTTTAAGTTATCCACATAATTTAAGCAAATAGGAAATTTGTATGTATTGGCTCATGATGCTTTTCTCTCATTTTCTGTTGTGAAAAATAGATCAAAGATTTTTCAGCTAGAGTGGGTGTAAGATATCACCTGCTTTTCACAGATTCTTTTTTCTTTTTTTTTCCCCAAATGGGGGACTTAGTTATGAACAAAATGGACAATAACCAGACATGGGGAAGATGAGATAATGCACACCACTCATTAGAAGGATTTTTCCGGGGGATTTTGCTTCTGTCAGAATTGGCGTGAGAGGTCAGTCCTTCCAGTCCTCCAGGTTCGAGCTCTGTTATCTGGAGGACAATGAACACAACAAGCTTTATTAGCTCCACAGGAATAATTATGAGCCTGCAGGGCAGCAGGGGAGAGTGGGACTCCAGGCTCCTTCCTTGTGCTCCCCTGCCCTCACCATCTGCTCTTTGCTGCTTGTCTGGTATTCGGTCCCCTGCGGCTGGCAGGGCCCACAGCTTTGGTTCTGCCTTGCTCTGGACATCGCTCCCTGGTTGTGATGGACCGATTCAAGCCACCACGTGAAACACACCTAGCCATGCTAACTGTGTTACAGGGAGAACAGCTTATGGCTACAGATGTCTGTCTTCTGTTTGAGTTCTCTGAACAGGATAGAATAATTGGTTTAGGAAAGCATCTTGTGGTATGTGCATGCTTCTGTGAAAGAAGCACTGCTTCAAGCTATTTCTGTACCCTGTGCTCCTGACATAATCTCTTGTGCCCCTTCTCACTCCTTTATGCCCATAATGTTGCTGAAAGAAGAGCCAAGAGGCCAGGAATGGTGACTAACGGGTATACTTGTTCTCCTCTGTATGTCTGGTGGTGAAAGTACACTAGGAAACTCAGCACCTGTACCAGATAAATCAACTGAAATGAAAGTTAAAATCATGAAATACACAACATGGCATAACAAGGTATGAATAAACATAATGTCTTCAAGAAAACCTTTCACCTTGATGATCTATTAGTACGGAATAATGGAACAGATAAAATCATGGATAGGGGAGAGCCAGTGAACATTTGGACTTCAGAAAGCTGTGAGGCCAGGCTCTTTCAAGAACCTATTAAGAAACCTGAAGTAGTGATAAGAAGGGAAAATACTGTCACAGATGGGAAACAGATGTAGAAGAAGAAACCAGGGTAGAAATAACTTTTTATCAGAGTAAAAATCAAGTATCAAGATATAAGTGCTGTTTACTGTCTTCTTGAGTGATCTGGATGTGGAAGTGCTTGGTGAAGATGATGAAAGAATTATTTGTTATAAAGTTGGGAGTCAAGTGAGAGACTTACCAAGATGAACAGGCAATGTAATGGACAATTGTAAGTGCAAAGCAGCACACAGTGGCAGAAATTGTACTTATCTTTTAAATTTAAAATAACTATTCTGCAGAGAGGATTGGTCTAGATGAGGCAGGCTAGTAAAGAATATCTTAGCACAGAATCAGAACAACATGCTAAAGCATATGGTATACATTCAAAATTCAGACAGAGAGGAACAGCTTTTTAAAATATTGCTTTATTCCATTTACCATTCCACTTCACCTCCCCACATTCACAAATGTGTGTCAGAATATGGAAATAAATAAGCTCTCTGCAACTCTCCCATCTTCTCCTGAAGCAGCTGGAAGGGGTGGGGTAACTCATGAGGGTGCTTGGTAACTCTTCTGTTAATGTAGTATGTTATAACTGGGACTTTGGTGAAACACAAAGGAGGTTACAAATGGTCAGTGTGTATACTATGGAGTGTTTAGTGCTAAATCATCCAGTCTTACATGGCTCTCGGTGGCTGCTATGTCTTGGTGTGGTTTTGTGCCAGCAAGTATGAAAGTGGGAGTTTGCCTGTGGCTGGGGCATCGGGATGACATGGCCAGTAAATCACCTACTTCTTGCTCTTAATGTGTATGTACTTGTCCACTCTTCAGTCAGATATGTTGCACAGTCATTAACTTGGGATTTGGAACTTCCATCAATCACTTCTTTGATCTAACTTTTGCACTGTCTTTACATCTAAAAAATAGTATCATTGGAGTAGAGAGAAAAATTACACCCATCACCCTTTTCCCATACCACCTAGTATATACAAGAGCCTGTGAAGTATTTTAATAATGGGAACAACAAAAATGCAGTGCAGCCATTTCAACTTTGTCAAGAATTTTAAACCCAGCAGATAAATTATTTGGGGACAAATGCTGAGAAGCATTTGCAGAGAAGCAAAAATCTGTTTGAAACTTAAACCTCAGCAGCCTTCCATCATGGAGCTCAGCTCTCCAGCAAGGCAGTAAGAGGACTAAACTTCTCTTCCTCAAATGTGCACATATCAGGAACCTTATCAACTGCTGGCAGGCTGTGGGATTACATGTAAATTAAGTGTATCAAAGAGTCGATTTAGATAGCCAACATTAGGAGCTAAGAATTTCATTCTTCCCTACTTGAAAGCCCTTCATAATGGATTAGAAACAAGAACTTACATCTCTTAATACCGCCTGAAAATTGAGGCATCTCTTTTTGCTTCTAGTGAATTTTAATACTTTTAAGAGTAAATGGTGCTGGGGATTTCCTTCATTTTAGACACCCCTAGTCACAGAAGGTTGAAAAATGATGTGCACGTTTCACGATCAAAATGAAAGCCATAAGGCTGGTTGAATTTTGTGAGTGTCTCTATAGAGTTGTTGGTGAATGTTATTTTTAGCACTGTAAAGCAACAGAGATCTTTACAATCTCGGCATTTCTTGCAGTTTTAAAATGGAGAACAGCTTTTGAAATGTCTGCTTTTCCTTGAATTTTTATCCTTATCATGAGCTGCTTCATAAAGTTTTTGCACTGCTCTTGGCAGTGATCTCATGTCAAACAGTGCAGAACTGCTCCATTTTACTCTCTTTCTGCAGAATGCTTTTTCTTCCAGAAAATAGATGCTGGAAAAAATGCCATCTGATCCTGACATTTATTGTTTAGACTGTTTACAGTTGCATGTGTGAACTGTTCAGTTTAGTGTAGAATGGACAGTAAACAAGGAAAAATGAAGTTGGGCTGAAAGTGAGCACTGAGCACTAATTTACAGATCTCATAATATTTAATACTGGGGAAAACCAATTTTGATTTTTTTGTGGTTTTTTTTTTTTTTCCTTTTTCCCTTCTAAGCATAGCTCACCAAAGATGATCTTTCTCTCAAAAACAGAAGAGCAGGTAGTTGTTACAGGGAGTACCTTATGTCACAGATGAGAGGCAGTGTGCTTCAAGTATTCAAGCACTAAGAGTGGGTCTTGGGGTTCCTGGCATCGATCCTAGATTCAGCTGCAATGTGTGACCTAGGTTAAGGTCACCAAAATTTGGTGTTTTCAGACAGATGTGCCTCAACACATTTAAACTCACAGGGAGGCTGAAATGAGTTTGTCAGTTTGCCTTCAGTGTTCGAGTTTGAAAAGTTTTCGTGCGTCTTTGTCTTAGTTGTTTTTTGGTACAACAGAGGATGACTCACTTGTAAGGCTTATTCGTACTGTTGAGAGCTGAAGGGATGACAGAGGTCAGGGATGATATTCACGAGGGTTTCTCAACCCTTTTTTTTTCCAAAGGACTGCCTAGATTCCATAGGAAGAATGTCTATTACCCTTTTCTAACAGCTCACATGCTATACCAATCAGTAAAACACAGAGCACAATTTGAATGTTCATTTATCTCTCCATTTTTTTCCTTCATTCCCTGCTTGTGTGCATGGGGATTTGCCTGTTTGCTTTGCTTCCCTTGCCATATTGTTTCAATTATCAGACAATCTTTTTTCACCTCCACTTGACTTATATGTGGGTGTGCCTTACAACTGGGGCAATATAGTCATTCTGGCAGCTGTTTTTTGGGCCACCTTCTGCTGCTTTTTGGACCACCAGCTAAGACTGATGAAGAATACTAAGTTTCAATAGCATCATAACAGACTCAATCCCTCTTCTTTTCATTGCATCCAGATATTGCACACAGGATACCTGGGTTTAGTACTCCAAGGGTCTGCCTTCTAAAACAAAGTAAGTGTCAGGGTTCTGCCCCCTCAGCGGGTGAGATCCATTGAGGGTGATCTCTTTTTGTATCTGGTGCTGTATTTAAGCAGGAGACAAAGCGGAGATTGATTCAGTCCCAACCTTCACATGTGCTTCCTTTCCATAAGTCATGCTTTCACTTCTTTTTTGTGCTCTGGCAGCTGCAAGGGCTGGTTGCTTGGTGACGCTCTCAGCAGCACAAAGAGCTCTCAGCTGGGAGGCCAGGTCTGTTGGCCACAAACAGCTGGGATAATTTTATTTGTCTTTCTCTTGTTCCTGTTAATCGCAGGGAGCTGCATCAAAGTCAACATAATAGAAAAGGCAACACTAGCAGATACTATTTATGGCTTCTTTAACATCCACCTTTTTCTCCCTGAGGGAGGGAAGTGCCAGGGTATGGCAGAAATGGCCTGTTATTTCAGAAAGGCAGGAATACAATTAAAAGGCATGATTTCCACTTATGGTTCAGGCAGGACCTTACCAGGTTTTATATAAAAGCAACGTGTGAGACTGGGGTTTGGATTTATGAATCATTGTTCCTTAATCCGATGTGTGACTGCCTGCCTGTTCATTCTTTCTAATAGACATGACCTGCGCAGCATATCATTATGAAATAGCTATTAATGACTTTCCTCCACCTCAGAAGGACAAACTGCTGCTCAGATTTCCTGCAAGATAAAAACAATGAGTAAATTCCAGAGGTGCAAGCGCTGTCATTTAATGATCTGGGCATAGGCCTTGGTTTTATGAACTTCTGGTTTCTCATTTCTGCTCTTGTGTAGGCTATGTCATCCTAAATTGTGTGGTGTTTCAGGTGGTTTCTACTTAGGGTCAGACTGGCTGGACCTTGGAGGAGCAGGACTTCTCAAGCCAGTGTCAGCATCAGCCACATGTTGGATCTCAGTGCTAGCAAGAGCTAAGCACTCTGACTCAGATGCATCCAAGCATTTAAGTATGTGAATAGTTCCCTGCAAGCTAGCTTGTGTGGAGGTGCTTTGCAGAATTTGAGGAGCAGTGTTAAGCACTAACAGAGGAAAGGCAAGGAAACTGGCCATGCCTGAAGCTGGTCTCTTCTTATTAGTACTATTATAATTTAATAGTGGACAGTGACCTGTATTCCTAAAGTACTGAAGCTGTAAGTTCTGCTTTTGCAGGATGTTTATCTTATTTCAGGTAGAAATCATAATATGTGGATTCTAGTCAGTTGTTAAACTACCCAAAGGCATAAAATTAATTATGCAAGGTGCTATGCAGTAACCAAACAAGTAAACCTTACCACTGAATACTTACTGTAGTCTCTTTTGATCTGAAAACATTTTGTCACTCTAATCCAGGTACTTATGGCATAGTTTTCATCCCTGAGCTGGTGCTTCCCAGACATTTTTGTGTGCATGGTATTTATGTAGATTTTTGTTGATTCCAAATCTAACATAACAGGTTTTCTCATCAATTACTTTCCAATTTACTGCTTCAGATATAAATGTATCAAGACAATTATCAGGGCAATCCTGTAGCTCATGCTTTAGGGTTTAGAGTGATCACTGAAGGGATCAAGAAGGAATTGGCCCCTCCAAGCAACATCATGCAAAAAGATGTAAGTGCATTTGTGAAGGAAGAGCTTCCCTCTCTCCTGAAAGAGCAGCTATTAGCCCCTCGCAGAGGGGCAGCCTTCGTACACCGACCGATGAACTGAGCCTCTGTGTCAAATCCTTATGTAAATGCAACAGCCTAATCCCCTTGCCCTAATAGGAATTTCACACCTTAATCCTTGCTGTGTTCAGGGGCAAAGACATTCCTACTAGGCAGTTTGACAAATGCATCCTATTTTGAGAAAAATCACTGTATATAAGTTTGTGGTAATAGGGGAACTGTAGTGTCTGATTTGTATAGAAGACTGAAGCATGTCACTAATAAAAGTGAGGGGATTATGTTCCTAAATTGTCAATGGATTTCAGAGGATTTGCCACACCAAATGAGACCATTAGCCTACCAAGTCCTTCGTTTTGCCCCTGGCTGGCTCTTTTTCCTTTAGTTGGAAATACTCCCTGGGTGATACAGTTGAGTCTATAGGAGCAGCAGGAAAAGGATTCCCTCCTGACCCCTGCAGTGATCCAGGTTATGCCTTGCAGCTTGGCACTGCTCGGTGTGTGCTGGGTTTCCACTGCTTGAGTTGGCAGAAGTGTCAATAAGTGCGTGTGATGTCATTCCAAATAAACCTGTAACTTACATTACTATTTAACCTCAAAGAAGTATTAAAAATGCTGGAGTGCAGCACACAGGAGGACCTGGGCAATGCCTTAAACCCACCCTTTCCTATATAGATATGTATTAATCTCTCAGTCAAGGATACTTATTTCTTACCTAGCTGCAAAGCCTCATCCAAAGCTCACTGAAGTCTATGGAAAACTTCCACAGGCCACAACCTCAGTCTGATGGTTCAATATATTCAGGACCTTCCATGGCAAAGAGGAAGACCAGCAGTGTTCTTGAATTGCCACCTCTGAAAAGAATGATGCACCAGTGTGTTTTACATTGGAGCTGAGAAGTAATTGCACACACGGAGGCTTGTTTTCTCAGATGGACCATGCTTCTATCTCTTGTGCTCCTGTTGCAAATCCCACAGTTAAGTGTGCTATTATTAAGCATCATTCCCCCAGTCCGTTTGCTTGATGCCTCTGCATGCACGCACAGGCAGGGTGGATCCTAATCAGCTGTGGGTTAACCACTAACACAGAACACAATGTGTGCGCAGCTTTACAAGCAACAGTGGTTAGCTGGCCATTTGGAAGAAATCTGTGTACATGTGTCCTGTTATTTCCACTGCCAAGGCTTTTCCAAACCAGCCTTTTGTTTGAGTTTATTTCTCACTGCGGAAGCTTGTTATTCCATGCTCTGCTCTGTTGTTGCAGCTCCAGTCCCTCTTGGCTGCTCTTTGTTTGCCCTGTTGTTACTAGACGCTTCAGTTTGGACTTGCTTCTCACCGGTGCACGAATGAGGCTCTTCAACAGTCAGGCCTTTATATCTATTCTCTGCAGAGTCCATTCTACTGGTGCCACCCCTTGAGCATTTGCATCCAAAATGCCAGTGCACTGACTCAAATCTGCTACTACACAAGAGAGTCTGCACAAACTAAGCCTTGATTTATTTTTTTTTCCCTAGGCCAGCTGGCTGTGGAAAGTTTGGTTCTTTGTAATTCTAAATACTTGCGTTGTTTTTAATCAAATTTGACTGTAGCTCATTTAAGTGTTTGTGGCTTTTCCTTAGGAATGATATCACTGTCCTAGCTAGCTCCTGTGGAGCAAGGACTGGAAAATCTTCTTTATGACAAACTATAATTTAAGAGTCAGCAATGTCTGATGTAGCAAGAAATGCAGTTTTGGAGGGGAATCTGTTACTCAGTTAGTTAAATGCTTCTGTCATTTAGCATAAAGAATAAACACATCTGTAACAGCAAAGGTTACAGCATCCCTAAGGGCTGCTACTTTTTTTTTTTTTACTCATCTCTGGCATGGAATTAGTGACCTGCATGCATTCAGCCCCACAGAAGAGTGGTCTCCTTATGCAGATATCCCTGTCCCAGCTGGGTTCAGTTTGTGACATTGAAGAACCCCTAAGAAATCTAGAGGAAGCTGTGGCAATCATCAAGTCTCTGCGTGAATCCCCTGCAAATGCAGCCTGTTCTGTTTTATTTTTAATGGTTTTGATAATTGCATGTCATTTTTGCAGCCTGACTAAAGCACTTCTGATATTCCCTGGTTTTGATGCCCTGCATCAGCATTTTCTTGTAGGTGCCTAAGTAGACTGTGTTTATCTCCACACTCACCATTTTATATCTTTACCACATACCTAAACCAAGAATTCGAAACAATTTATTATAAAAATTACAAGGAAGGAAAAAGCATCTCATTGCAGTTCAGGCAGAAATGACAAAACTGAGGTTTCTTCCAGCCTCACTGGATCATGTCTTGAACAGAGCTTCAGTTCTTGTGTCCAACCTGCCTTGTCAGCCAGCATACGGACGGAGAGGGAGCAGAGCAGTGTTCACTCTCTGCCTGGCTTTCCAGCTCTGACCCCCCACTGAGCACTTCCCCAACGTTGCTCTGTGCTGTCTCAGCACTTTCTCCTTGTTCTCATGTAAAAATAGTGTATCTTGTTGATTGCAGAAGAATGCGTGGCTCTTCCCTATGTTATTGTACGAGATTTTAAATGATATCTGCAAGAGAGAAAATATCCTGTTGTGCCTGCAAGCTTAGGGAGAGACTAAGCTCTGTGACACTCTGCAAACTGAGACCTTCACCTCAGGCTGGGAAGGTCCCTGTTGCTGCAGGTGTAGCAGCTACTCTGTTCTCGAGTGTAGTGTCTTAATTCAGCCAACAGCCAGACTTTCTTAACAAACTTACATATGAATGCCTGCAGTCTGCTACAGCCAGGCTAAAGCTCCCTACCTTGCCTGTCAAATGGAAAGTTATACCAGTTGCAAGTGCTGATAAATATAAAGAACGTTGCAGGTAATGCATGACTGAATGTGTGTGTCTGCACCAGCATTGATCAAATTGCAGCAGCTGATCAGGATTGCCTTGCATTGCTTCTCTGGACAGAAACATGGAAAATGAACACAGTGAACATAAATAGCCTCAAGATTTTTATTGTTTCTATCAGGCTATGCTGCTGCAGTAACAGTACAGTGGGGTGGGGGTGGTAAGAGAGATTCTCAGTATGTGCTTATTGGCCTTGTTCTCAGTATAAAGCAGTTTGAGGCACCATCCAGACTGGGGGATTGATAGTGGTGTGTGTGCACTGACAGCAGCTCCCAAGGGTGTTGTGCCCAAGGCAGGTGCCATGCCTCTGGGATCACTGGGGCAGCAGATATTCAAAAAGCCACTGCTGCACCATTTCGTGGGACTCAGAGTGCATCTCTTCTCATGCCTGCCAGATGGTGCAGAGTGGGTCTTCACCTTGCCCTTGCCATTCTCTCATCTGCTTCAGCTGTCTCCTGTCAGTCTGGGGTGCTGGATTCCCCTGGTCCTTGCACATCAGTAGTGTTGATGTCAGGTCACATTGGCTCTCTCTGGTGTCATTTGGACACCATCCCTCAATATTTGAACACCTTCTTAAGAAGGGTGGCTATTTCTGTGCTGCTAACAGGGCTAGACTTAATGTGAGACATGGGAGGCTGCACCCTCAGTTACACCAATTACCAGTTAAGTGGATTTGAAACAACTAGGCATGATACTCTAGGTTTTTATCCCCTTTTCTCCTTCTAGCTGGATGGTTGGAAGGAAGATGCTGAACTCTCAGTGGGCAGCTGTAAAAGAATTACTTGTGGGTAGCACCCATGTAATTCTCCCTGAGCTGGCACAGTGGTAGAGGTGCTATTTCTGTCAGCACTCAAACATATTCCCAAAGCACAATGCAGGCAGGTCTTGAACTTGCAGAAATCCATTAACAGGGCTGGTGTGGGAGTTGCCTGGCTGTCACATTTTGCAAGAAACCTGTTAGAAAAATAGATCCTTCTTTACAATAGAATATCCCCAAAGCAAGCTTTTGAGATGCTGTAAATGGGAAGGTCTGAGGTGCTATTTGCAGAGTAAGAACTGATGTAAGCCTGGAAAGCTCTATTAAAAACAGTGCCGATTTATTGATTTACACTAGCTGATAATCTGTTCCTAAACCTGCATTTAAAATCAAAGTAATGTAGTTCTTATTGCTTGCCCTTGTCCTTCTGAACTGTTACTTGCTTAAGTGCTGACAGTTTAAAAATGTATTTGGAAAGAGTGTTCAGAGGATTTTGAACATGTTACTATTAATGGGAGCATTGTTCTACCAGTCTCAGCAATTACCCAATTTCCTCTTAGGGCAAATGTGCCATTTTATCCACTTAGGCACCAGTTTATCACCTTGTGAAGCAATCTTTCATATTTTCTACCTGCCAAATAACATCCAGCACCCGAGGCAGCTCCAAGCAGGAAGCTGGGTGTTTGTCCTCTTCATTGCTGCAGAGGAAAGAAAAAAACAGGCAGAAGAAAAATCTCTCCTGATGTATTTGACCTGAGCCTGAGCAGGTCAGAATAATTTCTAAGCAACTGCATCCTTGTAGCACGCTTCCCTGGCAGAACGGGAGCTTAGTGCAGTCAGCCTGCCCGGTACTGAGGGTTCAGCATCTCTCTTGAGATGTAAATCCCACCTCCTTCTCCTCCTCCTGAGCAGCCTGCCAGAGCCAGCAGCAATGATGTAACCCAGCTCCCAGCAAATCCTTTGTTTAAGCAGTTGCTTCAGCTCAGTGGAAAAGCTGAAGCCACTTGGGCTGGGGCAGATGAGCTGCATTTAACAAAAAAGAAAGAAGCTCCAAGAAATAACTTCTCCTGTTCACCTTAGAAGGGAAATTTTCCTCAGAGGTGCTTTCCTAATTATCTTGGGTTTATTCTGTTTGTGCTGTTTGGACATGTCGGAGATGGACTGTGAGCCATCCACACTCCTGCTGGTCAAAGCTTTCCCTAGTCCAGGATACAGCCCCTTTCCCTCTGCTACATCAGTGAGGGGTAAGAGAAGGAGCTTTAAAGATTCTGCTTTGGCTCAGTAACATACAGGGTATTTACAGCAATGTAGTAAACAGACAGACTGGACCAGTGAGGCAATACCGCAGTGTCCAAATCTCATCAAAGAATCTGGTAAGCAGAACTGGACTTCATTAGCCCAACCATTTGTCTGTTTATACTGCAGAAGACAAAACAGACTTCTGATTCCAGGTTTCCTCTGTTCCTATGAAGGTAATTCACAGACTTTCACTTACTGAGAAGGGATCTGCTCCATGTTGCACTTGGCTTCTCTGCTGTGCAGAGGTCATTAGCAAGCACGTCATCAGCGTGGTAGCAAGTGACAAGTGAACTGAACCTGGTCAGAGGGGGGGAGGTAGAATTCCATTTAATGTGCTGAAAGGAAGTTAGGAAAATGATTGATTAGAAAGGATGGGGGTGCTATCTTGAACTCCCAAATGTGAATATGTGTGTACCAAGAGGCTCAGTGTGCTTACCCCAGTGCTAGCTGTCACCTGTACCATCAAGTGCTGCAAATTGAGAGCTCAGCCCCAATCTGATTATTTGTAAATTTGACACACTTGTAATCTAGCAAGAGATTTGAGAGATGCTTGTTTATTGCTCAGCTGGCCATAAAGACCCTGATTTTCTGTCTTCCTTTGCAGCCTGTGCTCAGTTTATGTTGGTGTAAATGCCTGAACAAAGCCTGGGGCTGCAGGTAATGTGGTCTAAGAGCAGCTCTGGTGGTGTGAGTTCCCCAGAGCTACAGCAAATCCAAAGTGAAGTGCCTTGCTATGGTTGCATCGCTTTGGAGACAGCCTTGGTTTGCACAGGCCATTGCCAAGATGCTTCACCAGTGCATGTTAGTATAGTTGCTGATGAACAAGACCTTCCACATGTGGCTATGGAGGGAGACTGGTGAGGAAGGATGCATTTTTGCATATCCCAGTGTGCAGAAGTCAGTCTCTTAAAAGTCAAGCATATATCAGCACAGGCGAGTTAAAGGGTGCCTGGGGGATATGTTGTTTGCTTCTTGCAAATTTAAATGCTTATGAGACTTCTTGTTTAATAGATAGCTATATAGAAACACATCCAGTGGGGGCAAAAGGGCTTTAGAAAATTGTTGTAGGAGGCCAAATCCTCAGGTGGTCTAAATCCAGTGTTGCCAGGGCATGTGTGCTAAACTAGAGAAGTTTATCTTATTGTTTTGCACAGGTGGGGCATCAGTAAGGTTCAAAAATTTGCTTGGTTGTAAGATGTATCCAGTTTGATTATTATTTCAGCCGTATCAAATAGGTCATCTGCTTTTGCTTGCTAGAGTTGATCTCAAGTCTGAAGGGATTTAGGTAAAGTACCCTGCTGGGGGTTTGCTCACTGAGGAGTAAGAAAAGTAATCAGTGCTTTTTTGCTTGGCATCTGTCTATGGATCTGTGCTGCTCTATGAGTTATCACCGGATGAACCATAACAAAGATACTGGATCTTGAAAGTTACAAAAAAAAAAAACCTGTAGGAGGCAAATACTCAGTGCCTTATTCATGTAGTTTAGTGTACTTGGCCAGACTCCCCTCCCTCTTACTCCAGCATTTATATAAAATTGAAGTAAGCTCAAACAGGATTTGACCCTTGCACACCAAGTAATTCAGTTATAAAAGATGACCAAAATTTGCCTCCTGGGGAGATGTTATAATAGCTCCTCTTGCTTTCTATCCATTTCTTTCTCCTCTAGAATAAGAAAGGATATGGATATTTAAGTATGCAAGTTACCAGTACATGAGGTTTGGGCACTTTTTTTGTTGTTCTTATATCTGTCCAGAAGAAAGAAAGGGTGGGGGAGGGTTGTAAATGATAGCTTAATGACAATTAGTCTTGTTTCTTTGCCTGATGTAATGGAATAAAAAGAAAGCAGTGGAAAAGGAGCCAAGTCATTTTCTTGTGGTCTGCAGAAGGGAAGTTTAGTGCATCTGGAAGGCAGCAGTGTAGAGAAAGAGTATTTGTAATTGAACTGGCATATGGCAAAAGAAGTGTTATGGCAAATCTGCGTCAAAATAAGGGCGGTGTCAAATTGGGCTCAAATTCAGTAATCACAGGTGCCAAGTGGCTGAATTGCAGTTCAAAGTTTAGACTTGTTGTGATTTACTGTGGTTATTCTGGATTTCTTCTTCAGACTGTCCCAGCAACCAGCATAAAAGATTAAAAATTTTATTGTAAGGACACTGACAGAAAAAGACAGACTCTCTGCTGCAGGAATTTTGAGTGGGAAGCTCAGGAAATGTTGATGAAGTGGAGATGTACTTGCAGTTCACTCCTATATAGGACACTTTTAAGTTTTCCAGCTCTCAAAAGCTGAGTGGTAATTTGCATAAATGGATTTACACCTCAACGAAATAGGATTACTTTGGCTAAGCATACCTTTTAATTTGGGGGGGGGAAAGAACACCTTCCAAAGCAAGCAATTAATCAAGTGTAAGAATACTTTAGGCACCTCATGCTTGGTTAAGTTATTCTAGGGTGAGTGAGACCAAAATCCAGTGAAATCAAGTTTATTTGGAGAATTGCATCAAAGAGGTCTTGATGTTGGATGTGGTGGGTAATGCTGCATCCTCAGGAAGGATGGTACCAGTGCAGCCCAGATACATTCCGAAACAAGCATGTGTTATTGTCCTCATTTTACAGACAGGAAATGCTCACATTGATCCTCAAGGTCACCCAGCAGGTATGACAGCTAAGAGGTGACTTCAGCATTCCCTTTTCCCCCTGCCCCAGTTGAGTGATCCTTTCCCACACCTTTCTCAGTTCCCCCACTAATGTAGTCTTGTTCCCCACAGTACTTGGAAGGTTTATTTCTAGTTTTCCTTGTCAATTAAACTAAACTCCCAATTGCATTGTGCTTAACTGCTACACCATGTGCACTCCCTACCTGTTCATGATTGCCCTTCCTGGACAAAGCATGTAGGCAAACTTCATTTATCAAAGTAAGGACTTCGGGGAGAACATAATTAATCTTCACTTATCCCTGGAGAACTGAGAGGTGGAAATGGGTCTCTAGGTGTGAACAGCTGAAATTACTGGATTTTTCTACAGCCCCAAACTGGACAAAGAATTTCTTGTGGGAAAGAGGCGTGCAGGGAGAGTAATACAAGATGAAAGAAGAGAGCAGCAAACAGGCAGCCCTAAGGCTTGGGGTTGTTACTTGCCACAGGCATGGCTAGGTAGGAAAGCCTCTTTCTTACATCATTAGTCTGTCACAGGGATCATAACAATTTGAAAGTGCAGGAGAAAGGAGAAGGGAATTAGCTAAAATGGAGACAGTAGTGCTTTTTGAGCATCCTTTGCAAACACTGAAGCTTACTATTTCTTATAGAAGAATACTAGAAGATGCTTTTCAAGCTTTTTTACCGATTAGATAAATGGCCTTACCTGTTACCAGGAGCACCTGGATGCACAGGGAATATCCTGACTCTCCTGGTCAAGTCTGCTGGCAGTGGGAAAGGTTGGATGTCTGCACTCCACCTGCCCCAGGCTGGTACTCAGAGAATCATAGAATCATTTGGGTTGGAAGGGACCTTTAAAGGTCATTTCATCCATCCCCCAACTCACTGAGGCACTGCCTGCCTACCCACAAGAGGTGGTTAGAGGATACCATTGCTCAGTGTCTTCATCCTGGCTTACTTAGAAGCATATATATATATATATGTGTGTGTGCGTACGTGTGTGGACTTTTAATTAGTTTGTGTAAATCTGCCCTGAAGTGTGTTGGGAAGAGGATGTATTTTGTACTGCTAAAAATAAATACATATGAAATTTGTATGTTAGATTTCTCTTGGGGAAACAGGCTAAAATTCACGAGTTAAATTTGAGTGCAAAAAGATAAATGGAATTTGATTAGAAAAACATAACTTTGCAAGTATACTGTTTTAAATTATTTTGATACTTTCATGGAGCTTTTTTCAAATGCATAAATCCTAACATGAGTCATTAAAGCCACTAGTGATTTCTGTAGACAGTGAAGCACTTCCTTATAGGAATTCATTTGGCAATGTAGCAACTTAAATAGCTGCTTTAACCTCTCGTCCTTGAAGATCTGATGGTGAGACTATTTCATCGCTTCCTCGGTGATACTGTAAAATTTTATATGTTCTTTCAAGATGTGAAATTCTCTTTGTGCACATGTACATAAGTGTATAAACATACATATGCATGTACAGCTCTGCAGACATGCACTTTTATATACTTTCAGCTAGCTCTTTATAGGATTAGCTTGGAATGAGACAGCTGAATTATCAGACTATGCTATGTAGTCTTCTTGCAGAACTCTCAAATGCTAGGAGACTTCTTTGGCAGGTCAAATAACATGTTAGAAATAATGTACTTCACAAATGTTCATGGTTTCCATTGCTTAACTTTTCAGAGTATGGTGCACTGCTAGCAATGGCCAACCCATAAGCCGGTCTCTTATGTCAGTAATAGCAGGTCAGAAAAAGGCTGATGGTGAGCTTTGGTTTATCTTTTGGGCAAATATGCATTTTTCTTAATATTTTACCAAATAATAACCTTCATTTCTATGAATAAACCTTATTCCAACAAGGAGGACCATGGGTGAAAGTAAAAGTTGCAACAGCTAGTTTATATGGGTAGAGTGGCCATAGATGTTATAGCTAGAAAAGCTGAACAGTCTAAGTTTGTAGGAATGGCTTGAGTGGAGTTGGGAAGATGTGGTATGGAGTCACTCTTGTTATAATGGAGAACACGTGGGCTGAGAAACCCAAGAAGAGAGAACTAAAGTGGAAACAGTACATCACAAGAATAGGAGTCTGGAAAGATCAGTCCCTCCTAGGGACAGGAGGGAATTGCACAAGTCACAAACATGCACAGAGGGCTATATGCAATCATGGGTTATTAGGCACCATTGCAAAAGCAAAATGCTAGAGGAATTGGTACAAAAACTGCAATAAAATATGTATTAACATGATGAAATATGTATTGGAATGAATACTAAGTGGGGTAAGCGTGATTCTCAACTGAAACAAATCTGGCAGGCTATAACTTTGGCTTGTGGAGAAGCCCCATTGCATGTTAGCCCAGTGCAGATGTTGGAGAGCTTCCACGCTGTGTCTTATTGCACAAAACACTCCTCTGTGCTGAGATTATGCTTTAAAGGGGAATTTAGCACCCTTTGATTTCCCCTTCAAAAGCAGGGCGGGCAGGAAGCTGTCACGGTCTTTTAGGGAAGGATAAATTGCTGATGCAGACTTCAAGCTGCAGGGATGTCCAGCCTTGAAGTGAAGTATGTTGCATGCATGCACACAGTGATAGTCTTATCAATGACAGTCTCTTACAGCTAGAAAGGAGAAGGGATAAAATATTTTCTGGAGCTCATTCCCATTCCGACATGTTGAGAGAACACTGTAGAAAGAATGCAGCAGACCCCAAAAGGAGAAGCCCTGGGCCCAGTTCTACCCTGACTTATGTCATCTTCAGTTTTACTGAAGGTGTTAGAGTTGCATGACACTGCAATGTTGGGTGTGCAATGCAACTCCAATGCTAAGGTCTCTTATTCCCAACTCACAGTGGCCATAGATTCAGAGGACACAGAGCTCTGGGTGCATTTCCACCAAACAAGATCTCTTTCAGGACAAAACTCCAAGGCTCCCGTGGTCATGTTTCTTAGTATCTCTTTTGGCCATGATCCTATTGTAGCTATTACCATTAATCATATTGCTATCATATTCCTGCAAAGCATCAGGGAAAGTTTTCCAGACCGATTAATCACTAATGAATTTGTAATCTGGCTTTGATCACTCATTCCTTTTGAATGCTGGTAGGTGGAGTTTACATGCCAAGATTTTTCTGAATAATGAAGAGGCTGCCTCTAAGGATCCTTTGGAATTAATTTTTCAAATTTAGATCTCATGTGTAACCTGGGCTCCTGTAGTTGTTTTTCTCCTGATTTAACATTGAGAAGAAGGGACTTGAACAAAGAGCACGGATATGCAGGCCCCGCATGCTCCTACTGAAATAAAAACCAACATTCTCTCTGCTTTTGGAGGAAGTTGGAGCAGACAGGTAGAAGTACTTGCAATCACGAAGGCAGATGTTGTGTTATCAGAGGAGTTTGAGCAAATGGCTCTTGAACGTGACAGACAAAGATTCAAACTCTAATCCTTCCACACTGTGGTTTACAGCACTGAAACCTTTTGCAATGTCAGCAGCATCTGACATCAAATATCCAGCAAATAATTACGGTCAGCTTTGACACAGTAAAGTATAAATCTCATTTTTGGTGAGGCATAAATGTCAGAATCCTGTCTGCATGATAGCCAAAGGCTGTGCAAATTGTAATTAAAAGCATTTAATTTAAGTTAATCTTCATTAGGAATATAATTATGTCCACACACAAATTGCTTCAATGTAATTGTCACAGTTGTAAATAACTAGTTATATTAACTGGCTTTTCTTCAGGATAAACTGGCTATGAGATTATCAACTGTTTTAGAGCATAAGCAGAGGGTGTCTGTTATTATATCTGTGACACGTGTGTGTATGGAATTAGACAAAACTCACTGTCCTTGTCCCTTCAGGTGCTGCAGAGTGGTACCAGCTCACCCCCCCCCCCCCCGCCATGGCTCCAAATAAGCTGCTGTGCAGAGATGGGAGGACCATATCTTGGAAGTTCAGTAATTTATTAGAACTTGGTTGTAGAGAAGCAGAGCAAATGGTCCTCCTTCCAGATTTGGTTTTCAAAGGGGTGTTTTGGTCCTGTCCCTGTCTTGTAGGCATGAGAGTATATGGGAAAAGTCTGCCTTCCATAAAGTTGTAATTTTCTCATCAGATTATAGATGAAATGTATATATGGACTTTGCTGTCCTGATGCCCACAGAGCTGCATGTTTCAGCAGCCTGGAGCGATATGCTATCAGCAATGTTCCTCTGGTGGAGACAGGCCAAAGTCTTCCACTGGTCAAGTGGCATCTACCAATAGATTACTGAAATTCTTTCCTTCAGGTCTCTTGATTGCTATGAGGATTTAAGGCCTGATCCAATGCATGTTGTAGTTGTGGGGAATTTTTCCACTGAGCTCTGTGTGATTAGAATCACATCTGCTGTAGAGGAGTGAAGAATGTAATACATGTTGGATTCTGCTGAGAGCAACCTGACCTGAGTCCAAAGAGGTTGAGAGTAGCTACTGCAAGACTTTGTGTAGAAAAGGAATGATTTGGTCTTCCTCACTGCCTCAGGAAACAATGCCATGAATGCACCTAAGAAGTTAAATAGCACTTGGCAGATGAGTAAGAATTGTCATGTAAGTGGACATGAATGCTTGAAATGAATGTCCTAACAACATCATTTAAAAGTAGAAGGAGCTTTTAACTGTTGTCAATGGTCTTCCCAAATAATCTGCACTGTTACTGCTAATTGGCATAAATCTTGCTCATAATACCCATAGCAGAGATTTGCACTGAATCCATTGCTAATCCTATAAACTGGTGAGTTTGATAAAGTGAGTTGCTCTGGGCATTGCTAATTTTATTTTCATGCTTCCACTTGCTATCATTCATTAACCCCCAAATGGCAAGTTGGTCTGGATACAGAAACAAGGGAGCAATAGTCATCTTATTAGTGGCTATAAGTGTGAGTGGAAAATGACAATAAAATGAACACATATACAATTTAAATAGGGTGCCTTTTCTTGTGTGTTGGTATGATGCTGCCTGCTAAAAGCAAGGGCCACATTCTCATCAGCACATGCAAAATTAAATCTAGTACAAGGGAATTCTATACTGAATAGCATTATTTTTCACACAACTTACTACTATAACCCAGGCACCACACTATGTAATACCACTGCTCTTTGTATCTCATTGCCTTATTCATTTAAAGGTACATATGTCACATTGTTTAAATTCTGCACCACATACAGTTATTAGAGCAGCTATCAAGCATTGATAACCTGTCTAGGGCTCAGAGCTGCCCATGTGTCTCACTGGGTGTAGTACTAACCAGGGTCCAAACAAAGACCAAATTCTGGCATTAAAATGGATGAGGCATCCCTCATCAGTATCAGAGGGGATGCAAAGGGCTGAATAAGCACACCAAGGGTTTCTTCAGACCTGTCCATTTAAGGCAGAATTGGAGTGGAGCACAGTGGAAAGGCTTACAATATTGATGCTTTATTTTCAATTCAATATAGGTGAGCTGGGCACCTTAAAACAAAGGCTCAGGCCATAAGATAAGACTTCCCAGATTTTCATTTACATCCTGAAGAGAAATAAATCTGTTCTGGAAAAGACTGAAAACTTTATCTGCCAACCACTGGCCTAAACTTTACATTTAGGAACCAGAATAACATAAATATCCACTTTTTCTTATTAGTCCATCTCTTATTGTGATGGAATGCTTAGTTATATGGCTACCTGGAAGTCCTTAAATAATTGTGTACTGATACAGACTGGTTTTGCTTCCATTGAAGGAAGTTTGGATGCAAAATAGCATCTCACTAAACTAGTAGTAACCAGAAGAGTTTGGTTTGCTTACAACTACCAGAAAGCTCCATGTTGGAGAGCTGCCCACTGCTCTCCCAGTAACGTGTGACTCCTGGGCAGCATGGTCCTGTGCTCAGCAAGGAAAGTGCTTGTTAAATCATTCTAGTGTGCAAGTATCATAACAGATTAGATGTTCCAAGAATTGACTGCTCCAGCGTGCTAACTGTCAGGATATGATTTTTAAATTTTTTTTTAAAGGATGTACATGTGTTGCCTTATTTGGTCACAGATGCTTTACTGCCTCTTGCTAGAGAGGAAAAAATAAGGGAAAGACAAAGGGCAGTTGGTTTAGTACAGTGACATTTTAGTGAACTCTAGCATCACATTCCCTATGGAAATACCTAGTCTGGACTGAACAGTATTTCTTCAGAGACACCAATGAAAATACATCACTGGTCTTCTTACAATTATCTCTCTCCACTTACTCCTGCTATCCCATGCTTCAGAGATGCCGTGTTTCTGTAGCATTTATTGAACCCAACTGGAACTGCAAACATTCAACGTTTCTTAAAAAAGCTCAGCCTGTTCTGTCTGCACTAGAAGTTTATTAGAGTGCTGGAGCAAATTGAAAGCATACCACTGTGGGTATGGAGCAGATCTCCACAGGAGAGGCTGATATTGCTGGATTACCTGTCAAAAATGATGAGAGATGAAAGGGGAAGGGAGCAAAGGGAAGCTATAAAACATTTGAGGGGAAAAATAAAATAAAAATAGAAAGTTTTAGAAGTGCTGTCAGTATAATCAGGGAGTAAAGTCAGATTGATGCTTTGTATAATTCTTCTGACTTCAGTAGATTTGCACCAAGAGGCTTGTATGCCAGTACAGATTTGGCCCTTTGTTTACATTTCTTTTCATAACTCTATGTTCAGTCTCTATGCAGTGCCTCCCTATGAGTTTATGTGTGAGCAGCATTTCCACCACGAACAGGCAGCAAGCCTTGGTTGTTTCTTGGCATCCACAACAAAATTTTAAAAACCCCAAACACAACGAGAAAACATCAAACAAAACACTTGCATCTTTTAACTGATATTAAGGTATCAGCTTTGCTGAAGCCAGCAAAGGGTTATTTAACAGCGTTTTGTTTTAACTGTAGTGGCAAAGTTACTGATCTCCACAGACACAATGAGGACTCAGAATTGGTGTTTTGACCTGGGGTTGTTTGGTGCATGAGTGAGATCAGAAGCTGACTCGAAATCTGCAAGGAACAAGACAGACACTCTTCTCTGCAGAGGTGAGGATCAGCAGGAAGGGTTGGAGGAGGAAAGAATCTACAATATCTACCTCTGGAAAGGTGAAGACTAGTGTAAGATGCTCTCTGTGCTCATTGTTGTCTCACACCAGAGTGCTGTTGAGAATGAATAGCACAGTCCAGTTCCTGTTCGTGTCAGTGGCAGCAGAGAGAAGCCCTGCGTGGGCAGACGCCAGGCTTGTGTTCTTCACACCAGCAGAAAGGACCCATTTATCACGGAAATGACATAGTCAGTCTAGAGGGGTGAGGGCTGGGGAAGAGGTGAAGAGTGAAGGATATGAATTCATATCTGGTGAACTCATGTAGTGATGGAAAAAGGAGAAAAAAATCCAAATGTGTTATTCCTGTGGTTCAAATAAGAAAAGCAGTACCCAATTATCCCAGAGACTGTGTACAAAGGGAATGTAACTGTGCACAGCCATCTGCAACTGGCTGATCTGTGAGCTCGTATAGTCACCTCTGCACACGTAGAAGTGGAATTTGCTATTTCTTAGAGACTGGGAAAGAAACAGATACAGTTCTGCTTGTAAGTCCCGTCCGTCTCCTGTTTCTCTTATCATGTATCTCTTGGGGGAATCTCATAGTAATTAGTTTCTAATTGCTTCAGTAGTCTACAACTCATTTTATGAGTAATGTAATCCAAATATAATGGTTCTTGCATGTTTCACACAAGCAGAAATTAATTGCATCATAATTTTTAAAACTCCTTTCTGTTCCCCCTTCTTCTATCGTATAATACTTTGATTTTTAAAAAGAAAGGTAAAATATTAAGAAGGATTTTTGTTTTATTTTAATCAGCTACTCTTCTGCTGCTGCTCAATGGCAAAGATTCACCCTGACCTGCTATACATTTATTGTAATGATGTAATTTGAATGATATTCCCAAAATTAGTGTGGACCCTTTAATACCTCTCCCAGGTGCTATTTAGCAGGGGCAAGAGGGCTTTAACCTTCTGCCTTTTGGAATCCCTTTAGTAAATCAACTGCATCTTGGGATCATTTCCAAATGAAATTTGCTTGCTACACAGCAGCAAGGAGACGTGATAGGATTATAAAACAGGACTATTTTTCACTGCAGAAATGCTTGAACTCACTCCAGACAATTATGCAGCCTGCCATTTTACACATCATCTATTTAAGTATTCCTGCATCAATTATTCCATTCACATTACTGCATGCTAAGCTAGAACTTGTCATTGGTCCTGTAGACATGGAAGGGATGGGATATATTTCAGGTTTTTTTTTTTAAAAAGACATTTCTATGTGAGAGGCTTTGGGACATTCATTTGAGCTGCCTCGCTGCATGTTCTGTACAACGTGTGTTTATCTCACTGCCTGCTTAACATTGTTAATTTCTACCCTAATATGGTTTAGCTCCGGACATAATGCTAAATTTTCCGTTACTCTGTTAGCTGTCAGCTGAATTGAAAAGACCTGTTAATTAGAAAAAAAATTAGTAGCTTTATTCAAAGATTAACAGAAATTAGGGTGAAAACAAAAGTGTTCCAATAGGGAGGGCATGTGCATTTGCTGCAAATTCAGGATATCTCCCAAAACACAAAGAACATGTTCAGAATTATAATTAAGGAAGAAATTTTAACTCCCTGAAAAAACAGCTTGATGGCAATTGTTACTTTCCTTTAAATTTAATGTAGCATCTGTTACAATTTAATTTTTACAGGACACCATTTTTAATTCCCATTAATCTCTAGAATTAACAGTGTAATAAAGATCCTTGCAAACATTGAAATTTAACTAGTCAAAATGCCTTTAGGAGACTTTACAGAATATTTAGCAATTGAGCAACAGCTTTGATGCTATGAGTGGGGTGAAATGCAAAGCCAGTCTTAATTAGATACAGAACTGGTTGCATTTTCGCATCTTCTTCAAGAATTAGGCTGACTTAGATCCATAGGCTGCAAATGAAGTTACACTGTTTATTTATTGTCTGGTTTGTTCATTGTCAGGTTTGGAGATGCACATTAGGAAGGATGAGTTGAAGGCTGAATACTCCATACTTGTGTCTTTTTTCCATTAAAGTTGATAGCATGAAGTAAAAATGTTGGCTTTTTGACATCTCCTTTGATGAGAAAGTGTTTTGGATACAAAACAGAGGGGAACCTGTACAAAATATGAGCTCAGTGACATATCCAAGAATTAATTAATAGAAGAAGTATCTTTAGATATGATAAAAATAGCACGGATGTTTGAAAGACTGTGTAGGTGGAGACCTAGACCCTAAATAAAACCAGTGCCGGCTGAGATATGAATATGTGCATAAGATGAATTGACAGAATAGTCTGGTCTGGTCTGGAAAGATTTTTAATTACAACTGAGTTAGACTGCATCTTCCCCAGGAAAAATTGTGATAATACGTTGCCATAATCCTAATTAACATATGCTGCCTACCACAAATGCCAAGGAAGACAAGGTTATCTGTAGTGAAGTGTGTTAGTGTGCTGCTGTGCTAGGGGAGACACAGCCCGTTCCAAACGTGCTGCCTTCAAAGTCAGTGCTGATGCCTGACTTAAACTGAAGTGTCCTCAAGCTCTCCTTATGCACTGAGAATAATGGCAAGGCTGACACTGATTTTTCCCGAGCACTTATTTTGGAAGGAAGTTACTGATGTCAGCAGGACTCACGCCGATGTTGAGTAATTACATTTCTTAAAGAGATGCTGCCTCAGTGAGTAAAACACATCCACTTGTTACATGGAACCCAAATCTGTTCGTATTTAATATAATCTCCTTTGTCACTCTGGGTGATTATCGAAGACAGAATTTCCTCTCTTATGTCTCTTTACACCACATCACAAAGAGGCTGTAGGAATAAATCGTGCTATTTCTTACAACTGTGTAATCCTCTTCATTCTGCCAGAACTTTGTTCTGTGCGAAAGTCCTGTGCAGATGTGCTGCCCTCTGCTTCCATGGCTACGTGTTGGGCAGTGGTTAGGCAGAATGGGTGGGTTGCAAAACAGTCAACCTGTCCCTGGAAAATGGAAATGCATGAATAACTCAGTTTTGTCCCTGTGAGGGTTCACCTTTGGCCACTGGAACTGCTGTCCTGAAGTCCATAACTGTACCCAGGTGGGTGAAAGGACAAAGGGAACTCCTTGGTAGTTGGCCAATGTGCTGTCCTTTGAAATGTTTGGGCTGAGAATGAAGTTCTTAATGCATCTGACCATGAAGTAATTAACTAGGGGAAGTATTTTTATATAATGCTGACTGCTAAGAGAAAAGAAGGAGCAGGAGCCAGGAACACTTACAAGATATGGAAGAGGGAAAGCCTCTCTCAGGACACCCTTCTAGTCCGTAAGGAAAGCAGAGATGTCATCTTCATCTTTTAAGCAGACAGCTTACACTGTATTTGGCCATGAGAGCAATTCTCACTGCTACAGTTTGACCCCACTTTCAAGATTCCCATTTTAAGTAGTGTTGCTTGACTTTGGCCCTATAGTCATTCTACTTCCAAAGTCTCTGATGCTCTTTTGTAGTCCAGAACTACTGTTTCCAATCAAGAATGATGGGGGGGGACTATTAGGAAGAGTAGTTTGACAGTTCTCTGAATTCTTAAATGCTACCTGTTTTGGGGCAATATGTGCTGGGAATCTTTCCTTTCATAGTCTTGAACTGTCACCTAGAATTTCTTAGTTTATGGGTTTCTGACTGGAGAAAGGGTAATCTTTTATATATTGGTGTTGATGGCTGTGTTCTTTACGCCCTCAAACTGCATAGCACATTTATCCTCAGCCTAATACCCTCATGAATGCAAGAGTAAGCCTTTCTTCTAGGTAAAAAGAATCAACAGCCTGAATATCTGTTTCACAGTCCCCTCCATATGTATAGGGAATGTGGATAACAAACTAACCTCTCTTCCAGGGGCTAATTGGATTTCACACAGTTTGGAAGTACCACTAATTCACCAGATATATTAAATTCAGCTTTAACATTCCTACTGGGTAGCTTGGCTATTGACCCCTCCTCCCTTGCTTTTTATTCTATTCTATTTTAAACTTACCCATTTCCAATACTTAAATAAACAGGCACATTGTGCTGCAGCCCTTTTGAGAGTAATGTTTCTTCATGCATGAAGTCTTACAAGCTGCCGTGCACATACATGCATGAAAATTTCTTAGTCCACTTAAATAAGCATCACAAATGCTTATTATAGAAATAATGCATATTGGTCAGAAGCTGGTGTCCCTACTCTGGTTTCATCGCATTAAGACAAAATAGCCCAAGTGGACATAAAGCACTCATAATCATCCTACTGTACTTATACAGCCTAATTAGGAGGATCTGCATTTTTCATCAATAAAAAGGTGTAAAAAAACCCTCTTTCATCAAAGAAAGCACTTGATGATGCTGACTTGCCCACAATTTTCTCTTCTGAAGGTGAGAAAGGAAGACAAGATCTCCATAGAAGAGTGGAATTTGATTGTTTTAAATCAAACTATCTAGGCTTACATGTAAGCCATGGCTCTCCAAGAATAGGAGAAAAAGTTGAGATCTATGAATAATATTTTAAAGAATGGAAATCTCGCTGCATGTTTCTATTGTTAATTGAAATTATGGGCCCTGAAACCTAGATGGTCGAGATGATTTTTCCTACCCCTCGTGACGGCTCACTACAAACACAGAAGTGAGGGGACAGCATGACCCTGCTCTTGCTGAGTTTCCACCTGGCTGTTTTGTGGCATAGGAGAGCAGAGATGGAAGAGTACATGACAGAGTCCCCTTCCCTTACTGCTGGGTAGCTCAGAGAAGGGCTTGCCAAAGTGTAATTACACACACTTCTATGGCATGGGCTGGGCATGCAGGAGTGCTCCTGATCCATTTTTGAATGTCAACATCCGTGCTTTTCCTGCTCATCTTTCTATGGCTTATCCATTTTAAGCAGTGTTTTTTCATAAAAGCGGATAAGTAATTATCTTTCTGTGAATGCAAATGTGGAATCTATTGAGTGGGTGTGTGCATACTTTAAAGAAATAATTGAATCCAAATATCTCTTCTTTTTAAATGCAGGAAACAAGAATCTAATAAAATGTAAATCAATTCAGTGTCTGCTTTGGGCTTGCAGTCTTCAGACTGTTTAAAAAAAAAAAGTATTAAGTGCTGTGCATTCCAATATCAACATCTTTATTTTCCATTATATCCCTTTAACCTTTTAAGTCTTCTGAAATCTTTTTCTTTCTGGACATGTGGTGAAGAGCTTGTTAGAGAAAAGAAAGCAGTTCATTTAAAGTCTACTCTGCATGTTCATTAATTCCCAGTAATCACTGTGGTGCATGCGCTTGCTGAGTCTTCCTGTGGACAAGTCTGTGTTTGGTTTCTGTACCTTGCTTTATTGATTTCAAATATCCAACTGATTAATTGTAAAGCACAATTGCCTTTGTGATTTAGGACTTTGGCTTCTCAGACCTGAAATAAACATACCAGTGCCAATTTGATGTGGGGTATAAATAAGTCCAACAGATTTCTGGTTTGAGTTAAAACAGAGTTTAAACAGATTTTAGTTACATTCTCAGCTCAGTTAACTCTCAGTACCTGTCTAGCTGCTAGTCTGACTTCCCTAGCTCCATCTAGCATCTAGTGTTGAAAGAGAAAGGACATGAGCAGGCATCTAAAATACATTAATTGGCTTTAGCTAGCAGATGGTTGGATGTGTTCTATTTTATAGCATTTATCAAAGCAACTTAGAAAATAAGAGTATGTCTTAATTCAGTTCTGCTCTTGATAGGCTTTATGGGTGTATGGCATGCAAATTGTCTTCTGTGGTCTTTTTGGCCTTAAAGGAAGCTGTTTCTGAAGACAGTTTTTCCCCTGTTCTGAACTCTGGAAGGCTACAAGCAGAAGGAGTATGATGATTTAAAGAAAGCAAATTGACATCTTTTTTCTTTGAGTGTAACTGTTAGTTGAAGATGACAGTCCCCAAGATGGAAGATATACAGCCCCAGGTCAAACCTGTGGTGGTGTTATTCCAAATCTCCTTTGCCAGACCTCTGTTGACCGTTTATGCAGAAGTCTTTCCTCATTCCATGACGTAAGGAAGAGATGGGAAGGCTGGAAGCAGGACTGTGTACATAAATCACTGTTCTGAATAATCACTAGCTACAGTGTCTGATCATTTTTCATTCAGCCTTACCTGGCTCCATCAGCTAAAACCAGAACCTCTGATAAAGACATTTCTCAGAAGGATGAAAAACACAGTTCAGTTCACCCTTCTGGTGATGTACTCCTCTTCAGAGAGGTGCTCTGTCATCTTCTCAGCAAACAATGATGGGCAATCCAGGCTATCAGAGGCCTCCTGCCAAAGTGGCAGCTACAGGAGCTGCCAAGCTTGATCCAGCAGTGACAGCAACCAAAACGTGGCTGGAGCCCATGTTACTGCTGTGATGATCTTTGTACTTGTAGCTGTAGAGAGTGATCGTGAGGGCAGCCATCAGCCATGCAGACACAGCAAACTCTGTCATGCTGCAGTTTATGAAAGGGAACAAAAGGAACTGGTTAATCCTAGCACCCATTTAAAGCACAAGAGGTTCTGCACTGGAAGGTGATTCAGACTAAGGCGTAAGTCTTCAGGCTTTTGATTTCTAATTCTTTATAATTATTTTATTTATTAATGAATTACAATTTTTAAATACTGCTGCTGCCTCCTGGAGGATGGTAGAAATAGCCAGTTATTCACAGCTGTGCAGGGATATGTCCTGCATATTTACTGCTCCTTTTCCAGGTGAACTCAGAATATCTGTAGCATCACAGATACTTCAGCAAACTCTGAGCTCACACCCAGAGAGATGCTTGAGGCAAGATCCATTTTGTTAAAATCCTGAAAAATGCTTAGTTCTACAGCTGCTGTATTAAAATGAACAAGAAGGCTCAGCCTCTCTCAGAAGGCCATATCTTTCCTTTCTGCAATTAAAATTGCTGCAGCAGACACTAATGGACTGCCACTGCACAAATCCCCTCTTGGAAATCCTAGCTATATTGTCCTCTCAGGGAAGGTTTTTCTAATATAAGCAGAGAAGGATTTCATTTAACAAGAAAAGAAACCACGCTTAATGAAAACCTAAGGAATAGCAAACAGTTTTGTACTCCCTAAAATCTGTTAATCTCTACCAACTTCTATTTCTTCCATAATATATATTATAAAGTTTTTTAAAAAATCAAACCTTGACACAAAGAAAAATGTTACCATCAAATCTATTAGAAATAATTACTTTATAAGAAATATATTTGTGTGAAGATTTAACTTCTTTCATTGGAATTGCTTAAGCTACAGAGAGAAAACATTTCATGCAGTATGATCCTTTTCAAGTCGATATTGTCTTTTTAATCCTGAATTTCAAATTAAATATTATCCTCCTTTAAGCAAATGCACATGTATTTTGGAAATCAATGCTATTTAGCCTGTCTACTGTAATTATAAATCCAAGTTTAATTTTTGTTATAAATAAAAAAGTTTGTAGACTGAAAAATGGAAAAAGACAAAATCTTATTAATTTGATGGTTCCAGTGTCATTGCTAAGGGTGCATGATAACAGTCACCAATAAACCCACCATTTTCAGGTGGCAGCATAGGTCCTTGCACTAGCGGGCTGCTAGTGGTTACTGTCTTGCGCTTTAATAAATTTATAGCTAAAAGCAAAATGCAGCATGTTAAAAACAATGATTTTCAGGTTATCAGCTGGGGTAAAGTTTTGTTGATATGAACTTTCTTTCAGGGTTTTCATGGTGTTCCAGACTAATTATTGGGTGTAATTAGAATAGTAGATTAGAGTAGGCTAAAGCAGAACATGTACTTCAAACCAGTCCTGATGCCTGGGGGGAGACTTGTACTTTTTTGTTGTTGCTTTTTTTACTGCAAAAAAAAAGACTTGAAGAATGGAGATAAGCAGACTCATAAGGTTATTCTGGAGTCACTAAAACCCCCTAAAACGATTAATGCAAGGTAGAGGTTTGGCCTTGCTTGTCAAGAAGCACTTGAGGCCATGGTCTAATGGTCTAGTGTTTAGGGAGATGATGGGATAAAGGTTGGACTTGATCCTGGAGGTCTTTTCCAACCATGGTGATTCTATGATTCTAAGAACAACTCTGAAATGTTCCATGTAGGCTAGGAACCAGCTATCCCAGCAGAGCAGCCCATGGTCCCACTTCCTGGCTTGTGTCCTCTTTACCTTCATGTCCTTCAGGGATGTGCATATCAAGGGCATTCTCCTGGTGTTTTTCTTTTTCTTTGCACCACTTAGACAAGCTGGCTTGTGTGCCTTACGACCCAGCACTCCAGTCACATGTTTGCACAAAGAAAGTTTATTCTAGCGACTTTATGTAGACAGCAATACATATGGGGCATGTTTCAGGGACATAGAGTAATGGTCACAGATTTCAGTTTAATAAACAAAAGGTAAATAGAAAGTACCACACATGTGGTGAAGATAAGCAACACAGCTAAAATGGCATAATATATGACACCTGTTATTTACTGAATTTTGCAATGTTTTGCACTATTTACTGAGAGTGGAGTTTCTTTTCTACCATGTTGTGGTGAGTTCGTAATAGTGGAAGTTACAACAGGAAAAAAAAAAAGGGAACAAATAGAGCAAATACAGAAGTTATTGTTTCCTGAATATTAAGAGCTCAACAAGTAGATTATCTAATTTCTTTTACCAGCCTCCAGTACTCAGCCAGCCAGCTATTTGTAGTTATAAAATACACATAATAACCTACTATCTGGTGGGACAAGAATGCAGCAAAGCGAATTGCAAGTATCTCTGCTTGACACATACCCAGGTTTCTATCTTTGTGCATGATGGTAGTTTTCCATCACGTTCAGACCTTTGATCTGAAGGCTTGCTTGGTTGCCTGGACTTTCTTTTTGCTGGTGCTGGTTATGGGGAGTTCAAGGACAAAATATACACTTTGACTTAATTCCTGGAGACAATAAAAGCACCTGTAGGTTCTTTCTGGTTTCATCTAAAAGGCTGGGAATTTTTTGAACCCTCATGTTGTGACCTAGCTTTGCACTCCCTTTAAATGTGCATAGTTTCTGTACTGAAGGGTGAGCTAAGCAACCCATGAGTGTTTTCCATGGCATAAGTATAGTACTTAGCATTCAAATGGGAACTTGGGTATTGAGCCAAACCCAATTATTTTTAAATTAATCTGTGCCACACGTCCTCAGGGGGAGGACTGTAATACCAAGTCATCTTTTCTGTGGGCGAATTCTCTATAGGTAACATGTTAACTATTTTCAACCTAATTTTAGGCAAAGAGAAATTGGAATTCACTGATATTTGAAAAGAAAATTCTACTTTTGATCAAAGCCATAGCTGATTTCAGCTTGCTCTATTTTGAAAGTCATGCTGATATGAAAAGCAAGCTTCTCACTAATGTTTGGCATCTTAACCAGAGCTGGCACTCTTAGGCAGTGCTTTAATTATACATTATATTAACCAGTGTGAAATACTGAGCCTTATTAAGATAGCCAAAAGCCTTCTTTATGGTTGATTTATTAGAGCTTGAAATTAACTTTTCACAGTCCAGCTCAAACAGATCAGTAGATATCGAAATTCAGCTCTGTCTACAGTAAATTTCCCCACAGTTATCTCCAGAGCTCTCTCCAGTCCCTTGCAATGCATCTGCCCTCTGCAAAGACCCCAGTGCCCAGACATGCCGAAACACTGGCCATCAGCTGTCAGCCTGGTACCTCCATTATAAATGTCAATGCCAATCTCTCAGTCTCCTGAAAAAATGGAACTTTAAAACGGACACATTTACCCTGGGCTCACCCAGGTGCTCAGATGTGTGGCTGGTGGGCTGCACCAGGCTGGCTGATGCTGGAGATGTTCTGCTCTGGTGTGTTTGCAGAGGAGTATTTTTTCACCTCCTGACATGGTATGCAGTCAGTATATGCCTGGGATGTCAGTTCTAGACAAAGTCTATTGGATAGAGGTACTTTGCTGTCTCTCTCACCCTTGGACGCAGGTGCTGTGCTGAACACTTGCCTCTTGAATAGGTACACAAAGGCTTTGAAGTTGAGCCTTCCAACATTTTCTCAGCAGTGTTTTTCTCCTCTTCAAAATAACAGTGTTGCTTTCCACTTCATATGCGTCTTCAAAGCGTTTTCTGAAGATGGAAGAACATCATCTTTCTTTGCCATCAGCTTGCCAGGAGCCTGAATAGAAGGCAATTTACTACAAGATACTGATGCTAAGTCTGGGTGTTTATGGATCTCTCCAAAGAGCAATAATGTGCACATTTTCCACTAGTTGTTGCACTGAGATGATTCAGATTAACTTTAGGTACATGGAGATAACACAATAGCATTATCATGAGGTATGGCATTTGCAAGGTCATTGGGATTTTTTTTTCTCTTTTTTTTAATTACAGTTTTACTCTTGACGTGCCCAGAGAAGTTGTGTGTGGTGCACAGGGCTTATTTGAAGTAGGACCGAATTTGTCTGGGACAGGGGGAACAGCGGAGAGGCAACCCCCTCCTGTTTAAATTAAAAATAAGCCACAACAGATCGTTGCCAATTAAAAATAAAATTCATTACTTTGCTCTCTCTGTAGGTGACCTGTCTCCACGATTTCTTTGGGGATGATGATGTGTTTATCGCCTGTGGTCCAGAAAAATTCCGCTATGCACAGGATGACTTTTCTCTGGATGAAAGCGGTAACATCAAACACACACTGCTCTCAGTCTGTGTTTTTATTTGGTTTCCATTCAGTTGCTTGTATCAGATAAGAATGCTTTTGTTCTGTTTTTTAAGCCCTAGTACATGGAATTTAACATCTTTTTGTGATACTTGTACAGTCAGCAGATATTACAGTCAGGCAAATACTGACTGAGATAGCCCAAGTCAGAATAGATGGACTCCTACACCACTTCACATTTGCTGCAAAATCTGGTAGTGTATATCCTTTCAATTTTATCCAGCTGCAGTCAGGTAGAGACATTTTGCTTGGGAACTGAACAGTAAAAGGACTCTTGTCCTTAAGTGCACATGTGAATATCAAAAAATGGGAACAAGCACAGTTAAAAAAAAAAATCACTCCCTCCACTGCTTGCTTCTGCTGATTCTAAAAGCAGGACAACCTGCATTTTCAGAGAGGAGACTGGGACAGCACCATTATTTGTCCCTGTTACAACTGCAAGCACAAATCTATAATAATGTGAGTCTCTAATTAAGCCATGAAATCTCTGATTTCACAGAATATACAGAGCTCACTTGTAGGAATTACCACCTACCCCACCTGGCAACTGTACACACCAACAGTGCAGGCTGTCTGCCGGTGCCAGTGAGTGCAGCAAGAGTAAATTAATGTAACTTTGACCATTTAAACTAGAAGAAAATGTGGTTTCCAAACATTGAGGCATGTTTCCCAATGCTGTAGGTATCTTGTAGAAGGAACAGTAGCCCCATGCTGTCTTATATGCTACAAACTGGCTCAGCATGGAAGACCAAAGATGACTTTTGCTGTCTACTGGGAGATCAGGCAGCCCCTAATCTTCGGTTACTGTATTTTTATGACTCCTTTGCAAGCCTGATTTTATTTGATGCTGGTACTTCTGGTCTGTGTACTCCAGATGAACTCATTTGATGGTCTTGGGTAATTCAAAGAAAGTTTCCAAGGTTCAGCTGAAATTTTTGCAGGCAGAGCATAAAGCCTGTGTCAGGCTGGGGAAGCGATCTGTAACCTGAGCTTCATATTTTTTTAAACACTCGGCTGTTGAGTCAGCTCCACAGGGAGTTCCACACTGTAAAACAGTTTGGAAGCAATCCTAGCAGAACAATTTGATGGGAAGCCCAGCTTTCTGCCTACACTCCCGGTTACTACTGATTTTTCCAGCTTGGATTTCTATAACAAAAATAAGCCAAGCCTACTGTAGGAAAGGCCCCGAGTAACTGCAGCTCTCAGTGGTATTTTCAGGGGACTAGGGGTGCCCTGCACCTCTCAAGATGCAGATGAGAAGCTGTTAGCCAGCAGCATTTTCCCATTATACACCCATCATCCTTCCTTGTTATGAGTCAGATGCTGCAAGGAGAACTGAGAGTCCTGAGGTCTTGCAGATGAATGTCACTTATTAAAATCTCCTCTGTCATGGGATACTTTTTCTTGCCTGTTTGGATGACATGCACTTGGATTGCTGGTTATTACGTTCACTCTGGCAGGACATCAGGAAACAAAAGGAGAAATAGCATAGGAGAGGATTATGTCATCTTTTTCCTCCTGACTGCCCACCACAGCTTCTCCCCTGTAATCCCTGTTGCTGAGCACCTTCCAGGTGACGTTGCTCTATCTCATTCGTACCCTCTGGTTTCAGCATCAGCCCACAGAAGTGTCACACCACCTGTGATGTTTAGAGGCCTGTTTACACTAACTTCAGCACAGGCAGGTTTCCACCTTTAGAACCTTGTTTCAAATGTGCAAATGCTCAGCAATTGCCTTTGGTGTACTGACACTTGCCAACGGCTGAGCCAGAGGAATTCCTCAGAGTCAGCTTTTCTGTGCTGGAAAATGCAAAGCTGAGTTTCTTTTCGAGGAGTTACTCCTCTGGGAAGAAAATAAATTTGGAAGCTCTTGAAAAGATGCAAGAAAAAGTATTCTCACTTTTTAGGTTATTTTTACCCTTGGAGACCCCCTTGGTTTCTGAGATACCCATGTGATATATGATTGACAGATATCACCAGGAGACCCACTCTGCTCCAGGGGTGCTGTCCTCTAGTGTATCTCACATAGTATTTGGTGCTTGTGGCTGAGCAAATGAATCATGCTCTAAGACTGAAATGTTGCACTGTTTTTGTTATATGTAAGAGCCTTGAAAAATATTACTTCTGCAGTGACTGAAGATGATTTTTCCCCATGTTTTGGCTTGGCTGGCTAACATCAGGAGCAGTTATATGCACTCTCCCTAATGGCTATTTCACAGTGTCTCATCAAATACTATATTCTTTAGTATCAAAGAGGGATAGTCTACCTTCTGCACCTCCCTCCCCTAGTCATTACTGCTCTTCAGGTATAAAAAGTTGGGGCTATATTGGTGCTGGAGCCTTACAAGCCCTTCTGTGGCATCATCTGTGAGAAGTCAAGTACCTTTGAAAAACAACCACACAAGTTTTTCTATCCCTTATTTACAGTTTCCAAAATCCATTTAGCAGGAGAGAGAATAAACTCACTGTAGGTTTAATTATCACCATGCAGTATCCCTGGAGCACAGAGCATCTTCTCTTCATATTCTTGTTCTGCATGACCCAACAGCAAACTCTCTCGCAAACCATCTGGAAGAAAAAGAGACTGACTCTTGACTGTCTGAGAATACAGAAAGCCTGGGGAAAAATTTAAGGCAATTACATTTTCATAGATATACTGATATATAAATAAATAACACATACATTTAGGTCAGACAACTTGTTTTCGGTTGACCAACTATTTATCCGCTATGGGCTGCCTTAGTTGATTCCCATTAAGGAATCCAGCCAAGGGAGTCCTCAGTCCAGCCCATGCATGCTGAGCTGAACTTTTTCATAAAAAACTGTCTGTATGTGGAACATCTAATCCACATCTTTAAAAAAGACCTGTTTTTCACATCTTGGTGAGGACAATCTGTTGTAGGAGATGAGGTGAGACCTCAGTTAGCATTTGACAAAAAGGAAATCCCCTTTTTATTGCCTTCTTAACTGGGTTAAGTTAATAACTTGAGGGGTGGAAAGTGCTTTTGCTGTTAGCTCTCAATGTAAACAAACCCTGGTTTTGAAGATCTGGCATGCCTGAAATCCTGGGACACACAGAGGTTTGTTAACATTTCAGTTCCTTTCTTCAGAACACTGTAGATCATGTTTACATTTTCCACTCTTCCTGGCCTATTTATTTTTTAAGAAAACACAGTTGGGGTTCTCATCTTCTCATGTCTTTGAGTACATAAATCTACTAGACTTGTTTATAAAAGCCTTTCCGAAAGGGATGAGTGGCCAGGACAGAGGACATGTTTTGTAAAATCATTTTGTCTTCTTTGCCTTCTGCATCTGAAAAGTTGCAGCTTGTTGAAACCACAGAAGAGGGTAATTCAGGCTGCGTGAAAGCCTCCTGGGACAGATATCCCATCTGCCACTTGGAGACCTTTACATCATGCCATGGGCTCTTTGCTGGCTTTCTGCACCTACATAAATTGCACTCATCATTCCTACTACTAGATCTTCACGGAAGAGTTACATCAAATTAACTGAATTTTTGGCCTGATTCTCCCCTCAGTCAGTGCTGACCATTTTCATTGTGCTCACTAGTTGGTGAGAGCCAAGGCAAGGGGAAGGTACAGAGATGTTGATGTTTTCTGCAGCTCTTTGGAGACAAAGCACTAAGGTGCACATGGGTGTTTCATACCTGGTGTCCATAGACAGCAGGAGTAGGTAGGGACATAACCACAGTTGCTGTCTCTTTCCTTAGAGTGCCGGGTGATGAAAGGGAGCCCTGCAACTGCCACGGGCAGTAAGTCATCTCCCACCCCTCAGAAGAGCTCAGCAAAGAGTCCAGCCCCCATGCGCCGGAGCAAGTCTCCAGCCGATTCAGGTAACCATCAAGATGGTGAGTGATTGTTTTCTGGTGTCTGAATATTAACTGTGCTCTAGAGAAACACACATGCTGTGTGTCTTTGGATACACTGACTTTGGGTGTTTGCATAGGAAATTTTGGCATTTTTCGAAAACAAGAAGCTGGTGTTAACATACAGGGGCACTTAATGAATACTGGAGAGGAATTCTCTGGTCGGTTAAGTGCAGTTGTAGGTTTAGTTGTGACTTAGACCACTCACAGTCTCACAGCCTCTTGCCGTAACAAAATTTTAAAAGCAGTTTCCATGTCACGGGCAGGAATTGCTTTTCACCTTCACGGTAACACATTGCATGTGAACACCACACAACAGTTGACCACCAGTAGACATTGGATTACTGGATATAAAATCCTCCTGACACTATTCAGAAAGGTTTTCCCCAGAAAGCAGTTAATTTGTTTAGGCTCTCTTGATGTTCTTCAGCTACTTAAAGAGACAATATGAAATCAGTTGGCACATGCCAAGACTCTGTGATTTTTATTTCTCTGTAAGGTGACTGCATTAATAGAGTTTTCCTTCAAGATACCAGTGTTGCCTCTTCTTAAACTCAGGCTTGCTATAATCTAAAAAGCTTTTATAATCCGAAGTGCATGGTAAAGTTGTGTAGGTACATTGAAGGCATGATGGAAAACATGTTGCTGATTTAAAAAAAACCCCAAACAACCCCCATTCAATGATCTGGGAGTCAGCATGAGTTATGAAACAGCATTTAAACCTTCTCCATAAGCCTTAGTTGTTAATTACCATCGGAACTAGACTTTATTGCATGAACATATAGTCTAGTGTGAAATGGCAACTATTGTGTTCCTGATTTTAACTGACTGACTCATGGGAACAAAATGGTGAGTCATGTGATGAAGTTTAATGAACGCAGTTAGTGGAGCCTTTCAAGAGGAGATTAAAATAACCAGAAATGCTGAACAATAGCAAGTCCTGGAGTTAAGGCCAGTAATGAAGGACAAGTCAGGTTTCTCTAATCCATCTAGACAAGGGTCTTTCGTACTTTGCTGTGATTTCAGTAGCGAAAAAAAATGGCAGTCTGTCCTGCTTAATGTGAGTAAAAAATGACTGAACTGTCTCAGTGCTGGAAAGGTAATCAAAGACAGTTGTTTTCTCAGGACAAAGAGAAGAAAAAAGAATATCATCTTGTGTTCTTGCCTCTTGAATTCATAATAAAGAAAGTGGGTTTACACATTACTTAAAGTCAATATTTACAGAAACAATCAACAGGCTTCGCTGGATTTTGAATTTATCACATAAAAAAGGCAAGGAATGCTGAATGAAGCCAGGTTAATAAAAGATGATCTGAACCATTTTCTTTTCAGTATTTTCACCTATTTCATTTGTTAAAAGATTTAACAGCAATTTTATTTCAAGTATATTCAATATTTTTGCTACGTGTTTGATCTCCTACCCATTTGTACTGTCTGTCTTTGCTTTCACTCTGCTATGGTTGCCAAATCAGAACTTGGGAGTTTCCTTGATTGTGTGTCATTTGTTTCTGTTCTTTTCAGTTCTTTTCCATGTAGGTTTCTGTATCCTTTTTTCTTCTGTACTTTCTAAGGCCATTTCTCATCCTAATTGTTCCATTTCCCTGTTAAAGCATATGGGAAAATGGTACTTTATCAGCAGTGAAAATCAGAATGCAGTGGATTTACATCAGACAGTGGTCCACATGCATTGCCCACAGAGGCAGCTAAGGCTTAGGGCAGATTGTGCATGCACAAGTGTGCCTCGTTCCTTGGCAAGAGCTTTGACGCTGCCAGCAGTTAGTGGGCAAAAGTAATGTCACTGTTACAGCACAGAAAGAACAGAAAAAAATGCTTCAGCAGAGCTTGCTAATGCCAATTCCAAGGATGTAATGTTGACGGCATGCAAACATTGCATCCACTTTCTCAACCACTCACTGTAGGGATGCTTCGGATCTTTGTGTCAACATAAATAAAACACTTCTCATTCAAAGCAGTGGAAATGCTTTGTGCCTGAGCAGCAGCTATCCTCCACACAGGCTGGGGTAATCAGGGGCTTGTGTTTTATTTCCATCCCCTTCACTGATTCACTCTGTGGCTTTGAGTGCATCATTTAAGATGTTCATGCCTTCTTTCCCAATGGATTGTCCAAGACAGGGATAACCAATCTGTGTACAGCGCTCTGTAATCTACCCATGGACTCATGCACAGGAACCAGCTTTGAGGCTCTTTATTTGGGGCTTTTTGTGTATTCTGAAAGCATTTGGAGAATAATATTGCTATTATCTCACAGATTGCCAGAGACAAAAGAGATCTCCAGCTGCAGAGTGGCTGCAGCATGTACTGCAGACCCTCCAAGAGAGGCAAGCCACACTCTAGCAAGGCCACTGTCTACACTCCAGTGGATCAGAGACTGCTCCAGCAACCTGCACACTCTCTTAGTGCATTCAATACTGCTGCAGTAAACATGGAGCAACAAAGAACACATAAGCAAAATATTTTGTTAAAAAACATCAGGACAAAAGGCTGTGCACAGAAGTGCAACTATGTAGAGGGTGCCAGCTCCCAGCTGCAGTGATTCAAATTCACTGGTTGAATTGCTACCTTCTGCCGGAGGTTATTTGCCTCCTGCCTAGATGTGTCATGGCTTCACTGTGAAAAGCTCAATTCCCTCTAGGCAGCCAGAGCCCTTCAGCTCCACGAATATTCAAGAAATGAGGTAGCTAATCCGCAGAAACATGTTAAACGCTTTTCTTGGCATGGTACTTTTATCTCTTTATTTACCATACAGTCATTTCAGTGAATGAATGAATAAAATTAAATGAATGAATGAATGGAAATTAAATGAATGAAGAATGAAGAAGTGCCTTGCTATAAGCAGATGGTAACAGACCACAGTCCTTATATTCCCAAAGGGAATCCTTTCTTCCTTCTCTCATTAACCCCCAACCATATATATGCCTTCTCAGCAATGCCAGTGTATTTCTGGTTTGATCCAGCTATTCCTCCAGACACTGTGCTGATCATTCCATCAGGGGGCTGCTTTCACCTCTTCTGGGCTTCCAATATATCCTTTAGTTTCCCATCTCTTTGGTGCAGTCTGTATCCTTCACCTAACTCCCCCAAAATGTTGCTTCCAGCAAGGCTGAGTTAGCAAAATACAGGAGGATTTTACTTCTCCCTCTACAAGCATGTGTCCAAGTGCCTTTCTTTTCTCTGTCTCCCAAATGTTAGCTAGTAAAGCTGAAGTAGTTTCTCACATATCAGGTGTGAATTGAGACTGGAAGGGATTGGTGTCTCTGTCTGGCCTTAGTTGAGTTCAGGTTGTTGTATTTTAGTATGGACTGAACATGCTAAAAAGGACATAAGCAAACTACAGAAAATCCAGAAGATACTTCATAGGATTCAGAAAGGTTGCAGGAAATGGACTGATTCAGCTTAGAAAAAAGGAAGATAGAGAAGAGACAATTTAAAACTCTTCAAATGCATATGAAGTATTAAAAGGAGGATAAGGATTGATTTTCCTGTGTGTTTATTAAGGACAGGACATGGTACTGGTTTAATCTTTAATAAGGGTTATATAGATCAGATATTAGGAACTCTTTTCAATTATAAGCAACTTAATCATTGAATCAGGTCTCCTAGGGAGTTTGTGAGTCCTTGTCACACTTGGTGCTTTTAAAAAATAATATCTCTACTGGGAATGACCCAAATACAATTTAGAGCACAGAATTGGAGTTACAAAGCTTCTATGGTTATTTCTAGCCTGTAGTTTTCTTTCTATGAAGTTTGCTTTACTAAATTACATAGCTTAGAGCAATAAAATCCAGATTAAACTACACCTGCAGTACACCATCCAATTCCTTCTCCTAAAATGACAGAGGAAAACTGGGCATAAGGAGACAAGTCTCTGTGCTGCTGCTATGGTCCACGAGATTTAAATGGGGTAGGATCAGCATGAAGTTTGGCAAAATCTCTTTAACAGACCACTCCAATAAGAAGTTGAACCAAACACAAGACAGAGCTAAATCTCAAGGGAGAAACACAGGGGAGAAAATAATGATGTCATTCGCCATTGCTTCTTTGTTACAGAAATATGAATTTATCTTACAGTAACTCACATAACAAACAAGGCTTCAGTTGTATAATGCCTGTGCTGTGATAGGAGAGTTTATGACTTTTAAAACCAGCGTGATCATAGTCCTTTGCAATACAGAGCCACAGGTACCTGAGCTGAAATTTGAAAATGTCTTTCCCCAGCTTTGCCTTGATTTGGCTCAGGAGCCTACGGACAGTGCTCTGAGGCACTGCTGCAGGACTTTAATTTCTCAGTCCTCTAAAGGAAGGGTTTGGATAGAGGGACAAAAGCATATTCACAAGGCAGCAGCAATTAGCAAAACAGATACAGAATGTCAGTCTGTCCTGACTGCAGATCTGGCTCCCCAGGGTCATTATATATGAATGTGTTAAAAAGGCAGCAGATGTCTTTTGGATTGCACACGAGCTAGAGCAGCTTGTTATCCCACTTGTGCTTACTTACGTTCTGCTAGCTGACAATCCAGGGTACGCATCCAGCGGAGAGATCACCCTCGCAAAATGTGATGAGAAAAGTGTGCCAACACTGCAGAGCTGAGTGTCTGGAAGTCAGGAGGTGCCTGAGTGAAGGACACCTGTGCAATCTGAATTCTCCTACTCTTGAATAAACACTGCAATGGAGTCTTTATTTTCCCCACAGGCTCCTCTGCCCTGGAGGGTAGGATGGCTTGTGCTCACTAAATGAGCTGCTATTTCTATATTTGCTTTATACTGTCCTTGTTCTGGTTGTTGCCTCTCTTTATTTTCTTGGTGATGCTTCAAATTCTGACCTGGAGACAAAACTATCCACATATTTCATGGTTCTTTCTCTTGTGATGTACGAGCATGTGCTCCTCAAACTAGGAACTCATCTGCAGAACCCTGGGAACCCCAATGGAGCAACAAGTATTAACCTTATTTTACAAATTGATAGAAAAAAAGCTACCTCCACACATGTTGAGCACTCACTGTGATCCTTGGGCCTGGCTTTTCCCAATTCTGTTCATTCATAGAAATGTGAGCTGAGTTCCAGTCATCCAAGCAAACCTGAGCAACACTCAAGGAACAATTGCATGTGAGAAGTTTGGCTAAAATATCTGTGGGAGAAGCAGGCAGAGAATTCAGTTTACCTGGATCTCACACGGCCATCTCAAACACGACATTGTGCTATATTCTCCATCCTCCCTCTCATTTGCTGGACAAGCCTGATTTATCTCCCAAGTACAAATTGTCTTGTGCACTGAAGGAAGTTTGGATCCTAGGAAACAAGGTAGTGCATATGTTCATGCAATTAAAGGATGTGTCATATGCTCAAAGGGGCTTTAAGGTAAATTGAGGTTGCAAAGCAAATACAATGACATAAATAAGACATAATACACAAACAATAACACAGTGGAAAAACCTCGAATTAAAATGAAAGCTGGTTATAAAGAATGGTTTTCAATAGCCGAGCTTATGTGAGCTCCTTAGCTACCATAAGTCATCAGCAGATTTTAGTGGAGCAGCAGTGTTATACACCACCTGGGATCTGCTCTTTGCATCCTGTTATTTTCTTACATTTGAGTTCAGAAGAAAGGCACGCAAGTTTGATTATGAACACTATTCTTCATTATCAGACACAAAGAAAATTAAACCGGGCTTCTTAATTGTTGCTGCTGCTGCAAAACTCTTTGTGAGTATTTGTAATGATATACACCCGTCTCATTGGATTTCTGATTTGGATGTCACATCTGTTTTTTCATTGGTGCTCATAAAATATTAACATCCCTGCTGTAGCACTTAAAAGTCTCATTGTATTAGCGAATTTATGTCCTTCCCTGCAGCGATTACATCTATTTGCTGCACACCGACTGTGAGCTGTACTTCCAGTCTTTCTGTTTGTGGAAGGGAAATTTGGGTTCTCTGTAGAGTTTTTAAGTGGTGTTCTTCATCTTAGGAAGGATTACTTCCTGCCTCAAGATCAGTGACAATTGGAAATAAAGAAATAACAAGGCATTTTAGAGATCAGAGGTAGATTCTAGCTAATACAGAGATTATATTAGTACTATTGTACCCCACATTTTGTTTAACAGAAAACCCAAAGTCACTTGGTAAAAAAAACACATAAAAGAGATCCAAGTTCTTTTTTTTCCTGAATTGCCCTCATTATATGGCATATATTTAGTGAACTCCACTTTTTTTCCCACCAACCTGGAGGGCAGCTCACTTTGTAGAACTGGAGCACAGTGAAAAGTGACATGTCACAGTGCAGGGACCAGTGTGTAACAGTTTCTGGGTCTCCATAACTAGGTTTTTCCCCTCCTCAATAAAGAATGGTCTGAGTGGAATGGGGAGGTGAAGGGTCACTCTGTTCCCCAATTATCTATAAATCATTATTTCTACCAGCTTTTAAGAAATATCCATTTCCTCAGTGAGGTGCATTTGTAATGGGAAAAAAGCTATCTGTGATGAATAGCTTCCTCTTCCCAGTAGTGCCTGCTGCATGGAAATGGTGGATAGGAAGACGGAGGGCACACATCACCATGAATCTATTGAGTCTGAGCTGCTTTCACGTGCCAGCAGTTCCTCCTTTGTCCTGTGGCTTAGAGCACATGTTTCTTTACACTGACTTGAATTCATGTGTATGACCTCTACATTTGGGCCAGTGATACTACAAATCTTAACTGTCCCCCTCTTCCTCACCAGAAGATAACAGAGAAGAGGAATGAGGCTGTCTTAGGCATTAAAGCAGGAGTTATGCTGGTTTTGCTCTTAAAAATACAACACTTGTGCACCTATTTCTTACTTTATGATACTTTATACACTTCTTAGGTCTCCTCCAGACACTCAACTACATGCTTAATTTTAAGTAACTGATATCCAGCTATTACAATTGAAATCATAAATCCCATATGCTGAAATCATCCATCCTCCTGTGTGCATGCCTTTACAGTTAGAGTAATGGTATAGAGAGATATTGGGTACTTAGATAGCAGGACAACAAACCTGGGTCATTATATGCTGTGTGAAACATCAACACAATTAAAAATACTTTCTTTCAAAGGGGCAGGGATTTGTATAGTTATCTGGAGAGCTGGCAACACTATTGCTGTTTAAGGAAAATACAATAAAAATATGTGGGGTTAGTTTTGTGGCTTGTGCTGAATATGTTAACATCTGGAGTAGGTTTTGGAAATGTCACTTTCTGTAGACTTGATTGGGATCTGTAGTTTAATGCTCATAAGGCCTCCAGCTTGCTGCTGCTTGGATTGCAAAAAGAAAAGCCCAGGAAAGATAATATACTTGGACACAGCCAGCATGGGTTTGAATTTCCTTCCCTCAAGTGATGCTGCTTGTGCTGATGGAGCTATGTGTTTACAACCCCTGGTGACAAGAGGGTCTGTATCCCTGGAGGTGATACACAACCCATGAATGGCCAAGTCCACTATAAGTAAGTATGTCCATATGAAAAATGTATTGTGACACCTGGCAATTATTAAAGCCATTGGCTTACTGCAAAGAACATCAGTGGTAGGGAAAAAATAATTTATCCTCATTCTGTTTTGTTTCCCTTCATTTTTCTGCATCATATGCTATTTACTTTGATTCCTTTTTAGTCCAATAAACACATAATCACTTGCCCTGACATAGGTCTGAGGCCCTTCACTTCAACTAAAAGCCAGGTCTGTGAAGGCGTGAACAAACAACTCTTCCAAAAGCCATTTGATTTAAATGAATCGTATTTTTTAAAATGGAGAATAACTATGTTTTCTTCTAAGTAACATGAACAAACAAAGGAACCCAAAAGGTCTGATTTTAATCTTTGCAAGAAAATGGTTGCTTGGTGTGATCCTCCTGTTCCTCCCCCTGATAGACCATGTTCTCTCCTCTGGTGCAGGCAGTGGAGGAACAGCAGAGACAGCTTTGGTCTCTTCCCAGAGAGGTGAACAGGGACATACCACCCTGTGCTTACACCAGGGCTCTGTTAGTCATTTAATCCCAGCCACAGCTAACTACATCCAGGGCACTCCAGACAGCTGTTTGTCTAATTTGTAATATGTATATCTGACATCTAACATTTCTTGTGTAGGATCCAGGATATCTGCAGCCCCTGGTTCCCACTCATGCCCTTAAATGCCATGTGGTTTCAATTGTGTCAAAATGTTTGAGAACATAGAAATTGTCTTTCTGTTTTTCTGGTGATGTATATCTTGGATCAATTTGGTGAATATTTGTAGTGTAAAATAGCACCCCTTCAATATATTTTGTATTTCTGTGTATTTTATTTATCCTGAACAGCTGAAAGCCTTAAGTTGGGTGAATAGTCATGCTGTTCACTTGTTTTTTTTTCTCCTAACATGAATAAACTATAGCATTTCTGTGTTATATGTCTGGATCCCTTCCATCTCCCCAAAGGGGAAAGAAGATCTTCCTCTTGCTTGTCTGACTGCTAGCTTCTGTCTTTTTTTTCTGACAGCAAATGGGACCTCAAGCAGTCAGCTGTCTACACCCAAATCAAAGCAGTCCCCGATCTCCACACCTACCAGCCCAGGGAGCCTCCGTAAGCACAAGGTATTACGTTTCTTATACCTTACTACATCTGTTCCTTACTTAGTCTACTCAGGTTTGTGTGACATTTAAGTCATGGCTGTATTCTCTGGAAGCACAACTCCTTACACTGAAACAGTGGAGAATTTGCTCCATTACCTAAAAGGATTGTCACTTTGGGCTCTAGCGAGATGGTGAGCAACAAATCATTGGTCTGTTTCTTCCACTGGAGTTATTAATGTGTGCTGGAGATCATCCATGTGGATCAGAAGAGATAACTTGACCCTGAGCTTGTATCACTATTTGAAAAAGTTCACAAGTTATTGATGAATATGATCTTCATATAAATCCTCCTCTCCTGAAAAGCCGTAAGTGTTGGCACATCTGGTCCACTAAACAGCAGAAGAAATGCTAATGTTCCTGCAGCTCTAAGACACCACTTTAATTACGCTTCTCAAGGATTTTTTTTAAATTATTTAAGGCCATGCTCTGTTTTACAGGAAATAAGTCATCTTTTACAGCTGATGTAGCAATTGTGTTCTGGTACAGTACCTGTTTTTCCTGGTAACAAACAGAGCGTCTAACAGGTAGCACAGCATCCTAGTAGAGATCAGAAAACCTGTGCTGGCTCATAGATAATTCATGTATTGATTTATTTAAAAGGTATAGCAGCAGCCACAGCTTTTAATGCTCCTGTTATTCAGTGCCATTCTGCGCTGAGTCAAGACTGTCATTCCCATGGGATTTCTCATTTCTGGAATAGCCACAGCAATGCTTCCAACAGTCTTTACTTGATATAGAAATTGGAACTTGGACATAAATGTGAGTGTGAGAGGAGGCCAGTGGGATTTCACTTTAGTAATCAATGTACTTCTCAGCCCGAGTATGACTTTGAAAGCATTGACTTGAAATTCTGGAAGAGTAATTAAAAAATTCTGATAGCGGTGAGGTTTTACAGTCAGCCAGCCACATGTTACCCCAGAAAGGGACCCTGGAAAAGCTTTACTTTCAGCATTTAATCCAAATAAGAAACTTGTGATTATTTTCTTAACACTTCTCATCGATCAGAACTGACTTAAAATAAAGAATAAATCATGGAACATGTGATTTTCCTAGAGATTTGTCCTAAGGAGAGCTGTCAAATCAAGGTAAGACTCTTTATTGTGGACTTAGGTTCAGAGACTTGTTTAAGGAAAGGCCCTGCTCTTTCATGCATGTGCTATAATGGACACTGATCCAGAAGTGATAAAAAATACTTCTCAAACTTATGACTGAACAGTCACCTTTCTTCTGGTACCAAGATTCTCTTGCTCCACTGAGCAAGAGAATCTGCTTTGATTTTAGCCTGGAACTACTGGGACAACTGGTCAGCCCATCCAGTAACCAGTTACACAAGTCTTCCACCCTGTCCCTATGAACTGCACCGATCCGAGCCACCCGACTGCTTCCTTATGTCTGACCCCAGGTGGAAACTGATTGTGTGAGTTAACATTTTCTTCTTTCTTCCTACAGGACTTGTATCTGCCTCTGTCTTTGGACGACTCTGATTCCCTTGGAGATTCCATGTAAAGCGACACGAAGCTAAATGTCCATATTGCAAGCTATGTTTAAGATACAGTAGAGTATTTCTGCCAAAATAAGCAGATAGGTGACTGGTGCTTTCAAATCAGACAAAGGACACACAGTTATATGTCATTTTTTTTCTGTGTTTTATCCTCCATGCCACAAATCAACACCTACCAGTCTATAGAGATAGAGGGATACCATTCTTCTAAGTTACAGGGATGCAAAATGGACGTTGTAAGCAATTTGGGGCCAATATGATCCTGTGCATTTCCCATTTTCATCTGTTGTTTCTTCTTCTGCTGCAACTGTGTAATTTTCCTAGTGATAGTAAAGTAGCTCCCCTGAAAGTGTGCAAATGGATCGCTTGCTGACTAATTTGCAAGCTCAAGTAGAGCTCCACCTGTCCAAACTGCCAATGTTTGCCAGCTCCTCATTTGCAGCCCTGATTTTAGCACCTGCATATTAACTAGTATTGGTTTTATTCTTGGAGAGCAGGAAGGGAAATGACTGACTAGTTTGATGCTTAATAGACCAGGAGAAGCTTGGATGCAATTAGGAATGATTGCATAAGATGTTAAGTAAAGTTACTACAATAGTGAGTCAAATATTGGGATTTTGGGGGGTTTTAATGATTAAGCAAAAAAATGTAAGTCAGCTGAGTTATCTGGAGTGGAACACCTTTCACATATGATCCAAAGATACTGCTAGCTGGTACAGAAATTTTTATACCTATCCTATGGTATCTCTCTATCTCTGTTTGTAACAGTAATGCCTTGTGAACAGCCAACACTGAAAACACTGTGAAAATTGGTTTTCAGGTTTGACACCCTATAGGTCACTTTTTATAGCAAAAAATCAATACACTTTTTATAAAGGAAAACCTTGTATCTGTGTTTTGGGAGTAAGGATTCAAGCTCCTTCTTTTTTATAAACGCTGGTAATTTTCTTTTGTTTAAAAAACACATTCAGAAAAAATGTACAAAAAAAACAACCAACAACTGCAGAACGGTAATAACAGCAACTCAGTTTAGAAATCTTGTCATCACTGCCAAAACAGACATGTGTAGGGGAAAACAAAAAAGGGCAATTGAAAATATTGAATGTTTTGATAGTTTTTGTAATGTTTAAGACTACATATTTGGTTTTTTACACGTCAGTATTCCTAACTATGGCCAGAATCTCTACTTATATAACAAATGGAATCTTTTGGTGTTCCAAAACCCGTGTTTTAAGAAACTCTTCTATCTGACAAAAACAAACTTACTGTATTTAGAGAAACCTTTAGCTTTTAGTAATCAGGAACGACTCCTACAGAATGCAAAGTTCATCTATTCACGCAGGGCTGGTGGTTTTTACTACACTGAAGCTTTGTCATAGGCTAGCTGGCATTGCCTCCCTTTCTCATGGAATAAGCTTTGGATGAAACTGATTATTACAGGACTTTACCTAAACGAAATCCGTGCAATCAAATGTTTCTTTGTTGCTCTATTTGCCTTCATTTCAACATATACACTTACTCCCTATTCCCTTGCAACCCCTTGTGATTAGAATGAATTCTAACGTTGTGATGTTTGATGCTACATGAATGCTGGGTTGTTCCCAAAGCCACTCCACGTTTTGTTTGCTTGCATTGCTGGTATGAAACAATCTGTGCAGGCTGCATCTTTAGAGGTTCATGGGATGATACATATAATGCAACTCTAAAAAGAGATTTATCTGAGAGAGGCCAGGATTGAGAATTATCAAGGGGTCAGAGTTATCATGCACCAAATTTGCACCCAGTAGTCTTAGTGCATGATCATTTACACCCAGAGTTTTGCACAAGAAATCACTTGTTCCCACAAATAATTTGAGTAACTCTCTGACTGCGCAACTGCTAAATGATTGTTTCACCTATTGTATATAGAATCCTGGTTTTAGTTCAAAGGCTAAGGGCTCATGTTGTAGGTTTGTGGGGGAAAGGGTGGTAGTGTGGACAAAGCATAGGTGCAGTAGTCAGGACACCTTCATTCAGCCCTTGGCATTGCTAAATTTAGTGTCTGAACGGGAGCAGGTCTCTTAGTAACCCTGTGCCTCAATCTGTCTGTCTGTCCCTACAGGGACAATACTGTTCTACCTCACTGGGGGTTGTGAGGCCAAATGTTGGTTAACATGTATAAAGTGCTTTCAGATCCTCTAACAGAAGGTGCTGAAGTATTCTGGGTGCAGATTTGGTTATAGGTGCTAATTTTTGGCTGGTTAATCCTATGGGTGCTACTGTAGACACTGGTCATGAGAAAACATGACTTTTTAAGCAAAAGGGTGTCAAAAGCCATGGCTATGCTAACAATATTATTCATCAGAGCTTTGGTCTTAGTAAAAGCTTTAGAGGGACAGATAATTTTGACATGCTTTTACCCTCTCCTCTGTTCTGTTGGTGGAAATCTCAGAGTCCCTCCCCAAGTCTCGGCCTTTCCAGGGACCCTGACTAGTAGTCATGACCCTGCCTGTTAGAGATGACGGACTCAGACTCCAGTCAAAGGTGTTGTCACTTCAGTGACATAGGCCATTCCTGTCATAATCAGGGTTAGCATGTCCTGCCACCTTTCCTCTGAGTCTCTGCTAAACCAAGAGACCAGCCATGAAATGACATCTAAGTTCTCTTGCTATTCAGTACAGGACACTCACCATAGATCTACCAGGAAAACCTAAATCTTTTATATCCCTAAGCAGACTCAACTGCTAGAGCTGATGGTGGTAGGAAAGGAGTCTGAGATGTGCTTTCATCCAGTATCCATGGGTTCAGTTTGTACAAGATAAAGCAGGATCCCAAGGGGTGAAGGAACCTTTGGATGGGTGGTTGCTGAGGTAGCTGTTGAGAAGTGGTTCCTTTCCTTCCTGCCACAAGTAGTGTTTGGTTATCTAAAGATGCTCTTCCTCGTGGAGTGTGCTAAGTAATCACTGAGGCCTCCTTCCTCCACTGCACCTAATGACACATCTAAAACCTGATCCTGCAAGTGCTCCCTTAGGAGCAGAATTCTGTTTGCATGAGGATCATCCTGGGGTGGGGCTGAGCCCAACAGTTCCTGCAGGGAATTAGGGGGGAACTTGAAAAGGCCTAAAAGAAGAAAAAAATAATTTGTTCAGTGGGAAAAATAGCCATTCAAACCAGTATAATCCACAAAGAAAACAGGGTATGAGGTCAAACTCCCAACTTTTAAAAAGCAATTTTCTAGGTAGAAATGCCTGGGCAGTAGGAGAAGTCAGTGAGCATTTCAGCTGTAACATATAGTTAAGTCTGTATTAATGCCAATATTGCATGAGTTCTTGTACAGAAATGCATGTGGAATGTTACCTACATTCAAAACTAGTTATCTTTGGCTTTGTAGGATCCCTAACATAGATTTGAATACAAAGAGAAACGATGCACAGGCATCGTATCTTAGTCATTTAAATACAGGGACAGCCCTGATTCAGGAAAGAACTTAAAGACATGCTTGAATTTTAGCACGTGCTTTACTCCTGTCGATTTTTCACGAGATATAAGCTTGGGTTTTGTCAGAAAGCTTTCCTGAACTGGAATGAACTACTAATTACTGTCAATATACTATAATCATTCCAGACCCTATGAGATCCTGGAGCAGATGATAGTAATTCCACTATATACTCCAGAGATAGTAATTCCACTATATACTCCAGAGTTTACCTTTTATATTTTTCTTCTACTTTAAAAATCACATAAAACTCCACAGGATATAAGGATTTGCCATATTAATTCTGCTATAAAAACCCTGTCTAATTTCCCTCATGAGGCTGCCTTTAATGTTTTCAGAGATTAATTGAATCACCAAGACGATATTGTTTTAAAACAATACAGTATTTAAAAACAAATTGGAGAGACTCTTAAAGTATTAGGGCTTTGTTTCTTTGAAATCTGCCTTTATTCAGTATCCAGTATCTTTTAGCAAATTTGCATATACAGTAAAAATACCTGTTTCAGACATACAGTCATTAGGAAGAATTAGAGCAATCCTCTAGACTTGTATTCAGTATTCATACATTCCAGTGATGGTCTTGACTGTAGAAGATCAGGGCAATGCAGCAAAATCTTCAGCCTTAGGATTTTTGTCACTTGTAAAGCATTTCTAATCCTGAAGTTTCTGGGTTAAAGCCTCATTGTTCTAAGATTTGGAGGTAGTTCAGCTCCACCAGCTAAAGAGCCAACCAAGACTCTACACCTTGAAGTGATTTTGAAAGAGTTTGGTAATGGGATTTTACCTTGGTCCACTCTGCAGTGGGAAATGGAAATACCATTGTCTGTGTTTCCTATATCTGCACATTATTTACAATCTTCTCGGGAGCTAGAATCACTGATTGTGTTATTTTCATAGACAACAGAAAAATAATTCTGCTTAGAAAACAACTTCCACATCTCTCTCACATATTTAGCTAACACACATGTACGCACACAAAAAATCACACACACAGTCCAGCTGTTATTTCTCTCTCATTTGCTTGAACACTACTTTTTAAGGGGAAAAAGGGACGTAGGACCAAAAATTGTGGCAAACAGCAAAACAGTGTTACACCCGGGCATTTTTAATAGGAAATACTGGCATAGAAGTGTTAATTTCTCATCAGTATGGATACTGATGACATTTTCCAGGATGCCTTGTATTTTCTTTTTCATGCCTGTGAAGTCAGTGCTGGTCTTCTTGCTACTTCACAGAACACCTTGTGAAGCTGCCCTGTAACGCCATGCTGAATCCCTCCACAGACGCCGCTCCAGCGACAGCCATCCCTGGAAGTTGCATCCTTTCTGTAGGGGCAGAGTATGGACTTTACAGTATGAGACTTATTTCAGTGAGAGCACATTGACTTCACACATCTATTCAGGGCAGTTGGAGAGTTGTCTTTTACTATAGTAGAAGCAGAATCATTTTTAGAGAAGGAAGAAAAAATAGTCAAGTAAAGTAGATATAAAATTAGTCCAGAATGCATCTCCTCAAGCTAAAACAATCCACAACCAGAGCAAAGCTGCACAGAGGTGCATTTACCACACAGGAGGTGCTGATCATGATCAAAACAGAACAAAGCAGCTTCTTTTTTCTAGTGGTGATCTAGACTGAAAGTTATTTTTCTGGTGGCTGATGGAAGCAGGCTGAACGTACTTGGGACTGGTGAGGTTCTTTGTTCTAGAAGCAAATGGATGGCACAAGATGAAGATCTTTTTCTGTCTATCTAGATAAAGAGCCCATGCAACAGGTTTAGTGCTTTACACAAGACACCTAAGAGAGATCCAGCTGAAACACCACCTTGGTATAATGAGACCAAGAAAGCTAAGAGTTCAAGTGCCTTCCAACATGCTTTGGGCGTCAGAAGCGGGAATATACATGTGCCCAACAAGGCCTAGGTAAAAATGGCCTTGCCAAAAGGGGACAGGACAGACTTTGATTCTTGAGATATTTGGCCCATCTTGCATTTATTCAACCAGCTCTTGAAAATTACTGCCTCCAGAATCACCGATTTCTTCTGGCTGATGCCTCTGTCCCATCTGTATGAATCTGAGCAGGCCTCTCCATGGTATCTCAGGAAGTGTTAAAGCCAAATCTTGTGTCTCACAGTGCAGCCACTCCTCACTGACTGTGGAATGAACTGGGCTGGGTTTAGCCACATTGATTACCGATTCTGTTGTTCATATATTCTAAACCCTCCTTCTTTGCTCCTGGCTTCATATCTGGTGTCTCTCATTCTGGGTGCTTCCAGGTGAAAGGCTGGAGCCAGCAATGTGAATAGACCCCTTGTTTTGTTTTGTTTTGTTTTGTTTCTTCTGGAACAGATCTAGCCATTTGATGTTTGTCTGAAGGACTCGGGCCAAGCGTTGCCTTTCCGTTTCATTGTTTAATGCACTTAGTTGAACTAACCTACTCTGGCTCCTGCTCTGTATCTCAATGAAATGTAACTCAGGACTCTTGAGCCAGTTTAGAGCTTTCCTAGGTCTGACAGTTTATCACTCAAACAACTGAAGGAGGATGCCCAAAGAGAATTAACAAATCTTTGCAGTAATTAGAGTCTGTCAATTGAAAAAAGAAAGTTGGCATCATTAGAGGAAGATGCCATGATGGCCAGTGTCGTGGGAAACAAAGAAAAAAAGACTTGTTTCTAAGAGGAATGGTAGGGGGCATTTGTTAGGAGATATGTACTGAGTGATGAAATGAGCTTGAACTTCACAGAAAATCAAATGGAAGGGAGAACATGAGGCAGAGGACTGGAAATGTCAGGGCCAATGATGTGTGGGAATAATAAAAGACAGAAGCCAAGAAGTTCCAGGGGCAAACAAAAGGGGGGGCTGGGGCTCATTAAGGATCTACAGCTTGGTTCTGGACTTAAACGCAGCAGGGATTCCTGGCTGCATGTTGAGTGAGTTATTGCCCCTGCAGGTATCTAAGCCAGGATGCAGGCTATCTGCCACATCAGTGTGTGTCCCACTCCCAGTGGCAGAAATAAGGTCACACTTGGCCACAGGCAATAGAACTTGGTTTGGAGTTCTTCCCTGATCCTTTTTTACTCTCTTGCCAGCATGTGTCATCCCTGAAAGGGGGAAGGGAAGATCCAGCCCTTTGCTGAATGACAGCACCAGCCTGTGGTTTGGTTTTATTTTTATTCCTCCCTATCAGATCAGAAACAGAAGTTCATCAGCATGCCCTGGCTTGGAGAAGGACAGGCCTGGCACACTGGGGAATTGCAGGAGAATAATGAGGGCACTTCTGAATCTCCCGTCCCTTCCCATAGAGCTCAGCAAACTCTGGAAAAACTAGCAACCCACTTGCACCAGGGTGAAGAGCCAAGACAGGCTCCTGGAGGAGGTTCCCTTGATTTGCTGTGCAGGCAGAGGGGCTGATGATGATCTTGTCCATGAAATGCCTATATGGGAGCTGCTGCATTCAATAAATCAAAGGGAAGTCCGTGCTGAACAAGGAGATCTGTGTTTAACAACGGTTTTCTCATGAGATTTATTTTCTAAATTCAGTTGAGTTACAGTGCTTGTGAGTTACAGCCCTAAAAGGCAAAACAACTGACTTATCTGAACACATTTTTTTGCTATTTAGTTGCAGATTTTTTTTTTTTTTTTTTTGGCATAAACATTGCACCTCTTTGTTTCCATAGGTTCTCAGACACTCAATAAAACACAAGTGAAACCTAATACACCTAATTCTCTGCTGCTTTAAACAGGCAGAAGCTCCTTTGTAATTAAGGGAGCTGAACCCATTTGGTCCAAGGTTGGTCTTCTGTTTCAAAGATTGATTACTGTCAATAATTCTTGTCTGATTGATTACTTAAGTGCAGATTCAGTTTCCTGGGTGACAGCTGCAGACTTTGCAGAAAAAACCTCATTGACCCCAACTATAAGGTGATCTCTCTAATAGCAAGTTATATATGGGAGATATTTTGTATTGTTTTATTATAGTTAATGATAAAGCTGAAATAGTTTTCTTTGTTGAAATATCTTAAAACCTTTAGAATTGAGAATTAAACAAGGAACCTTAGCACCTCCTCTATATTTTCAGGTTCTAAAGAGTGTTGGCTTTATCTCACTTTACTCTCACTTCAGTCTACCAACAGACATGCCCTGAGCCCAGCAGGTTTATGGAACTAGAATTAGCATTTCTATTTCTTTCAGTATTTTTCTACTCTAGTCCCAGCTCGTACCAAGCAGAACAGAGATTTATGGTTGGTTTGGTTTTTACAGAAAAATATTATCTCTGAACATAAAAAGGAAGGTTCAGTTCATTTTAGGTGACTTAACTAAACTCAAGGCTGCTTTTGATTTTTATCCAAGCTGGTTCTTCAATCTCTATTTGCAACAGTTATATATAGGAAATTGAGATTAATTTGAGCCACAGTTGAACAGCGGGGTTGTTGCAGAGCAAAATGATTCACCTGGCCTGTGAAGTCAGAATGAAACACGTTGGTGACACTTGGTCAGGGTGGACCTGAACCAAGCCCTGGTTCTGAACCCCCGAGTTTCTGAGAACCCCATGTGCAGAGTCAAACTTAGGAAATGTCTGTGATGGACCAAATGGACCCCAAGCTGGGGTCCAGGCCCAGTGCTTGAAATGAATAATTTTACCTTCAGAGAATCCCTGAGAAACATCTAGTGCTTTTTTTTTGTTAATGTTCCTTGTTTTTTGGTTTTGTGTTTGGGGTTTTGTTGGCTGCTTTTCTCCATCTGCTTCCAACCACTGCACAGCAGACATGGATGGTTTTTTAATTCACTTCCCTTTGCAGGTGGCAGTTGAAATGTAGTGACATTCTGTCTCCCTGTCTTGATGACCACACATGACTGAGGGGTTGCGGAACACACAGCTTTTTTCCTTTTTTTTTTTTTCCCCCCTCTTTAAAACAGAAGAGCTTTTTCCAGATTTAGTGTGATGTCTAATGATGTGTCTCCTTAAAAAGAAGAATGTCTAGGGAATTAATTGCACTGCTAATTGGTGTTTATAGATAAGGTGAAGCAGAAGTATTGAATGTAAGAACAAGAACGCCTGTGAGTTACAATTACATGCTGAATTCTGACATGTAAAATTGTTGTTAGTTTGCTTCTTATTTAACAGATGTGTGATCCAAGCAGCTTTATCACCGTGGCAGTACTAGTACAGCTGCAATTATCAATTTAAAAGACGCCCAAGGTCTTTTAGAAACAGGAAACCTGTCTAGCCAAATCTCCTGTTCTCTGCAATGATGACACATTCTCTTCCATGATACTCTGTGTTTTATGACAGTCTAGTCTAGAAGCACAGGAAAGGAGTTAACAAGCTAGGGTTAGTGGCTCTCGTCGCATAAGCCTGAGTTCCTCACCCCGCTCTTCTCTGAAGAGCCTGAACTGCCTTCACTCACGGCCCTGCGCTCTGCGGCTCGCCCCGCGCTGCAAATCTGCCCAGAAGTTGTGTTGAGGGAGGGAGATATGCAGCTGAACTGGAACCTGGTCATGGATTACTGTCTTAGGTCATTCATTGAGTTCGTATGATTTCACCATTAATAACAAAGCTGCAATATAGTATAACTGAGAGGCCATGATGTATTTTCTATTGTCATTCGGTGGGTGGGGGTTGGAGGGGCAGCCGAGTTTAAAGTTTAGCTGGTATACTTTAAACTCTGTGTACATAACCTTGGAGGACATGTGGGTGGTAAGGGTTCGGTTGTTATTTTGTTGGGATTGGTAAATTTCAGTTTGTTTTTGCTTAAATAATAAGGTATTTAATTAATGACGTTGTACAAAGAGCTATTAATTTAAATGGTGCTTTTGTTCTCCTAAAACAGACCTATCTAACCTTTCTTTTTTGGCAAGCCTGCAGCAATGCTGATCACGTTGACTTTCGTACCTTGTGGGAGTGCGTGGAAGGGGAGGGGGAGTGCTTTTCTCTTCAGACAAATAACGTTGCCCATAGTTAACTTTCTGCTTGGATAGATACCTTGAATTCCCTTTGCGCTGAATTTTTATGTGAAGTTCTCTTAAAGGGACAGAACAAGCAGAGGTTATTCCAAAAGATCTCAACTGTATCATCTTGTAATATATTGCAGCTTTATGCCAATGATTCCTTGCTTACCTGTACACAGTCCATGCATGTTTTGAACTAATTTTGCATTCTCCATTTGTGGTGAGTTATTTAGCATTTTAACCACCTTTTGTGCCATTCAACTTGTACAGAAAACATTTTTATTGACGTTCTAAAGGGAGGGGGAAGAAAAGAAAGAAACCCCTTCTGCTCCCTAGTTGTAGGTAGAACTCAGTTACTTAGCAAACAGATGTAGACGAGTGGTTGTAGTGTTAGAAATGCTAGCTTGCTCGTGAACAAGCTTTTGAGAGTAAATGCATGGTCCTGTACCTCTCTTCTCTTAATTAGCTCTTCCTTTCCTCCTGGAAAGATTCTCTCTCTCCCCCTCTCTCTTATTCTGTCTTTGTCTCTCTCATGGTTGTAAAGTACAGATTTGGGCATAAATAAAATGATCCACAATGAGGTTTGAAAAGCAGTTCTCAACAGGTTCTCTCGGGGAACTTTATTTCTCACAGCACCTTGCCTTGGCACTTTGATTAAACTCTAACTTTCAAGGTAAAACAAATGGAGATCAGTCACCTCTTGCCTCTCCTTGAACTGGGGAACAATTAAATCTTTGGAAGTTTGCATCACTGGTAAACGATGAGATCTTGCTGATCCATTGCAGCTGAGGCACGAGGCACATGGTGTATTGGCCGTGGCTTCCACACCTGGTTGTTCTTACACGGGACTAGTCCCACGGCCCCTGATTTGCGGAGTTTGCACACACTTTTTGATTTTCCTGGATACACAGCAGAAGGGGGTGGGGGATGGTATATAGGAATTATGTTGTTAGGAGTTCCGTAGACAACTGCTCCACACTCCCAAGCTCTGGGCTGAGTACGCAAGGCTTATTGTTTAATAGCTGTGGTTGTGTTGGCAATGGAGGACAGAAAACAGTCAAAGTCTTGGAAAAGAGGAGGTCACTCACAAAGATGGACTTTGAATAAATGGACTTAAAAAACCCCCACAAAGGCCTGCCACAAAACCACAAAATGTACCTAGATCCACACATCTACCCCCATGCCTCTTCTCCCTCAACAGAATTTCCTTTTGTTAGAAGATTTGACTTTCTAGAAAAAAAATCCATTTTTGTGAGGTGTTGTGAACTGTTTTTACTACTTGTAATAACCATCCCAGGTCTGAGTATTCTTGTAATGCAATGCCATGCAGCAGAGAACCTGTCCACTTTATAGCTTTGCTCTCAATATTTGTTACTCATTGTTTTCTCATCTAAATGTACATTTGCAAGATGTGTGTAATGTCATTTTCAAAAAATAAAATTTGGTTTCAATATTTAGGCTGATAAAAACCTTTGCAACGCTTTTATTTGGCAAGTGTGTGTTGACCATGACTTGTGAATTAAGTGGTACTCATTCATTTTGATTCATCAGCTTTCCCAAACCAGTCCCACTTGTACAAATGTAGACAAAAGACTGGGGAGGCAACTTAATGGCCCTGAATTAATTAAGACCCACATCTGCCTAACTGAAACAGCCCAGCCTGTGTAAGACCCATCCTTCTGACTAAAGGGATGAGCTCAGTGTGGGTTCCACTGTGGGAGATACGGTGCGGGTAAGGGCAGCTCTTGTCCTACATGCAGCACTTCAGCGAAAACTCTGGATTCAAACCAGCAAGATGTGGCCCCCATCTGAACTCTGTCTTGGCACCCAGGGCCTGGGCAAGGCCTGTACGGCCTGACATTAGCTTTGGGAAGTTTGGCGAGATTTGAGAGATAGGCTGTGTTTGTTCTGCCTTCCCACACAGCCCTGAAAAAGGTCCAAGTTCTTTCACAGCTACCCTGTCAGAACCACAGCGAAGACAATAGCATTCTTCCTTGTAAGCCCTGAAAAATGTTAACAAGGCTTAGACCTCATTTAATTATATAGTATAAGCCACTTTGCTGTTTGTTTCTGCTCCACATCTGCAGACTTCAAAGTGAGTGAGGTGAATCAGCTCCAACCATCCCTGCTGTAGACCACGCTGCTGTGAAAGAGCTGAGATTCTGCCCAAGGTTTCATGCTCAAAATGAGCCCTTTATCCTTTATTCCCTGTTGTCACCACACATCAGCACAGAGAGGGCTGTGCTCCTTGCCCTCTAGATCCAGAGGAGATTCTATGGCAACTGGCAAACAGCATCAGAGCTACCAACACATCGCCCTGCTTTGTCAGTTACTGGCACCCAGTTGTGACTATCATGCTATGCTTGGACAGGCCAAGAGCAGCACATACAGTACAGTTCTGTTTGCAGTGAAAGACCACACTAAAAAAATTGCAGTTCCCAGAATAAAAACAATAGAAGAAAAACATCCTAAGAACAGCCTTTATCTGAATGTGTATGAACTGAAACTGAAGCAAATGTTACCAGAAAAGCAGAACAAGTACTTCAGAAAATACTCTGCCTGTGTCTTCATGCACTCTAAGAGCAAACAAAGCACACTGGTCTCTTTTCTAGAAGCTAAGTATTAGATGAGGTCAATAAAAACCTAAGAGGCAGTGCTCCTGCCCATGCAAAATGTTCTGAAAATGGCAGACTTAAAACCCTCAACCTACTATGTGCATCTATCACAGCTATTCCAGGGACTCTAGAGAGTGTTAAGAGGAAATGTAGATAGTGATAGTGTGGCACCAACAACCAGCACTGCAAACCAGTGGAAATGATACTGCTGTCTTGGTGTGAATCCCACCCACACATATGAAATTACTCCAGTTTCATCATGTAAATGAGAGCAAATTAAGTTTCCAAATTCCAGCCTTCCTGCTACATCAGCCTGGATCTATACAGAGATGTACATCAGGTATCCCTGAATATGTTGTTTCATCAGAGGAGCAAAAGTGTTTGTTTCCAAACTGTCAAAGTTCAGGTGCACTGGCCCTATGCGATGTCAGTTGTTTGGACTGAAATAAATGTTTTGGCCTCGTTGGAACACCTTTAGCTGGTCTCTTGACCTAATCACCATTCCTTGATGTTCAGCCATTGCTCGCTATACAATCTGGTTCCAATCAAAGAAAACATACTTTTTGCCTGTCAGGCTTGTCAGCTGCAAATGATCCAAGTTTTCTGTGGTTGCTGGCTTTGAATTGCAGCCCAAAATATGGCAGCCAGATCCGTGTGGAATAGGACATTTACTGGGCTCTGTCAGCTTAGCTCTGTGAAACGCTGAACACGGTTGTAGCATCAACTCTATGGCTCAGGGTTTACGTAGTGATGGTTAATCTTCTCTTTTCTGTAAATAAAACACCTTTAAAAGCCAACAAATCTAGATAATTTACATGGTTTCTCCTACATTCTGAGCTCTGTCTCTTGTCCTCCACTGCAGCCAGCTGCTCCCCCACCCCAGCCTCTCTCAAATACACCTGAACTTCAGAGGTAGAGTTTTCCATGCATGTATCACCTTTACCATCATGCAGGCCCTGCACACCTGCAAACAGATGTGACTGTCCAGATGTCCACTGGAAAAAAAGAGTCAGTACAGCTATTTGGGTTTTTAAAAACAAAGCACTAAATCTAAAAGGTTTAATTTTACAGCCCCCAAAGTAAACGAGAACGCCAATGGCTTGAAATTGTAGGCTCTCAGCCCTGTATTTGCAATCTTGTTAATGTGAGTAACACTCACTGGGCTCCATATGGTGCAGCAAAGTACTGGACTCCTTGGGTCAAGTCTCAATAAGAGTATCAACTGTTGGTGTGTGTGAGGGAGCAGGAGTAATGTTTTATGGAGTATGACTTCAATTACCATGCACACACCTTTGCCACTGAAAATAACAATAATCATTTATCGTTAATCTGTATTTTTTATTCACAAGTAGGTCTACTGAATTTAAAATTCCCATCAATGTTTTCCATAATTCTGTTCACCCTGAGGTCCCAGAAACATTCCACTTCACAATGACCGTGACTCTGCTTCTCCCTAATCTGCATGTACTCAATGATGCAAACATTTTGGTTCAGTTAATATTGCTTTTCTGGGGTTATCCTGTAGGGTAATAAGGCACCGAGTGCCCCAAACTCCACTGATGTGTCTGGGGGTGAAAAGCAGGAAAAATCTTGCAAAATATGTTTATCTTTGGACAGTATAAGCAGCGATCAGGAACACAGTTACAATGATGTGCTTGCAGCCTGAAACCAGCGGGATAATGGGAGCCTGCAAAGCCTTCAGGGAAGCACATCTCACTGAAGAAGACACAGTGCTGGCCTAGTACTGACATCCCCTCCTCATTCTGTCCAAACTTGTGTCTACACCACCAGCTACAGATGGGTTTTATTGGAGTGATCTGTCATTGCGAAGAAGCACATTCTCCAGAGGACAGAGAAACACCTTCTCTCTCCTGCTTTGCTCAGGACAGAGTCCACGAGCCAGGCCGCTGGGGTAGTGCAAGGTGGCGGTAAATGTTAGAGCCAGCAAAGGATGCTAAATAAGTCAAATCTGCTGCTTGCTTGTGCTGGAAACCCATTTATTTTAAGCATAGGTCTTCCCACAGTTGGTGCACCCAAATGAGAGTTGGCAGTCGAACAGCTGTTTGGAAAAGATTTGAGTTGTTTCTTCTGACAACTGCGCTCCAGCCACGATGCTTGTGTCATCTTCTAATTTAAGTGTTCAGAGTGTGCTTTTAGCACCCATTTGCAGCCATGGGAAGTGCCACGAAGCTGGTGAAACCTCTATTCTTCTAGTCACCATGACAGCCAAGAGGGCAACCAGAGCTGAGGAGAAAAAGGTTATTTCCAGAGGTCGCTGGCAGCACATCACTTGGGTGACACCAGCTGCCACTCACAGCACTGAGGTTTTGCAGCAGGTTTTCTGCTTTTAATGGTATGTGGAGACTGAAGAGGACTTTAGATGACTGGAAGTGATGTTCAGCATCTGTGCTCAGATCTTGGTTTTCTTGAGCCCAGGGCAACAAATCATGAGTTTGACCACTTTTTCAGGCACACTCTTTCACCATATGTCATAAAATCTCGCAATGTGAAGAGTTTCTCTCAGAGGTTGTCACCACAGGCTGGCTGCTCGCTGCTCTCTAGACAACAAATCAGTCAGTGTTTGTCCACCTTCTCAAGCAGCAATAAAACTTTGATTTTAAATTAACACAATACCAGCCTGGCCTTCGGAGAACAATGCATTTGTGCACCCAGGAAAGACAATCTTTGGAAGATGCTGTTCTGTCACAAATTGTTCATGCTTTAATTAAGAAGTCCCCATCAGAGAAGAAGATAACTATGAGATATGTGAGGGGAGGAACACACTTGATCTATAATGAAATCAACTCTCAAATGAGGTCGCCCACCCATGTACTACTGTGCATATGCAGCAGGAAGATGAGCCAAATAGAGTGAGATGAGGCCAAGCTTTTGTAGCTCTGCAAATGAATAGGTTGTCCTTTGGGTGAGGAGGGGAACCAAAAGGGGAGGCAGCGCAGTTACGTGCTGGAAATATCGAGAATAAGGGCAAATGTGTCCTCCCATGCCCTCCTCATAGCTGCTTTTAAAGGACAATTTCCTTATGCTCGTGTCTCACAACAAAGCACTGCGGAACAGGCTCCCAGGCACACATGGACAAGTACAGCATCCCCCTCATGGCTTATTCCATTAAAACAGAAACTTAAAAACACCTTTCTGTCCCCTTGACACAGATTTAGATACAGAAAAACAAGCCTGCCCTTCATGTCCTTAAATCTTTAAACCTAAATGACTCAAGATATACCCTGCTGCTGGTCAGAAAAGTAGATCAGCTGTGACTTTCAAAAATGTCAGGCAATAACACTAAGAAAAGAGTAATTAGACCAGTAGGCTACAACTCAGGAGAGCTGGTTTCAACTCCTGATGTTGCCTCAGGTTTCTGTGTGACCTTGGGAGTCTGCTAGAGCCACAGCCAAAACACAGGGCAGAGCCCCAAAGTGGACTTAGAATTTCTTTGGATTTCAGGTACCAGCAGGAAGGATGATCACTGCTCCAGACGCTGTGTAAAGAGTTTCACGTGTGAAACTGGAATAGCTGCTAAGTCACCAGCACCTGAAATCACCCGCACTATCAGTAGCAGAGCTGGGATCTGAAACTGCAAGAAGACAGGACTTCATTAAATAAATAAAAAGTCATTATGTGGTGAAGTGTTCAAGGTAAAACCTCATGGGCTCCAAAGCAGACATGGACTGCAGTGAGCATTGCTAGGGCAAGTGGTGTAACTGGGGAAACTGCTGTGTGCTGCCCTGGGCCTTTTGCTGGGGAGCACGGCGCTGCACCACACACTCCAGAGAGGCTCAGACGATGCTCCTGCAGCAGCAGCATCCCACAGACCACGAGTGACAGAGCAAACATGACCGAACCCCCTTCCAACTCCTCCTCACATTAACTGAGGCTTTGATTTAAGCCTGTTTCAGAGGGGCACCACTCCTGGAGGTCTCAGCTGCTCAGATGGAGAAGGGAAAGCAGTTCAGCCTGAGAGCTTTCCTCATGACCCTGAGAGAGGAACGGCTTTATCCATATCCCACCTAGAAACTAGAGTGCTACAGGCAATGTTTTAAATATTTAATGTTTACACAACACTCAGAATACAAATGGCAATTCAAGGAGAAGGAAACTCCTGTCTTCTGTAAGCTCCTTGGGGAGTTTTCTCTTCATGTGTGTTTTTCAGCATGATTGACATGGGCCTACACAAATAGTAAATGGCAGCGTATTATGTCCCCTCTGTGCCTCCGTCATCTGTCCCACTGACCCTGCTGCCAGCACGGGCTCCACGCTCCCACAGGGAACACCTGCCAAGCCACGCGTGGGGAAAAGCCAGCCTCATCCATGGGACCCCTGGAAGTCACACCGGCTGTCGAAAAGGAGCCAGCCTCCCCCTCCAGTCCCTGTGCCATGTTCCTCCTCTCTGAGGGCTGCTGGGCACGGCTGCTGGCACAGCACATCCCCACACCCCAGGCTGAGGTAAACGCAAGGGCCACTCAGTGGGGGCCGTCCCTTCACAAGGCAAGCGACTGGCACTGCGCCCAAGGCACTACCATGCCGAGGAGGCGACTCCCTGACGCTGCCCCAGCCCTGCTGCTCCCCCTCCGGACACCCCTCGCTGCCCATCGCCCCTGCCCGCCTCGCACAAAGATGGCGGCGGGCGGCGCCCGGGGCGGGACGGGGCCGCCTCGTTTGGCGCCAACGGCCGCTCGCGCAGCGTTGGGCGAGGCCGCCACCCAGCGGTGGCGAAGGGCGGCCGCGCTGTCACGCTTCGGCCGGGGGACGCCATCAGCCTCTCCCCGAGCCCTCGCCAGGACACCCTCCGTGGCAGAGCTCGGGCCAGAGGCGCCGCTGTCGAAGGATTCCTCTGGTAACCCCGGTAGCGAGCGCCCCCGGGCAGCGGGAAGGTGATGAAGCTGTAAGCAATGTGATTTACCCACAGCTGCTCGGGGTTTCCAGTGGGAAGGTGTGAGGCGCCATACCCAGCCACCGACCCACACAGAGCGGGGGGAAATCCCCTCAGCTCACCCCTCCATCATCCTGCTGCCAGGCAGGGCCCTCAGCGCCCGCCATGGCCCTCAGCGCCCGCCATGGCCCTCAGTGCCCGCCATGGCCCTCGCCTCCGCTCAAACACTTCCCACAGGAGCTTTCCTGCTCGGAGCAGTGGTGTCGGTACGTGTCACAGGCTGTGCCTCTCTTTAGGGGTCTGTAAGTGAGCAGAAAGCTGTTTTTCTCACAGTGCTGAGCGACTGGTTTGTTGTTGGGCCCTGAGGGAGAGGATTAGGGGCAACGGGTGCAAGCTGGAACATAGGAGCTTCCACATAAATGTGAGGAAAAACTTCTTCCCAGTGAGGGTGACAGAGCACTGGCACAGGCTGCCCAGAGAGGTCGTGGAGTCTCCTTCTCTGGAGACATTCAAAACCCACCTGGATGCGTTCCTGTGTGACCTGACCTAGGTGTTCCTGCTCTGGCAGGAGGATTGGACTAGATGATCTTTTGAGGTCCCTTCCAATCCCTCACATTCTGCGATTCTGTGGGCTATGAAGGGCTCAAAGGCAATCCAGGTTTGTGTCTGTGCAGGGGTGTCCTGGGGCCATCCCCTCAGGCTGTGTCTGCTCTGGAGCCATCTTCCTCTGCTCCTCCTCAGTCTCCTTTCCCCCCATCACCAGCCTGCCTGAAAAATACCTCCAAACACCCGCTTCAAATCTTGGCTCCTTCAGGGAACCTGAGAGATGGCAAATATGAAGGAAAATATGAAGGACCCTGTTACCAAAATCCCAAGATGTAAAGGCTGAGTGATCCAGATTCAAAATGCTGTTGTTGAGCAGAGTCAGACCTCAACTGGATACACAGCTCTGAAAGTTTTTTGTGAATCTTGGTTAGTTTTTGGATTCTGCCTCTTGGGCTCTTCTCTGTACAAAACTGCATAAATTAGAAAAAGTAGAGTAAACATGTAGGATTTAAGTAGAATCTCTGCTGGAAACCACCTAATGTTTTATTAACAAATTGCCCCATGAAATTAAGTGAATAATAGATGAATGTAGCTCTGGTGGGACAGAAGAACCTGACAGTGGAGTGTGTTTGGTAGGTGATGGGCAGGTTGCAGGCTTCTGTGGTAAATAGTCATGAGTGAGGCAAAGCCACCAAGACACCTTGCAGTAATGAGAACCTCACAGGCATGAGAACAGCTGTTGGAGCAAAGCAACCTGGAACTGGACTGAACTGTGAAACCAAAAAGTCCTTTGGCATGAAGAAGACCCTGCTACTGCATCCTTCTTTGTGAAGATAGTGTTTCTATGAGAGTAGCTCTCCTGGATCAGGGTTGGGTGGGAAGAGAGAAACAAGCTTGGTTCTAGATAGCAGGATGCTGCGGATACTGAATGGGTAAAATGGGGTGGCTTTGGACCATAGCCTGTTCAAATTCTGCTGCTACCACCAGCTTTGGGCATTGTTCAGGCTTGTTATGATCTTGCTGGTATTTGCTTTGTTCAGACCTCAGAGATATGGCAGCCCCAGCAGAGTCAAACCAGACGGGAAATGTGCCACATTTACTGCTTGGGGTGAAGGGTCAAGGTGCTCCCAAAGGAACAGCTTCTTGTCTGATCACCACAATTCATTTATTCTAGTAGCCACAGTTAATGTTGATACCCACTAGCATCCTTATTCGGGAGGCCTCTTAACTATTATAATAACTGTTCAGAAGTGCTGTCCTCTCCACAGGTGTGAGTTATTCTGCATTAGGCACAGCTGGCAAAGCACTGATGAGGCTAATGTGCTACAGCCTGGGCTGTGCTGCTCTGGAAAGGTCCATGTGCTGTAGGGGGGTGAGGAGTGGTTCCTGTGGCTGTAACTCCAGCACTGAAGGATGCTGGAGTTGCTTGTGGGTGCAGGGTTGTGCAGATAGCAAGGCGTCCCCTTGTAGGGGAGGGTATGTTTTTATGGAGGTGTGGATGGGTTCTGAGCATAGGGGCAGAGCTTAGGTGCTGAATGTGTGGGAACCACTGCCTTGTGAAGGAGCAAGTTCTGTTGTTTGTGCTGTGTCTTTACACAGAGGGCCAGCTCTGGGCTCTAGTTTGCCTCCTGAGGGTGCAGGCATGAGTCAGGTTTGGAAAGCAGCAAATCTAGGGCAGAGGAGAGTGTGGTGGGTCACTGCTCTGGGGGGGGTGTTAGCAGGCTGTGCAAGGCAGCAACAGGGAAAACAGGAACACCTCGAGATGCAACACAGTCACTGATGTCAACCAGCCTAGAGGAGTGTGTGATGATGATGCTCAGGATACCTCCAACAGGGAGGCCAAAGGCTGCTGGGAACATCCAAGGATTTCAGGTACTGTGTTTGGAGGTTAAATTGTCAATAGTAAGTAAGATGTCTTTCCAGACCACAGCAGTCTATGTGAGCATGTCTCTTTGAATGCTTTGGCACAGCCCCAGTGAATTACAAGCTTTTTCTGCCATAGTTCTGCAGTGAGACCAGATCTGTCTGGTTGCTCTTGGTTGCTGCCTGTGTGGCTCATCTTGCTGCCCATCTAAAGGAATTCCTATTTCTGACAAGACACCCAGCAAGAGCTCTTCCTCAGCCCAGAGAAATTGCATACAGTTCTTGGATTACGCCACCAGATTTAATACTCATATGAAAAAGTTCTCATGGTTTTGTTCCACATTGGGTCGAAGGCAGCTACTGTGAGAACACGTCTATATAAGCTGTGAATACTTATTATCAGCTCGCAAAAAGGAGAGTTTTGTTGTACTCGCGTGGGATTTTTTGTGTTTTTCCCTCAACTGTGCAAAGGAATCACGGTGCCCGTGGTATATATAGGCAGACGTCAGCTTTTTATTATGATTTAAACTCTGGTCTGCTTACTCAATCGTGAATTGAAAACACATGGCTTTAGTATGTAGGGCTTTTTTACTCATTAAATGCTAAAACTGTAGTGGCAGCTTCCAGGGCCTTTCTGTCCAAATTTCAGTGTGCCTTCAAAAGGAAGTTGGTTAAGTGCTTTATAGAAGAGCAAACAGTCCTGCAGCGAACCTTGCAGTACAGAAATTTATGAAACTACTTAACACTTTGTCTTCAGAGTGTTTTCTGGATGTAACTCATCCCCTGAGATCCAAACTCCTTCAGGCAAATAGGAGATGTGCTGAATAGCAAGGTTTGAGAGAAGGAATGAACTTATTTGTGAACTTAGACCAGTTATGCTAAAATAAGGAGGACTAAATGGAGGCAGCAAATTGGGGAGAATATTTAAAACCACTGATACAAATGACATTTTGTAATGTATTCTGAAATGGTGCTTGTTCAAAAATTGGACTACATTTATTAAAATATAAGTAAAAGCCATATAAATTCTCAAGTGAGAAAGATTTCATATCAAATTAATCCAGATATTTAGCATTTACCCAAAGTGAAACTGATGCTGAGCAGAGTATAGAGAGAAGTTTGTTTCATCAAAACCATTTCTTAATGAGAATTCATTTTTGTCCTTTTATTTTGCCCTAGCACAGAGAAATTATTTTCTAAGTTCTAAACAATGCTGTTACCCCTGTGAAATGATTGATCTTCTTTTACTAGCACAGGGAGAGGAGCAAGCCAGAATGAGTGCTTGAGTGAGGATGAGCAGGTTCATGAGGGATCAGGGACCAAGAGAGCTGGTTTGCAGTGGTGTGGAGCCCAGGAGCAGCAAATTCTCCTTGAGGCTGAGCCTGAGGACCTCTGGAGTCTCTTCTGGGGCTCTCCCAGAGAGAGCTTCTTCTTCATTCAGGTCATTCTCCCCTCCACAAGTGAAGCAGGAGCAGCAAAATTAGGCTGGTTTAGACTGTGAAGAGTCAAGCCAGGAGAAGGTACCCAGCAGCATGCAAGAGCCATCCCTGAGGCTGCTACAGGCTCACCACAGTGCTCCGAGTCGAGGGCACAAAGCCACTGGTTGGGTTTTGCTCCATCTCCTGGTCTGCACAACCCCATGCAGCCCCGAGTCCCACAGAAGCCCCGTGTGACTCTTCTGGACAGGCCGTTATCGGGAGGCAGAGGCATTGACACTGGCTTTATTCAAGTGAGGAACAGCGTGCAGCCTAATAAGGAATATAATTTTTTTCATGGTGCACATTAATCTGCCCTGTTTTCCATACCAAAAAAAAAAAATGCCTGCAACTCTTGCCAAACAGCCTCTCCTCATCTCTTTTAAAAGTTCATTCACAGCTACAGCTGCAATCGCAGCTAACAAACGATTTACCAGGAGTAAACAAGGCTCTGCCTTTTGGGTCAGCTGGGAAGGTTTCTGGTGTCCCTGTGACTCATCCCTGGAAGGGTCATCCTGAAACACACCCCCCTGGAGATGTGATCTTGGTACAGTCCAAAGAGTTCCAGGTTAAGAAGCCGAGGGGATCTTTGTTTGCAGGAGTCATTTTGGAGTTTGATGTGCCTCAGAGCAGGACAGACCTCAGCAAGGTAAGAGCCAGAAGCAGCCTCTAAACTGGTATTTACTTGATTTGTATCTTTATCACCAGGAAGACAACTCTCTGCATTACTAGTAATGAGCACTTCAGCCCATACAGTGAGAAAATGCTTTTGTCTATTGCAGTAATGTACATTTCTTTCAGAAGGTCACATCTCAACTGTCTGCTAACTCTGAGCCAAGAACTCATTGTGATTTATTGCAAAAGTGTGGTTGCTGTCATTACTTTTGGGATAACCAGTGTAATGCTGGTCTCCTCTCTACAGGAGTCATTAGCAGTTATACTGAATACAGGGGTCAGACTGATAAAGTGTGACTTGATCTCAGTGCTCATCTGATTCCACTCCATTCTGTCTCTGAGCTCCCAAAATACTGTGAGTTCTCTCTCTGGATTCCTTCATTGTGAAATTCAAGTGGGTATTTTACTTTTTTTTTGGTGGTGGTTCTTGTGAAGGAGAGATTTCTATACTGTTTCTAAACTAATAGGTACGTGGGTACACAAAATAATGGAGCAGCCTGATAGGGAGTTACCCATTAATTTGCAATTGTGGTCTTTTTTTGAACTAACTTTTATGAAAAGGCAGAATGGAGAGAGAGTGGAATTCTGAAGAAAGTTGTTTCTTGTGGTTTCAGCACAAAATCTTGGCTTGATTGAATCACCTGGCATTGCTGTTAACTTTTCTTTAGAGCTTCTTACAAATCTCTTGACTTGGGTTAATGCTAATTGTAACAATTGGCATCTAGCATACTAAATTAATTCAGCATTGGAATTGTACCTCTCTGGAGTTAGCTGCAAATCTCTCTGCTCTTGAGACTATCGTGGAAGCCAAGTTTTTTGAAGTATGCAGACACCTGTGCACTTTGGAAAATCCTGTCTGCCTGCATATCCTTAAAAATGTGTCCCTTAGCCACTTGTGTCTTCACTAACAAGAGGAGCATTAGATTAGTTTAGCTAAAGGATCAAGCTATATTAAGATTGGATCCCTGCAATAACAGGGCTCCTTTCATTAGAGAAACAAAGGGGCAGCATAAAATGAGCAAGTGGCAATTGCTGTCCTGAAACAGAAATCACCACTCTGAGCTCTTGCTTCTGGGTCCTGTTGAAAAGGTAACACATGCTCACAGTGCTGGTGCACGGTTGTTTAGAAAAGCTTTTTAATCTTGTGTGTCAACTGCAGGCAAACGTGTGCGTGTTGATCCGTGGTGCTGTATGTTCATCCTTGTACTGTCACCTCGGCTGCTGTAGGAGTCTGAGACCCTCAGGGTCCGGATGTGTGGAGGGTTTTGACTTTCAGAATGCTGGCTGAGATCTAGCAAGGGACTTGAGCATCTGCAGCAGGGACAGAGGCAAAACGTTGGGGTGCATGGCTAGGGAGGGGGAGCTGGCAGTCTGGTCCTTACAGCATTGAGTTGAATTGAAGGAAAGGAGTCCTATGTTTTTGTCTCTGCTCATGATGATCTTTAAGCATTTTAGCCGTTGAAGGTTTCACCTGGAGACCAATCAGTTGGAGGCAAAAGTCTGCTCTGCTGCTGAGTCCCTTCCTTTTAAGATCTTTGCCTAAAGGGAGAGAGAAAGTAGTTAATAGCTATTTCACAGGCAACTACACTGGGATAAATTCTCACAGAAAAGGCAAGGAAGGGAGAGAGTGAGTAAAGCCAGAGTTTACCCTCTCGGAGTGTGTTCTGCCAGGATTTTGAGTAGTTTTGACCATGAAATCAGCGTTGTACCGCCAAGTAATCCCATGCACACGTGTTTTGATTTTGCTCAGTTTTCAAGCTGAAAAGATCACAGACACCCCAAACCAACAGCCCTACAAATTCAGCCTTCTGCTCGTGCCACATGGAGTCTTTCCCCCTTGGGCATAATCACCTGTAGGTGCAGCTGTTCTCTGCTGCTCTTTGCTCCACCTGTCCAGCCCCAGCACTGCCAGTTCATGCCCCTGCAGGCTGGAGCAGCTGTGCTTTGTGCTGTGTGATGGGGGGGCTGCAGAGGTAGGAGAGAGGACAAACTGTGTAAGTCAATGTCAGGGTTCCTGGCAGAGCCCCTGCTCAGCTCCTAGGTTCATGGGAACAGCAGGTTTGGTCCTGACTGGCCACCCACTCTCCTGAGCCATCCTGCTGGGACACAGGCTTTGCAGTAATCTCTGTTCCAGTGAGGTGTGAAAGGAAAGCCTGGTTAAGCACCATGATGTTGCAGTACAAGTGTTGAGATTAATTTTATTGTAGTGAAGCTTTGGTTTGTAGCCAGGTGATTCTGCCAGTCCTTGATGCCATCCATGAAAGCAAACATGTTGTGGCCAGTCCTGGTGTCCAGTTAGTCTCCTCAGAATTTCTGCTCAGGACTGATAGGGTATGGGCAGATACTCTCAGATGAAAACATGTGAGTTTTCCTCTCTCAATTTTAATGTGAAGCATGGCAAAACTGCACAGCAGAACAATGTTGGTACCTTCCTGTTTCTGTGAGAAGACAAATGCTTGTGTTTCCTTCCCTTAGCCAATTCTGGAGCTGACCTAGACAGAGAAACCTTTATATGCCTGTTAAAGTACTGAGTTACAGAGGCCATGAAATAGTCAAATTAACCTTACTTTGTTGAAAAATCCAAAAGCTGGATGAAAGAAGGGCTAATGCAGCACAATAATAGTATTGCCAGATCATGCATCAAAACTTGGTATTTCATCCAAGCAGGGAGAGCATTGCCATCCACCCTGGGACCGTGGTCATTAATACTGGACCCGGGTGCTATTAAATTATCCTGTGCAGTAAATTTGATCCAAATTGAATATACTCTTACTAATGCAATTGCATATCCACACAATACAGATTTAACACTGACTTTATACTTTTATATTGGGTTTTGCAGAAGAAAAGATACCCAGTGCAGCATAAAGACTCCCAGTGCAGTTAGTGTGTTGGACTGTTTAAAGAATTTGAATGAGTAAATTCCTCCAGTAGTGATGCTCTGCATTATGGGCAGGGATGCTTCTGATCCATCAGTAGCAGTGGAACAGCCCAGATCATGAAACCACAGCATATATGAAGTGGAAGCTTTTCAACTGCTTTAAACCCCACACACTCTTAATGCAAACTTGCAAAGTCACTGCTTTGTAGGGACCTGTGATCACTCGGCACAGGAGGAGAGGGCAATAACCTTTTCTAGCTGGAGCCCTGGAAGTGCCTTTAATTAGTTTTACAGAAAACCAGAGGAATTTAAAGTGTTTGGCTGCAGGGTTGCTTTTTGGGAGCACTCGCTGATTTGATTGCTCTGAAGCAAGCTATGAGTTTGGAGAAAGAGATGTTTAGGAAAATACTAAACTACATTTGCAAACAGTTAAGTACTTGAGTCCCTGTTTCGCTGTCACAATCCAAACAGTGGCTTTGAGGTTTGGTGATAAGTCAGTATTGAAAGAACAGAGTTTAGAGTTGGGAGGGTTTTGTGTGTTGTCACGACAGGCACTAAACTGCAGTTACAAAAGAGAAACCCAAGAACCAGGTGGTGGTTGTTATTATTGGTAAGGCTGCTGTTTGCATGAAACAGAAGCAAGCTTGGTACCTGCCAATAGATAATAATCTTAAAACCAGGATGCTGCCCTGGAGCACAGCATATGCTGTGTGTATCCTTTCTGGCATCGCTCTGTGGTTTTCCCAGATGGGGGCTCCTGGAACAGCAGGAACGTGGTCCTGAGGTTGGGGTGTGCCTGAGCCTCAGCAGTTTCATCTCAGGATCCCCTTGCTGGAAGAAGCAGCTTCATGTTCAAGGCTGTGTTCAACTGTGGCATTAAATACTGGTTAGAAATGTACTTTGCCCTTTCAGTCCTGGTGCTGTGCATGGAAATTCCTATGAGTCCTGCTATTGGAACAGAAAAGTGGGGAGTCTTGATTAAAATTTGTGTTACAACATGCCAAGCCTCTTACTTGCAGAGGAGTTTCAACTAGAACAGTGGAGTCACTGCAGCTGCTTGGCTGCATTCGCCTTTGGGACTGAAAGCGCTGGGTTTTGTTAAGACAAACCCAGCTCTGTGCCCCTCCTGCAGGGACGGGAGAGGGAGGGATGCTTTCCTGTGCAAGCTAGCTCACTGCTGAGGGGGTGCAGTTGGATTAACTGCTGCAATAACTTCTCTCTCTGACTGTGTCCCTTAGTTACACACAGTAACAAAACGGGCTGAGAAGAGATGACTTCTTCTGTTAGTTTTTGTGTGCTTATTGCATGAATTTCGTGGTAGTGAGGGTGTAATTTTCATTCACACGCCTGTCTGGACAGTTAGTCAGTCTTGTTTGTTGTGGATCTTCTATGTAGCAGCTGGGGAAGAGAAAGTTGAAGACAGGAAAATGTGAGTGTAAAGAAATGCTGTTGGGTAGTGGAAATAATACTTGAACCTCATCATAATGCTTCTGTGAAGAACTGGATTTCAAGTGAATGTCCCTTTAATTTAAGGCTGCTAATAACACTAGGACATGGTATTTGCCACTGTGTTGAATGTGATTTAGCCATACTCTTGCTGGCTCTGACAGGAGGAAGCATCTCTGTATTAACTGTAAGTAAAAATGAAAAGCTGCTATTGTCAGGCTGAGGAGGGGACTCTGCGAGTAGAGCCTGACTAAAAAGGGGACCTGCAGTGGCTTGTCTTCATTATTCTACTGAAATCCTTTTTCTGATCAAGATAGGAAACTCACTGGAAGAAGAAAGGGTCAGAGAAAGACTTTGAAGCTCAGTGGTTGAAAGCTGAGAGAAGTGGGACCTCCTGTACTCCTGCTGATATCCAGGGGGATTGCCATGGGGCTGTAGAAACCTTGGGGTCAGCTGCAGGGCTGTTGTGGTGCCCACAGAGGTAAAGTGCTGGGGAGCTCAGCTCAGAGACTGGAAAAGAGAAGGAACAAAACTGTAATAGTACAGGGTCAGGGAAAGAAACCAAAAACATAAGAATGACTGACCTGTAGAGCTGTTTGGGGTTTTTCCCCTTTCTTCTGTCCCTCCCCTGGAGTGGTTCCTTTCTCTCTACAGAGCAGCAGAGGGTCTCTGACCCGTGGTTCGGTTTTTTTAGGACTGTTTATGCTGTGCACAGCTCACTCTGTATCACATGACAGCCTGGACAGAGTGGCTGCCAAGCTGTGCTCGGTGTGTCCTCAGCACAGCTCTACGGGAGGAGTGTCAGCCCAACCAGAGGTAAACCTGCTGGGTGCAGGCAGGGGAAGATGTTCTACTGTGAACTGCGGAAAGGAGGGGGGAGCATGGTTCTTAGTTTGGGAGCTTTTATGTTCAGCTGAGGGTCAAAAACTGGGAGCCGCTTCCAAAATAAACCTCGGAGTGGGAGCTAGGTGATGCTGTCTGCCTCAGCTCGGTTAGTCCATGTTTTGGTAGGTGAGCACCCCAGGAGAGATGGGGCTCAGCTGTGGTCCTCCATCCTCTGCTCAGACCACTAGGCTTATCATATAGAAACTGCATTTACATTCTTTACTGTGGACTTTCCAATGAGAAAAAGAGACTTCTGTTGTGTTTCAGAAGAGTGGGGTTTGGGTGCCTGTGAAAGTGGGTTCCTACCAGTTCACCAGGTGGTGATGGGACTACAGCTCCAGAGCTCAGTGTCTCCCAGGAGGATGGAAAGAGGCTGGCAGCCCCGGGAGCCCACATCCCTGTTTCAGACACACACTCAGTCGTTTGCTCAGGGTGGCACAGGGAGCCTGGAGAGGGGCTGGTTAACAGCCTGTGGGAGAAGCCTCCTCTGTGTGAGTGTTCCCTCCATGGAGGCCAGACTGAGGCAGGTAGCAGCTTCATTTCATGTGCTGTGCCTTATGACCACGTTCTGCGCCTTGCTGTGAGACTGGCTGCTGTGTAACGGGGTGTTAATCCTGGAAGGACTCACGTTCCAGTCCAGCAGATAGAAAGGGACAAAGGGTGGGGGAATGAGGTCATTAAAGACCTGTCTCTATGGTCTTAGGCAGTGACAGCTGGAAACCTTATCACCCAGGGACTATTTTAAAAACAAGCATATCTTGCAAATAGGCTTGGTTTAGAATGTTAGTTAGCTCGTGGGGAATTTTTAATAAGCAAGAATGCCAGTTATCATGAAATAATCTATATCCCACCCAAATTAGCCAAGATATTTAATTTTTTTTTTTGTCCCTGAGCTATCTTTGTATAATTGACAAGTTGTTCTGCACTTGAAATTGAAGAACTGGTTTGTGGGGGGAAGCAAGTCTCTTTGCCTTGTCTTGGGAGGCCGTCTGCCAAGTGAGATGCCTTGTGACTTATTTTTTTTGAGGGAGATAACTAACAAGAAAAAGAAAATTGCTAAAAATGGCATAGTATCAGTGAGCCATTTTGGTCCCAAACAGTTCATTTAAGTGTAGTTTTGTTTTACTGAAGCTGGATTGCTGGGTTTTTGCCTTGAGAAAGGATGGAGAATGAGCTGGCATTAGAAGATTTGGCTGGTTGAAATACCAGGAATAAACTCATTCTTTATCCTGTTGCTTTGCTGTTTAAGATTCTGCTGGTAGAAATCAGGTGGTACTTACACTTACGGGTAGATTACTCTGAATGTGGTTAGGAAGCTTTGGAATGAGTGCAAGAATGGCAACAAGGTAGGAGAGTACTCCTGAATTACTCTCCTCATTTCCATGAGTGAAGGCATTAGAGCATCATTTCTCATCCTTGAAGGACCACCTAATTTATATTGGGGGGGGAGGGGGGGGGAGAGAAGGAGAAAGAAGGAAGGAGAAAGAGAGCAAGGGCATATGTTAAAACCATCCATAGACTATTTTAGCCACAGTAGCTTTCACTCACAAGAACAAAGGCCATAATAAATTTGACATTTGCAAGAGTTTCTCATTACTCTTACGTATTTCTCCTGTTGTCCTTACTTCTATGCCTAGGAAGGCTTGTGTCTAGCTTGCTTTAGTTTTCTGCAAATTTGTGGAATCTCATCAATTTGTGCTGCAGGTGTCTCAAGGAGCATGAGCTGAGATTGCTGCAGGAGGATGCAGCAAGTAGGCTGCTAGGACAATGTGATGTCATGCTCCGTTGCATGCCTGTTACTTAAATCTTATGACCTGACATCAGGACAAGCTGCATTTGTCTTTGTTGCTGCAGATAACTCAAGGAAGGGAGATACAGTAACCCGTGAGAGGAAGGAAGAGGAGAGGAACTGCCACACAGGAGTGTTCCAAGCAGAGTAAGTGCAGATACTGTCTCCACTCTGTCTCTTGAAATAGCACCTTAGAAAGATGGTAGCATTCCTCACATCCCCCAGACTTCAAACTGCCTTGCATGATTTCTGTAGTTGGTTTCTGATTTGTAGAATGTTCTTAAGGAATTTATTTGAGGTCTTTGGCTGTGACCATAAACTTGTCAGGTCTGATAGTCGTGATTCTGCGAACTAAGGCCTGAGAGCAAGTTGTTTGGTTGTGGGGGTTTTTTGTTGCTATTGGGGGGTTTGTTTGGGTTTTTTTAATTCTCATCAGTTGTTTGCAAATATTTGCTGCTTCTGGGAATTCAGTTCCCTGAAGTATAACACAAAGTTCGAAGACAATAATACCAGCCAAAGTATTGTCACTTAAATTAAGATGGAGAACTGTGGAAATATGTTGTTTGTTTCCTTTAGGCATAAGAGAGGGAGTAGATAATTGGAGCTTTAGTGGCCAGAAGAAGAATGTAGGACAGAAAGATGGTCCAGCCCTTCACACATGGTACAGACTGAGAGCCAAGCTCCATTCTGTTACTTTTCCAATCAGCTAGACAAAGCAAAATGCTGGGTTTGTGCCTGGTCTGGAGACTCTAATGTCTTTCCTGATAAGAGTTCTGTTCAGCCAAAAAAGCCATCCTAATATAAAAGATCATCTTAGTTTTTATGGGTTTTTAGTCTACTACTTAGAATAATTTAATTTATAATCTGGGGGTTTGTCCTGGTTTCCCAGGCACAGACCCATGGGCCAGCCATGCAGGCAGGTCATGAGCAGCCCCGAGTCAGCTGAGAGAGCCAGTCAAGGCAGCTGCTGGCTCACAGGTGTATCCCATACCACCTCATCATACTCATTATAAAAGGAGGGAGTGGCTCTTCCTGGGGCTCCTCCCTCTTTGCCTTCTGCCCCTGCTGCTGACCATAGGAACAGGCTGAGTAGAACCTTATACACTTTATGTTGGTGATTGTATTACTTTTGTTGTTTCGTTAAATGTTTCTACTTCCACCCATGGGGCTTCTCCCTTTTTTTCCCCCGCCAGTTCCTCCTCTCAGCTGGGGAGGGGGCATCGGGTGGTAGAACAACTGCTACAGTTTAGCCCCAGGTACTGGCTAAATGTAGACAGGCTTTTAAACAGAAATCAGTAGCTGATCTTGTTTAGAGTAAGTTATATGCTCTGTTAAAGACCAATGAGTGGTATCATCTATGGACTTTAAAGAACCTTCATAATTTGCATAAACCAATATTCATTTTATCTAGACAGAAAGATATGTCTTCATCAGTGCAACTCTTCAGAGATCAGAAGTACCACGAGCTGAAAAGGCAATGTATCCAGCAGAGACAGCTCTTTGAAGATCCTGAGTTTCCAGCCTCAGATGAGTCCCTCTTCTATCAGTCAGCACCACCAAGGAAAGTTGAATGGAAGCGCCCAAAGGTAATTGATGCTCTCCTTGTAAGGAAGTGCTGGTTTTATTGTTCCACTCCTACTGTCTTTTGTTCATGATTATAGTTCTTGGCATGTTTTCAGAGTAACTTGTGCCTTATAAAAATGGATGGGGAGAGGAAATCTCACAGTAGCAAGGGGAAGTTTCTCCAATCTCGGATATCTGGCTAGTTCATTTATATGTATAAACAAAATATTTGTTATTTTTCTTGGAGGAGAGAGTAGGAAAGAGAAAAGCCCCAGTCTGCCCAGCAGGGGGTCTACCTGAGGCAGCAAACAGCAAGGCACCAGTGCTGGAGTGGTCTTGTTACCCTGCAAAAATGTTTGGGTATTTCAGTGGCATGAATCGAGAGCTCTCATTATCAGCACATACCCACTTTCTGTTCAAAGCAAATGGATCCATTTCTGTTCCACGGAGAACTAACTTGTGCTTCCAGAATCAGTTGGTATGCTCTCTACGTAGTGCCAAAAATAAGAGGAAGCCATGTGTGTGTAGTTGGCTGCCAGGAGAGGGAGAGGGGCTTGTGTCTGTGCAGCAGAGGGGAGGTGAGGTTCTATTTCCAGTGTTGTTCATGGGTTGTCTCCTCTCTGCCATGTGGTGGACCTATATTGTACTCTTAAGTTAACTGGCTGAATGCTTAGCTGCCCTGTAGTGATGGGATTTCCAGAATGTTTCCTTTTTTTTTTGGAGAGGGAAATGGCCTTGCAATATGAGCATAAGGCAAAGGCCAGAACTGTCACAGAGACATATTCTGAGCAGGCCAATTAGTCATCTTGACTTGCCAACTCACTCAGAAACTACAGCTGTCTCCCCCAGATGTTCATACGGCATCTTGAATGTGAAGGAACTAAATGGTGATACCCTGTTTCCTGTCCTCCCTCCATCCACACAGGCAGTGGATAGCCTGTCCAGATGTGGGTACTTGTATACTAGCACAAGCAAGCAGCATTTTGCTTTGGGAAGCCTGTGTAGCTGTCTGAGCAGCTGGGGAGTGCTGGGAGGTGCTGCTGCAGTTGCTGTCACAGCTGCTGGTGTTCAAACAAGTACATTTGGGATCTGTGAACCTAAAGCTTTTCTGAGGAGAGGTGAAAGCTGGAATTTTAGTTTCAGCTCACAAATATGCTCATGTATTGTTCAGTTACCCTAAATGGTTGGTGGTGGCCAGGCAGAGCAAATGCTTAGGAAGAGTATCTGTTTAAAGGGTTTTAGTCTGCCCTGATGGAAAGAGGAGTATAAGTGAGAGAGAGCAAAGAGGAGGAGGGGTAAAGGGTGTCTTCAACTTTTTGTCCTTGGATCTGCACCTGCAATGTTGAATATGTTGTTTGCTCATTCCAGTCAGACTCATGGCAATAGGTCATTGACAAGCTGACATTAATTACTTGTTTTGTACTTTTAAAGTCTCTTTGGGGAAAAAGGACAAAGACAGGGTAGTGTTACTTCTGTGGCACCCCAGTATTAAGAAACTGGAGAACACAAAAGGCACTGTGTAATTAGCATGCATCTCCCTAAGATGGTGTGACTTTCCAGGGAGAAATGTTGTTACAGAAAGATCATCCAACAAATAAGAGCACTGTGCACTGCTTGTGTGCAGCGCTGGGTCTTGGTTTCTTTGGGTGCAGTGTGCCATGGTATGCAGTTGGCCAGCCAGGCTAGCAGGTTCTGATTGTACTGTTGCCAAACTGTTTTCACCTCTGGAAGTGTTGGACTTGATTTCATAGAAAAAAACATCTTTGTCAGAGTGACATTTTCTGACAGAATTGTTGACAGATGACACTGGAGTCAGACTGCTGACCATTTCAAAGGTGCAGCATCTTCCAGAGCCTTTCAGCATGCAGAAAGCTTCCTTGCTGTAATTTGTTGTTACAAGATACAACTCACTCCCTCCTTTGCACCCCAACACCACACAAGGAGGTGCTCCCACTGCTTCTGTGCTGTTCCAGGCTGCCACTGAGGGAGCGTGGGGTCAACATATCCCCACATTCCTATTGTAGCACCTGCATCACCTGAGAATCGAGGTATGTCCCTTCCCTCTTCTGTTTGCTCCACACCATCACAGAGGCACACTGTCTCTGCTTGTTGTGGGGGAAGTCATGCAGGGGCTGATCAGAGCTGTCCTCAGACAGAAGGGCACAGTCTGTGAGTGAGCATTTATAAATGGCTGATTTTGTTACAGCCATTTTCAAGAAGCACTTTTAGAATGTGATATAGAGCTGAGGGCCTCTCTTTTTTAGAACTAGCCCCCCACTATTTAGATCAAAACCAATAATGTAAGACACCAAACACCTGAAATTTTCTGTGGGGAAAACCTGCTGGTTCGTTAAAAAAAGAGGAAGAAAAAAATCCCCCCATTGGTGGACATTTTTTCTGCCCATTGATATTAGCATCAAAGTCCATTCTGCTCTTCTCTTGTGATGTCCCTGGAGTTTCCATCCTGTCTGCCAGGCTGAAGTGGGGCTGGGGGCAGCTGTGTCTTGCCAAGAGGTAGGAGAAGCCTCTTGCCCCCCTGTTATCTCTGGTGGCCATGGGATGTCCTCAGACACCTACCTGGTCTGGTTAACCCCTTCCTGAGGGCAAGCACTGCCTCTGGGTGCTGGTCCTGGTCAGCATTGGCTTTTAGCAGCAAGAAACTCTAGTGAAAATACCCAGGAACGACAGTTGCTCTGCTGCAAGGATATTTTGTCTGCTTTATTTTTAACTAAACCTCAGATTTGTCTCAGTTTTTTCACTTTTTGCAAGGTCAGTGCTCAGTATTAAATCCCAAGGACGTCTTTGCCAGTGTTAAACAGCAGTGATCTCCCAACCAGGGCAGGCAACTGTGTGGGGAGAGACTGGATAAGCTTGCTTTGGAGATAAGCGATGTTCTTCAGTTATCCATAAAGAAGAGTAATAGTCTGATCCTCCAGAATGAGAGTCTTACCATGTGCTTTCCTGGTTTCCCTGCTTGACCCTCTGTTTTATAAGCTCTGGTTTTGCTTTTGTCTGCATCTTCTCTTTATGAAAGAGCTATGATTGTACCCTTATGTTCCAGAATGACAGAGCTGGTTCTTTTTCAGTAAGACAGCACAGAAAGACACTGTCTGACAGCACTGCTGAGCTGCTTCCCAAGAAACCCCTGTTGTGTCCCTGGCCACAGGAGGGACTGCTGCTGGGGTTGATCAAATCCCCATTAACTCACTGGTGCCAAGGGTCAGATAACTGACTGGAAGTGGAGAATTGCATACTCGTGGCCCGCTGCCTGCCCCATGTTCCTAGAAACACTGCATGCCATGGGTCTGATTCTCCACTCTGCTCACCAATTCTCCAGCCTTTCAGGGTGGTTATCACCATGCAAGTGAAAAGGATTAGGAAATGAGGCACTGTATTCTGGAATGATTCAGTGATGGGAATAAACAAAACAAGTGTCTTCCAGTTCCCAGACTGGGGAGTGTGGGATGAGAAGGTTGGTGACTTACCCAAGGAGTGACTAAGGGACTGAGGTGCCAGAGAACTCAGGAGCTCCAACTTCTGCACCTGCATGTGTTTCTTGAAGGTGGCACTAGCTTTTGTTTGCTTCTGACTGGTGGAAGATGATCAGTTGTCTCGGGAGCTAAAACATCTTTGTATTTGCAAGTGCTGCTTTGAACCTTGGAAACCTCCCTCGCCTCTTTATCTGTCTCAGAAGATTTTGCCCTCCTTCAGAAGGCAGAGGAGGCTTGCCTGCCTGGGCACTTAGTCTGGGTTAGCTTTATGTATTTTGTATTAATAATCTTTATTCCACATATGTTCTCAGTGACAGGGTTTGTAAGCAGTCCTCCAGAATGTTTAGCTGTATCCCAGTCCTCATTAATATTGTAGAATATTATGAAAGACTTGGCTGCCATGTAAGCACACCTGGGTTAAATCAGGGATAATGCATGGTTTCATCATTTGATTCCTCTGTCTCTTCTGAAACTGCTTTGCTGCAGTCTAACCCTATTTTCCAGTTTGACTGCGAACAAGACCAGAGATCTCTGCTTATGTCTGGGACTGTGTGCCAGTGTCCAGTAACACACTCAGGAGAGGCACTGGAGAGGGAGGTATCCTGGCAGTGTGTCTGGATTCGAGCAGTTGCCCAACAGTGCACTGCAAGGACAGTTTTGGGGCATGGAGCAGAGTGACAGCTCATTGCACCCTGGGACATCTGCCAGGATGAGGCCTGGGGATAATCCAGAGCTGGAGGAGAGTGCAGATTAAAGGGGAATACCATAAACTAGCATAACAAATTGCTGTGAGCTCTTAGCAGTACAGTGTAGTTACACTGCCGCCTTCTGTGTGACAAACCGATGTGATTGTAACAGCCCCTGTGAATAGTGACACCTCTCTGCTTTGCCAGATTCCCTCCCCACACCCCCAGCTCCCTTCTGGAGCGTAGCACTTGGTTTAAGATAGCTTTTTCATATCTGAGCATGCTTTTTTCTCCCTTCAGCGTCTTCTTTCCAATTAAAAATATGGGGCAACGCCACTGCTGTTGCTTAATGAGAATAGAGGTCCCTCCTCGCCTGTTGTTGAAGTGCAGATGGACACAAGCTGCAAAGCCCTCTGTGCTGTGACATTTGTGTTTGTACTTGAAATATTGGCACATGTGGAATGTGCCTGGATCTGAGAGGTGAGGAAATGTGTTTCAAATTCTGGTGGTGAGCCTCTGCTGAGCTTTGAGGGAGCTCACAAATCCTTTTATGTGCCTCAAACATACAGAGGCATTGATGGGAATACAAAGGTGGTTTCAGGTTATAGGTTGTATGAGCCACATATCAGTGTCTTGCAGCTTGCTTATTTGTTGTGCTTCTCTGGAACGTGTTTGGAGGAGAAAAGGGCTGTGAAAAACTCAGCCTTGCACTAACATGAAATAAATCTTAACTGGCTTCTTTTTTCTTTTGCTCCTGTTATATCCTAGATCATAACCAACTGTAACCTTCAGTGGGTGACTTCCAGACATTGCACTCCATTACTGGTGCTGTGTGGGGCTCCTAGAGAATTACAGGACTTCCTAGATTACACTATTTATCATTTTAACATACACTTTTGTATGCAGTAATTAGCTGTGATTACACAAGCGCAGTAGCAGGGAGACTATTTGCCATTGTTACAAAGAGTTTTAGTTGCCATTAAAAGCAGTTTTAACTTGTGATGTTTCTTTGCTAAACATACATGTGTGCATATATAAAGGGAAGGGCTGGAGTGCACCTTAATTTTTATGGAATAGCATAAGCCTTGCAGACTCAAAAGAGGTATAAAAGGTCATAGGCAAAGTAGGCACTGACCTAAGTTTAAACCCTTCATCTTAAAGAAATAAGAAAGAAATAAAGACCTAAACTCTTGGAAGCAGTCTGCCCTGGAAGATAATTGGAGAGGTTGATGGGAAGGTTTCTGTATGCATTAATCATATTTTCTATGTTAAAATTGTGGAGGCGGAGAGAAGACCGTGTAGCCCTCTTGATCTGATGTGCCCTTCTGTTAGTGTGGAGGGGGTGGGTGAGGGGACAACAACAGGTAGACTGGAAACCACCAGAAGAAAATTGTTTTCAAATGATGTTAAATTATCTTTTCTTTCCTCATTAGCTATGTACATGATGAACTGTGTATCCCATAACCTCCTGCAAATGAAGTCTACCAATGCTGAAGGTTTCATTTGATAAAGTGTTACAGCATCCTCAGAGCTTGATTATACTGAGCTTGGCTGCAGCCATCTGTCACTCTCATGCAGGTGTCAATCTGGAGAGGAGAAGAAGCTGCTTGCCAAGGGCTGGCTGCCATAGCCCCTGAGCTGGAAGTAAGGGCAGGCTCCTCCTGGTGAGGAAGGTGTTAAATCCATCCCAGCTGTAGGAGCTCAGATGTTGGCACGGCTCCCAAAGATGCATGTGGCAACACAAAAGCATGCTCTTCGCACCCGTTGCCCTAGCAACCGCACATTGAAATGGCAGGGATTGGCAGGCACATCCCACAGAAGATGATGCACTTGCAATTAGGTCGAATTGTCTTCAGGTTGTTAGATTTAATTTTGAGCTGGGGGGAAGGGGTGGGGTGATGGGTGAACATTAGTGGTATTAACAATGAACTGCTACCCATTTGAGATCCTGGTTTAGACAGGATGCCATCATGCTGTGTGTTTCTTTAAGGGTAAAATTAGTGCTGGTAGTTGGCTTCTTAACCTTGTGGGTTTTGTTGGGGAGACCAAAAAATCTGTCTTAAGAGCTTTATTTGTTTAGTGAGGGTAGACTTAGTGGAGTTAGCAATCTTCTGTAGGTCTTGGCTATTGCTGTTTGTGCACCCTGGTGATCCACAGACTGGAGCAGCAGGGTTTACACAGGCCCAGTGGAGCTACTAGGTGTCCAAAAGTGAAGGGCAAGTTCTTTCAAATCCAGGTCAAAACAAGGCTTATCCTTACTGTATGCCTGTAATCCTGGATCAGCTGGATTCAGAATCTGCTTTCTTGTTGTCTTATTTGGAGAAACCATTTGATTTGGATCAGTTTCACCAGCAGTTGGACATGTAATGTTGTAATGTTCAAGGGGGTTGGTTGCCATTTGGTTTTGCCCTGGAGTGCTGAGACAGAGGTCATGAACTTTGGTTTGGTGCATGATTGGACATGTGAATCTAGTGAAATTCAAAACATCATAAAGCACTTAGCAGCACCCTGGCATGTCTTCAGTATGTTGAGGCTAATGTTTCCCATGCCTTTTAAGTCCAGCAACACTTAATCAAAGGCAAGGACACTTAACCACTCATTGCTTAAAATGGTTCATGCAACTGGTTTTATTTGCTGTCAGTTACAAGGTCCTGATCTTGTCTCTAGTTGCATTTCAGAAATGGTTTTCAAGCCAACTGAATGTTCATGACAAGTCTAGGCAATAAAGCCCTCTATTCATGGAACTTAAGTGATGTGAATGACCAGGTAAATGTGTGGTGCTAAAAATGTACGAGAAATAGTATCAGGATGTTTTGTTTGCTCCTGGAAAAAGCATAAATACTAAACCTATGAGGGGCAATGGCTTTAAACTGGAAGAGGGGAGATTTAGATTAGACATCAGGAAGAATTTCTTTACCATGAAGGTGGTGAGACACTGGCCCAGGGAAGCTGTGGCTGCCCCCTCCCTGGAAGACTTTAAGGCCAGGCTGGATGGGGGGAGCAACCTGGTCTGGTGGGAGGTGTCCCTGCCATGGCAGAGGGGTTGGAACAAGATGAACTTTAAGGTCTCTTCCTACCCAAACCATTCTATGATTCTATAAACCATCTGCCTGTATTTTGAAGGGGATATTGAAATCTAAATGATTAATATCTAAGCAAAATGCTAAAAGCTTGACCTACCCCCATCCTTAATATTTCTATAACATTTAATCTACTGATTTGCACCTGAAGAGAATTTCAGTTTATGTATATGAGAAGAGTATTTGTATTGCTAAAATACGTGTGCTTTGTGCACACAAGACACTCAGTGAAATGCTGTGAAGGGTACATTGATGTGCTGCTGTGTACACTCTCTTCCTTATGGGAGCACATCACATTTAGGTTGGTTGGCTGGGAGACTGAATACATACAGTTGTAATGGTGGTTTCTATTCTGATATGGAATGGAAAGGGACCTGTTGAAATTTTTCAAGGAAGAAAAGATGTGAGGAGAAGCAGATGAATAATTCTATTCCACCATAATTTTTAATTTGAAATGTTGAATGGGATCTTTAAATGTTTGATGGGATCTTCTGAACCAGATCTTCCTTTTGTTGCTTCTCGTGCTTTACACCAGCAAACAGCATTCATGGGAATTGCCTTGGTGCCTGGAATATTGGTTATAATGAGGTGGGAATATGTGGAATTTATGGCCATGAGTCATGTGAACAACAGAAACTTTGCTGCTGGAAATAATAGAAAAAAAACTGCTCTGAATGTGTCTCTCTCTTGTTCCCACAACAATAAAGCTTTATCAAGTTATATTAACTAGTTCTAACTTTAAAGGTGAGGTGTATGAGGTATGGGGATGAGTTGATGACTCTGAAAAATAGGGTCTCTGAATGACTGGACATTGGCAGCTTCAAATTTACTGCCATGGTTGGAAAGTGTGGAGAGGAATAATGAGAAATAAACAGATCTTGATATAATTTTATTTTAATACTTAGTGTGTTTCTAAAGTAGCTATTTAAATAAAATACCTCAAAGCTTGTATAATTACGTTGAAGAATAATATAGACTATTTCTTGCACAAGTGAATAAAAAAGTGAGTTATTACTTTATAATTCACTTTCCTGTCTTCCTGTATTGTCAATAACAGTGATAATAGCCTAAATACAGTGATAAACCTAAGTAGCAGTGCTAATAACTTAAGTACATGTATTATGTAGTGATCTACAGAGATCAAAAAGGTAACTGGAATCCATTGGAACTAGAGTTCTTGTTCTAGCAACCAGGAGTGTAAGTTCTCATATAGAGGATCATAATAGAAGAATGTTGTCATTATTACTGTTACCCTAATATGATCCTGTCATCATTTTAGAATTAATAATAATCCTGGCTGTTCCAAGTAATTGGTCTTTTTGAGAAGCAAACATTTTTTGATAAAAAGAAGGGGAGGAATATTCAGCTGAAGCTTTTTTTTTTTTTTTAAATATTATTATTATTTTTTGCATGTTGCAGCTTTCCCCCAAATACACTCACAAAAATGAAATGTTTCTGAATTCTTTTCTTGGAGGCAAGGAAATATTTTCCAGCTTTAAAGGGACTTTGCCTGCTGATCTTCTAAGGTGGTTGGAACAGCATGTTCTGATGGTTTCCAGCCAAGTAATTCCCTGAAAACATCGTGGGCTTTTGTTTTGTTTCTTTCTCTTTCCCATTATTATTATTATTATTTCTTTTTCACTGAATGTGCTCTGAGAGGAAAATGACTTCTCCCTTTGCAAGGGCACACACTTTTCACATGTTCCTTCCCTCCGTCTGCTCTCTATAGATGCTCTTCTGTCTTCCTCCTCGTATGACATTTCTCTGCTCCTATTATTTGCAGAAATAAAGGAAGCAAAATGTCCAAGCAAATAATCCAAACTGCTGTTGTTTATGGCTGATGGTCTAGACATTCTGAGGGGAGTCGTGCTGGGCTTTTCCAGCCTTTTTCTTCTAGATTCTGTGCTTCAGGACCTATTTTTAGGACTTGATCAGAATAATTGCCTTGTACAGTAAATAAGTCTGATGTGATGAGGGTACCAGAGCGTGCATGTGTGTGTTCCTAGCTCTTCTTACAGTGATTTCCTTTGATTTTGAGGGAAAGGGGTACTTCCCTGAGGAGGAAGGAGCTAAAAGACCAAATGAGTGTCATCCTTTTCAGGCAAAGTGCTCAGATTGGGTGTTCATGACTTGCATCAAGACACTGTTGCTCCTGTATCTGGGATGCTCTGTGTCCTGCTGCCTCAGAAATTGGGTGGATGGCGGTGGTAGCAAAAGTGAGTTAAGAGCAGAAGGAAAGATAAAACCAGTGTGATACCCTTTAGCAGCACCCTGGCAGATGAAGGTAGTGTTTCATGCAGTCCATTGCCTTTACTTGGCCAAGAAATGGCAAAGGTGGGGTTTTTGGGGCATTGCTTGTGTGTTTCACAACTGGGAGGGTTTTTTTTCCAGCTGGCTAGAAAAGGAGGAAATGAACAGGAGCATTTTTGTTACATGAGCCATGTAAAACATGGTTGAGAGCTCACAACATCTGAAAGCAGCCTGGGGAAATGGGGAGACTCCAAAGGAGGCACCAAAGAGCACACGATTTAGTCTCCTGTGGTTAAGATTAACATCATTATTCATCTGTTTTTGTTAGCTAATCTCTTACAGAATCAGCTCCTGTAGAGTGAAGGGAAAGGCCTTTATTGCCAGAGCAGAAGAGACAGCTGCCACAAGATACACCTCCTCAAGCACTTGAGGGCATATTGTTGATCACAGCAAAAAAGGGAGTAGCCTGGATAGACCATCCTGGGCTGAAGTGCCCAGGCCGTGGCCACTGTGCTGGGTCCAATTCAACATGACACTGATTGGTTCACAGTGGCTGTGACACACTCTGCTGCAAGTCCTGCCTCCACATCCAGCAGGCACTCTGATTGGGGTTTATTGTCAGGGGGTTGGGCTGGAAAATGTGTGTTGACTTTGTCTGCTGATTTGGCCTGTTATTCTAAGTAACCTTTGTCACCAAAACATCCAAGTAATAATTAACAAGCTTGTCTCTGGGAGTTTGCTGTGCGTTGGACCCTGCAAGAATTCTGTTCACAGCAAATATTTTCTATTTGATTGTGTTTTGCTAGAGTGAGAATTTTAAAGGTGAAGCAATATAAACTTCATGTACAACTATAAATTTCACCAATATAAACCCCCAATAAGTCGAAATCTCAGTTCATTTGCAATACTATTTTCACCTGTAAGACTGCCAATGCAATTTCTAATATAAATGTGAAGTCAATACGAAGGACTGTGGGTGCTGGAGTCACTGTGCACTAAGAAGTTTTGTGTTTGGTCCCAATGACTATTAATAACTGCAAGTGCTTCACACTCACAGGTCCCCACCTGGAGCAGGCAGGCATGGATGGATGTACATGGATGTACATACATGGACATCTGACAGGGACCTGGGAAGCTGACTGGTACAGTAGGAAGAAGGATGAAGCAGTGCTTTGGATTTGCATTGTCACACCAGGGCAGATCTGTAGCATTCTAAAGGCAGAGTCTGTGCTGTACGTTTGAGTGGTGGTAGCTTTATAAGGGGTATTTAATTATTTTTTTCTCATTGAGGTGAGTCAGTATTTGCATATGCTAAGAGTAGTGATGGGAAAATAGTACTGACAGTACAACCATCTGCTTCTCTAGAAGATGAGTCCAAGAAGCATGGAGAAGGTACTGGACAGAGCAATTGGATGGAAAGGGCTGTCGCAGATGTGTTGTTCTTTCTTTCCCAATTGTTTTGTTCCTGTAGTGAGGAAGTGAGCAGAGCTGTGTGTGGTGCCCCGAGGAGTCTTCTCACACAGCCAAACAAACAAGTAGGGATCTCTGAACTCCCTTAATCCATTCCGGCAGTTATTGCTGGCAGTGGCCAGGATTCAGGTCTCGGAGGGGTATGTGCAGCTGTGTGACCCTTGTCCGTGTCCCATTTTCCTAGATCCGAATCTGCAGTTCAAATCAAGGCTGAGGTGTACTGGTGAGTTCAGTGTGCTGTGGCTCAGCCATGCTCTAAATAAGAAGCCCCAAAAACTTTATGGTATTTCATTCAGATGGGGTCCCTTCCTGTGTTTGAGAAGGTTCATCAGGAACAGGAACATGAGCTCTGTGTTGTTCTAGGTTTTTGTTTTTCTCCTCATCTTTCTGCATCAGACTGATGATGCCTGACTCCAGCAGCATGCTTAGCCCTGAAGAGACCTTGATTGTGTTTCTGGGTGCTAAGCACTTTGAAAAATGAAGCCGTGGGAGAACCTTGTGCTCCAGAACTTGGGAGGGGAGGTCCTCACTTTTTTTTGAGATGGGTGTTTAATTTTGTTTCAGTTGGGACTGCAACTGTTTTATTCTCCTAAGGATGTTATTTTACAAAACGTCCTTTTCTAAAAAATAGGAATTTACGAACTTAGTTTAATTCGCTCTTATGCCCATCAGTGATACAAGGTGGTGCACCTCAATATCAATAGCATGTATTTTGAGGTGAAATCTTGGCCCCTTTCAAAGCCTTGGGATTTTTGCTGTGATCTGAGTTATTGCCTCACCTTTCCCCCACTAGGCTGAGTATGGGACGCATCATGAAGACATTGTTTGGCATATTTCCATCTTGGTTTCTGACTGGATAAACCATTCCTTCCAGAATATTTTATCCTTAATGTGTTCAGCTGGGGAAATTTTGGTAATTGCCAAAGTGTTCCCAGAATGGAGCTGTTGCTCACCCTTATTTTATTAATTAATTCCATCATATTATTTTTATTTTCCTGGAAAATCTTGTTAAGATAGAGCTTACCCAGAAGAAGAGATGAGCAAGGAACTATAAAGCCTTCAGTCGTCAGCAAATACCCCCTGTCTAACCTCTCCATTGCAGTCTAGTGACGCAGGGGACCCTGTGCAATGTGAACTTGATGGCTCAATCCCATTTCTGGTGTCACTTCAGAAAATTTTTTGTTCTTAGTTGTCCCCTTCTGTGTTGGCTGTGTCGAGACAGGAAGCAAAAAACACAATGGCACCTTGCCAGCATTCCTGTTCTCCCTCCTCCAGAAAGCTTGCCGAAGAGCTGGGAGCTCAGTGGATGTTGTAATACACAGCTGCATCCTTCCTCCCCCTTGTCTCACAGGTACCAGGGCAGTGTGAGGCATGGGTTCCCCTTTTTTTGTGGCGATATCCTTAGATACACTCGCCCTTCGATGACTGTTACATTTATTTAAACATGATGGAGAGGCAGTGTTTTGAAAGTGGCATCTTTCTCAACAGTATTATTCACCCAAGTCTTCCAGGGATATAATTATGAGCAAACATTTGTAAATGACATGTATGCTTGCCAAGCAGACAGCTCTCCAGATGCCAGTATTTTGTTATCTACTCTCTTGGCAGTTTTTCCAGTATATATTTCCCTCCTTCAGATTAAATGGAGGCTTTCTTATGTTGTTGTGGTTGTTTTCTCTAAAGGAAAAAAATACTGAACAACCTCAGTGTCACTTCTAGAACACAAACAGTCCAATTCCAAGGTTCTGAATGTTTCTTTAAAGTTTAGAATGTCAGGTTTTATTTAGTTGGCTCAATTGTCATTAGAGAAAAATTGGTTTCTCGGAGAGTCAGCTTCTATTTGTCCTGAGGCAATGGTGATGATGGTAAAATTTATTTTGAGCCTGTAAAATAAAAACCCCAAGGATAACATCCTCAGCTAGCATAAGTCTTCTTACAGTAATTGTTAGCTCACTGATTTAGTCTTCCTAAAGAATTAAATGTCTGGCTTTTCTGAAGGAAAAACTACAGCCCAAACGTGCCAGTTGCAAAGTAAATTAAGGTCAACACTCTTCCCCAAGAGTGGAAAACATCCACTTACAAAAAATCCTTTGTATGTTAAGAGCTTTATGCTTTTCTCATTTTATTTCCATATTTAAAAGGGTATTTGGGATGAGTAAAGATCTGGATTTTGAGGGTTTATAAGCCATTATGTCTTAGATTGCCAAAATAATTTATTTGAATTTCATGCTGTTTCCTTGTGATTTAATGTATGTTTCCTTCAAGATTAATTCTTGACATACATAAAGATGTACGTTTTCTGGGCTAAAAAGAAGCTTTTAAAAATCCTTCACGGCTGAAAGAATCTTTTAGAAGTGCTGTCTTGCCTGTATGTGGCATTGTTTCCAACTTAATCATAAAGGCTAAAACATTTTGAATTTGCGTCTTTTCAGGTTTGCAGGAAATGTTCTTTCTAGCAAAAGACACTGTCTTTGATAAGAGCAAAAATTACCTTCTGGGTTTTATGCACTCAGCTTTGGCCAGTGTTGCAGGTCTCAGAAGCCGCCTTTACCTACTCGTGCATCAGGAAATGGAATCTCTGTTCTTGGAGATACTCAAAAGCCATCTGGGCATTGTCCTGGGCAGCCTGCTGTAGGTGACCTTAGCTAAGCAGGAGGGTTGGACAAGGTGACCTCCAAAGGTCCCTTCCAACTTCAACCATTCTGTGATCAGGTGGCCCATGGGGGATTTCAGTGCAGAACCTGAGTGTGCAGTTGGTATGGGGTCTGGGACTCCCTTCTTGGGTTGGATAATGAACGTCTGTCTGGTCCTCTTACTTCTGTCTGAGTTTTCTTATGTTGAGGCCAGTTGGTCTTGTGTGTGTACAGTCATCTATGTGCAGATGTTTATATAATACATGTATATACATACATCTATATGTGCTCTTTGAGGTCCTTCAGGACCAGGCTTATCTAATAAAGAGTGTCTGTGCTGTATAAAGCACATTGACGTCTGATTTTTGCCTGGAGTCAGCAGTTTCTAATCTGATACAGTGTATAAATAATCAAAACAGCTTTTTTTCCTAAGGCTGTACCAAACCTTCAGTGCTGTGATGGTGAGGAGAAAATTAAATCTCATTTAGCAACGGTCCAGCTGTGGGCTGAGCTTTGGTCTGCAAGTTTGGAGTTTTATTGCTGCTTCATCTTACCACAGGCACCAGCACTTGTGGGATGGATGAAGAACATGAATGCAGGGCTTCGCTCTCCCTTGGTCATGAGGATAACCCTATGGATAATTAGATCCTTTTGCAAAGATTTGTGCAGAGCCCATCTTGCTGTAGTTCTTGTGCATGATCACTGGTGTCTGTTTTCTGCTCCCTTCAGAGAGCACTTAAGAGGCACTTAAGGCTTGGACATTTTAATTTTCCTCCCTAAATGGAGATGTGAATGCAATACCTCATCCTGTGGCCTCTCCTCCCTGATCTTTCACCCACTGACTCTGCTGTCCACAAATGAAAGTTCTCAGAAGTGATAGTTGTCTAAAAGCTGCCTTCACATTTAGGCACATGATCTAATTGGTAAAACAGCTAATGTCTGGACTATAAGAGGAATAATTCAAATTTAATCCAAATATTTCAAATGTAGTCTAGCCATGGCATTTCTCAGCCCTGGTCTTAATGGGCTTTCTCTGTTCTTAAAAGCATGATGAATCTCTCATAAACAAAACGGAACAGTATCTGTCTATGGATGGAGGTGGATTTGAGGGACTTTGCACCTCTTCTTGTAGAAAACAAGATCACCCCCTTGGCTTAGCTGCAGTGATGATGATTTACAGTGGGGAATCTGGCCTGCATCTCTACATTTGAATTGAGTGAAAACTATAGACACTGAGTGGGATGGTGTGCTTGGAAGAGACAGGAACACCATCCTAAGTTACTTCTGCAGACCCTCCATAATCTGCAAAAAAAAAAAAAAAAGTAAAAATCCCCTCTAGAGAACATAATGGCTGCACTGTAAACACGTAAATTGTAAGGCAAGGAAAAAACCAACATTGGCAAACCTTTATGTTATTAGAAACAGGCCCTTCTCCTTGCCTTTTGAGAGTTAAGATATGTTTCCTTAGGTTTTCCACTAACTTTACTTTGACTGTTAGACCCTGATTGAATAAAATAACGTGATTGATAGCGTGAGGGTGGGGTTAAAAGGTGACACATGATTTTTTTCTTGGAAGTGGTCTGTGTTAAGCACTAGCAGAGAGTTTAGTGGAGGCACAAATGAGCAAGAATTATTTCGGTGTCCCCAATGGGGTTTAGAGCTCCAGCTGGCTGAGATGGTTTTCCTGGTACATCATAAAGAAATTAATCCTGGCAGGAGAGGAGCAGTGCTGGAACTGGAGTCATTCTCCAGCACTTAGAGGTGGAGCACTGTGCTCTAAGACTAGCTGGAATTTGCTGTCTAGTCAAGTTCATGTTTGGGTTATCAACACTTCTCAAAGTTCTCTTCCTGGGTGACAAGCAGACTGTTTCTCACAACAGAAGATCTTTGGAGGTCTCTGTCTTCTCAGATGATGGGAGGCTTGAAGTTCTCTCAGCAATTCCTAAATGTTCATAGAGAATATCCATCTTTAAAGGAAATTTCATGGTGCTTTGAACACATTGTGATAGGAACTTGGAGGTCTGGATCCCTTCTGTTTTACTCAGAATGTAACTTCAAAGATATAACTGCAAATCAAACAGCTTGTGCTCTCTGGGAAAGTGTTGTGAGGCTGGCCACTGTGAGTATTCCTATGGCTGGTAGTAGTCATTGCAGAGGGTAAGTGGGAGCTTATCCTCACTTCACAACACTGCTCTGATGTTTACTAGCACCTAGACAGCACTAGACACTGGTGTCCCTCTCCTGGCTGCAGCTCACACCCAGCCTGGGCAATGCATGGAAGGAGTGAGCCATGCCAGGAGGCTCAAGGAATACCCTGATGGGAAGGCTTTTTTCTGGAGCTTGTAGATGAGTGATCAGATAAAGATCTGATGGCGTGAAAGCACCATGGTCCTCTGCAAGGTATTGGGCTTATCTCTGTGTTCCTAAAAGACAAATACTCTATTTTACATGGTTTTAGGCTGATCTTTGCCAGAAAGGATGTCCAGGTTACGATTTAAGAGTCTGATCCATGTGCTGTTGGAATTGAGAGACTCCATTGACTCTGACTTATGCAGGATCAGAAACGTTGGTTTATGCTGGCTAATACAAATTTCAATTAAAAAAATATTTCAAAATCTAAAATGTGATATATTTCAAGTCATCCAATAGTTTATAAAATCCTGATCATAAGACACAAGCTTCTTATACAAGTTTACAGTTCCTCTTCTTATATTATGAAGCAAACACCTAGTCCAGAATGGTGTAGCATATATCACAATTCCAGAAGTGTATCTGGGAGGTTACAGTGGCTACTCTGTGCACTGTTCTCCCAGGCATTACTTTTTTTTTTTTTTTTGCTTTAAGGAAATAAGTGAGGGAGAACACCTCAGGCGCTGTCCGAAAAAGATGAGACTGAGACAAGAGGAAAAAGGATTTTTATCTTCAAGAAAGTGTTTGAGATAAACACCACCATTAATAGATACTGGAATCTAGGCTGAAACCAAACCCTGCTGGAAAAGGGATGGGGAAAGGAGGAACTTGTTGCTAAAGAGGCTTATGCTCTTTAATGTTGTGGTTTAGTCTTATGTTTTTTAAACCTTTAAAGACGTGTATTGCCATCGGACAAGGAAGAAATATCTCCTTTCATGTAAAACAAATCACCTCCAGCTTAATCTGAATTTTCATTCCAGACAATGTTTCTGAGATGACCCGACTTTGTTTTTGCTACACAATGCCTGATGTTATAACAAAAAACATCCACTATGTAATAACAAAAAAAGCAAAAAAAAAAAGCAGTGACTGTGCTGAAATCTATCCAGTACTCTTTTGTGAACAGCATATTCCCTTCCTCATAAAAGGCAGTGATGAAGAATTCAGTCTGCATCAGTTACCACCCCTTTGAGACACAGGGTAAGGGCAGACTGGACAAGCCTAGAAAGGTCACGGCCACTGAGCCAAAATTATGCTTGTTATCCAGGCAAAGAAAATAGGTGCCTCCCCAGCCAGAGATGAACAGTCACGTGTACACAGCCCTGGGAACTGTGTATTCCACACTGGTCCAGTGCTGAAAATTTCACTGTTGTGAAAAATTGTGTGATGTTTTCCAACCTCCTTTTCTTATTGTTTTTATTCCCCATCTTAGGAAAGTACTTCGAGAACTTGATTGAAAAACATGTTTTGAGGAAGCAGTAAAAAAACACAGCTAAGTGGTGGGTGGCCTTTTAGTCTGATGAGCCGTGAGTGGACTTACAGCCCATGTCTGAACTCAGCCACACTGATGTGTGCCTGGAAGTGATGTCGGGGAGTCGCCCTAAACTGGCACTCTGAACTTGGCCATCCCTCTGTTACTTGCATTTACTGCAGAGGCATTTCCATTGCTTTGGGAGGTTTCTCTTTGCAGAAGCAGTTAGGCTGACTTATACCACCTGCTTATCAAAAGAACTGCACATTTATTTTTTTCTTGAAAATGCCCTCAATTTCTTTCCACTGGAGAAAAAAGGCCAATTGCTCTGAGATCCCAGGGCCACTGGCAGCCCGTTTGGAGCAGTTACCACTTGTGAAGTAGCACTCCCAAATAAACAGTCACAGCACACATGCAGACCAGCTGCATAGCTCATGTGCAATAAGTCCAACTTGTCTGGGGCCCTTCCCCATATGCTGCGTATCCCCCTGCTGCCATATGTATTCTGATCTCTAATAATGATTGTGAACTCATTTATGATTGATTTTATTAAATACTAAGGAACAGATTTGTAATGTTCTTATTCCTGCTGGTGGGCATCTCATCCAGCAAAAGCTCTTTTAATGTCTACGCTCACAGTAGTAAGTGCTGAATATCATACAGCCTCAAGTAATGTATGTACTATATCTACCTGATTTTTATAGAGCATCACCATCTCAAAATCACAGCAAATTCTTGTAAAAGCATTTTCTAACAAAACTTTGGGTTAGTGGCCCAAAAATGGTGTCATTTCTGATGGAAAACAATTACTTTTTTCAAGAATTTGAAATATATAATTTTTTTTAGCCAATTAAAATATGCTGTGACTAAATTATTCTCCCCAAATTATGTCAAACTTGTAGTAGCTTTGGAATAGCAGAAAATGAAGTTTCATAGAGGTTGGATTCACTGAGTGAGACATGGAGGAAACAAGATATTCCAAAGAAGGTGGTAACATTAACTAACCCAAAGTGATCTCAGGCTGCTCAGTGTCTATGTTCACTAAACCAACAATAATCTTTGGGAGATGTTTAGCTTCAGATCATCACTTAATCATATTTTAAAATTTCAGATAACTTTTTTTTTTCCTCACTAAGCTTATTTTATCCTCAAGCAAGGCACCTTTTCTCTAAAACCAAGGCATTATGAATGTGCTCTAGTTCTGGAGAACGTTGAACTAAAGCATCACAAACTAAGACAGTGCAGCAAAAGATGGTATGTTATAGTTCTAAGAGGGTCCTAGGAGACAGAAAATCCTTCATCATAGTCTTGAGTCATTTCTGGGATGAAGTGGCAGAGCGCTCTAAGAGCTTCAGTAAACAATTTTTACTGAGGTTCAGGAAAAGGCCAGCCCTACGGCGCATCATTTCTACCCTTTCCAGCAGCTGTCAGCTTCTTGATGAGAGCAGCTGTAGAGCTCCAAGGGTCAGGTGAAAACTAGAGGCAGCCAAGATACACACCGTGTTGCCCAGTGTTTGTATTTTTTTTCCCTTCCAAAACATTGATTCAGACCCTCCCTAAATACACGTGTCCCATAGGCAGGACAGGGTTAAAAGCCATGGCCTTCACTGAGTATTCATCACCATTAGCCCCAGACTGCAAACGGAAAAGAAGTACACTATAAAAATGTCTGTGATGCATTTGGTTTTGTAACAGGATTTATTGGAGGGGGAAGCATTTCTCAATCCCCAAATAGCTGCGTTTTCTTTTACGCAAAGCCAGAGCAAACTGGCATATTCTTCCCCTTGCGTGTGTCCAGTTGAGTTTGGTTTCTAGGCAGTATTATTATCTTGCTCTCAGGAGCTGGCATTGCTGGACAATGGGCATGAAGTTTACAGGGGAATTACACATCCTGAGCTCAGGGTGTACAGACTGAGGGCTAAATCTTCCTTTTGTTGATTTACATGGTGTAAAAGCACTGATGGTAACAGTCTCTTCTTGATGTCAGCAAGGGCTGTTCAGCAAGGGTTGTATCTGACCGTGGTTTTCTTTTGATGGAGGTTTCTCTGAGAAGTGTCCTCTGAGGGGTTAGAGCTGTATCACAGGGCATGACTGTAACTTAAAACTTCTCTTTTTTCACTGCATAGGCAGAGGTTTTTCAGGCATAACAAGGCTGCAGGATGCTTTTTGCATGCATTGAAGTATCTAGCACAGTTGCACTCAGTTATTTTTCTTTTGTAGCTGCAATTGCCTTGGCAAACAGCCTGATCTGGAGAGGTTTGCTATAAACATGCCAGCACAGCTGGGATTTATTACAGGATGGACAATATCTTCTACCTCTTCAGCTACACAACCTCAGAATAAGTTCTGTCTTTGCTACCTTCCTCTAGATGAGGTTGGTTCACAGTTAGCTGCAGCCAAAGCTGAATTTTTGCATCCATATTCAGAAAGAATTGCCTTTCCCCTTGCTTCCCTACACTGACCTCACTCTACAGGAGTTGACTCAGTATGATATGTGCATGGGAGAAGAGAAGAAAATGGAAAGAATTCTCAGCTCTGACATAAGTCAAACTGCTTTTAAAAATTTTAAGAGAATGGTAAACTGGGCTTAAGTAGATCAGTCTGATGGAATCAAGGAAAGTGCCTGTCTCCGTAGGTCTTGTGTGCAAGCAAAAGTAGATTATTTTTTATGTTAGGGCTGGGTTCTTTAAAGGGTGCTGAAGAAAATAAGCTCTACATGCTACTGAATCCTTTGAAAATCTTAGTTGCAAACATCAGTATTGCTTTTTTTCTTCTTCACTTTCCCTGAATCTCTGTTTTTCTATCTGAGCCAGTTGACAGACCCTAATCTATTACAAAATAATCTTTCCCTTTTCTTAGGCATCAGAGATCTCTCATAATATTTTACAGTGCAGGTTCAGTTAATGTCTGTGAAGACATACAGTGAATTAATTAACCCTTTGAATGTCTTTCTCCTTATTTATAATCAGTATTGCGTATTTTTTAGTTCATGGGTATTGGTCATATTTATGCCAGGAGATGTATCTTCAGAGCTTTACCTATATACCTATAAGGGTAACTTTTTCCTTTTGCTAAATTACTCTAAGATTTAAAGCAGCTGCAGCAACCTGAAGTTAATGCATACAGTTAATCAGTTATCTCCTGTACTTTTCTGTGGTGTACTTCTCCTTTTTTTTAATATTTTTTTTTTAGGGAATCAGGGCAGAGCAATGTACAAACCACTTCATAGATTCAGTGAAATGAGTTTCTGTTGTCTCCCACGGTTCACGTTGTTTTGAAATTTCCTGGGGCAGATATGTTGTAGTAAAGAAAAATTAAGTTGCTGTCTTTCATATTTGTATTACAGTCCAAACATTTTTGTACCTCAGTGAAATTCCTGACTGCAATTTATCAGATCTAAGCAGATAACTGTTAGTCTGATGGTATGGATTTTATTATAAAAATGCATTGTGTCAGAGACACAGCTTGATTTTCTTCCAGCATATGGTGGGACAGATCTTGTGGCTAAGAGATGAGCAGTAGCTCTGATACAGTTTGACTCTCATAAGACTTTGGCAATATCTGATATATCTCTCCAAAGTACGAAAATTTGGGTTAATTCAAACTTCTGTTATGGGGGATGCATAGCTGATGAAATAAATGACTTGGAGCATCACTTCATCAGTGCAACCAAGGGCAGTGCTTTGGTATTAAGTGACTTTGTTGCTCAGTTAGGTAGAAAGAATGACTAGGCAGCAAGTCCATAGAATAGGATCAGAGGGTGGATCACAAGGTGAAGTTCAAGTGAGAAAGACAGAAAAATGGCACCCCAGCTTCAGTAAGCAAGAGCATCAAGCTCTGCTCAGCACTGCTAAAGCCTCATTGGATTTGGGCACCACACTTCAGTGATACAAAACATGAAGAAACAGTTATCAAGACTAGAGAAGAGAGATTTGTTAGAGGTTTATAGATTATATGAATGGTTGCTGTGGAAAGGAAAGGTAACTGACTGTTCTCCCCATTCCCAGAAGCCTTGGGCTTGTAGAGCAGCTCAGCAATGCACTTTGCTGACTGGTGGAGGAAGCACGTGGACTTTCCCTCATGGGAAAATGCAGATTAGAGAAGCTTCAGTCACAGGTAGGTTAGTGATAGCCAGTTTGGACACTAGGCAAGTGCTGGGGCTGACTGACCTGTCAAGGTCTCTCCCTCTGTTATCTCCTGTAATCCCACGCTGAGTTTCTTATTTGCAGACTGCTCAGTGTTCTCCCAGTCTGCTCATTAATCAGTTCCTTTACTTGCTCTGTTACAAAGAGGCGAACCAATTAAAATCAGAAAAAGGGGTTTGTGAGCCACTTTATTTCTCACAACATCAGTGGCTGATTAACACTAAATGTCAGATGCAGAGCAGCAAGGATAGGAGGTGTCACAAATAGACTTCTGTCATGCAAATGAAAGTCTGGTATGAAAATAAGAGCATCAGGGTTTTCAGCAGAACCATGGGCCCCTGTAATCTCTTACCTCACTTTCAGACTCTGTGCAGCCTAATTATAGTTCTGCAGATGGTGTTTATTCTATTACGCATGTGTGTAAGGGGAGAACTGGGGAGAGCTCTGCATCTTGGATGGTGGAATGCTCCCTGTGGGTGTAAATGATACAACTGCTTTTATTCACGGTATGAGAAATAGTGTGGCTATTGTACATTAATGATGTATAATAAGACACAGCAAACTCCTTTAAGCTTTTTCTTGGAAATCTGAAGATACTTCTCTTTTTTACAGCGCAGACGATGCAGGCTGATCCTGAGCAAAGGGATTAGGGTTTAAACCACTATGTTTGCAAGGGAGGTACTTCTAGTGGATCTCAGAACCCAAGTGCTTTGGTGCTTAGGTTGCAAGGGAGAGAAGGCATCAGACCTCCTGAAATGCCTGGGCCACCTCTCTCATCAGTCTCTCTTCCTTGTAATTACTCTGATGGTAGTTGGCTTGGTCTCAAGTATCCTCACTTGTCACTGCTGAGACCATTACTGGAAATTTTTGTTTGTTTTTTTTGGGTTTTTTTACTTACTTGGGGCAACCAAAAATGCTTAAAGATCCTCACAGGGACTGCAGAATAATATATTTAAATAGCACACTTCTAACTGTGTTGGGGGAATTATAGTTTAGATAGCTAATTCCATCTCAAAAGTGTTTCCTAGAATTTGCTGTGCTTCATAAGTGGTGAAAAGCAAAAAGTCCAGAAGAAAGTGAACATCTAAAATGAGCTGTAGCTTGCACCTGAGTATTACTGTGCATCTCATCTGAGCCACACAGGGACAGTCATCACAGAAGTTGTTATAAAGGCTGTAATTAATGACAAGAGAAACTGACCTGATGTCATTTTCTTGCACTGTTCTGTAGTCTCAGAAGTCCAGGGCTCCTAGGCAGTTTTATAAGAAAGGGTTTATCAAGCAGGATCCCAAAAAATTTAGTGACTGTGGTGGAAACAGGGAGGTGCTGTTTCTAAGTTCTGCTGTTCCATGTTTGCTTTGGACCCCAGTGGTCAGCAAATGCTAATCTCACCCAGATGTTTGGCAGCTGACACATGCTGCTCTCAGCTTTTTCTCCAAGGACTGTGTGAGATATGAGACACACTTCAATTAAAAAATGTCACTTTAATCTTGTTATTTTTAGCAAAGCAAACGAAATAAGATATTTGTAATAAATGGTAGTGCTTAATTTCTTTCAAAACCAATGAAAGTTTTGGCTTCCTCTAGTGACAGAAAAGTTTGGACAATTTTAATGCTGAAGGTTCAATTTATCCCTTGTTTATTACGCTAACAAAATCACATTTTGAAAGGAAAAACAAACTAGAAAGTATTACTGCCAGAGATGCATGGAAACGGGATATGAAACTTGAGTCCACCCAAGCTGGGTTTGGAATGTGAACTACCACTATGTAGTAAAGGCCAAGCAGTCAACTGATTTCAGCCCCTGCAGCAGGCAGTTGGGTTGGTTTACATCAGCTGAAATGATAGCCTGAAGTTCCTCTTCCTGCTCCATACCAGAGCATCCAGGCAGACTGAATGAATCTGTCCATGATGCAGATGAGTATCCTGTACAGGGTCAGTTTTCCTCCTTGGCACCATTTTGTTGATAAGCTTTGAAATGTCTCTAAGTGAAGACACGTGTAAGAAATGACAAAAGAACAGTGTAATTTAATGATCAGCCACTTGTTTCCAAAGAGGCATTTAAAATTTCTACCAATTGTTATTTAATGAGAAAAGTCTCGTGCCAAAATTATCATTTTCTTAAAAAAACCAGCAGCAGCTCCATGCATTGTATGCCGTGAGCTGATTTCAGGCTGCCATCTGCTAAACCAGCCCAGGAGAACAGGCTTGCAGCTCAGCTCTGAGGTGGTTCTTTTCTCTGAAAATATGTTCAGCTGGCACTGATTTATCACAGTCCCACCAAAGGGAAGGCGGAGAGGTTGAGACATGCCCGTGGTGTGTAGCCAGGCTTGGATTGCAGTCTTGGTATTTTGGGTTCATCATCTATAATTGTCAATGAGGTAAGGAGCACAGCTCCTTACTCTGCTGCTGATAAACTGGAAACTGCAGGAAATTTGGAGTCTGCTGCAGTTTTGAGGTGAGAGTTATTTGTTCTGCATTTCTAATGCCTGGATATAAGATCATTTCCTTTCCACAGTGTTGAAATTTAGGGTTATTCGTATACTGTGAAAGAGCAGAATTTCTTACTGCTGTCTGCTCTTCCATCCTCTCAACCAGCTAAGAAAAACAATGATTCACCTGAGAGTGTCACTAGCAATCACCGAGTTGAAACCAGTAGGTTCCATGTCAGTTATGGGACAGTCAGATTACCTATTTTCTGAAGTGTTGGTTGGGAGGTTCTCTCTGGGACTGTGAGGCTATGTACACATCCATTCAGGAGGACATCATCTACCAAGGATTTCTTGGTAACAAACACAATAGTGCTGCAAAATGTTCCCCTGTGGATTTCCCATATTCAGCAATGCTTAGAGGTGCTCCTTTTAGTGCCTTGATCTGCAGCCTGTCATTGTACCCCTTGGGAAAGACCAATGGGCAAGCTAGTGAGAGCAAGGAGATATCACTGGAAGAGCCAACTATGCCTTGGTGAGAATCTGCATGTAAATAGAGATGGAGCCAGGAAAGAAATGGGAGGGAAGGAACAAGTGGTTCTAATATGAGCCAGATGAATGGGACCTGGAGAACGAGAGGCATATTTCACAGATGTTTTCTCTGTATATTCTCTCCTGTGGTGTTGGTGGTAGGGCCATTGCTGTAACTTATGGTGTTGGTGGAGGAGGGTTTCCAGTATGTCAGTCAAGGGAGTGGCGATGAAGGATGAGGAGCTTAGAGTTCTGGTGTCAGTAACATCATTTCCTGCTGCATTTATTGATTTTATTTTTATTTTTTTTTATGGTCAAAGCCCTTCCCTGTAATGCTTCCTCCTTCTCCTTTCACTTACTTTCAGTCATTAACTGCCCCAATGCCAAATAAATCTTCCAAATGTTGAATTCATTCCAGTCCTCAAAGATCACCTTCAGCTGAGGGCAGAACTAGGAATTCTGGCAAAAAAAAATAAATTGGCAAGTACTAGCATTTAGATAAGGCAGCACAATCTACTTGTAAGAACTTGAATTAACCCTGTATACCCCAACTCTCAAATATACTCAGTGCCAGAGGGCTTTTGAACTCCCTGGTACAGGAACTTTCGGCTGCAATGGGAATGTGATGCAGAACAAGTGTGGAGAGGAAGAGCTGGAAGGATGCTGTGATTGTTTCTGGAGCAGAGTCTCCAGTAATCTCTGGTTTGCTTTGTTAGGACCTCTGTGAAGACCCCCACCTGTTTGTGAATGGAATCAGCTCCCACGACTTACACCAAGGCACCCTGGGGAACTGCTGGTTTGTGGCTGCATGCTCCTGCTTGGCTCTGAGGGAGACTCTCTGGCAGCAGGTAGGTGATCAATGTGCTCAGTGCATGAAATAAAGCTAATAAACTTTGGTTGTTACCCTGCCTATCAGCCAATGTTTTTCTCTCTAGGACTAATGTACCTCTGATGAGTGGTGGATTTTGGTGGATTCAAGTCCTTCCTTTCTTTAGAAGTTCATTTTTTTTGTGTTATGAGACCTCCCCACTCCACAGTCCCATTGACCACCAACAAAGAGATGTAGCAAAGCCAGAGAGTGCAATAGGTTCTGTTTGTCTTTCTCTGCAGATCAATTTGAATTTTACTTTCTGAAAAGATTCTTTGAAGTGGGACTATATTTGACTTTGTACCAAATTCACCCTCTTTTTTCACTGCTTCACCTATTAAAGGTCAACTGCTCATGATGCTGAATGCCAGCACAGTGCATGCTCCAGTCTGCCCTCTGAGTAAATCTTAACACAGTGCATTTGGTGAACTTTCCCTTTCATGATTTCTCAGGTGATTCCAGACTTCAATGAACAAGAATGGGACCCTAAAAACCCAGAGAAATATGCTGGGATTTTCCGTTTCTGTTTCTGGTGCTTTGGAAAATGGACAGAAGTGGTTGTTGACGATCTGCTGCCAACAGTGGATGGGAAGTTGATCTACTGCCATTCCAATGTGAAAAATGAATTCTGGAGTGCATTATTGGAGAAAGCTTACGCAAAGTATGAGCTAGTTCATTGTCATTTTAGTCCTTAGTGCTGTCCCTTCTATCTGTTTGGTTTGCATTTCAACTCCATCACACTTTCCATAGATTTTAAGTTTGCTGCTAGTAGAGAACCTAAAAAATACTGAAATCTCTTTCTTTAATCTGCATGGGGAAGGTGAATCATAACAGTGCAATGCACTCTACTTCAGCAGCCCAAAGCCCCAAGGATCATTACACTCCTTAGCCAGCAAAGGTTTATCTGCAGTTTGCTGTTTTGTTCTGTTTCTTTTTTCCCTTGGTGAGACACAAATATATTACTTACATTCAAGCCAAATTAGAGCACTTCTAAGAGCCACTTGGTGACTGAGAATGTTCTGTGTTACCTCCAGGCTGGCTGGATCTTACGAAGCCCTTGATGGAGGCAGCGCTGCAGATGCAATTGTGGATTTTACTGGAGCAGTAGCAGAATCTATTGATCTGGTACAGGGCAAATATGGTGAGATTATTTCTGAGCAGATGAAGCTGTTTGAAGACTTGCTGAAAGTGCATAAAAGAGGCGGGCTGATCAGCTGTTACATTGCGGTATGTACAGAGAGCTGCATGTTAAAGAGTTAATTTCAGTGGAAAAAAATCTGGAAACAATACCATTGTTAGTATATTGAGTGTGTCCTTCATTTGTATGCTTTGGAAAAGCTTTGTATGGAGAAAGCTAGCAAGCTGGCAGTGCTGTCAGCCAAGTACAACTCCATGAGCCACTAAATGCAATCACAAAACCACAAAGCCAGTTGTGCTGCCACTTTACTGTGGATCTGAAATGCTATTTCTGAATGGTCAGAGTTGTGTATTGACCCGAATAATCCACCTAGAATGCACTGATTTACAGGCCAGATGGCAGCGTTCAATTTCTTTACTTCTTAGGGAAATCTGTTTACAGAAAACAGTTCTGCTGGCACTGAGCTGCTGAGACTTCTTGACTTTGGTTGTGGTGATGCAGTCATCTCATCAGTGTAACGCTGGAGCTGAGCTGAAAAGCTGAGCTCACTTGGTTATTCGAGTAGTACTGTTTAATAAAACTCCCCATTAGAATTAATCAACAAAACTTGCCTACACTGGCAGATGTGAAGCAGCTTTGCACAACACCTTGCTACAGGAGAGAAACTAGTGACAACTAGACTGACCTTGCCTTGTATCAAAGACTGCAATGCCAGGCTATGACTGGGTAGCTCTGAAATTCTCACCTAGTCTGAAGCTGTTACCACACATGGAAGGCTAATAAATTGCTATGGCATCTGAATATTTCCTAAAAGATTGCTTTTGAATTATTTTTAAAGTGCGGTCTGCAGGAAAGGAAGCATTCTCTAGAAGTTGCAGGGTTGGCATCTAGGTGCACTTCAGCATCTTACTCCCATGCCCTCTGCTTCCAATTTAAGACCTTAGCTAAAACTAAACTGATGTGGATTTAGTTAAATCACTTAAGCACTTTGCTTTAATTTCCCCATCTGTGAAACAAAGATCATATATTACTGTAGCACTTAACTATTTCATACCTGTAGTGTAAGTGATAATTGCACAGTAAACTGGTGGACATGCAAGTGTTGGTTCAGTCAGAAATTCTTGTAAGTACCATTGTGTGTAACTACCATTGGTAGTTGTGGAGTTGTCTAGAACAGCAGAAAATCAGCCATGTTTGCTGGTGCTCAAGAACATTACCTGTTTAGCTGGCCCTGACTATGCAGCTGGGATAGGAGTCCTGAACTGTCCCTCCCAGCAACATCAGGCAACAGTTCAGAGCTAAATTCGTCAAGGTCTTTGGTGTTTGTTTTACCTTTTTCACAAGGTCTGAATTTTGATTTAGAAAGAATTCCATCCGGTTTGCTCAGACCTGGCTGTGGCAGACCAGACTTCCTGGTGTGAACAGTTGTTTTTAGCATTGCTTCTGGGTTGACAGGTTGCTCCCAAATGCTAAAGCAGTTCAGTTTCTTAACATGGATCTGGTGAGGAGATAGGCTAAGTACAGGGAGTTGTATTTTTAAAAGCAATTAATTAGACAGTTGTAGTGCTTTCACTTCTTCCCAGCATTATATTTCTGCCTGTCAAATTAAATGCAGATGCTTCTAAACATTGATTACACAGAGGCTGTTCCTATTGCTTTGGCTTGACTCATCTGCATTTATCCCTTTCTGATAGATGCATTATACACACAATGAAGCTTGCTAGGTGTGGAATATTTAATACTCAAGTGGCTTCATTGCTGATTTACAAACACGTCATCATTTTCCTTGGATTACAAAATAGCCCTGAGCTTCACCATTTAGAAATTTGAACAGACACAGACAGTAGATGTTTACATATCTCATTTAAATAAATAAATAAATGTCTTCAGAATGAGGCAGGAAAGGCAGCCCAACAGTAAGAAAAGCCTGGGGGATAACAAAGGGAGCTGGAGAGGTTACAGACTTCTGTGCTGTCAAGGACTGTTGTTTGCTTTTAGTTGTGAAAAATGCAAGTGAAAGTGTTACGTTGGAGAAAGCCCAAACCCACTGGAAATGTCAGCCAGTCTTGGTGTGACACATAAGCTTTAGGAGCTGTTGTCGGTGAAAGGCAAAGAGGTTTTGGTGAGAGTCTCACAGTTGCCAGACCATCTGTCAGTTCCAATTTGATAAAAATTTCTATTTTCCTTTTTTTTTTTTTCCCCCTGATTTCTTCTCTTTGGGAACTGAACACTGTTGTATCAGTGCAACAGCTGCCTTAGGAGAAGGACCCTGTCTGTTTAGACCAGAGAAGTTTTGAAATGGGTAACAATATCTGAGAAAGTACTACTCTAGTAAGTCCATCTCTCTTCACCAGAGAAAAGTCTTGCTTGATCATTGAGCTCTTAATTAGGTTATTACAAGTTTACATGTAAGGATCTCCTCTGAGTCAAATCTTCCTTCCTTGCCAGGCCACGAGTGAGGTACAGGACAGGTTTGACAAATGACTAGCAAGTTTTCCTGCCTGTGCCCTCTATTTTTACCCACTGCCAGTAGTTCTTCCTGGGTATCAAATTTACCCCAACACAGAAAAAGGCATTGGACTCACCAGCTAAATCTACAGTGTCCAGTTGAGGACACCACCAGACAGTGCTATGTCTTAGCACAGTCATCAATATCCAGAAGAGCCATTTTGTGAAGATGACAAGATTTTGGAAGGGCTGATAAAGGTTGTCCATTGACCCAGTCTTTAACTTGCTTAGGTCAGGAGGGGACAGAATGGCTGTAGGAGGCAGTATTCTCCTATGCTCTGGGATTTTGTCTGCTAGGACTTGTCTGGCACTATCATGCAGACCAGATAGTGAGTCACAAGTTTTGAGCCCCAGTGCTGTTGTTTTCCTGCGTAGTCAAATCACTTGGGAAGAGAACATACAGCTCTGTGAAAAAAAACCCAAGCCTTCCCCATCCTGCCCTTGAACATGTAGCTGTCAGGTGCCCTCAGTGATGTGAGTTCTGTTTTTTTTTATTTTCATTCTTGGTGCTAAAGGCTTCCTCCGGCAGTACCAGTGAAGCGGAGACAGAGATGGGTCTTGTCATCGGTCACGCCTACTCGGTGACTGCAATTCGGAAGCTGCGCCTTGGAGAAAGGCTCATATTCTCTTTTAAGGCAGAAAAGCTGTTCATGATCAGGCTCAGGAATCCCTGGGGAAAAAGAGAGTGGAGCGGCGCTTGGAGCGACAAGTAAGTGCTGCAAATCCGGTGTCAAAGGAATGAAACTGTGATTGGGGCCACTGGATGTCAGATGCATGGTTAAACACTGTGAGACACAACATCAGTCTGCAACACTCCGTGTTGTGCCATCTCTTCCCACACAGAGCATTCTCTGAGCAAGTGAACACATCCTGGAGGAGCCAGGAGGTTATGGCTTCCTGGGCTGTAGTTTACTGTATACATCATTGTTTTGGCACACTGGAGCACGAGTAGAAAAATGGCCTAAAATTAAGGTGATGAGTCAAGAACATGAGGTTCGTTCCCAGCTTCACCACAGAGTTTCTCTGTGACTCAGTTTCTCATCTATAACTGCTAGCTGCTGAGGATGGCATAAGTTTTTCATCCTTGCACAATTTAAGTGACTGGTGAAAAGTGCTGTATAATTGCCACATTTGTGATTTTTTTGGAATTATTTTCTAATGAATTTTAATGTGGGCCATGAGCTTAGCAAGCACCCCTGCAGACACAGAAATGATTGCTGAAGGGGATGTATTCCATCACTGGCAATTTACACATGAAAAACATTTAACTAGGATTTTACAGTTCAACACTGTGCTTACCAGTCACTGTTAGCATTTAATAATGCAGTGTTCTTAAGAACTTCATATGCTGTTGTTATCTACCATACCTTAGCTAGCAAAAATCTATCAAAGAGTTTGGTTCAGGTGAAGTACGAAGAATGCGCAGAAGAGCTGCTGTGTCTTGTTTAACTTAAGCCTTTGTGGTTCTCCACTCCCCCTTGTATTGGCACAGTTGCCACTCATTCCAGTGGAACCTCTGAGCACCTTGAGGTTGGCCCATGGTTTTTGCCCTAACAGGATTAAATTGAGAATTTCCAAATAGGTTAGGATAATGTCTGTTATGGCAAGAAACCTCCCTTCCCTCCTGCCAATCACCTTCAACTTTATCCTCCAAGGACTTTTGGAAAGGGAGTGAGGAATCATGGCTCTGTTTGTCTAATGTCTAATGTAACACATTAAGGAAGGGGCTCAGGCTGTCTTCTGTCATGTTGTCTGATTTAAGCATCAGACTGCTTGCATTTAGGATCCCATGCTTGCCTGCAGACAGGGGAAACAGGCAGGTGCCTCCAGGGGACAATGCAGAGCACATAAGTTATATGCTAATGCAGACAATCAAGTGTAGATTGGACACTAGGACACTAGGCTTGTGCTGCAACAGTTTCTTCTCAAAGGCTCTCTGGGGAAATCTGACGTCATGCCTGTTTTATTTAGGGAGATTGAAAGAGAATACTTAGATCTAAGTGAAGTGTTCAGTAAAGTCCTGAGGAGGAAAACCAGGTTTCTTTTGAAGGGCCCCTAGGGAATGGAACCAATCTCATGTGACCTTCCAAACCAGCTGTTTAAGTGTCCTAAGGGAGGGCGTGACACAGGAATCACAGAATCACAGAATGTTAGGGATTGGAAGGGACCTTAAAAGATCATCTAGTCCAATCCCCCTGCCAGAGCAGGAATACCTAGATCAGGTCACACAGGAACATGTCCAGGTGGGTTTTGAATGTCTCCAGAGAAGGAGACTCCACAACCTCTCTGGGCAGCCTGTTCCAGTGTTCTGTTACCCTCACTGTGAAGAAGTTCTTCCTCATATTTATGCGGAACCTCAAATTTCCTTCTAACGATCTGCTCTACTTGTGCCAATTTCACATTCATCTCTTTCTTTTGTAGTACCTTTCAAATCAATTAATGTTTTAAAACTCCTCCTGTAAGCCCCACACTTTCTTCCTGAATATCACCTGTCCTTTCAGTACTCCAGTGTTACCTTTACAAGGGACCAGGAGAGAATTTTACTTGCATTTTTTTTTCCAGATGAGACTATTTAATTTAAGTTATTAATCATCTTTGTTGTTATTTTTTCCTTCTTTTCCTTTTAGTTCTGAGGAGTGGAAGAAAGTCAGCAGTTCAGAACGTAAGAGCTTGGGACTCACTCTTGACAATGATGGAGAGTTCTGGTGAGTGGGAGTCATGTGGAAGGTTTGGAGATACTGGCTACACTGAGTAAATGTCATCAATTCTGCCATTTAACAGCTTCAAAAACAACTTCCCCAAATGTATGTTTATCCAATCCTGGCACAAGGTCTGTTTTAAATTCTTGGGGGTGACAGAGAACAGAAAAAATGGATTAAAACCTAGTAGAACAAAATCAGTAGCTCTTAGTAAATATAAGTTTCAAACACCCTCAAAATGTATTATCTGTATTTAAGACATTCACTCAGAATCCAAGACAGCACATGTGCTGGTTTACATGACAGAATGCCAAATACTGAACACACTGTCACTCCTATTTACTTACTACTGTGCCTATCTAGGATTTCTAGGTCAACCATGGCTGAGGTATCTGTAAATACAATTGCAGCCAATGAATTTTGATATTTGTCAGTGTTTTCCAACATGGATATGAGAAGCATTCATTCTCTGCAGAATCTCTAAAACTCTTTATCATTTTGACTCTGCTTAAAGCTTAGCAGAGGCAGCCCAGCAACTTCTTCAGATCACCAATATTTTTGTTGCAGACAATCTCTTTTGCCTTTGCCAAGTATGTGTTATCAAATCCAGCCTGGTAGCTACAACCTTTCCTTTCAGCTTAGGTGCTGCAACAGAACAAATTCAGAGCTGACCAAGCACACTGAAGTGTGATTGTGGCTTCACAACTATTTCCACATGAAGAGCTTTCCGGTGAATCAGTTTGTCCTCTGGACAGCTGAGCAATGCCTCCTCTTAAATTACTGGAAGGTTTCATGTGTAATTTTGGCTCTTTGCATGAGTATCACTGTTTATTTTTAAATAAACCATGACTTTCCTGGTGTCCCATGAAATAGGATGACATTTGAGGACTGGTGTAAGAATTTCACTGATGTGGACATCTGCCGGATCGTGAATACCTCCTACTTCAGTATCCACAAGACCTGGGAGAAGGAAATGATGCATGGGGCTTGGGAAAAGAATTCAGAGCCCCTGCTAAATCGCTCTGGTGGATGCTATGATAATAGAGAGACCTTTCTTCAGAATCCCCAGGTGGGAATCCCTGTATTTTGTGAGATATTGAAGTGTACCCACTTTGGCTTGGGCTTCTGAAGTATCCACCCTATTTAGGAGCTGGCAGTGACTACTTGCCAGCAATCCCGTTGCCAGTGTCTCATCTCTGGGAGTTCTGGTTCAGTGCATAATTCAGTGATTTCTGTGAAATGTCTTAGAAGAGTTTAAATGTTTGTTTAGGACTGATCATGTTTGGGGCTGATGAGTCAGACACACCAGGATTAGTGAAGTCCTGCCTGGACTTCTTTCAGTTTCCCAGTTGTAGAAAGGCAACAAGTCTGATTTTCTACTGACAGAACTCCATTCACTTAACACCCTTAAACAGCCTGAGGATTTCATCCTCTGTATTTAGTTAGTATCCCTTTGCATTAATCTGAGATTCTGAAAGTATCTAGTCTCTTCCCCAAGCTCACCCTCTCATCTTGTCTCATCCTACCTGGTAGCTTTCAAACTATTCAGGTTATCTGTTCTTACTCAGTTTCTCACCTCCTTGCCCTTCTCAGTGTTGTACATTTTTATCCCAGTGCATGCAAATTCAGGTGTAAAACTTCCATTAGTGTCAATGAAATCTGGGTACCTACTGCTTTAGTTATTACTTTGAAAATTTACCTTTCTGTTCTTTTGTAATTCACCACATACTTTAGACTAAGTAAAGATGTTTTTGTGTCTGCTTCTGTGCTCTTGTGAGGGAGGTTTCTGTCTGCACCCCTCCATTTTCATAGCAGGCTATTGGAGAAGTGCAGCCTTTGCTGTTCAGCCTAGGAGCAAACCTTAAAGTCCCAGCTCATCCTGTCATACAGGTTGTAGATGGGGAAGCAGCTCTTCACTGCTCTGTTTAATGTCAGCGCTTCATTTCCAGAGGGTGATTTTATTCAGATTTTACCCTGTATGATTCTGGATGTATTCCAAGTGGTTGTCTGGGTCTCATTTGTAAGTGTTTAGCTGCCACAGAGAACAAAATATACACGTTACGGTTGAGTGCAATGCCTGATGCAATGGAAGTTCTTTTTATTCCAGTTTTATCTCTAGGCTAGTTGATTAAAAGGCTTTTAATAGCAGTGCTGGAACAAATTTATGTTAGTTTAGGGCCGTTATAAATTACTGTGGCACATACTACCATAGTCTAGAGATAATCTCTGCCCATCTGACAACATAACACTGCATAAGATTCAACAGGAACAAGAAATAAAATGTGCCTTACTAAGTGTTGCTACATATTTATATCTCGCTTGTTAGATTCTCTCTGCAGAGGCTCTTTACAACCCCTAGGAGACTCTTCCAGATCCTGTGCTTTCTCTGCTCCAATGTTGATATAGCACACAAGAGTACAAAGAAGCATTTAATTTATACCAAAAACCAGCCAGCCCAGAATAGCAAGCAGTAGTTCTGTAGGAGGCCAGTCTGGACTGTAGATACTGTGAACAACTAATGAAGCCCAGAGGCCTGGGAAAGTATTGATTTTTCTTTCCAATACTGCTGTGCTTCAGCCAACTCTGCTAGAGGTTGGTGTTTCCTCCATGTGGCAGGGAATGAGGGGATGAGGGATGGGGCAGTGCCCTATTCTGCAGAGCTCTAACCACAGAGGGATGTGAAGTCATTACAGGGGATGGTTCCACAACAGTAACCAAGGCAATCTCAGTATCTACCTCAGAGCAAAGCTCAATGAGGGTTTGCTTTTTAGCAGCTCTTGGAGGAGCAGGGAGGGGGGAATTGAACCACTGATGATATTCCTCACCATGCTGTCAGAGAATTTCAGCCTGAATCAGATTGTGTGTGCACATAGTCCCCAGCTGCAGTTTTATGCTTTTGTTTGCTTCACATTGAAACATATTTGAGGATGGAGGAATATGGCATCTGTCTAAACTTGGCATAAATAGTGTCCTCTTCCCTTGCACTCATTCTTAAAACTCAGATTTGCCCTCTGTATGCACAAAATAAACAAAATTTAAAGAAGTGTCTAATAGGGAACAAGTTTGAGTGTTTAATTCTTTGTAGTATAAAGAAACACCCATCTGACCTTTTTATCTTCTGAAAAGGTACATAATTACTCATGAACTGCTCTGGTAGCGATGCTTAATAATGTACTCCAAGTCTGATTTATTGAGATGGGAACTGCTGCCTTAACTTGAAATAATTTTCTGTGATTGGTCTTAAACTCAAGTTGATTCCAGTTTACTTTAAACAGTTTGGATAAAAGATTTGTGTATTACAGATGCAGGAGTCCTTCTTAGCCCTTTTTACTGGGTATTCCTAAGACTTCTTGGAAAACTGAGAAAGTTCAAAGTTAGCATTCTTATCATTCTTATATTAAATAGAAATTATAGGTGCAAAACAAAGTTGTGGGGTTGTTTTTTTTTTAATTAAGATTTGGAAGATTCATTCATTTGCAGGTCCTATATAAAGATGTTTGAATTTTACAGGTCCTGTTTAGATATTCAGGAAGAATCAAAAATTATCAAAGACCCCATCTGAAGTCTGTTGGCTTAATTTGTTTTATCTCATTGCTGATTTATATATATGTAAATAAATAAAACTTAATCTTTTGTCTTTAGCTTTCAGAGGAGATGTTCTCTGCTGCTGCCTCAACACTTATTTTGTAATACTGTTTCATGCTGTCCTTTACATGAATTACCTGTTTCAGTGTCTCTGATACTTTTGGTTTAAAAATCCTTATTATTAGCATTAATTTTCAGCTGCGAATTGCTGGGAATGTCTGTTACACAGAGAACTCTCCTCCCACCCCCAAGTGTATTTTCATTTGCCTCCTTTCTATGCATGTATTTCCTTGGTGATGGCTTTATCCTCTGTATCCTAAGGCATTTCTAACAGCTTACCCTCCTCTCTCTTGTACTAGTATGTCTTTGATGTTAAGAAGACTGAGGACAAAGTGTTGGTCTCATTACAACAAGAGGATCGCCGCAAATACAAGAAAGAAGGGAAAGGAGAGAGCATCCCAATTGGCTTTGAGATATTCAAGGTAGGCAGCCATCTGCCCTCCTGGTTCAGGGTTTGTTCAGCAGTCCTGCTTCATCTTAGATCTTGGGTGAATAGAGGCATGATTATCATGGTGGGGACTGGCTCTCCTCTGTCTGTACTGCACTCAGTCACCAGAGCTGACATTAAACAGACTATTTGAACTAAACTGAATTTAGTTCAATTCAAATGCTATTTGAACTAGAGGTACATAAGTCATTTTTCCCTGTTGTAAAAGAATTTTAAGTGCTTTTCCTACCCCAAGCTTCGAAGAGAAGGACAGAAAAATATTGATGCTTGGAGATTTATTTTTTTCTCCTTCTCACAGGAGGCTCCTTCCCCCATTTCATCAGTAAATATAGCCAAGTGAATCAGTTTGTAAAATCTGCAGTTTTTCTTTTGCCACTTAGGAAAAAAAAAGAGTCAAGAGTGTTTTTAAAAGCTGGAGTAGTGAGTAGGAAATGAGCAGGGAAAATCCTGCCTGTTAGCTCTGGTATCCCTTCTTGCATTAATCCCTATGCTGCTCTGTGGCTGTAGGTGGAGGATAACAGAAAGTATCGACTACACAAGCTCACTGTGCAGGAGAGAGTGGCCACATCTCCGTACATCAACACACGCACTGTGTTCTTGAAGAGGATCCTTAAGCAAGGCCGCTACATCCTTATCCCAACCACATATCATCCCGGCATCATTACAAAGTTCATCCTGAGACTCTTCACAGATGTGCCATCAAAACTCAGGTAGGTTGCACTCACTGCTACGTTACATCTTCCTGTGCCCACATTGGCTGCACCTCCTTGGAACTGGTTGCCCTCAAATATCCCTAACTAGCTCATATCACTCCAGAACAAGGCCCTTGAGATGGTCAGGGTCACCTCCAAGAATCTCCAGATGGCTCACTGAGATTTGTTGCATGTTGGGAGAATTTTTACTTAGGAACATAGTGGAAAATTCAGTTTTGGTCTTTTGACTTTTTAGTTTGGCTTTTGTAGTTGCCTCCAGTTCTGGGTCAGAACTCTGAGCACTGGTGCTTGCAGTTACAGTTGACAGTGTTTATTTCTTTGACCGTCTCCTTTGAAACCAGTGGTTGTCTGAGAGGGCAAAACTAGTGTTTAATGAAATCAGGCCTGCTGAATTTTCTTCTTGCTTTGATACTGTTTTCCATGATCTAAAGTTTTTTTCCCACCGCTTTTGCTGGCATGTGAAAGATGACACAAATTTGGTTTACTTTGCTTTGCTCTGTTTTTATTTCTTAAGTCTGTCATTTCTGTACCACAAACTTCCAAAATGAGGAAAGTTTACAAATCTTATGTTCTGAAAATGCCAAATTTCCACAACTGTTGCTCGTTTGCTTGACATTCTTTGCTTCAATTGCTTTTTAGGGAGCTGAAGGCAGATAAGCCTAAAATGACATGTTGGAGTCTTCTTTGTGGCTATCCACGCAGAGTCACCCAAATCAAAATTCACTCTGCAGAGGGTTTACAGAAGCAGGACAGATCAGGCGGTAAGTGTAAAGCAAGCCTGGAAGAGGGGAAGTCTTCAGTCCTCTAAAGATGATCTGAGTTGATATATAAGCAGTCATAAATTATCCAAACAAACTGAAGATTTATGGGATTTTTTTCAGTGCATTGTAAAACCTGCCTAAAAGGAGAGATCAGATGAATAAGATGGTGCAAAACAGCAAGAGTTGTGTCATCTGTGCTGGTCCAGATGGGCAGTAGTTGCCAGACCCTCTTGAGAAGCTTTTTGTGGGGATTAGTAAGAAATTCACCTTTCAGGGTTATGTGTTTTCTAAATAGAAAATAAGCAGGGAGACAGCTGAATCGCACAGGCTCACGTAGTGTATTACACTTACCTCAGCAGTGTCATTCACGGTCTTCAGAGCACTTTGTTATTCATTACCACCAGCTTAATAGCACTTCAGGGCGGAAATTATGGTTTTCAAACAACCATTTTCAGCTGGGTAAACTGGGACAGGTTAAATGACTTGTACAGGATTGTGTATCTGCACGTTAAAGGAAGTATCCTGAAGGACACTAAAATGTCTTTCTGGCACCTGATGTTGACAGTTAATTAGGAGACTTGTCCAGTTGGCATTTGCTTTGTCATTTTCTACTCCTACTGTCTGTCTGTTTGCCTTCATTTTCCATCATGGGTGTAGGAGAAAAAGGTAGATGCATCCAGCACTGAGCAGTTGATGGGGAGAAAAGAAAGGAGCAAAGATACTATGGTGAAATTGGAAGAGGAAACTAGAGGTTCCTGAAACGTCTGCTGTGTCTCCTCCAGATAGCTCTTCAGCTCTCTTCAGTTTAAGATGTGGAGCTCAGTTGCATTAACTTCTTGTGGTGGAGATGGCATTAGACTTAGACCTGTTGTACAGTTCATCTTCAGTCTCACAAAGCAGCTGTGAATTTTCTCCCACCAGCTGGCTACACTTTTATTCCAGTCCCCTTCCCATAGGTATTCCTGGCACCCACTGAGTGGTGATTGAAGGCACTTTTCACTGTGAAAGCCACTTTCTTTTAAGTCTTGTATCTTCAGCAGACTGGAATGATGGAGGGAAGGGATACAGAAAATGGATTCAGTTTATTTTTCTTAGTGCTTTTCTTGAAGAACAGGAGCCACCAACACCTCAGCCAAACAAATGGTATGGCTCCACATTCTCAGCAAGGCAGGGTGGGTGGGATGAGTGAGGCTGAAGGGGCTATATGTGACAATAAAGCAGAGCAGTGCATTGGAAAGAGGCAGTATGTTCTTGCCCTCTGAAGGACATTTTCACTTTTAAGGGTGGGAATTTTTTTGCTTTTAAAACTCCTTAAACATTTTTCTCTATTATTCCTTGCAGGAAAGCAATAAAAGCCAATTCTCCACCCATAGCATTTCACAATCCTTAGCACAATTACAGAATTGACAAGATCATTAAAAAAAATTGCCTGCAGCTGCCAAACACGAGGCTTGAGCTCAGAGAGCATTGTGGGATTTGGTGCACTGTGACAGAGACCCTCAGGAATATACACACAAATATACACGTTGGACTTGCAACCAATGTGTAATAGATATTCTAACTACACCATAGCCCAAATACCTCTAGGAGCCAGTACTACCACGCATGGTCAGGTTGAGTTGAAGCACCTTCTTCCACTGTGATCTCAGCATCCAGTGTTGGGCTGAGGATTACTCTTGAGAGAACTGAAAAAGTAACTATTGTGGGAAGAACTGGAACTGGACTCACAGCTTTTCTATTTAAACCTAAGCAAAACTTCTGCTTGATTATTTTATCTGCTGAAAAAATGCAGAATTGGGTCAAGTGATACTATTTCTGAATTAGTATTGGATTCATCAAGTGGCTGGGAAAAAATCAATTTTTTCTGAAGTGTTTCCCTTTCACTGTGTGAAACAATGTGCCATTTTTAAATTCATCAAAAAATAAGGGGATTTGAACACAAAACCTACATGAATCTTACTGTTTGACTTTGAATAAAACTTCACCAAAAAAGTTTAAGTATTTTCCTTTTATATCAACATAAAGCTTTCAGTAAAAGCCTTTGTCTCTTTTCAGCCTGTAGTTCCAAGTCTCATCCATTCAGGGGGCACTGAAGGAGAGCTGAGTTACCTCACTTCAGTAGCTTCCCCATTATCTTGAATTCTTCTGTGAAATCCCTGTTTGAATCTTTATTAGCCTTTTTTTTTTTCCCCTACACATATCTCCAACTCAGAGTGCATTCATAGATTGTCTTGCAGAATGTCATATCTTTCAGCAGCTTCAGGCAAATGAAGTAGGGAAAGTGTGTAAATAAAAAACTCTGAAGCCAAATGTGCACTGCTGACATTTGTGTTACACAATAAAATCAATCTGTGCAATGACAAGGGCAATGCCCATAACTGGCACTCTGCCTTCTAAAGGCACCTTGCTGGGAAATTTGGCAAAGCTCACAATTGATATTAGAGTCTGGTTTTGGTAGCATAAAAAGCTGGGTATAGTACATGTTTCTCATATTTGGGTTGGGTTTTTTTGGTAGCTTAAGAGTGTGGATATAGAAATTCCTTGGAGCACATTGTCTGGCTCAATATTAAATTTACACTAGAAAGTAATGGGCCCAGGGATGTTAAATATCCCATATTCTAAAATTGCTTCCTAATACTGTCACAAAAGAATGAAACTCCTTATCGTCTCTTGTCTCCTCTCTGGCTTCTCTGGATCCATGACTGGACCCTCTCCCATGCTTATCTCAAGGAGGAATAGCAGCCAGGCATTTGAAAAAGACCAGATTTCTCAGAAGTGAGTTTAGATGTCAAAGTCACAAGGGCAGTTACTGAAATAACCAGCCTTACCTGTGGCTCCTGGAGCATTTCCTGATGTGAATTAGATTTAGAAGTCAACAGCAGACTCCTATCTAATCAATCCTGTGAGATGAGGGAAGAGGCCACACAGCAATTGCCACTGGGAGCAACAGCAGATGTTTCCTTTCAGGTTAGGCACAGTCAATATGTTTATTCAAGTAGCAAATATGTAGATCAAGTGCTGCTCCCTGCCAGGGGAAGGTTGTTTAATCTCAATTTTAAATGTTTATTGGAAAGTTCCTCCTTGCTGCTGTCTTTGATCCATTGTCCTGTCTGGAAAAAATAATGGATGGTTTGCTGCCATCAAGAATAGTGAATCTAGCTGCCCAGACTCAATTCTGAAAGCATATAGGCTGCTTCTCTTGGAAGTACCTCTCTCTGAGTTAGCTTGTTCTGAAGTTGATCCCGCCATCTGCAAGCCAAGCACACTGGCAGGTTTGCAAGAAGATGAGGAAGCACTGTGTGCTTGGAGATCTTCTGCCTCTCCTTCCCAAGTCTGTTTTAAAAATTGCTCTGGCTACTGTCTGTCACACTCTTTCCTCAAGGGCTTATCTTTGAGAACAAATCACTTTTTGCAGTTTAACTCTTCCCACTGAAATTCCATGTTGAATTTGCATGTTTAATTGCCTTTCACCAATTAATTTCTAAACTAGGTATTGTGATCCCTGGTACGTGACATACCTGGTAAGCAGAGTATCTGGTACTTTTAATGGCAGTTGCCTTGGGAGCAGTCTGAGAAATAGAAGGAAGGAGAAGGCAAAAAGCAGCTGGTAGATACCCAGTCAAAGCAGAGAGAAAACAGAGCAGAGATGGGGGGAGGATTTACTGATGCCAGTGGAAAAACTCCATTTTATTATCTGTATTGCAGGAGAAGCTAAGAGGTATCACATGAGCAAAGACTCAACCACAGAAGGCAAAACAACCTGCTCTAATTCCCAAGGCAGTGCTTGTGTCTCAGCACTGTGTGTGCTCTGTTTGGCCCATGCCTTTTTCCAGTGACTGACTTAGCTGTAGCTCTCTGTGTACCAGTAAGAGTGATCTGGCTGGAGAAGAGTGGGAATGTCTCAGAGAACTTTTTCTTAGGAACATTTCCCAGAAAGCCTTTCATTTTGGTGCAGTGCTGAAGGATGTGGATGTTAGATCCTCAATCCAATTCTCAAACCAGGAAAAAAGTTAACAGCTCCCTCCTCCAGCAGATATGCTGTTACCTCTTTAAACTCTGTGTCCTTTCCCCACCACTTTTTATGCCCTTTATCTTTTAATTACTGTTAAGGTTCAGATGTTGCCTTGCTCTTTGCCTGCAGCCACAGTACTCTACACCATTTCATACAAGATCCCATTTTACTCAGATCCATTTTCCAAATATCTTTGCAGTGGGGGGAGCTTTTCCATCACTGATCACGCAGCATGGTGCCACCCCATGCCCCAGAGCTAAATCCACACACTGAGTGACACAGAAAGCAATTGCCTATCAGAAAAACCAATACATTGCTACCTGCTATAGAAAGTGTGAGATGTTGTCAGGGTAACAGGCCTATCATGTGTCTGGCCAGGTGTAATCATAGCACAGCATATGGAAAAAATCTGTCTGTTTCTCGTAAATGGAAGTAGCTCCTTCTGGTTCAGATGTAGCTGTTAGGTGGTTTGTTTGCATGAGGTGTCGGTATCCATTCCTGCAAACGAGGGACGTGTTTGAGGAAAATCATCCTGGGTATGAATTGTTAAAAAACGAAAGCTGCCTTAAAATTATGCTGCCTTATGGCTGTCATTCCAGTGGTGGCATTTTCAAGTAGATGGTGACCAAATGTGTATAAGAAATGATCACGAGTCTGGCTCATACTTACATACATGCAGTGGGTTTATTTAAAAACCGTATCTAAAAAGTACCAAGGTGTGGAAAAATAGATATGCTGTCATTAACATTAGGAAGGGACAGAAATAGTTGTGTTGAAATACTAGAAAAATGGTAGTTTAATTAAAAGTTAATTAGAAAGTGGAATGGTCCATTCTATTTGAGGACAAAGACAGGTGTTTTCAAATTGCTTCCTGCTCCCTGTGGGAATGGAATGAAAATATCAACATTTATAAGAAAGTAAAAACGTTCAGTGTAAAAACAACACGGCTTTTCTAGAATGTTGAATAATCTCAGTGGGTGTTGTATGATTAAAGTGGCATTTAAAATGTTAACTAGGACCTATATTAGATACAAACATGTTGTGATAACATAAACTTTAAAATTACATCAATCCAAATGATAGAGCAAAGAAACTGTCTCAGGTTCATGGGAATGAAATGAGAAACTGGGAAGAATTTGCTTTGACAGTTTCCCACAGGAAACTTTCTTGAAACCAGTGCACTCCTACAAAATGTTTTTGCATTTTGACAATATTTTACTTTCTGGAAGAGAAACTGCTTCTTGAAAACTACCTCCTAACACTGGTACTCCTATCAGAATACAGCAGACAGTACTTTTGAGCCAGGCAGTCTAAAGGCGGGCACTGAGATGTGCAGTCAGTGATCTAAAAGCAGTTCTGTGCAGTTCTTGTCCTTGCCCCCCATAGGAATTGTGGATGATGAATAGTTTTTACCTTTTGTTGTGGCCCAGGCACCCAGAACTACGTACCGGGTTGCATACGCACGGGTGCATTTTGGCTCTCACATCTAGAGCAGTGTCAGGGAGCTTAGAGTTTCGCTTTTAAGACTTTCTGTTAGATGAGCTAGGAGGATGCACTGCAAGGGAACATGGAAAGATCACAGTCCCAGTCTAGGAGCTGAGCTGATTTCACAGCAGAAGGTGCTTGGTTTCCAGCTCTGAGCATCCAGTTGTTACAAGGACGAGGTATTCCACCTCTGTGGGCGATGGGCAGCTGGCCATGGATGTGGTGTGCTCTGCTGCTCTCTCCCTGTGCTCAGGAGCAGTGATGCTGCCAGGCACAGGAGGGGATCACTCCTGCTCGGTCTCAGCTGCCCTTCTGTGTGCTAAGAGCTGTGCTGCTGGTTTGTTTTAGGAGCAGATCCCTACGTGCTTATCAAGTGTGAGAACCAAAACATGCGCTCCTCTGTGCAACATGACACGACCAGTGCCATCTTCGACACACAAGTGATTTTCTACAGAAGGAACATCGACAGTCCTATCATTGTCCAGGTGAGAGGAGCCAGGCAGGGTGGGCTGCTCAAGGCAGGTAAGGGAGCACAGCACCATCACTGGGCTTGATGTGGGCTAATTCTTCCCGCAGATGACTGATACCCAGGCTAGAAGTGTGAGAACTTCTGCTCCCCTCACTGAGCTGTGCCTGGAGCCATTCAGCTGCTGCAGGTTCTCTAGTCTGGGTCTCTTCCACAGAAAAGCAACTGATGACACTAAGGGATCAGAAGGCACATTTCATTCCAAGGCTTGAAGGAATTTACAGAATTACCTTTTGCCTCATTTGTTACCTGATGAAACAGAGACAAAGAAAAGTCAAGGGTGGTCCAGTGTCAGTGTTTGAAATAAAATCAAAGCTAAAGCTGCTATTAAGAAGGTTTTTACCTTGAATTCTAGCTTGGTATTTAGATGAGGACACACACTAAGGACTCTGTCTTCCTCATCAGTGTAGGGAGATCTTACAATGAATCTATGAATCGATTCACTGTGGCTCATCAGTGCCAGAAATTGAAATAGCTTTATAGCACTGTGTTGCAAGAAGAGATAAACTTCTGACTTTTCACTGCCTAATGCAGTACTGGTGGACAGTACTCCTGTGCCACAGTACTCCTCTGAGCTAATAGGTATGTTCTACAAATGTTATAAATAGAAGGATGACAGCACTGTTGTCCCCCGAACCACTGACTGTAGTTATGGATTAGAGGGAACTGATAGCTGATGGAACATGGTCTGTGTTTTTGACATGTGCAGGATTGCCTAATCCTTAGAAAAGATTTGATTTACAACATGGGACCTCACCCCATCTCTCTGCAGTATGCAGCTCAAACACTTTGACTTTTGCAGGGTAACTGAAAGTTAGATGCTAATGAACTTCACAGACCAAACACAGACTGGTATGTGAGGCCAGCAGCAAACTCCACTGTTAACACCATTGCAGGTGCTGCTTGCTATATGCCCAACCCCATCCTGAGTAAGAGACAAAGGACATGTCCAAGGACTTTAAAACCACTGCTGTCCCTTGTCCTAGCAGTGTGGACCTGGCTCTGAGTCAGAGGAAAAGCACTGAGGCCCTGCAGAGGTGAGCACAGCAGGCAGTGGCACAGACAGGCTGATTGCATGTAGGTTTTTACTGCTGATGAGCTCAAACAGGTAATTTTTGTTCCTTTTCTAGGCAGGCTGTGACCTAGAAAGCAAAAAGCTGCATTTACTTCCTTATTTGCATAGTGTATGTAAATGAGCATGCAAATGGAGAATCTCCCACGTGCTCTCTAGACAATTAGCTAAATTTAGATGTACGCCCCCTCCTCACTGCTTTTTCAAGGGGTTAATGGGGTGACCCTCCTCCAGCACAACCCTTCCAGGTGCAGTGGGAGAGAAGCACTGCTTCAGCTGGGTTTATTTCTCCTCCCTTGTCTCTAGGTCTGGAACAGCAACGTCTTGTGTGACCAGTTCCTCGGACAGGCAGTGCTGGCAGCTTCACCCAGTGACCCCAGAGAACAGCAGACTCTGCAGCTCCGAGGGAGAGGCAGCCCAGACGCAGCCGAGGTGCCAGGTCACATCACCGTCAAGGTTTTTTCCAGCGATGACCTCGTGGAGCTATGAATACCAAAGCCCCGCAGAGCCAGACAGAGCTGTCACCTCACAGCAGGGGGGCTTGTCTGTGCTTTCTGTGTGAATGACTCGGGAGCAAAGGTTGCACATAATCATAATCGCTTTAAAAAGAAAAAGCCCTCTAACTCTCCACATTATCACAGATAATGGGGAGAAAGGCTTTTAAGGAGGGAAAAATACGTACTTATACATATATATGTTCATGATACAGCCAATGCACTAGAAGAGGGGACAAACTAAATGTTAGCAGATAAACTCATTAAGATGTGACCATCTTTCCCAGCAGCATCTTCCAGGAGCTCTCGGCACATAAGCTGGAAGCACATGTGACTGGTCTCACAGGTTCCCAGCACGTCGTCATCTGTTCTCAGCAGTGGGACTGGATGCTGGCAGGAATGGTTGCATCTCCATGGTCACGTACCAGCAGGTTGGTGAGGTAGCAAGCACAAGGTGGATTTGCATGGCTCAGTCCTTGTTCACTGCCAGGCTGTATTTGGGAGGAGGATTTTTTTAAGCTCTGGTTGGAATTTTTTTCCCCATATAGGGAGATAAAATCCTTGATGAATTTCATTGTTAGTGCTGCAGATCAGATGTTTCTGTTCCTTGGTGAAAATGAACTCAAGGAGTTCAGTCGTAGGTCATAGCCTTAAGACCAGGCATGCCAGGGAAACATTAAAATAGAAGGGCAGGGTCTCGCAGTGCCTGTTTGAACACCACAGCAAATAAGAGCTTTGCCCACATAAAGGCTCTCAGATTGACTTTCTTACTCCTCTGCTCTCCATCTCAGGCTGTTGACTCAAAATTTGCTATCTCTGGCCAAGAGAAGGGCACCTTACTATTCAGCTGTGGTTTTGCTCAGAGGACAAATTCAGTCATGGGAGCCTCCTTGCTAAGGAGGCTTTGTTTAATCCACATGATGCTAAAAATGAAGTAACACTCCCTTTGCTTCATTAGATGTGATGGGTAGCACCAGACTGAAAGAGGACAAAATTAGCTCATGACAAGGATGGGTCTGTAAAATGAAGATGCTGTGCCTTGGCAGGTATCAGCTTTCACTGACAAAATTTTGCACTGGTTTATTGCTGACAGAGCTGACCTCTTTGAAGTATAATGGAGGATGGGCATCATTTCACGTTTCTTTCAAAGCAGGGTTCAGATACAAACTTTGTTTTAACTTTTGCATATAGTCTGCTGGCAGGATTTCCTTGTAGCAGACGTTTCTGTGTGGCCAAATGGTGCAGTGATTCTGGCAGTGTAAGGGGCTCACTGGGTTAGACCTCTTGGAAATGGATTTTATATGGTTGCAAATTCTGGTCTGGAAAGTGAAGCTAAAGGATGACTATTCTGCCTTTGGTACAGCCAGGAAATTTGGATTTCTGTGTACCTTGTAACCACTTCAGCCATTTTGTGCAATTTTTATAATTTATAAAATGGCCCTCAGTAAATTTTTTCAGTAAAGGTGGTAGGAAGGTGTTTCTCTGACATGCTGGAGAAGGAGTGTAAGGCTATGAATGATATTATACTGCCATCAGCTTAGTTGCATGTACCAAGTACCTAAATCCAGCTCTCTTTTTAAATAGCTTGGGCTCAAGCCGTTTTGCTTGCAGAGCATTTGTCAGATGTGAACTACATGCGGTGACAGCTCCACAGGCAAGTGTAATTCTTCTCTGTAAACTCATAGTTGCTTATTCTCAGATATCTTTGTAAACATTTTTTTAAAAAAAAACAAAAACAAGCATGAACTGTCTCTTACAGACCAGAGCTCGGACACAGGGAACTGCAGCTCAGTCTGGTCTGTCCTAGTCCTGCACAAAGACCTCTTTGCCTTGCTTTTCCTCACACACTATTTCATGCCATGGTAGCTGCTTCTCAGCAGCATGGCACGAGGGGTGACTGCAGCCTGTTGCACACCTCCACCTGGTGTTCCAACGTGGTTCAAGCCCCACACACTGCAGTTCTCAGGGCAGCAAGGCGTGCAGGAGAGCACACTGAGGCAGAGCAGAACAGGTCATGTACAACCCCCTTCTCAGACTTTTTTCCAGGGGCAGTTCAGTATGAGCACAGTAAGGAGGGGCTGGCGTGGCCAGCTGATGGATCTGGGTCAGTGTTTAGCCTGAAGAAGGTTCCTCTCAGAGATGGCACCCACCACAGCCAGGCTGCTTTCCCTTCTGTGAACAGGAGCCAGCAGGAAACGGGAGGCTTATGCCTCCCTGCCCCAGTATTTGCCTGATCCAAGAGCTTACCTGAGCTCATGGAGGGCACAAAGCTGGAGCAGGGGTCCCTTGGCTGTTTCCTTTGAGCCCTGTAGCCCTGGCTGCCAGCTCCCAGCACCACCACCCCACTTCAGATCTGTGCAAGGATCGTCCCCAGTGTCAGTGGGGCAGAGGGAGCTGGACCAGAAGTTCTTTGTCATGTATAGCCCGACAAGGAGGGAATTCAGTGTGGAGTGGGTAAAGGTGATGATTTTTAGGCCTTGATAATTATGTCAGCTCAAGACATTCCCAGTTTGTCCCCAGGGCACTGGAGCCCTTGAATACCAGTGCTGGGCAGGCTGGAAATGGAGCTCTGTTGCTCTCTCAGTGTCGCCCTGAGGGTATTGCAGTGCAGTGCTGGTAGCTGTGGGAGTCTCAGGTGTGCTGAGGCCAAGCAGAGTGTCTGTACCTCTGCATTTATTAATTTTTGGAAGTAGCTGGACAACATGAAGGGTTTTTTTTGTGGGGGACTACATTTCTGTACGCACTTGGGCCACCTTCAGCAGAGAGCTTCGGCCTCTAAAAATTAAAGCAGAGGGGAATAGCTGGCAAATGTTTCATTTCAACCTTTCTTTACTTTTCAATACGAAGTGACCTAAATAAAAGGTTAACAACAACAAACAATGCGTTCAATAATTTCTGAAATGAAACAGTTGGTTTCAGATAGAAGAAATCGTTTTGGGATGACCCCAAATGACATTTTTCAACTTGCTGAAGAAGAAAAATGTTTCTCTCAGTTGTTCACTGAACAGTTCTCCTCCCTGCCTGCCTTTAACTTCACAACTGCTCCCTACTTTCCTCCGATGAGTTCCCAGCTCATCGTGGTCTCCATCATACTGGAGCCTTCCTTGCTGTCCCTCACCCTGAGGAAGACCACGCTGCAGGCCTGGGGACTCGCCCTGTCCCTGGCTGCACAACAGCAGTGTCTGGAGTCCTGGTGGATTTTATGGTGTAACTCAGACCCATTCTCCAGCCTGCAGCCCCAGGCAGAGTGCTTTTTATATTGTATACTTAAAATGCTGTTTATTTTGGTGAAGCCTTGTTTTTGTCCTCACTGCTGTGTTCCCATTCCCTTTTCCTCCTCACTCCACCAGGATGAGCTCCCTGGATCCCTGTGGCTCTTCCCCTCGTTAGGCTTAGGCTGGCACTCATTTGTCTCCCTGGGCACACCAGACCAGTCACCTCTGTGGGGAGTCATGGTCTGGCTTTGCTGAGCAGAGCACACAGTGGTGCTGTTAGGGCTAGAAGAGCTCCACTCCACCCATGTTTTTGCTGTTTGTCTTAACTAAATCCTCACTGTTTGGAATTCCCACTCTAGGAAGCCGCAGGGTAGATAGCCTGCCTGCCTGCAGCAGCCTCACCTCCTGCTCGGGGTGCAGAGGATGGTCCCAGGGAGCAGCCAGAGCTGCAGCTTCCAGCCAGCATTCGAGGCTTGCATTGCCCTTTCCAAAGAACCGCCTCTGTGGATACTGCCAGGTCAGTGCTGCTCGTTGGGCCGTGAGTTACGGAGGGGAAAAGGTCTCGCTACTCCAGAGGAGTCGGTGTCCAGCCTGGCCGGTGCTCTGCTGGGAGCCACAGCGCCTTCCTGTGCATTCCTCCTCCTGCCCGGCCCAGTTCCACCACGGCGGGCGTGGGAAACGCTGTGCCGGGAAAAAGGTCCAGTGGCTGCGTGTGAGCTGCTCCCTCCGGAGCGATCCCGTTCCCGGGCCGCTGGGGGGTGCCGCCCGCCGCCGCTGGGGGGCGCCCGTGCCGCGCTCCGGGCCCTGGCAGGCGGTGGGCGGCCGCAGTGTCCCCGCGTGGGCTGCGGGGCTCTGGCGGTACAGGGGGGGTCGGGCGAAAGGGGAGCCCTGGCGGTAACGGTGTGACACTCGTTGGGGGGTGTGGGTGGGTAGGTGTGTCCCCCGTGTCTTCTGTGTACGTGTGTGTGTGAAACCACACACAGAGATGTGAGTGAGCTCTGGCTCGTGTCCTGGGGCAACCTGTCTCCATGTCTGACTATATCTATAGTACAGATGATAGTGTGTTATGTTTATAGAAGGGTCTCTGTGTATAGAAAAATAGGCAGTATGGAATATATGGGGCTAGAGAGGGAATGTTATTTATGTGTGTGTGCATGTGTACACATATACACATATACATATTCTATAATACAAAGAATCATGGAATGCCAAGTGGGAAAGGACCTCAAGGATCATCTGTCCAACCTCTCCTGGCAAAAGCATGGTCTGGACAAGACGACCCAGCACCCTGTCCAGCTGAATATGAAAACAGACCAATGTTGGGAATCCACCACTTCCAGGGGAGATGATTCCAGTGCCGCCTTGTTCTCATGGTGAAAAATTTCCCTGTGTCCAGCCAGAATCTCCCCAGGAGTAACTCGTACCCATTAGCCCTGGTCTTTTCCATGTGGCTCCTTGTGAAAAGGGAAGTCTCCATCTTCTTTGTAGCCACCCTTTAAATTCAGGAACATGGTGATGAGGTCTCTCCTCTAAGCCTTCTTTTCTCAAGGCTGAACAAAGTTTTCTCAGCCTTTCCTCATCTTCAGGGCTCTTCTCTGGACCCTCCTCAGACTGGCCACATCTTTTTTTTGCATAGCTGGGACCAAAACTGGACACAGTGTTCCAGGTGTGGCAGGACAAGTGCCAAGTAGAGTGGGATAGTGACTTCTTTGTCTCTGCTGGTGATGCAGCCCAGGGTCTTGTTGGCTGGCTTTGCCTTAGCAGCTCACTGCTGGTATTGAGCTTGTTCCTTTGTATACAGTAGCATGTATAGATAACTAGAGAACGTGTATGTTTTGCTCTGTGTACTTAAGCATACAGATATGCTATAGAGAGCTACTTGTTACATATCTAAGGGGGGGGGTGTGTGTGTGTGTGTGTGTGTGTGTGTGTGTGTGTGTGTGTGTGTGTGTGTGTGTGTGTGTGTGTGTGTGTGTGTGTGTGTGTGTGTGTGTGTGTGTGTGTGTGTGTGTGTGTGTGTGTGTGTGTGTGTGTGTGTGTGTGTGTGTGTGTGTGTGTGTGTGTGTGTGTGTGTGTGTGTGTGTGTGTGTGTGTGTGTGTGTGTGTGTGTGTGTGTGTGTGTGTGTGTGTGCTACTTGTTACATATCTAAGGGTGAGGGTGGGTGTGTGTGTGTGTGTGTGTGTGTGTGTGTGTGTGTGTGTGTGTGTGTGTGTGTGTGTGTGTGTGTGTGTGTAAATTGCTAGTTACATAACTGGGGGGGGGGCGTACACATATGTATGGACGTGAGCAGCATCCATAAAGCTAGCTCGGGAGGCTGTGGGTTATGCAGTTACATAAGAAGCTTTCTCATGTGCGCACGTGTGCCCAAGTCTCTTTTGTCTTTTTTTTTTTTGTGCCCAAGGCACAGCCCTCCACAAGCTGAGTGGGGAAGGCAGCCAGCATTGAACACTGCAACAATGAGAGCTGGGATGGGCTGGCAGAGGGATTCGAGGGGAGCTGGGAGCAGAGGGTAGCCCCAGCACAGCTCAGGAGCAGTGCTGGCAAATAGCTGGAGTCACACCAGGACCCTAAACCATGTGTGAACTGGAAATGGGAGCTGGCATGGAATAGGGGGGCATATGTTCACCTACACAGGGGGCTGGAGCCCGCTCTTTCTCCCGTGTTAGCACGTGCAAGTGAAACCCTCAGGAGATGGAGCATCCACTAGATCAGCCCACGGCTGCAGAGCCAGCGCAGCAGGGAACAGTGGGCTCTCCATACAAGGAGTCCAGTAAGTAACTCTGACACCAGCATCATTTACCTGTTGATTCTGTGATTTTTTTTTTTTTTTTTTTTTTTTTTTTTTTGACGGCTTTGTGTGAGCAGGAGTACATGGGATGCAGTAGCTAGTGTTCAGTAAGCAGTTTTAAAGATTTCTGGGCAGGAACTGTGGCAAATCACCATCTGTGTAACTCCCAGCATTCAGCAGGATGTGGCTGTAGGTTCATTATAAATATAGACCAACGGAGACAGAACACATTGGAAAATGAACAGGAAAATTCTGTGGCTTTGTGCAAACTGGGGAGCAGCAGGAAGGCAGTCTGTGTTCTGCAGGGACATGGCGCTCCAGGAGCAGAGGCCAAACAGGGGGTCCTGGCAGCTCGGGCAGTTGTTAGCCATCATACCCTAGTGGCACAGGACAGAGCTACAAGCACACATGGCTGTACAGATGAAGTCCTGACTGCAGCTGATGGAGGCCGTGCATCTTCAGCCAGCCCTGACAGTATTTTGTCAAACAGCACCAGCCAATCCTACAGGAAAAGCTGCAGTCACACACCCCCTTGGTATTTATAACTTTTATTTGCAATACTTTAGGTCCAAGTTTCAAACTGCAATATTTTTACACTCAAGACACAGTCATGCACAATCCATATTTCAATTTTCTATTGCTTCAACCACAATTTAAAATAACTTAATATTGGAAACAAAACCCAAAATCTTAAAAAAAAAAAAAAAAAAAAAAAAAAAAAAAAAAAGATGCTGAGGTCAGTAAGATGGATCCATGCCATCAGCACATTTACAAAGTAAATAACTTAGTTCTCTTTTTAAAAAGATCAGTTACCTCTTAATCCAAAGTTACAGAAGATTTTTCACTACACATTTGTTTTTTGTTTTTATCTTTTTCTTTTTTCTGTTTTTTTCTTTTTTTTTTTTTTTTCCCTTTTATTAAACAGATAACACGTCCTAAAAAAGGAATGTACAGCAAAATGAGATACATTTCTGATAAAGGATGAAAATGTAGGCTCCTCCTCTGTTTACTTTTGTCTGGATACCCTGAATAAAAAAAAAATAATCCAGCAAACACCAGTGTAGGTGTAAACTGGTTGCTTCGGATTAAACTGGAGTTTAGCATCCTGATCCAGCCAAGAGTTGCAGGATTCTTTTGCAGATCTTCCTGAAACGTGTAGCTGCATGCACTGACACAGCATCAGTGCACCAGAGTAATTCCCAGTGTGGCCACTGGCTTTGGGCTCTGCCCAAGGAGGAGGAGTTCCCCTCCCTGGGGGCTGCAGTGGGTGCAGTCCTTCGCTCCTCCTTCCCATTCAGAGCAGCTCCCGGTCCCCTTGCTGACCTGCTAAGGCAGATACCTGCAGCTTCACCAGAGTCCCACCTGATGATGTGCTGAGAGGCATTTTTTTTTCCCCTGTTGCTGTGCTACAGGCTCATTTAGCAGCATTGCTTAACACTAATAGAAACAGTGTGACAAAAAAAAAAAAAAACAGGTGCCTTTGTGCACCTTAAGCTCAAAAGTCAAAAATCTCAGCAGCCACGGATGTAGGAGACTTGCGTGCTTCATGGTTGCTGTGTTGATCCATTTCTGACCTGGACAACTTCGCATGATGGAGAGCAAGAACCCACTCAGTCAAGGGACACCTCCACCGCCCCCGTACCCAGGACTTTATCAGTGCCTGCTTATCAAGTGACCAGTTCTGCTGTTAGTGAAGCCAACCACCAAATTCTCACTGATATCAATGGGAGTAAGCAGCAGTGCCTGTATCTGATCCCCAAGTCTACGGTTGGGCTGGACAAATGAGCCACACAACACACAGCAGCAAAAGGACCTGACTTTAAAAACAGCCACCTGCCCCTTATTCCCTCATGTGTGCAACGGTGTCACACCACCCTCAGGCATCTGGGAGCCCTCGGTGCAAGCATGGACGTCAGACGACAGGCCCTGGGCTGTCACACACAAATGGAGGCAATCACTCCCTCTCCAGAACAAGCTCACAGATTCTAAAGGCCTGTACAACCCTTTCAGTGAAGAAATTTTTCCTAACAGCCAAGCTAAACCTCCCCCTGCTTGCAGTGAGGGGCCCAAAACTGGACACAGTATTGGAGGGGCGGCCTCACCTAGGGATCGTAGGGTTGGACCCTGTTACAGTGGTAGGCACACATAAACTCACAGCACCAGGGGGCTGTGATTTAAAGGTGTGCATGCACATTCCCAGTAGCTCTTTTTTTTTTTTTTTTTTTTTTTTTTGACTTGCATTCATGACTGCCAGCTCAGGCCATTATGCCCAAACGCAGTCCTTTGGCTTTGTACATAAGCCAGGCAAGGTGATGGTGCTAGCAAGTTGCTCGGCAGCCAAGTGTGATTCCCCAAGCAGCTGTGATCACGTGAACACTCAAGTAGAGCAGGAGGCACCTCACACACATGCTGAAACTGATGTATGGCCTGCTGGGAAACTGTCCAGTGCAAAGTCACTGTGCTCACAGGGTATTAAAATAATGAACAATTTTCTATATTATCAACTTGTACTAATGATACTGCCCCCAGCTCCTCAGTCAGGGTCAGATTGCAGCAGAACACAAGTGCCTGATTGCTAAGCAGTGAGAACAAAGTCTGCAGGCCCATACCTGCATGGCAGCCCAAAGAGCACCCATGAAGAGCATGTAAGCAGCCCTCCTCCTCTTTTCTATAATACCTTTTTTTGGTTTTGAGATGGCTCTTGTCACCAAAGGTTCATGCAAGCAGTGGTAGGCTCAGGCCAGTGATGGTTTATACACATGATGCTGCCTAGGATTACAGCCATCAGCTCTAAACTGCATCCAAAGAAAGAATGTGTAAGCAAGCTTCTGCAGGCTGCAGCCAGAAAGAGAAATTACTGTCAGCTGGAGGACAGACACAAGCAAAGAGAAGTTTTAAAGATCCCTGAATTGCAAAGCACACTGAAAGAAACCTCAGATGGTTTCTGTTGAAATTCAAAGGTTGTCCTTTGCCTGCTTCCTGAAAACTGGGAGCTAAAATTAAAGGTACTTACCCAGTCAGGGAGAGGGGGGGGGAAAAAAGCTGATCCACTTGTATTTATGGCTCTCATCAGCTTGGCCCATCACCCATCATTAAATTGCTGCAAAGTCTGCACACGAATGAACAAGAGTCCAGCAGGAAGGTGTGTGGCCTGCTACCTTGGTAACATTTAGCAAGGCGAAGCCAGCCTTGGTGTGAGTGCCCAGGCTGTCAAACAAAGGTGGGTTCCTGTCTTTAATGGGGTTACAGAGCTCACTCTGGCTCTTTGCTCACTGGATTTGCTCACAACTGCACTAAGAAATACAGGTAGGTACATGCTCACTGAGAGGCATATTCAGCAGCCACACCAGTGACTGTATACTGGAAATAACTGCCACACAGACAACAGGGTACGGTGACATTTCCTACAGCCAGAGGCCAGGAGACAGGTACTTCCCTTCTGTGACTGGAATGTGCTCCATTGTCGGTGTCGGGACTTGGGGACCCGCCGAGGTACAGCCACTGGCCTCAAAGAAACTCAGGACAAGCAGCTAAAATAAAGACAGGAGTTCATTGTGCGTGGTGTGAGTCGGGCAGCCAGCAGCCAGAGGTGGAGAACAGACACAGAGCTGTTTACAAAAGCTGGACACGAGGAGGGAGAAGGCAGCCCCAGCCCAAGTGTGATCACACCCTGTGAGCAGCTCCCAGGAGTGCATGCAGGACCTGTATGAAATTTCACATAGCTGTGGTTATTTTTTTCCTTTTTTTTTTTTCTTTTCCTTTTTTTCTTAAATAAATAGACTTTTCTGTGCTTCTCAAACTTCCCTGACTTTACTGCTGTCACACTTCTGTCCTAAAACACCTTCAAACCACAGCAAGCTCTCAGGTCGTTTTCACACAGCTCCACTGCTGGGCTGGGAAGCGCAGTCACACTCCTGAGAGGCTTTTTACTGTTTAAAGAATTTAAAAATGAAGACAATTCATCAATCTTTTAAAACCTTGGAATGAAAGTGTTTGAAACCCATTTACCTATGCATTTTGCAACAGAAACAGCCTCTGTCTAATACCTGCAAAAATATGTGTAACTAATTGCTTAATCTGAGGACAGCAGTGAGAAAACCCCAGCTGGCTCCAGAGCTGTTCTGGTATTCATCTCTCTCCTTTCTGCAAGGTCAACACCATTGCTGATCCTAACCTGCCCTGTGAGCCTGTCCATAACCTACCAGACTTGCCCTTCTCAGGACAGGGGTGGGCTTTTTTCTTAATTTGGGTGGGGTTTTTTATTTTTAAATTTATTAATAGTCCTCTTCCACATTTCCTATCGGAGTTAGGAGGACATAAACACAGCTGCCATCTTCCAGCATCCAGTGACTGAGAATTTAGTGCCAGAGACTCTCAAGCACAGAGCCAGAGGGACACGAGGTGCATTTCCCTGCATGTCAAACAGTCTCAGCCAGGCAGCCACAGCCCACATTGGAAACAGCCCCTAGCAGAGACTGTTTCTCTTGAATGCTCTCTACATCCCAGGAATTTTTTCTAGAAGAAAAATCTCTAGATTTGCTGATGCAAAGAAAAATAAATATAGTATTTAATAAAATAAAAGGTAAGGCCTCTTACTACAGCAGCTGTCTTTAAGAAGCCAGTGCCAACAATATTCTGTATGCTGGAGCATACACTGGTCAAAAAAAAAGTGATGCTACCATTTCATTTTCCTATTTTTCATATCTCTTATCTTCTGGGAAGTTGTGGTGGTCTTTTTCTAAAAAAAAAAAAAGAAAAAAGTAGAGATGCTGAAATACTTACAGGTAAAGAAAATAAATAGGAAAAAAACCCAATGAAATAATGTAGTCTGTCAACATAAGTATTTCTATCACATGTCCAGCAAACAAACCATAAAAAAGTGCTTTCCTTTTAGAGGACGGCTGTCTGCTCCTTTGTGGGCAGGGAAAACCAAAAGCTATACTGGAAACAGAAACTCTCACTTATTTCTTTGCTTCTCACACGGAATACAAACATGTTTCATTCAGAGAATTCTTTACAAATTCAGGACAGCCCTTCTCTTTCTGAAGAAAGTGTCTCCCCAGACAGATAGCCTGAGCTGACAGAGAAATGGGACCTCACAAAAGAAACCAGCTTTTGAACAGAATAAAATAGAATAGATTCATTTATGTTGGAAAGGACCTTTAAGATCATCAAATCCAACCATTAACCTAAAACCACTGCCCCATGTCCCTCAGCACCACATCTCCACAGCTCTGAAATCCCCCCAGGGATGGGGACTCCCCCACTGCCCTGGGCACCCTGGGCCAGTGCCTGACAGCCCTTTCAGTGAAGAAATTGTTCATATTCAGCCACTGTCGACCAGCACCCCCAAGTCCTTTTCTACCGGGCAGCTTTTTCAGCCTGAGCCCTGGGGAACACCACTTGTGACCAGGCACTAACTGGAGTTAGCTCCATTCACCAGAACTCTGACCAGCCAGCCAGTTTTCAATCCAGCAAAGCATACACCTGCCTAAGTCAAGAGCAGCCACTTTCTCCAGCAGAATGCTGTGGGAAACAGTGTCAAAGGCCTTACTGAAGTCAAGGTAGAGGACATCTACAGCCTTTCCCTCACCCACTGAGCGGGTCACCCTGTCGTAGAACATGAGGTCACTCAAACAGGACCTGCCCTTCATAACCCCTGCTGACTGCATTGCCTCCGCCTCCTGCCTCTGCGAAAGCCGCTGGGACGGAGAGAGCGAGGACTGGTTAGCTGGCAGTGTTAATGACAGCTGCAACACCAAGACTGTAACTAAGAAGCCAAAGCCAAACAAGCTCACGGACTCATTTACCAACGGCCCAAGCATCCCCCACCCCTCCTGCCACATCACGACGTGGTTCGTACCGTAAAGGCTACTCAGCCCTTTGCCAGGCCAGGCCTGAACATGCAGATCTACAGCAGAAAGCTGCTCTGCTCTTTTCTGTTGTTGCTCCCTGGGTGGATGTTGTTTCAATTGCTGTTTTGAAGGTCTTTGATTAGTTGTGCTACCAAAATACAGCAACAAATACTCCATGCAAATGCTTTTTCTGAGTGAAGCCACATTGTGTCTTTCTGTCAGAAATGAATAAATAAACCACAAATTGCATTAAACAAACTATTCTGCTCCCTTACAAATCAGCTGACTAGTCAAGCACAATCCTCAGGCACATCCAGGACTCCCCCTCTCCCAGCAACTCAGAGCTGCACTCAGCAGTGCTTGCTGTGCACAGGGCAGCAGAAAGCTGGCGGGTTTGATGCCTCTCAATATTCCTGCAATCCACTCTGCTTTTCACACATCTGCTCTCGGTGCAGAACTCCAGGTTCTAATGCACTCTCTTCCAGAGCTGTCTGCTGCACCGGCTCAATCTCAACTGTGAAGTTGTCACTTGTGTTGTTCCCAGTTTCCATGACAGAACCCACGTGTCTAAAGGACACCCACCTGCACACCAGCCTGTGGAGCGGCCCAGCTCCCCCCTCTGCTGAGAGCAGTGCAGGCTACTGACCTTTCCTGCAAGAGAACCAGCAGAGCGGGCACCCTCAGACGTGACACCACCACTCAGCTCTGCTTTGCCCTTCTCTGCTCCTGCACAGGCTCAAGACGGCCAATCCCACCAGTTCACAGCACAGCTACGACCCACCCCAGGAGCACCCACTGCCAGCTGGGCTCCGACACGGGCGATGGGTCCGGTCCCAGGACGGGGCAAGCACCCAGTGCCGCTGCCAGCGCCGCCTTCCAGCCTGGCTCTGCGGATGCAGAGGCTGCTCTGTGCTCTGCTGGGGCTCAGCGCCAGGCAAGGCTGGGCCCGCTCTCACCTCATGTTTCTCTTACAGCTTTGCATCAGATGAGCCCTTTCTGAGCACACCGACTGACCTGTCTGCTTTGTCCTTTCAGTCAGACTCTCATCCAGGCAAACAGATTACAATTAGTTATACAAATCCAATTGTCAAGAGCCAAAATGCTATATATTCACAGTTGAAAGCCTGTATCTCAACAGGATGTTTTGTCTGCCCCACTCTTGATTCGTTTTTGGTTGGAAATGTAATTTCACTTTCTTCCTCATCTACAAGTGCCATCACTGGGCAAATACCAGCGTGGGGGCTGCATTCAAAAGGCAGTGCAGTCTGGAGTTTATGAATGAAGGAGACCCTTCTCCAATTCCAAACCATACAAAAAAAATAAAAGAGACTTTCCATCTTTAAGAAACAACTGACAATTTAAAAGTGAATGTACAGCTTATTCACAGGGTGAGAAGGAAGGCAATCTTCCAACTGAATTTGCTTTACCTTGGAAATGGCTGAGGCAGCAAAGCATTTTCGGTCATTACCTCTCTGTCTTAAGCCCTGTTTCATCTGAAAAATAAATTAAGGAGCCAGAAAGCAGGAAGAAGACAAATGATCATTTTATACTCCTTGAGGGACTGGGTTGTTCTCCCTTCTACCACCATGACTGTGACCGTTGGCTTGTTCATCCATCCATCTGTCCTGCAGCACGAGAGTTGAGGTTCTACAGAGTTTTTGTTCTCAGTCCTGCTCTGAGCTGGCATGGGAGAACGCCGGCCTGAAGCGCTAGCGGCTGCTGTTCTTAATCGCTTCCTTCGCTGCGATGATCAGAGGAGTCAGGCTGGAGAGAGGCTTGGCTAATTTTAAAAATGGATGCTGCCCAAAGGGAAAAAAAAAAAAAGAAATAAAACCATTACTTTCCAAACTCAGTTACTCACAGGCTCAAGCAGCATTCCTCTGGTTACCAGCAATACGCACAGCAATAGGACTGAGGGGACCATCTGCACCTGCCTCCATGTCCAGCACCTTGCTACCACAGGCAAACACAATCCTAGCAATCCATTTATCAAGGTGTCTTCAGCTTGCTGGGATTTCTGCCCTGCCAGTGCTGTGGGAGTGCTGCTTGCTGTCCTGGAGCCCTGCTCCTTTCAGGAAACTCAAAATACTTACTTAGTTCCTGTTTTCTAAAGACATGGGCTATTTTAGTTGTCAAAAAAGATGAGGGGCCATTCCTCAGGGACCTCCAGTACCTCTGGGACATTTCATCCCTGTAGTATTTAAGCCCATGCATTGTTCTGAAGGGCACTGAGGTACAGGTTTTCAGCACCAAAGTAAGAGCAGGGAGACAGAGTCAGAGTGCAGTAAGCCTGCAGCAGTTCTCAGCTCCTCACCTGTGCCATTGTGAGGGTTAACTTGTTTCTCACACCAGGCAGCAAATGGAGCTGTGACCAGTCCCACTCAGCTGTCCCTGTTTCAGTGGCAGAAACCTCTCAAAGTGGAGCTCAAAAAAACCTGCTATGAGTGGGGCAGGATGGAGAAGCTGGGGCCGCTCTGATGCTCACAGTGAGCACCCCATGAAGCCCCTTCCTTCCCACATCCACATCTCTGACTGCTTGGCTGTGACTGATTTCCCTGGGTTCCTCCCTGGCCATATCTCTGTATCCAGTAGTCACCACCACTTACTTTTCATTTGAAAAGCACCAAGACTGGAGACTAACATGGGGGGGTTCCATCTGATGCCTTCAAGTTTAGCTGATGGCAAAGCAGTTACACAGTCCAGCTGTTTGACTTGCAGCTGCTCTGCATTTTACCTGCAGAAGTTCCTTGGCAGACCCTCGCCTGTCCACATCCATCTCCAGGCAGCAGTTCAGAAAGTCGCGGAACACGGCGGAGAGTCGCTCGGGGTTCTGCAGCTCCGGTGTCCCGTTCGTAGCTATCAGATACAGCGCCTACAGGGAAAGGAAACATGGGACTCCACCTGTTTCTTTCATATCCATAATGCTCACGTAGACCCTGTTTTTAAGGTCCATTCTCCAGTGGCAGTTTCCTCCCTGGCAGAGGGTTAGAGGTGATTTTTCTGTACCAACAAAAACCCCTGATGCAGCCACAGCTATTCCAACATCACACCAATCTTGCCTTGACAGCTGATTTCATTGGCTGACCTAGTTAGTATGAACTGCATCAGCAAAAGAACATTTTGCTTCTCCCAAGTATTGACACTAGCTTTACAGGCTATTTTAAAGAGTGAATTTGGTCTAACTATATTATTTCAAAGGACTATTACATAAAACACATCTCTGCAGTGCCCACTGGTCCCTGACGTACAGCTTCCACAAAACAAGCTCTGTTCTTGATAAAAATGGTAACTGTCTGAAAAAAAGTAAATCCATCAGCTTATTCCTTGGAAAAAGAAACAGAAACATTTGGAACCTTATTTTCAACACAGACACGTTAAGTTGCATGCACAAATATACTATGGAGATGATGCAGAATTGGGCAGACAGGAGCCACCTGCAATTATGTCCTTCAGCAGTCTCCAAATTCCAGATCAGCTTCACTTATGTGGTAGAAGAAAAACTTTTCATGGTCTAATCAGAAAAATGAGTAATGCCACCCCTGTGGTAACGCCGTGCTAATTCTGACACTCAAGTAAACAGATTAATGATGTCCCCATCCCAGAAATTGCCAGGGAAGAAATGGGAGGTGTTGGCAGTTGGGTTATTGAAAGTGCCTTGGACTAGGAAAGAAATATGTTCACAAAGTATCTCAGCCAAAATGGACAAGAAGCAGAATGTTGCCTTTGAACTGTAATCTGTTACACTTGTTTCATGTTTTCAGGGCCATCTTCACAGACAGAAGAGCTGCATCAACTTAAACCCCACAGCAAAGTATTACCTGAGAATTAAGAGTAATTATCTGTCTTAAGGGTTGAGTCCTCTGTAAATTCCCTTCCATGATGTGCACAAACACCTGGCTGCTCATTGGAACGCAGTCATTCTGTGCACACAGGCCTATCCACACACTTGATCCCAGCCTTTCTCCTCCTCAACACCATCTAGCCTAAGCTAAGCTTAAGCAAAGCCAAAAGCCAGGGACACTCACTTCCATGCAGCTGACTGTTCATGCAGCTTAGCAAATGTTCCTGATATTCCTCAGGCCAAGGAACTGTAACGTAACTTTGCAAAACACGGGGTGAGCGTTACCCAGTGCGGGTCCCGTGTGACCAAGGTCTGACATGGCGAGGAGCTGCAGAGATGAGTTCAGTTGGCTTTTGCAAGATGTTATTAGAAACATAAGACAAACATTTTGAACCACTCAAAGTTAAAACTTGCAGAATGTGTCTAAAATACACAGTAATAATGACAGAAATAGGCCTAGGAGTCTTCCATAAAAATGTCTGCCATGATAATAACAGCTCTGCACTACTGGCATTGAAACAGAGCGTGACCAAGTTGACTTTGTTATTATCCTCTCAAACACAGAGGAGAATTTCCAAGCCTAAAAAGGCAAATGAACTATCCTGGAGTAAAAACAATAAAAGGAAGTTTCTTTACTTTCCCCACAACATAAATGTCACAAAATCAGTCTTACCCTGTCCATTTCCAGCTGACCTCAGCACCCGGCACAGCAGTGAGCCAGAGTGCCTGTCCCTCACTAGGTCTGAATTGTGCTGCCTGAGGGGTAAAGGAATACAGCACTGATGTCAACCTTGGGAATTTTATTCTAGCTACATTCACCTGGCTGTGAAACAGGAGCACCAGGACAAACGGAGCTCTTAGTTCCTCATTTCTTCACAGACCATGAACCAGGAGGAGGAGTCATCTTTACCTAGGTACTGCAGCTTTTAAATATCTCTGCCACAGCAGAAAAAGGTCTATGGGAAGCTGCAGTGCCTTCTTACCATATATCTTTTGGTTTCCTGTGATACAGCCAGCAAAAAAAACAAGTACAAAGATAATGAGTGTGTGCAGTAGCTGCAAAGGGGCAGTAAGCTCATTAATTTGTTTAACATACCAAGAAACAAGACAGGGATTCAGCATACAGTTATAGCTGCAGTCTGTGAAAACGATACCCTGCAGTTATTCAGGCCACCCAGATACATGACAGAACAATATACAGATGATGTAGAAGCCTGAAACTGTAGAAGATCCACAGCATTTGGAAAATATGCTACAGTTTTGAGGAAAACTGATGCACTGTGGTTAATGAATGGAAATGCAAACAGAAATGCTTAGGGTTTGGTTTGTTTTTTTTTTTAGTTGAAACCAGGGAGGTCCAACTTGCATTTCAAAGGATATTTATCACACCAGTGTTTGTCCCTCAGGCCTTAGCCTGATGGAAGGAAATCAGAGTAAGAGAAAACAAATACCATCACAGAAATATCCAGGGCACTCATGGCAGGAAAAGAGTTCATTCCTGTGAGTTCTCCACAGGCTGGAAAGAACCTGAACAACATGGGATGTGTTTGCTCTACACGTGGAGAACAACAAATGCATCTACATTAAGACTGTTGTTAACTGTATGATTAATGATCCTCCAATGCCCTTATAATTTATTTATGTATTTAAATTAGTGTCAGTAACTGAAGCTCCTGTGTGCCTTCCATTGTTAAAACAATCATTCCTAAAAATGAAAGAGCATCCTCTTATTTCCAGGCTTTGCAGAATTCCCTGAATGTGGTCTAAATGTGACCATTAAACCCAACAACTGCTCTGTGCCATCAGCTAACAAACTCTGCTGTAAGAACAGGTCGTGCTTGTAAGCTGTCCCGTGTGGATGCAGCCGAGCCCTCTCACTGAAGTCTCTCCTTTCACAGCAGATGGATCCTGTCCCTGTTGGGGTTGATTTACCTTAATAAAACCAGCTGATAACAGGGAACTTCAGGCAGTCCCTCACAAGCTGTTCACTGTTCCCACCTCAGGGGCAACAACCTCTGCAACAGTCCAGGGACCTGATACAGATTCAGATGCCTGATTTTAGTCTACTGCAGTTTTACTCAGACACCTGAAGATGCTCTAGGGGTTCAAGCTGATCTTAACTCCAGCCAGAGATAAGGCACATATGGAGAAAAAAGAGCATCTCAAATAATCCAGGTAAGGGGCAGGAACAGCTGAATGTGAATTTGGTCAGAGAGAAGAAATCCAGTGATCTTTCTAACAGTTGACCTGAGGCTTCTCAAGGAGCCTGGATCAACCTTTGAGGTTAAGGAAACAAGGCATTTTCAGCATTTCAGTCTGAATGGAAACCTGTTTCTTTCTTCTCCCCTCTCACAAGGCAGCACAGCACACACTGCTCCACATGGAACCAAAAACCCCAGGGCACCAAAGCCTTCCAAGAAAACTCAGGAACCTTTTTGCAAAAAGAGTGGAATACTGAAATACTTGGTGGAACCAGTTCAAGGTGATGTGACTGGGATTTTGTCTCACTGGAGACAAAACGTGGGACAGATCAGAAAGACAGTGGTACCTGATTTTAACTGCACCTTACCCTGAGAGGATTTTCATTAAGGTAAGGAGGTTCTCCTTCCACCATTTCTATTGCCATGATCCCAAGTGACCAGATGTCCACTTTGGGGCCGTATGCTTTTCTTGTCACCACTTCTGGTGCCATCCAGTAAGGAGTCCCGACCATTGTGCTCCGTTTACTTTGCTCAGGGGTGATCTGAGCACAGAAGCCAAAATCAGCTGAGGAGAGAAACAAGTATTGTTAAAGCCAGCTTGAATTATGAAACCAAGACAAGAAATCCACACTATATGCCTGAGAATGCATTGTTGAATCTCTCTGGAAATGTGGCCATGCTCAGCACGCCAGTGCTGTAGCCAAGGAAATACTGAATTGGCCACTTAAAAACCCCCTCAAGTTTCATGCAGTGGCTTTTATTCACTTGAAGCTTTAGATTGTAACTCCTTCCCTCTGGAAGGGACATTCACAAACCAAAGCCACTCCTTACGCCTTTTTCCTTTCTATACCTCTCTGCAGGTTGGAATTGTGCTCTTAGCTCCCAGCAGTGGTTAGTGCAGTACCACAGGCATCCTTTTTGGGTAACTGGCAGCCAGTCAAAAGCAGCCCCACACCACATCCTGGGGATGCTGCTCCTGACCAAGAATACCTACTCAATTTGACAGATCCGTCCATTCCAAGAAGAATATTGTCACTTTTGATGTCTCTGTGAATCACTTGGTTTGAATGAAGGAAATCCAATGCTTGCAGGCACTGACAGATAAAAAGAAACACGAGGGTAAAAATTAATGACCTGATTTCATCACACAAGAAAGGAAATGGCTCTAAAAGATTTAATTTCTAGATGAATTGTGAGTAATGGCAGAATATTGTGTTGTCAAGATGGATAGCTTGCTGCTTCAACACTATTACAGTAATAACTTTCTAAATGAAGGCACATTAGCTTTTGAAAGAGAAATGCCAATTATTGCTACAGACTATCCCCTGAAAGCACAGACAGAATGACTGCTGCTGCAGTGAATGTCCTCTCTCCATCCACATGACAAACTACTGTTTGCCAAAAAAGAAGTCCCTTCCTTCGGTCTGAAGTGGATCACTTTTGGGTGGGAGGCTGCATGACAAAGATTTCATTGTTTGGCTCTACAGCAGATTTGGAAACAGTAATGTTAGTCTTTTTTCTGCAGCAAACACCGTTCTGGGTGGACTGCTATCCTTTTCAGCTGAGCACTGTGATAAATGAGTCTCTATTTTTCTTTGCTGTCATTTTAAAATTCTGCCACCAGCATGTTTGCTTTTACAGGCAAGGAATGCAAGACAGAAATGCTCCAGGCAAATGTTTAAAGAGGCAAAGTTGAGAACAGTAAAAATAAAATAAAAGATAGTACAGAAACAGTATATAAGAATATAATAAGAGAGCATAAGTAGTGCAGTGATACTGGCAGGCAGTTCACTCAAGATGCTCTTTCTTCTCTGTATTATAAAAGCAACACAGAAACAAAAGCTCTGAACATGGAATCACTCATGTTCTTACCACCTATTTGGAAGAACCATCCTGTCCCAGTCATGGGAAGCACGTGTGGGATCCCTTACCTCCCTACAGACAGCTGCTATCTGTCCTTCATCCATACACGTCTCGGTAACAACATCAGTTAGAGAGCCTCCAGCCAGGTACTCCATAACCACCCAGAGTTCGTCACCGACTAGGTAGCTGGAAGAAAACAACGGCATTGAGATGAATGTGCATAGCTAAATCACCCTATGAAAAAGTCTACAGTTGATTTCTGTTTCCAGGTCATTTCTAAACGAAGACAAAATGAACAGATGCTCCTCCTAGGCTACAGATTACTTAGAACCTGTGCAGTGTAAATGAGAAAAGCACATAACTGAAAAATTAGATGTCTTAGATGGCAAGCAAGTGAAAAAACACTGTTTAGTAACAGCAAAGATAAATCTTGAACCAGGACATTATCTGGCTCATTATCTTAACACATAAATCCCATGATTAACTCCAGGAACAAGGCAACACAGCCTTCAGAGTTGTCCATGGTAGGAGGGTGTGTACCACTGGGGACACAAATTGGTCAACAGTTTTGAAAACCTTACATGAAATACAGACAGAAACAGGGAAAACCATTTAAAAACTGGCAAATTACGTGTTTCTTGAAACAAGAACCTAGTCTTCCTGTCATCCACAGCAATGGAAAACAGTGGGAACAGCCCAAGGGAAAGAATTTCTGTGATTTATCAGCACTCATCGTAACACACTGAAAATAAGATCAACTTAAAAAAAAACAAACAAACAGCAGCAAAACAACACAGAGGCAGTGAGCTCACAGGCTGTTGTTTCAGTAAGATATGGCTGCTCCAGGTTTTTGAAAATAAATCTTCAGACTACATATGCCAGCAAAGGTTAATGCAGACAAAACACAATCTCCTCCCACACACTGTATATGAGTAGATAAATAACAAAGAGGCCAATTTTCTGCCAGTAACCAACTTTTTTTTTGTTTTTACATCTTTGGCTTGCAGTATGTAAACGAACATTCACTTGACAATCCCAGAACTACTTACCTGTCTAAATAGTTAACAATATTGGGGTTCTTATTTTCCCTCATGACCAGGATTTCATTAATAATTAGTTCCTTTTTGGGCTGTTGTTGGAGATTCATTTGCTTTATGGCCACCTAAAACGACATTGAAAACTGTTAACTGGAGTAGTTGGCTGCACGAGATCCCAATGAACCTGGAGTGAGCATTTCTGAATGACACAGAATGACACAGAGCTGTGCCAAACTGTCGTGTTATTAACCACAAGAGCTCAGGAACTGACATTACAACACCCTGTTTCTCTGCTGGCTTGGTGCTAGTTACAGGACACAAGGCTATATATATTTTGCCTTGTGAAATCTGTAAAAATGGTCTTTAAACTGTCAACCACAACTCTAACAACACTCTCTGAACCCACATTCTTAAACGCCCTTGGTTCATCACCACTATTCATGCACGTTTTCCTAGCAGGAAGTGATTTTGTTACTGTGAAAATACATAAAACCAGCTGGTAATACCTCAGAAATTATATGATTTTTGATCATTATTTCAGCAACTGCCGTTATTCTCAATTGCACAACTGAAAACACAGCCATACATTATGTATAAACTGCCATACTAAAAAGATCACTAAGGTTACACAAAAAAGTACAATCCTAGCACTTCCTAACTTCTTGAATTTTGATTTTGCAACTCTAAATAACAATCTTTAGTACAGTTTAGATTTGCAATTATTTTCTGGGTTCAAAAAAAAAAGGAATCCATTCTACTGTATTTTATGGATACACCCAGGGCTATCAGCAGGGCTTAGGGCTCCTAGATCCCTCGTAGACCTCTATCTAAGAGCAGTTCTAAAGTGCAGCACTGCAGGTGGGTGAGAAACTCCCCCTGAGATTCAGATGGTTTTGCTGACAGCCAGAAATGACAAATCAAAAATCTTACGCTGTAGCTGCAAAAAGCAACAGGATTCTCTGACACCACCTTCTCTGTTTATTACCAGTATGATTGCTTTTGTTCTGAACCACTGTAGCCATTCTGCCTCATCCTGGCTCTTCCACCCCATCAGCCCCATCTTCCCCCTGGCAGCCACTTGATCTGTTTGTCCTGGCCTCCTGGCTGAGCCCGCTTCCACCAGCCCCATCCCTCCAGGAAAATGCTAAATAGCACCTGTCTGAACCTGTGATTAAGATAAATTAGGACTCAATGACAGCAGCCTCCATCACTGGTTGATGCATTAATCTATTTAGTAATTAAGACAGAGCTAGTGTGTCCTTCTCTGAAAGACACTTCTCCCCTCCTTACACGCTTTCTGGTAGTTCCTAAGGACAAAGTCTGTCCGAAATTAAGTGACATAATGAAGTGATTTGTTCCTCGCAGGAACAGGGGGATCTGTGACCACGCCCAGGGGCCTCCCGAGGCCTTGCAGTATGACAGATCTCAGGTGTTACAAAACACATTGCTAACTGATCTATGGCCAGGTCCACAGGCAGGCTTTATGCTGTAAACATACAGAGTTAAACTGTACATACAGACCGACACTCGCTGTCATAGCACAGCTTCATGCACCCTGGGGAGGAACAGTTTCTAAACCAGTACATTTATGGTAGTTTTTATCAGGCCCAAAAGCTTGCTGGGATTTCTGTACAGATTTCCCTCCATTAAAATCCCTATCCAGGGATGATGTCACACGGCACCAGGCTGGGAACAACAATACAGTGGAGAGCACCAACCTGTTCTCAAGACAGAGTAAGTAAAGAAAGAATTCTCTTACAATTGGCCTTAAAAGCTATGGGTGAAGCATCAGCACATGCTTTCACTGAAAAGCTGAGGACAGCAGATGCTGTATTTTGCACGTTGACATGAGTCTGTGCTTCAGAGGAACAGCCTTGGCAGTAAAGATCTCCTGGTGACCGGCAAGCCCCATCCACAGCTCCAGAGAGGGGAAAGCACTGAATACCTGCAGGATCTGCTGGGACTGCAGACACTTACCTCTTGTCCTGTGGCGATGTCAATTGCTGTATAAACAGTTCCTGATGCCCTAGAAACAAAACAGCAGCAAAGAAATGAGAAGTGGTTTAGTCTCTAGGACTGAAAGTAAGCCCAGATAGATCTCTGCTGCCTGTGGTGTTTATAAAACACCTTTGCTGTGCCTTCGCAAGACCTCTTACTTGGATCCATCTGCAAAATTCAAAACCACCACCATGCAGTCACTCAGACAACCCTGAATACACGTGACAGCCATTTGAGGAAAGGATCCAGACACAGCTTTCCCCAGCATGCAAGGAAACTGTTCTCCAGCCCCCCTGCGAGGTCGCAGCTAGAGCAGGTTAAGGCATTTATTATTTCACACACAAATGGAGAACGACTCAAACCAGATGATACTTAGAGACAGCTTCTTTGTGTGTCAAGAGCCATCAGCAGCTGCTTCTGTTAGGTGCACCAGGCACATGAGGGACTCTTCGTGGTGCCTGTGTTTTGCCTCTGTGGCAGACACAGGTTGTGCTGCAGAGCCACCAGAAGTAGGTGGCGTGCTCACCTGCAGACTAGCCAGTGGGGGGGTTGGTTTGCCATCTGTTCTTCCCCAGAAATGATGTGAAGGGCCAGAAAGGCCACGATCAGAGGAAATCCTTTTGGGTTTAAAAGCAACTGGGGGCTTGTAAACCCTGATGGGGCTTTCTTCTGAGCTGAACCCCACATTTACACTGCCCATGTCTGCACAGGGAGTAAGGCAAGGGAGAGCCAGGGCAGGAGCTCCGAGAAGCAGGAACACGCACCCAACCAGTGTCCCGCTGCCTGAAAATGCCAAACCCAGTTTACTCGTTGTTGGGTGAGCCCCTGGCTTGTTTGTTTACCTGCAGGCTGAAATATTCCTGAAGCACTGTAATTCAACAGGCACCAGAGACTGTATGTCTGTGTTGAGAACAATGTTCTCATTGGGCACGCTACATATTCTTTTAATATAAATGCAAATGCTTTTTCCTATGACTAATTGTCGAGATTAATCCAATTTGTTTTCATAAAAAGCCAACACCAGCTATTCAAACTCACTAACACACTGCTGCACCTCCTGAGCAAAGTCCTGTCAGGGTTTATTTAAAACCAGCTATTTAAATTAGGATGCTTTTGGTATGCTCTAGGCCATCTGTGAGGAGTTTAGATAAAGGTGAGTAATTTAAGTAAAGCTGTGAATTAATTGCAAGGGCTCTGTGATTCTGCATTGCCAACTTTTACTTCTAAGCAACTCTAATTTCTGATCTGTATCTAACTTTTAAGCGTTTCTGTAATGTCTTGGGTTTAATGCAGTTAGGCAAGTACCAGGGCCCACAATTAGATCTGTGTCACTGTGATGCAGTGCAGTACAAACCAACCTGAACCCAGGCTCCATACTAATTTGTCTTTGGAGCAAGAGCTAACACTGCTCGAGCAAACCCAGCTTCTTTATCAAGCACTAGTTAACTAGTTTCCTCTAGTGTCAGCAGCATTTTCAGTCCTCAGCTGGAGACAGATGAATCATAGAATCATAGAATCACTATGGTTGGAAAGGACCTCCAAGTCCAACCTTTATCCCATCATCTCCCTAACCACTAGACCATGGCCTCAAGTGCTTCATCCACTCGTTTTTTGAACACCTCCAGGGACGGCGACTCCACCACCTCCCTGGGCAGCCTGTTCCAGTGCCTAACGACCCTCTCAGTAAAGAACTTCTTCCTAACATCCAACCTAAACTTCCCCTGAAGTAACTTGAGGCCATTTCCTCTCATCCTATCATTAGCAATTTGGGAGAAGAGACCAACACCAGCCTCACTACAACCTCCTTTTAGGTAGCTGTAGAGAGCAATGAGGTCTCCTCTCAGTCTCCTCCAGACTGAACACCCCCAGTTCCCTCAGCCGCTCTCCACCAGGCCTGTTTTCCAGACCTCTCACCAGCCTCCTTGCCCTTCTCTGGACTCGCTCCAGCACCTCAATGTCCTTCTTATCCTGTGGTGCCCAGAACTGGACACAGGACTCAAGGTGCAGTCTCACAAGTGCCGAGTACAGGGGCACGATCACCTCCCTACTCCTGCTGTCACACCATTTCTGATACAGGCCAGGATGCCATTGGCCTTCTTGCCCACCTGGGCACACTGCTGGCTCGTGTTCAGCCGCTGTCAACCAACACCCCCAGGGCCTTTTCCACCAGGCAGCTTTCCAGCCACTCTGCCCCAAGAGTGACTGACAGACTCAGCGCTGAAGCTGACCTGTTCTTCAGCACAGGGCTGCTGACTGTTCACTGCCAAGTGGCTGTACACCCATCACACTGTTTATTAACTTACCAGCTGTATGAAGCCATGAAGTGCTACACGCTGGTCAAGTTGCCTTTCCTTATGTAAGAAGTTGCTCTCTACCTGCAGTTCTCTGAGCAGCCATGTCTCTTGCTGCCTTGCAGTGCTCTCATTAGCAGCTACTAAAGAACTACTCGCTTCCACCACTAGTAGTGCCTTTGGCATAACTGTACCCAACTCATTGCAAAGGTGAGCAGCTCAGCAACTGGCATCTGCATCAACTAAGCACACCAGCACCATCCGAGGCAGTGCAGCTCAGCCCAGCCCTGCTGCAGACAGACACACTAACCCCAGCCATGCAGCAGTCTGGCTCCACCTGAGCATCCTGTTTGATTACCTTTGTGATGAGGTTTTTTCTTTAGGATCTTTCCCCACCACTGTAAATTGACCTGTGGCATTACAGTCATCAGCTAGTTATGGCAGCACACTCACTCCTCTGTAAGAAGGGCATGCAATCTTCAGGCTGCACTAAAAGCTGGAGGAAATCAATTTAGATACCCTTTTATGCCAGATATTAGCCACTTGTCTTCCCACCAGTTGTTGAGACACCTTTGTACAAGCTCACTCCTAGGACTGTCAAAATAAGAGATTGTGAGGGTGATGGCCATATTCTCACGGTGACAGCAATAATCTGCTTCACACACCTTTATTCTGACTCTCACTTCTTCAGTTGGCACTTCTCTTTTGAGAGACTGGCACAGCTCTAAGTGTCCACTGACATTTTACAGTGCTCATATTTAAAATCTAAGTCCGACACCTAATTTTGATGTAATTTCTTCTGTTCTTCCCTCTTCACATAGGAAATATTTCAAATCAATCCTGTTTACAGTAAGCAAATTTGGGTTTCAAAAGGGAATAGCTTGGTTGATTATTTTCAGTAGAAGCCTAAAACCTGCAGGATCCATAAGTGCTCTGCTATCAGGCAGATGATGCATTTTCCCATCAAGTACTTTATGCATCAGCACTGTGTTTATTACTGAACTTTTGTTTTTTACCACCTCTGCTAGAAAAGAGAGCTTATTATGTCATCTCTGGTCTCAGTTTCTAAACTATGTGGTTATAATCCTGGTCACTGAGTATTCTTTAAGCAAAATATTTGAAAGAAATGTTATTGAGAACTGTTGTTTATTTGCCAACTATCAGGTCATGAGTTGCTCTTAGGCAATGAAGTTTCTTCTCCTTTCTTTAGCATGGCCATATTATTTTGAGACATACAAAAATGATTTCTCCTAAGAAAATACACAAACACGTGCCACATGCCTGAAGGACAGTAGATCTCCCAGGTCCTGCTGCTTGCTGCAAACAAGACACTGCCAGTGTCAGGTTGTCTTTGGGAATGCCTTCTGACCACAGTTATAAATTCTGATCAGACAGCAGAATCTAAACCCAATGTCTGAACACATTTGGAGCTTGCCCAACTTCACACTTGATATTACACCACCAAAATACCTGGGCTGTGTTTTTGTGTAAGTATCTGTGGTTGGACTTACCCTTGGCCAATTTTTTCAAATCGAGTGTATTTCTTCTTAGGATCTCCCACGCTCACAATGCTCCCTGAAAGAAAGGAAATTAACAGATGCTCACTTAAAACTGGAGATATCACCTTCCAGCAGATCAGAAATGCAGCCCCACTGCCTGGGGCTGAGGTTTGTAGTCAGTTGGGTACAACAACAGTACAGGCAGCTCTGCAGCACAGATGGCCTCTGTGGAGACTGATCTTCTACGGTCCTTTGGAGAGCTACCTTGACAGGAAACTGAGAACATGGGGAAACATTCACAGGTATCACAGAAATCCTGACAGATATCAGAAAAGAACAAGTACTAATGCAAATACTTGTTTTCTATAAACATTAATGAGAGCTGGAAACAACACAGCCTTTGTTTTCTCAGGAATAAATACTCTGTGTGATTCACAGAAGGTTTAATACTTCTGAAGATTAAATGCACCTTGGGTTCTGGAATCAATTTTTATGAACAGGTGTAATTTTCAGAACAGGAAGAATTTGTCAAAAAAAATGCCTTTATGTTTTTAAAGAACAGCATCTCATGTTTTAATCAATAGTTATGGGGCTTTAAGAACTATGACCCTCATAATTTATTACCAGGCTAAGTTCTGATTGAGACCTCTCTTGTGCCATTTTAAGAACCACACTGCTCATCTCCAACCTGACTCGGGTCAGTAACCAGCACTTGACTCACACTCTCAGCACCACACATGCTGATCTTCACAAATAAGCAGAGCCATGATGGACAACAGGATCACTGGTATTCCTCGGGCAGTAGTGCTGCACAGAGAGCACAAATGACATGCTGATAACTCCACGAGTGCAGGCGACGCGACTGTGAAGCCAGGCCAGATGGGGTGCTGCCGCCTCCCGGCAGCTCCGCGCTGCAGCAGGGGGAAGGCAGCACCAGCCTGTCCAGCACCGAGCTGGCGACAGTCCGGGTCCACGAGCCACTGTGGAGCTCATGTGCCACCCACAGCTACCACTAAAGCATGCACTGCCTCACTGCTTCTTGCCCACTCGGAGGTGCAGGCAGTCTGAACAGGAAGGAAAGCAAGCAGTAATGAGGATGCTGTCTTTGTGTCGAATGAAAGAGCCAAAATCTGATGAACTCAAACAAATCTGAAGGAATAAATTAACAAAATCAATATTGTTTTTTCTGCTCCGGTAGTATCCTAGCTAAAATGCAAACAGTGAAGCCTAAGGTGATGGCTCAATGCAAATGACTTGTAAAGATTCAACTTGGAGTGTACATCACTGACATGCTCTAAGAAGATTATTTCAGGAGGAAAGACTTCCCATGTTTCACAGCATATTTTGACAGATCTGGCAATACTGCTGTATTACAAATACTAATACATACTTATTTCTTCACCTGCACATCCAAACCAAAGCTAGGTGATGTGTTGCTCACTGTAAGTAGTAACAAACACCTCTCTCCCCTGTCGAGGCCACTTCTCTGGAGCAGAGGGCCTTAGCATCCAAATGGGCATCTGACTGGATGCCTAGCCAGGAACCCTGCCTGGCAGCATGGCAAGAACACGGGGCACCAACACCATCCAGCACGCTCCCTGCTAACAGTGCTGCTGGCCTTGGCAAGATGGCTAACGGGAGCTGCAGGAGAAGAGGATTCCTTTGCCCTGCAGTACTTGCTCCCCTTGCCTGGCACTCCAGGAATGCTGATTGCTGAGGATGCTGACACAGGCTCAAGTCACCTGGAGTGGTCCAGTTCAGAGAAGCACTACCTGCTCTGGGCAGAAGATAAACATATCAGCTGGTTTGATCTCTTTAAGCACTTTCCTTTATCAAGTCCTAAATTAAGTGGATAAGAAAGCAGAATTAGGCCACTTCTGTTTTATAATTACAGTGGAACATATTCATGATTTCATTACAGTCAGAATTTTGTTTGATCTTATCTCAGTATTACAGACTTTACTTCCTAGGAAAACTTGTAATGAAACTGGCTCTAAAAAAACCCAACTTATTTCAAGCAGAAAAGAATTCTGAAAGCAATTTAAGATAAAAGAGGGCAGGGGACATCTTCCTAAAAGTAGCATAAAATCAACTGGGGGGGGGGGAAATAGGCAAGGTGGAGAAGTCATATGAGTTAAAACAGAAAAAAACAACCACCACACATGCTTAAATACAATCACCCCAGTACTATAATAAAAAAGCATCACTCCCATTTTCAGATAGCTTCATGAAAGCATCAAAAGATTTTCATTGTCCACATCACAATTTGCCCAAGGCAGACTTTCAGACCTCGCTCACTTGGCCTCAAATTCTTAAGAAAGGAAAAGCATGAAAGCATGTAACATTTCAAAGCTATAACCCACAATAACTCGAGGGCTCAGTCCTAATCTGGCATACACAGAAGCCTGAATGAACAATATCCCACTTAGAGCCCCGTGTGCAGGGTACCCGCCGATCTCACGGCGGAAGCCTGACTCAAACGTTTAGCCTCCGCTGCAGAAGCTGACAAACTATCTGCTCTGGAATTTATTTCATTGTGCTCTCAGCTAAAGCTATTGAACTTATCCCTTGGATACTTCCTAACGGCACAGAGATTCAGTTCTTTATCGCCCTGTCAACCTGCTAAGGTTGCAGAAAACTACACAAACTCCACAGCAGCTGAAATCTCACAGCTAAGGAAGGCTTCAGCATCTGCAGTCACACCACACCAGCCAGCAGTGGCAGGGCAGCTACAACAAAAAGGTTGGGACAGCACAGGAGTGAACATCGACAACCCCTGTGAAGAAGCCACAGCCACACTGCACCCCTTTACAAGCAGTTGCCCCCATTAAAGACAGAACATTATTGGCTTTGAGATCAAACACAAGGTGTAGATCAATCCACTTTAAACTGGGCTGTATTATCAACCCAACAATTTATTATCTGAGAACACAGCACTGGCAGCTATTACGTGCAAGAACCAGATTAAATCGGTTGTACTGCAGAATCACACAGGGCTTGATGTGTTTTCCTTGAGGATGATCTGCACAGGGGTTTGGGGCCACTGGTTAGGATTCTAATAGTATTAACTGGGAATTAGCTATGACAAAGTGCCATGTATCTGAGGAATATACAGTGGGTGTGCTGGAGGCTGGCTCCTGAGAAATGCTTGCAGTGCAGTTTTACCTGAGCACGCCACGTAGATGTGTCTCTTTGGTACATCTTTATAAGCATAAAGCTAAGAATAAAATAAAGATAAAGTATTGAGAACACCTCTTCCTCTCTTATCCATGGTGTTAATTGATGTCCTCTCAAAGGAACTCTGACAAAAACATAGAATTCTTATAAAAATGTACACTGATGTATCAGCAGTAGTAGTAACAACCACCACAAAAGTGACACCAACAGAATACCTGGGGCAGGAGAGCTCCTTGAGGCTGAAGGAACTGGCTTAGTGCTGTAGTTGTCCACGGGTAAATAACACAACAAAACCACAAGAACCCCACAAGTATTTTGGCTCTGATGACTGGTGAGAAGTCAGAAGACTAAAGAGAATTTAGGAACCCAAAATTCTATTCAGTTTGGCCATCAGCACACAGGAGTTCCCTAGGTCATTCATTACGTCCCAGCCTTCTGCTCAACCAGAAACAACCTCTGCTTTTGCCTTTGGTGTAGAAGGAAGCTCAGGCAAATCCAGCCCAGTTACAGCTGTCGTCAGAGGCAGAAGGAACACCGGGAGTGTGCTCTCCATCTAAGCACTGTAACAGTTTGTGTAGGGAGTTGTCACTCTGTGACACTAAACTGAGGATGACCATTTGGTATGTATAATCCTGAGACACACACGGAGCACACTGCTTTATCAGACAAGAGGTACAGGATACGCACTCAGTTTCTCTAAGATCTCCTCATCCGTCATCTTGGATTTTTTTCGCTGCCGGTCTGTGTTTCTGTACAAAGTGTTTGTGTTTGAGTTTTCAGGTTGGGGCGTGGTGGCTTCTTTAGCTGGTGCTGGTGCAGCGGCAGGTTCAATTACAGAGCGTGTGTAGATCTGTGACAAGAAATCATTTGGTGTCAGAAAGGTGGCTTGCAGAGATGCCCTGAGACCATACTTCAAACCCTTCAGAAGATGCTGTGTGCCCCATCCAGGGCCCTTAAAATGTTTGGGTTTGCTGTTCTCAAACTGAACAGGCAAAAATTAAAGGCTAGTTTTACACAAGTTCATGGCCAGTTTAATTTTCAATTTTCATGGATTTTCTGAAAGATGACTGCAACAATGAATGTTCTGTGTTCCAAGGATACAGAAATAGATCTGTCCAGGGCCCCAGAGCCTTGTTCCTTGATGCTTGTATGTTTTCACAGGTAACAAATGACTCTTTAGTTGGTACATGTCTGAATAGAAAGCAGGAAGCATTTCCCTTTTCTGCTCATAACTTTTGAACTAACTTACCAGGATTTCAAGCTTTAAGGAGTGGCCATTCACAGCTGCGTTCCAGTCCTTCAGAGACCTGCCTTCACAATGCACAGCTGTGGGGGATTCTTCTCCCCACACTTCAGCCATGTAACAGATAAGGGTGCAGTCTAAGCTGTTCATTTAGCTACTTATATAGTCTGTGGAGAGGGACAGGTACCTCCAGGGGACAGTTTCTCCTATGTATCCTGCAAGGGTGTGAACTGCACCTGATGACCAAGAGCCTACACAGATACTTTGGACAAAGTTGCTCACTTTTACACTGGTGGCATTGAAAGGTGGCTCCCTTTTATCTGATACTAAGATAACTTCATGGACCTTATCAGAATCACAGGAAACTTGGGACTAAATGTAAAAGTTCAAAACAGATTTTCCTGGTGTCACTGGCTTGGCTGAAGCACTATGTCATGGCAGGACTCCAGCCCAAAGGTTCATCCGTGCACGGCAAGTGCTGTCTGGTCAGAAACACACAGCCCTGAATTACACCCAAAACAGTGCTAGCCAAAGCTGGGACTTACTGATTTTGTATGTTCAGGCCGTGGTGCGATAACAGGTGGAGGTTCATTGTCATCTTCCTCTTCTTCTTCATCTTCATCCTCTTCTTCAGAAACAGAGGGAGCTAGCGGGGGTTCTGATGCCGTTTTTGTGCTCTGGGGACAGACAGTATCATGGAGTGACAGTCACCATTTTGACACTTGGGAGGTTTGATAATTACACACAACTTTAGTCTGCTTAGACATCAGAAACCATTCTAGACATGCCTATAGTCCTACAGGCCTCAGCTCTAAGAATCATCCCCATCTAGTTGCTAGTTAATTGCTTTGGCATTGTGTCTACAGAAATGCTAACAGTTAATTAAGCTAACAGGTGTCTACCAGCTAAGTTAATTAACACACTTGAAAGTGCAAAGCCTCCTTTGCCATCTTGCTGGGAATTTGCTTTTGGAGAGAAAGGCTATTTGTTTCTTTACTATTTTACCCGTGGGGTAATCACATTGCCTGTTTCTTACTGCAGTGGTGACCTGGAGTGAATGCAGTGCTCTCAGCAGCAAGGAGCATCCTGACACCCTGACTGCCACTCAGGCCCACCTCATAGCCAGCCCAGAAGAGAAGCCACTGCCAGGGTGCAGCTGACCTTCAGGCAGACCCCAAATAGGAGGCAGGCAAGGGAAGGCTGCCTCATCAGTTGTGTACAGGTCAACTGAAGCTTACAGTGCAGGTACCTAAAGTTAGGTGAGGTGAACCCCCCCCACCATTCCAGCTGCTGCGCACAGGCAAGGGGTTGCAGCACCTTGTCACAAATATGCTAGTGAAACATCAGAATGAAAAGGTGCCTTGTTAAGTGTGTACCAACTGCTTTAAAGCTGGCTACAAGAGGCCACATAGGGAACTGAAGCCAATCAGAGGGACTATTCTAAATACATCTCATTGCATTACCTTTTATCTTTTGGTAAATACCAGTAGAGGAACAAGCAGACTTAATCTTCATGCCTGTGTTCTACTGAACAGATGACTGTGTCACTGCCCTCAGCCACCTGTACTCAAACACACTGCCATATAGATACACACACAGAGCATGGTATTTCCTGTGAGACTCGGTTCTATTACCCAGCTTTTAAAGGTAGCTGGTGAAAAAGGCTACTGTTACTCTGGCCAAAGTAGGGAATGACCTATCAGACATTCTAAACAACAGCTTAAGGGCCAACTCTGTCAAGCAAGGGGTGCCCTAATGGGAAGGTGAATGTCATACCTTAGATCAGTGTATAGCTTTCTATGCATCATTGGCACTTTGCTTACATGGGGACAGCAGATGATTAAAGGAAAAAATAAAGGCAATAATCACATTTCTGTTATATCAAATTCTTAGAACTGTTTTTTCCACTGGGCTCTAGGCTGAGTCTGACAGCACTGAATTGCACAGCTAGAACATATACAATGTCATATTATTTAATGCCAGGCTCCCATTAAGGAGTGAAATGAAATTAAAGTAATTCCAATGACTGCTTGATCCTGTCAGAGAGTTGTTTTCCCCATACTGTAACACTCGAACAGCATCCCAGCCTCCGAGTTGGAAACTACTGAGAGCTGACATCTTGAGTGTCTCACCACTGCCTCTGTCTGCTAGAACAAAAGACCACAGCATCTGCCAGTGTGTCCATACCCCCTGGAAGAGCTATTGGGAAGGCTTACTATGCTCTGGTGAACCCCAAACGTCCTTTTATTAAACATAATGAAAGCAACATTAATTGAAAATCTCAATTGTGAATATTCAAAGATGATTCTCATTTCATTAAACACACTCTCTGCTGTATAATCACAAACCTAAAATTAAGTTGCTTACCACTTGAAAATAAAGGCCAAATCCCCATTCAGTCATTTGCTGTTTAATGCACTAACATTAACACTAATAAATCTGGTCAATATTAATGTGGATGTCATGACTACATCTCTAGGATTGCTATGGCAATCCAGTATTAGAGTGGATGATTAGTCAAAACTTTCTTTCAATGGTTCCACTGAGTTACATATCAATTATAACCTTATTTATATTCAGCTATATATCCAGCTGTACTAAGAATAAATCATAACATTTAATAGAAATGCATTCCAAGTTGTTAAAACTAAATTAAAATGGGCTAATTAGAGAGTACTGCATATTGTTGTGAATTATATATTCCACCACGGTTAAGAACAGCAAGCAATCTTCTGTCTGCAAAACCAGACCTTCGTCTGTTTGGAAGTTCAACAGAAAATTAGGAAACAGCCAGTGATCTCTCTTCTGCTGCTCCAAAGACACCAGAGAGTCCTTTCTCTCAGCCCATGAGGCTGGCACTCCATCACACCAAGCACAGCTCACCACTTGCTCCACAACTCAACTGCTACGACAGAAGGTAACCTCTGTGCACTCACCGAAGGATGGGCTTCTATGTATCCATGGGCGCTCTTATCTGCAACGGGCAAGGGACAATTAACCAGATGCTGTTACAGAACTGCCTGTTGTGGGGAATCCCACAGAACAAGGCAATCCAAACCAATAACATCTTTCTTTCCCAACATCCCTCCAGTAGCAAGAGGTATTTTACGTAGCAAGCAAGGTAACAGGACAATATACTAGGTTATTCTTTTTCTGCAGTGTCTTGTGTCTGGTTTCTGCCAGTAAATAAATAGAAACTTGGTCAGGAAAATGCAAATTGTTCTTTAGCAGTCAATGCTTCTGTTCTGCCCAAGAGTTAAAGCAGCTTTTTTTCTTTCTATTATTTTTTTTAAAATAAATTGCATGCATTGATCCTCTTTAGGTTGCTGACAATTTTCCCCATAAAAGCTTCCCCAAAATCCCTGTTAGCCATGGCAGTTCTATTCTGACACAGCAGAGTAACAGCTCCTGAGTTCAGGAGCTTACACTGTTTTAAATTTTGCATTTAATCACAAAAGTAATTTCTGCTATTTTAGTAAACGTTTAGTGTCAAGTTAGACAGTCAAATATTTTAATTATGGAATTTAGGGGGGAAAAAAAAGATGCTTTCCCTCAAAAGAGAATTGTTAGAAAATTCTGGAGATAACTGCACAGTTTTTAGAAGGACTTCTAAGGACTCTCAGTCTGCATTTTAAAGTTGTATTGGTCAGACCAGCAAACCAAGGAAATTACAGACTCCACCGCCACAGACTATCATGTGTAGGGAACTGAGCCACTGCACGTTAAATTACAAATGCTGTCCACACCCTGTTGGACAGGGACACCCCCTTATTAGCTGACATGAGCTTTACCAAAGTAATGGTATCTTAATGGTACTTTTGGTTTAGAATCAACTCAGTTATTAAGGAACAGCAAAAGAACACACTGATACAACAGCCAGATCTGCTGCACGTAGTCAAAACTTCTACTTACACGTGAGATGTGTCACCAGCCAGAGTATGGCTAGCAAAAACTAGAACGAATGGGCCAAGGAAAAAACCAAAGCAAACTGCAGCACAGATCTGCTCTCTCATTTTTGCAATGCTACGCTAATATTTTGCAGACTGTACACAACACAGGGAAAAAATGACACTACAATCCAAAAGCCTCCAAATGTGATGTGTGCCCAAAGCACCAGGGTCTTCCTGGAATAAGCATGCTACAGAGGCTGCTCTGGCCACTAACACCTTCCTTCCCATCCACTGTGGCAGGAGATTTTACATCACAGTAGCAGCTGTTCCAGGTTTGTGAATTTATACACAGGAACTTAATCTTCTCTACAGCTAATGCATAAAAATCCTTGAAAATTCTCCTCTATCACAAAGTATCCTAAAAAAAAATCCTCATAGTCTGTAACCTATTGTTCAAAGGATCCATAAAATGCAGGAAACAAGTATACCCTGTATACAAGTCTACCCCTGCACTCCAATCTGAAGGAACAAGGATGGGAAGAAAAAGTAAACATGACCTTTGGCCACTAATGCTTCTGGCTAAAAATGGGAACAACTGTTCCATCTAGTATCTTATTTAGATCCAAAAACAAGTGACAAAGGAAAGTCACAGTTTGACTGACATCAAAGTCATTTCAGGAGTATTCCACAAAGTGGAATCTTTTAATGTTGCTTCTAGACCACATGAATGTTGAGCATCGATGTGACTCGCCTTGGGACCTGACACTCCCTTTTTCCCAGTGAGATGCTGACTTACCTCCTGACGTAAAGCTCATGTATTTCTGGTTGTTAACTGTTTCTTTGGAATCATAAAATTTGAGAACATCTAGAACAGCTTGTGGGTTCTTCTTCTGCTCCAGTTTTGTTATGTTGGAGGTCTGTAGTAGCCTGGCCCACTGCTCTGGAATGCCCTGTAGATGTTCAAGTGGAAGGAATGCAGATTTAGAATATTTAACAGCCCCAGCCTCACAGATCTTTACCAAGATCCCATGCTACCTGTAAGATTACTTTCAGACATTTCGATTGACACCTTACAATTAAAATTAGCAGCTTATACATTAGATGCAATCATTCTCTTCCCTATGAAAATATAGAGCTAAAACCAGGATCCAACTTTAAAAAGAAAAGAAAGTTATGACTGTGATAGGAAAAAAAGTGCATGAAACTCATCTTTAAATCAACTCTGCTCTTCCATGGAATAATGATTTAAGGCTTAGCTTGTTTTCCTGATGATTCAGTGCAGACATAACAAGACTATTCTACACTTGTGGACAACACAGTATATTTTAGGAGCTTTACACTGGATTTTTAATGCTTAATGACACAAAAGCATTTTGCTGAAGAGATCACCGCTGTCTGATTAAAAGGAAAACCCCACCCTGATACAGTTAATTGTCAGCATACCAGGGACACTGTGGGGTTCGGGATCTGCATTTAAATTCTGAAAATCACAACACCCAGTTGTACCACTGCTGTAAGGCTGGCTCCTTTTTGAGCTCCTATAGCTCTCTAGGTTCGCTACTGTAAATGGACAGAAACCAGGGGCTCTGAAAACAGGCTGAGTGCCAAAGCCTTGCACGAATTCTTGGACATCTTACGAGTGAGGGTGGCATCTGGAAATTGATCCAATCGCTGAAAGCCACAGCTCTGCGTTGAAATTATATTGATGCAAACTCGCTTTAAATATCCAGTATAATTTCCTAAATTCCAAAGCCTGTAATTTTCCCCATTTACTGCACAGCCAACATCTACCAGCGAACTGTAGGGCTTACTGAATGAAAAACTACACCTGAAGAACATTTAAACTTAGCCTTGGTGCCACCCCAATCCAGGTAAACACTTTAACATAGCTTGTCCCTAAGAAGTTCTCCACAAAACAATGTGTGACATGGGCCTCCAAAGTTTAGGATTAATGGAAAAAAAAGTGGGATAAGCCAAGCAACAAATCTACTGCACACACATCAACCTGCTGCTGCAGTGCTATGCCATCTCAAAGAAGCATTTTGATGCAAGATTCTTTTGGGCCTGTGACGCACCTCTGGGAGCTTCCCTGTGCACATCTGTGAGCCATAGAGATCTGGCTGTAATGGACGTAAATAAAGAAAGAAAAGAAAGTTAAAACAGAATGTGGGACAACTTAGAAGGTGGTAGGAGGAAACCAATGGGCCAAAACAGGGGAAGTCCCATCTAAAATGGGAGTTATGGGGTAGGTATCAAATAAATTAGGTGGTGGACAGGCTACAGGAAGGCAGGCTTAGGAAAACAGAAAAATCACAACTGTTCCAAAGTTTGGAAGCATCATTCCCCCTCCTCTCTTTTTTAAACCAGTTTTTCTCTCCCTCATAAAAATATATTACTGAGGATCAGTGGCAAGTGACTGGAAAAATTACCTGGGGTTTGTTTTTTTAGTTAAAAAATAAAAATAATAGAGAACAATCTGTGCTTGTGCTGTTTGTCTAGTTTTAAAAGCCAGGTCAACACTTTTTAATGGCTCCACACGAGTTTTTTTTCCAATGGTTCTCCAGCCCCAAGACCACAACTGGCCAATGCATGAGCCAAAGTGCAGTGGAGAAAGCAGCTGGTCAAAGATTTCACCCTGGGAGGCCGTGTATTGTCATAACGCAAATCTGTACGTGTCAGACTGAAAATCAGAACAATTCTAAAGAAATGCTCCATTAGATTAATAATGTGCAACTTCTTTGAATCGATAGCCATAACTTTCTCCCACTTGCTAATGTCATGATCTTGAAACTTTAAAAGTTTGGTGGGTGACCACAGTTTATTCTCGACTGGGGATCAGGAAACTGTTTCGAAAACGCATGCTTTACAAAACGCACTCCCCGAAGCCCTGCAAACCACACTCCTTCCTCCATTCAGAAAATGCAACTCTTTTCTTCAAAATAAATCAACATAAAGCTCTAGCAGCATGCTCCCACCCAACAGTTTCCAACCAATTTTAGTTTGAGCTTTAAAAGCTCTACCTCTTAGCAAATGTGGTTGCTCCAAGCATGGTGAAATGGAACATACGTTCATGAGCAACGACACAGCTTGGTGCTTGAGTCTGAAAGCTGAAACTCAGGAGCCCATGCAACTTTGGACTGAGATGCAACTAACAGCAATCAGGTAATGCAGCTGGGGGTGACCGTCAGGTGTCGGGAAATGGCCCAACGCATCGCACATAACCAGGAGAGCAGACACTACTGGCATGACAACTCTAACAATGCCAAACAAAAAACCCCATATATTTCCACACTTATTGGACATTCCCATGGCACTTCCAAACTTTTGAAAGAGACAGACAGTGTGATCACTAGACAGTGGGAATATTTTTACGTGACCTGGCTAGTGGCAGTCCCTTCAGCAGGACATACTTACCCAGCTGATACACAGGTTGTATCCAGGTTGGGACAAATCAAACATGCCTCATGGAATGTGTAACGTAATGCTTGCATCTGGGATTAGTTGGGGGCTGATAACTCTTAATGGTGCAAAAATCCCCTTGCTTTGACTGACATTTTACTCCACTAAGGATTGCAGCGTTAAGTCCTTTGCTGGCAAGCTGCACAGGGGGAGTCACCTGTCCCTTGGGCTTGTTTTGAATTGGTTAGAGCCTCCACTTCCACGCTTTAGGAACAAGTATTGCTGTAGAAATTTTGTGTAATACTGACACAGCAGCCATCTAATGTCTGCTGCTTTGAAAAGGGAAAAAGATATTATAAAGAAATTGTGCTACAGTGAGACAGCTGGCCATATTTAGCCATGTACAATTGCTTTGTTCTATATAAGGGCAGGACCTGTGCTGGTGGCATCTGACACCCAAAAAAATAATAAAATTTAAAAGAATATCATAAATCTCTGATGCTAGAGACTGTTTTGACACACTGAATGATAATAACAACAACATTCAAACTGATGCAGACTGTTATCTCTGAAGTACTGAGAGTGCTTGTGCTTAGAACTGGTGTGTTAACCTCGATGCCCCTCCTGTTTACTCCAGCTGGCAGGGACTAACTGGGATCCTCACCACCCATCAGTCTGCAAGAGAACACGACTGTGACCCATCGTGTTTGCACAGAGCCAGGAGGAAAAAGTCTGAAGCACAGAGCAGAACTAAAGGCAGAAAGCTGAAAGGAAGAACAAATCTAGAATGAGAAGCTGAACATTCAGTGGGGAGAACAGTGAAATGAGGAAGGAAAGGAGGAAGGATGGAAAGAAAAGATAGAAAAGAAGAAGTGATGCAAATACAAAAGGGAGAAAACAAAAGTGGAAAGTAAGGGAATATATAATGTGATACCAAGATAAAGAGAATGGCACTGAAGATTAACCTGAACAATAAAGTGGCTATAGGGAGAGACAGAGAGGGGGGAAAGAAGAGGAAAACTATGATGAATAGCATGGAAAACACAATCTTAAAAGCTTTATGCTAAGTTTCTGATCAAAAATGACCACATCTGGGCTTTTTAAATGAGCAGTTAATCAAGCTCTAGGGTTTGGCACAGAATAAATTTTGAAATAAGCTTGTATAAGTGACATCTATTTTAAAAAGGCTAATTAACTAGTCCACATATTTTAAATGTGGCTGTATTTCCTAATTACGACGGATAATTCAATTTCACTGCTCCTTTGAAGATGTGCTGTCATTAAATGTGTCTTTTTTTCTTTTATTGTTATTGTTATTATTACTATTGCTACTGCAGCACATAATGTTTCCAACTTTCTGAAATATTTTTGAGAAACAAAAGCAGCAAAGTAAAACACGATGAGGAAATCACATTTAGGGCTCAAATTCTGAAAATGAACCATCCTTTGTGCAGGCAAATGATTTGTCCCATCCTGTTTGGTGTATGCAGCCAGGCAGCACTAGCACACTGCACAGCTGGATGCACGGGGGAACACAGTCTGACCACTTAGCTCACAGGGTACTACTGGTGGGACGGAGAGCTGCTAAGGTTTCCTCTCACCTCCACAGCTCAACCAAATGTAAGCTTACTGCCACCTTAGCTTTAAGGGTTAATGGTTTCAGCACCTAACTAGTAGTCTAAGAGAAAATGCTTTGAAGCCCCCTGCACACTTCAAGGAGCTTCTATCAGACTCCCCAAGCCCCACCACCCACCCTGCACAGCTCACCTCTGTGGTGCCTGGCTGCCTGAACCAGGCAGGGCTGGGGAAACACAGGGGGTGGCTCTGGGATGGGTACCGAGAGCTGCCGCCTGCAGCCCCCAAAGCACCACCCAGCACTAAGAGAAGCCTGGCTCCACCCTCCACACCTCGCAGGCACGCGTGGCAGGAGCCCAGGCTCGAGCCAGACTGGGCCAGGCTCTGCCAGGCAGCGAGGTCACATTCTGTTTCTTGGGGACATCACCTTCCACCACACGGTGATGTGACAGTGCCCTGTCTGCCACGGCTGGGCTGGGTGGCTGCTCCTGGGAATCCAGGACAGCATGGGAAGAAGCTTCAGAATTACAGCTTCTGACTGGTATACTAAAATGTGTTTCAGCAGACTTGTGCATCTTATGGAAATAACTGTCAGCACTGTGTCTGGAGTGTTCTTTTGAAAGAGCTTATTGATATTCCAGTTTTCTGGGAGCAAATCCTAATAATTATGTGCAAAGTTGAGAAGCACAGGACAATGTTCAGGACAGAGGTGCAGTTTCCCAGTGTCTCTGAATGGCACTGAGGGCAGTGTTGGGTCAGAATGAGGCCCCAGGGGGTACATGGCAGTCGGTGGACATCCAGTGCTGTTCAGGGCTTTCCTTTAGTGCTGGGCTGTGAGACAGTCCTGCAGGGCACGGGTTTTGGGCAGGAAGGCTGATAGGGACTGGACAGTGTTAGTTTTATGGTTGGACTCGATGACCTTAAAGGTCTTTTCCAATCTCAATGTTTCCATCATCAGTTCTGTCATTTTTCCCCATACTTCATTGCTATTAAGTAGAAAAAGCTGACTGCTAGTCTATTAATAGATAAAGGCTAGAAACGTGTCTGATCACCTGGTCTATGGACGTATTTTGAAGGATATTAAATTAAAATGAATGGATTTTGACAATGCTGCCACTTTCTGGGCATCTCCAAGGGCTGTCTGCAGAGCAGCTGGACTTTGCACTTTGGAGCTAACTGTCTACAGCGAGACAGACACTATGCACATGTGTGTGGGGGTTTTTTTACGCTTTTCCAAAGACACTGAATAACCAACCCCTGTAGCAGCTCGTGGGACTGATAAAAGCACACACCTACATTCTTCCTAGTTTTCATTTTCCACAGACACTCTGCTGACAATCCTTGGAGAAAAAAAAAAAAGCAGCCTAAATCAGAAGTAAAAACACTCCAAACTCTAAGCCCAACAAATAAAAGTCTCTTTCTTCACAGCCTGGCTGCTGTCATCTGATGTTTCTGGCAACAGGAGGTTATTTTACCATCAAAAAACTAGAAGCTCTGGTGAGCACACAATCCAGTGGTTACTTACTGTGAATTCTCCAGTGACGGCATCAAATCCCACATGAATGGTGTGTTCAAAGTCTGAAGGAAGAGAGATCTCAGGACGTTCTTTCTCTTTCTTCTTGTTGGCTAGAGGCAAAACGTTAACATGCACTTATTTTCTGCACAGCTTTTCATTCAACAATTTTCAATCAGGTGTGGTCAAAATAGTATTTTAAAAGTGGAAAACCAATCAATTAACATCTGTCTTACTTGGCAAATAGACCCAAGCTAATACACCACTAGCCTAACCCTTGTTTGGGAAGGTCTAGAAGGTGTTATTTCATCTTATTTTCCCTCCAGTGTCACAGCTGCCAAAGGAAGCTGTTGATGAAGCAGCCTTCTTAGGCTATCTCTAAGCAGTATGGTTTTTATCATCAGGTTTTCATATTTAGCAACTAACTCCTGTTTGACGTTGCTCTGTGGGTTCCTGCAGAAGTGAAGCACCCAGGACATGCATGTGCACGCCTGTTCGCATGCGTGTCTTTTCTCCAACATGCTTTGAACCTGTAGTCAAGCTCAGCCAAAAGAGAGGAGAGGGTTTTTAAGACAACCAGGCCCCTACAAGCTCTGTGGGAACAGGCAGCCCAGGGGAAGACAAAGATCCCACTCCTGTGTCCTCTCTGAGTAAAAGGCTGAAGCAGCAGCTCTGTATTAGAAACTGCAGAATCTGCACAGCAACAAGATCCCATAAATGCCACTGGAAAAGCTTCATTTGAGCTCTCAATTAACTAAGACGTATAACCATAAATGCCAGGCTTGATTAGTCTCCAGGAATTCCTTGGTTTTAAATCACTCCACCAGTATTCACAGAGTGTGGAGAACCTTACTGAAGGAGATAGACTTGAAGTCAGTCAATCTGCGTATGTTTCTCATCCCCCTCCTATTTTAACACCTTCTGAAAGTAACATCCCTTGTGGTCATCCATCTCCTGTGCTTTCTGCTATTGACAAATCTCACTTCAGCCCAGTTCTATTGACTCTGATAAAGAACAAGTGGAATAAAGGCTGAGAGCAGCTGCCTTCACTCTGATGCATCACAAATCCATGTTCAACAGAGACTTCTCTGAAAAATGGTGACAACAATGCCAGTTCTGGATGACTCCCAAACACCAGGATGAACACAGCATAAACCCTCGTTCAAACATCTATCCTGCTGGCAGGTACCTGAAATATTTGGCTTCCCTGGAGAACCGGTGTGCTCCACGACTAACTACCACGTGGTTGAATACTACAGTGCAGAGATATCTGTAGGACCTTCTCTAGTGCCAGTGGTGCATCTGTAACAGCTGAGAGGGGAACTGCCATTCTACCAAACACATTTGCCATTTCAGTGGAAAAATTACACACTGATGATTGGAACAAAACAAATACGACAGTGCTCACTTGCAGTATGTGAGAGTTATTAACCCAAACTCAGTTATTAACCCAAACTACACTAACACTGTGAGAAACCCAGAGATACACGAGAGGTTTATACTGTGCCTATCACAACGGGACTCCATCAGGATCTCTAAAGGCCAGTGTATCACCATTTATTAATAATATGAAAATAAATACATGTGCCATAGTTACACGTCAGCAGGAGAGAAAGGAGCAGTTGTTCAGGTGCTGTCTTTGCCTTCCATACTCCCTCAGTGCAACACCAGTGACAGCCATGCTATGCACATCTAAAGCAGCTGGACCATTTTGTGTGTGTCCTATTTCAAAAAGGAGTGTCTCCTCCTACCAATATCAACCATGATGGAGCTCTGCGAAATCTATTTTCATCAGCCTTCTGAGATAAAGCAGTACTACACTCACAGCCTGTTAATTAACATTTTCCTTTGGTGTTTTATTATTATGTTTGCCAGCTTCATAAGTTTACCTAGGGGTCCCATCCAAAGGCTGAACTCACCATGTATCAGCACCATCCCAGCCTGGGTCTCTCTTTGCTCACAGATAGCAGCTCCATGAGGTCTCTCTTTGCACATATTTCTTATTCTACCCTGCCTTTAGCTGGAAAATGCTCTGCTCTTTGTAATTATAGTCTAGAGTATTTTGGATGTGGCTAATCCTTTCTCTGCATTCTTGCATTTATCATCATTAAATAACGAACCGCCACCTTCTGTGTCTGTACTGCACACCCCTACACAATGTTAATTGATGAACTATTTTCATTTAGCATTCAGTAAAGATAGCAGCAATATATCAAATACAAATGCAAAGGATTTTTCCCTTCTCTTATCTCTAATATGATGTTGTTTACTTTTCAGGATAGATGCTGCAGTTACAAGATGATATCTCTGCTCGGCATATATAACTTTCTATTGCTGATAACACAACTGGCTGCTCCTACCTTGTCATTTGCAAGCAAATGCAGTGAAAATTAGATTTAAAGGATCATAAAAATCAGTTCAAAGCAACAGTCAGATCTAGAAGTGAAATAAGGCATTACAGAAAACGTTCCATCAAAAGCAGCACTTGTCCATTCTAGGCCTCTCGTGGGGACACACACAAGTGTTCCAGTTCATTCCCCAAGATTTGGCTCAGCTGCTTCACAGGCCTCTGCCTACCAGACTGTGGACCTATGGTGGAAATGCTGATAAACTATAAATTAAATACAGAATTAAACATCTCATTGCAACACCCTTAGTCCTCCCCACTTCTGTCTGTGCCCTGCAACTCAAATCAGTTCTGTTTTACATAAGCTGGCAAATGACATGAAAAGGCAAGACTTCTTTGAAGCAACGCCTGACTGGATTCAAGGCTTTTATACTGGACATTACTATTTGATTTTCTTTAAATGACCCTCACAATACACTCCTGCTGCACAGCAGTCAGCCATGAGGGCCACCCACACCACCTCAGCAACTATTACAGGGTCAAAGAGAACAAGGAAAGAGTTTTCTGTCTTCCACACTCTGCATCATCATCATTATTATTATTACTGTGTTAAAAGAGCAGTTGTTTGGGAGAGAAATGTGACTCAGCTGAGCAGCAGCTTTCCTCCAGGGAGGAAGGGTCTGACCTCATGTTCATGCCCTCCTGTTTGCTCACCTCCTCTTCATCTCACTCTGTTCTTTCCTCCATCCCCTCTCCCTTCCACTGCCCTCCCATCCTCCCTCCTGCTCTGTTCCTCCTGTCCTACCCCAGCCTGCTTGTCCTTTTCTTTCTCCTCCACCAATCTTAACCCCACTGGGTTTTTCTCCTTCCCTTTTTTCTTGTTTTCCTGTACAGGAGGCAACCAGATGACTGAAGGTCAGACTGATCCCATCTGCAGCAAAGTCTAAAGCAGCTTCGACAGAAGGGATATTATTCACCCACTGACCTTAACATGGACGTAGCTCTTCAGCTGAAAGGGGCTCTGAGCTGTGGTGGGCCTGCTCCCCTCTCGTTTCTAATGCTGTGGACTCCACCATGGCTCTCATCACCATCATTATCTTCAAAGAAGGAAGGAAGGCCAATCTCACAGCTTCAGCACGTGCTATATGTTCAGCTCCTTGTTCTACACAGACTGCCCAGGTGACACTGGGAATGTATTTCAGTACGTCTGCCTTGGCTTCCTGCCCCCGGGAAACAGGGTACCTCACCCCAGAGACAGGGGTGAGAGAAGCTATACCAAGGTCAGATGCTATGGGAAGGGGCATGACGCTAATACCCAAGTGGCTTGTTTCAACTGTAGAAGCACAGAGGGGCCCCACAGAGCCATCACTGGGTTGCCATAACAAGGTTTTAAACACAGAAATGCTCAAACCTTCACTGAAACCCCCACACTTCACCTGAGGAGTGACTGTGAAAGATTCCTGGCCTCTGAGCACAGCAATCCTGGCATAAACCACTGCCTTGGAGAGAACACACTGTAGGATATCCATCCTTGCATATCCCTCCTTGTCTGGTGAGCAAATGAAAGACAACAAAGTTCCTGCAGGTTCCTGCAGAAACACCCTGCCATGATGTTTCCTTCATGTTCTGTTTCCTAGTACCACTGGTGGACTATTAATATAAATTTGTGATGCACAAAGCACTGCACTAGATGAGAGCAGCCATATTAATCACCTTCTGTTTTATAAGCAGAACTCTCCAAAATGTGTCAGTGAGCCTGTGAAGCATGCACAGGCCAGCTGATACCCTGATCCACAAGCCAATCCTGAGATGAAACCACCTCAAGGGGCTTGGCCAGCCAAGCTAAACTTCCTCCATTTATTATTTCACCCAACAAAATTAAGCTATAAATCTTAGCTTACTTTCCCTCACAGTCACATTTAAAATCATGCTACTTGTATGTTTCCCGAGACTGCTCTGACTGGGAGTTAATTACATCTATTTTTAATGTCACTGATCATTTCCAGGAGGGGTTGTTTCTGGACCTCTCTGTTTCTGCATGCATTTCTCACAGCACCTCCTGCTTACGGAATGTTCCCTCGGAGGGGGAGAACACCCCCTCAGGCTGGCAGTCAGGGGAAGAAGTGACCCAAGTCCTTCCAGGAATTAAACAAGTTGGGAGAGATTTTAATTTTGGCCTTTAAAAAGAATAAATTGAAAACTAGTTCTGTTCCCAGAAGAGGACCTTTTGGGAAGCGCTCTGCGGAGTGAACTGGCCAGGTCTGCCTGAGGAATGGGCCCACCCAGTCACAGCCTTCACAGGAGAGGAGCCATTAGGACTGCTCTGAAACTGTCCCTTCTACTGCCTGTGAGGAGTTCTGAAGGCCAGACTGCCTCCAGCTGCTCCACGTGACCAGGGGGAGAGGCTCCTGAACAGAGCAGCCGAGCAGCACAGGTGAGCTGGAGCTCCGAGGGAAGGACCACAGCTCCACAGCTCTGAGCTCTTCTTGGAGGGAGAGCAATGCACGGCCAAGGTGGAATCCCTCTCAAAATCCAGCTGGATTTCATGCTGCTGATCACAACCCTTTGAGCTCAGCATTTCAGCCAGTTTTCAGCCCACCTCACTGTCCACATATCTTCATCAGTTTGTCTGTGTGGATGCTATGGGAGGCTGAACCTTACTAAAGTAGAAATAACACCCACTGCTCTCCCTTCACCACCAAGCCTGTCAGCATGGTAGACCATGAATTCCCCTTTGTAAATCTGTGCTGACTATTCCTGATCACATTCTTATCTGTCATTGGTGTGGAAGTGGTGTCCAGGAGGATTTTCTCCATTAGCTTTTCAGGGACCAAGATGGGGCTGACTGGCCTGTAGTTCCCCAGATCCTCCTTCTTAAAGACAGAAGTGACATTTGCTTTTTTAAAGTCATCAGGAAGATCCCCCAGTCACCATAACCTTTCAAAGATAATGAGGAGTGGCCTTGCAGTGACATCAGCCAGCTCCCTCAGCACTTGTGGGTACCATCAGTTCCCAGGGCATTACAGAAAAAGATGACCCCGTGCCTTAATTCTGTAAATACACTCACTCAAAACACACTCCTTTCTGCAAATGCACTTCAAAGAATGCAACTGAAATGCTGTTTCCTGCATGTTTAAAAGACTCTTGCTGGAATCACAGCTAGCAGGTTTTAAATAAGCCATGCTGCATCTGCTCTCACTGCAAAAGCAACATGCAGGAAGAGCCTTGCTCCTGTTCCTGGAATGTAAGTGCAACGAAAAACACCAACCCCAAATGTCAGGCATGTTGTCTTCTCACCTCTGCAAATGTATTTTCAAAAGTACACAACCTCATCTCTGTTTCTACTGCAAATGCAAAACAAAATCCAACAGGAAAGGATTCCCCAGCTTAACTATAAAGTCAGTTTTACAAAGCAAGTCACACAATGTGCGCAGGTTTTTCAAAGACAAGACAGTAACTGACTGAACACCTCCTCCTCTTCCCAACCATGTTACTACAGTAATGGGAACAGGTGCCTTTGGAAGGACTTTACCATGTCCTGCAACTGAAACAGAAAGAAAACAGAGGCAGAAAGTAAACACGGCAACCAAGACCCAAGGGAAAGCAGGCAGAGGTGTAACCACCCATTCACACTGCTGATACTTTACTTTTATCCCCCCCTCCTGGGAAGATGGAGCGCAGCCTGGCTTTCTTGTTCTTCTCCTCAGGGGCCATGGGGAGCGGTTTGGAGCTGTGGTTCAGTGCTGAAGAATCGCGATTGTTGCTGTTCATTCTCAGCGGTGGGGCTGGAGGTTTCTCTTCAATATCCAGACTATCGGACATCTTCAGCAGCCCTCACAGCCTCCTGCAAAAGCAGAACAGAGCATGCTTGTCAAGGAAGGGTGCCACAGCTGGTGGGGAGGAAAGAGGGCAAGAAAAGCCTTCAGGTGGAATAAGGAACCCTCTCTGTTAGAAGTTTGCTCTGAATACGGTTACTGCTGGTTGCTAGAAATAAATGCAGTGGTCAATTCTTAAAAATCACTGTATTACCATTGAAATAAAGCTTGTTTTATCCCTGTTAAACACTTTTAATTTTTTTTTTTTTTTTTTTTCTCTGTAGCTGCTTACAATCCAAATTTTCCTCTAAAACCAGACTTCCAATGCAAAATTTAAATGATTTACTGAAACAACCTGGTGTCGTAATGAACCATTTTTCTATGATGTAAGAAAGAAGGTGCATATTGGGGGGACAGGGATAGCAAGCACTGAGATCACTGTTCACTCCTCCCCTGCACTCGGAGAGGGTTTAGTCCTGGCAGTGTGGGGCTTCAAAAGGCATGATCTTCCCAAAGGAAATTCCTTTGGAAGTATCAATTTAAAACTTTCTTGTGGTCTTTTGTTGACTGCTAAGAACAGGAGTACTGGTCTAAGGAAAAAAAAACACCCATAAATTGTTACAAAACTTTCCCAAGTTGGGAAAACACAGGGCAAGCAAGACATTTCAAATTCCCAATCTTTCTAGTGTATCTTAAATATTAAAATTCAAGCCTGGATTAAGCAGCTGATTTAACAAACAAGCAACACTTGGTAAAATGAACTGTTTTAAGACCTGAAAATAGAGCATGATTTCAGGCAGATCAGATGTGATGTGGGCTACACTGCATATTTTTAAAGGTTACAATTCTGCAGACACCTTGCCTTCCAACCCCTCTAAAATCAGCGTGGCTCCTTTTATGGCAGGCACAGGCAGACCACTGTGCACGTGTTTGGGATCTCTCCTTGTGCTGATTCACACATAACACAAGTCATTGCAGTGACCAGCGACCCTCTTAAATTTAAAATGAAGCAACACTGGCTCATCAACTGGTTTGTGTTAAATCAGTGATCTGAGCCATTCTGGCATATTTTGCCTGCAGCGAATTAGGGAAAGCTCAAACAATTGCTCTACTGGTAGATCAATATGGTGTTCACCAGCCCAAGAGGATGTCTATGCGTAGGCTCGAGCCCTATGTGAACTGCTAGCCCTTTCCTACACCATGGAGCTGCTCACCTCCATCTGAACACTGCACAGGTAGTGCTGAACCACAGGCAGCCACTCTTAATTAATGCAGTCATGTATTGGAGGCAGCAGTCAGACAGAACAATGCTTTTGTCACCTGGGAAAGCAGAAAGTGATCCTTTGCAGAACACCGTGGTCCCCCCAGGAGAGGGCTCTGCCAACACAGCCCAGCCAGCCAGGTAGGGATCTACTGGGAGACCTGCTCTGGTGCTGGAGGAACATGGCCCACCCTCCCTTGGAAGCACATATATAGGCAATAACGTGCTTTATATCACCAAGGAATAGCTGTAATTGTGTCCAGGCTCGGGCTGGTGCTGAGCTAACTTCCAAGTACAGACTAGTCTATTTACCTAGAGAACAACATGCTTTTGTAGATTTAGGTCAAACAGTTAGTATTACTAATCTTTGTGATTTTTATCTTGATATGCAGAGGGTTTTCAGGTAATGAGGGGAAAAACCAAAGCACCAGTGATGAGCACTACTGTAAGGTAACAGGGGGAACTATGTGTGCCATGTGTATTATCCTGGGGAGGGAAGAGTGCACAATGCCCAGGTATTTATTTCCACACAGGGGAACACGAGGGAGCTCCCAGGTGACGAAGCCCAGCAGAGACATCTGGACAGGGCTCGCTGTCCCACCAGCAACTCCCACAGACTTGGAGCTTATGGCAACAGAGGCTTTGATTTGCTCTTTAACCCACCTCCAGGTACTTCTCAAGTGCCACAGACAGCCCTCGCTCCCCCAGACCACCGGTGAGAGGGCGACCACAGAAGCACCACGGCACGTTCTCAGCTGAGATGGTTATTCTGAGAAGTCCATTCTAGGGCACGAAGTTTCAGCTGTCCCTCAGAATGGGGCAACTGAATCTGTCACTGTATCTGTTTGTAAACAATGCCAGTTTGCTGAAATAGGTCCTCCCATGGGATTTCATTCCACAAAGAATACTATTAACGTTTTCTGGCCCAATTTGCCTATGATGTAATTATTTCCAAGATTTTGAAAGGAACACTATATTTTGTTCAGAGCTGTTTCAGGCTCAGTTTCAAGAGCTGTACAAAGCTCTTTTATTCATTTCTAAACCAGACCAAAAGGAAAAAAAAAGAAAAGGGGGGGGAGGGGGAAGAGAGCCTAAAAGGTTTAACGGTTGATATTAACTTTCTAAAGCTGGTCTAAATGAGAACTGAAGCAAACCACAGGCAATACACACCAAGAGACTTACAATTTATGGTTTTCCTAATCAGAGCCCATCTGCTCTTCCATTCATACCAGTTTTGAGAATTTCCATGTATCGCTGCAACATGGCAAAAAAACATCCACTATCACGTAAGACTTTGGAGTTTAAGCGTTTTGTACTAATCTTAAAGAATCCTGTAAAGAATGGAGGGCCAACGAGATGTATTCAGCTCAGAAACTTCTCAGGTTTACATTGCAGAGAAATGCCACCAGCATGGCAGCCCAATTTAAACTCTATCCTGGAGCCAGTTTTTCCTGTCGTAATAATAAGTCCTTGGTCCTGCTAGTCTTGTTCTGCACAGGACAACTTCATCCCAAACCACTTTCTGTCTATTGGAAATGATTATGCCACATCCACATATTCAGTCAGTCTTTTCTTTTTTTCTCTTTTCAGGGTTTTGTTGGGGTTGGTTTGTTTGTTTTTAAATAAAAGACTATTGACAAGATTGGAAGGTCAAAAGACTGGACATGAGGAATTTCTCCACCAAGAAAGTGGTCAAACACTGGGACAGGCTTCCTAGAGAGGTGGTCGATGCCCCAAGCCTGTTTAAGAGACATTTGGACAATGCCCTTAACATGCTTTAACTTTTGGTCAGGCCTGAACTGATGAGGCAGTTGGACTAGATGATCTTTGTAGGTCCCCTCCAACTGAAATAGTCTATTCTATCCTAAAAACTAATTATCTTGATTTATTACAAATGTGAGGTTTCACTGAGAATTTCATTCTTTGGAGATCACCTTTTGAAAGAAAATGCTTTCACTGCTCTCATCAGACAAACCAGAAGCATGCAACGACACACTCCTAGGAACCTCTTAAAACAGCACACTCAGCCTCCTGATTGTAAGATGGAGTTTGTACCCTTTTTCCCATGCCCAGAAAAGATAACTACTGCCTCATTAAGAATCCTTGAGTGTTGCAACAACACCAGTTCCTGCCTCCCAGAACTAATCTCTGCTACCTACCTCATCCCCTTCATACACATCTTGTACACACAAACACAAGTCTGCACTCAAAACACACATTGGTTTCACGAGTTTTTGCTATGCCTCCTGGCAGGCTCCCAGGCAACCTCGCTCCCTGTAACACTGTCTCAACTCAACATGCAAGGTGTTGATGATTGCATCCTTCCCTGGAGAGAAATGGTCACAAAACTTCCATTTCTTAGGTGCAAGATGAATTCCCAAGTCTCTGACTGCATGCTGAGTTTCTACGCAGTAGAATGCTTCAAGAGGCACATCATCTACTGAAGACCTCCCAAAGCTGTTGAAAGCAAACACCTCAACAAGACAAAAAAAATCCCTCCAATTCCCACCTGCATCAGAATTGCAATTCTAGGAGAACAGTGCTGAAATAACATATTCCATTCCCAAAGGATGGCAAAGTCCACAGGACCCTGACTGAAGGGTAGGGAGCAGTTCTGGTGTCTCTGAGCCACGGCCCTCGCAAGCTCAGGGAGACAGCATGGCATTGGTTTACACTCCTGTCACATTTTTTTAGACTCTTCCTGCAGCCCTGAGTGCTGGAGAATAAATTTTTTAAAAGCTGAACTGAGATTGCAGAATAATTCTGCAGCAGAGACAAGGTCCTGGTAAACCCTGCACGCAGACCTGTGAAATGCTCTGCCCCATTTCTGAGCACTGCTGCAATACAGCTACCAGAGCACTTTCCTGTCCCATCCCTGAGCTGTTGTCAGCAGGGACAGCTTCTGGAAGAGGCCAACCTGTGCCTGTGCTCACCAAGAGGATGGAGCGCACAGTCAACAGGATTTTCCTCATCTCAGTCCTCAAAGACCCCGTTAGTGCAACCAAGGCAGTGCTGGTAACCCTTTTTAAAGGAATACCTAGATACTAGCACGTGGGCAACAAAGAGGAGAGATACCCAATAACTACCCACTTCCAGAGAAAATCCCTTCCAATGTCCCACTGGCTTTAAGGAAGCATTTAAAGAAACAGACTGTTGTACTAAAATATAAAGGTGTATTTGAGTATGTTAGCTAGGGCTTCACAGTCAAGTGCCAAAAACTGAAATTAAATCCTCAGCCAGGTCAGTTGCTTCAATGCAACTATTACAGGCTTATAGAAGACGATCCAACGTCCCTTCCTTTCCCCTCCACCTCTTCCAATCACGAGTTTTCTTAAGTGTCAAGACAAACATTGACTTTAAATATATGGCATTCAGCTTCTCCATGACTCAACTCCTCCTTTGCAAAAGCCTGTCTCATAATATTTTTGCATCTAGTTTTTGCCAAGCTAGGGAGAGGAGAGGAAGGAAGATATGCGAAGCACCCAAATGTCTTCAAAGCAAGACACACACACACAAAAAAAAAGGTTCAGTTCAGTTCAAGTTCGGAGCAGAATCTCATGCTGGGCCTTTAACCCAGTAAGCTCCTCACCCCTGTGTATCTGGGGAATACTGTCTGTAGATAGATTCTGAATAGCTTTCTTAGGTTGGTCACGTTATTTCAAAGTCTGCAGCATTCAGACACGACTGGTTCCAATTAAAACTCACAAAGAGTATCCTGTTTGCAGAGACACTGGTGTTCATTTTCAAAGCCTCAGAGATACTATTGCAGCTTGCAATGCAGCAAAACTGTTTCTAAGATCCCTTGACTGGAAGGAGCCATGCCAATTTTCAGGCAGTAGCTTTGCAAACTTAACTTGAAGATGCAATGCTTGTTCTTTGTTTATAAATACACTTCCTGCAAAAAGAGACTTTATTACTTAGTTATATGGGCCACATTTTGCTCCCAGTGATACTCATCCACTTCCCAGAAATCAATGGTGATGTAACAGAGAAGGATTCTCTCTAGATATTGAGTACTGAGACACTCTGTTTGTTAAATACTATATCTGAAGCTATTTATACAGTACTGCCCAGCCCAGTTGCAGAACTGTATCTGTTTTTCTATATCTGCATGTTACTTGCAGTTTTCTTAAAGTTCATTTGAAAGAGCAGCCAGTTAGTTGTACTGCTGTCACAGTTTCACTACTTCCATGAAAGATGCTTATGGTCTTTTCTGCAAAACTTGGTTAAGTTAAAATATAATATTGATGCCTTTTTGATAAAAAAAAAGGGCCATATTCAGCATCAGCTAAAGCAAACAACTCTGCCTGGGCACTCAGGGTCCATAATGTCCCCTGGGCAGCCTGTGCTCAGCTGCTTGCACCCCTGGGTGCCTGCAGACAGGAGGTGGGTGTCCAGGGGGAGGCTCTGCAGGGTGCCTTCAGGAGTAAAGATGTCTTTCAGCAACCTCCTGCACAGGCACGTGTTGCAAAACAACCACTGCATCCCTTTTTTATACAACCCTGAAAAAAGGCAGCATCCACACAAACTACAGAAGGAATTACAGCCCTAGAAACCATAATAATAACGCGTCACTTTGACACTGCCTTTCACACAACTGTCTCAAAGCACAATACAAACATTTGCCAGTTAAGCCTCCCCATTCCCCTCACAGGCAGGTAAACATGCTCGGAGCTGAACAAATTATTCAAAGACAGTAATTTCTTTGATGAGTGTACTCTCTGTTTCTATTTGCAAACACCCTGTAAGCAGCTTATGATTTCCTCCAATACACTCATTTATTCAGAAGTTACCCTCTGAAACTTGCTACAAGTCACTTCTGGCCTCTGAACTAGCTGTTCATAAGCAGCTCTCTGGGTGGAGGGGATATTCTGCATTCAGGTTGTACTCAAGCAAAAGTGCCCAGGTCACAAGGACTCCCAACCATTTGTCTCCTGGGATGGGATAAACAAGCTGCTGTTAAGAATTGCAGCATTAAAAGTTTTACTAAGTGACTTACTAATATTGCTTTAAAATTCACTCTTGAGAGTGCACTTGCAGCGACAGTGTCAAAAAACAGATACAGAAGGGATGTGAATGCAGTAGCTGGGAATTTAATGGTTTTGACTATTTCTTCAAATTTAAATTATTATATCCTTTGTCTGCACCTCAGGAATCACCCAGTTAAGTTGCTAAGGGCTGGGAATGGACTGAAGCAGTGGAGCTTGTCACAACTGATGAATGTAACCTGCAAATATATTTTATTCCCCCTTGTTTAATTTACATTTGACAGCATTTTTCAGTAAATGGCCTTCAAGGATCTCTCCTCTTCAAACTCTCAGTCTACCTTTCCAACTACATTTCTTTCCACAACTCTTTCTCTACGAACTGCCAATGCAACCCTTTACAAAACACATCTGACTTTCATCTCACAACACCCTTCAGCCCACCTGCTTTAAGCACCTCTTCCCCCATGGTGGAAACCCGCTGCTGCTCTGCAGACTCCCAACACCCAGGGCCCTCTTCCAGTATAGACCCTTCACAGCTCCTCACATAGGTTGGCTTTTCCAAGTGCAACAAGTATTGGGACTTGCCCAGGTTCTACAAGAGCCCCTCTCACTTTCCCTCTCTGTACAAAGCTGTGGCTCTTCAGGCTGTGGTCCCAAAAAGCAAAACATGGGATTATTTTTGCATTGCTAAAGCCAGCAATGTTTAAAGCTAGGTGTGTATTTAAGGGCTGTGCTTAACCAGTGCTTAATGCATGAGATAACATCAACAAGGACACTGAAGCTTCAGCCTATCTGTGAGACACCGTGGGTCCCTCTCCACCCCACTGGGACGGGGCCAAGCCCTAGAGCACACCCTTAGCCCAACATATTTTCTTTGTGGGCGTTCATTAATCACATCAAAACAAAAGCAATCCGTTCCCACTGCGCTCATGCCAGGATCTTGGCCACCCACTAAACCGCTTGAGCTTTGGGATGGTTACATGACCTGGGAGGGGGAAGAGTGTGTGTACAGAGGGTGCGGGGCAGCGAAACAGCTTTGCACATGAAACCTTGTCCAGGCATTCAGTAATCAAACCTCACAACAGCAGGAAGTCTGTTCCTACAGGTTACATTAAGTGAGCACCTCACAGCATCACAGTGGCAGAAGATGCCCTGCAAAGTGGTTGCAAAACCACCTAACGCACACAGTCACAGAACAGAAACAAGCAAATGAAATGCAGAAAGGGGAGTATGAGCAGTAAGTGCATGTCCAAAGCTTGGCTGCCTGGAAAGCCCTGGTGGTAACCCCATGCCAGTCCGCCTCTTGGTCATTATTACCTTAAAAACATTGATGGTATATTGATTTTAAATCATTAAGAAACACACTTTTAGGTAACCATTTTTGATAGCAAAAGTAATTTAACTTCATATGCCTAAGGTATGGACACATCATACCCTGATGATGCAGAAAAGCTAGCTGGGTCACTAGGACACTTCTACCACCCAGAGAGAGCAAATGGAGAGCTTCCACCCTCCTGGCTGCCTTGGGAAGAGCCACCACCACCACCCATACCCCACCCCAGACAGCTACATGGGCAGTTTTGTCATGGTTTTTGAATCATGGTTTGAAACAAAAAAGTTGTGCTCTAAGCCATTGAATCTGGAGACATGCAGAGACTGCCAAAGCAATGGGCACTTCTGAAGGAGCTAAAAGAGGAAAAAGTGAAGGACACCAAAATGAGAAGGAAGCTCTCAGAATTATCTCCATGGGACCATAACCTTTTATTTTTTCCTTTTATTTTTTCCTCTGTCTTTACTTTTAATGTAATGGGAAACACTTCTCTGGGATTGATAAAAAATAATGAAAAAGTACCTAGAACAGGCATTCATATGCAAGAGGAAAACTCAAAAATCTTACCACTCCCTCTTTTGCTTTTTATTTACACAGCTGAAGGGCTCCACAAAGCAGAAAAAGCACAGTTGATTTTGAGGCATCCTATCAAATATCCCACATTCCACAGGGTTGCATCCCTTGCCTACATATCCAAGTGTCTGTGAAATGAAGTGTGGATGTCAAACGTTGTATATAGACTGAAATAATAAAGTCCATATGGACAACTGTTCCTAGTTCAGAGCTTAAGCCTCAGTTTCACTTTTGTTCACTAGGAGGAGTCAAATATAAACCAAGAAAAACTGCTTACTGGACACACCAACATCACAACTGCAGCAATAAAAATTTTATGACTTTAATTTGGATTAAAATAGCCAAGGCAAACTATTTGAGTTAGAAACTGGAAGTCAGTTCTGAAGCAGTGTCCAAGATCAGGTATGAGAAGCCAGCCCGTACTGCAAGCTACACATGGTGAGACAGTTACAAGCAATCCACTTGCTATGACTTAATGAGTCCTCTGAGCATGGCAAAGCCTGCCCATGCCCTTTCCTTCTTGCATCCTGGTAGTGATTTAAATGGGCTCTGGTCTGCAAGGCCACAAAGCAATGCAGAGAACCCAGACCTGGGCCTGCTCCTTACAGCAACAGTTAGAGCACAACAGCACCTGGACACTTGGAACATTAATGTGACAGGGTGTGAACAACACCTGTATTTCTATGGTGGGGAGCACACTGTTGTGTTCAAAGATCACAACTGTTACGACTCAGCACAAGAATTTCACCCTTTCTCTCACCTTCTCTGGTGAAGATGTGTTAAAGGTGAATCCAGGCTACCATGCATGCTTCACCTATACCTGAGAAACACCCAGGAAACATCATGCCGTGGTATTGCACCAATGCAAACGTCTCTTATTTTACACATCCTCTGTCCCTTTCTGCAGAAAAGGATACAAAGCTCCCTTACACCAATGTACCTGGAACCACACAAAGGTGATGTCATCACTTCATACTGGCAAGAAGACACTGCTTTTTCCTGCTGACACAGCTTTGGGACATGCAGGTTGAACTGCCAGTTCTTCCACTGGCCTTGGGCAGCTTGGGAGTCTGTTTACCATGTTCTCCTCCTTTTTATCCTCTCTTCCTCACTTCTGGTGTCTCTCCAGTTCACAGGCCTTTGGGTGCAGGGTTTGTCTCCAACTTACATGCTCAGCACCACGCAGTGGTCTGTGTCTACACACTCAGTCACCAATCCCATCGTTTACACCATCTTAAAACAAACTCAGAGCACCCCAGCACAGAGACCTGAGGGTCATTTCACACAGTCTGCTCTGTCAGAGCAGGGGGAAGGCTGGCTGCACTACAAACCACCAGCACAGGAGCTTCAATTTGGCCACTTTCAAGCAGAGTTTTGATCCCCATCTATACCCAGGTTAAAAACCTGGGCAGAGCATTCAGCACTCACGGGGTCTGGCAGATGTAAGTTTGCTCTCACCACCATTCTCTTTCACACCATGTAAACAATATCAAAGGAAACCTCTTCTTGCTTGGACTTCAACAATAAAAATTCTATATATGAAAAAGTCCTTGAGTTCATATTTTTGGGGCACCCTAAACTCCTACTAAACTCCAGCTGGCGCATTAAGACTGCTTTTAATAAACCACTTGGCATCTTGCTTACGATGTTTTTCATTATGTTTATATATAAAAGAAAAAATATCATGGTTTGGAAGAAGAAAAAGAGGGGAAAAAAGGACCTGTTTCCCTGCTCTTCATATTCTCTGCAGGTGTTGGTGCTTTCTCTGCTCTTCCACAGTTTATTCCCTGCTTGACATACTCACAGAAGACTTGCCATGATAAACATGACCAGCTGAACCCTTCTTGGTTGGAAAAGACCTCTCAGATCATCAAGTCCAACCATTAACCCAGCACTGCCAAGTCACCAGCACCCAGTCAGCATTCATCCGCCAAAGAGATGAGGGAGCAGCAATATAATGCCAGTAATTGAAAGTTACAGGCAGTTGCCATTTTCTAGCACCTTCCAGTCACCTTTTAGCTCATTTTGCCTTTGCAATCCTTAGGCTGAGAGCTGAGAAACTTGCTGCAGTAAACAACACTAAACCCCTGTGACAGAGGAGAAGGATGAATCTGACATTTAAAAGACTCAACTCAAGGCTATCCCAGCATTGCCAGGCAGAGTTGGGAGGCAAACCCCACTCCAAGAAGGAGAAACAAAGAGCAGGGCGTACTCTGGATGTCTTCATCTCTGCTACTGAGGCTGAAGACAAAGACCTGTAATCAAGAGAGCATGGGATGGACCTCAGGCAGCCAAATGCCACAAGTAGAGAGAGAGAGAGATCAACACCACATGAGAATATTTGCTGTACTGATCTTCCCAAGACATTATGGTATGTTTGGAAGGACACAGCTCCTGCCTCCAGGTAAGGAAAGGGCGAAGCCCAGGCTGCCACACACCTTTCACCTGGGAGGTGAAGGCGTTCCAGATTCTGCATCATCTCTTTAGGGCACTAGGGCAGGAAGGCATTCATATCCCCATTTACTTCCTCAGGGACAACGTTTTGCCTTTTATTCTTTGCCAGGCCTTTTATTTACAGCTGACTAGCTTCATATATCTAATATTCACCTGCTACGTTAGTGATCTTATCGTGCGTAATGGCACATCTACCTTGGGGGTATTATGGATCTGGAGCAGACAGAGGGGGAAATGGAGCAGTTGCTGCGTGCACTTATTTCCAGTTGCCAGCTAGACCCTGACTTCAGAGCAGCAGGATGGGAAGACTAGGAGAGCAAACGTGTAAATGCTATTCTTAAATAGGTCAAGGGAGAGATGACATCTATATGCAGAAAGCAAAACAAGATCCACACACTAAATCTGTTTTCTCAGCTACCACAATGGTCTGGTATTTTTAAACTGCTAAAACAGGGATTCAGTCCCTCATTGCTCAAAAAAATAAAGACAATCTGCTCCAGAGTAGTGCTCTACTATACCTTCTTGCCTGACTCTACATTACAACAGGAACACAGTTAACCATTCTCTTACCATCTAAATGAAAAAATAAAGGGGTTCAGGAAACTACTCACAGTTCCTCTGCGCTTGTCCACAGCCTCCTGCAACCACCATGGCTAATAACACTGGGCCCAGCAAAGGATGAAACAACCCCCTCAAAAGGTGGTGGCATCCAGGAGTAAGGATGCCCCAGCTGCAGTCACTCTAAGGGAGAGCACTTGAATCAGCAGGAACCATTCTAGTTTTGGAAATGGTACTGTGTCCATGCTACAAATCCTAGTTGGAGCAACTGGTAGGTGTCTCACACTTCAGGATTTCATTCCCGTTTCCTACAAATTTTCACTAGGACAAACCACTTAGCTTCTCTGTACAACCACAGGTGCCTTGTTTGAAGAACCTGGGAGCACATTTGCAAGTCACTGATGCCAAAGGACACAAATCTTTTGATATAAGCAAACAAGAGCCAAGCCACATCTGTTCCCAACACATCAGGGTACCACCATCTCTGAAGGTCTCCATCCAGACCATGTGAAGCCATCTGCACTTGCTCCTTTAAAAGGGAAGCGTCTTCATTGCTCAGTAGGTGTTTCTAAAGCAGCCTGAGGTCCCAGTGCAAATCCCTACAGAAGTACAAACTCCCAGAGCAGCAGTTGACACTAATGCAATCTTGTACAAGGTCAAAGAAAGCACCGAAAATAAGGAACCATCAAAAAGCACAGAAACGAGTAAACAAACAAAAAAGGAAGAGAAGAGGAAAGAGGATAACAACAACACCCAAAATAGATTCCTTGTGCCAGGCACACATCAGATTTATGGCATAAAAGCTTTGCAAAGAAACTTGCTCTTAAAACAGCTCATCAACATTTACCCCGCTGCTGGCTGAAGCCTACTACTGTTTGACACCCCCTGCTTTCTATTTACAATGACTTCAGGCCTTAAAAGAAAACTGAAGTATATTAATTGAGGATTTTGAGGCACTAAACAACAGCTGCATTGTTAGATATTCTATAAGCAGCAAAGCAGGCTGACAACTGAGGAGGACAACAGAGAAGGAGTGTGCAAGGAGAGAAGGTGTCCGAGCACTGTCACAACACTGTGCCTGAGCAAACACACCTGATGCACTGACACAGCACTGAGAGAACTGGGCCACGACCAGCCACACTGGAGAGCAGGCAGAAGATGGTACATCTCTGTGCTGGCATTGGGTAGAGGTCCAGAGCCTTGCAATTCCCTTCTGGTGGCCTCCAACGGGCCTCTGCCCCACTGTGCCCCAGTCCTGGTACTGATAAACTCTGTCTCACTTTTGAAACTGTGAAGAGCATTTCCATGTGTAGACAGCAGCAAACTGCTGCTCCTTGTCTCAGCCAGCAGCAACTGGCACCTCAGATGGGTACCTGGATACAAGATGCTCACGTCTGCAGTGAGCGACACAGGCATATTCCTTCCAAGGCACCATCCAAGGAGGAATTGTGGAAGCTATGGGGAGGTGGTGGGATACAAGGGAGCTGACAGCACACCGACAGCCTCCAAGGCTCACCGTACCCCCAGCTCTGCCTCAGTACAAACCAGTGCCTGGAGCTGGTCTTCAGCAGGGGAGAGGAGCAGGGCTCTGCCTGTTGTTCTGTTTCAGGGCATATTGAGAGGCCAAGTCCTGTGCTGAGGGTACAAACATCAGGCACCTGCCACAGACTTCACAAATGGCCTCAGACAAGTTACTGTCTTTGCATGTCTGTTCTTGCTCTGTGAGGAACTCGGCTCTCTCCCTTGCTGTTAACATAGACAGGAGGTTATTTCTACTTCACCAGATCTATCAGACTCTAAAGAACCTAATAAAGAGCCTGTTTAGTTTCAGAAACCTGACAGCAATCATGTTGTTAGCTAGCACACAGTATGTGCAATACACTGTCAACAGCCTGGATAACAAGTGGAGAAGGGTAAATACCTCCTAGGGACTGGAAAAACGAAGTACTGGGGGGCTGCAGGTGGGGTGGATATCAAACCTCTGGAAATGTTGGACTGCTAGGAAAAAAAGTCAACAGAAGCAAGAGCAGAGCCTATACACCCCTCTGTCCTTGAGGACGAAGAGACAAGAAAAATGGAGGTGAAAAGACACTGTTGCCAGGGTCAGTGTCGGAAAAAAACCCCAACCCAGAACAGCTGATATATTGTCTGATCTCAGACAAAATGAACCTGTCCAAAGGCACAATTGTTTAGGCAAAATCATGAAGCAGAGAAAAGAATAACTGCTTTGGTTGTGGAGCTGTGCGTCACCATGTCTATGTGTAACTCTAGAGATACCAGAGGCTCCCTAATGAAATAAGTAACAGCCTGAGACACACACCAGCCCAGTTTACGGGGGAGCCTGTAAGGCTCAGAGCAACAGGGCAAGCACATACAAAAATCAGAATACCTTTATGATGCAGTTTCTCCAGAAAGTAAACAACAAGAGTGCATGCAGTGACTGAGGATGCTCCTGTGAGAAGCAGGATCTCTGCAGCCCCATCTCAGCAGACAGACCGGCTCTCAACAGCCAGGCTCTGCAAAAGAAGCTGCCAGCCGTTCCACGGCTTCGTTTGCTGCTGTGCCACTAAATCAAAGACCAATTTGATTCCAGCTGGATTGTAGAGCCAGCTGCAATGACAAGAGGCAATCTTAGACTGCAGAAATGCCACCAAACGTTGAAAACTTAGAATAAAAAAAATGTTCTGAGGTCAGTGAGCAAATATAAGCTCTTGATACAGAAAAAACAACTCACGAAAACAGAGGCAGTATCACCTTAGCTTGACAGAATCATCCACTGGCTGGCAGGAGGGCCATGCAAACATGAAATGATAAACATATTTAATACAGAAATATTATCATTTTCATAGAACCTCATGCCCCTAGAAGGCCTCAGAAGACAAGAGGCTTTGATTAAATAACTAGAACAAAGAGACCACAGAACACACTAAACCGATTAAAAGCCACACTAAGTAACAGGTCACAAAGACTAACCGTGATCTAAGGATCATCACCGACTCAGTTGGTTCCTAGTGAGATTAATTCCTGGCCCTGCATTTACCTAAGGCCTTTAAAGACATTCTTAGAGCAAAAGATGCAATGAGTACCTTGCAGTGCACTGAGCTGGAGAAGCTCTGCAGACTTTGCACCACCACTGAAAGCTGAGAACACCTGAGGCCATCAGCACACACTGCAGTGACAGGCAGTGCTAAGGGACCAAGAACCTCCATCCTAGGGTTCAAGGGTCCTCAGCAGCAGTGAGTGGGGTCAGGGTCACCTCAGGGAGCACGGCCAGACAGCGGGTCCCACCCCATTGGGAAGGGCTGCTCCTCAGCCTGCTGTCTCCACTAAGCAGGGCAAGGCTGGAGGCAGTCAGGGCTGGGAGCTGGGAACACAGGTAGCACAGCCCCAGCTGCCTGCTCCTGAGCTGGAATCCTACAGCACTGCTTATCTCTTGAGCCACTCCAAGAAGCTGGTATACAAGAAGTTGCTCTGCTGCTAGGGTGACTTTGGCAGCTCCTCCCTAAATTGCAGCCTTAGGCATATGTCTGCTTTTCCCTGCCCAGTCCTGAGGTACCAAAGTCCAACACAGCAGCTCAGAGCAACACCGAGGTGCCTCAGAAGCAAACCTGAGAACAAGAAGTATGGAAAGCCAGTGACCCATCCCATTTACCAGCTGATGCCCAACAGGTCACAAAGTACATTTGCTCAGACAGAAAAGGAGCCATCGGCTACACTCCCTGGAATGTGACATTTCCATCCACACCTTACTCATCACCAGCAATGTCTTGGGCACAAGCCAGGAGAAAGGACCACGAAAACAACCCCACAGAGTACACCCACGGGATAATTGCCTGTGTTCTTCGGAGAGCATCAGCATAGAGCACTTCCCAGCTGGTCACTGATGGCAGCAAACACACACAGAAAGGGAATCTCGACAGAATGCATGTCTCGGTGGAAGAGAGGACAGCAGATTTACACACCCAATTATTACCTAACTCTAATGGGAGACTCCAAGTGACTTCAGAGTGCTGCAGACAGTAATGCAATACTGGCTCTTTGATGGGCCAGATCACAAGAAAATAAAAACTACCTTCTCTTTGCAAGGCCACACGTTATGATAGATCAGCCAGCAATGTCCTCAGAACTTCTGCTGTCACACACACCATTGCCAGCCATTCTCATTAGAGTGCCACTGTCCCGAGTGAAACAAGTTACAGGAACAAAAAATAGCTGCCTACGTACGCCCAGATCTTTGCTAGCACTGCTTGGCAGCTCCGAGATCCACCCCACCAGTGAGACACACAGACCCAGCCACAGTAGAAAACTAAGGATCTACTAAGTTTAAGTGTTCAGGGTTTTTTTTTCCCCCCTCTTGTGGTAAATTTCAGAGGGAAACCCAAGAGCAGCCTCTACAGAAAGGCAATGACCCCCCCATCCTGTCCATTCAGCCTCTATACCTGAACAAAAGCATCCTCCCACTTGTAAGAGATGAAGGTTCTTTTGCAAAATTAATCATTTCTTGCAGCGCAAACAGCTCTTATTTGCCATCAGAAACAAAATAAGGCAATAAAACCTTTGTGTACCACAGAAGAGAAAATATTTACCTTGCATTAAGGAAACTCTTCCCAAGGTGCAGGTACAACTGAAAATAGGAGAAAATGTTAAGAAGAAAAGAGATGGTAGAAGCTGTTTGCAACTACAGACCTCAAAGCCAGAAGGGATACGAAACTGGATCGCCTCTCTTCAGGAGTAAAGAAAATTGTCACAAAGAGCCACAAATTATTTATTAAAGAGAGTATGACACCACAGGGAAACAAAACAAAACCTAAAATAATCTTGATGCAGACATTTCTATCAAGAGAAACCAGATAACAGTACAGGGAAGACTGTTCTTCCCTCTATTATCTTTAATTCAATTCTGCTTATCAGCATCAGCATTACAGCTAAAAGTGCAAAGACTTTAACACATTTGGAGCCTTATTCAATTCCCACCGAAGTCACCAAACAGACTCCAGTAACGCTGTATCAGGTTCCTACGCGCCCTCCCAACCTGAGCACCTAAAGACTCCTTTAAGAACTAAATGAATTCTGCTCCCTTGCCTTTGTGAGGAGAATGCCCTGGCTGCTTGCCCTTGCTCTGACTCAGACACACTTGGCCCAGTCCTGCAGAGGACGAAGCTCCCTCTGCTCTCGCTGAAGTCAAGGGCATCTCTCAGGCTCAGCATGCCCAAAGCAGGCTGCCTGCCACACCGGGGCCGCACGCCAAGGCGCCAGCTCCTAAGTGCAGAGACAGAAAGTGTGAAGGCAAAGCCCGTGGGTCAGAAAGGGCAGCCCTGTATCATCTCCTGTGCGTGCCAGGCACACAGAAGCCCTGCTGTACCAAGTAGGCATGCTTCTCCATTCTGGGACCTGTGAGTTGAATTCAGGGCGATGTGGAATGGGGTGCACACTTGAACGAGCCTCCACAGGAAACCTGGGCCATCACATCACAGTTTATTATTATTTCATTATCTTCAGATTCAATTCAGCCTGCAGCAGCTCCTAAATAAACACAATAGTTTACAGATCTTGTTCCTGTATTACTGTCTGTGTTTTAATATATTTTTCTTCAGTTATCTAGAAGATATTAATACAGAACGATAACATTTTGTGCACCTGAAGAGTCATTTAGCTCAGGCTTACAAAGCCCTTCACCAGCTGCAATTAATGAAACCCCTTGACACCACATAGGTAAATTCCAGTAACACCCATCCCTCACACCGATAATCTCAAAGCACTTCTGGAGCGATCAGTGAATTCTTCTCAGATAAATCACACGCTTGTCTGCAGAGCCAGGGCCGGAATCCTGGGCTTCCCACTGCCCAAGTTCTCAGCCTTTCAGCCTAAATGAGAGAAAGCACGAAAGGCAGACACTGCAGGCTGTGCACCACACAGCCTGTGCCAGACAAAGCTCACCCTCAGTATCAGAAGCTGAACAGAGCTTACCTGAGCTCGCCAGAACTCAGGCACCAGTCTGCAAAGTGCTTACAAATTAGGAAATCAATGCACAGAGATTAAATTACCACTCCAAATCGCCTTAATAAATCTATGCATGTAGAAATGAGATAAATTAATAAACATGCCATCACCTGCCCCTGACACCCACCCCAAGAGCCCAAACTCCTCTTGCTGTCCAGCATGCACCACTAGCAGTTGTAAGCTGTCCAGCCCAGAAGTACCACGGGAGTTCCTAGGTTCTGCCCCCTGTGCACATAACATCTATCACATCTATATTCTGAATTAAATGGTACAAAGCATCTCCTGTACTCCACAGCAATCACTGCTAGTTGAAGACAATGACAGCAAAATCATCTTTTGTCCTGGTATACTGCTGCACTTGTTAGCTATCCACCATCCAGAACAGTCCAGTCCAGATAAAGGTCTATGGAAAATCACCTTTAACATCCCTTGGCCCCCAGATTGCAGCACTGAGTCTTACCTGTCACACAGCTGCCTTTTCCTTGTCAAGGTGCATACCCTCTGCTATGTTTACCTTGATATCTTGCCATTCAAAACCATGCCTACAGCTATAGGGGCAGGTGTACCTGGTCACATCACTTACTGAACACTCTTCTGCTAGATGCCCTGACCACATCCCCTCTGCATGTTTGCAGCCTCTTATCCCCTTCAGCTACATCACTTAGTGGCTGATTTCTTTCAAAAAAAAATTGATTAATTCTGCTATTGACATCCCCATAATTTCTGCTGTTCTCAAGGGGAGCTAAGGTCTTTTAAAAATACAGCCTTCAATATCCAAATGAAATCCAAAAACCAGAAGGGCTTTTCCCATCCTGCCTCCCTGTGCAGGAGCATGGGAGGAAGTGCCAGGGATCTGATGTTCTCTTCTGCTCTGTAACCGACTTATCAGGGGAACTCTGGCCAATTGCATAATTACAATGTGCCTCAACTCCCTCATTTCTCACTGGCTACAATCATGTTGTAACAAATCTCTGGTCACCTGGGACTGATCCTGTACTTAGGATTCTGCCTCCCTGCAGACACATCACAATCTGGGCTGTGCTCCTGGGAGAGCCAAGGTCTCTGATTGGAGCTGGTCATGAATTTTTCAGCACACTACATGTCAGTGGCTTGGAAGAGAACCTTTTCATGGGAATATGCCACTGTTCTGGATGGCTTCATCAGAAGGACGTGCCTCTGGATGAAACTGAGAGTGAACAGCGTTTTTGTTCCCTTAGACAGCAGCTGAAGAAAGTGCAGACTTGGGGCTGTTGAGAGGGAAACCCAGGTTTAATGCAGGCATCAGGCTGTCAGGTATCCTGGCAGGAGACTCAGATTGCCCAGAAACAGTTTTTTCACTCCTTTGTGAAAACTTCTTAATATAATAGCATTTCTCCCACTACCATTCTTTTGGAAAAGTTTTAAGGTCTTAGTGCCAGGGATACAGAAGAGAAAACCATTTCCTACTTGACCCTACAACAGGGAAAGGGCTCAGGTTCCACTTACCTGTAACAGTGACCAGGGCTGAAATCAACACACCTCTACTCTTTACCTATCTATCCTCTGTAAAAAAAAAAAAAAATCTACTTTGATAACTTGCTGGCAACAGATTGGTCAAAGATCCAATTTATGAGCATGTGAGTGCTGTATGTGCACACATCAGAAGTTACTGTTTATCATCCAGCTATCTCACTAATCTCCTTTTTACCAAACTCTGTGGATATAGGGTAACGTGGTATTAAAAGGACTTGGCCAGATTATCAGTGCAGGCAGCATGCAACACCTCCATTTTTAGGTGTGCAATTGCCTGCAATTTCAGATAATGCATCTTCCCAAAGCCTTTGGCAAAACATGCATTTGCATTGCAGAACATCAAGAGACACAGAAGTAATAAATTCTCCTCTCCTTCCTTCCTTCCAAGAGATAAACGACTTGGGAAGTTGAGGGATAAAGAACCAGTATAATTATATGTTATTAAGCTGCAACTAATACTGGTAGAGAATGGACAAGGGCCTGATGATTAGAAATGCTATCAAGGAAAATCTAAGATGTGGCATTAAGGCACGCACTGAAAACAGAATACATTTCATGCTTCTCCTAGAAATATTTAACTCTATTTCAAGCCACCTCCTCTTGTCGTTTTACTTGGCATAAGCACTTTTTGCCATAAAGAATTCTTTCTTCCAGCAAGGATTTAATGAAGGAGACAACAAACAGCATCAACCAATGAAACTGAAAGTCTCCACGTTCTCTTTGGCAAAACAAAGCTCACCTCAATCTTCATTCAGAAGGAAATGCCAGCCTGATCAGAAAACACTACTGGGCCTCCCTGCACAGCCCGTCAGCTCCCCACACAAGGCCTGCACCTGAATCTGTACCATTTCTGCATTTACTCCCTGGTCTTCCCTGAAACCAAATTCCTGTGCTGAACATCTTATCCATAAATTTCTTGCCAACCATGATGAAAACTTCATTCATTTGCTTTCAAGCAATATGATGGCATTCAGTAATGCAGCAGAGGAATTACTGCCCGTTTCAGGTGCACACAGAAGGCAGTGTCAGCTCCCATGAGAATCCACAACTGTTTGCCTGTGTCTCACCATCCATGTGGAGAGCAAATACTTCTACTCATCTGCCAAGCAGGAGTCACTAAGACTTATCAAGCACATATTCCTGCACATCACCTTCGAGGCCTGGCCAAGGTTAACATCTTCAGTATCATGAACCCACCTATATGAGTGAGAGATGGCCACTGGTGGTTCTACAGCCCATTCAGGTCCTGGCCTCTCCCCAGAGATCACCACAGTGGGGGTTAAACCCTGGTTCTGGTATCTGCAGTGGAAAAACTGAGAGCTGCTGAAGGATCTGGGACTGCATTCCTTTAAGTCTGAAATAGAATTCCTATCAGATAATACAAATCTCTGATGATATGTGAGCTGAAGAGGGAAGTTTCTCTGCTCCTCTGCCTCTCACTAGTTCCACTGATTTCTATGACAGAGAAGTTTGAGGAAGAAAAGCATAAACTCAGTTCTAACCTACCCCGTCTTCCCATCCCACACAACATTTACGTGTGGCCAGTATGTGACTGGCTACCAAGGCAGGTTCTGTGCCAGTGTTCTGGGCTTGTACCATTCCCAGCTCAGCAAAGTCTCATGAGAGTTGAAGCTGGGTCCTTTATCAGAAGGTGAGCATTCAGTGTTACTGACAGACCTCAGTCATGATTATCCAGGCAGATCATTATATTCTTTTAGCAATTACCATCAGCACTAATAACTTTGGCTGCTACAAACCGTAAGAGTGCCTTGATCTGATCCACATTCAGGGGCATTTTATCATAAAGTGCAACATAGGATCCCAGTCTGACAAGCTGATACTGCAGACTGTGTAAACGGAGATGAATCACTTCCTAAGTCTTTGCAGAAGGTCTGTTTGACCTCGAAGAAACAAGTTTCTGTTCTTCTAAAGGCTGCTTGGACAGCAGAACCATGCATTCTATTCCCTGTCTATAGGGATGCATCTCCAAGGTAGAGCCCTTTTCTGAGTGACTGGCCTACACCTGCAGCCATCTGCACAACGCCTGTCCTAAGAACTCTGAGAAAGGAAATCTTGGGAGAGGGAAAGGACTTTGAAAGGGAGCTACAGAAACAATGAACGTGTGCTACGAAACAGCAGAAATCTTGAGACCGTGTTCCTATTGCAAATGCTATTTAGGTGTCACATCAAGACGAGAATTGATGCAGTTATTAAACACAGCTATTTTAAAAACCTCAATTCTGTAAATTAAATGAAAACTTGAGGTCAGACCACAAAGGTCATTATTTTTCATAAGGACTGGCCTCTAGGATAGCAGGTGTCATGAAACCCCATGTGAGGAAGTTAATGCAGACTAAGAGAATAGCACTGACAGGTTATTTTTTGCTGAAAGTAATCTCACCACTGAGCTCTGACACTGCTTTGAAAATCCATTCATATCCTAGAAGCTTGGCTGCAAAACACACATCCTCTATATGTAAGGCTTACCTGGGATGCTGCTTGGAGTTAGTTTGTTAGTTTTCCCCTGCCTTCTCATTTCTAACCTGCTTATATTGCCAGGAATTAAAGCTAAAAGACAGAATGATAAGATTTTTTCAATATCACAAGAAAAAAAAAAATAGGAAAACTGGCTTCCCCCAAACTATCAGGCCAGAGTTGCAATTGTATTTCTACTTGTTTTACTAGACCCATAAAACACCACTTGTGCTGAATGAGTGCAGGGAGAGACATCAAATTTCAAGATTTGCCCAAATTCAACAAAAGCATCATTTGTTGGTAACTGTTTCACGATTAAATGGACTGAAATCACAGAATCATCTAGGTTGGAAAAGACCTTGAAGATCACCGAGTCCAACCATCAAGCTAACACTGGCAGTCCTCAACTACACCATATCCCTGAGCACAATGTCAACACAACTCTTAAACACCTCCAGGGATGGGGACTCCACCACTGCCCTGGGCAGCCCATCCCAATGTCTGACGAACTGTTCTGTGAAGAAATTCTTCCTAATATTCCCTCTAAACCTCAAATGGGTGAGTCCCTTCAGTTGAGGGATATCAGCTTTCTGGAATGACAACAGCACAAGCTCAATGTGGTAGTAATTCAGGCCCCACCTTCTGCCTTCAGAGTAGGAGGCACAGACATTAATACAGAAATACAGCTCCATGGGCTGAGGGTTCCTGGGTACCAGAAATTCCGCTCAGTGCAGAGTCTCAGGCAAAGCACAGGGAAGGAGAGCCCGGAGGGACAATCTCTAAGATGTAGTTCCAGCATCCACAGCTGGCCTAAATTTTACTCCATGCCAGGAAGCAGCTCCTTTCTCACAGATGGCTGCTGTTAGCGAGTGCTGACACCATGGAGCAAGTGGGCATGCAATATTAATAGCATCAATGAGAAAATTATGAGCCCACATCAAAGCACTGAAAGTTGTTTTTATGACATTTGGCTTTACAACTAAGTGCAAAGGGAAAGGTATTACACTCAGCTAAGCATGTTTAGAGGACTTCCTTTTTAAGATGTGATTCTGCAGTTTTCAAACACGCACACACACATGCAGAATGACCCCTTAAGGACGGGGAAAAGCTGCTGTCAGCTATAACTCAGCAAATCACAGGTTACACAAAGAAATAAAAATCAATGCTGCTCTGAAATTTAGCCTGGTAGAAAAGTCAAAGGTATCATAACTAATGGCTGGAAAGTTGTGCTGTGGCCGTGTTTTCCCATGTCAGCCCTTTGGAATCTGGGTCCAAATTCTGCCAGAATTAAACAGAAGCAAACCAATAATGCAAATGAAGTAGTACAGACTCATTTGCTAGAATTTTTCTAGTAACAGGCAATGATAAAAGAGCATAATGAATTCATCTAATTTAGAAATCTCCCCTCCTCCATTAAAACACTCCGACATCAGACCAAACTACACATACCCTATTCTCATCGACAGAGGCAGAGCAGCCAAAACATGGGCGAAGATGCTGTCAGCAATGCAATCTCTATGAAGACTCTTGGATTTTTGGATATAATAAATTAGGGACGAGTACAAAGCATAGAAATATTATCATGAGGATATAGTGGCTGTTACTGGTGTCCCTTTTGACTTGAGCAGGCACTGCTCAGCCATGGCTCAGGCTCCACAGATGGACACAGCCCAATCCAAGCTCCTCTGCTTGCACTCCAAGCAACCCGATGCACGTGTCTGTTTTGATAGCTGTGAAGGCACAGAACTGAACCTGAGCCAGCCTGCCCTGCATGGTGTCCATCACAGTCCTGTCCTGCTGACAGCTACGGGAGCCTGTCACTTCCAGTTTGGGGGACACGTGCTCAATCCGTGCAATGCTCTGGACAGCTATAAAGTGAAGTATGGCATGATGGTAAGCGTGAAGTCTTCATGTGATTCTAGATGTGTTTCTTTGATAGCTCTGCCACGCTAACATCCACCCACAGCGAGGGCCTGACACCTTTTTAAGTAGTTTGTTGAGACACTACAACCCGATGACTCAACGTAGTTATTTGTCTTAATCTGCAACAGACTGTGGGGCTGCACAGTAAAATACGATGGGCTATTTCCTATCAGAGCAGGTGAAAGATGTAATCAGCCACTAATACATCTGCTCTACCTTCTCTGCTCAGTTCATCGGTTTCATTTTGAATCAAACACTGCCTATCTTCTACTTATTATTTGGGCAAAATCAACAGGATCAAAGCCAATTCTGTCTTACACATGTGCAGCCTCCCTGACTTCACTGGCACTCGGGCCAGACAGTCTGAAATTACATCACTGGCATCTTGATGCAACTTAGATGGCATCACCTCAGGTTACATAGGAGCACAGGACTGGGAGAGACCCGCCAGTCACCAAGTACAGTCCCTGCTGTCCAGGCAACCACGTCACCTAATCCCTTTATAAATGAATCAAAAATAGTTATGAACCATACTTCATCGGGCACACCCCAGGCTGGCCATGAATGATATATTGTGATGTAAACTGACTCAGGAAAAAGTACACAGACACATCCAAGACAAATTAGAAACTGCAATAAGCAGGGAGACAACTTAGTCTAATAGCCAGGCAGTGGGAGAGGCAGCGAGATGGCTGGGTCCTGCTGCCAGCTCCCATCCTGACCTGTTCCACCCGCAGTGGCACTGCTCCATCCCTCAGGTTCCTCTTGGCTGAGACCAAGATAATGATGTTGTCCTTCCTTTGCAGATTGCCTTTAGCTCTACAGAGAAAGAGGGATACAAGAACTAACTCAATCTCCCCAGCAGGTTTTTAAAACCAATTTTAAAGCTCTCCTTTGCAATTCAGTCTGTGGATAATTTGCTACCTGCATCTCTGTAAAGTTTAACCTGTCAGAGCCTGGCAAAGGTGTAATTTCATCCCCAGGCTCTTCTGACTTGAGACTCTGGAGCTTCTCTTTGTGGATAAAGTATCAAAGCAATAGCTCTGAGAGACAACAGCCCTTTGCATCTCACCACCCATGCATTATTCTCTCTAAACATAGTTTAACAGGCCAGAATCAAAACTTTTGCTCTCTCCTCATTTCTCCTCCCCCAGTGCACACATTAAGAAAGAACAAACACAGATAAGAGCAGTAGACAGAGACACAGACAGAGAAGAAGGTTTATCCCACAGGCAGAGGATTACTGCATCATGATGTAATGACCTTGTTCAGAAAAGGAAAAGGTTACTTACATGAATCACAGAATCACAGAGTGGCAGGGGTTGGAAGGGATCTCCAAAGATCATCCAGTCCAACCCCTCTGCTAGAGCAGGATCCTAGAGTAGATCCCACAGGAACACGTCCAGATGGGTTTTAAATGTCTCCAGAGATGGAGACTCCACAACCTCTGTGGGCAGTCCAGCTCCTTTCCACAACAGGGTAAAACAATGTCCATTTAAAGTTATGCTGAAGAAAACGTAAAACACTTGTCCAGCGAACTGGAGAGAGGAAGAGCAAACTTAGCTCAACTGGCCTGGATATAATCTCTCTCCAGATACACACAGCACATTGAATCAAACAAGCAGGAGTGTTGTTCAGCTAAGTATGCATGGAAAGGAGATCCCATTCTGCTTTCTGTGTGTTTGCATCTTCAAACATCCAAGAGAATCCTTTGCCCCTACAAAGGTGCAGGGCAAAACCAGCCACTTTTGTGTTTCATTTCAGGTGCAAAATGCTAGGGAGCCAACCATTTTATTTGTCCCCCTGTGAAGACTTTATGTTTGTACTTTCTTTGAACCTTTTCTCTCCTCAGAGGGAGGAAGGCCCCATGCTGCCCCTATATGAAAAAACCCCATGAGAGAATAACTCAAGGCCAGGCTTGCTTTCTCTGTTTAGACAGCATTTAGTGAAGCCGTGGCCATGACTAAAACTCCAAGGTGAGTTAATCACATTTATGACTACAGGTTCCTCAAAGGGACTTGTTTCTAATGAATTTTCAAATGCTATGAAAATAACAGGTACGGTATTTACCATTTAAAACACTGTAAAAGAACACTGATGGTACTACCCCAGTACAGCACACTTATTTCCCTGCTCGACATTCATCCCTCACTGTTGTTATTCTGCTGAAGTGAAGCGTATGTTATTAGACCCAATATTTATCAACAGATACTACAGTCCTGCCATGTAAAACTAGAATTCCAACAGGAAATAAAAGGCATTTGGCAAGTCTTAGCCTGCCAAGGGCAAGTGCTACATGTCCTGTTTCCAGGACAAAAAAGCCCTCCAGTTACTCCAGATACTTCCAGTGGTGAATGCTGAGCTTGTCTGGTAAGTTTTCCGAGCCCAGTGGAAATCCTAGAGCAGACACAGAAAGCTCTGAGTCTGAATTGGCACCAGATGCTTTAAAAAACAAGTGAATTTCATTTTGTTACAGGAATATGAGAAGGTCAAAATGCTTCATTTGTCAGCACAGGAACAGTCACTCATCTAAGAACACGAATACTCGGTTGAAGTTCTTATAAAATGAAATCTTCCAAGGAAATCCTGTACTGAGCAACAGTGCCATGCACTTACAGTGCCCTCTACACATGGATGCAACGAGAAATATATTTGCTACAGCAGATGAACAGCAATGACAGCCTTCAGACTAGAGCATGGAATACAATTTGCAGCTAATTCCAGCCTCTCGAGAAGCAGCCTACAATATCTCCCTCCTAGCTCAAAGACTCCATACAAAGGCCAACACAACATCATGCATCTACTGCAGTGTTTCTTCTCAATTAACCAAGAACAAGTCTATTAGCCATACATTAAAACTGCATTGCAGCTAGAGCTGCCAATTACTTATGGCAAAAAGGGAGGCTGATTCACTTGACTGTATGTGGGCCTTGGCTGGAGTTTTCCCAAAATGCTACAAGAAAAGAAGAAAACCTCAGTGTACCTCCCCCTCATTCCCACTCCTTCCTTCCCTCCAAAGCACAGTCAAGGGGCCCGTGCTCACAAAAACAACATTTCCTGGAGGATTCTTTCTCCAAATCGCTCCTTTGCTAAATTCAGACAAAACACAGCAACTCACACCACGTTTGCATACAGGGACACCCCTCCCAAACACGTACAAGTGCAATGCAAAGTGTCTAAAAAGCCTTTAAATCCCCAGTCCCCAGAGAGCCCCTACATCTTCCACTGTACATCCCACTGTGTTACGTGGCCACCTGTCAAATACGCAATGGCCACCTTGCCTCAGCAACCTGCCTGCAATGGTGGCTGAGCAGGGGGTGGGGGGCCTTGTCTTTTTGGTCAAAACAGTCACAAAACAGAACATTTCTGCTATGCACAAGCACATCCTGAATCCAGATCCTTTCACAAGCTCCTTCTATCGGATGCATTAATGCCTAATATGTCACAAGTAGCAATTCTTCACCCAATGTGTCCATCCTTCACTGTGTGTGTTTCGAAGGAGCCTTGCAGTGCCAGGGCTCTTCTCTCTCTAGCACTTCCAGATGGAAGCATCACTTATCTGCTTTTAAAAAGGACACATGAAGTGCATTCCCACCGTAAATTGTCCTTATTAGTTGCCATGGACCCAAATTCTATCATTTAGGCACTTACTGGCCTAGGTTTGGAAGGTCCCTGGCCACACCAATACCCCTATTCCCACAATGAGTTCAGAACACAAAAATTCAATCATGTTGGCTTCTAACTGGTATCTTCCATTGCTCTGCCAGCACCCTACTGACGACCTTGGACTCCATCCTTGTGTTTCCAGTGTGTCTGACACGAACCAACCTGGCACCCAGCCGCCCTGGAGCAGTCACACCCTGCCTTAACACACCTCTGCTTTTTTCTCCATGTCCGATTTTTAGCCATTTCTTGTAAACCTTTAAAATAATTTTCACAGAAAATAACGCTTTGAGACCCTCAGAGTGCAGAAAAATGCTTGAAGCGTGCACCTACTGCTCCCTGCCTTCTGGCAGCAGTGTTCAACTTTCAAGAGCCCACTGGGAAGGAACCCAGGCCAGCCTGAGCTGCCCCTTCTGTGGCAAGGGGGACTGGCAGTCTGATGTGGCCAGCTCCATGGATCATAATGCAGTGTCTTACTAAGCCTGCAGGACAGATCAGTGCAAAGCACCTTTTACCTAATGACCCCACCATCAAAAGCCATCAGTCTAACAAGAACTTATGCTTTAGAGGCTGTTTGGAATATGTACGAGCACAATTTTTAACTCTCCTTGCCCAGAAGTAAGTCCTACTGTGGGTTGACTTTGGGATTATGTTTACCAGACTGTTTCTTGTGGTACATACACAGCTATAACTCGCAATGTATAATTTCTGTTCTGGTATGCAAACAATTATACTGAGGATAATCCTCCAATAGATGTATTCCTCAAACAGAGAATCACACACGTTCAGCTTTAGCCATGAGGCCAAGCTCTGCCATTCTACTGGGATCAGTAATGCAAACACCATGAAATACAGCTCAAAATAAGACTCAAGAATCAGGTAACTGACCTCTTGCATAATCTGTGGGCCTGGAAACTTCATCCACGTGCTGCTGCTCACTAAGAGGTGGTGCAGGATGTGGGGCAGAAATGAGAGGACTGTCCCCATAGACTGCCAGCCTAGATACTTGCAAATATTAACCCCCCTCTTTCTGAGCCATGCATCCTGTGAAGTGCAAGGTGCCTCCTCAAACAGAAACAAAACAGGGAGCAAATTCTGGCTGCTTTAGTCTTTTTTTCTCACTGGAAATATCACCTCTTCCCAACTTGAGTTCCCAGAGCCTCTGGAATGAAGAGAGGAGAGTCCTAGCACAGCTAACAGAGACCATATCTGTAGGAAATAACTAACCAGGATGCCTAGGCTCGCTAAAAAAGATCAAACAAGGATGTAAGCAGCTCTTTTCTGGAACAGGCAGGCATCATTTCAGTTGTTGAAATATTCATGCCCCGATAGGAGCTCTGGTATCAATGTCTGTCCCTGATACAAACAAACCTGAACCCAAAGCATGACAATCTGTGTTGTGCAGAGTGGCATCACAATTAAATGCATTTTCCAAGCCTCCATTTCTGCACGCACACATTTGACAGCTTTCCTGGTGACACTTCAAGAGCATCCCAAATCCAAGTCCACAGTCTTCTGCCTGTGAGGGCAGGAGACATTAAAAACAGTTTTAGCAAATGCCCAGGATTTTAATTGTGTGACTTCCATTCTTTGCTCTCAGGTTTCCCATGCACACCAGCAGCCCCACGTTTCCTCTGGGGGGTGGGCTGGGTGCACATGATAAATATGAGCTGGCATCTGGGCACTGCAGGTTGAATCAAAATTCTCTGCAGGGAAGAGCCTGGAAAATTTCTGATCTGGAAGATTTTTCTCCTTCACAATAGGTAATAGAGGAGGAAGAGACAAAAAATGGAAAACATTAGGCCTTTACTCCCCTTGAGACACACATTTTCCAGTGTCCTTCCCAAATACATCAAACAGCAATTTATTCATGCCAGCAAAGGGACAGGAACTGGGGGGCCACACTGCTGCTGCCTCTTCAACAGCACTGTCTGGAGAAAGGGGCATGCTCAGGTGACACAAGAAGGAAATGTTTTAGTACTCCCCATGTCACATGCAGCCAACTGTGGGTACACCCTGCAAAGCAATGGTGAGCCTGCTAAGATGCCAGAGCATTTTCAGCACTTGAGGATTAGAAAGAAAATGAGAATGTTCCAGCTCTGGAGTCTGGGCTGTACTGCAGTGTTGAAAAGGCAGTTTGTTTCAGGCTTACAGGGGACCTAAGGCTGGACAAAAATGACACTGCAGTACCTTGCCTTGTGGGAAAGCCAAGCACATGGGTGTGCAGGAAGCTGGATCAAAGCACAGCTGTCACTGGTCCATGTGCAAGGTATCACTTTCAGAAGTCAAAGGGTCATATCAGAATCTTTGTGTCCATTTCTCTGAGAAAGCGCACTTTTACCCTTAGGAATATGAAGAAACACATAAAACTTTCCCAAAGATTCTCTGAACATATGTTTTGGGATCCAAATTGCCTTAATTTGCTTCTGATGGCAATCAAAGTACACATAACCAGAGCACACAGAGTAAAGGAGGTATAGCCAATCTTAACTTTGCCATTTCCCATCTTTTTAAGCCTTATACAGTGCTGTACTGGGGTGTCCTGCACAGAGAGCCCCAAACCCAACCTTATCACATGGAAGCAGTGCAAACTACTCATACTGTGTAACTGACAGCAAAGACACCAGGCAGGCTCTGGATCAGTCAATGCTCAATGGCATCTGTCAATACGCAACTAGATAAGCAATTGACAATAAAAAATAATGCCGGGAAATGTGCCCATTGAATATATAACAAGACTGTTTTACCCTTGAATATTTAATGCACACAGTCATGATAAGTCATTAGAGCAAGATAAACCAACAGATAACGTCTGCTCGTGATAACCAACATTCATGGCAGAGCTTTCTCAGCTGAACAGGACATGTTCAGAGGGACATGATTTCTCAGACTGCCTCTAAAAGACAAGATATGAGACTGGACATCAGAATACTCAGAGGTGCACTGAGCCCCATGCTCTGAGAGCCAGACTTGCAGGTAGGGCTGGTGGTATATGCTTGCAAGAAGATCCTCCCAACCCAGGAGCCAGAAAACCTGGAGCAGTTGTAGGCCCATCTGTCCCCTGCCTAGGGCTTCCTGGGGCCAAGAGCTCCAGTAGCTGGGGACATGAGGCCACATCCACGAGATCATAGGCTTCTTGGATGACAGTCAATAGGACTGACTGGGTGGATGCCATGCTGCTCATCCAGAGCAAGAAATACCCACCTACCATGTCCCACACCACTTGGCTGAGGAGGTGAGGGCCCCCTTGCAGCCCAACCTCCTGTCTCAGGAAACCCAGCAGGCCAACTCATCAGCAGGGCACTGCCAGAGATAAGCTGCACCTGTTCAATTTAACATGCAAATTAAAAAGTCCCTTTGCTGCCCCCAACAGAGCACACCCTACATTTGCTGTCAGCTGTACACAAGCCACAGCTGCTGACGTCCACCTGAAAAAGATCTCCAAAACTCAAAGCACCTGCGACAAGACATGTGCATCAGCATGTCCACCTGTGCTGACCCAGGCCCGGTGAGACCTACCCACTACCACTCTGCCTAATGCCATTCTGCAAGTATCAGGCAAATCAAAGGAAACAAGAGAAATGGAAGATACACAAGCTCAACTATTTGTGCCTCAAAGGTAAAAAGCAAAATGGAGCTGCAGGGGGAAAATGCCAGATAAGCAGCAAATAGTATAGGTGAGTAGAAAGGCTTATTTCTGCAGGTGAAAGTGAATTCATGTTTCTCTCTGCCCTCCCTACCCACTCACTCTGCTCCCCCTGGCCCATAAAGCTCCTGGAAGAAAAGTTTCAAGCACATTTTGCAGGAGCTAAGGCAGGTAATGAAAGAGGAAGATCTCAGTGGGCTCATGCATGCCCACCAGGCTGTTCTTGATCCCAGAACATTGGCAGCTCCAGGAACACTTGGATCCACAGTCACCATTAACGTATTAATAATAGGAGAAAACTTCTCGGCAGAGGGAACAAAAACTGCAATGGGACTATCACCACAAACCAGCTCTACTGTAGGAGCAAGTGCTGCCAGACCAGGAGACAGCCAACACAGGACTTGGATTTGTTGTGGTGAACAATATGTTGCAGAGATGAGTTTGTCTCACCTGTCCCTGTAACGACACGCACAAAAGTTGCAAAGAAATATGGGGGGTGGAGGAAAACCACCTCTTGTCCCAAGCTTTGTTTTTCTTGTACTCCAACTTCTGCACACTTTAAAATACTGAGTTTTGGTCAGATCCTTACAGAGTGAATGGTCTACTTAGAAGGGTAAAGTTGTCTTAACTGCAGTCAACAGCAAAACACTCACGAATTTCTGTGGGATGCCCCTACCCAGTCTCACTGGGCTTCTTAGATCAGAAGGCACAAAGCTCCTGTCATCCATTCCCTGCAAGAAGCTGCCATGCTCGTGCTAAAGCCCTGAGGTGAAGGAGGCGTGAGTACAGAGCCCGTGACAACCAAAGCAGCTCACCCTGGGTATTGCCTCCTGCAGCACTGCTGCCACAGCTGCCTCCTGAACTGTTGCTGCTGCAAGCGGTGGCTTATGAGCCTGGAAACTTAATCCTGTAACAAGAGCTCAGGGCTCACAGGAGCTACTGAGACTTACTTTTAGTTATCCAGAGTCACTCGGCAAAGAAATGCTGTCCGTGCAGGTCTCAATTCAGAGCACAAACTCCTCTGCAGCCCAGAGGCAGCTGCCTGCAGCCCCCCTGCCCTAAAACCAGCGCCCACACTGTGCCACACCAGCTCCTCTGCCTGGTCCCACGCTCAAGGCAGGCAGCCCCAACTGCAGCAAACCCAGGCTCAGAGCAACCCTTCCCCTCCATACACATAACCTGTCACAGCAACCTTCACCCCCTGGCATTTAACAACCCACCAGCCCACGTCTCAGGCCTAAAACCAATTATGCCTGACTCCTGATTTACTTTGTTTTCTGCTCACACCGCTGGGTAACCTGTGCCGGAACACCTCTCCTGGAAGCATGAGGCTCCTCTGTAGCCATGTGCCCCACTTCCACGAGACATGGGGCAAAGGAGCATGACAATCCCCAGTGTCACTGCTGCACGGATGGCCTGCTCCCTGCCAGCAGGCCCCGCACCAGCTCCTGCTCGGGCGACACCATGGTCCCTTCCAGCATGCCCTCCCGCTGCAGTCACACTGTCCGGGGCTACATCCTCACCCCTTTCTCTGGCTGTGCTCCTCCTGCCTGGCACAGCGGCCTCCTCCTGCCCCCTCGTAGCTGTGCCTGGGTCCCCTCCTCCCTGCCTGACAGCCATGGAGAAGGTGGATTCACACAAGAGGAGGAGCCAGGGGAGAAGATCTCATCTCATCATCCCCTCCGGCCGCAGCATCTCCTTCCCTCTCCCCCTCAGACAGGCAGGTAGCAGCCTGGCTCAGGCCCTGCAGCCTCCCCCAGCCCATCCTCCTCCTCCTCCTCACTCGGAGGTGATTCACGTCAGCCCAAAAGTCGCTCCACAAAGCCCACTTTGATCTCCGGCCTCCTGGTTCTCTGTGCTCAACGTCATCACCCACTGTGCCCAGAAGGAAAACAAAAAGCAGACTCCCCTCTCCCACAATCTTTGTGCATCATCAAATTCGGGGCACTGGGGAGAGGAGGGGAATGGAGCCCCCAGGGGCATCTGCTGAACTCCCCCCATGGATAACCAGGTGCCCGCCCCAGCAAATGGAGTCACACAGGGAGAGACAAAATCCAACCCTTGGACACCCTTTGGGGCTGCAAGTCCAGAAATAGCCCCAGCTCAGGCCCACAATCCCTTCCAGACGTCGCTCACTTTGAAGCCACGGCTTTTCCTGTCCGAATTCCCTCAATTCTACATTAAATCCATCCCCGTATTTAAAACGGCATTTATTTCTGGTGAAAACTGGAGCTGAAAACTGTCTGAATGACCAAAAAGGGGGCACTCTGCTGAGTGCATCCCCCCTCCCCGGGAGGAGGGAAGGCTGAAGCAGGCAGACATCACACTGGAGCACTTCCTCGGCTGGCGGGTGTACAAGTCTGGGACAAAGGGACAGCCCAGCACAGGGACCAGCTTCGCTGTGGCATCAGGCACCACCGTGCATGTGCAGGGGAGAGACCACCCTTCTCCGCAGGGATTTCAGGGAAAACTTGGCAGGCGTTTTTAAAAGGGGTCAATCGGATGCGGGGTGCCGATAGAGACCATTTAAAAAAAAAAAAAAAAAAAAAAAAAGGGAAAAAAAAAAAAAGCGGAGTTATTTATAGCGGCGGATTTCTCCCTCCTCTGCAGCAGCACAGCACGGCTGCCCGCATTGTTGGAAGATGGGGAACACCACACCACGGCAGCCTCCACCATGGCCGGGATCGGCGCTGAGGGAACTTCGGAGCCGGCAGCGGCTCTGCGGTTCGCAGCCTCGCCGGGAGTCCCCTCCCGCGGCACACCGGCTCCACTGACCGGCAGCGCGGGGGTGCCCGGTAACGCAGGTGTCACTGCCGGGAGAGCAACCCCAGAGACACGGACAGCCCCCAGCACCGGAGCAGCCCGGCCCTGCCCGCGGCCGCACACCCCGCGCAGCGCCCCCAGCCCGGCGGGGCCCCCCCCTCCACCCCACCCCGCAGCGCCGGGAGAAGATGGGGCGCCGCACACACGGCCACCGCATTCCGCGGGCGAAAGCTGCGCAGGCCGCTCCCAGCCCGCCCGGAGAGCCCCGTGCGGCGGCCGGCGTTACCTGGAGCTCCCGCTGTCATGCTGCACCGGCCGTCCCCCGCCGCGGCCTCGCGCCGCCGCCGCCGCCGAGGGCCCCCCCCCCCCCGGGCGCAGCCCATCTGCCGCGCGCCCGTCCCCCCGCGCCGCCGCCGCGCGCCAATCGCCGCGCGCGCCGCCGGGCCGCGCCGCCGCGCCCCAGCCCCTGTCGTCACCCGCCGCCCGCCGCGCCCATTGGCTGCGCCCGCGCGGCTGCGGCGGCCCCTCGGCGAGCGGGGCGGGCGGGCGCGCGGGGGCAAATCTTGTGGTTCGAGGCAGCTGCGTGGGGAAAGCGCGGCGCGGGGGGGGTCCCCCTCCTGCGGTCCCCCCGGGGACCGCCTCCGGTGCGACTCGGCCGCGGCAGAGGTGTGCGGGCACCTGGGAGGTGGGGGCCAGCACCCGGCTGGTACCGAGAGGTGTCCTGAAAGGCATCACGATGCTCTTTGGTCCTCGTCCGCAGGGAAGAGGAAATACACCGTGAAATTTCGGCTTCCCCCGCTGCCGTTCGCCATGTGACAGCCCGTGGGCTTTTCCCACGGAACCCACCCGGCGCGAGGCTTGTGCCACTCCTGCGACACAGAGGGCACGTCCCTGAAAACATCTCCAAATGCACCTGAAGAAAAATGCGTTTCCCCCTTCTCCTTGCATTGAGAGTTGTGCTTCCCTAGGTCCCGCTCCTCCTGAACCCGCGAGCTCAGCTCCTCGGGGAAAGGGCTGAAATTAGGAACAGACCCTGGTCTGATGAGGATAACCTAACGTTTACAATATTTCCAGAGAGAAAAAAAAAAAATACACATGCAAACACGACCGATTTCAGCACCGCCCCAGCAGAGCCCCTGGGGCCACAGGCACAGCAGCCATGCCAGGGGTGGGAGCTTGCCCCCTCACCTGGGCTGTGCCCCACTGCTACATCCCATAATGGGCACATCTTTGACCTTTTTTTTTCACTGTTTCCCAAGGGAGAGGCACAAGGTAGTGTTTAATAATGCATTATGCAGCAGCCACGGGTAAGAAATGAAGAGTACCTTCTGCTGGCTGCTACTGCCAAAGGTAAGGCAGGTCACCCGTAATTACCCAGGAGGAGATAACAAACCCTCCCAGCCCCACCATACCACAGATCTCTGACCATGTGAGTGGTCACACTGTTGTCTTACAGCTCGTTCAAAGGACAGGTTCTCCAGAAGCAAAAGCACACTGAGTCACTCCGTCACCACTGACGTGAGAGCAGCCCCTCACTGAATCACTGCCGGCCCTCCCTGCTGCACACTGAGGTCTCACCACAGCTTTCTTCCCTGGTATGAGTCAAATCTATCACTTTGCTGGCTGGCTCTGCAGTCATGGAGCAAGTTGTCAGTGCTGTTTCCATCCCTGTAGAGAAATACCGCTGTGGACAGATGACTCTCGGGATCCTCTAAGGTCAGCAGCAGCCCTGCAAGGCTGCTGTCCCTCAGCAGTGGGAGGAGAGGTGCCTTCCACTTTCTGCTCCAAGTAGTGTCCACTCCAGTGACAGCACAGTGTGCATCCAAGGGGGCTGGGGACAAGCAGATGGGGTAACCCCTGAAGAGGACACACTCTCCCTTGTTAAGCTAAGATGGGGTAATTTGCTTTAGCTCAACTTTTCCCCCTTCAAAGTCTGCAAAGATTTAGGGGAATGTCCCCCACTGCAGTGATGAAGGGAATGCAGCTGAAGAAGCAGTGAGGTTCCCTGTAGGCTCACCTAACCCTTCAGGGCTGAAGGGCCATACCCTGCAAACCACACTGGCCGCTGCAAACTGCTGTTTAAAAACAGCCCAGTGAGCTGGGAAGGACTGAGCAGGTGATGGGCAAGTGGTCCTCAGCCCCCTCCAGAGTAAAAATTACTCCCGACTGCTCCGGACACAGGCCAGTAGGCTGTCTGCCAGCCCCACAGCCCAGCACACCACAGGCAGTGGGAGGTGTGTGCCCTGCTCACAGGCTTCCAAAGCAGGGAGGCACAAGGAAAAGCTGCAGACAGACCACCAAGTCAGGCAGTTATATATTTTAGGACTGAACCTATCGGTGAATCACATTCATTCATTTAAAAAAGTTCAACTAAAGCATAGTTTTAGCATAAACTATTAGCAAAACTATTCTTCTAAGGACCAGAAGAAAACTGCAGGCTCCCTGAGACACCAGGCTCGGTGCCTCGGCTTCTGTCTGACTGCTGAACACTGGGCAAGAGCAGATGGAGGAAGAGTTTCAGCTGCCTTTCGCCCGTGAAAGAGCAGAAACTTGACTCCGTGACTGCACATAGTGAAAAAGCAACATCAGATCCCTTACTCTCAGCCTGGTGCAAAGTTACAACTCTCTTCGGAGCTGAGGAAACCTCACAAACATTGACTGTGCATGGGGGAGTTTTTCCTGAAAATCAGAGGGTTTTTAGAAGTCTGTGACTTTGGGGTTGGCCTTTAGAGATCACAAAGCCCTTGAACCTGTGCTGTTTCAGCCTCCCTGGGTTCTCCAGCTATCTTTAAGTTGCTGGATGGAAGCCGACTGTCCCATGCCTTCCTGGGAAAGGAGACAAAGAGGAAGCAAAGGCCAGAAAGGGGAAATTGCCCAAACCACAGAGCTTTCTCACCCCTCACCCCAGCTGTACGTGAGGCTGACCCCGTCAGAGCTGGAGGGCTCCTCCTCCCACTCTGAGCAGCTAGGTGTGCCGACAACGGGCACATTGCTCACAGCACACTGCTGGGAGAGGGGAAAAGCTGAGTTACTGCACGGCCAGGGCACCCACACAGCCCCAGGGCTTGGCAGTGCAAGCTGGACTCGCTCCACGGGTCCAACACCTGGGACAGGCTGGGCTGGACCAGACCTGTAGTCTTGCTGAGCCTGATACGGCCCAGACATGGACAGGGTGCTAGCTTTGTCCCCACAGTGCATGGGAAAGTAGGCTGGTCCCTGCTAAATGTCAACCCTGTGTGACTGTCACATGGGTGTCAAAGCTGGTTGGAAATGCTTCAAGAGTCTGCACGTCCACGAGGTCTGGCCTCCGGACCCACAGGGCCTGCCTGAACCCTGTTTCTTCAGGAGCCAGCTAGGTCTCCAAGCAAGGGTCTCATTCTGCCAAGTAACCTCAGAAGCTACCCTAATTTGAGCCCCAATGCTTTATGAGTCTGAGCAGCAGGAAGAAGGACCTGGCTGGACCTGGTCCATCACCAGCCCCAATGGCCCCTTTCTCATGAGCTAAACCAGGCAGGACTGGCTGTATCAGGACCATCATGCTGGAGTGTCTCTGTGCTGGGCGCTGTGCACAAGCTCCCCAGCCCCTCCATGGGGCACCTCCAGCCAAGAGTGACCCAGGGACAACTCATCCCTGAAGATGCAGCCCAGCGGAAACACAGGGCCAGGCAGACAACACAGCAAAGCAAGGGAAAGAGAAAGAAATATTAGCTCTGAGCAACAACTAACCTTCTCATAGCCTTTGTTCCTCTGAAAGATGCCTGAGGACTTCAGAAGCCAACAGCCATGCAACCTCACCTTTTAGATCTAATCAGACAGACCCTCCCAAACTGATTGCAGTGCTGCAGACTCACACAGCCTGAAACCACCAGCACCCTTCCCTGTGCAAGGCTGGACGTCTCAGTACAAGAGACTAAGCACCAGCACTTCCAGAAACCAAATGTACACTTAGCTGGGACAGCCAGGAAGTTAAAGAAAGTCTTTCTTGAGCAAAAAGAGGAATCCCCTTGAAGAGCTGCCTGATCCTGCTTTCCTGGGAATGTGCTGAAGCAGGGCAGGAATTCAGGAAAGCTCTGCAGCCGCACATCTGCAGGACGTCTCGGTCAATATGATGTGGGATGTCACCTTAATGGGGTACATGGCTCCAGGGGTGCCTCAGGTACACCCTAGTGAAGGCACAAGGCCACTGAACAAACCCCCTCTGCTTCAGCAGGGCAGGAAGGTGGGACACATTCTCCATCCACAACAGAACTGGTTCTGCTGCATTTATCACACCTTGCTGGCAAACATGACTCAATGCCAGCGATACAGCGTGACTGGTAATTGGGTGTCAGTAGGTTTGCATGGGAAGAGGGGAGTACAGATCCTATTAATCTCCCATACTTAGTGGTAGCTGCTGGAGAGCTTGTCCTGCAGATAAAATTAACTCTGACAACTAACTCCCATCCCCATTAACGAAACCCCAATAAGCAACAACCTGTTCTGGCTCCTAACAGCTGTGGGTATTGTACTACCCTGCAGCTTCTGCCTGTGCCAGACTGCCCAGGCACAAGCACTCAGCTGCCACAACTCTCGCTCCCAACCAAGGCTGTGGTACATGGGGGGCTCCAGGGACCCCCTGCCAACCCTGCTGAGCCGAGGCAGCTCTGGAGCACTTTGAAGCAGTACTGCCACAGGACTGGCTTAGCTGCACATGGGCTGATCTGGGGAGCACAGAGGGGAAAGGGACACGGAGGGACGCTGAAAGCTAACAATTAAACTGGGGGGCCTGCTTGGCCCATGATGTCATGGTTTTCTGGCGCCCTGCCGATTGGCTGCGGGTGAGCATCTGCTGGGAGCTGGGGCTGGTTTTTTGCCTGAGGTTCAGACCTTTCCCAGCGGCTCTGAATCAGCCTGGTTGTCGTGACAACCTGGATAGTGGCAGCTCCTGATAACCACGTAATGAGGTTGTCACAAAAAAGGAGCCCCTCCATCAGAGAGGTTTAGGGATCAATGTTTCCACGGGAGTGTGAGAGCAGAAGAGGTAAGGGGACCATCTGGTGATGGTGCAGCATGTCAACAGCCTCCCTTGGAAAGGAGCTTCATTAGAGAGGAACCACCTCCCAACACGTAGTGATGGGAACCAGGCAGGCTGCCTGCCAGCAGTGAATGGGTCCCAGCCACTCAGCTCTGGGATCTGGGACTTGCTGGGTTCCAGACAAAGACGGAGCAAAGAGGACACGAGTGCTGCTTGGGAACCACTTGAGTCCCTGAGCAGTGAAGGTGCCCAGGGCTCACTCAGGCACAGGGCAGTAACACAGCCTGGAACAAGTGACACTGAGGCTGGTGCACAGAGGGCTTCCCACTGTGCCACTGGCATCACATACTGCCTCCCAGAGGGTATGTCACTGAACCACCTCGTGCCTCAGTTTGCCCCATTTGCAGATAACTTCTGTGAATGTTTAAATATGTCCCTACCACCACGCCATGGGGCACTGGGAAGTACGGCAGGGCAGGGACTGGCAGCAAATGCAGCTCATTCAAAGAGAGTTCATGAGTGAATGTGCTGTTCAGAGGATCCTCTCAGCTTGGGTGCAAGAATAGCAAGGCAGGACAGAGATGTCCCCTTGTCATTACTACAGACCGAGCCTGGGGGATCGTGCAAGGCACCAAACGCAGAGTCTTCCCCTGGGATCTACACATGCACCATCTTCTCACCCCAGGACATTTTTGCCCTTCACTCAGTCCTTGTGAAACATGGTTTTCACCATTCTCAACAAACCCACAAGGTATCTACCACTGGCTGCAGTAACCATGGATTGGGGTCCTGCAGCCTGAAACCTTCACAGATGGTGATACCACCACAGCCTGGAGAAGATCAGTCGCCAAACTACTGATCCCCGCGACCAGGTCCCAGGAGAAGAATGCCCACATTCACCTTAAGGAACACACTTTTGAAAAACACTTTCCTCCAAAACGATGAAGTCTGAATCTTTCCTAAGAGGAGACAGAAATCACCTACACAAAGAACTCCTTATGAATCTTAAAAGAAACATTCTGACAATTATTCCTGTATGTCATCTTCATCTGTTTTAAAAATATTTACTGTGAACTTTTGCTTAAGTCAGTATAAGACTTTATTAATAAAGTCTTCATATTAAAAGCAGCTGTCCTTCTGTAATTTTATATTTTTACCTCAAATCATAATTTTCCTACTCAAAATCAATGCTGTAACTGTGAATTTAACTGAGATGTAATAAGAATATTAACACATGCCAATTAAGTACCAATCAACTCCTAAAGACTGCATTTAATAGATACATTTCTTAATATACCACTGCTACACCTCATTAAAATGTTGTTGAATCTTCACAACTGTTGTAAACAATCAAGTGGGATATACTCCACCTCCAGGAACTAGTAAAACTGAGTGTAGTGCTCTCCTACTGTGAGGACATGTGTGCTATAAAATTCAAAGCTAAAACAGAGATACAGCTGATTACATCTAACAAATACTCTCAGTTTAAATATTAGGCACCAGGTTCACAAATTCTGCCTCTCAGAAAGGAACAAAGGGACAGGAATGTCTGCAAGGAGATCCCCATCCTGGAATGGGGTTTTGCAAGAGGGAAACAATATGAGCCGATACTGCTTCGACCCGTGCTCTGAAATACTACCTGAGCTGTAATTAGTGATTGCTCCCCACGAGAGGCCGTACAGCCCAGCAGCATTGCTCCTCCAGTTTTGGCAGTGGGGAAGCTGAGGCAAAGAGCTGCTCCAGCAGCTCAGGGCTGGGCAGCAGCTCAGTGGCAGCCCTGCACTGACCTCCCAGTAACTGCCTCCCACAGATCCCCACTGTCACTCTGAGGCCCATTTCTTTTTGTGAACTGCAATTTAAATCACCTTCCAACAGGAGCAGCAGGACTAACAGCTTAAACGTATCAAGCCCTACCTTAACCCAGCTTGTAACCAGAACACACTGCAGCTTCCTGCAGGAAAAGAACAGGATTGGGAATTTTTCAGGAGAGCCCTGTAAAGCCCACTCCTGTCTGGCTTGCACTTAAACATCTCCCATCCTCCTTCATGGGGAGCATCACATTTGGCTGAACAGAAGCCTGCCTGCTGGACTCAATCTGCTCTCAGGCCTGAGAAAACCAAGACTCACCGAACCCATCCAAACTGCACAGAATGGTTTCCAGTCCTTCCTGGTGTCGGAGAAGATTGAGACACAGCATGTTACCCCAGGCCCAGGGGAGTATGGCCAAGGTGCTGTGGCCCAGCAAAACCTCCAGATTTACCTGTAAATGACCATGCACAACCTCCTGCACTGCAACGTCTCAGCAGAGGTGAGAGATCACTTCTCATTTAGGAACGTAATTTATCTCATTTAGACATACATGTATGCTTTAAGGGCAAAATCTGACAGTAAAACCACCACAGTGAGATGGGCAAGTGCAGTGAATGTATCTCCTCCTCAAAAAATAGTTGTCATCCAACACTGATTCTTCATTGGAAGTGCCACACATTGTTGTGCCTCAGTTTTCAACCTGTAAAATGTCTAGAGCTGGGTGAGACATAAAAACTGTTCTCCAAGCTGTTTATCTTTGTTTTAATCTGAAAAGCATTTGCCAACACACTAGATTTTTTTTACACAAGTCATTCTCAATTTTGTTCCCCAACTACTTGTGAACTGGGATGATACCGATCCTTGAGCTGGGAGACAGCAAAACAGAGGCTCAAGGGGTGGAATGTCCCCACTCTACAGGCTACCTTTGGGCTTAGCCACACTGTGGCAGTGTCTGGATCTGTTTTAATTTACATTCACCTTGATGTAATCATTCAGACTAATTACTGCAGCACTGAGGTGGAGTAACTGTGAAGCAGCCCTGCCTGCACAGAACCTCTGCTTTTGACACCTGAGCTCAGCCCTGTGCTGCAGGAAGCCCTGCTGAACTCCTCCCACCACATACACACTGGCAAAGGGTAAAGCATTGGTGGTACCTGACATTGGGGGGGTTTAGAGATGCTGAATATGGAGGCCAATATATAATCTGTGACTATCCAGAGCATCCCAGGCCAAACCACATGAAGGTTAGATCCAAAGGGAAGGTATGCAGCTGATCTGATTTATGAAAATGAACCAATTAAAGCCAATAAAGCTGTTAGAAAATGAAATGGCATTAACAGCTTTTACACTGAAGCCACTATTCAATTTTGTTAATGCCTGTTTCTTGGTCTGACATGTTTGCAATAAAAAAGTCTTCCCCTGGCTCTTTCCCACTCAATGCAATTGCGCTTCAGGACCAGAAAGGGCTTAGGCAGGGATTCAGACTCTATCACCAGAAGATTTCACATGGGGGATGATTCTGGACTGAAGATACAGGAGACTGGAGTGCTGTTTGCTGTGGAAGAGAAGCTGTGTTGAGCAGCTGCCAGGAAAATTTTGCCATGCCTCATCTCCTGCTGCCTTCAGGGTATTCTGGAGATAACAGGAAAGTCTGATGCTCCCTAAGTCCAGGATTTCCCTGTTGCGCTGAGACAGTCTCCATGGGAGCAGGGAGGGAACCAGCCTGTGAGGGGGGCAGCAATGCACTACAGAACAGGCTGGAGATATGGATCCATATCCAGAAACAGCCTGAAGAGGAAAGACTCTGTCTTGTTTTCAGCCCCTTCAACTATCACCCTTCCTTTAGCATCCCAGCTGCTAGGAGCTCATAATGGTTTGCATCCCTCAGAGATCCTAGACCCCCAGCTACGGTATCACAGGGGAGAGTCTGAATTATTCAGCTCTCTCTTGAAGATCTACTTTTCCCACAACAAATGTGAATCTGAGAACTAATTTCAACCTACATCAATATGAACTTTGATTTCACAGCTACAGCAACTCCACTGATGTCACGGGTGAACATGAACAAAGGTGCTATGGATGGCAAGCACACGGCACCGCATGATGGCTTTTGAGTACAAGAATGCTGGGTTACCAATATGTTGCAATGAAAAGTACTACAGGCATCAGAATAACATCAGCCCAGAGGGCCTGGAGAAGAAAAAGGTCTTTATGTGGTTCTCATTCCACAAATGAAGACCTCATTGCTTGGAGAATATCCCATGGCAGTTAGATTTTACTACCATGCCTGCTCTGGGCAGTGCCCTCCCAGCAGCTGGAAGGCTGGAGACAAGGGCTGTCTGTCATCACACTCCCATAACACCCTGCTAGACTGAAGCCTTACAATTAGAAAAAGCACGCTAGGAAATGTATGTCTTGACTTATAGAACGCCCTTCCCAAGCTTACAGGGGTTGTGACCTGGAAAGTTAAAATGCAAGCAACGCTCTGGCTGCTGACCAGGCAAAGTATTTGACATTGGGTTAAAGAATCAATGGCTCTCGGCTGTAGCAGACAGGCATCAACTGCACTGAAGTCCCTCTCTTTCCTTCAGTGTGCCTAATACCAGCCCAAGCAGCAGGACTGAGACTGCCTTTGTGATATAAACACTTTGCAACAGCCAAAGAAAAAGATTCCTCTGAGACCCAACTTAGTGAGACACTTCAAACAAGATTTCAGGAACTTCTTCCAGAGGAAAGACTTCTACCTTTGTGAGACTGACCACATCATGATAGTAAATGGAGAATGTGCCAGAAACAAACTTACATGAACCAAGAGGAGATATTAGAGCCAAAAACACAACCTTGCCTCCAACACATCCTCAGTGCAGTTACTTCTTTAGAGGAGAATACCTCCTTCTCATCACTGTCTGTGAACCCTTCCCAGCACCTTCCTTCCCTTTCTCAAATCTGCACACACTTGTAGCTCACTATACATCAGGACACAGCCAGTAAAATGTGAGAGCTTGTAGATTTGTTCATGCCAAGCAGTATTTCACTACTATTTGTCCCCAAACTCTTTGTTTTGTTTGGCCACAATAGGAACTCCATAAGAAATAGTGAAGGCTGGTCACCCCAAACCATGTGTATTTTAAAAATCCAGATTCATCTTTCATGTCACTGAAAAAGTTAAGGTCTGTTTTGACACAGCTTAGACAGGCCCACACATTGGTTTGAAGACAGAAGGCCAGGAGACCTTTTCCTATCACCTTCAGTGACCAGCTTCTTTAAAAAACTCAAGAAAGCATCAATTTTAGCATGTACCCACAGGATGGGAGAACGCTTAATTCATGGCAAATTTAGGAAAGTTGTGTTCTCCATCCAGTTCAGATGAAAACCAAATGTAAAAAGAAAAAATATTCCAAGAATCACAAACATGACCTTTTGACCAGTTTCAGTGAAGTACATGAAGCACGACACTGGAGAAAGCACTACAGTTCAGCCCTCAGCTCCAGCTGTGAATGTCAGGTGTTCAGAGAATACAGTCAGGCTTATTAATCTGGTGCTTAAAGATGTCACCTAATCAAGAGCTGGGATCAGGAAGAAATCCCCAGCTGACATTAAAATGTTAAATGCAATGGACTGAATCCAATTATTTTTTTTATTGGAATTGCTAATGTATGGGATGGGGTTGGAGGGTCTGATTTCCATGATAAACACGTGCCACAGGAGACAGGGACTGACTGAAGCTTTTGACCTGTTTGGTGCTGCTGCTGTGCCAGGTCAGACTCCCCTTCCACCCCAGGTCTGCTGACGTCTGGGCAGGCAAGAAGCTCCATGTCACAGCAAAGGTGTCTGGGTGCTCTCAAGCATCACCAAGGCTACAAACCTGCATGGCTGCCCAACTGTTCCACTAACCTCCATCTCCCACGAGATATTTCCTTCTTTTGGTACCCATGAAATCAGAAGCTTGGGATTTATGATTCCTGGTAAACCTAGCATATAAACAGAGAAACCATCTCCTTCCGTGAGCAAATGCATCTCTCTGAGATCTCACAGCAGGCCTTCATCTCTTCAGCTTGCATATCTGCAACCTATGTACCTAGACAGCCTTCCTTGTCATGAAAGTGCCTTTGCAGTTAGCTGAAAGTTTCCCTGCCAGTCTGAGCTGCTTCAGTGCAAGGGTATGTCATAAACCTTCCTCCCAAAAATTCCTTCACTGCATGAGAGGAAAATGACTGGGGTGTGTTGACAGCCTTCAACTATCTGAAATCACTTCGAAGTGTTACAGGGACCCAACCCAGCCAAGAACAATCACCCTTAAAATAGAAATTAAAATTAAATACCTTTATTTTTTCATGAAAGAAAAAGCAGCGTTTCATTGGAGCACCCACTCTACCTCCGTGTCACTCTGACACCTTCACTGACAATCACACTTAGCTTCTGCCAGTGCCCCACAGAGCCCACCAGGACGGGGTCACCACACTCAGTATCCATCCCCTGCTCTTGGTACCTGGGAAGCAGATAATGGCTCCATACAAACAATCTTTATAACAAAGAGAGGAACAGAGCCAGAGGCCAGTGCTGGACTCGGTGGCATCCTGTCTGCTCCACTCATGCCATGTAGCCACACTGGACTCCAGCCCACAGGATGCAGCCAAATGTAATAGGTGATTCCATGAGATTACTCTAGTTTACACCAGTGTAAATATGACTGGGCTCCTGCCCTCACTTTTCTTGTGCTACCATTGCTGCTTTTCTGTGTGACTGCCAGTCTGAATGTCAATCCAGTCTGCCTCTGGCTTACTGCGGGACCCAGACTCTTACGCTTCAGTGCATCCTTGCAGTCAAAACAAGATGTTTGTTCATACATATTTTTAATCCTGTTGCTATCCTGGCTTCTTCTCGTTAGCCGCCTTGCAGAGCCGTTGGTTCCACACCAGGGAAACAGGCCAATTATCTTGCACAGCCCAAGGGAGAGCTGCTGCTCAGGGAGGCAATGGGTGCCTGCCCCAGTGGGAGTAACTGCTGTCCCATGGTGAGGGGAGGAAATCCCAGAAGTTCAGAAAGTCTCAGCAAAGCAGGGGAGGAAATGCCAGATAATTCCTCATCATCAGAAGAAGAGAAGCACCATCTTTCTGGCAAGTCCTGTCTCTGTTGCATCTCAGAGGGCTGCACACAGCCCTGCAGACTGCAGGTAAGGAGCCATTTCTGGAGACAGCACCTCCTTGGGACAGAGCTTGGGGAGTGATGTGGGGCTGGGTAGCTCCAGGGCACACACTCTTTACAATGTGACACGTGGCCACAGACTCAAAGCTGGTGAGTAGAGATGTATGTTGCCAAGCAGGACAGGCTTACCCACTAACATTTCAGCTCCCATTAACTTGGACTGAAGGTCCCAAGGGACCATGGTAGCCAAGCCCAGTCACCCTAACCACACTGTCTCCTGCAGCTGACACCTGCAGGTCAAGCTACAGTCGAGGCCAACAGCAGATAGCCTCATCCCACATTTCAAGTAAGCCAAAAACTGTCCACTTTTCCACACAGATGACACAGAGACCTGGTCCTGCTCCTTCAAGCTTGTCCTCACACAAGACATGTGCTCTACCTCCCATAAGAGATCTGATCTGTCAGCTCAGGCTGAGGCACATAGAGCCCAGTTTCTCCTCCTCACAAGGAGTTAAGGGATTGTACAGTTTTAGCTACACATACAGTGTCTGCAGTGAGGGAGGAGAGAAGCTGACTTGCCCTTTGCAGGTCCAGTCCCTCCCCCACACCCTGCACCAGCAAAATGGATTTTCACACTTAACCCCACACACAGCCTTTGTGCCATCCCACTTGATTTTACATGGCAGCTGTGCTCCTTCCAAAACAGTGCCCGGTCCAGAACAGATCGACTGTGCAGCAAGGTGAACTACAGCTGTGAACAAAATGTCTGGACAATTGCTATGGCAAAAGGGACTGGCATTGCTTCATGCTGCTGCTGCCAGTTATCTCCTGGTCACACAATGAATATCCCTTATCACCTCCTCTCACCAGAGCTGGGCAGAAGGAGCTTTGCAGCCTTTGCTTCACTAATCACTGCTGGGCTGACAAGTCCCATGGACCAGGAACAGATTGCTCTTCTGGCTCAGAAATAGAGCCCATACCTTGCCTTCACTCTGACTGCTGAAAACATGCCCTCAGATGGCCTGTGATGCCACTTTTGTCTTCTAATGGAAGCTGAATGTCACTGCTTTCCCCATCAGGAATGAATGCTGGCAGACTGAAGCTTCAGTTCTGGTCACTTGTTGCACCAGACAGCAACTGGATGGCACTGGGCACGGATGACTGGAAGCCTAACTCCTGTCAGTCCCAGGGTGGGCAGTGCCAGTGCCTGCCAGAGCCCACAGATGTAGAGCTGGCTCAGACAGACAGCCTTGCACACCCCAGCTCATGTCTCCCCATGTGGGATGGACAAGGATGGCCATCAAATCCAGGGGCATCATCAGTTTTCTTTCTAACAGACAGTAACTGCTCCTCACCACCTCCTGGGCTCACCAACCTGAAGGTTATCTGCTCCTGCCTTGGAGCCATGTCCACATTCAGCATGTGAATCCTGCACTATTTTGCACTTTTTGCTACACATGACCAAAGGAAGTGATTGTGGTCCTGCAAAACCCTGAGACAACGCTGTTGTGCATTCATGAGTGCCATCTACTGGCACCTTCTCCCTCAATTAACCTTTACAAAGCCACTGTGTGGTGTGGAGCTCTCCAGACCCAGGGCACACAGGTACCACTGGCACTTGTCCCCTCCCTAGCAAGGGGAAAAAGGCTGTGCCTTCTCCAAGATCCCAACCCCTCTGTTCTCATCAGCTGGAGGAAATAAATCAGGTGGATTCATTCTTTAATCTGCTACAAGGATTGTTTAAGTAAAATGGACATGTTTTCCTGATTGAAGGAAACACTTGAGAGAGAGTGGAACAGCCCCAGAGATTTCAGTATGAGTTTACTAGGTGCCATGGAAAGCATCACTGGATGTGATTGCCTGCAACAGCAGAGGGAGAGAAATGAAGACACAAAAGGCTCCCCCCAAGCTCCCTTCCACAGTAAACCTAGTTTGAGGAGCACCAAACACTTCCCCTGACAAATGAAGTCCCCAGGTGTTTGGCACCTCTAGAAAGCAGCTCCTGTACCATAGCAATTATAATGGACACATGAGCCCAACATGCTTTTAATGGCTGGAGTTAAAGAGTACTTCTGCTGAAAACTGCAAAACCAAGTTACAATCATGTACTTCTGCATCACAGTGGGGAAACGAGGGCACTACTTGTGTTACAGTATCTCTCCTCCCTTTCTACCAGGAACATGGTAGGAAGGGAAGCAACTTACAAGGAGACAAAAATGAAACATTAACCAAAGATTTGACCTCCACACACAGAACCTAACTGGAGGCAAACAATGCTGAAAAGCAAGTGTTTGCTAGATGAGAAGGGAAAAAAAATATCTGTAAACTCTGAAGGTAGAAGACATTACTCTTGCCCTTAATAACTCACAGATGTATTTTTCCTTACCTCATCTGCCAAACATTTCAAGCCAGCATTGCATTTCCTACTAAACCATGATGCCCACACCAGGACACTCAAGTGAGCAGTGGCCCAGGAGACAGTATAGTGCTTTGAAAATGAAGTTTCCAAAAGCATTTGAGATAATGGAAGGGAAAAGGAGCAATCAGAAACAGCAATAAATGAACACAAAGAGACAGCATTTCTCTGTACATCAGCTGGAAATCCCAGCTTCCCTGGTTTTAACAGGAAATAGCCCAGGAGATAGACTGAAGGCTGCAAGGCAATTCATTTTCCAACATGACAATGCAGCCTACAGCCAGAGCATCACATTGCAGTCATGCTGCCTGTTACTCAGTGTGGGAAAAGATCAAAGAGCAAGAGGGAAGGGATCCAGCAAGGCAGGGTATGAATCTGCAGCTGCACTGTTCTCTCTCTCACAGCTCACCTAGCTGAAAGCAAGGAGTCTGTTCAAGCTGTGGCTGTCTGCACCTACACAGAAAAGAAACCAATAATGCCAAGTCACCCCGTTTCCCCTGCTCAATGGACTGCACTACACACTGCTTAGAGCCCCTCTCACATTCAGCAAGCTGAGAACACTGCTGGTTTACTCCAGGACAAGATGGTCCAATGGGCCATAACTCCAGAAGGGTCCGGTTGCAAACAAAAACCAGAGAAGCTCATGTCTTTATGAACTGTTATCAGCTTCCAGTCCCTTTTCTATTCTGTTTTGCTGTCATCTATCACTAAAATTAAATAGTATTTGGTCTTGTCACAATGTTAACCAAGAGACACTGCAGACTCAAAGTCCAGCTCAGTCTAACCCGCTGGATACTTGCTCCTGGTACACTTGACAGGAAAACACAGCCTAAGATGGAGAGAACAGAGGACTCATCCCTTGGAAATTTAAGTGCCAACTCAAAAAGAAACATTGCAAAAGGGTTAGAGACACAGAAGACTTATAATTGGGATGATCCTATACAAGCATATCAGTAACTGATGCTAAACAGCATCATAAAACCTGATTAATAACCCCACAAAGGATCTGGGACAGAGATCATTAGCAGCACAGTGTGATGCCCAGCTTTCCCACACTGTATTATCTTCCACGCTCATTTTGGTCCTGATCACAAAACGGTGCTGTGCTGTTCATCTCTTCTACCCAAACGTCCCCTCCCCAGCTGGGCACAGCCATGAGCTGCTCATACATTCCCATGCCTTGAGAAGTTACCATTAGGACACCCCAAAACCCAGAGAAAAATAAGACAGTGCTGGATGATCCTCAAGTCATTAAAAGTACAGGGTAGCACTGCAGCATGGGCGCAGCACTTTCTGCTACTGCGTCAGCACTTTAGGAGTCCTGGTTTTCTTCTCTCTCCCTTCCAAATCCAGCTCCCTGTCCGCCTGGTCCTCCTGTGGCAGAAGTCTCATTGCAGCTGCAGGGAAAGGCAAGCCATTTTGCTTGCATGGCTGCCTCTGCATTTCAAGCTTATTTGTATGAGACGCTGCCACCCAGCACAATTTGCATACTTAGCAAAACGCGAGACCTGCACAAAATGAAGCAGGAAAACCATTTGTCTCTCCTCTCAGAAAAGGTTAATGGCATGGATACTTTGCAAATGTTTACGATGAAGTGTTTCCTAAGCCTCTGAGCTATAGAATTTGTACATAAAAGGAGGTTCGCCCTCTTCCCCCAGTCCCACAATCCTATTTGCTTCAGATTAACACAAGTGACCTCTACTTCACTTGAGCTTCATTCATCCCTGACAGAGCAGGGCCTGGGTTTACTGAATTATTTCCCTGCCATCATGAAATGCTATTCAGCTGCATTGGAGGGGACAAGGCTGCAGATGCAGGTGTAGGCTTTCTATGGCATTAACCATTCAACACCCAGACAAGATTCCTATTTAAACCTTACTCAGATCAGGAAGGCTGCAGAAAACCATGACAGAAGTAGAAGATACCTGGACTTAACACACCAGAACACAAGGTCCAAACACGTGATAGAGAAAACAGGAGTGAACTACATCCTGGGAATGCCATGCAATCATATGTGTCAGGACAAAGCAGCCCTGCTATGAAGCACCTCATCTCAGCTCCTCCTGCAGCTCCCTCCCTCTCTGTCCTCAACTGTGCAGTCACCCAATTGTCCCACAGTTGCCATCTTAAGAGTGCATCAGAGGCTCTGGGATGGGTGTTCTTTGAAATGGCTTAATTTAAATTGACATAAAGTGTCACTTCCAAATTAAGCCAGGCTGAAGAAAACCCTTCAGGACCTTTCTGTCCCTTCTCTTTCTTCCCCTCTCACTTTGCTTTAGAAGAGAGCTTACATGTCACTCACCTCTCTGGCCATCAGTAGGAAACAACTTCGACCTGAGAAGTGTCTTCAGTTGCCAACTATATGGGCAGGGAGGATATACCCTTGTTTCCCCAGTCCTCCAAGAACAACAGCCCAGACTGAAGGCCCTCCACAAGTCAGATCTGTGTCAGACACAAACCCAAATTATTCTGGCACATAAACACAGATCTGTGCTGAAAGAATGGCCATTGGGCAATTAAGGGACAAGCATTAAATCTGCCTCACTTCTTTGTTCTCCAGGCAGGCTGCAAGACTGACTGAACCTTTTACTTGAAAAAACAAATATTAGGCCCAATCTTCCACTGGCAGAAAGCCATGCAGAGCCATCAACCTCTGTTACCCTGACTGAAGTTTTGACCTATGGCTTCCAGTAGTATCAAAGCTCTTACTTGCTACCTGCACCTCCCATACCTTCAAATCACACTAACTCCACTCTATTTTTTCCAAACCAATGAAAGATTTTTCCAGACCTCACTTTTTTACCCATCCAAGTGCATTGCAAATCCCTCACTGCATTAGGCTCCCAGTGGCCACCCTGTGCAGCACCCAGGCTGGCAAAGCCTGCTCTGATATGGACTAGATTGCGCCAGGTTTGGGTGCTTTTGCTGCGATTTGCAAGTAATCAGATAGTTCAGACACAGCCCATAAATAACTACTTAAATGTTCTGCTCATCACTACAAAACAGCATCCTGCCTAAAGGAGCAGAGCCCTAAACTTAGAGCAGACATGTATAAAGGACTGGTGGCAATAACTGTCCTGCTTTCACAGACCAAGGGATGCAAAGTATTTAAATACCTTCAGCACCCGAACTGCCCAAACAAATATTCCATCCTTTAGCTCTCCAAAGAATTACATACCATTCCTTACTCTGCAGACAAGAATTTGCTTTTGCATTCAGTGAATGGTGGTTGGGTTTTTGGCTTAAAAAACAAAAACATGTATTTACTGAAAATCACATGTGACTCTTGTGATGATCAAAGCCATTTTAAGCAGTCCAGAAGCTGGGGGAACCAGCCAGAACAATGAGGGAGTTGTGTGGGCCCCTCTTCAACACACACATACTGAACCCCAAAAAAGCCAGAGACTAATAAGGACTGGTAGGATAATCAGAATAAGGGAGATTCCTCTATGGGAGACCAGAATAGTCAGGTTTTTTTAGCTTAACCAAACAGAGACTGAGAGGGGTCATCACTGCAAACCAAAAATAACTCAAAGGCAAACACCAATGAAGAAAAATAGCTACCCAAGATCAGTGGCAAGAAATAAACAAAGAAGAATAAAAAGGCCATTAGTAAATTTGGACTGCAAACCTTACCAGAAGGATATAGCAGAAGCTACTTTTCAACAGAAGTAACAGGGGAAAGAAACCATTAACCATCCTTGGGAGTTTATAAAACAGACTCCAGGTCACGGGACCTGCAGAGGGGCTGAATCAGCCACCCTTGAGCTTCCTCACTACACTGGGTGTTCAGCTCAAACCCGAAGAAGGAAAAAAAATTAAAATAGAGGAAAATGTCAACATTCACCACTGCTGTCAGAAATCTCTCATTAAAACTAGGCCACAAAGGCAGCAAGCTCTGCAGGGAGAAATGCCCAGAGGAGAAAAATGGCACCTCGGTGAATTCAGGCTCCCTGATCATTTGTGCCTCTCCATCACAAACACAGGCACTTACCCCACGCCTGCTCTCCAGGATGAACTGCCAGTTGGGATTTTTCTGTAGCACCTCTACAGTGAGGCATCAGGAAGTGCTCTGTAAGACCTATTGGAATAATTCTACCCAAAAGCACTCTTGCAGTGAAACAAACTGTTAAGAGGAGAAGTGGTCAAGTTTTTCTGGACTGCTGTTTAGTCTCTGTAACTCAAATTTGCAGGAATGAGAAAGGAAAAGAAATTATTCCACTGCTATTTATAACTTTTCAAAGGAATTGCGCTCATTTGTCTCCCTGACAAACACTCTCCATCAACATTTGCAATTTACAGCCCAAGAGAGATGGAATGCAGAACGTAGGCAAACAGAGAAGAAATCTGAGTTTCTATTTCTTAAAACCTTTAACATCATTGCTAGATTAGAAGTGCACTGGCTGAGACTATCTACAAAAACAGTTATCAGCCCTCCACAGGCTTGCAGGTCAGGGCTGCCAGGCAGGGGAACCTAAAATTCAAGAAAGATTGTGTATTAGGTCTTAATTTAGAAGTGGCTGGGGTATTTCAGGACTTACTGAAGGTAAGGCATGCGAGTCCTCTCCCTGAAGTCACAGGAGCTATTCGTGGGCTCAGAAGTTTGACACACATTAAGCACCCTCCTGACTTGTGACTTCAGACCACGACATCTGTGAAGCAGAGCCTGCTGCTCAGGACTGCCTTGTCCAGCCCTTTTCATGGCGATCCCATCTGCCCTGGGATCTAAGAGCTGCTGTATAATAACTATTTAATTTAAATAACATCAAGTGAGATCCGACTAGCTTTAGGTTTGGCTTTGTCAAGAAAAAACAGCTCCTTTTCCTGGCTGGTGGGCAAGGAAGCACCAAGCCCAAGAAACAGGCAAATACTCTGCGATCCTTTTGGCACGAACACTCCTGCTGAGGGGAATGAAAAGTTCATTTGTATTCACACACACTGAGTGGTTTGTACAGCCACCCCTCCCGCTGTATATCACAGACAGGATCAGACCACAGGCAAGGGAGAAAGTGGGTCGTTAAGTGACAGAAATTCAGTCAACCTGTCCAGATATGAGTCTCAGGAGAACATTCAATTTAGATAGTGTCCTCAACCCTCCTGAAGCTCTGTTTATGATCGATTAATCCAGACATACAGAAATGAGAATAACTTGATAGATCTCAGTATGCAGGAGGTCACTTTTAAAGCATCATTATATGCATTAGAAAGCTTTAACACTCATGTCACCCTAATTATAATCAAGCCTCCTCTGGCATTACCTAGCATTGGGAAGAGTATAGTGGGGGGTAGTTTCATTTAATTCCTAATCTAATTAGAATTCTATTTTGTTCCAGCAGCCAAAACCATCTTCCTTTTTAAAAGCATAACAATGCATACCTGTAATTATGAATTAAGTCATCTCATTTAAAAGCAACTGCTACATACAAGAAACTCCTGCACCTTGGATGTCCTCGTGGGAAAGATGAATTACACATCTCTAACACACAGCTTGCCAGTTCTGGCTCCTTACAGCCCAGTACTGATGTAAAATTAAAAAAAACTGCAAAGGTGGAAAGCTCACAGCTTTGCAGGGCAAAGGCACAGCTGTATTTCATACCTCACCCAACTTATTCTGTACAACACAGACTTCACAGCAAATTTTTGGGGGGAGGCTAGAGGAGGATGCCTAAATCTCTTCACAGTTGCCTAGTTCAGTTACCAAGTTATTAGCCTCATTGTCAGAATTACAAGGTGAAATGCCGCATCTTGAATAATTCAGGAAGTCATGTTGAAGGATGGCAGCAATGCCTTCTCACTTTGAATTCTGTCTCCCTCTTCCCTGTACTGATCTCCTGTGACTCCACTAAGCATAAAGCAGCAGGCAGTAAAAGAACCAGCCGTTACCAGACAGCTGCACAAAGCCCTGCTCCCTCCCTTCTCCCCCATCTGCCCATCAGGAACGACTCTGCAGCCACCCTTCTCTTCTTGCTGCTGACTGAAAGGGAAAGCAAAGATTATTGATCTGATCTCCAAATTCAAAAGTGCAAAGCATCCCCAGGCTCCAAGGGAGGAAATCCCTGCTAAGGTCCCATTAATGGTGTCCCCTCTACCTGGCAATGTTTCATCCAGCTGAGAAAACTTTCAAGGTGCCCATTATCACAGCTATGGGGTAAAATCAGAAAGTCTGACAGGTTTAACACACGTGCACCATGATTTATGAACATGGTACATTAATGGCTGGGCTCAGTATCACTAAATCAGTCCCTCCTGCTACAAGTATGAAGTAAAGATGGATAAATCAGAGCATTTCATTTAGGGTGATTTACATTGCAGATAAATCAGAGTGATTTGTTAACACATTGCAGGATCTTCTAATCTCTTTCTGGTGTTCCATCAACCAAAACGTTTTGAAATTACATCACTAAATCCCAGACTAGAGGGGCAGGGCCATAACTCAAGTTTTGGGGGCAAAACCACACAGGCTTATGGTAAGGAGTGACTGGTTGAGCTGGGGATGAGGCATCTGGGTTCAGTTCCCTGCTCTGGGACTCTACAGAATTTAGAGGCCAAAGTCTGCACAAGATTCACTCTCCTGTCTTGTTCTACAATTCCTCAGTCCCATGCCCCAGTGCATGAAAGTGAAACCAGAGCATGTTCCCCTGAGGGTTGGATCATGAGGAAAAATACCTTCTGAAGAGCATAGGGTGTTAAATGCTAAGGCAGCTACACTGCAAGGCAGTCAGGGATCCCCACCACCCCTGAGAGCCACGAGAAGCTGAGGTCTTCCTCAAGGTGACAGAGTGATCACTTATAGATCATAAGGACAGATGTAAGACTGGGTGACCTGTAAGAGCATCGGCTCAGGAGCTGACTACGAGGAGCTCCGCTGGGCTGTGCAAAGATCATGAGCATAATTTTCACAAGGAGGAAGAAAATTTGCAGAAAAGCCAACTGCCTGCCCCCAGGACACACAGCTTCCTAAAAGACTGCTGTAACCATCCTGCTTGTAACCACCTTCACAACACCAGACACAGAAACAATCCAGAAGAGATGGTAGGAGAACAGGGCTGGAAGGAATGTCCTATGAGGAGCAGCTAAGGACTTTGGGTTTGTCTAGTTTGGAGAAAAGGAGATTGAAGGGCGACCTCATTGTGGAGGTCTGCAGAGCCAGCACACAGGTACACACCACAGCTACTTCTCCAACATCTTTCTAGGACCATTTCCATAGCTCCAGAACAGGTCCCTCAAGGGCAGGGAGGCCCCAAGGACAACATTCCTCTTGCATCTCAGGATGGATGACTTCTGGTCCTGGCTCCACCCTGGTCTGTCTGTTCCCCATGTCATTCCCAGTGCCTGTTTCCTCAGCTGTGAAGGGGAAAATCAGGAAAGTGGCCTCATTTATAAAGCACTTTGAGATGTGCTGATGACAAGTGCTCTAGAGGAGTGATTTGTTCTTCAAGCGTGACTTCTCATCTCAGTGGATGCTCAGTCTTTCAGCATATCCGGATAGCCTAAGACTCAGAACTAAAGCACTGATGCTGTGTCTCTGTATAACATCTCACAGACTTTATAAATTCTCCACTTCCTTCTCCCAGAAACCAACAAGTTTGGTTTCTTGTGCAAAGCTGGTAACTTCTCCATGACAAAAGCATTCCAAGTTACATAGCATTCAAAATACAGGAGCTAGCACCTCTTCAGGTTTCTACCTACAAAAAGTCCTTTCTCAAGAGTTAGGCCTTGGCAGCTACTGCTTTTCACATGAAGAACTACTGTCCTGTTTGGCTAACCTTCTGCTTGCTTCACCTTTCATGTTGTAGTGTGGTGCTGAGGAAGCAATACAAGAGTAATGTGCAGTTCAGCAACATGAAGTTGATTAGCACTGTACATGAATCACTGTCTGACCTTTGCATCCATTTATTTCAGCAGCAACACTCATTTGAATTGATCTAAAGGAGCTTTCTGAAATGCCGTTACACTGATGCAAATAGTTCTTATACAATCCCTGTACAAAGCAACACACCCAGTGCTATTCAGGAAGCCATTCACAAAGTCCTGTCTGTACTGGATGGACAAGCAGCACTAGAAAATTAGGACTGACTCTAAAAAGCATATGGTTGGGGTTTTTTTCCTTTACTTTAGGCAGACACGGGAAAGGTTTGTGCTAGCAGGAGATGTCAGAGGGAACTGCTGAATGCCCCAGCCACCACACAGCAACAAGGGGCCTCTCCCAGGGCTGGATGCAGCTGCACCCTGCAAGCCAAGCAGGGTGGTTCCCTCCATGCCAAATAAACCCAGAGCTCATGTCACACACCAGACAGTGATGAGGGGGCAACCATCCCCTTTGCTGTTCTCACAAAAGCACCCCTGTTCCCTTCCTCACCCTGCCCAGAGTAGAAGGTACATTCCTCTCTTAACAGTGCTGTCACTGTTACACATATATGTATAAATACACACAAAAAATTACACATCTCTATATACATATATGTATATATTTTGGTCATACAGAGATGCTTGCTGAGGACAAAGCAGAACTAGAATGCCATTTTAAATATTAGTTTATTAGATAAATTGTGCTTTTATGTATAGTGCATGATTATCTGCACATAAAACAACAATTCTAAGCTCTGGTGAGACCCATGCCTTGCAGTAACTCCACGAGCTATAAGCCCAGCCCCATACAAGGCATCTGGATATAGGGCATACTCAAAACCTCACCAAGTGCTAACACAAAGTTACATCACCTTATTTGTGTAGTCTCACCCACAACGGTGACTTGAGATCTAGCCTTCAAATATTTACACACACTTCACACACCAGACTCGACACTCTTGAAGCAGAGCTGTGGGTATGCATAATACACCTGTTTCACCCTATGATATTGTTATGAAGTAGGAGGTGAGATTATTTACATATTAGGCCTTCAGTCTCCCGGAAACTGTGGTTTCTCTATTTATACTTTCAGGGTTGTCACAGAAAATACTGCAAGAGGTTTTGATCTTGAAAACTGATGCAAATTAAAAAATCTGTGGCATTTCCACCTCATCCCCAAAGCCACAGGAAACAGAAGCTCTCAGATTTTTGCTCTCCTCTTCCTTAAAACAAAGAGACAGAGTAAAGCAGCAGGAGGCCCTCACACAAATAGCAATCATAAAATTGATCAGGCTATCAAACAACTGTCATCAAGAAGCAGAAAACAGATTAATGAGTATTCATTATTGACTGGTCAAGTAGCCTGGCAACAGCTCTCCAAATGCTGACAACAGCAGGACTCTCATTTCCAAGCAGGACAGGACCTTTCTTATGCCACTGGTCAGCACAGCTCTGGCTGGGATTTTGCTCTTCAACATGTGGGGAAGATAAAACAGGACTTATATACAATACTGGCTGCTGTCTAAGCACAAATATTCCAAAATTTGAATTCCCTGTCATGTAAGCACCAAGAAGAGTGTGCACAGCTTACCATGGGTTGCTATTCTAGAGAAGGCTGCCTCTCACCAAACAAAAACACTAACAGGAAAGTTTTGAAGATGAGCAACAAAGAAGTGGTGAGAAATCACAAGGGTTCACATAGTGGATGTCTTGGTCTCTGCTATGTCAATGCCACCCCATGGCCAGCAGAACTGTTTAAGTTGGATCAGCCTTAGAATAAAGACAGGGGCCATAGGCTGGGCAGACTGAGAACATTCCTGCTCTCCAGTGCTCTGCCCAGATCTGTTGTATTAGTCTGGGCATTGAACTACCCTTATTTTACAGACAGCTCAGTGTATGTAGCATACACATAGATTCTCTTTTTGGTATCTAGCCAGTTCAGATAGGATCACACACATTTAGGGTCATCAGCCCATGTGCTCATGACTGGCTCCTGTTCAAAACAGCCTGGCTCCAAGAACCTTCCAGACAGAACAGAGGATATTTATTTTATCAGGTTTCTGAAGAAGTTCAAGAACATTTTACAAAAGGCAATGAAAGGGGTGGAAAGCACCTTATGTCAGCAGGTGGCTCAAGACACGTGGATTTGATGGTTTGAATACTGCCAAGATGCTGCATTGTTACAAAATAGGGGAAAAAGAGGGTAAAAGGGCTGGTATGGTCTTACACAAGCCCCTCTGTCATCTCCCCAGTGCTGCTGCCCCTCTGCTAAAGGAATTGAAACACTGCATGGGAGCCCACCTCTTCTCTACCCCAGGTTTCCTTGTTGCATCATTCAGCAAGACCTACAAGGGATAACAGCACTAGTAGTGCATGTTCCACACAGTAATAAATTCCCTCTGCCCTCGTTTCTCAGGTCACTTTTGCACCAGTGAGAAGCCCCATGAGCTGACCTCCAGTCCCAATTATTAAACGTTTATAAAGGGATGTAGGATACTTATTCCTGTTTATACCATTTAAAGAGCTACCCTGTGGCTCACGTTTCCTCAATAATTTTGCAGAGGTGATACGAAATATGGGTCAATATTTAATGTTTCTTCATATTAAAAGATTGATTGTAGCAGGGGGAAATTAATAGTGCAGAACATACAAGAGTGATCTGATAGAAGCAAGTGCCTATTCCAAAAGAGCTGAGAAGCTGCTGCACAGGAAGAACCAGCATTTATCTGAGTGTCCTTAATAATTCAAGAGTTCACTGCCTTTGTTAGCCAGCTCTAAAATAAACATCATCCTCAGTATTAAAGTGGGGCCTGCAAGACCTATCTCCCAGGCCAGGACCCCAGAGGAACAAATGAGCACAAGCAGCCTTCCCAGATGAGCTGACAAACAACATACAGAGCATGGAGGAACATGTGGGTACAGCTAAGGATGCATAAGGAAATAAGGGGAAGATTTAGGTCAAATATGGGAATAGTGCTGTCCATTTATCTTTAATAAATGCTGCTGTGGAAGATGGATTTTTGAGACAGGATAAGAAGGAAGAAAAAGTTTTACTGGGGATCTTGGAGGAACAACCTCCCATATCAAAGTCCAGCAGCCAGTGGTCAAAGACCCCCCAACAGGCTAAAGAGTCTCTGGTTAGTTCACCTTTTTTCTAAACTGACTGAAAGAACAGGTAAAAATACCACTGCCAAAAAGAAGAAAAAAAAAAAAAACAAATACACAAAAAAAGCCAAAAAAAACACCCACAAAGAAAATATAATCCCAACTCTTGCAACTGTTTGCATTGCTAGCATCCCCCTGACAGTCTGTCACAACGAATCACTCCTCAACGGGCAGCTGTGCCGGGATGCTGATGGTTCGTGGTGTTGTGAAGTCCTCTTTGGGACCAATTTGAAAAAAACCCATTTCACCAAAGATCAAAGAAATGCCCCAGGATAACCTTTAGCCCAAATTACCACTTGAGGTCCCTCAATGGCTTTTACACCCTTAAGTAACCTCTTTCCCTCCCACCACCCTTCACTTCTGGCTTCAAATTTCCACAGAGAAGACATTAATAAACTCAGTCCCCAAGGGCCATTTTATTTGTTAATGGGAAAAATACTCTCAGTTCCTTCACTGCTTTCCCCATTGCTACTAGACAATGTTCAGGTGCCCTTCTGCTTGTGTTATCAATGTACTGCTAAATTTCATTTAATTCAATTATGATTGAAAGCCACAGGAAGCCAATATAACAACCCCACCAGATAATCTTCCACTTCTCTGCCACGATTTCATCCATATTTTTACTTCAAGATTCCCGACTGCCTCACAGTATGATTTGCTTATTTTAAGACAAAAGCAGTAATTCATCTTTTTAGTCATGCCAAAGATTTTTGGATGCAAGTAGAGATAAATGAAGCTTTGAGATACCGTATTTCTTAAATAGTCAAATATTTGCTTTTTATAGTGTTAAATTAGAAAAAGTAATTGGTTATTTTTCCATACTCGGAGGGATATTAGTCTTGCTGAGTGCTTCTAACAGAGAGATGCATGCAAAAAAATCACTGTGCATTGCACAAAATATAAATAACTACAATAAAATAAAGCTATATAATTATATGGCATTTTAATGGGATCTTATAATTATATTGCATTTTAATGGGATTTGGATAATTAACTCCCTTCAGCTGTTTGCAAATCTCTGCCTTAGGCAATATCCTCATGCCAACGTCCACCCCAAACCCATGTGTAAAACTAACTCCAGGGTGACTTATGTCTCCACTGAAGTGTAGTCACGTCCATAATGAGAAACAGCCACTGCTGACCTATTACAGTGGCCTAAACACAAAGCAGGAGAGCTCTATTTAGCCACAAGCCAACAGGGGATTTCACCACACAAGATGCAATGCTGAGAGCTGGGGTTAAGTAGCCCCATCCCAACCCTTTTCTTCTGCTCCACAGTCCAGCAAAGCTGACTGAGAGGGAAGAGCATCATCTCATCTGTCACTAGTGCCATGTCTTAAATCAATATGGAGGGGGATGTTGTCTTGGGAATCTCCCTGCTGAATACTCACCTGTGCCAACCTGTTTCTCTTGTAAGAGTTGGCAAGGCAGAACAAGTTCACAGACAAGCTTATGGGTCAGGAAATCTAAATTCTCCCTGGGAACTACATTTCTAAATAAAACTCATCCTTTCAGTGCAGTGCTATTTATAAGGGCTGCAAGTTTATGCTGCTCATTCCCTACTTAGTTTAGCCTTTCTGTAATATTCATTATCTCACTCTTGACTTCTTGCTGTCTGCAGATCCACTGTCGCCTCTCATTTAGGAGTGACTCATTCTTAAAAGGATTTAGTCAGCTGTGAACAGCCAAGCTAAGTACTGTACATGGCATAGCCAGGGGAAGAGAAACTCTAGAAATGTCTGGACAGATCTATTTAGATAACCTCCACAGCAGACAGAGCTAGTAGGCAGTCCAAATAACCCTCCTTGAGTCTTTGGGAGTTTTACTCCCAGAATTTAGGGTCAAATTATTGTTGCTGTCATGCAGACTTTAGATTTGGTAAAGGTGCAGGAGCGTTCTCCTCCACTCCATCACACACCTCCAAAGCAGAAGCTATTCATCTCTCCTAAGCACAAGAAGCAAAACAGAACATTTTACCACGTGTCCAATAGAAGAATAAGATAGTGGGTCACATTTCTGCTACATGCCATAAAAAAACCTTCACTGACAAGCTCACCATCTTTTGGCCCGTGTTGGAGCTGTTTGGGCTCATTCCTGGCTGGGCAGGGGTGTCTTCTAGTGGGACTCATCTGAAAGCATGGCTCTGTTAGATCTCATCTCCCCAATTCTTGGCCACCTTCTCCCCTGATGAACTGGCTGGGTAGGTGGTTCACAGGTCCGCTGGTGAACTGGGTGGGTGGCTCACAGGAGGTCAGGAGAAGCAAGAAGCTGCTACTGGGGCTTGAGGGAAGAGCATGCTGGACAACCCTTACATCTGTGGCACAGCAGTCTCAGAGTCCAGGACAGCTGGATGTCCTCTGCCATCAGCTGTGAGCTTACTCACTTGGGAAAGGAAGTAAACTCCATATTAAATGAGAATTTACTTTAAGGTTTAAGAGTGTTGCAGAGGTGTCCAAAACACTGTGCCAGCAAAACGCATCCAGCTTCCTCTTCCAGTGAGTCTAATAAACTGGGAAAACCCTGTCAGTCCGAATCTACTGTAAGTTAGTGAGGCACACGTTTGGTCCCTGACAAGGCTGACTTCCAAGGTGCAGTCACATGCAGTACAACCAAAGAGGATGACAAGTTACCCCAGCACCTCACCTCTGTGGCAGAAGAAATGCCCCTGCTTTGTCTGCTCCAGCTTTTTGGGTTTTGTTCAGAAGGACAAAATAACTTCACCTCTTTCTTCACTGCCCACACTCCCTGTGCCCGCAGGGGCTGGCCCTGCACCCAGTTCATCTGTATAGCCATGGAACAGATTTCTGCAGCCATGGCCACCACTAGGTCAGATCTCCCTGGGACTGTCCTGCCAGTTCCTGGGGCTCAAAAATCAACTCTGCCTTTCAAATTCCCATCTGCAAAACAAAGCCATGCCACAAAAACCACAACCAGAGATAAAGGGTGGGAAAGAGCAAAGATTCACCCTGTTCTTCCACTCTTCTTACCAGAAAAGGACAAAAGTCAGAACTGGATTTGATCAAGGCCCTGTTGTTGCTGAAAGCAGTACATTTGAGGAGTGGAAAAGGCAGGCAGATAAATGGTTCTAATTTTGGCATATCCTGCTTACAAATGCACCATATAGTAAACCACCCCAAACTGAAGCGGACGCCAGCATCACGAGAGCAGCACTGAACCCTGGCCCTGCTTTCAGTACCCACACCAGAACAAAACACTGCACACAGATGTCCATACCAGTACAGTCACTGGGACTGTGCTGATGTTTCTTTCACCTGCCCCTTGCTTAGCTCTCCTGGCAAACTATATTCCTCAAAAAATAGTTTGCAGAAACTAGATTGTAAGAGTATCAGAGTAAGCGTTGCATCCACAAAGATGAGCACTGCCTTGCAGAACTAATTCCAGAAGCAATTTTCATCAAATTAACCAAGTGAAACAAACTGTTGCTAGGCCAAAGGAATTTGCTTAGCCAATCTATTTGGACGTTGCTTCCGCTGCTTTCATTACGAGAAGAAGCTGGCAACACGAGTTCTCTTTCCTGAAATCAGTAGGATCAAACAAGAAATAGCCTCTCATGGATCAAAACTCCACATGATGGCAACTGTTACCACCCAAATTACACAGCAGCAAAACAACTGGACAGATACAGCCAACCAGATCATGAAACTAAACCTGCTCAAAAAAAAAAAGTTTTTTCTTGGATGTAATAGTGTTTTTTCTTGGATGTAACTTCAAATCCTTAAGGAACTGTCACAGGGTATAGCTCTACCACATTTCCAAAACAAAATAAAATTGAGGAAAATGACTCTTCCTTCAGAAATAGGAAAAACAAGCAAAAAGAAAAAGAGAATGGACAATTCATTTCTTAGATAAGAGTTCCCTAAGAGTCATTCAGCTTGCTCCAGTCACAGCTTAGTATGTGTCAGAAAAATGTTGCGGATAAGAGATGTGACAGAATCTTGATCAACCTATTTCTTCTTCTCCCTATTTCGGGTAAATTTACTTTTTACAACATGAGTGTACTAAATTGAAAAATCCTGGGCAGGGAGCTCAACAGGGAGCCCTGTTCCCACTAGTGCTTTTCCTGCTGTTATTTGTAAAGGCCAAGGAGAGACTCAAAAGAGATGATAAATCTCTTCTTGCTAACCTATGGTATTATAAGGAAATCCTGAGCAGTCTGGGGTGTAGATCGTATCACAAAATAAAGTGAGACCTTGTTGGAGGAGTGCTTTCAGACTCCAAACTGTGCTTGTCTCACCACAGCATTAAATAACAAACATTCATTTACGCTGATCTTTTGCAAAGTTGAACATTTAGACCATCTCTTTGGCATCAAACAATCCAGTTGCATCTCGAACTCTTCCCACATCTCCCTGCAATAGTGAACAAACAGCCCTGAGCAGAAGGGACTTTGCATTTACAGAAACACTTCACCCAACTTTTACACCCCTCCACCCTGTAATGATTCAGAAGGAGTTTGAAAACTATTCCTTGTGATTAGCAATCCAGTCAAATTAGATTCAAATTGTTTCTCCTTCAGCTCAACTCTGCCTGCAATCCTCTCTCTAGCTCTGGTTAACCACTGTTTGTCAGTCAGGTCCAGCATACAGATTAAATCCAAACAGCATGTTCCCCAGTGGCGTCACCAGCCTGGATGCTCTGCTTCCCCTCAGCGGTGCCAGACACAGGAGGAGCCAATGCAAGGAGACAAAAACACCCAAGGTGCTTCTCAGAGCTTCCTGAAACTCACACCCTGCTCCTGTCTTCCAAGAAAGCATCCTGAATACAAAACATACGAAGGGCACATGGAGAGGGAGGGGAGTGAAAGTTCAAATTTCTATACTGAAAATTTTTCAAATTCTTCCCTTTCGTACTCCCCAATGCAAAACTAGGAGTAAGGAGGTTTATTTTCTTCCTCTTCACTGTCCTCCCTTTTTATTTGCTACCTTTTGCAAGCCTCTGCAATTTTGGCAGTTACGGAGTGACAAAATTCCACCAGTACCTTTTTCTCCTTCCTTTTGCTTTGGAAATTTTACAGTGAAGGTTTCCCCGCCCCCCCCCCCCCCCCAAAGAGTGGGGAAAGGAAAATGTAAAAGAAAATATCCCTAAAAAAACCCCTAAGCTTTATTCATGTAACTGCATCAGGAGTTTAACAACGTGAGGAGTGGTGAAAAGGAGCACGCAAGAAAAAAAAAAATGAAGAAAAAAAATCAAACACAAAAGGAATGATTTGTTTCTGAAATAAAACTAGAGTTTTGATTCATTTCCACCTCTCTAGCAAAGAAAGGAAAGTTTTGTTCTTTCAATTATGCATACTTTTCTACCAAAATCCTTTGGGGGGTAATAAAAACTAGTTTTAACTGTGCTTTTTTTAAGCACAGTAGTTTGACATGCCCCATGAAAGGTGCCTGGTGTGCTGTTGCCACTGCAGTCCACTCTGTCACAGCCTGAGTGTCTGTCCAGTGCGCTCCTCTCCAGAGAGTGGCTCCACTTTTCCAGTATCTTATGAGAACCACAAGGTGCAAAACATCCCTGTCCTTCTCTGTGCATACAGAGCCAATCAGTGAGATCACCCACATACATATATTGCAAGTGCATTAACGGTCTTCCCCCGAGTCCCTGAATTACAGTCAAATAACCAGTAAGTTCTGCTCTGGACTGCTGTGCAGACATGTTTTACCAGCCTTTGTAACCAAGTCAAGATTTTCAAACAATCCAGGGAGCCATTATGGAAGCCAAAAAAACAGTTTGAACTTTTAGATCAAAAAGTCTTGATCTACATAGGAACAATTTTATTACAAACATACTCACGTTCCTAAAGGGAGACCACACATGCCCTAACAGTTCGCTGTGAGTTAGGAAATTCCCATTCACCAGCACTCTGAACACACGTGCTGCTCGCTTTCATCAAAGAAAAATTTAGTAGGCAGGGAAGGAGGGGGAGAGGTGTTGGTACTGGGGGAATTTGAGAGCTCCAGAAGCAGAAAGTAATTTCTTAAACCCTAAACACTTCAGCAATCAAGGTGCATTCCCTGGGAGGTGCAGGTCCTGCGGTCACCCCTCCGTCAGCAAGGCAGATGCTGGGGGCAGAACCACGGCTGCTGAAGGACACCCAGGAATGGGAATGCACCTGGCAGAGCACACAAGGAGGAAAACACAGCAGCAAACCAGAATTCAATATGGAGACATCCTGTGATTCGTGCCCTATCAAGGAATGCATTCAATTTTCACACTCACTCCCCCCTCCCCCCCCAAATAGGCCCTGCCCTGTTTGTCCCCAGCAGCAAGGGGCCTCCAAGCAAAGCAACCTCGCATGGGAAACCTCCCTCCAGCACCCACAGAGGAGAAGGGATGAAATCAAAAGCTTTGTCATGTGAAACATCAAATAGGGACAGAGAGAGTGCAACCCAAAAGCAGGGTTTCTAATGAGCACTTGTTTGTAATGGAGCCAGCCCAACCCAACTCTCACTGCTCCCCCTGTTCACACATCTCACCTCTCCTCATGTCCCTCTTTCCTAGAAGGGGAGCAAAGGGTGAAGACACTTCTGCTCTTCCTGCCTCTGCTACAGGACAACAGCCTCCAGAAAGCTAGTGGAGGGCCAAGCAGATTGTCCCAGCACCAACTGTCAGCCTCTCCTGGAGCTTCACATCCCACCCCTGGGCTGATCCAAAGCACCAAGTGCCTCAGCCAAACCCCTTGGGCCATGGGAGCAGGCTGTGGTTCCTATCCTCAAGGAGTCTGGAACCAAAGGTTTGATCCAAGTGCTTTTCTAAAAAGGCAAATTCAGGAGGAATCAGTCTAGGAACTCCAGAGTACAAACCAGAGTGGGTTTGCAGGAAGCCAACTGGCCAGAAAACAAGGTCCTGGATAAAGGGGAATGAAAATCAAGTGGGAAGAAAGCACAGAAATATGGGAAGAAGAGAGCTACCAGATGCAGGACTGACATTTGTAGTGCCCACCCCAGTTTGCTGTCCCTAAAAGCCCTAAATACAGCAACAAAGCATTTCTGGGCCCACTCCGAAGCTACCAAGAGCAGTGGGAATCATCTCAGTGGGTTTGGTGGGCTCAGATCCACATGGCAGCACATACAAGGGTTTCCCTGAGGGTGTGGGCAGGATTGCTGTCAGATCTCTGAGTCTTGTGAACGTCACAGATTTCCTCTCTGGAGGGCTGGGGGCAGAATTCCCCACCAAAAGCCACATTATAAGGTTCTCCTGGGACTGGTAGATCTTTCCCTCCTTCAGTGGATGCCCAGAAGCATGGACTGTCCTCCTAATAACAGACATGTCTTTCTGCCTGAGACATCCCAGGCATTTCCCAAAAGTTCCTGTGTGGCTCAGAGCAGTTACCTTTCAAAGTAATGTCCTTTTAATTTGTTCAAGGACACTTGGTGGAGCCATTAAAGTATCTCTCCAGAAAACATGCTATTACACAGCTTGGAAACTTAATTAATTAAACAACACGTAGAATTTATTTTCAGCAGCTAATGCAGCACAGAAGATGATCTGACATGGTCTGCCTTACTTCAGTGCCACTTCCAAGAAGCTCTGAAGTTTCTGGGCAGATAAACAGCCCCATCCTGCCCCCCCTACTGCACCTTATTTATCACACAGAATGATCCTGTGCAAAAGAGGATCCTCTCAAAAGAAGATGCTACAGCCTAAAAGCCTTACAACTGACTGCCCTCCACATTGTCTTTGCTTCAGAGCTGCCAAAGCTGGTAACACTGGTAAAATTCTCCCGTGTGGATTTCCTTGAAGACACCTCTCTGCAAATAATTCTTACAGTCTATTTCTCTGCAAGCTTTAAAGGCAGGCAATAATAAAATGAAAAATTAGCAAACTGTTGTTAATTTGCTGCACTTTTCTGACACACTAAATACCAGTTTCCATTTTCTCCCCATTTGGATTCTTGCTAACACCATTCCTACAAATGAAGGGTTAAACTGAGTCACAGTTTAATCCATTCCAAATTATATGACTGAAATGAGAGAAAAAAAAAAAGTTGAATCTTGGGAGGATCAATGCTTTGCTTCCATGGAACAAATGACCCCGCTCAGCAGTTTGCTAATTTATCGTTGTTCATTTTAAAGAGAAGCTTTATTGGAAGTTTACTACCTTTTGTTCCCCTGGAAATGCAGGGTTTGCCTTGCCTCTCCTACACAATAAGACAGAAGAGCAAATCCACCCAAAGTGATCTGACAGCTCCCAGAGTTACTAATAACACTTCAATACAGCAGCTCCCTGATTGTATCGGCAGAAGAAGTCACTGATAAAGGACACCAAGAGGCAATATCCCCTGTGGAGATTGGAAGCATCAGGTAAATTCCTTCATTGTGCTCTTAAGTGCCCAGGGCTTATCAGCAAGGCTATGAGGACTGTGTTACCTTGTCAGAAAAAGACTCGGACCTGCAGGGGCAAAAGCCAACTGAATCAGAGTTCAGCTAAGAAAGTCATTTAACAGGAGCCTACTTAGCTGCACTGCATTAGTCACACAGGGGGGTTCTCTCTCCCTCCTGGAATTGGTTGGGCACACCTGTGTGGCATTTCTGCTGGGATCACCCAGACTGGACCCTCGCACTACAGACATAACCACCAGATGAGAGATGGGCCCAAGGAAAATGCTGAAGTCCTAAAGGCCACATCTCCAAAGTGCAACCATGCCAGAATCCTCGCTCAAGTTTAAACATTGCTGTAGCTCACTCAAAACACACAGTACATGTTTGACACAAACCCTACCTGCAATGAGCAGGAGCAGCTTCCCCTCCATCCCCTCTTCCATTGCCGAAACGCAGCCTGAGCCACACACCAACCCTCCCATGCAGTGAGTGGTCCCCCAGCTGTCCTCCTCCTCCTCCCCCTGCCTCAGAGAGGCTGGGAAAGCAGGAAATCTTTCTTGATCTCCTGTTAACAAGCCCCCTGTCACAAGCCCATATTCCAAGGACCAGGGGGAACACTAATTAAAGGAGCAAATATGCCCTGGTTTTGAATATGCAAGGGACTCGGGACACAGCCTGGATTTCAAACCAGCTGGCTTATTGTGGGGCAAACAGCTGCTGGATTTGTCAGGCTTCATTGCCTGTTCAGCCCAACACCAGGCTACAAATACACTGAAAGAGAGATTTCCACCAACACATGCAAGACCCTAACTTCCCCTCCCTCAAGCAGGCACATAAGCCATCCCTTTAAATGAGGATCAGTGTTAATTAACCCACTTCAAGCCCTTCAATACAGAAAAAAAAGAATACTTTTCCTGTGGACACACAGCTTCACCTGCCAGCTACCAGTGCATTGTACAAAACTGAGCTCTCTTTTTTTTTTGCTTGCAGGGAGAGGGATTTTGTGTACCTTCCACATTCAGGAAGGTCCCCAGTAGACAGAGAAAGGCCTCCTCCAACAGAACACATAGGTGGAAATAGCAGCTTATTTCACTGAAAAGCACAAGTGGAATTGTGGAATGAAAGGAGCTCATTCAGAGCACTCTGTTAGGAAGGTTTGGCTCTGCACTGTTCACAGAGGGACTTTTGTCTTTGATGTGTATGTATTTATTGGAAAAATGAGCAGGTAGGATATATATCATGCACTCATCTCAAGGACTGGCCTTTCTTTACTGCTATTCACACACACAACTTTGTAATCTCGCTCAAAAGCCAAGTCATCTTCCTTCCCCATCAAAAGACCTGCAAAGCCCAGAGAAATTGCTGGAAAAAACACTTCTTTTATAGCATCTTTTCAATACAAAAGGTATCTCAAAGTAAAGACTGAGCACGCAACGTACTAATTTGTTGCCAATAACTCAAAGACAGACTCATATGCGTCATGCCAGACTTGCAAAACAACCCACAAATACACAAACTGATCCCCAAAATTTTTTGTCAGGCAATTTTTTCCCCTTTCATTCCCGTTATAAAATTTTAGGTTATTTTAAAACTACCAAACATTCAAAGTTCTGAGTGCTTCTTTTATTTCTGGTAATTTGCTGGCCTTGAACCTGAACTTTCCCAAAAGCCCACCTTCCCTGCAAACAGACCCAAAAGTGTGTTTACAGGGGAATTGTTACCCTTAAGTCTGTGGTCCTGACCTTGAGACTTCTAAATGAGGTAAACTCCACTGGGAAGGTTCAATCAGTGACCTTGGGGGAAAAGCTGGAATATCACTAACACCCAGCACTTGAAGCTCATGAGTCAGGCCTCAAAATGGACACACACAAACAGCAATCTTGGGGTTGGGGATGTGGAAGGTTTCTCCCCTTTAACATGCAGCTGGCTCAGATTTCCACTCTCTTCCATAGATGAGGAACATAGGAAATTACTTCCATAAGGGATGACGAGAATGTCCCCTGAATCCAAGAGCTGAGGCCTTAAGGAAAACCTCCAAACAGCAAAATTTGTAATAAAATAACACTGTGAGATGAGCTTTGTCTCCATTAGGACTTTCCACCAGTATCTCCACAACCCTTCTTTGAAATGAAGACAGAATTCCCAGTTTGTGCAGTTTTACATTAGGATATTCCTTAGAAAGAGATCCTTTCTGGCTTCCCTTCCCTATCATGTGTTTTCCTCTACTACCCCCTCCCTTTAACCTAATTTGTTTCTTAGATGTAAAGCTCAGCTATGCCGATTTCATAATATTTTTACATTAATATTTTACATTATAAAACCCCAAAAAAGACTACATGAAGCAGCTCCTACAGTTATTTCTTGTTTCTGCCTCAGAGAAGACAGTGTTGCATAACATAGCTCACATTTACCATGACATACCCCAGGTATGGTAAAGCTCTGTACATGCCATGCTATCCACATTTCTTCACTCCCCAACTGTGTATGTCTGACTACTGGACCCCAGGCATGAGTTTTATAGGTGTGACAGCTAGAATAAAGTACTTAGCACACGTGAAAACCAGGTTTCTTGTCTCCAAAGCCAGCCTGAGCATTCAAAAATCATTACTCAGATCCTAAAAAATAATGAGATTGGCTTAGAAAACAAGATGGGTTTAGATATTATATGTTTTATTTGCCTCATGGTGTTTCTCCCTTTGGCAGCTACATGTTCAAGCCTTCCTTTTTTTTTTTCCCTTCACAGCAAGGAGAACTAGAAACTTCCTTCTAAATGGAAACAGAGAATCTTCCCATAAGTTACCTAACTTCTGGAGCTAGGATTTTAGGAAAAATATATGACCTCAGCAGACCAATGATAATTCATAGAAGTGAATAACAATGCATATCCCCATTAGATGCATGCTTTCTTGTACAGGTTTCTTCCAGGTAAAAAAGGTATTGGAAATGCTTTCTCTTCTTGTGGATGCTGTTGGGAAGGATTTAGCCTGCTACCCACTGTCTACATTTAGCCTGTACCCAGGGCTAAACTGTAGCAGTTGTTCTACCACCTAATGACCCCTCCCCAGCTGATAAGGAGAACTGGGGAAAAAAAGGGAAAAAGCCCATGGGTTGAAGTATAAACAGATCTCATGAAACAACAAAACTAATACAACAACCAACATAAAATATACAAGGTTCTACTCAGCCTGATCCTTGGAGTCAGCAGCAGGAGCAGAAGACCAAGAGAAAAAATCCCCAGGAAGAAGCACTCCAGCATCACTGAGCCCCTTTCTTTTATAATGAGCATGATGAGGTGGTATGGGATACACCTGTGAGTCAGCAGGTGTCTTGATTGGCTCGGGGCTGCTCATGGCCTGCTGCATGGCTGGCCCATGGGGCTGTGCCTGGGAAACCAGGCCACCCACTCTCTCCCAGTTATCACAAAGGGGACACCTACATAATCAAGCACATTTGTGCTTCGACTTACAGATCTATACAAAATGTATTTCACAGGAAACCTCTTACATTGCTGGAATTGTCACACTCACTTCATGCACCCTGAGATACTGCAGGAGACTCTGTGCCCTTTGGCTATATGAGAGAGACATCAAGGCTCTACTAAACCCATCAATGGGTTATCGGGATGGGATAATCAAGTAGCCTGAAGTCTGGCTCTTTGGAAGGCCTGGATCCAAACATTTCCAAAACTCTGGGGAAGGCTTAAGACAAGACTTAGCTCTGTATCTTACTCATTTTGACAGTGGGAGATGAGGGAGCTGGAGATGGTGCAGTTAAGGACTAATATTCCTACTGAATTTAATGGAAGTTAATTTTCCTACCAGTTTCACCAGTGTTGGATAACTCCAGGACATTCAGCTATCAGCACAATCAGAGATGGAATTACACTAAGGTAAAGAAAGTGGGATGTACAGCCACTGCAAAAGAAAAATGAATATAGGAGGAAAGATCATCACAATCCATCCTGCTTAAGATAATTTGAGAGACCTATCTTTATATAACACATTTTTGGAAGAGATATGCATACTTACTGCCTCCCTTTTCTCCCTGCAAACTCCCCATGCTGCTCTAATAAGACTCCCTGGTAAAACAAACTAAACATACATAGCTTTTCAAAGAAGGCATCAATGCTCTAAAATAAATAATCCTTTAAACCCTTGTGCATTGCAGCACTTGCTGGGCCTTAGGCAGAGGGAAAACAAGACAAACTGCAGCTGTGAAATATGAAGTAAGACAGGAATGAGAAAACATTCCTTTCTCCTGAGGAAGCGTATGCAGAGCTGCAAGCGTTTTGATCTACCAGTTTAAATGAGGCCTTGCAAATCAGTTGCCTTACACACCGAGCTGAGAAAGAGTTCTTGCTGAGCATATGTAATATGGGCCTGTAAGTGGAAGGTGTCCCAGCAGCACCAGGAGATGAACAGAACCAGCAGGAGGAAAACAGCAGCCTTGCTCTTCCCATCTCCTTTCCTCTTGTTTTATTCAGCTTTCTTCCTCCTCTGCCTTCTGCTAAAACAACTTCTGCTAAGAAAAGAACCATGACTGTGCACGAATGGAAGGATGGAAGTCATGCCACAAGATGTTTTTTAAGGTTTAAAGATGTTTGCAGGGAGAAAGTGAGTACTCACAAGAATTCTGGGAAAGGAGAAGTTGGTGACTGGGGAGAACATCCTGCAGCTCTTGTTTTCCAGCCAAAAATCATCCCAACATGGCCAGGTACGCTCAGCTCTGCTACTCTGTTAGAAGCACTTTTGCTCAGCCGTTTCCTGGTTTCACAAGAGGGGAGGGAGGTATTCCCACTGCTGTTATAATTAATAGCGTCCAGAGCCCATCCACCATGTCTAACTGTATGTTACGTCTGAAAACAGGTGCAAGAAACAAGTTCTAACATCCTAGTGCCAGTCCGTGGTTAACCATGAGGCTTTGATCCCCAGCTGGGTCATCACACCAAGCAGCAGCAAATGTCACCATGTTTAGGGAGAAGGGAAGAAGGTCTGTTTTCCAAAATACTTGTGTAACACCGATACCTCAGCATCTTAAAATACCTACCTGGGAACTAAGTACCTGTCTCAGTTTAGATCAAGTCAGAGACACAAAGGTAATCAAGACCAAAGCTGAGCTCCTGTCAGCATCCACTGTCTCCAAGAGCCATCCTTGTCCTCTGGCCTTCCCAACTGTCCTTCCCATAACAGGGAGAACAGAAGAAATTCAATAGCTCCTGACAAAGGAACAAATGAAATATGCTGTGGCAGTCAGTTAAGTTAACTCAGCTTGAAGGAAACAATATTAGGCCTTCCAAAAGCAAATAATTACACTGTCCCTAACTAAAGCTGTCACTGTAGAACGTCTTGCACAGAAGAACCAAGAGTCACCCATTGCAGTCCTGCCATCTCTGTATTTATCTCTCATCATGATTTGTTTTTAACTTCTTCAGACACAAACTTTCCCTTGCTGTTGTTTGTGTATATGTATAAGTGTGGCCTTCTTGAAGATGGAGACTGCTGGGCTGTGGTAAAGCAGGTGTCTGAAAGGGTGTCTAGCACCCTGCAGTCTCTCCAAAAGCTTCTGCATCCTTTGCAGAAATGTTATTTCACAATTTTTCAAAGCACCTCAATAGATTTTGACAGATATCCCTACGCCTCCTGTAAGCACCAGCATGCTAACAGGACTATTCTTCCCATCCAGCCAACAATGAAAAACATAAGGAACACAGCACTGACATGTGCAGGCACCAACTCTTAATTTCTAACAACAGTTGCTTCTGGCCGTTTTGGATTTCCCTCACTCATCACAACCTAGCTGTTACTGTCAATTGTCTTCCAATGGAGTGGCACATGTTATTTCAAGGGAAGAAACTAGAAACATATTTCAAAAGTGTTCAACCAACCCAGTCAGTATAATGTCTGGCAAGGAAAGCACAAATTAGGAACACCAGAACTTAACTTGAATGGTTTACTATTTCACACCACATACTGCTGTGATTATCTGTCTGTGCAGGCATCAGCAAGGTGCAGGCAGAGCAGAACTTTTTGGTCAAGCACTGAAGAAGATCTGCATCCCAGATGATGGTATGCATTTCTTTAAGTCCTCTCTGCTGTGCATTTATATAACCACCCCCTGCACATACTCTGCAGTCCCAGTTGTGTGTGAGCTGAAGGTAATGCACACAAGATCTGATAAGAAGGCAACTGTTTTGCTTCATGGCACTTTTTGAGGTTTCAGTATTTCAGTGCCTTCTACAAGGAGTTGAAAACAAACCTATTCCAGTGTTTTAATGTAGCAGAATCATTCTGAACCATCATCCACATTTAAACGGGAGTCTTTCCAGTCAGGACATGCAAACCCAGTGATTACTGTACTGAGCTGAGATATGACAGATTCAAATACTGGTCCCTAATGTGACATGAAATTGCCCTGACAGATAAGGGACCTTGAATCTCTAATACCTAGTTCAGTGCTTGCAATGGCTCTGCATATGCATCTATAAGGCCACATTCATAAGCAGGTGCACCTACATGCTGAACAACTTCAATTTGGGCAGCTGACAACAGAACTGAGGAGTGGCAGCCCCTGCTAACAGCCTCACAAAGTATCTCCTGTCAGACAGTGCCCTACTTTTCACGAGAAGTTGATCATTCTCAATCGCTGAGAAATTTAAGAGTAATCAGCAAGCTGTAAGCATGTCTCATGCACTCAGATCCCAGTACAAGTTCAGCACCTCAGCTGAGAAAAGCCAAAGGGGACATTCTTGTCAGCTTCCCCCTCATTACTTTGCAGAATGCCACACCTCCCCTTTCTTCACCTCTGTTTTACACCAGCACTCCATTAAGAAAGAGTTTCTTAAACAAGGACTCTTTCCATGTGTCAAATGCAAAAGTGACACCTAAGTAATCCCTAAAAGTAAGGGAGATGGGTCCAAGGGTGAATATTGCCTAGAGTGATTTCTAGAACAATCCTTCACATCCCACTGTTTGACTTAGTCCTCCAGATACAAATATTTTCTCCTGTATGCATGTATCAGAGACTTCCTTCTAGTTTTTACAGCAAGGTCACCACTGCAAAAACTACTGGGTTTTGGGTTTTTTGAAATATAGATTAATCCAGAACTTTAAGGAGTACATACAAATACTGTTAAAATATTCTACTATTTTCTAAAATATACATCTGTAATATTAAATCTACCTCTGATGAACTTCACTTGACCTTGGCACATGTTACATGAATGCTGAGACCAAAGAGAAGCCTTCTCCTATTTGTCTTCATTTAAGGAAAAGGTCCAGCTTTGCATTTTCCGTGCTTCCAGAATAAGCAAAGGATGGTACTGAAGAACACCTCTGTTGTACTCTCAAGCACTCGAGACGGGGATGGGAAAGAACTAGCATTGTGCAACAATCCCCTTCCACAGTGTAATTAACTCTCATTTTCCCTGGCCCTGCAGTGCTTGTCTCCTTCACCCATAACTGAAAGAAAAAACAGAAAGCTCTGGAGGCAAGGGAGGGGACAAAAGCAGCTACTGAAAGTTGTTTTGCCCGTTGGCTGTATGTTGCTTACTTGAGTAACTGGAGATGATTGGTTCATTGGCTAATTTTTTTCGTTGCAGAGGTCACATTAAATAAATTCTGCACACACATCATGTTGAAATGGAGAGATCAGGAGAGTCAGACTCACAAACCCAAAATTACACTCTCACTGGATCACCCAACAGCCTTGGGCAACCTCTTCCTTTTCCATTCTGCCATAAAATGCTCTTTCACCAGGACACCACAAAAAGCTTGACCCCAGCTGAGACCTTGCCTGTCACATTGCTTTACCATCACCTCACTGTTTCCCCACACCCCAAACATCTTCAGTCCCCCTCATACTCTCACTGTGAGCAGTTTGGGGCTGAATGTGGCACAGCCTTACTGCTCCCAGTGCTGATTCAGGCCTGGGGACCCAAGGCACTGTATTTATGTGTTCTGAGGCCATGCCTCACTTTACTCACCTGTAAAATGGAAGCCAAGATGCTATTTTCTACAGAAGGCTGGAGACCGGGTGCCAGCTGAGGAGCTGCCCTGCACTGCTGACGAGGATGGAGCAGGACACACATTTCTGAGCAGTTTCACATGCTCTGCCTCTTTAGAGACCACAGACCCAAGGCAGCAGGTCAGACGGTCCTATTTTGCTGTCTACTAGTTGAACTATCCTGACTTTTATCTCTCAGGTACAGCATAATGAGCAATCTAAGTACTCAGATGCTTGAACAGAAGGAGGAATTGCTTTCTAGTTAGAGCCACGGACACCAAAAGAACCATACAGCTAATAAGCACAAACAGAATCATCATTAGAGGAGACTTTAATACAACTGATATTGTGGCCATTTGTTCTGCCAATAAGCTTAGGCAAAACTGATGCTTGACATCCTTTAAACCTCAACTGGCTTAATTAGACTAGTTGAGGATATTTGATACCCCATCCCTTTAGCCCCTCTAAAAATAATCACTTCCTATGTCCTATTTATTAATTTTGATTTATATCAAGACACACGGCTGTTTCTCTAGGGGGCATTTACAAAAGTTAACATGCAGAGCCAGCCAATAAATCCATCCTGTATATAATGAAATGACCTTCCAAGGAAGTAAAGTCCATCTCCCTGAAAAGCCAGAGGCCTTTGTTGGATTTGCTGAAGGTAACTACAGCTTGAAAGACAGCATCTTTGCCTAAGAGGTTGGAAAGAGTGGTAGCTATCACGTTTGAGTGTATTATTAAAAGTGACAATTATCTCTGTATGCTTACAATTGGAACTTCTGATTTCATAGACTATAACAAATGCCCCGCTGCTGTTCTGGATGGCCTAGCATTAATAAAGCAAACCAATTTTGAATGCCCAAGGCCAGGACCTCAGGGACAGCAGATGGTGCCCAGGATACCCATTCTCACATTAGCATAAGAATACGATGGAGTGGGTCACAGATTGCCTTTAAGCAAGCTTTCAGTTGTCCACACAATCTCTGCCTCTCACCAAATGAGACAACTCCATTGTTTTTGGTTTTCTAATTTAGGTAATCAGTGCTTCATTACATAAAATGTATTTCACAAGTAAGTCAAGGGATAAAGAAATCCATCTCCTTTGTAACAACTTGCACTCCATAAGCACCTTATTCAAACTTTGGACACACAACAAAAAGAAATGAGTCCTTGTTCATATGCATTAAAATACTTCTGGACAAATGACTTAGAGTTCTTAAAATTAGACTTTTTTTTTTCTTAAATTGCTCCTAATTTTGTGTGCAATCAATTGCAGCTGTAATTGCTTGTAAGCACAAATGGTATATCCATTGATATCCAGCTTGACTCTCTCATTGAGGTGGAGAACAAATTCTAAATAGAAAATTGGAAGCTGTGCCTTAAATTCTGTAAAAAAAGCATGAAATCCGCATGCTTTCCTGGACTCAAAAATAAGTCTGTCCTGATCTCAAAAGAGGCAAAACTTCATCCCATTCCTAATTTCAGCCTCAGAGTTAAGTAAAAATCAGCCAAGGCCTGGACTTTCCACAGAGAAGCTCAGATGAAGACTTGGGACATCATATGCAATCTCTCATGAGATATTTTGCCCTCTCTAGTAAACATGGGTAAGTTCCACTTTAAATAAGGTGTTTCACATAATGTGTGTTTGGTATCAACATTAATAATGAACAGAGCTTTGTGTGTTTAGATATCTGTCTTCTTGGCTGAGTTAATTCAAATTTCTGAATTAATTAATTAATAATAATTTCTGATTTCTGAAAACGTGACTTTGCGGTCCTTTTGTAGTTCACACTTTGTGCCCCTTGGGCAGGGATGCTATGGCAAGTTTCTTTCCTGGCTGGTTATGAACCATCAAGAGGATGTTTTAACTCCACTCATTACACACATCAGTCAAATCAAATCTGGAAAAACCTGTAAGAAGAAGTCAGTTTATCAAAAAACAGGAGTGCATTAATTGAGACATTCCCTACTACCTCACAAGCTCTCTGCAAGAAAGGCACAGAAGGGCAGAGCTCATTTTTTACCTCCATCCAAGAAACAGGAAGAAAAAAAAGGGGGTGTTATTTCCACTCCCAAACCAAAGGGGTTAAGAGAGGAGCTAAATCAATCCACACAGAGATCGTGTGCCCATGTACCTCTTCCTTATCACTGCACTTACTCTAGAAAATTGCAGTCATGGCTTCACCTGCTTGGATCCCCCTTGAACTTCTGAAGCCAAGATTGGTATTAAAAATCTGCAGGGTTTCAAATAGATGGTTAACCTCATTCCAAGTCAAAAGTGCAAAAATCTAGGGATGATGGTGCCATGGGTTCACTAGAAAGGATCTCAGCAGGCTAAATAAGCCCTTAGCTTCCTAAGCTGTTCCCTTAAACAAGCCTGACAGAGCTAGCAAAGGCAAGTCACTCCACAGCACAGGCACACCCCAGATTCCAGACATGGGTGATGGTGAGGCAGCTGAGAATTACAGATTTACACACAACACAAACTGGCAGAAGGAACAGACGAAAATCTTTTGTTGATGTTGCTGTTCTCGTTTCTCATGTAACGCAGTTTTCATTCCCTAAAGCCAATGTACTAATTGCCAACTGAAAATAAGTCATCTCCTCATCATCTTACTTGAAGAAATACCAATAGTTCTTGAGCTTGACTGGAAAATTCAAGAAGCCACATCTGGGCAGTGAAAGCAAATAACTATTTCTGTATCTTGCTCAGCATATTTCTTTCTAAATGAACTGCTTGAAAATGATGAGTTCTCTAGAAACAGTTTGGAACTGGGGAAAGCTTTTGAATAAATTGGAGGATATTTTGGGTCACAAGATCACTGGAATCCACTGAATTGTGAGTGTCCTTTCTTGGGTGAGGAGTTCAGAGGAAGGCTGAGGATTTTCTGACTGACAGATGAAATACAAAAATACACTAGGGACAGGGACTGAAAGCTGGTTCCCTAGGTAATCTCAATCAGAGTTGCTTAGGGTTTATTTTTCAGAACTGTTGAGCTTCAAGAATTACAGTTTTCACTCAACTTCCTTCCAATCAGATACTTCTGGGAATGGAAGTTCTAAAAACTATACCAAATGAGAATCTGCAACCTTGCTGCTAGAGCATAGCCCACTGAAGAGACCCACTGCTCAATACTCAGCACTGTTTAACAGAGAGAAAATGGAAATCTAGTGATGTTTCTTGACACTACCTTTGGGGAAACAACTTCCCACCATTGCAGGTGTCTCCTTGTAAGTGGTTCCAGAAGGCAAGCAGATGCAGAGAGGTGGTAACACTTGCTACAGGGGAAGTGTCAACCCCTCTTGTCAGTGCTAAGACTTTTCACACTCATCACAGAGTGAGAATGAGAGAAGGGAAGAGGACAAACACAAACATTACAATAAAACAATATGTAAAGATATTACACTGCATTTATGCTGGATATTTATAGTTGGGATGATGTCCATAAAAGTATTATTGTAAAATTATCTCTAATAGCTAAATTATTCTTCTCAAATTCTGCTAAGGAGCCAAGTTGGGGTGGTCTACAGAAAAAAAAAAAATTACACTGTAGCAAAAGCACTGCAGGCAAGTGCTGAATGTTCTGTAAAAACATAAACAGCTCCTTGCCTGCAAATCTCCCCTCTCCTTCAGATTTCTCATCTTTCACTCCTCAGTTCTCAAGACACTAGAACTTGCTCACTTCTGTGGTTACCTAGAGTTTTCTCCTGGAAACAAGTACCAAGCACATCATGAAGAAAATAAACAATAGGCAAAAATCCCCTAAAAACAGCCCTTCAGCTTATTATTCCCTTATTCTTCCTGTGCAGGCTCAGAGCCAAAGATACTCCAGCCACAGCTGAGGAGATCAGTGGTAAACATCGTTAGCTGTTAGCAGAGGAAAAATCTTAACAGTTCTTAAAGGTATAATTTTTCCCTTGGTAAAATTAAAGTGGGGCAAAAACAAGTGACCTCTTTGTCTCCCCGCTTCATCAATTAATAATCTAAGCGATAACCTGAAAATGAAAATGGACAGTTTCTTTGACCCTGTGGGAAAACCCTAGAGCACAGGCATAAGGCTTCTGTCCCATTTGTCACGCGGTTGCCATGATTTGCGGGTGGTATGGCAGAAATGAAATCCCACACTGTGACAAAACCTCCTGTCATCTGTCCTGGGCATGTGCTCTCCCAGTGCACTGTGTGGGGGGCAACTGGCTGGGCAGGCACTGGCCTCGAGTGCTTCTCTGAATGTGGAAGAGGAGGTTATTCCATTTCAGTCCTTGCAAGTATTAAGGAGTTCCAGTGAAATGGTTGTTAAAGATCTGTCCGGCCAAAATGTGCTGCATTTATGGAGCTTTTCTTTTCTTTGCCTCTAGCTGTCTTTGCAGAGAGGGCAGATGATCTTTAGCATCCTTTTTACAGAGATCTCAAAGAGATAAATCAAAATAATTTTCTATCTGAAACAGGCCAAGTGGAGGGAGGTCAACTGAACAATCCAGCCTCTCACAGCAAGGCAAGGGGAGAGCCAGGGACAGAACCCACATCAGCAGATTACAGTCCTGTGATCTCAGCATTAAACTGATATCTTCCTGTATTTACAACCCTCTTTCTTGGAGCAGTTTTTCCTGCCAGTGTGTATTTGACAGAGTGACCGAAGTGGTGTGGAAGCCCTGGCTGCAGGAGCTGGTGTGGATCTGCAGAGAAGGTTGTTCCAGTAACAGCTTTTCCAGGGCTCCTTCCAGGGGTCAGTGGTCTTACTGCCTTGTTTGCTTCTGGGCTCTTCTTGACTTTTAATTTAACCTGAAAGATTTGATTCATTGTTTCTCAGCAATAAACTGGGTTTTTTTAAAGAGCTAATCAAACTTGGATGAGGCTCTTATGCAATGGAAAGATTGATGACATACATTAAAGTTTATGTGTGAAGCAAAACCAAAGACAAGGGCAAAAATATCTATTGAGTTCAATGGAATTATGATTGGATTTTCTATGTGTATCTTTTCCCACTGCTCTACCTCATATTTTAATGTATTTGTGTAACTACCTCAGTATCCTGGAAGAGGGAAATGGTAACCTCTTCCATGCTTTGCTCACCTTCTCTCTGTTTGCCAATATCCCCATGAAAAACATTTCTCTGGCTTGCTGCAGTGCGCCCTTCCATCGGTGCTTCATCGGGCTACAGAACCATAGCATCCACTATGAAGTGGGCAGATTAAAGCAATTAAGACATGTTTTCTGCCTACACCACAGATAACTAAAACCTAGAACTCATCAACCAGGCAGTCATCCAGCCCAAAAACACAACAAGATTCAAAAAGGGATTAGAAATGCACACAGATACAGTCCACCGAAGAACCCTAGCAAGTTGGCACCCAGGACACCTCTGTGTTAACCCTTCCTGTACCAGTGCTGCTCAGATCTGGCAGAAAGGCTGCAGTGCCCCAGCCTCAGCTCTGCTTGATCATACACCCACAGGTGGGATGGAAGTGATATTTTTGATGGCAAGAGCTGGGAGATGGGCAAGAAAGAGAGGCTGTCCTGCAGGCATGCAGGAGTTACCACGTGTGTGGGAAATGGAAGCTCTCAGCTGATGGCACAGACATGAGTCCCCCACATGAATACTTATGCCCTCAGCAATACTTGCTTTCTTACTCCCAAAAATCTTCAACACTGGAGATGCTGCAGCCTTTCTGGGCAGCCTGTTCTAGGAATTATTATCACTGTTGCTGGAAAGCATTCTTAAATTTATAATGATAAACTTCTGAAAAACATATTAAAGTACATGCTGATCTCTGAAGGCAAAAACAGAGCTATAATGTGGGGAAATAGATCAGCCTACAAGTTCCTGTGGTATGGTCTTTAAACTGTCCCCTGGGCCACCCAGGACGAGTCACATCAGGCTAGAACAGCAGAGTACGTGACCTTCAGACCTATCCTAACATGGCAGTTCTTATGCTTCCACAAAAATAACAAGTTCACACCAACTGCCAGACAGCAGGTCAGTTTTTCCAGCTGATCCTCTATCTTATTATGTAAGATACACTGTTTGATTATTGCTCTCTGCTAACCTCTGCATAAATTAGCCATCAAGGACTAGAACAGAAAATATTACTGAAAATTCAATCAGTGTTTAACTGATTTTTAATACATTATCATGTGTAGGTCAAAGTGCATTAACGTGCTTGAGTCTATTGGAAAAGATTTCATTAATGAACTCCACGACCTAACAAGAACATTACAGAAAAGGAGCAGTGGTCCAGGAGATGGGAGGGATGGGAAAAATTAAGTCTAAACTTCTCAGCTTCAGTCCTCACAAACACTGTATTTAGGAGGCGACATTATCCATTATATCACCTACAAAGGAGGTTACACCTTATACATTGTTTCACCTCTGCTCTGCTTTGGCTGACACGTGTTCCAAAGCTCTTGTTCATCAGGCACTAGTGACATGTGAGGCTCGAGCAGGTGATTCATACCTTTCCCTTTCCCACAGAAACATATCACTTCTGCAGTGTTTGATGGTCACGGTCACAGGCCACCTTGCAGAAAATGCTGCCAGTTGATAGTATTCAAGGTTTGAAGTTTGGGAAACTGCTGACACACTGGTCTGTGACTTTGCTTGGAGCACACTCAGACAGTGCAGTATCAAGGGAGGAAATGTCTTACACCATACAAATATTACAGGATGGATCCACTCCAAAATCAAGTTGGTCCCTTAGGGGAAAAGCATGCCAACAAATTGGCTTCAAGCACTTGAAACTGCAAGAGGCTCACTGAAAACCCCACAGGTGGAAGAAGACACATGAATTCAGCACTTAATGCAGTCCTGTAACACAGTCCACAGGCCCTCACATAGTGCTGAATTCAAAGGCAGGATTTAAGAGACTCTGTGATACCACTAGAAAGGTTCATTGCAAGGCTATAGCTGTGCCCATCAACTTCACATCAGAGCAAACCACATGAAGATCTCGGTGCACTACATATGCTCTCACACTACTACCAGTGGCTCCCAAACTCTGTCTCAATGAAGTCCAGTTAGAGAAAAAAATACCAGAATATAGAAAAAACTGTAAGGCTGCCTGCAACCAGCAGCATCTACAAAAAGCCCCCCTTCACATCTCTTCTAGCCTCACTCTCTCTATATATCGATATACTGATATATCTATATAGCTATATAGCTATATATATCTACATATCTATATATCTATATATCTATATATCTATCTGTATCTAACAAGAAGGTACAGAAAAGATGGACCCAGACTCTTCCAAGAGGCGTACAGTGAAAGGAAACAGACAAAAACTGAAACATGGGGAATTCTGATTATGTATTGCTTATTTTCCTGAGGATGGTCAAACACTGAAATGGCATCAGAGAGGCTGGGGGATCTCAATTTTTGGAGATATTGTTAATTTAACTGAACCAAGTCCTGAGTAACCTGCTAGAAATTGGCCTTGCTTTGAGCAGCATGTTGGACTAGACAACCTCCACAGGTCACTAAATTATTTTATGATTTTTCATGGGTATATTTGGAACTATACCATAAGGCCTTAGTAAATATTAATACATGATTATAATACCTAAGCTGACCCCTGCACTGAAGAATGAAGGCAGACTGCTGCTGCTCAGCTCAGATAGATAGAACTACCCACAAAATACCCACAATGGTTAGCATCCACACTGGAGAGCTTGACACTCAGAAACCTTCTCCACTGCACTCTATGAACACTTCATCCACCATGGGCTCAATATGTTCAGGGAGATAGGACACATATCCTGCTGTGCTCAACAGACCAGGACCTTGTGACTATGGACAACTGGTTCCATAGCGAGACCTTCTAGAACATGACACATTGGAAGAAAGACTACTGGAGAGAAAAATCAGAAGAAATAATCCTATAGGATCACAAAATGCATCTCATTCTTTCTGGAAGGCTAAGGCTTCAACTAGGAGGACAATTTTAAAGTACTTGCTTAACCTTAGAGAGCACTGTGAGAGACTGGGAGTATTTACATACACTAGAACAGTTATGATCTGATGATTTAAAGTGATATCTATTGATGCCCAAAGGTATTTTTGGGCCCGTACTTTCATCACTGACTGTCGGTTTTCACGTAGTTTTTTTGCCAACTACTGACAATCTGTTTAGAAATACCAGGGAACACGAAATCTGGAGGTGTATCAGTCAGTGTGTGAGCGTCCACTCAAAAACCTCTGTGAAAATAACCTTCTGGAATGGCAGTCGGCCAGAGATGCAGTTTGAAGCCAGCTAAGATATGAATAAATATTCATAGCAGCTAAGGATTTGGGATTTAATGCCATTTTGCTAATGCAGATAAATATGCAGATTTCCTTGGCTTCTGTAGACTAAACCAAGTTTAAAAGAGAAATCCATATGATACCATTCAGATAATATTGCTGCTGCTGGTTGGGGTTCTGGGGAGGAGGAATAGGGCTGCCATCCTAATTTTTAAACACCAAGATGAAATCTCTGTAATTCAAATGTCTACATCACAAGCAAAAGGATAACTGTGCCCTGTACCCCATTACTAACACCCTTTGCAGCTAAGTACCCCGTCAGATCCAACACACCAGCTGGGTGCTAGCCAAGGCTCCACCTGTGGGACCACTGACAACTCCCTTCGCTCTGAGATGTAAGTCAGGAGCCTAATTCACACGCTCCAGAAGATGAACTTTGAAATGGTTTTCAACACACCTTCAGACTCCATGGAAAGAAATGAACAAGTGTCATGATGGGCAATCTGTCATGATGGAATCATTGGTTTTTCTTTTGTCACAAAACAGCTCTCAGTCTGCATTATCTCACTGCTCCTTATTCTGTGCCACACTTTCATGTCTGTAAGTCTATGTAGACTGAACAATTTGCACTACCTCTGCAACTGTAGCTGCAGTAAAAGGTTAAGAAAGGAGGGCAAGTAACTCCTAAACAACACTACCTATCACACTTGTGGCTGGCCAAAAAGGGGCAAGAGGAAAGGAACGGGAAGAGGAAGTGCAGCCACATAGCAGTGATAAGATGGGGTCACTTCCACAATCTTTCAGTGGCCCTAAGCAAATCCCTTCCCTTCCACGTTGCTTTACATCTCAGTAATACTAAATTGAACACACTTCTGGCAAGACTTCCAAAGTACAAGGCTCAGCTACCAATATACAGGTTTGAGGCATCAACACTCTGGAATTCAAGGTGTTCAGCTCTCTTAGACATCAAACATGAATTTTAAAAGGCAAATGAAGATAAATATAAGCAGAATCAGCACATTTATGATCCCTAGTTAAGAAGCTACCTTCAGTGTAAGAGCTATTGGAACAGCCCTACCCATTCAGCTCGTCAGCCTCTCCTTTAAAACACACACCGCAGATCACAGCAGTCAATACATCTATTCTCTTCTTGGCTCAGCAGAAGTTTGCAGTGCTCATCTCCATTTCTAATATTCTGTTCACCATTACAGTCTCTTAAACTGCTCAGGCAGCTTGGTGGCGTTCCCTTAAACTCAGGCATCAGCTCTAACCCAGGAATGGGTAGCCAGGCAGATGGATTACGTCACTGGCAACACGAAGAGCCTTAGGCTGCGATTGGCTTCAAAGGGAACCCAATTCAATTATTCTCTTCCTATGAGTCTGGAAGTGACTCATGCAAAGACAGTCAAGACCATCCCACCGAGCCTTCGGATTAAAAATAACAAGGCAAAAGTTGGGGGATGCTTAACCTGTGAAAAGTGACTGATTTAAGACACTGGAAGGGGAAATCACTTAAAGGTACATCTGGCATGGAAACGAACTCCACTTGGCCCAGAAGGAAAGCAGCCTGGCTCCCGGGGGGCTCAGCACAAGGAGCCTGCAGACCCCTTGGGCACACACCCTGCCAGGCTCCCTGTGCCTTCCAGCCAGAGACAGCCAGCAGCGCTGTGCCCTGGTCCTCCCGCAGCAGCCAGGCCCAGCCAGCACCACCAGCACACGCAGGACCATTTTCCATGTAGACAAGATTCCCTGGAGCCCCACACTAACCAGATCCCCCAGAATAGGAAGAGAGGGTTTGGGGTGGTTGGGAGACCCATATTTGCAAACTCTCAAGGAGAACTGGGGAACTGCCAAAGCTCAGGGGCATTCCCCAGTCCCTCCCGACCTGCAGCCCCACACGGACCCCCCGCCTGGGCTTTGTTGCAGCGGGTGGCTGGGGAAGCAGGTTGGAAGGAGCCTGCCTTTCCCTTTCCACACAGGACAGAGCTGTGCCTGGGCACACGAGGAAAAAAGCAAAGGACAGACCTTCTCTCTGGCCTCTTCCGCGCTGGGGGAGGCTGCGCTCGTCCGGCGGGATGCCAGCGGGATGCCGGCGGGATGCCGGCGGGATGCCGGCGGGATGCTGGCGGGCCGGTCGCGGTGCCTCACCAGCTCCACATTGAGCTGCCTGCCGGGAGCCTCTTTTATTTTTTTCTCCCCCCTCCTCCATCCACCCCCTCTTTTCAGGGGGGACAAAAACAAAAAAAGGGAGGGGGGGGAGGGGGAGCTTTCTATTATTATTATTCTAATATATTCTGGGGGCTTGTGGTTCCTGCAACCAGGCGGAAGTGAAACCCGTTTTCGCCCCCCTCCTCCTCCTTCCGCGATGCTCCGGGGCTGGACGCAGCCTGCCGGGGACCGGGGACCGGGACCGGGGGGGTCCCTGCGCGGCCCCCTCAGCCCGGCGGTTCCCGGGTCCCGGCTGCCCCCGGGCGGCAGCGGCATCCCGGGCTGCCCTGCTCCCGGTCCCTTGGCCCCAGGCGGGATGGGGAAGCAGGGATGCCGTTCCCGAAAGGCAGAGGTTGCTTTGGAGGCAAAAAAAATAAAAGGAAAATCGTTTTCTTCACCCCGGTGAGGGGCATCTGCCGGTGCTCGGCCGATGGAGCCCGCAGGGCTGCAGGGCTTGGCCGGGCAGTGCCCGCACCGCCTGCGCGGCTGAGGCGTGCGGAGGGTGCGCGGGAGCGGGATCTGCCTGCCTGGGCTGCGGGAGGGCACCTGGGCACCTGCAGAGGGGGGAGACGGGGGTGTCCGGTGAGCTGGGTGGCCCTGCATCCCTGGGGACAGCCCTCTGAAGGCACGAGTTGGCAGAGCTGGCAGTGCAATGACAGGCACAGGGGGAAAGCTGTAAAATACAGTGAGATGCATCAGTATCTCCCGGCTCCGCAGTGACATCCCGTGGTGCGGGGACACTACTGCTCCTGCCCAGCTGGGTCGCACCGGGGACCCGACAAGCGCTGGTGCGAGTTCCTGGTTGTGCACTGACCTGGGCAGGAGCAGCTCCGCACCCACCACGGGGCAAGGTGAGGGGGTTTGTTCAGGGACCGAAATCACTACGCGTGGGTTTGTTTTAAATCACTCTTCTGCCTTATGCTGCTGCAGAGCTGCTCTGCTTCTAAACGGTACCGTGGGGATTTGTGCTTTATAAACGTGTAGCATCTTCCCCAGTACGTTACAGATCTAAATACTGCAGCTGGCCTCATGCCTAGACTGAGGAGCAGAGAGTGAGAGAGACACCAAATGAACATCCAGCTAACTAAGGCAAATGTTAATTTCTTCATTTGGCATGTGTCATCATGTTGAAACAGACTTGCAGAACATCTCCCCCAGCCAAGAAGCACGGGAGTAAAGATGAGGCAGTGAAACTCTCCCCTAAGTCTAGAGAATTCCCCTTCCACCTCCCCTGTCACAAAGCACACTGGGGTGCCACAATGACCTGTGGCAGAAAAGGCAAGAAGAGAAAAGCCGGTGACAGAGAGCTGAGCACATGGACCAAAAGACCAAACCTATCCACAGGAAAGCATGAAGTCAGCACTCAACAGGCACAGCTGAGCTAACTCAATTCTATCTTACAGGGATGCCTCTAGTAATGAGGATTTGGTGGCATCAACCTAAAACTGTCTCCACAGCCCCTGGCAAGCTTGGTAAGGTCCATGCCACCATGTTTACAATGCTGCCATTGCCCACATCGGAAAGATTAGGGCTAGCCTGGGCAGGCCTGAGCACACAGCAAGTGAAACTCCTGATAGTTGTTTGGAGGCATGTGGGTGCTGGTGGTAGATGGGTTGGAAAAGGCTCTTCTAAATTCTGCTACAGGAGTAACTCACACCAGATGATACAGATGTTCACAAGAGATCACTGGGACACTCTTTACTGAGGTCTCTGTTGTCCCCAGGAGCCACCTGCTTACAGCATCGTGGAACTTAACCCCTGTAAAATTCTGGTGCTGCCCCTTCTTCCCTGTGGGAAAAGTGGAAAGGTCAATGGTGCTGGCATCTGTTTTGTCCAGTGGCACGTTTAGGTGGCATCTGCTGTTCTGGACTCTGCAGATTCATCTCTGTGCTGCTCAGTTTTGTGTTAAACATTTCCTTCACAGAGTTGCTTAGTGAGCCTCGGGGCATCTGCAGCCTCCACACTGCTGGTGCGTGGCTGAACAGCTGTGTCAGCAGAAATGCCCTCCTCCAGGTGAGACTGGCCAGAGGATTGCACCTCATCCAAAGGAGTGCACGCCTGGACACACTGATGCAGGAATTTGTGTCTTGCAGCTTAATTACTGCAACTCCCTATGCTTTGAAATAAACCACAGCTGGTGTGAAACACAGCAGATGTCTGCTTAGCAATGGAGAGCAGCCTGCTACTTTGCACACTCGAGTTTCTTACTAAATACAGACTTTGGTCTTCTTTCCTGATATTCAAAGCCCTTCATAATCTTCTTCCATAGCCAGCTCATTCTGGAGCACTGCAGCCATTGACAAAGGGGTAAGACAAGACTGTGGGAATTCCATCTTTCCCAGGCAGTATTTCTGCACCATGGAACTTACTCATGGAGATACAAATAATGCAGATCTCAATGTATTCAGAAGTGAATGCAACACTTCTCTCCTCAGCTTCATTTCTTCACAGAGAAACATGCAGAGAATGCTAGTACCCAGCCCAACAAATCCAAGCCCTATAAACTAATCAAGCTATTCCTCTTATGGGCTAGAAAGAAAGCAAGGCAGAGAAGGAAACAGCTTTTTTCTATTTTAAAATACTTGGGAGGCACCAAGGTCCCACAGAGATGGGAGCCATCTAAATATATATAAAGACATGGTGGGATAAATGAATCCATCTGTTGTAATCTAGCAGTTTCATAAAACCAATGAAAAAAATTGACAGTTTCATGAAACCACAAAAGCGCTATTGATACTTTCAAGTTTTTAAAATTCTTCTCCGATGTGTATGAATGTAGGAAATCAACCACCCCCTGTGGGATTCCTGAAATGAATAGAAAAGGAACAAGACACTGCATGAAGCCGATGCAAACAAATCCATAATGTAATTAAAGCAAATTGCCATTAACAATCTAACACAGACTATTACAAATCCCTCCTCACACCCCAAAATACACTTCTGATTTCCGTGGTATGTCAGCACACACATCCACCACTACTCTTCGTCCATCCCAGGGATCTCAAAGCATCCCACAGATGGTGCTTAAATGAAGCTTTACAACACCTCCATTCTATTTCTCCACAGGGGGAACTGGGAGGCACAGAGATTTGCTTATTGACTAACAGGAAGTATTAAAACAGCCGGAAGGACGTAGGTGTCCTGTCTGCACATATGCCTTGCTCGTACTGCTAGATAGCACTTCCACTCCAAGTCTGCTTGTAATTAAGAGAAAGTTGTTCTTTTAAAGACGACACTGAGCAATCAACTGACAGCTTTACAGGCAGGGAAGGGCAAAGAAATAGTGGTTTGCTTCATGGCAGTGAGTGATGCCTTTTCTCAGCTCTGTGTGTGAAGAGCCACGTGGCAGCTACGCAACAGCACTCAGGAATACACTGGGAATTCACACCAGCTTTTGTTGGTTTCAATTGGTCATATTTTGGTACAGCCAGGTGACAGGTGTGGGAAACAGCCAAAGGTTTCCATACATCAGGGAATCCTAAAAAATATATAGGAAGTGAGTGACTGCAGAAGCCCCCAGTGTATCAGCCACCATCTCACAGGCATGTTGGTGTGTGCTCTGAGACCTTCCAGCACAGCAGGTGAGTCTGGGAAGTGGGAAAACAAATGTGCATTAGCCAGTGAGCTGTACTGGGCCAGTGGAACACCCTTGGAAGTGTTTCCCACTAAATGTGCAAGCAGGTTCTACTTCTTCCCTTCCCTTTCCTCTTCAATACATGCACACACTCCATCTCACTGTGGTTTATGGTACAGTCCTGCTATGATCCTTCTCTGGGTAAATCTCTGTTTCCAGATGCAAGCAGAAGGCATGTGTCTGAGGAACAGGCAGGGCAGGAGATTTGACAGGCTGAGTCCAGAAAATATTCCTTAGTTGAAGTACAGAGATACCCATAGGCCTCAGGGAGCCACCAAAATACACATATCCAACAACATGCATTAAAAAGGCACCAGCTGTACTACTCACTGTGTTCAGTTACTCTCCTCCTGGGAAAGAAGTGAAACTACACAACAAACAATCAGTCCCACAGCCCGTAACACAAAGTCCTGACTTGGTATAATTGTACATAGAGAGCACTGCATATGGAATATGAGGCTACCTAGCAGCTATGGGCATCATGTGTGATATATTAAAAGAGGGAGTTGGCAACAGCTGGTCACTTCTGGAGATATGTCTGGGTTACTATTTTAACGTGCTTTTCTATTTTCCTTTTTATTCTTTTGAGTTTTTCTTCTAGAACTTAGTAGCTTATGTCTCACTGCTATTATCAGTCTTTTATTAATAATATACTGTCAGCATGTATAAAAATTACATTATTTCTCCCTATAAATGCTACAATCTGAAAAAACAATCTGCTGTTAATAAAACAGAGACAAATTCCCAAAGGAAATGAATGCTCTTAAAAACCACGAAATTGAAGTAAAAACCCACTCTGCTGCATTTGAAGTAATTACAAGAGAAAAATGACGAAGACTGTTTCTCCTCAAAACTTGGCAATTTTTATATCACGCTACTGATATTCTTCATGAAAAATGGTGCTTTTATTCACTACCACTTCTTTTACTTTGGCCAATGCTGTAGCCAAACATCTGCTTAAGTTAGCAGAGTAAACTGATGGTTAGTAACAAGTTTCCAAAGATCTCCACAGACATTTCCAAGGGAAGGTCCTTTTTAAAGCTTTGTAAGGATGCACTTAGGAGAGGAGAAGATTTTGAAGGAGCAGAAAGGTTCTGACAAAGCATCCATGTGAATGTTCTGTCAGGTTGGGCTCTTCTCCTAAAAACCTCACGGAGGATTTGGGACAAGTTTTCAGCTGAAGGCATTCCAAAGCTCAGAGTGGAAGCTCCACGCTGAACATGCCACTGTGACTGAAGCAATTCCTGAGCTCAGGAAACGAGGCTAAAAGCAATGGTGAGGGAGCAGACAGTTCACTGCTCGAAGGATCTGTTCCTTTCCTTTCTATCTTTAGAGAGCACAGAGGAAAATGAATCATAACTATTACAGTTACACATTCTGAGCCTGTTCTTGCTGACATGTTGACCCACCTCTACACTGGAAAAATTCTTACCCACCTTTATCAAATATATCCCAACAGATGGAATCCTGTATATCTAGGCTTTAAGAGACAAATCCCCAAAGAGCTGACTGGCCAAGCAGATACAATCCAGACGATCATTAGCAAGTCTCCCAGGCCCTTGGCTTACACCATTTCTACCTGCTGTGTCAAGGTAATTGTGAAGTTACTTTGGGACCCTCCAGGAGCAGGTACAAAAAAGGCATCATTACGTAGCCAGTCTCTAGCAGCGTTCCTATTGCTGACAAGCCATTATCACACACCAGGGTTGAGTTAAAAAAAAAATACTACTGGCAAAAAATAGTGTATTGACAGAATAATGATTTCAAAAAGAGCAAAAAGAATCCACACAAATACATATGTAAATAGTCTCACTATCCTCACAAGGCAATTCAATCTGTTAGGCTGTAAAGGACAACTCCTCACTTTTAAAATGATAACGAGTTTCTTGCAGGCAAACTACACAGCCCTGGAGACTGAATCCTCAGACTATCCATAGACCATGGCAGCACAGAGAAAAAGAAGCAAGTTTCTGCCTGAAACCCAGGAATGCCTTCTCCCAAAGGCAGTGAGGAAGCCTGGCTGCCAAGACATTAGGAAAAATTGTATGTTTTTGTCTGCCTGTGGCACACCTGCACAAATGCACTCCAGCTTGTTTTCTGCTGCAATGGGAAATGGAGGTGTTAATTATTTTCTTACAGTATGGGGATGTCGGACTGTGAGTTCAGCAGCACTGCTGTGAAAGTGAGGAACTCACTGGGGTACAGTGTTGGGATTGAGTTCTGTACTTTTCAGTGTGTTCTGAAAATAAACCACCTTTGCCTACTGATGCCTTGCTGTTTTCAGACTCTATTAGTTATTGTATGATAGTAGGACATAACTTAAGGCTTTGCACAGTCTATGCTGCTATTAATTGCCAGCAAAAAGATTCACCACAACGTACACAGCAACAGGAAGAACAGCAACTATTTCCTAAGCAATACTTCCTCACAACCACTAAACGGCAGTGTTTCCTACATTTCTACTAATAAGAATGGCATGTCTGCAAGTCCAATTTTAATTAGCAATGGTTAATGCCTCCTTTTAGTGATTGAAGTGTTTCTTATATTCTCTGTTACGTTTGTTTAATAAGTTACTTCTTCACAACACAGTGAATTAGAGGCCCATTTATGGCACTTTCACTAGCACCAGCAGGCTCCACCAATAAATCAAAGAAGCGCATTAGTGAAGGTAATTCCTCCTATGAACTGATAAGCCTAAGAGGATGGCAAGTCTAACATAACTGGTTTACAGTCAAGTTTCAATCAAAAGGCATAACTGACTTTGCACTTTTTGCCTATTATATTTTTTCAAAATACATAATTTGTATCTGTGAAAACCTCATAAACTGTCCTCATCTGTGTTGGCAACCCAAATATTAGTAAATCTACAACCTGATGCTCTTTGATAGGTGTTGATTCTCTTTCCATTTATACCAGAGACACTTCTGCCATTCACCCAGAGACAAAACTTCACTAGCGGTCCCATTTCTTCAGGCATATTTTGTGTTCTGGAGAATAGTTTAATCACCTTGAAAGACTCCACTAAGTAACCTTCCCTCAATCTGCATTTCTGAAAAATACTCTGAAAGTCCCACTCTCACCAGAAAGTAATTTATATACTGTAAGGCTGTGGTTTATTTACAAAAGGTGAAGCTTTTATAGGATGATATAGCAGAGGTACCTTACTTTCACACTCATGCAGCTAAGGAATGTCCATGAAGTAGTTGTTACAGTGGTAACATGTGACTGTATCAATCCCAGTGCTGTACATATTTTCAAGTCCATACTCCAACATCTTGTTTGGAGTCTCAAACATTCAAAGACATTCAAATTTGTTGGCTGCAAGATCAGTACTGTACAATCAAGCTGATACTGTAGCTGCACAACCAAAATCCAGTCTCCCTGGCGTCTCTTCAGTGAGAGAATGCACAAGGCAAATCGTATTAATTAATAAAGAACAATTAAAAAGGAAAAAACCCTAATATGAGTCCTGTGAACAGAAGGCTGTCCAGATTCAGTGCTCTGCTGAATAGTACATCTAACCTTATCTGCACGGATAATCCAGTGCAATTAGCCCCCATTGGTGCTAGCAAGAGACAGTAGCATAGCCAAGCAACAGCTATTTTTACTACCCACTGTCTAACCCTGCCCTGTAATTAACTGCAGAGCCCCACACATTTCTGCCTGATTAGCTGTTTCAACTAATGAGAGGCTCCAGACCCAGCTAACATGACGCCTGAATTACCTGCCAGTCATGGACTGGTCTTTGTGACCGCACAGAGCAAACCACAGGTGCAGAACTGTGCTGCAGAAGGGACACAAAGAGGAAAAGGGGCCCACATACAAACTGTGCACAACTCCTCCGACTTCAGTCACACATATTGAATGTTTTGGATGGTTATGCACATGGGAGCAAAACCTGGCAGTTCCTGTATGGTCATTACCCAAGATATAAAATGTTTGGCTTTTAATTAAGATCTACAATATCAGTGTCACAAAATGAGTCTGAAATTACAAGAGCAGGAGCTGATGTGATTGTAAAAAGCTCAGCTATTCAATTGAAGGCCAATGCTCGGTCATAACCAGAGAAAAGTTGAGGTCAGGAGTCCAAGTTCAGGAGTGGAGAAAATAAGAAGCTGAAGGAAACATTATATCCTCCAGTAATCCTTGCAGGAGATATGATTTCAGCATGAAAGGATACAATCCAGCTTTAAAGTTTCCAAGCAAAAATCATTCTACTATAACTCTGCTGTGAGATAAAAGCAGACATGTGATCCAGTAATACTGGCCTCTTTCACTGGTGTTTTTATTGGTGCTGCCCTCCATATTAAAGAAAACAAACACTCTGCTTTTAATATTAAAGATAACTCCAACAGGTCTGCTGTAGAGAACCTTTCTGTGTTAATCCATCCCTTGTAATACAGTTAGCTGTGTGTGAATTTGGAAGGCAGCCTGTGAAAGGAAAAGCAAACAGAGGATTGGCTCTTTTTAAAACTTTCACCCAGCTTTTGGGGGGTTTTGTTTGGGGGGGTAGTTCTTTTTTTTAAAAATCAGCTGCTTCTCCTTTCTCTTTTAAAGGGTCATGGTAGAAGAATAAATAAGGCTGTGACCTCATCTGTGGTTCTCCCATTTCTTAGATGAGGAAGAGGGAGATTTGGATCCTCCTTAGTCTTGAAATACCAGAAGGAATGCAGAAATACATGAAAGAGCATGTTTATCAAGTAGAAATATCACTGAGCTGGTAGTACACCAAGCTGCAACTCAGGAGAGAGTCTGTTGTAACTCTTCTCTGAGCCTGATGGGTACCTCCACACAAAGCACTTCCTCTTACTGTGCCCCAGTTTCTCCATTTCTCAAAAAGATAACCTGAAATGCACACAAGTTTTAAAGTCCCTTCAGGTAAGACAGTGCAGTACAACAGCAGTGCCAGCCATGAAATCCCCAGGTGAGCTAAGGTGTGATACCCCCTTGTCAGCAGAACACCTGTCATCAGATGGGGCACATACATTTTGGCAGGGCAACACACAGCACTGAGCTACTGGAATTCCTGCTTCCATCTCCCTCTTCATAACGTGGCTGGATTCAAATGGAACAACAAATACTCCAACAGCAGTAATTTTGCTCTCCATGTACTGCCAGACAGTAATTTTCTTGTACTTAAACAATGCAATCAGATATTGTTACACATTCCTTAAACCAATTCTGTCAGCCAGTCAAAAACCGTGTCACGGAAGAACCAAAAGGCAATCAATTGCTGACGTTAACGAGTTCAAGTAAACAAAGTGAAGTTTTCCTGCCTGCTTCCACGAGCCATGAATTTGGCCTGCAAAAGATCTCATGATCAATCACTGGTGTGATATTTGTATTTCTGAATGCACAGAAGAAGGTGGAGCTCTTTGGTGATAGAATCAGGAGGGAATTCTCCCCTCACAGAGCGAGATGAACACATTGATAAATCACTTCTGTTATTGATATAACTCTGTTAACAGTTTAAGTTATTGAAAGTTATAGAATACCGCACAGAGAACCAGGAAGTCTTGTGAACAGTAATGGGTGCCAGTGTCACCACAAAAATAAGGTGTATTTGCTGAAATCGAAGTTAGAAATATCTTCCTTTCTTTGGTGTGTGTTTGTCAGCTGCTTATAGCAAAGAACAACATTGTTTGCATCAGTTCTTACTGCTGAATTCTTGGATGAGCTGGTGTGCAAGATAGTTGCTGCTGACCTGATCATTTCTGTGACCAAAATAGGTCACACATGACTTTGCAACATGAGTAACATCCAGATTCCAGTTTTCCACAATGGAGTCCTCATGTACTGCCTGAGGACAGAGTTTTACACTATAAATTTTCCCATCATGACAACAATCTGGGGAGAAGGCAAAGAATAAAAGAATGAAAACATTGAGGAAACCTTCTCTTCTTTGGTTTAGAGTACCACAGCTGCTGCCTCAAACCATGTTCTCCTACAGGAGGGAGATGCTGGCCTTGGTAATTAGCCAGACATCAAAACCTCCCTAGGGAATTCCTCCTCCTGAGAGGCACACGCAGATCAGAAGAGGACAGGCTGTCTAAACACAGCGAGCCTCCTCTTCTGTGCAGGGTTATTTTCTTTCTCCCTGGGGGAGCTCTAGCCAGGGGAAACTCCAGCTTTAACAGAAGGTGGCTTGGTTTCCTCCCTGTTTTTACAGAAAAAACAAGCTACAAAGGCACCCTTTCTATAATGTCCAGTTCTCCAAAGTCAAGTTCTCTGCAGTACTGAAGCATTTGAAACTTCAGTTCTGCTTTCACTGCAGTTTCATCTAGATCATGTGTTTTTAACATACCTGGAACACTGGTACCCCCATGTGAAGTGTACTGATGGCAAATAGGAAAAGACATTTCATAACTCTTGATTCTCTGCTCATTCCAAGGAAATGTCAAGGTCCTCACTCACAAAGAAAATACTGTATATGTTCAACAAGTCAGAGATGCAACATCAGTAGTCACTAGAGGCCCAGTCTGGGCTTTCCAACTCTAGGAGAAACAGAGACCCACAGGAATAAAGGTCTCACCCCCTAGGAGTTGGGCTCCATGCCTCTGGTTGCTGAACCCCTGTCCACTGCAGTTCAGATGCCATGCCTGAAGGTGCTTACAGGGAAATTGTATCAGCATTAAAACATCAAAATTGGATTATACTTGGACACATGCTGGCAAAGAATTTGCAATGGATTCAGAAGAGCTGGAGACTGGCCACATCTACATCATACTCCTAAAGTTGGATAAAATTTAACAGCAGTAAATTAGGAAACTTTGCCAACTCCAAAGCACTACTTCAAACTTGGGCCAAAATGATGCACTGGCACTCAAATGCTCTAGAAATACTTTTCCCTCTGCCAGACACTGTTAAGATAAGAAGAGCTGGGATGTGGACCACTGGGATAGGGATGCTGCTGCTGGAGAAGGCTGGGCTTTGGAAAAGAGCCTTTGAGGCAAAAACTAAGGAAGTTGCAATCAAAACCTAAAATACTTGCAGAGCTCTGTGTAGAGGGCAAAGGAGCAGGGTTGCTGGGGTATCTGCAAGTCTCAGCTGAAGAGCACTCTCGACAGTGGCTGTTGCTCAGAATCTGCTTCTGCTGAGCTCTCCTTACTCACCACTCTGTATTCCTCACTGACAAATCTACAGAGGAAAATGGGAAACTGAATTGTTACAGTATGTAAAAACCTTCCTTCTACAGAGATATGTAGAGCACGATGAGAGGCAGGGAGAGAGGAGGAGATAGAAAGAATAAAAAGTATTAAAGGGGAGACACAAGCCTTTGGCACCTTTGCCTTTTGTCAGATCTCAGCCCTAGTACCTATTGAGCTAAACTGTGAAATCTGTATTTATCTCACAGACCTCAGCCAGGCTGTTTATACACAGCAGTGCTCCCCCCAGGCAATTACACATTGCCCTGTCCGGCCCACTGGAACCCCACAAAACCACAAGGAGGAGAAGCAAAGCCTTGCAAGAACCCCCTTCAGGATTATTCAATGTCATATTTAAAAGATTCTCCCCATCTCTTCGAAGTGAAGGGGGGGAGGATCTGTCTGATTGTATGTGTGACCCTGGCAACTCTTCACAAGCAGAGACAGCTGAGTCGCTAATATTTAGAAAAATAACATAATTGACTGTATTCAGCCCTGTGGAGGACCCCTGCTGAGTACTCACAGTTAAACATTAGCAACTCGGCCATTGCTGGCAGCCTTTGTGAAGGGTTGCCAGGGCTGTAGATTCAATTAGGTGACCTCCGACAAACTGATTTCCACTGCAAATATCTTTAAAAAAAATACATGAAATCCCCAGTAAATACAGTGAAATTGGTGGAAACAGCCCTTCCTATGTCACTGAATGTCCCAAATCACCCTACGGCCCCAGGGTCTCGCCTGGATGTAACGTGTGCATGGGCTTTATTATCACAACACACTGGAGCAGTGCATTACAGAGAGCTGAAATATTTACTTCCTTCTCAGTAATCTATATTCAAAGTGATTCATGTGCCAGTAAGGTCAGTGGAAATGAGATTTTAAAATTCTGTTCTGTGCATAGGGTTTTATGACAAGCCCTACAATAAAACAATCAATGTGGACACTATTTGTTAACACTATCATAATGAAATCAGCTAACACCTTAATTACACCTTGTAATTGCTTCTCATAATCTGTACGACATTTCTAACACAGCTTTTAAACATCCCAATTGTACGAGTTCCTCTCTGTCTCCTCAGACTACAGGATTTCATTTCAGTCAACATATTCTGCCCTGGAAAACTGGTTCTTAGCTCAACTTTTTTGTTTGCTTTTTTTTTTTCTATCCTAAATAATCCTGAACAGCTACCAAACCCTAACTTGTCTTGCACACATCAATGTTTGAGGAAATACAAAGAAACAGAGCAGTGCTGGATTCTCAAGCTGTCCCTCCAGAGAGAAGCTTAACCAAACAATGTTTTAAAATAATATATCCCATTGTTTGGGTTACAATAAGATACAAATTCAACAGCAAAAAATTATAACAGGATAAGAGCTGTTATGAAATGATTATTCAGAGAGCCATCAACTAGCATTTTCTCAAATGGCATTGTAATTATTCTTTCTACGTGGTGCAAAAAATTTTTCTAAGAGTATTTACAGGGAGGAAACTTTTCTTTACATACAGTGTAAATTGGTATATGGAAGAGAGACACTGCATAGAGTTTAGTCTGATTTTTTTTTTTTCCTCAGTGTTCCCTGCTGAGCAGTGCCACAATTAATCAAGCTTTCTAGGTTTTAGTTAATTGCTGGACCCCAATAAATTGGTTTGTACTGGCATCGGTCCAGGTCTGATAATTTCACAGCCTTGGAAACTGCTGCATGTTCACACAAGAACCTTGCAAGCAGGGAGCTGGGATAAAAAGAATAAAAGAAACTCTTGTTCTGTGAGGTTCCATTAATACTTAAAAAGCCAGCCCACTAGCAACAGTGTCTTCACTGTTTGTTTTTCTCCATGTGTTTTACACTGATGTTTTTAATGATGAAAGAAAATCCTGCCCCCCCCTTTTCCTTATTTTAAACTTTTTTTCTGTATACAGTTATTCTCAAAGAGCCGTTTCTAATTCCACCAGTATCTTCTTGGAAACTTCCACTGTTCCCATCCTCTACTGAAAATTCATTGTGGCTTTTTGAGACAGCTCAGCTATTTTTCCCCTCCCTACAATTTTGTTCATGTGAAAGGATCACCATCTTCTAGTGAAGAAAAGTTCAAGACTGGCTTTATGAACTTAGATGAGAGAGACAAGTGGTCCCACAGCCTGGCCTAACTGGGTGCTGATGGGTGTCCCTCTGGGTCAGTCGGATGCTGCGAGACAGAGGACAACACGGCCTGTCCTGTGCGCAGTCAGAATGGAGCAGGCTGGAGTCATGGTTTGGTGCAAGTCAATGCATTGGGGTCTGTTATGAGTAAATACACAATATTGTTATCAATTTGCAAGACAGGTCCATAGCTATTAGTTCATTTTACAACTGGGCTCAGTTACATGAGGGACTTTGCATCCTCAGCTCTCACTGGTAGCGATAGGATTTGCGAGTGCTCGGCCCCTGGCAGGCTCTGGCTCCATGCTGGCACACGTTTGACTTTGTTCTCCCTAGAGAAGGCTCATTTGGCAAGTTTAGTTTTACTAACGAGTTTCAAAAGCACTCTCACACCAGCAAGTTTCTGAGCAAAAGAATTACATAATACTCGAGGTGTTCGGTAACTTCGTTGTTATTGTCTTTGGCTCACCAAGGCAAGATTAGCAGCACTAATCACGGTTTTATAAAAGTATCTTTGAATTGCAATTGGAGCCTCATTCAGTCTGCCTTGGCTCCTTCTGTCACGGCTGGGAAGCCAGGACTGGCTGGGTTTATCTGGTGGATCTCAGCTGGGAAGCAATGGCTCAGCGAGTGGATCTCTATCATGGTATGATCAATCTGTAAGATTTGGTCCTGCTTTTCTCACGCACATCGCTGTCCGTGCAGGACAAAATGCTGTCTGTACAAGAGTGACAGATGAGAGGTTGGACTGAAGATTTGGGCTTGAAATCTTGAGAAAAAAAACGCCCCTTTCACTTTCCTCAAATATGTGGCATCAACTAGGGATTTAGAGCTCTGTTTTCAACTACTTTAGTGATGTTATGCCTCCAACACCCATTACATTTCAACACAAGAGTAAATAATGCCAAAGAAATTCATTACTACTATTAATACTAGAAAAAGACAAAAAGTCAAATCTGGCACTGCTAAATAATTATTTTTTTTTTTTTTTTTTAAAAAAGGCAAATTAGATGGATAAACATACAAAGGGGATAAATCAGAAATCAGTGGTTTCTGACAAAGGTTACAATGCACCACTGACAGTAAGGTGTACCTGGTCAAGAACTTCTGAATTGAAAATTAACTATCTGGATAAGAAGGTACAAGGACAGACAAGAATGTCACGGAGATCAGCGCTTTCACAACTTCATCGTGGTTTGTGTAGGTTCCTTGGACTCTTTGGAAAGTTTAAGTAATAATTGCTTCTACTTATCTTGGTGATGACACTTCACTACTATTTCACTCTCAGTAAACCACTGAGTACTGGTGTCCAACACACCCTGGCAAAGGTCATGCAGCTCATAATATACAAAAAAATCTGTATTCCTACAAATTGTCCTGCAGCCTCTCTTTGACATTACAGGTATGAGAGGCAATTAGGATCATAATTACAGCTGCACACACACTGGGGTGGTGACAGGTATTTTATAAATATCTGGATTGGATTGGATTGGATTGGCAACAGCTGCAGATGAGCACTTTGAAATCAATGCAAAATTCAAGAGGGCCTCACCTCTGAGTGCATGTATATCTATCTATTCTATACCTATACACCGGTTTTCTTGACATCCCACCATCATTTGCTCTAGGATGGAATGAATATTGCGTGGTTCCCTTCTCCTGTGTTTTCACGTCTGCTACTGGCAGCTCTTGGGACTCTCCTTACCTATGTATTTGGAAGTCAGCAACATATATTTTATTTGTATTTTTTGACAGAACAGAGAAAGATTTTCAGCTATTCTTCAGTCTCAGCTGAATATGTCCACATCAAGGTAATGAGGAACTCAATTGCAATTTGACATTTTATGTCATGTTGTTGTTCAGCAATTGTATTGAAGTCTCAGATTCACTACATCCATCTGTCTCACTGTTAAATAAGTACATTAATTTCTAATGCTAGAGAACTCAAACCCCACCGCGGATGAAGTCAGTGCTACAGAATGAACAGGAGGGTGGAGAATGCTCATGACCATCTTATGCCATAATCACTAAGTCATGCACATCTGAAGCCCTTTTTCTTTAACAGTGTATGTGAAGACTGCTTGATGAACATCCAGTTTGTATTCCCAGTGTGATAGTTGGAGGGCTGATCCAAACCACAAAAAGTAATTCAGAGATTTTTATAAAATCCTGGGAATAATATTTAGCATCTTAAGATACATTTTCCAAAGGGCTCCACTGAATTTATAGGAATAAAAAAAACAAAGGAATTCATTAGTTTAAGAACTTCCTTTCATACTTTTCTAGAAGTGAAAATTTGTTCATACATAATATTTTTTTGCTGGAAAGCAAAGGGAAAAAAAAAAAGTCGGAGGTAAATGAAAGTTGTGTCATGTGTCTAACATCTCTCAAAGCTCAATGTCTGTTCCAATTAAGAAAGCTCCACATGGTGTATAAACATGTTAGCATTGGCACAAATCTTCTAGCCTGGTTTTTTTTTTCCCCCTCACAAGGAGTGAAGAATAATAGCAGGATACCTCCACACTGCCCAGGCACTCTGAGGCACAGCACGAGGAGATGGACTTCTACTGTCAGTGTTGCAGGTTATTAGCTGCTTAACTTCAATTATCTTCAATGAGAATTACGTGGATAAATCTCTATGCTCTTAAAAACTTAGGGCATCCTTGAATCTCTAATGCCCACTATCAGGAGCAGTTCTTTCCTCTCCAGACACCAGGATGCAGAGCATATTTAAGCAGTGAGATCTGCGTGGCAGCATGAAGGGTAAAAACTATATACTTGATGCTTCTCTGGAGCTCTCTGTGTCACACGTGTGCAGCAGCCCTGAACTTCACAAATTGCAGTGAGCCCACTGCTGAGCAAGCACAGGGGGCAAGATCTTTGCTGAGTCGTGTCAGTGCTGTGGTCCAAGGGGAAAAGGGCTCCATTTTGTGTATTTCTATGTTCAGCAAAGGTCTTACACCTGAATTAGTTTCTCCAGAGACTGTCAGACACCATCAACTTCCAAAAGACTTACAGAATGCAGTGGAAAGCACTGGCATCTATAGTGACTTTCTCAAGGCACTCTTCAAGCCAAATAAGGAATTTCTTTTCAAATAATCTCTCTGCAAAAGAATTCAGGTCAGAGAGTCTATAGACAATATTTCATTTCTCATTACTTCTGCACTGACTCTGCGTAAATAGTACTGCAGCAATTACTGTTGTCTTTATCTGCACACACTGGACTTTGTGTCAGCACAGAGAAGGAAATAGATGTGACGAATGCTGTCTAGAGGAAGTTTGACAGAGTTGAGTAGCTGTGTTGGGTAAATTGTCCTAGAGAATGTCTACATAGTAAAACTGAGCTCAGCCCAGGCCCAAAGCTGCACCTACCAAAGTCATGTAAATGCCAAAAAATCAAACTATCAACCCAGCCTACAAGGCCCTCGGGATTCCTGCTCACAAAGATTTGCAATCTATTTTCTTTTCTAGACAGAATTACAAATTGTGTATTTGGTTCTGATTAACACTGAAGGAAACAGATACATTTCCCAGGACGCCTGAAGTCTTCTGGAAATTACACTATATGCATGTTCACTTTGGCCACTGTTACCCATAAAGAGAATAGAGCTTCTAATCAGTGACATCAGCAACAGAACAAAATCCTCGCAGATTGGAGACCCAGCCCGGAGAACCCAGCCTTCATCCAACTGTAGTAACACAGGAATTCCCCAAATCAAAACATTCTACTGGAATTTGGACAGCCCATGCAATGCCCTTTTCTATGAAGAAATGCCATTTTAATGATGTTACTACGAGCATTTTAATATCTCATTAACTCCTCTGAAATCTGATGCCGTATCAGTTTAGCTCTAACACTGTAGGGAATGGGACTGGTTTTTTTTTGGAGGAAAAACTACCACATGCAGAGTCGCCAGCACAACTTCAGCCTCCTGTAAGGACAGCAGGACAAAAGTGCAGAGCTTCACGTGTAATTGCTGCACTAAATCCAAGAAACATCCACAATGATCTTATCTATCTTAAATGTAGAGCTATCAGGGGATGTACACAATCTACTGCTTCTTGCTGGACTGTTCCAGCAACAAACTCCTTTCCTTTCACAGTGTGATCTTTATTTCATTTGACTTCATTTACCTTTGGTGTTACACCCTTCACTTCTATGCTTCCTTGTGGTGTCTGAACTCAGTTTCTGAGACAAGATCACTGGCACTGGTGAAGTGGTACTGGTACTAGGGTAAGATTTACTATTAATTCCCACACCCAGTGGTCTCCCAGATAGCCAAAGGCAACTCCTTGGAAAGTCCCTCCACCCTGTGTTGATGTCAGTGGGGAGTCTTTGACTGGCTTTGGGTCTAGCTCTTTGCAGAATGCACCAGAGTTGGTTCAGTTCATAGATTTGTCTATATATTTTATACATATGCAATTTATCTTATGGGCTGAGCCCGCACAGTCTAACCCAGTACAACATCTAAAGGAAGAGCATTAGTATGGCCCCACAATTTAGGAGCATGTCTGTACACACTTTACTGTCCATGAGCATGGACATACCTCTGCAGGACCAGAGCTTGCACAGCTCAGATCCTCTGCCTTCAAGTGCAAATTACTATCATATTTCTGATTCAGAGTTACCATTTATTTTTCCATTTGCCCATCCCTATTTCAAACAGTGGTTCTTCCAAAACTACCAGCCTGTGGCAGTAGCCACCACATCCAGGACTAAGAGCTTTAAGGGATGATTTTTCCTTAGGAACATGGATTACTGCCCGTGCATAACAAGGCAAAGAGTAGAAGAGTGACCCAGAAGCAGGCATGGAGCAGTGTCTTCAACACCGCTCCAGAACGCAGTTTCTTTCCTTTTCCTTGTTTAATATTAAGAGTTATAAAGTTGCATTTTACTAACACAGAGCCCTGGTTACTCATTCAGTCACACTACAAAACCCTTAGTAAGTCAACTGTTCTTTCCTCATGCTAGTATAAGGGTTCACCATACACTGTATTTTCAATATTTCGTCCAGCGGAGTTACAATGGAAGAAATGAAAGTTCTGCTCAATTTTCAGCCTTCTGAAAATATCTACCAAGCCTGGGAGGTTTATGACCTCCCAGCAGTGCTCCCCAAACACCCTGCTCCCAAACTAGGGGAAAGAGGTTGTAATTTGTTTCTCCGCATGATGTCTTTTCATACCTCATCCTTTTTCTCAGATCATTTGTCAAGGGTTCACTGATCTCTTCTTATTAGTTACAGGGGCTACTAGAAGACAGAAAAAGAATGTTTGACCAAGCATATAATGTCATGAGTCATGGGTTTCATTTAGTTCCACCAGAATCTCAAATGTGACCTTGAAACCTTCTAACACAATAAATCAGACCAGAGGGTATCAGCAGAGGGTGTCTGACAAATCCCACTGGACGCCAACTCCATCGGCTCTGCTCCGGAGGGCACCCCGCGTGTGAAAAGCCCCTTAAAGAGCCGTCTCGGGGTACAGCCCTGTGCTCGGAAAGGCGCCTGTGGGGCTCTGTTTGAAGGCACCGGGGCAGGGTGCTGCCCGCCCGGGTGCGGGTCCCGCCGGCCTGCAGGTGGTTCCCGCACAGGGAGAGGAAAGAAGAGGGGGGTGCCGAGCCCCGGCCCTGCAGAGCGCCCCTGGCACCCCAACTCCCCCCGGACCCCCCATAGAGGAGCAAACTCCACCCCAGGCCGTGTCAGTCACGCTGGAGGGCCGGGGGCAGGAGGGGGCCGGGGCGGGAGGCGGACCGCCGGCTCCTCCACTCCTCCTCCCGCCGCTCCAGTGCCGGCGGGGCTGCGGGGCAGGACCCGCCGCCGAGCATCCTCCGGCCGCCGGGCCTCGCTGCGCTCCCGCTGGGGCAGGAGGCGGTGGCAGGTGTCCCGGCACCTTCCGCAGCGTCCCCGGAGCTCGGGCTCAGCGGATCCCTCCCTCCCCGCTCCCGTCCATCAGTCGGGGCTCGGGAGCTGCCGGTGGCGTCGGCAGCAGGACCCGTCGGTCCCGTGCGTGTCCTCTCACCGCCGCCACTGCGGGAGCGAAGGGGAGATCTCATAGCTCGGGATGATGGCAACGTGACGGGGAAGCGGAGCCGCCTGGCCGGAGCCGTCCCGTACCCCGGCGGAGCGGAGCGGAGCGAGCGGAGCCGCTATTCCCGGGCTGAGCGGAGCGGCCTCCAGCCCTGCCCCAGGTTTGTGAGCTCTTCTTCCCTCGGCAGTCCCCGGGGGAGGCGCAGTCCCGCGGCCGGAGCTGCTCCCGGGGGCGCGGGCAGTGCCCCGGGGCTGGGGTCGCGGCACAGGCAGCCCGGGGGGTACCCAACCCCTCCGGTGCCTTCAGTCCGGCGTTTGGCACTGCCGATGGTAGGGGCAGCCCCGTCGGTGGCACCGCCGGCACCTGGCCGGGCCCCGGGGTTCCGACGAGAACCCCCGACCTGACCGTCCCTCCCGGCCCGGGGGCGCTGGGGGCGCTCCCCGCGCTCGGGGGCCGGCGGTGGTGGAGCAGTACGAGCCAGGAGCCTCTGCCCCCGGCTCACTTCACACCACCCCTCGACGGTAAAAGTGCGGGAGGGAGATGCGTGCCCCCGCTCCGTGTGATGGAGGGGACAGTCCCCCGGCCCCCGGTCCCCGGCCCCGCTCCGCCGGCAGAACGGGGGTGCGCCCCGTACCCCGCGCACTTCACAGCCGCTGCCAGACAGTCTCAGTCCTGCTTTTTTTTTTTTTTTTTTTTTTTTTTTGCATTAATCATAAATTCGGCGAGGTCTGACCTGCTACTCGTAGTTCCTGGATCCCTTTGGGGGTGAGACCCACCCGTCCCGTTTCAGGGGTGTCCCACATGTCAGGAGTGCATTGCTTTCATTGTTTCTACTAAGCAGAAAACACACCAATAATTAACAGGTTAATCCTAACTGAGATTATTTAAATCCAGGAATATTTTTAGGACGTTGCCCTTTGGGGAAATAAAGGGAGTGTGCTAATAGTGAAAAGTATGTGTTTATATTTGGAGTAACAACAATACAGAAATTAAAGAGAATTAAGAAAGACATCAAAAGTCCCCATCCCATTCCTGTTATTAACTCCTCCATTTCACATCACCGTGCAGCATTGCTGAGCGTAACCACTCCAAGTTTTAAAATGTTCTTCCTTTTGAAGACCTGACATGTAAAATGGGATGGATTTCAGAGCCTTTCTGTTCAAACTAACCAATCCAGCTAACAGGTAAAGCGCTGCACAAAGGATAATTGTGCTCCCTTTATGAATATTGTTTGCTTAAGCAACCCCCAAGAAGGCCAAAATATTTAAACATTCCTATTGCTCCCAGTCCCAGGGATGTCCTACTGTTGTTCTCAACGTGTGTGTGATGTTCCGGGACTAAGTTATGAGGTTTTAATTTTAAACAAGTTTTGAAAAGGTTGTTTGGCTTTCAGCTGTCCTGTGTGATTGGAACACGTTGAAAGGAAAAAATGACTTAAACTTTTCTTCTGATATTGGAATATTATTCTCAGCTTCCAAAAGAAATGGAAAGTTTAATTTTGTTACTGCACAGAGTGTGCTTTTAAAATCGTGTTATTTTTTTGGAATGTTTTCAGTGGCAATTTGCATTATTTTGTCTGAGTACAGACAGAGTGGTTGCATAGTTCTGATCAGTTAAGGAAGATGTCCGTTATGGTTTTGTGGTTTGGGAATGTAGAGAACCCTTAAACAGTAAAGGAGATAAAAACAGTCTGATAAAATCAGATCACCCACCCTTTGTTACATCACAACAGTCTTAACAGGCAGATTTTCTTTTTAAGTGCTCTTTAACTCACTGCTCAGTTAATTTCTCTAAGTTATCCACCATTTAATTTTCAATATACATCTATAAATTATTATTTCTGTTTTGTTACCTGTGAGCTGAAACATATTCATGCACAGCTCTATTATTTATATGAAATCTGAAAAGGTCAAATTAGTTTACAAAGCAGATTGTTTATTTTTCCAACAGTGAAACTTTTTTTTTTTTCCTCCCAACTTTTGTAAAACAACTGTGAATTCACATCAAGACTCTTAAAATCAAACCTAAATCTTTTCAACACTGTAAATTATGGACAAGTGTGCTCTGGGAAGATAATATTTTCACAGTGAATTCTGATAAACAGTAAAGCATCATCATATTTCTTAATTTAGAATCTTAGGTTGGCTACCAAAAATAAGTAAGTTCTACTTAGTTAATTATTTTCTCCCTTGCTTTTTTTTTAATTCATTATAAAATAATTCACCTTTTAAAAGCCAGAAAAAAATAAACAGAATGGCTCACACAGCACGTACGGTACCATTTCTGCACCACACAGAGAAGAATGCATTAAGCTTTGCTCCATATGCAAGTTTTTGGCATGAAAAATCTACAAGAATGAAGACGCCATGTCATTCCCCTGTTCTGCTTTCAGATATCAAGGCAACGGAAGGGTTAACTCTAGAAAAATTAATTATACACAATCCCAGAACAATAGTGGTTGGGAGAGGGGAGGAGGGGTGAATTGAATAGTGGTGGAAGCGTGTTAGATGCAGTGAGGAAAACTCCCACTGGCTGCAGGAGGGCCAGGATTCCACCCTGAGAGTGGATTTCCGTAGCGCGGGGTCAACACACCAGGTATAGCCCAGGTTAATGTTAGGGTGAAGCAAACATGCTACAACTGACACCTGGATTTCCCAAGTTACATCCTCAAGAACTGCTCTACGAGAAAGATTCCCGAGCTAGCTCCTTGTGAAAGAGAACTTGAAGAATTTAGATTGTTTACTCGTCAGATTTCTCTGCTTGGGAATAAAATAAAGACTCTATTAGAAGTAATAAAGTTTTCAGCTTTCATGAATGGGAACGTGACCCCTTTTCCAAAACCTGAAGCCAAAGCTGTCTCCATGAGATGAAGGTCCATGATACAGACAGAGTTTTTGGTTCTAGTAGTTTGGGATTTCTGTGTGCTGGATGAAATCATGTCAGAGAACTGAAGTATCTTACAGGATTTTAGTTTAATTCATTTCATCTTTCCTTCCCAACAGCTCAACATTCTCTGCTTTGGAGGCTCTTTCTTTTCCGTTTGTCGATAAAGATGAGAAAAAAGTGGATATTGGAAGATTTTAATTTTATCTTTTTTGGTGTGCTCTGTCTCCTTTTCGTAGATGGAGGTAAACTAGAACAAGTAAAACGTAAGTAGACTTCAAACAGAACTGTCATTCACCCAAATTTGACATTTCCCTTCTCTTTGACAGATGTGGTTCAGAAAAGATCTTCAAATGAGAATGACCTGAACTGTAGAACTCTGTTCAAAACCTTGTAACATTCTTCCTCCTTCTAACCTTACATTTAGTACAATCAGGTCACACTGATGCTTGGGGCATATTTTCCTAAAGCTGTACAGGTTTCATTGCATCATAAAGAACATAACACATCCATTGGAGAACCTGTTTTATTTCAAATACCCTGAATCAAGAGAGTGCTTAATTCCATTTTAGTGACCTCTGTAAACATCTGAGGGATTATCTGGATTTTGTCCCATGTGTAAGCCTATTGTGCTGAAGTTTTCTGCTAGTGTAAAGCTCGTCCAAGACTGTGCCGTTGTGTTCCAAAAACAACCTCATATGAACTGGATTAGATACATCCTTTGAGAAAATTAACAGTCTAAGCACTGTCAAAAGCTTGATGAGAAGAAATGAAAAGAATACAAACAAAACAAAGGGAATATTTCTACAAGCCTGTCATCCGTGGGAGACATTAACGCATTTCAGAAGGCATGGCAAGGAGGAGTAACTACCAAATAATTCTAGGAGTTATTGACTGCTGCAGCCTTGTTACTAGCTCTCTGGAATGCTCTCCCCACCTGCACAGGCCGGGCTTTGGCCGCCTTCTCACAAAGGACATTGTTTGCCCTTGAGAAGCAGTTAAATTTTTCAGCCTCAGTATCAGCAGTTTCTGCTTCTAAGGATGATTTAAATAAAGAAAGAAAGAAAAAGAAAAAGGAGAAGTTCAAAAAAGGCCACTGTCTCTACTGAACTCACAAGAAAACAATGCGTAGGTATCCCTGCTCAAGAGAAGCACAGTGTGAGAAATTACCAGACTCCACTTCAGCCGTCTGCTTTTGTAGATCCTGCTTTTCATTTGTCATGCTTTTGTGTGCAGTGAAAGCAGATCACCTCACAGTTGCTACTAATAGTCCCTACCTCTTGCTACCTTCTTTTAGCCCAGTAAATGTGAAGAATGACCCTTGCTTGGGTTGTCACTTGGAAGACAGGTATTTTGTTTGATACCCTGAAGTATCATCTATACTGAGGGTGATGAATTAAGCAGAATTTGGACATGATTAAGATAACAGGAAGGAATTCTCTCATGGAAACACATGAGAAATACCCTTTTATCGAAGAGATTCAAGTTTTCAGTGTGAAGCCATAATGTGATAGGGAGAGATAGAGCAGTAATGTCTGATAGGGAGATGGACATCTGCAAAACTGCACCTGCAAGATTAGAAATGCTTAATGAACAGAAAGATCTTAAAATATTTTGAGCACTGATGCATATGTAAGTCAGCAAATTGTTCTGAAATACTAGGACAAATTTCTTCTTTATTAGGTTGTTAAAATACAGGGATACTGAACATGCAGTGTGAATACAGTGCATTTGTCTTTCTTTTGCAGTCCCCTTGTTCAAAATCTCTCTGCTGTACAACCTGGGGTTATCCTGAGTCAAGCCAATTGCTTTGGTTTTGCAGGGTAAAGGTTTTGTTTCCTATTAACTTGTCTGAGAAATCAAGCACTTTAATTTTGTTACCTAAATGGGATCTGAGCCTGTGCTTTTGCAGGTAAAGGATAAACTCACCCTGTATGAAAGCTATGTTGTCAGATAGTTCAGGAGCTGCAGTTTTAGCAAGATGGGAGGCCATGTAATTTATTTTGGTTTGGGAGGTTAGAAACAACAGCACATGAAATTAAGGGCATTCCCATTGTGTGATTCTCCAGGGAAAGAAAAAAATAGTTTAGAGAAAACACTGCACACCTAAAACCACTTCCTAAGCACGGAATGGGAACATTCATTCATCGCTGTTTCAATTCTTTACTCTTTTACAGATTCAGATACATACTGTGTATTTCAAGACAAGAAGTACCGTGTAGGAGAAAGATGGCATCCGTATCTAGAACCCTACGGCCTTGTTTACTGTGTTAATTGTCTTTGCTCAGAGGTAGGACTGCTGAGTTACTGATCCTACAACTTCTTCCACTTGCTTAATTGACTAAAATCCTTTCTGTTGTATCTGCAGTTTGACAAAGGCCAAAGCTGTTTTCACTAGTGAGTCCTGATCCTGCTGCAGAAAATAGAGGCAGGTGATCCTAGCAAAGGGGAAACATTATCAGAGAAGGCCAATACTGGCCAAAAATACTTGGATGAGGTAGACAAAACAGCTCCTTAACTAGCCAGAAGCTTTGTTAATGCTGGGCATTACATCTCTGGAACAGCTGGACCCCACTACCTAAATATAATCCTTGCAGTTCCATCAATAGGGATGATTATGCTGAACCTGAATTTGGTAGTGTGTAACGCCCACATCTCCAGAGGCATTTCCACAGTCAAACATCTGCTGCCCTAGAGTGCTGAAGGAACAGACTTGGATATCACTGTTCATAAATACCTATGAAAGAAGGATGAGATGATGAACAAGGAGAAAAGGGTATGGGAAGCAGAGAGAATAGGGTAGGACTTGAAAGGACAGGTCCTTGGCTGTCATCGGTTGATGTCTGATACGAAGACACGGCAGTAATAGATCCCTTAAGTATATCATATATAGCTGGGTGGGGGGGTAGGAAAACGAGGGCAGAATATGTCCCTTGGAGTACTTTAAAATAACTAAACAATAAGGGATCTTAATCACTAACATATGAGACATTCCAGATGCTAAGTTTTGTCTGCTGTATTTAATGCAGAATAAAGTTTTCTTGGCTGTTTTCCCCCCTGCAATTGTAAAATATTGGGCCCCTGTGCAGCATTTGCTCTGAGGGACCTGCTACTACAATTCAGTGCAGAGATGCACAAACAGTAGTCCCACAAGCTTGGCTGCATCTCAGATCTGTACAGCAGAATGCATCTGTAAGAGAAAAAGCAATGTAGGAGGAAGAAAAGGAAAAGCCCTTGGTTACAGGACAGCAAAAAGGAGTTTCCATTCCCTTTTGCTGATCTATATACGAAGTTGAAAATTACTTCACAGTCCGTGTGTGGTAAAACACTCATTAAATTGCTGGAAGGCTGTGTCCTGGGTGGGGATGAAATTCACTGGAAACCCTAGAGATTTGGATACAAGTCATTGCTCAATGATTTTTAGGAAGATGTTAGACAGTCTGGAGGGATGGGAAGTTCCATGGTACGCTCTAGAGAAGAGCACTGCTGTGGTCCAGGCATACTCATGCACCGTGAGGCTCCAACAAAGGGAGTATATTTTATTTCTTTCCTTCACACATGGGCAAGGAAGACCAGAGTGACAGTTTGGGGCAACAAGTTTAGTGAAGAAGGAAACTACTTGTAATTATCCATACATGCAGATCATAAGTGGTTCCAGACTTCCTTGTTTGCTCAGTTTTACCTTTGTTGTACCATGAGGCTGCAAAATGCAGTTTGGGCTGATTTCAGCAGTGAGGATGCTGAGGGGTCTCTAGGATATGACTCTTGTTGCCTGAAAGGAAGACTCCAAATAACAACTGCCTCATCCAGCCATTCATTTGAGCTGAGTCCTGGCCAAAAGAAATGCCCTCAGAACACTGACCTACAGTAAAAGCTCCACATCATCAGGAAACTCTCAATAATTATAATTTTAACAAAATTAAGGCTAGATAAAGCATTAGAAAACATGCTGTGACATAGCACAAGCACAGACCTTAAACCAAATATTACAACATAAAAAAATGAAATTTAAGTGTGCCACAGACAGCAAATAGGAGAGACCTAAGTGTAACCCAGCTATGATTCCCTGGCAGTAAATGAGTTAGGCAAAGGATACATACAGAGTGTGAAGCAGCAACCTACGCACATTGCAGAGAAAAGCAAAAAAAATCCCCAAAATTTCTTTTCTGGTCTCAAACATCACAATGCATGTGATCTTTGCACAAAAAAAAGTCATATCAGCCAAGCAGCAGACCAAGATCTCTGCTCCATCTCTGAACAACAGTCTGTCTGTATGTCCCCCCACAACACACACTTCCAATGTTTAAGAAAAAGGTGAGACAAATAAACTAAACAGAGGTCAAATTATTCAGCCTGGGATTAAAAACAGCCTTCCTGGTTTTGTGTGTATGTAGTATTGTATTTTTACAAGTTATAATTTACATACTTAAACCAGAATAAAACTAAATGTAATTCAGTGTTCTCACCCTGTTCCCCCTTTCTGTTACAACCCCTCCTCCCCCCCAGTACACAATGGAGACTGTTGACTGTTACTGTCAGGTAAACTGGAGCACTCACCATTTGTCAGATCATTATTTTACTCTTTAAAATACAGCAGCTTTTTACTTTTGTTCATAGTCAGATCTGCAGACTTCAGGGGTTAAAATGAATGCTCTCCACCCTTAGCACTGATACCACAGCTCAGGCAGAGAGATGCGTGGTTACTCCTTGGGTGTCTGATGCAGAAATGCTCACTGTGGCCCTACAGGAGCTGAAGTCCTACTCAGCAGGGCGTGGTCTCCCAAATACCACTGTGAATTTAAGCCTAAAATCAGTCCTACCAAGCACAAGATCAGTTAAAATAGCTCTGTCCTGCTGCAAACAGCGCAGTACTGCAGGCAGCACTCAGGAGCAAAGGAGGTCTGCAGAATTTTTATCACAGCTGATCATGCACAGAAAGTAAACATTCACCTCAGGAGATTTCACAGGAATAATAATTAAAAAGGGAGTGAGGCCATGGAACAGGTCAAGTAAGCAGCATGGAGCCAGGCCAGCAGGCAGTGCCAGCCTTTCTTCTACAGCAGCACGTTACAGGCTCTCACGTGATGGAGCTTTGCAGCCCACAGATAGTCACTCTCCTGCAAAAAGCCCACAGCCTAAAATTTGCTCCTCCTCTATAAAATCAGTATATTTAATTTCAATCATTATTGGAAACAGATGGTGATACCGTTTTTAGTGTCTCTTTCCAAAGCAGATGCACAAATGTAGTTTGTGGGTAGTAATGATCTAACTATGATTCCAGCCTGTGGTCTGCGGATACTTAGGAGTCAATGGATTATTTTGAAAGAGATGGCAAGAAAAGCCTATACATACGCTATCTGAGGATGTCTGCACCTCCACTGGAAACATTTCAGTGCTCCAGAAGACATATGAAAATGAAGTGGGTTTATTCCTGACACCACCTAAAACTACAGTCATAGCATAGTATCAGTGTTCATACTTAAAGATCCTTCTTGCTATAAACATGAGCAACTCAGAGCTAAATTAGGAGGATGAATTATAGATGGGAAATGGGAATTGGAAATGGATAGTCTTTTCTGGTTGCAGACACTGGAGAATGAAAATTCCCCATATTTTAATTATAAATCAAACTTAGATGTGGTCAAATAGAATATTATGTTAATGACATGAATAATGAACACTATTCCCAAGACTTGCTGGTATTTCTTAGAAAAATGGCTACTTACCAACGGGTGTTTTCTGTCTACTGGGGAACTCATAAAATGAAAACAAAAGACTCTCCACAGTTTTCAGGAACAATTACAGACACTATTGTCTCTTGTGGTCTTGAACTAACCCTCAGTAGGGAATATCTCAGAGACCTACCATTCATTATCTGTGTCTTAGTTGTGGAAATGCAATTCCTAAGCATAATCTGCTCAAAAGAAAAACACAAATGAAGATTGTTGCAATCCATTTTTAGGCACTTCCTCTGATTTTAAGGCTTGTGTGGATTTCTGCTACATTCTGACTTCCAGCATAAATTCAGAGGCAGTGAAAGAAGCCCTGGTGTGAGCGAATCAGAATGTTGTAAAAAGGCATTTGTTTTTAAACTAGCTAGATGCAGAATAGAGAACACAGAAATTGGTAAGACAGCCCATTTCATTATTGTATTATGTTCCACTTGCAGAATGGAAATGTACTGTGCAGCAGAATAAGATGCCCAAGTCTACACTGTCCTTCCCCTGTGCACGTACCACAGCTGTGCTGCCCACGATGCCCAGGTAATTCCTATTAATCACATACAGTCCTTTCTGAAATACTTATTTAATATGCTGAGTAACAGCAAAATTAAATGTCTGTACTGGAAAACTTTTGTGAAGTAAACATCCTTCTATATCCATTTAGGTCATAAGAGGTTTGTCCTACAGTAAGTTACAGTATTTCCTATGGTGGTTTGTTTTTAAGAAATCAGAAGTATAGATTTGGGAAGGGATCAGGGAAGCTATCAAGTCCGGTCACCTACAATCCAGGCAGAAGGTAGCAGAAGTGTCACTGACAGGGTCCATGGACTATCCGCTCCCCACTCCTTCCCTTATCTCTAAACTCCATCACAATAAAATCCCATCCCACAAACTTCCTAGGTTTCTGGTTTTGGTGCTTTTCCTAAGAGCAGGCTAAAATACATAGTTATTTGCAATGGTTCTCTGTTAACAAGCAATTCAAAACTGCTATGGCAAACGTGCATTTGTATAGTATCACTGTACAACCAGTCTGGTAACATTTGCCTTTTACATCTCAAATCCAGGCATAGCTTCATAATTAGTAGAGACTGTTGTAAATCATAGAAGCAGTGCTGTAGAAGTTTATGACTATATAAATCCAATTGAATACTGTATAGCAAACTCCACCAGACTGTACATTTATTATATGCTCATTATTAAGAGCCACTGTATGAAAGAGACTAAGCAGGATCTTTCACGAGACTGTTACAACATTCCCAACATGGCCTAATGGCTGGTAGATTTGACTGGAGCTTTTCCCTAAATGTCTGTCTTAGTGGCACCCCTCATTTCTACTTATAAAAGAGTGTTCATGCAGCATCATAGAAAGGGGTTTTATTTGACTTTCTCCAGAGAGTCTCATTGTCTGAGGAAAACAGCTGCTCCCTGACCAAAACCTGTGAGCAGGAGGCAGTAGGCAGTGGTGGAGGGACATGGGTGCAGTTTGCTGTTCAGCTGGGATTCATTGCACTCCCTGGAGAATAAATGGCACCCACCCATCAATTTTTGGTAAGGTTCATCTGTCCTGATAATTACATGTATCTGTCCATCAGATGTGTATATCAAGATCTGATCTAGGTATCTAGAATCCCTTTTTTAATCAGTGATAAGGAAGAAGCATTTCAAGCACATGATGCCACTCTTCTTGTGTCCTGGGATGAGGTTCGTCCCATTCCCCTTTAGATCTAACACTTTGGCATCTAGTTGATGGTAGAGTTTTATCTATGATGGTCTAATGCATAGGAAAGAAAGTTTGTAAGGTAGTATGCTTTATTTGACTAACAAGTGCTGTCAGATTAAGTGGTAAGATGCTGGGAACACAAACCCCTTTCCTGCCTTCAGATCAAAAGAAGGACTGGTGTGCCGGTGTGCCCAAAATCTGATCTGTTTTTCCAGCTAATCTAAACTTCAGTTGGCAAGGGAGTCATCTAGATACCCTTTATAGCTGTTGGCAACACAGTCTCCCCAGAGGGTGATTCATCCTGTTACCCAGAACAAGAAGAATTTCTCCCTGGAGATGCCTGTCTTTCTCCACTGATTATTGAGGGAGCACAGGCAAATAGCTTTTGCTAGATGCTTGCTTTTTTTGACAGTTTAAGTTAAATCCCAGAAATCCCACTCTCAGTATATAATTGGCTTTTGGGGTCAGGATTATTTTATTTTTTTTAATAATTCTGTACAATATTTAGTATAGAAACAGAAATGCTTCTAGATTGACTGTTTTTGCTTCAAGTGCTCTTTGGCAGTGAACTGTTTGGCTTTTTTTCTGTTCATGAGGCTGTAAATGTTGTGATACCTATCAAGATTTTAAACCATTCTACAATGACCTAGTAAGGAAGAAGACTCTCAAGTCCTTCTTATCAAATTAAGTTCTTGCTATTCACAGTCTTCAGCTAGAATTTTGTACTGTGTGTTTAAACTGATAAATCCAGAAAATTATCAGAGTAAGCCTTTCCTGGATTGGGATCTATTATCTTCTCTTAACTGCTCCTAGAGTCTGTCTGTAGTCTATCTGCTACACATGGTGGGCCATTAAGTGAGATGCTGGGCAGCATCTCATTAAAAATGAGAGTCCCACTAAGGTTTATTTTTTCCCTAATCAAATCTGTAATTCAGATAGATCTACAGCAATGTTCGCCAAAAGAGGACCAGGAATCTCCTGTGATTTCAGGGGTTATTTGCATTCTGCTTTCTGCAGTGATTATGCATATCATATTTGGTGCTCTAATTTCAGTGGTAATGCTCATGCCTGATCTGAATAGGAACCTCAAGCATTCTTGCACATCTTTTGACAGCTTTCTATCTTATGTGTCTGGCATACAATAACTTTTGTGCAGCATCTCATGATATGCAGGAAATCCACTTCTCTGGTTTCCCTGGTTATTTTTTAATGGAACGTGCCAGAGCTCTGGCCATTAGCCATCCATTCGAATTACTCTCATAAATGCTCATTATATTCTGTCATGTATGTTCCCCCTCGGTTCCTCGAGCTGCATTTCAGAAATGAGTGGTGCTAGTCACAGTGACTTTGGGCTCTTCCTCCTGCCTTTCTGCAGGCCTTGCAGAGTGCAACTGCCCAAATAACTGCCTCCTTATTTAATGAAGCAGAGGTAATGCCAGGAGGCAGCAACTTTCATTGGAAACTGGACTTCATAACTACCTAAGTGGAGGAGCTGTTGAAGGGATTCCTTTGAGAAAAGTTGGCACTGCTCTCCCCTTGGAATTCATGTCTCCTGCATCCATAGTGACACTGGGCTTGCTGACACAAAGAGATGCAGTGTTTGTATCCTGTCTCCCTGGCACCAGCCACCATGAATCTTAAGTAGTTGTCAGACATATGTTATGAACCATCTTCTATTTTTCACCAGTGGTTCAATCCTACCAGCTTCTACCACAGCTGCACTGCTAACTTTTTTTTGAAACCTATTCTTTCTGCAATTGGCAAAATCCAGACCTTGTGTCTTGTACAGAACTAGATATTCCTCCCTTTTGCAGCTCTGAAAAATATTTTACTATCTGAATTAGATTCTTACCATCACACATAGCTAACCACAGATACTAGGTTCACATTCATTGGGACTCTTTTTACACATTCGTGAGACCCAAAAGGACATCACATGCTTCTGAGCTTGAACTCCTTCCTTCCACCTCAGGATACTCCAGGTGTTGTCAGAGGAGAGATGATTTATAGTCTCAGGGAGAGAATTCACCGTCATTCTTAGAGCTGGATCAGCTCTTGGGCTAGAGTGTACTTCAGACATCCTGCCTCCTGTCATGAAAATAAACTTCATGTACAAGTTCTTCAAGCATTTAGCTGCAGCTGTCTTTTATGGCACTACTATGGACAGTGCCTTTATAAATGGAACATTTATTGTAGATCGTATCATTTGTACATGGAATGATTGTGAATCAAAGCATTTAGAACCTAGTAGAAGATGTAAAATTTTTGAGTACACTCTGGAATATGTAAATCTGAGATGGTGAAAGCTTATATCAGAAGCAAAAATACACAATTGCAGGATTTAGGAAGGATTTCCATATTCCACTTGCTGGTTTGATTTCTCAGCAGATAAGGCTGCACGCTGATGTATGAATCAGCCCATCTGGCTCCAGTATTTATTAAGCTTGCTGCCCTGACTAAATACACTAAACACACTGGCTTCCAAGAACGTTCATGATTAGTAACACATTTGAAGTTTAAGCTCCTTTGGTGCTATGATTTTTCTGTATCAAATTCAAACCACTTTTCTGATGTACTTTTTGTCATTCTTCAGATACTGAAGTAGCAACAAAACACCAGGCAGTACCTATATACATAGTTGGACTAAAGACAAAGATGGACCAGATCAGGTCTGTCACAACAGTAGTCTGAGAACATCACCTAAGAATAAATGAGGCTATGTCTGCATGGTAGACTGCAGTATGACTTTGTTCATCTGGTCTTTTACTGAGCAGATTATTGTTATAATAACTGGGGTTTCCTTCATACACCTCTTTTGTAGCCATCAACAATTAGCATTGAAAGAATTCAAACATCAGACCTACATGTCACCTACAAAGTCTGATCTTTCAGTGACAGCATAGTGTACCACATGTACAACTGAAAGTCTCTAGAAGTGTCTCCGTAAAAAACACAGTGCTAAAAAAATGAGGAAAAAGAAAACTCAGTATGCAGAAAGAGGTTTCTGTACAATTACTTTTGGAATGCAAGAGTGGGGAAACTTCAGGAATAATCAACATTAACAAATGAACTGCAAAGCTTGAAAGTCTTACTGGTTTTATTCTTTGCTCATAAAAACATTATCCACACTTATGGAAGCAGCTGAATTGTCTGAGAGGTAATATAAAAAGCTAAACTCCTGAAAGTCTGGACCATTTGAAACCATGCTTCTCTGAACTGTGCATCCAAAGAATAAAATCTGTATGTTCTGTAACTGATGTATGGTATACAACAAATTCATGAACACCTTAGTAATGAGTCCTACAAGGATTATCTTCCTGACACCATGGAATAGATAGTTGCTACTTAAGTAACAGTCCAGTGACAGAAATAGGAGTTTGGAGCTATAGGCACATCTCAGATTTAGAAAAACTGGCCACATTCTCAGCATCCTGCCCACTTTTGTCACATGTCTGACACGAGCCTCAATTCATGGAAGAAATTCTGCATACTCAGCTCCCCTTCTGTGTTCACCTCTGCCTTCCCTTGTTACTGTACCTCCGCATCTGAATCTCTGGAGACCTTTAATCCATGCTGTTGCACTGCCTGCAGGCCCTGTGCTATCACTGCCCACCTCTGCACTTTTCAGATAATGAAAAAGAAATTAAAAATAACCTGTGACTGAAGCTCTCAGCAGTGACCCTACAGGAGACTGTGAAATAGGTATGGAAACATACATAGCAGCTGATAAGAATAACTGGAGACCTACTTACTATTATCTATTGATAAGAGCAAATTTCAAATTTTTCCAGTCTGCATTTGGTTCCCGTGGGGGTATGAAGGAATTAGAGTTGTGCTTGTTTAGTTTATGGATACTCCACATATACAAACAATGTGGATATTCGTATCTGGAATATGAAAGACTCACAGAATGTTACACAGCACCAGAGATTAGTGAGATGCTCTGTTTTTTTGTACAGTCCCAACGATGGGTAGCTGTCAGACAGTTCAAATAAATTGTTTATTTGAAATGAATTTGATTTGGAAATGTAATGATACAGGCACTCTTGGGAGGTGTCTAATTTTTTCCTGTTGCTCTGCACATAGATAATTCAGTTTGGTTTGTGATTTGCCTTTGTTACTAGCTTCATAAGGAATGTTTGCTATCACAGCCAGATTGAGGTTATCACTTGTTTCCATTCGGCTCTTTTGACCATAAAAATTCAATCAATCTGTAAGTCAGCATCCAAAATGCACTGCAAAAATATGTATCTTCCCACACAGATGACAGAACTTCCATTCTTGGACTGACATGATAGGATAGGATAGGCTGCTCAGAATTTTTCCAAGATTACTTCCAAGAGCTTCAAAGATGCTTCAGAGAGGATTGAAAATGCACCAAAGCTTCACTTAATTTGTTTCCTTGGCTGGGAGAGTGATTGGCAGATTCATATAATAGTTCAACCTTAGAGCAGGAATTAAAATGGAGCAACCTAGAACGTGTTTTATGACCCCTTCAGAGTTTTGCTGGGCAATTTTTTTATGCCACTATAAAAGAAAACACAGGAAATTAAGCTGTAGAAAATATATTAAAATAATGTGAAGAGCTTGACTTTAGGCCTAGAAAGCTAAGAAACGACCAACAGCCTTCTGAATGTTTAAACTGAAACTACCTCTTTGCCTTGGATCTGTATGAACTGTCTGGATAAGGTGCTACTAGTTCCTTCAGGCAATGAGCTTCATACACTTTCTACCCTCTGACCATATTAAAGACTAGCTGTTACAATTAACTCTGAGTTTTTAGACCTTAACCTGGTCCTTGAAGTTATTTCCATGTAAAGCATTTTGTGGCTTAATATCTTTGACACCTGCACCTCTGAGGGGCACATATGGATTTTGTTTAGAGCTTGTGTTTGCAGTTTTTGGACAGTGCACAACTTTTCAATCCAAATTTGTTGTCAGTCTCAGTCACTGCTTTAAAAACAACATCGTTGCACTGTTTTTTTTGTTGTTTTTTAAAGGGACCTTCACACATCATCTGTGTTTCTTTAAATCAGAGATTTATAGCAAGTTGGATTGTGATGTATGACTGAGGGAAAAGGCTACATGCAGATGGACTGAGGGTCGATCCACAGTCTACTGTAGTCAATCAAATGATTTCTATTAGCTTTGATAGTTTTTGGACTCAGCCTTCTATGAAAACACATGCAGGTATTGACTGTGATATAGTCGCCTCGCTAGAAATGCTGAGGAGTGCAGTAGAAATATGAGACAGAAGATGAAAGAGGAAAGTGCCTTTACGCTGTACCACACAGAGTAGGTGTTTGGGCCAGGTTCCAAATCTATTTAGTTCAATGGACTTCAGATCAGACCTTGAGGTGACACATTTGTGTATAGTGGAAACAAAAGTAGAGGGAAGAATTTAAGCAAAGGAATTTTTAATAGGAGAGAAGTCCATTTGCTCTCTTATGCTGTGCTATAATCCCCCAAGGACCTCCAGCCTCGAAGGTTATTTGAAATAATACTAGGTGATCCCTTGAAGATAACATTGCACAGAAACAGTGTAATAGGTTTTCTCTATCTGAGGTTCCTGTATTCTCATGAAGTGATGAATCAGGATTTAGTTCTGGTGATGAAGTAGCTCTAGAATATTAATGTTTTACCCTTCTTGATGAGATAGCAGTAAAAACATTTGGTCTTTCAGCAGCTGGTGGTTTTGACCTTGCAACAGCCAGTCTGTTCCACCACGTGCTGATGGCACTTGGGGTCAGTTTAGTTGTTCAGTCCTGAAGTTGCACTTGGAGCAGGTCAGGAATACGTAGGAACTGAGTCAATGGTGCTGACAGGTTTCCTGCCTTCCTGAGGCAAATGGATGCAAGAGGCCTCCACAGATACTGAGGAAAGTTTGGTAAATTTCTGGGAAAAACAGAGCATGCGTTATCCCATGATGACACTCGTGTTCCACAATGTCCCATGCTGCCTATAATACAGAGATTCCCCATCTTCTCTGTTTTCTTTATCCCCTCTGCATTTGGCTCCTCTCACCAAGTAGCCCCAGCATGGCACACTCACACTAAGGTGGCCAAAATAGGATCACACAATGTCTCCTGCACTGAAGGCCTTTTTGGGGTTGTGAACCACAGTGGCAGAATAAGGAAGTCCAGATTCCCTTCTCTGTGCTCCTTTGGACTGGCCCTTCTGGTACAAACGGATCAGAAGATAAGCATTAATTGGATCTCTGGGTACAAAGCAAACCTACTGCTGTCACTGTACCTTAGTTTCACTGGAACTGCAGGAAAATAGGCAAGTGCTCTGTGTTATATAAAAGCACTGCTATTTGTGCATGAAATGCACTGCATAAACACAAAAGAATATTATTTATGTGATCTTTTCCCCATATAAACATGAGGCTCTTTTTATTAAAGAATACTTTTTAAAATACAGTTTGATTTTAACACATAGCATCAGGGTTAGTTCAATCAACAGAGTTGTTCCAGATTTAACTATGATCCAAATCTCACTGACTGTCACTTTCCTAGCAAGCTGCATAATCTTTTTTCTGCAGGATGCTTCCCTCACCTCTTTAACTCTCAGGCTGCTCTGTTTTGAATTTGCAAGGATCTGATTATCAACACATATTTATTCCTCCATTCCAAATACGTGTCTCATAATGAATAGCTGTTTCTTATAGATAATAACCATATTCCATTGGCTTATGTGTAGTAGAGGGAAGAGCCTAACATAGAGGATTTCTGCCTGGAGGCAAGTTTCTTTATCTTTTACCTGGAATGTTACTAGCACTTAGATTTTTCCAGGACTGGGAAGAGCTTTGGCTGAACCCCCTGGAACACAGACACTAAGGCAGCAGGGGGCAAAGGATGCATTGCCACTTTTTCAGAGCTGTGATTCCTTAGGTGGCAGGAGGCTAGTTCAGATATTGCTAATCAGAGCAGCTCCACAACTGCTTATCTAGCTGTCTAAATGGCTGTTCCAGCAAGAGGAAGAGGCACATACCATTTTAAAGCTGGAGAGAGGAGTTTAGCCCAGGTCACCTCACAAAGCAAATTTCCAAGTGATTAGATTTACTCGCTTTGTGTTTCTCTTCTGTACATCAGGGTGACAGAGGATTCAAACATGTTCCAACTGGGTGTACAGCCAAGAGTAACTATAAGAGTAAATTGCAGTTGCTCACTCTGGCCTGCTTCAGTAAGATGCCAGACTGAAGTCTGTATCTTGCAGTCAGTAAGAGCTACAAAGGAGATTCAGATTCTCAAGTATTGTACACATGTCCTTGGTGACACAGAAAGATAATGTGAGTTAGTAGGCAGCAAACATGCACAACTACAAAGGAGAGTTCAAACCCACTGCCATCCAGAGTGGTACCAGTACATCACTTGCTATTGCTTTCCCCACATACCAGTGGCACAGGGTGTTACTAGCACATGCCATCGAGAATGAAGCACACCATTTGTCAGGACCTTCCTTTTAGTTTAGTTCTGCGTGCATGAGGTGCAACAGCATTACCTGCTGAAGGGAAATGTTTTGAACCAAAGCACAGCTCATGTGCTTTGAATTAATTTTCAATATTGCTGCCTTGAAATCGAAATTAAAATGTTACACCTTGTTTACTTAAGAGTCCTACTCTCCAGAGGTATTCACTGAGGAGTACTTCCTTCCAGAAGTCATTCCCTGGCTTCACTGGGACCCATTTGAAAGAAATGGACTAATCTGTACTGTGGTGTAAAAGATGCTGTTCACCACATGAAAGGTGAGACCTTAGGGTATATTTCTACCCTTAATGTTTTACAGATTATGCACCAGGAATTAGGGAAAAAAAAAAAAAAATCCACAAGTCAGTCCATTGTCATAGGTGTCTGTCAAAAAAAAAAGACAAGAACTGTTTTTGCTGCTGCCAGTCCCAGCTCTGCTTTCAGCTAAAAGCTGAAAGTTGGAGTGGGAGGCACAGTTCCTACTCTGCATGTGTGTGGCTGAGGATAGAGCTACTGCTATGAATGACAGTACTTGGGCTAGCTAATTTGGGGAAGTCTTGTCCCATACACAAACAAAAAGTGAATTCCATTCTAAGACAGATGCGCAGGTCCTGTGGGTGACAGCCTGTTTCTTGTTAACACCACATCTCCGTGGTAGAGGAAGACACAGCATTTTTTACACTGTGGTTGGCCTTTGGCAACTGCAGCCTGCATTCTGGGAGCAGCTGAAGAAAGCCAGAGAGGTAACAAGGTACATAACATAAAGGAAGCTTCCAACATCTTATCTGCAACTCTCTCCTACCTGCAGTGCAAATTAGCATTTTATTCTACATTGCTGCCTGGACTTTTTTCAACCCACTTCGTAAATCACAACTCCACCTGCAGGTTTTTATCCAGAAATGTAATTTTATGCACATGAATAAGTTATCCCATTACTGTTACTCCAGACTACTTCAGTTCATATTTGGGGGCCTCCTAGAATTAACCTTTCACAGTGGAACCTGAAGCCTGTTGTACTGGCCTTTAAAATTGCTATGAAAAACACCAGTAAAAAGACTCATTAAGCAAGAATCATTCCTGTATCTCTCTACCAAGTTATGTGTAAATTACCTTAGAGAATAATTTTGCTTGTAAGGAAAAGACCTGGACTCCATGAAGGGGGAGAATTATCAACTTTTTTTTTTAACAAGGAGACCTAGGGGTATGTGCGTCTCCTACCCAAGCAAAGAGTTTTCCAAAGCCAGATGTTGGGTTAGCAAAGTGCTGCCCACTTGTGTTGAACAGAGTGTGTACCAGAGCTGATTCAGGTTTCATAAAATTTTCAGTAAGCAAAACAGGGAGAAGTACTCTCATACTCCAGTCACGCTCCCCTTTGGCATTAGAAATGTTCATGGTCTGCACATTTCCCCAAGAATTGTGTTTTATTTTGACCTTCATAATTGCTCTTTATGTGTTGCTTCTGAATAGTTAATCTGCAATTCTTACGCCAATTTTAAATGTCAAGGCAAGCAATACAGCCTCACATGATGCTATGTTACAATTTGGAGTGACCTGATTTCTGTGCAGAAGCAGCATGTGGGATGACCAGTTAGCTGGTGCCCAAAGGTCCTGCACCAGGATACAGCCTATAGAGCTTTGAAGTACTTGTTGCAACTAAATTGACTACTAGTTGTGTTCAGTAGGCTGCAAAACTCCCTGGGAATACAATATGGAGGAGAGATGTCAGTGCAAACAGTTGTCCCAGAGTTATAGCATGGTACAATTGCTTGTCTGGTGAATAGGGTTCTAAAACAAATCCTCAGTCTCTTGGTCTGTACATACTTATGCTCCGTGTTGATTCAGAAAACATGTTTCATAAAATCCTCTCTGGATTCATATTCATAATCTGTCATCTGTCTACTTACAAAAGACCGGAGAGACTCTCTGCAGAACAGTTCCCAGTATGGTAAGTTTCTTAAGGCATTAGACCTCATGATTGATGTCATATTGTTTAGCACTTGATTGTTTTTATAAGGGTGGTTAATAAAACAGACAAACTGCAAAAACCAAGCCAGGCTGAGCGCCGAGCGTTTCTGCTTGATCTTAAAAGCCCATCTTTTTCAGTAAATGACACTAGGTGATTCTGAATGTTGCGGTTTAAAAATAGTTTCTAAGTCAGCAAGCCAAGAGTCTGTAGGATTTTTAAAAAATGATCTTTGCCAGATGTTCTGATACTAAAATAAGCAATAGTGAGAGTGTTAAGTACTAACAAGAATGGCCAGAATATTGTACAAGAAAGTATCTCATAGAGATGCCATAAAACCCCACAGACCCTTACTGGGGTGCTGTACGGGGTCCTGACAGAGCCAGTGAGAGGCATGCAGAGCATGAACGTTGCCTACACACCTTCCTTGTCTAACCTGTACAATCTCCATTTTGGGAGTACACTCGGTTACCACTTCAACCTATTACTAGTTGCAGATCAGTGAAACTTGGCACAATGACTTCCAGAAAGCCAAGATGTTTGGTCTTGTTGTCCACAATGGTGAAGACCACCCAAAACCAACTGAATTTCTTGTCCTGAAGGTCAAATGTCACATCATAAATACTTTACTGATTTACTGGCCATGACTGTACTGATTCTGAGGTGGTTGTGCCAGTTTGTTAGTGTCCTAAAATTGTTTGTTGGCAGTAGTACCTGTACCTCCTGACTTTATCCAGAAGGATCTAAGTTGAAAACTTAATTGACTGTAGTCAGGCCTGGATCCTAAAGCCCTTCCTCAAGTAAGTCACCCTTCAGTAACATTTCCCAAAAGCCCAGTTTGCTCATAGCCAGTTACTGCATTTCACTCTCTGCAAATAAACACTTTTACAGAAGTTACCACTGGTTCAAACACCAGGAATTGCTCATGGAATTTGTCTAAGCTATTCAAGGGATTAGTTGCAGATAACTGATGCTCTTCTGCTCCATATCCAAGTAAGGGTAAAGCATCTCAGGACCAAGCTTTTGTAACAATCCAGGAAGGAACAGTTGTAAACAGAAAAAGCTAAAAGATGGTGTTTCCAAAACTGACTCTGATCCATGTGACAGAGCATCTGTTTCTCAAGGAGACTGGAAAGCTCTAGAAGCCAGGAAGCCCTGATCGGTGTGCATAGTAAGGCTGCCCTCAAACCTTGGCCCTTGGAGACCTCAAGGCATGGGCAGGCCACCAGGAACCCAGGCAGGTTTCCATGAAAAATCTGTGATTGGAGTAAATTCCACTGAACCAGAAAATTTCCATAAAATATCCGTGGTTTATCAAATTCATATCTAACTCTTGTTTTGTGAGGCTATCAGGAAAGCAGTAGTGCTGCACTTCACACTAAGTTAGTACCCCTTCATGGCAAACTTTTTGCCATACATTTTCTTCACATGCCCTGTCAAATGGACTATGGTTCATGGAATACGTGAACTATACCTACATGCAGTTGTAGTTCAGAGTGAACTTTTATAGCAGCTGTACTGCAGATCTGAAGTGATACAAATCTTGTTTGTATAGATGAATAGCTCCTCCTAGTATGAGCATCCATCTTAAATGCAATCTTAAAAAGCAGCGTTCAAGCAAGCACCTAGGCTGAGTCCTGAAGGAAACCTTTCTGTCGAGACCACAGTTCACTTTGTGTATGGTACACGAGTGAAAAACCACCTAGGTGGACAACACAAGCTGGACAGAACCCCATGGTTGGAAGAGAGGAATGCTTGGATATAAGAATTCAAGCGTAGCCACCATAGTCTCCAATTGCTTTTTAAAAAATAATTGTTTTGAAGCTAATCCATTTTTTGATACAGTTGTATCCTCTTGTCTGTTTGTAAAACCTGAATGATTTCTCCAGCCAGGTTCAATCTTTAAAGCTACTTACAGGATAAGTTCAAATCCATAGCAAGCCATGTGAAGTCTACGTTGCACATTTTAGCCCCCTGCCATTCCCTGATGCTAATGTTGGTGATTAGTTGGTGCTATCCATTTTGCTAACTCATGGTCTTATGTTGATCCCACTAAAATCACAGGCAAATGTAAGCATAGCCTGTCAACTTCTATAAGGAAGTCTAGCCCTTAGAGGGTAAATGCCAGCCACAGAAACAAAGATATTCCTTTGCTACAACATCTTTATCATCTATGTTTTATGTTGCTTCCACTGACATGCTATGAATGCCAGCAAGAAAAGCTCAAATTGAACTGAGTTAATTAAAAGGATTCACACAGATGGTTTGCCTGGTACTTTACAGAGGCAGCTAATTAAAGCAATGTTAGTCAGCACCATTAAAATACCCGATAAAGCTTTGGGAACAATCTTGATTAGGAGGCAAGGTTTACAAATAGAGCTTTGAGCAATGCAGTATATTTTCAGTTAATTAATCTAATTCTAACATATCTGAACTAAGGCACAGAATCATGCAGGCTGATTTCAATATTAATGCCAAGCTTTTTCAAAGTTCAAACCTGGCACTTATTGAAACAATCCACAATGACTCTAATTTCACATTCTACAGGAGAATATGATACCATGAGGGCATCTGAACTCCTCTAATGAGCCACGATTTAAAGAGCATGAGAAAAGAAATCAAGGCAAGTCCTAGCTGTAGAAAGTCAGTCACACATTAGCAAAGATGAAGAGAGAGAAACTGCACCAGACAGGAGTTATATTTAGCCATGCAACATAAACAAAGCTTCCTTGCAGTTTTAGACAGACGCTGGGTTTGGAGAGGATCAGCTGTGCTCTCCAATATGCTGTTTCCAATATATGACTGTATATATGTTTTTTCGCAATAACAGTAATGTGGTCTTGATCTGATAACTTCTAAACTCTTTTATGCAACCAAATAGGCCCATTCACTTAATGTGCTAAGAGATAATCGTATGCACAGGTATGTGCAGCACAGGACCTAAAGCATGGTCTTATTCCCTGTAATTGAAACAGACTTATCATTATTTCATCAAATAAGACTTCAAAATAACAATAGAATTTCATCCCATATTTCAAAGACAGGCAGATGTACATGTGTTTTGGGCTGCATGTTATGATTTAGCTGTTATAGTCCTAACTTAAGATCAGCCTAAAAGGCATATAGATGAAAACAACCATCTATCTACTGCAACTCTCCACTGTCACTTTCCAAGCAATAAAAGTTTTACCATCATACTTCCCTTATTTAGAAGCCACAGTTTAAAGGCATTTGGTGATTTCATAGTGATCTGAGTAATGTGGCATATACCAAGGTAAAGCTGCAGTAAAATTTCCTTTCTTCATTCAATACTCTGTAGAGACATGATGAGACATTCAAGTATTGGTCTTTACAAATGTCACACCACAAGCCAAACACTGCTTTTGGACAGGCACCCCACATGGGCACAGCCATGTCCTGCAGAGTCGGCATGAACAGGGCCTCATACCCAGACAAGAACCATCTGCATTCTCCTTTCATGTCTCCTTTTATTTTCATTTCTTTCCAGTTCTACTGCTCTTCCAGTTGCCCAGGGGGTAAGGGGATAACTAAGGGTTTGGCAATCTCTTGTTCTGCTTTCCATGAGGAGACTCTCAGAAAGCCCAAGGAACTATGGTGACATAAGTTTCAGGAGGTAGCACAGTCCTCCTGAGAAGTGCCTCTACTCATGTTTTCCAATATTTGTCCCTAATGAGACAGACCTGAATTTGTCACTTGAATTTTTTTGCTGATGACTTTCAAAGGATGTGTCTTAATTAGAGCGTACATCTTGCCATTCCAGAATGTGTATTGCTAGCAAACCGTACAGAAAGTGCCAAAAGCACTGCATTTCTATGCCAAGCACAGGTGTTGTCAAAGCTCTCTACTATTTATAAGGTTTTGGAAAGGTATCATTAGACACCCTTGATTGCACTGAAATAATGATGGATTTGGTGTTTCAAAGGAGGAAGTGCAAATACCGTGTTTGTCTCCTGAAGAGAAATTAAATGCTAGGCAAGGAACCCTAAATGGCTAACTTCTGCCATTCTCCTGCAGAATGTTCTTTGCTGACCTACTAGACTCTCAAATACTGTAGCACATGTATGTTTTGACATTTACCATTCAAATATTATTAATATTTGATGGACCAATGCAACTACATGCTTTTGTAGAAAACTCTAAATGTCAGTGTTTAATGCCAGTGCATGCCAGCAGAAAACTTCTTTTTCACTTGAGCTCCCAACTGAAAAATGTGCGTTCTGTGGTGGCACAGTTTCACAAAAAAATTCTCCCCAGGTCTATCTGATAGATAATGCAAGGGGCTACAGCAAAACCTGAATTTTCAGGTCAGGTTTCTTCTACATGAAAGCCCAAACGCACTGAATGAAATTTCAGCTGCATTCCTAGAAATCTGCAGCGATTCGGGCTCCAGAGAACAAACACTCCACTGTTACTTCCGTAGAGCTCTTGTTCAAAATGCCTCTTCCCATGCTGAGATGCTAAATTCAAATGAATGTAAATGTATAGTGCCAGATTCACTGCCCAGTACATATCAAGTGACTTACACTTCACAGGTAAAGTATAATCCCTTTGCACAGTTTGTCAACTGCTAATAGTTAAACAGTCTAGGGGATGTTTTAACATAAGGTATGGAGAGCTTTATATCTTAGAAGAAAATTTAACCCATGTGGTGCAGAACTCGATATGACCTTGGGTTGAAACAGGAGGTTTCAGGGTTGGATAGACACTGCCATCTTGTGAACTTTGTCATATGCACCAAGTTCTGCAAACAAAATGCACTCATTCACACATCTGACATTAAATTGCATGCAAGAATCAGCTCTTGGGTGGCTTTGGAAGTCTGCCTTTGACAAGTTCTGCCTATTTTGAAAATAACAGCAGCAACAAATTGTGAACACTTACATGGTACATAGTTTTCTCTTGACACAGTTCCATCATCAATGTTGCTGCTTCTCTGCCAGAAGGTTTGTGCCTGTGGATGGCATGGAAGTGGCATCACGCACGCCCTGTGGCACAACCTGCTAACCTGCAACTAAGTCTTTTATGGGCTGCAACACTACAAATCATTCATAAAATGATACCAGTATTAAGAAGGGGGAAACCATGCTAGAACAGTACTACTGACAGTGGGATTCTGTGTGTATACATATATATGCCTAGTGAGACCTAATGCCTTCTATATCAAAGCATGAAAAAGCCATGCAAACATAACAAGTGGGCGCACCACTGCACCTACCTATCCTAATCCCAAATGCTACAGCAGACAGAGCAAGAGAAAATACAGCAGCATGATACATGGCCACCAGTGCTGGCATTGCAGTTGATATTCAACATCCTAAGATTAACTGGAACAGTCAAAAAGTGTGAATTACTAAAATTCAGCAAAACAGTAGCATGAGAATATTCCATATATTTCATAGCATGACGAAACCTGTCCTGTTACAATAAAGCGAAATGAGGGAGAGGGGAAGCTTTTCCTCCCATGTATTTGTGATATTTCAAGTTGTCAAGAACATTTGCATGAAGTGTTCCTTTCCAATTGCTTCCAGAAGACTCCCTCTTCTCAGTAAGCAGCAAAATCACCGGGAAATCCTGTGAATACAATGGAACGACATACCATCATGGCGAAATGTTTGTGGCAGAGGGGCTTTTCCAAAACAGGCAAGCAAACCAGTGTGCCCAGTGCAGCTGCTCTGTAAGTAACATGATTCAACAGAGCTCTGCTCTGTCTATGCTTCATTTCTCCTTTCTAGAAGACATGACACTGAAATATAAGCGATACATAGCAAAGGCTGGGAATTGAGAATTAATGCTGAAACTCCTGAGAGTGCTCAGAGCCAGCCTGCAGCACCTGGTAAATGCCAGGCTATCTCTTACTCAAACAGAGCGGACAAAGGTTACCCTGTCAAGCATCTGCTGTAAGTGAGCTTACAGTGCAGAGGCAGCAGGTAAAATATTGCTACTTGGCATATATAGACTATTTCACTTCAACCTGACTGGAAAATACAGCACTAAGCCACTGACTGAAACTGAATTCATTTGGACAGAGCTGATAAGTAAAGAGCCCCACAGGCTGGGAGCGGACAGCTCTGTAAACTGGCACTGGGCCACAGAGATGTCACCAATTCAAATCCAGTAGATTTGAGAAGTCACCCAGTGAACCTTCAGAGACAAAACAATCCAACCTCTCAATCCAACCAGCTCTTCAGTATCAAGTATTGGCAGCTCTGGAGCTCTTCTGATCAGATCATCGTCATATTCTACATTAACTAAAAAGCTATTCAGACTTTTCAATGGTCTGATGTTCTGCTTTTGCATACTAGAGTTGCATCTACGTAAACACACATACTGGATTTAAGCACATCCTTAAAAAATGCATATACAGTACCAGACAAATCAATGACTCCTAAACTCATTGTGTTTTCCTGGCAGGAAGGAAATGTGTACTGTGGGTTGAAGACTTGTCCCAAATTAACGTGCTCTTTCCCAGTTTCTGTTCCGGAGTCCTGCTGTCCAGTTTGCAGAGGTAAGTTCAAGTACAGCCAGAGAAGGACAGGCTCTGAATTTCCTCCATCCCCTGTCAGAGCCCTGCCTGTGCACCAGCACTGTCACTCAGGACACTACGTGCAACTTTCCCATGTACTTACAATCCAGTGAATGTTAGGAAATTAAACCTCAAATTCCAGCAGGGTAACATTGCTACCTTTGTCTTCCTAAACTGAAAAAAGGAGAGAATGCACTGATGATAAAGTTGCATCCCCATAACGAGGTAATGAGTCATGCACTGAGCACAGCCATCACTGTTGTTTATGAAACACTCCATCTTTGACAAACGGGTGAAGGCACCTCCCTGGTTCATAATCAAACCTGGGGATGAATTGTGATGTGGCAATTTTTATTAAATGAAGTATAAATAAGAGAGAAAAAGCAACCATATAGATATGGGGATAAGAAATTTGCAAGACAAAATATGGCATAGTTTTTCTTGATATATGTAATACATTGCTATTTATTAATGGCTACACTTCAGAGTTGACTATAAAAATGTAATTCAGGGTCCAATTCTCGGTGAAGTTACGTGTCAGTTGAGCAAGAGTAACTGAGCTTGCGGGCTCTCTCAGCCCACAGTAGATGGAAGGTCACACAATTTAGCCTTTTTCTGTGAGCTAAACTAAGTCATGTCTCCTCACCTTTGCCTGAGATCACACAGCAAATGGTTGCTGGCAATTACTCTGCCCAGAGCATAGTGTTAAGCCACAGAAATCTGGCAGTAAATCTTCATCCTGAGTTTGCATTTTAGTCCGTACAGAATCTAGTACAATAATGTCAGGCTACAGACTGACACTTGTACACATTGATGCAACCTCCACCCTAAATTTAGCTGTAAAGCTGGATGAGACTTCTCTCCTAAGTATCTCCCAAAGTGTTATACAATTACTGCCCTAACTGATCCAGCTCTGCTTCAGGTACAGGAGATGGAGAGTTATCCTGGGAACATGCCGACGGAGATATCTTCCGGCAGCCAGCCAACAGGGAAGCTGTAAGTGTGACCTACAATTTAAAGACATATTTTCCTGCTGTGCTGTGTGTAGCAGTACATTGGGGGAAAAAAAGAAAAGGAAGATAATAGCTCTGAATATCTACTGCTTCATTCTGGATTCTGTGAATCCAGCCCAAAATAGGTTTCTTCCACTACTGCAAACCCCTTAATAAACTCAACCCAAATTAATGAATAACACTAAAATATAAACTCCCATGGGCTTTGTTTTGTATGCTCTATAAGAATAAAATTCTACAGCATTTTGTTTGCTATGCAAGCATCACTTTTAAATCATAATTACAAACACTTCCCAGTTGACATATACACATGTAAATATTTACTTTAGAGGCCTCATTACCTCTAGGGCTAAGAGTAGCCATTAACAACTTACTCCTCAAGAGATGATTTTTATAACAGCATTTGGAGAGAATATGAAGAGCTTTTAAGCATTAAGTGGACTACCTAAATACATGAACTGATAGGTCTTTGGATTAGTGAGAAGAATCATGCCTTATAAAATAACTGCTGTAATATACACTATTCCTTCATGTCCATAGGTATTTTGGAAAATAATTCTCTGAAAACAACCAGTGTTTTTGCTCTAGAAAACATGCTGTGCACTACTGCTACTACTTTCCTTTGCAAATAAAATGAAACTTCCCAGTCTGTAAGACAGATTCCAGTAAGGTTCTGCTCAGTCTGGGCAAGGCTAACCCTGGCCTTGCATGAGAGTTCAAAGCTGCAAGCAAACAAGAACCTGGAGAGTCATTCTGGACATGTTCTGCCACAGTAGCCCCAGTAGAGAGCAATTTTGATGAGGAAAACTAGACAGGCTTATAATTCTTATCTAATCTTAAAGTCGAGTAGACATCAGTAAGGTATCTATCTAGCTCGGAACACCATTTTTAATACAAGGAGCAAAATAGGCACTTCTGGGTTGTGATTCATCTCCTCATGATACAGAGATCCACAACAGGTTGGGTTCTAAAATTGCCTCCCTGTCCATTGACTTGATTAGGGACTTCAGATGACCAACTTAGATACAGACACCTACACTGACATATACAGCGTGGTGAGACGAGTTACAACGGTGTATATGTAGATGACTTCATTACCATGTTAATTATCTGCAAAATGGACTTTATTTAGTATGGTGCCATTCCTTATGTTTATTGATGTCTCATGAAAGTGGCAACACGCTCGTTGCCTGTGTGCTAAGCTTCTAGTACAGCCTCTTTCCTCATGTTCACTGGAATGAGACATTTACTTTCCTGCTCCCTTTCTGTCTCCAGAGACACTCATACCATCGCTCCCACTACGACATGTCACCCAGCTCGGCGAGGCAGGTAGTCAACATTCCACGATTTCCCAATGCCAGGAGTAATCGTGGAGTCCTACCGGATCCCCAGCAAGCTTCAGGAACAATAGTACAAATTGTCATCAACAACAAGCATAAGCACGGACGAGGTAAAGACAAGTACTTCTTATAGTATTACTCTGGGTCAGGAATCACTCACCTATAGCTCAGAAAGACTTCTGGAAATATACAGCAGAACCTTGGAAATTCACACTGGTATCAAGAGACCCAATGGAAATCAGAGGGGGCAAAAAGCAATAAGCTATAAAAGATAAAAATTTAGCTCTTGACTGAGATCAGTTGTGCCTTGTGTTGCTCTCAGAACTACTTTGTGGGATCATGCTATGTAATTCTGAGAACACATGTAGTGGTTACCAGGGAAGTGAGTGCTTTGTGCCATAAAGGACACCACGATGCCTTTAGATTCTCCGACTTGTTCACACAGTGACTTGTCCAGTAGGAAATTGTTCATGGCTATTTTCTTTATGCTGTCTCCTATTTTGTAAGTTTAGTTTACTAGCTGTAAACAGTATATGTTTAAACTGCCCCACAGATCTCAGCCCATAAAGCTTTGCCATAGTATCAAGAGGTTTTCTGCCTCCATGGCATAGGAAATCATTCTCCAGAAAGACAATATCATGACTTCTCCCACCTTAAGCTAGTTGTCCGAGACAGTGGGATGCAAGGGGTGCTTTACTAGAGGCAGAGCAGGCAATTAGCCTGTAGTGGATGCCTGAGTTGTAAAGAGGCAAAGTTAATCAAGGTAATGAACCTCACTCTAAAAATCCTTTAGTACTTTCTGATAATATTGATATGATATGATATGATATGACATGATATGACATGATATGACATGATATGACATGATGTGATATAGGACATATCACGTTATGGGGACAGCAGAACTTTGAGCCAAACCAAGGCAAACCTTATCACAGAATTACAGAACAGCCTGGGTTGGAAAAGACCTCTAAGCTCACCCAGCCCAACCATTAACCCAGCACTGCCAAGTCACCACTACCCCATGTCTCTCAGCACCACATCTACACATCTCTTAAATCACTAAGCCATATTGCTGCTGCATTATAGGAAGGACAAGAATAGAGGGAAAATATAATTGCTTCAGTTAGTGGGGCAGTAGGTTTTGTACCAGAAAAAGGGTGGGATGCTCAGTTCCCACAGTGTGTGGGTGTACCTCAGCGAACAGAGGTCTGCAGAAACAGGCCTAAGAAGCCATAAATGAAATAGCTGTAAAAATGCATGTTCAGAAGAGCATCTACCCACAAAGGGCAGTTAGTATGCACTTAGAATCTACCCACAAAGGGTTAAAAGCCTTTGTAGTAGGGCCAACTAATCTTTTAAGGTATTAACTAACAGAAGGAATGTTGGCCATAGGATCTTTATTATCCACCTGAACAAGCATGAAAAAACATTCAGATCATGCCAGTGTTTTATGCTGAATCTAGGAGCAGGAATCTCCATGCAGGGCAATGTCTTTGACATGTAATTCACACATGAAGACATCATCAAAGCAATTTCTAACTGATTTGTTTCAGCAACTAAAGAGCATACAGACGAACAGCATATTTCTGAATGCATATACAGTAACTGCCACAACTTCAGACACTCCCTGCCTGGAGAGTGTCTGAGAGATCCCCATGATAGAAACAGGAATGCTGACCATGTATTTTCTTTTGTTCTTGTGCAATTAACAAGCGTGTTATTAATTAATGCACATGCCCCTGGAGACTCATTTCAACAAGTTACAAAATAAACACACAATAATTCTCCTCTCATGCAAATACGATGCAGTTGCATGGATACAGATTTATCATTCTAAACATGAAGAGCACTACAAACAAGGCATCAGGGAGCTAGAAGTTATTTGCCATATTTTGGCATCTACTGGAGGCTTCATCTGCTACCGCAGAGTAATTATTTAACTGTTCTGTGCTAAACAAACCCTTAAAACAGAGAGAATATGTATCTACACAGTGTCATGCATTATCCTTTCCCTTGCCAGGGAGAAATCATGAAATATTTATGTCCATAAAGGATCTAGAAAAATATAGCTGGGAAAAAAAAATCCATATAAGCTTAAATATAACTAATAATACAGTATTTAAGCATGTAGGAAGCCTGCTGAGCAGCTGAGGGCTTACCAGTTTTCTCATTTATAGTTTTTTTCTCCCATGTTTTTAGTATACAGATAACACTTTATCTGCTTTTATTTGAGAAACAAAACTGTTTCCTACCTCTAAAATAAAAACACACCTTAAGAAAGAGTTAAAAAGTAGCAAATTATAAACTAAATGATAGCATAACCCCATGAAAGACAATACATAGCAAAGAACACTCCCCATAAATCTCAGTAACTCAGTAAAGTATAAGCCAGTTGGTCACATCTGTTACCAGTTAGATGTAAATTTCAGATTACAGATAAAAATTAAATTGCTTTTGAAAGTTACAGGCAAAATAGGAGCATATTTTACAAATAAAAGCATTAATAAAAGTGATGGCATATTAGAAGAATTGGAAATATTTATAACATAACCCAACTTCACTTTAGTTGCTTTTAGAAATCAAGCAGTGCCCTTTCTTTCACCTTGTTAGGATTAGTTTGCATTTTTCTTTGTGTTTATAAAATATTTAAAAAGAAAGAAGTAAGGTTTATAGGACAAATGCAAACATGGTGTAAAGTGATGTAATTCCCATTAACTGCCGGGTGACCCAAACTGGCTTCCACCAGGCATGGATTTTTCCACTCTCCTTGTGTCAGCTGTATTCCTCTGTCTGTGAATAAATATTCTGAGGTGCTTAAATGCTATTGGAATGAAATTTCAGTCCCATATACATCCTTTCATGTTAATGTTTTCTTGTGGTTCCTCATCCATCCTGCTGGTAGCACGGCTCTCACTGTGAAAGCCGTGTTCAGCTCATGGTAAGAAAAGTTGTGCAGATGACTCAGTAGCAAATGTCACGATCCTGTCATCAGCAGATGCAATTCTAGAAGCCAGAGCCAATGTAGCAGGCTCTGCCCTGTGTGTGGACTGAGATTAGGAGGGGAAGGAGTGAGATTTATAAACTGATTAATGATGCACAACTGAAATGTGTGCACTGGAGAGGGGCTTGGCAAATACTTGACTCAGCCACCTTCACTGTTCTCAAAATAGTGCTGGACACCGGGGTCAGCAGAGTTGGAATCAAGGCAAAACTGCTCAAAAAAGGGTGATTATAGGCTCAGACTCATTTTAAATAGCAAAACTCCAAGTTAACAAGCAGAGAAATGGGCCACAGACCCTAGTAAATTATGTATAGAGACACTGCTTTGAACAAATGTGCATAAATCAAATGACTATTCATAGAGAGTTAGCCAGTGAACATACCTTTTCCAGCTGTACTTTTTCTTCCTTTTCTCTTCTTCTGTAGTTTGTGTTTCAAACGGGAAAACATACTCACACGGGGAATCTTGGCATCCTAACCTCCGGGCCTTTGGAATCGTAGAGTGCGTGTTGTGCACCTGCAACATCACCAAACAAGAATGTAAGAAAATTCATTGTCCAGAGCAATATCCCTGCAAATACCCTCAGAAAGTAGAAGGAAAATGCTGTAAAGTCTGTCCAGGTAAAACAAAGTTGATCACAGACCACCTTTTTGCTGTGCATGTTAAGGGGCTTGGCTCAAGCCTTCTGGTCACAATAAGATCTGGCAATAGCTGTGCCCATTGTTGTAATGGGTGTGCAAAGGTGTCAGGGTGAGACAGGCAGAGCTGCCTGGCCAGTTAGGTAACTTAATCTTAAAATAAATACTAACTTACCACAAATTTAGCATTGTTTCTATGCTGCACTAATGATGAAGCTTATGTAGACATTGCTTACTAAAATCAATATCTACAACTATCTACTAATATGAATCTGCTGATGGTTTGCCAAATGACCAGCCACCCTGCATATGATATAAAGGGTAAAGGAGCATTCAGTTCCCTTCTGTGCCTTTACACTTCTTTTCTAATCAGTATGGCCCATTTCTATGTTTGGTGGTGGTGCACTGGGTGGAATGCTCTGAGGAAATGAGTTGTTCAGTCGTATATAGAAATCCCTCATAGAATGGACACCCCGTTTTCTCCTGCTAGCCTTGCTTACTGGGGAAAAGCATGCTGCCATGGCAGCAGGCAGGAGGTATCTAGATCCCTTTGGATACTTGTGAATTAGAGATCCACAGCTTTTATTGGGCTCATCTGAGGTGAGAACAGCCAGCAAAACCTGGCTAACAGGCTTCAATAGAAAACTTAATAGCAAAAAGAAAGTTACTGGCTTTTTCCTTGAGATTCTATGTGCCAATTTTTAAGAAAGCTGAACCTCCTCCTGCAGTCTGTCTTGTATGTGTGGAGACATATTAATTATTAGGTTATTCCACAGACAGCAGTCCGAGTTTCTGAGTTGCATCATCTCCTTTACATTCTTGTCCAACTTCCAGTTACCAACAGAATAATTACAATTTCTACTTATATGCTCTATGACTTTACCAGGTGGGCAAGAGATAATGTGCCCTGTGGCTAGCTCAGGCTTGCACTGGCCAGGTGGCAGCTGCCGAGCAAAATGCAAACCTTGCAGGTTCTACCTGCCCTTTTCCTCAGCAAAGCATTAATTTGGGTCTCTTCACTCTGTCCAACCACCAATTTTAATTTAGTTATGTTATTACCTCTGAGACTTTTACCATTATTTCAAATATGCTTGAAAAGTGGACAACAGGTTCAAAAATTGTGAGGAGTCTCACAGACCACATGGTTTTACACAGCTCATTTCCTTACGAAACTGGATTATAAATATGAATGCTGTCTTGCCACTATCAACAGCCTACCAGAACCTAGCAGAACAGAACACTGTTAAATGTCTGGGACTTAGCTGGAGATGGATTTGAGTGGTCATACAAATGAAAATTCTACTTTTAAACTAAACTTACTTGGCTGTCAGCGCCAGGTAAGTTCTAGAGGACTTGATTACAGCTGTAGTATGTGTTTTGGGGTTTTTTTTTAAACAGAAGAAGTGCCAAGTCAAACCTTTGACAACAAAGATTACTTCTGTGGGAAAGAGACATTTCCTGTCTATGAATCCATTTTCACAGAGGAAGGAGAAACCATCAGAAAAATTGCAGTAGAGACTGAAAAGCCACCTCAAATAGAAATACATGTGTGGACAATTAGAAAAGGTGAGTTGAGCAAGTTCTTTCTTTGAACAGTGTATCATCTTCCATCAAAATCCCAGGAGAATTTATAAATCCAAGCAGCTTGAGACTGCTGATCTTCTGGCTATTTCGGATATCGCTGTTACAGGCACTTCCAGCATACTCAAGTGTTGCTGTACAAACCCCATTAATAAAACACAAAGCTCTAGGTCTGCGAACTCCTACCCTCCATTGTGAGCAAAAGCACAATGACAAACAGGTTGTCAGTCATACCATGTGTAATTTATTGCAGAGAAATGGGTAGCAGGGTTTGAAACAAGTGCCTCAAGGTTGTTACTTAGGATGGACCAAAAAGCTTTCCATTGAAATCAGTCTGCCCTACCTGCCTTAGCCATGCTACACACTCATGATGGTCTAGGATATGTGCAAAAAATGTGTTAAGGATGGAAACAGTGTATTTTACTAGACTAACTGGTAAAATTTAAAAAAAAAAATAGAAAAGGAGTCAGAAGCTCAAGCACTTCTGCAAATCCTGAACTTTTAGTAAAATAAAAATTACCTCCAGCCTCCTAAAAATCCTATCTACTTAATCTACTTTAAGCAAAAAAGCATGTGATCCTCATAAGAAGCCCTTGCATAGTGCAGCCCTTTACACAGAAATGATCCATCTCTAGAATGCACTTTAAAGCACAAAGCTGAGCACAAAGTGCGAGCAGAAAAGAAGTCACGGAGGATCGGATGGTTAATAACTACCGTGTGTGTTCAAAAAGCCACAAAGCCTTGTGATGATTTGACAGTGATGTTGCCTGCTCTCTCATGACAGGCAAAATGGCATCTGACTGCAAAATGATACCGTTTTTCTCCAGCACACTGGGATTTTGGGTTCTGTTGTAATCTTACATTTACTCATACTAAGGAAGGGTTCAGCTATGTTGGAAAAGAACTGGCTAATTCTCACCCCCCCCCCACAAACTCTCTGCAGTCGTAAATCCACAGAAGGATTTACGGAGAGCAGGGGAGGTGGTGGCAAACAAAGTAAATAAGAATAGGCTGAAAATCCACATAATTGGTAAGGATTATTTCACAAGGTGACTCGACATGGCAGCAATTCTACATAAAGGCAGGACAGCAACCCAGGATTAGAACAACAGGCATGTTTCCAGTAACGCACGCTTCTCATTTTTCTGCCAAAGGGATTCTGCGTCATTTCTACGTTGAAAAAGTGTCCAAGAGAGAATTCGAAGAACTTCCTTACTTCAAGCAGATAACAAGGACAACTCCTAGTAAGTAAAATTCTGACCTCTTCAGGTTTCTGTTCTCCATATAATCATAGCCTTCCAAAACATTCTCTTTTATTCAACACAGTCAAACAGATGTACTCATTTATCCTCCAGTACATGGCTCTAATATTTTGTAAGTTTAGATGTAAATAATCAAAATACAGGAATTTAAAATATAGATATATATAAGAGGAGTTCATGTCCATGCTGTCGTAGTCTCCTGTATTTTGATAAAATACAAGATAGGCTGTTTTCTGCCCATACTGCCCTAAGTCTGAAATATGACTGATGTAAGCACAGCAGCACAATTTGGATTTATTTAAGTAACACGTCAAGTTACCCCGATTTTTTAGAAATTCATTTACAAGGCAAAAAATTCAGATATTATGAAAGAAGTTGTCCTACATACATATATGTCACATTTGAATGAAGCCTTTCCTATGTTCCTGATATCTTCATTATTAAAATCTTTCTTTTAAAAGGACATGTAGTTCTTTTATCACGCTTGATTCCATTTTTTTTTGTTGCTTGGCATATGACACTTAATTTGATAGCTGAATTAAGGTATAGACATTTTTAGTTCTCAGTTCTTGCATTACAAGGTGTCATTTTTTCTGACATATCCAGCAAACACACTTTGTATTACACACACGTAGGCAGAGTTTACAGTGCATGAAACACTTAGACTTGTTTCTTCCCCACTCTTAAATACTTTGGTTTACCATCAGAGTTAAATTTTCCCATCATTGTCACAAAGCAGGGTATCCAACATCATAAATGGTTGAATAAATAGGGTCAACCTAGAGTACTATTAAATTAAAGAAAGGAATCATGTTCTGGTCCTTATTTATTACTTTTAACAAAGTTATTTTGCATGGAATATGTTACATGATTGTAAGATACTTTGAATATTTTCCATGGGAGGATTGGACATTCTCTCTTTGACCATTGTGAATCAGTTTCTTGTAAATGTCTTCAACGTTCCCTGTGCCCTTTTCTAAGTCAGTATCTGTCTCCTTTGTATTTTTGTTTTCAGGCCAGTGGAAAATATTTAGCGAGGGAGAAGCTCAGATCAGCCAAATGTGTGAAAGCAGAGTGTGCAGGACTGAGCTCGAGGATTTGGTAAAGGTTTTGTACCTTGAAAAGTCTGAAAAGGGTCACTGTTAAGGGAGACAGCACTGGAGGGAGAAACACAAGAAAACTTATGAAAACTTGGATCTGCAGCTGGACTGCAGGCTTATTTTGCTTAAGTCAACAGTTGCCCTAAAAACCAAAACTATAATGCAGTAATTATTCACATCATGCACAGCAAATTTGCTGCTTTATGTGTAGTGGTCTGTGTCAACCGTTCAAATATCTCCTCCAAAAGACTAGGAGGCTCTGTATTACTGGTGGGGGAAGGAGAAAGAGAGACTGTACTTTCCCAGAGTTGCATTTCTTTACAAGTTAAAAAGAGAAAACAGAACATTTTTATTATTATTATTATTTGGCAAGTTATTCAAACTAATGAAAAGAAGGACACCTAAGAAATGTGCAGGAGCTACAGAGAGCATTATTTCCTGTGCTGAATTTATACCATTTCTCATGTTGAAGTGACTCATGGATTTTTTTTAGTAGTGGAGGAAAAATACAAGTGATACAATACTTGTGTTGGAGACATAAAAAACAGATTTAAGCTAACAAACTCCTAAGCAGCCTGCCTTTGAGATGATGTCTTGTAGTTGAGCAAACTGAGTCCATAAACTGAACAGCAGGTGTTAGTGGCAATTGCTGTATTTTTGTAGCAATTTGAGCAAATGTTCTCTTTTAAGTGGTTTTCACTGCTTCCTCCACCCACTTCTCTAAAAAATGTGAACTGTTAGCTCCCTATCACAACCCTTAAAACTTCATTCTTCTGGGCCCTATTAACATATGGTCTCGGCTGATAAACGGCCTTCTGAAGTGACATGGTTGTGAAGCACCTCCAGTACTTCCAAAGCACCTAGAGGGTTAAACCTCCTGATTAATAACTCCGTAAGAGTTGTGACAGTGCTTAATTTATTTGTTCTGATTTGTTACAAACCTAATGTGCATTTTTCTGAGGGTGACCTCTCAATTCTCATGCTTCAAGGACAGCACAGCTACAGCAGGCCTTTAAAACACAGCAGCTCTGTGAAACCCCTTACCTTTGTGAAAAACAAATCGGAGAGAGTCTGTTAAATTTAGTGTAGTGTGTTTAAAAAGGTGGCTCTCACCTGCAGAAAAAGTATAAGTATAATTTTAAAAGTGTTTTCTTTGAAAAGTCACCAAAATCCTGCACTGCCTTGTGGCTGCCATGTTGGATTAAATCCTGAGGAGCAACTGACTCTGTCTGCTTTTGCTCCCATTTTCTACTCCACAAGCAGACAGGAACACTGCTGTTCAAACACACCCCAGGAAACAAAGCCTTATGGAAATGGTCTGAGCCAGGGGCTGGGTCTTCCCAGGGAGTGCCATCAGCGGTGACAGCACGGATTCTGAGGTTTGTCATTCTGCCAGTGACAGCACTCCGGGGTGTACCCGTTTCTAAAGGGATGAAGGTGTGGGAGAGCTCAGTGCTGAATGCCAAAAGCACGTTTCAGGCAGAGCTTCACCATCCTGAGGGGATCCTTGTTGTGAGCAGCAAACCCTGGCAGCCTCCCCCTGCAGTGCAGGCCTCAGGGCCCGGCTGAGGGGAACTGGGAGAACTCATATAGGGTGTTCTTGCCTGTATATAACCACTGCATTGTCCCTCAGCCTGGACAGAGAGCAGGTAACGTTTAGGGATACTTCCCTCCCTACCAAGCACTCGACATGGTCCGCTGCATAACAGGAAAACATGCTAAAAAGGGAGCTCCTCCAGCAACCAAGTGGATTTGCAGGACTGACACACTCTCACCTGGTATCAGAGCCATGGGGGCTCTTTCCGGGCCTCTGCAGGCTGCAGGGAAATACTCTGTGACCCCTCCATGGCCGTGGGGTGTCTCAGCGCCTCCTCCTGCCCAGCCCTCGGTGCCCCAGGGCTGTTTCTCACACTTTGTCCCTCACCTCTGGCAGTGTTTTGCCCTTTCTCAAACGTGCTTCCCCTGAGGCGCTTCCAGCCTCGCTGAGGGGCTCAGCTGTGCCCTGCGGTGGGCGGCTGGCACCGGCTGGAACCAGCTGGAACTGGCCGTGTGCAGCACAGGGCGGCCCCTCAGCTCTCCCCAGCAGGATCCCTGCAGCCCGCTGCCAGTGCCTGCGCACCTGGTAGCAGCCTCTGCCTCCATAACTCCTGCCCTGGGGTTTGCAGGGGGTGTAGTGTACCCTAACCGAGGGCCTCCCGGCACAGAGGCTGCCTTAGCGTGCCTCTAGAACAGTTTGGCATCAGCAGCACCTGCTACACGTGGCACCTACTGGCTCGGAATATGCGGCAGAAGTGCGAAATTTGATTATAATTCTAATAAGTCATGAATTAACCTTATCGTTCCTTTGGTGGAGACGCTGTAAGGAAGAGGTTCTGAGGAACTGCAGCGATCGGGTGGGAAAGCCAGCAGTGGATTTCTCACCTCACAGGCATCGTCTCTTTGTAGCAGTAGCTGGTGAAAAAAGACTGAAGTGGAAAGTGTACAGTGTTTGTAATTGTGGGGTTTTTTTAAGAAGAAAAAGAAGGCAACCTGCTTTTTGTATTTGTGACAGGACAGGTGGAATCCAGATTGTGTATTTATTTTATAATAAACACTTTTTAAGAAAAGAAAAAAAAAATCATAAGCATCATTTAGTAAAATGCAGTGTTGCATTTTTTTCCAGTTTCTGGTCACTTAAGACAACAAATACACAGTGTCATGTTTTTCATTCTCTTCATGGGATGTATGTCTGTTACGGTACTTATTTATGTACTTGTTGTATCACTTTGAGCTGGTTTGATAAATTAATAAACTCTGAAGTTGATAATAAAACAAGATGTTTTGTGTATGATGCTGTTTGGTCAAGATGTTTGGCTGTGGTTTCCTGTTTGCAGTCCTGCTGCTGCCAGCTCAGAGAAAGCCCAAGAGATATTTGTAGGTTATGAGCAGTTCTGACTTAGCATCACTTACAGCCAGGCCTGAGGAGCTCTGTGGAGTGCCCTCATAGGAGCCCCAGTGAAGTCAGCAAGATTGTGTGGCCCTCCACAGACAAGTTCCCTTCCATTAATTAATTGTTGCAATATGCTGCAGTGTTTAATCCATAGGGGTGGTACTGTTGCTCCCACTTAAGTCAGTTCCAGACCAAGGCAGTAAAAGCTTCCTATAACTCAGCATCCACGGGGTCGACACTGAGCCCTGACCACTCACTACATTTGAAAATCAGACATGTGAAGCTTGCAGCAGGACGGCTGTGTCCCCAGCACTGCATTACTTGTTCTTTTGGGTCGTCTCTCAGGAATGTCTTCTGCAGAATTTTGCAAACCAGCTTACACTAGCACTCATCCAAGCTACACTGAAAAGCTATAGAAATTATCACAACCTGGGTAACGCAAACAGACAAATTAGAAGGATCAACAGGATGCTCAAACATTCAGCTTATTTAAACTGTGCAATCTCAAGAGCCATGACTGTTTGCTTTCAGGACTTGTTAGTAGGGCAACAGTAGTATGATGGGGAGAGAGCATAGGACCTGCAGTATATAGATTTTCTGCTCAGAGACATGTCCGACCTTTGAGAAATAGCCAATTTAATTCAGTTTTCACCTACCCTGCGTGATCAATTTTGAAAATCAAAGCATTGATATGGAAATCCATATCAATCCATCCATACATGGAAACTAACTAAAGAAGAAATCAAGCATTGACAGCTGAGAGAACAGTACAGGACATATTGCTTTCTGGGCAATAGATATTCTGAAGCTCAAAATAACTGGGGAAATGTTGAAGGAATCAATCTAATGACTAAAAGAAGATGGTCTTAAGAAACATAAGAAAAAAGTGTAAAACATTAACTGACACATGGCTAGCAGTGTAACTAAAATGGAGAGCATCAGCCTTGGGAAAGATGATCGTTCAAAGTGGTTCCACAGTAAATCACTTTGAATCAGTAAGTACATCAAATATGAAATTCAAGATGTCTCTGCAAATTCATCATGAAATTAATTTCTCTTATTCCATCACAACCTACAGATTCATCTCAGCCACCTTTTTATTTTAGTAAGGCATCTGTTAGAAGAATCCCTTCCATGAGGACACATCCTAGGCTTGCATACCTGCTCTGCTCTCATCTCCTCCTGTACCAGCCCCTTCTCCAAGCCTAACGATCGGAGGGGCATTAGCCTTCCTAGCACTTGCAGACTGAAAGTCACTAACAGGCAGGGTTGCACAGCTGCATCCCCACTGAATGTAGTCTCTTGATTTCATGACATCCAAATGCTTTTTAGCAGCACACTAAATCTGTTTCCTCACTTCACTCCTGTTCCCCTCTCATGTAACAAGGATCATATCTCACTCCACATGACTCCACAGGCCAGGAGGGGCTGGGTACCGCCAGGAGAGCCCTATTCACTGCTATGTTCTTCTGAAATTACCTTTAAATATACCTACACAAGTAGAAGAGAAAGAATGAGAGAGAAGAGAGAGGAGAAGCTGGGTCTATTTAGCTTGAAGAAGAGGCTGAGGGGGGATCTCATTAATGTTTTAAATATCTCAAGGGCAGGTGTCAGAAGACAGGGCCAGACTCTTCTCGGTGGTGTCCAGTGACAGGACAAGGGGCAACAGGCACAAACTGGAACACAGGAGATTCAGATTTAACATAAGAAAACACCTCTCTACTGTGAGGGTGACTGAGCACTGCCACAGGCTGCCCAGAGAGGTTTTGGAGTCTCTGTCTCTGGAGACATTTAAAACCCATCTGGACGTGTTCCTGTGGGATCTACTCTAGGATCCTGCTCTAGCAGGGGGGTTGGACTGGATGATCTTTGGAGGTCCCTTCCAACCCCTACCATTCTGCCATTCTGTGATTCTGTAATGTGTCAGCCTAACACTCTCATCTTCATACACTCTCCATTAAAAAAAAAAAAGGTCAAACCATTTCACAATTCAGATGATTAATACTTCAAAAATAATTGATAGCACATGAAGCATTTGCGTAATACTGGTGTGCTCTGGTGCCTGTTGTGTTATCCATCTAAGATGAAAGCCATGATTTTGGAGATTTATTGTGGGAGGGGTGAAAATTGACAAAGTTAATGCTTATTTCCATTTATTGCTTTTGTTTGGGGTTTGAAAAAATGTCTTCATCTTCTGATCTGAGGTTTTGGACTGGTTTAATTCTTGGGTAAAGTATGTCTGCAACTACATGAGTATACGAGTATGAGCCCACAACCCTGCCCTTCTCACATAACACCAACCCAACTGTGAGCAAGAATGCAAAGCATCCAAAGCAAAAACAAATAATTGATTTTAACCCGGCAAAGCAGTTTTTAATGTAGAGACACTGGATGTCAGTTCAGCACGTTCAGAAAAGGCAGTGAGCCTGATTTTACTACCACTTAAAGTAAAAATACCCAATCTGTCCTCAAAGGACCTCAGCTCAAGAGACAGAGAGCACATCTCACTAAGCTTTAAGTGTAGCTGACTGCTTCTCAAACAGCACCCATAGTTAGGTGATCTCTCCACCAAGATCAGTTGTATCTCCCAGAGATTTACTTCTCCTGTTTCTCTCTTCTTTCTTTCTTTGTTTCAGGACCACAACACCACAAAATCAGGTGTGTAAGGCCACGGTACATTAAAACTGCATTCTATTCCCACTGAAGTAAAGAGCAAAACTCCCAATCCCTTTAAGAGGTCCCTGAAGAACTCATACTGATACATCCTGCACTGGCATTAAACACTTTTTAGTGTGTTCTAGTATTTATTGTGCACCAAAGGTACATTTTGTGCTTTTCACAGACAAATTTGAGGTAGCTGCCATTCAATAGAGACTGAAATAGTTCCTATAGAACTTTCCATAGTGTACTCAGTGTGGAACGGGAAATGCTGTAGAAGCATCAAACAATAAAAATTGAGCTCTTGGGCCAGTTTTTTCATTAGTGAAATGAAAAGACATTATGTAGACATATTTATAGTTACAGCTGCATAACTGTCTCATAAACTAATAGAAAACAGTCACCAACTAATCAATCTTCACAAAGTTCTTCCTAAGAAAAGGAAGATTTGATTATAAATATGGTTATTTAGTTGACAAAAAATTATTCTTAGAGACACATGTACAGCTCCAAGTGATGATTTGTTCCAGAAATCTGTGTTTGGGTATCTGAGATTATGTTTTCAATTCTGTGCTATTTCCTTGCTTTGAATGCTGTATTATGTATTCACATAAGCTAAGTCTCACAAAATCTTTGGTTTTAGATCTAGCCAGACAGTGGCATCCTTTCAACAATGGTCCAATAGCAGCATTAAATAACATTAGAGGATGTTTACAATCAGAACTGATTATCCACTGAGTTTAACTTTGCCATTTATATTAACGCAAACCAGTTGTCAAATCATGCAACCATATCCTACCAGTAGCCCTTCTCACTCACTTCACACTATGTCAATTACTGTGACCAAGTTTAATTTAAAAAAAAAAAAAAAAGATATTTTGAGCTTCAGCAAATGTGCTAAATTTCTGGAAATAAAAACCCTGCTGCTATTTTGTTTGAAAGACTTAGTTTACAAATTATGGATTGTTTTCACAAGTGAGAAGAAAATACTGCAGATTTTTTTATGAATTCAAAGAACATTCAGCCTAGCATCTATTTTGCAATCATAAACAACTGAAAGATTCAATTGATAATAATGGTCAAAGCCTACTGAGACTTCAGAACTTACAACAGCTTTTCCCACCCTGATTTTTCTTCTTACTTCAAAGTCAGACATGTTTTAGAGATGTTTGCACTGATGAGTCCCTGCTGAAGAGACTGGGCTCTTCCCATGACATCAGCTTATAACAAGCTCCCAATTTCTTTATAGTCAGCATGTGTTGGGAATTATTTACCCCATCTAAATGATGTCCATGATGAGATCACTTTTATTAAGACAAAGCTATCATAGCTACCATGCTCGTGATGATCACGGCTCCTATCAATTTAGTCACTAATTTAGTTTTCAGGCAAGAAGTTAAGCAAACCCTAGAGAAACTGAGGAGCAGAGAAACTCTTGACAACTGCAAAACTGCATTTGAATACTAAATGATGAAAACTGGAGCTCTTTTTACCTGGCCTCTCCACCAAGTAGTGTATTTCTTAAGAGGCATTTTATGCTTTTGTCTATGGTTAAAATATTGAAAGGAGCATTTGCTAAAACAGTACCCCTGGAATGAAGCTCCAGCAAAATCAATCTGCTGTAAGATTCTTGAAGCCAAGAATCCAGTAAAAGGCAAATGGGCTTCTCCAGATCTTGGATTACACAGCTCAAACATACCAGAAACTCAGTGCCTGCCACTCTTCCCTTAAAATACATTTCCCTGTAAATCTACATAACAGTCACAATACACTCTGCAATTTTTTGTGAAACTCAGTAGAAAAAGATACACCAAGTAGGGTTTCAAAGGAAATTATCAGATCAAATTCTGTGTAGATTAGTCTGTATCCACATTAGAAGGACTCCTGACCCAACACAGGAACGAGCACAGAAGGCACAAGAGAAAAATTAGGAAAAATATGACATTGTCTGTTATAAGTGTAAGGAGAAAGATTTTTCTCATCTTCGCATTTTCTTTTTAAATTGCAGTTTTCAGAGCCATTGCAAATCATTCATTTCTACTCCTGCTGAACAACCTTGTGAAATCTTAAAGTATTTCCAAACAGAGGTTCCCAAGGGACTGCTTAACCCAGAGGATCAGTAAAGAGAGCAGGACAGATGTCACTTTGAGTTCTACTTCAGGGCAATGGGATGAACCCAGCAGACCAGCTTTTCTTTCCATCTCAGAAAACACATCCAAAGATCTTGCCTGTAAATAAAGATTTCTCTGGTCTAATACATGAAAGGTAGTCCAGGGGAACCCCAGGATCATTTCTCAATACTTGGCCTCAAGTAGCCAATGTATCTCAAAGCCACTGCTACTGGTCTATATAATATGTTACCTACCATATATTAACAAAAAAATAGTCAAAAACATAGACTTTTCCCTTGTATCAAAATAACCTGATTTTGACCAAGTGTCTCCTCTCTACCAGCATCCTTTTAGTCCTAGAGCTAAGGATACCTTCTTCTTGTACCTAGTCTGCTCTGAAAAAACTCTGGTAAAACAAGATTTTGTGACAAAAAAAAATCAGAATATTCTTCCTGAGAACTGTCAGTGCCCTAGCTGGAGAAACTGTAAAATTCCAGCTCTGCTGCCCTGGAAATAAAAAAAAAACACTGCCCCATTTCTGCAAAAACTTGTGAAAAGCCAGTCTGCCCCTGCCAAGAGCATAACTGTTATTGTCACTAATTGCCAACTGAGAGAATCCCAAAAGAAAGTTGGTGATTAGGCTTGGGAGACCATGGAATGATGTAATGTTTGACAATAAGCTTTTGACTTAAAACAGGTAGTCCAACAAGTTGAAAGTGCATTTAATTAAAATATTTTATAGATGAAAGGGTTTTCCTTCCTGACAAAGCTTCAGGTGTCACATAATCATAAACTTTTCAATTTGAAGGTTTGACTGCTGCATAGGAGATGCCAAAATCAGGGAGGAAATGAGAAAGTTTGACATAACCCCTTCAAAATGAGCTGTTAAGAAAGTTAAAATAGACTAATGTGCTCCTTTTTACATCTTAAATATTGCCCTATATGCAATATGGATATACTCATATCTCTTTTCTCAATTATAAAATCTCATTAACTCCTCCCTGGAAACACATCATCTTGCACTACCTATCTGTATAAAACTCATTTTTCAAAAATAATAACAAATAAAATAAGGTGAAAACAAGCTTAAGGGAGTGATGGAACTCTTTTGCGAAGTGAATAGGTGCTCTCTGTGCCAATACAGTCTGCTTAATCACAGCCTAACATTTTAATTATGTATATAGCTAAGCAGACTTGCTTGCATTGGCTTAATTATTCTGCATGATAATATGAACAAAGGGCCTCTGTTAAAGTAATCAACAAAAATTTTAGCTGGCTGAGTTTCCTCAAATGTTCCAAGAGCAATGAAAGATCTGATCATTAAGCCTTTGCTGCCCCTGAGAGCTATTTTGATCCTGTTCCCTTCATATCACAGCTGGCCCCTTGAGTAGCCTCAAATTCTTTTTTATCCAAAAGCCTGAGTAAGGCAGAACAAAAGAACGTTTCTCGTTTGGAGCGAGCTGTCTGTGTCATCTGTGTAATGTTCACTAGCAGGAGATGTCTATCTTAATGAGCTTTTGGCCACGAACAGCGCTGCCACTTTCTAACTTTTGTCCAGTTCACAGGACTCCTGATGCAGGGCGCACTGGATGTGTTAGAATTGTAAATGAGCCCCGGCAACCGCGCGTTGCGTAAGGATCCCACAATAACAATTAAGCAATGGTCTCTGCTGTTGTGGGCCTCTCCTGCCAGATAATTGACCACGACGGGAGCTCTGCAGAGAACCCACGCTGAAGGTGAGGACACATAACAGAAGGGAAGGTTCATTATCTTGCAATGAAAGGGAAGTTAGCACCAGTGGGAACTGGGCTTTCAAGGACCAAAGGGTTGAAGCTTTCACATTTTGGAGGAATTTACCATTAATTTCTCCTTTGCCCAACGGAAGCCAAGTGTTTTGAAATACACTCCCTTTTAGTGGGCCCTGGGAATCAGATCAGTGGTAGTCATGTAAACACTCCAAACCTACCCACATGTATGGCAGAAGAGTACAAGAATGCTAGAAAGTTGTGCAGAATCTGTGTCTTTATTAAAAAGCTAAACATTCTGTCACTGTAAAAGATTTCCATGTAAAATCTGGAAGCTCAGGAAGAAAACCAACAGTCAGTGTATTACAACGAGAGAGGATCTCTCTGGTTCCCTGCGAGAGCTAAGTCCAAGTACTTTATGATCCCAGTTTGCTCTGTAAGTCTCCCTCATCGAATCACATTTCCCATCATGTACAACCTGCTCTCACAGACATGACACCACAGGAGGACCTGTCCATGCTGCAGAGACACAGCTCACCTGCCCCACCAAGGAGGACAGGGTTGGGGGGAAGAGAACTACAGGAGGCATCCAGTACCATGGTGGGCATTTACATCATTTCTGTGTTGAGTCCTTTTTCAAACATACATTTTCTCAATGAAAAAGAAACCTTCCTAACTTCTTCCTTAATAAAATATGCCAAAATGTTGGTGATAAACACAGCAAGGAAGAACTCAGGGACTTGTAAAAGCCTGTTAACTTATTACATGAGAGGTAGATTTACTGGGAGGGGAACAGGGAGGTCAAGAGTACTTGCAGGCAGCCCGGTGGAGTGTATGTTTCATCCATGTGACTGAGAAGAAGCTGTAGCACTATATAATCCCCATGTCACCACCACAGCTAATTCATTCTCACATTCAGCATATATCAGTGTGATATTCCTCCTGTTCAGGACAGTCTACTCCTGAAGCTGCACTCCTGTTTTGCAGTCAGCCTTCTGCTTCTTGTTCTGCCCAGCTGTCTCAGCCCTGTACCATTCACCCTGATCCTCTCCCCTGCCCCTGTCACTCCTGCTAACAGGCCTTACATTTTCCTTAGGCTGGTCAGTCCTCCTTGCCTTTCAGTTCCTCTGCCCCTCAGACTGCAAAGCACATTCCTTTTCAAACATCTTATTTATGGATTATACCAGTGAAAAGACAGTGGTGATAGATGATCATTTTGAATAAACTTGTGCCCAAAAGAAAGAGCATAGCTGAAGGGAGAAAGTGCAGTGTCACACTCTACAGTGGGGAAGCACTTGTCCCATTAACATCTTCTGTTATCCAGGAAAGTGCCTTTAGGTGACAGGTAAATTCTTAACACACTACATCATTAAACAAGGCAATAATAAATATGTATTTTTCAATTCACACTCATTAATAAAGTCAAAGCCATTCTAGAACTGACTATTCCCAGGATCTTACTTCCCTCATCTACATTCTAGTCCTGCCCCTGAAGCTTTTCCCTTACCTCATCTGCATTTTTCCTCATTATTTTCTCTTTCCACAAATTCAATTAGTTCTGGCCATCAGCTCGAAACCACTAAAGACTATTGGAGAACAGTGGGGTTTTTTCTGTCATCTTATTGGCAAGGGTTGCTGTTAAAAAGTTAGCCTGAAGAATACAAGGAGAAATAATATGAAGGAAAACAATGACTGCAACTCCTACCATGCACCTGTGGTTTTAGAGAGCCGGATGTTTGTGAGTGGTTATTCTGCTCTCCTCAGATTTACTCTTCTGAGTCACAGACTTTCATTCCTGAGAGGAGGTGGTAAGAAGGAAGGAAGCAAAGGAGGGGGGAAAGAGAACTTTTACAGTTGTGCAGATGGCAAACACGAGGAAAGGAGCTAAAATGGAAAAGAAAGGGTGAAGAAACCACTGCACCAGTCTTGTCTTGTCTCCTGCTGAACAACTATGGCTGATAGACTTTGAAAATTCTTGAGCAGTTTCCTGTGCAGCACTTCATTGTTTGTCTGCATGCAAGCCTTTCTGCTGTGGTCTTGGCTCCCACGTTTGGCATAGATCCTCTGTAGGGTGAACCTTATTTCCAGACATACTTCCCCCACCACAACCATTAGAGTGGACTATGAAATATTCACAGCCACACGCCTGGTCACAGTGCAAAAATTATTCCCTTAAATTGTTCACAAATGTCAACCTAGAGGGCACAGCAATGGCATGATGCCCTTGGGGAAAAGGGCAGAGAGCAGACATCTACCAGTCCTACCTATAAGAGCTATACTGGCCCAAAGCCCAGCTCTTACAGCTCAAGTTTCTCTGTCATAGAGCAGATCATCCCCAGCACACACTGAAACAAACAGGACATCTCAAACTGCATTGTGGTCTCACTCCAAAAATGCATATCCCCCAAATTTAATTTTTTTGGGGTCTGAAAATATCTACAAAGCTCTGGAAACATCAGAACCTCACCAGAAACAGCATGGAGAAATATTTTCTCATACTGTACATTTCTCTGGCCTGCAAACTCTAAAAACTGTGGCTAACTCAAGAGTTTTCTCACTGAAGTTATTTTTATGCAATTCACATTCATTTATTAATCCTGCCATTTGAAAATATAGCTCTGTATTAGATATGTTCTGCTCATCGTTTGGAACCATATATAGAACTAACAACCTTTAATTTGGGGGAAAACCAATCCCAGTTCTCTGCAGCATGGATTTGCCTCTATACACAAGACAAGTCAGCAAGAGGTTCCCTAAGAAAACAGGTATGAATGTGATGTGAGTGTGCCACTATGTTAAGGTCAAAAAGTTACCCCAAATCTTAACAAATCTTTGCTTTTCTCCTTTGATCTACTGAATAGCAGCAAATTTGAAACTGGTTAAAAAAAAAATCTCTTCTGCCAGCAGTCTTTGAAAACACTGCTACAGGAGACCACACACAGGAGTCAAGAGTGTTAAAAATAGATTGGAAACTTATGTGAATAAGAGAATCAATAATTAAAACCATAATAATTTCACTTTTATAATGGGACAGCAAGAAAGAAGCAAATCAAAACTGATTTCTGGCAGTATGCAGTGTTTGCATTCTGGCATCATTTTCCATACACACAGATCTACCAAAACAGAAACAACAACTATTAAAACACTTTTAAAAAAATAAACTTGCTTTCACTAGAGATAATAACACTTCTCCCCACCCTGAAAAAACATCCTTTTATTTGTCAAGTCAGGAAAAAAGGTCATGACAGTTTTCATAAAATTTGGCCAGTTTTCAGCCAGCTCTACCAACAAGGACAAATATCAGTGGAGAGACCTAAAGCCAACGTAGGAGGGAGGGAGAGCTCTGCACTGGGAGGGAGTCACGCTTTCCTCTATTTCATTTCTGTATTAGCTCTATTTTATGTGTTTAGAAAATAATTTATACACACAGATGTCCAGGCCTAAATTTATGCTTGTTTTCAGGTGAGTGATACCTCGGTCTCTCCTGCCTGCCCTTCCAGTTTTTTCTTATTAACTCCAGTCCATCTGAGGTAATTGGTGAAAAAGCCTCTGCTATAATTTTCTGATAAGGAAAAAAACAGTTTGTAATAAATATTACATTCATCTTGCCTTTCTCCACTTAGTTTCCTTTTCCAAATGTGCTGGTTTTGGCTGGGATAGAGTTAATATTCTTCATGGTAGCTTCTATGGGGCTGTGTTTTGGATTTGTGCTGGAAACAGTGTTGATAACACAGGGATGTTCTTGTTATTGCTGAGCAGTGCTCACACAGAGTCAAGGTCTTTTCTACTCCTCACACCACCCCACCAGCAAGTGGGCTGAGGGTGGACAAGAAGCTGGGAGGGGACATAGCTGGGACAGCTGACCCCAACTGACCAAAGGAATATCCCACATCATATGACATCATGATCAGCATATAAAACTGGGAGGGAGGTTGGCCAGTAGTCAGCTCTAACAGCATTCTTCATCCCCAAGTAACCTGCCTTTCACCTAAAAGAGACTCTGAGTAGGACAACTGTGTTGATGCTGTGTGGTCGAGTCCACACCAGTGAGCAAAGCGAGGTTCAAGATGACTTCAGCTGCTTTGTGTGCAGTACTTACAGATGAATGCAAGCTGGACAGTAATGACCCACAAGAGCCATTTATTAAGGAAGACAACAATATTCCGAAGATTTGAACACATTTCCAAGTGCAAAATTGAGCCTTTTCCGATGCAGCATGTTGAGTAACAGAAGACAGAAGTAACAGAAAATTTGCCTGCCATATATCTACACCAAGCAGCATCCTTTTGAGCAAAATGGGTGTTCAGGGCTGTAAGATGTCCCCATGGTGGCTACACACTGCTTTGTTCTCTTATGGACTGTTGGGTTAGCTGCTCCCTGCAGCACTGAGATTTGACCAACAGTTTTCTCCTGAGTGAGTAGAAGAACTTCGTCAGGGATGGTTAGATCCACTCTGTCCCAGCATTAACAAAGCACAAGAGCAGAGTAAGCCAGGACAACGTTTACAGGGGTTTTGATCTACATTTCCAACTGAGCTCCGAGTTTGTGCAGATTCAGAGTCACTTGAAACCTCAGAGCACCTATTCTTTAAAAATGAATCCCCAGTATCTCAAATTAGACACCCCAAGAATAAATAAAGCTGCAGCACTAATATTCAGCTTCCTCTTTTCACTAGTAGCAGCCTTTGCAAGGATAATTTAATTCTTCTGTTTCATCTAGCATCGAGGCTTGTAAACTCCTTTGAGGATCCCTACCAGGAATTCATCAACATGAAGGATATATACTGGTAAGATCATAATCAAGTCAATCAAGGGGAGAAATTCAAAAGCTTTGCCACTAAAGGAATCAAACATAAAAGCCTCCCTGGGGGGGAAGAGGTTTATGTACCATGCCTGGCCTATGTTAAGAAAATTAAAACTCGTTTCACAACATAAAAGAGCCAAAGTGTCAAGTCACTAAAACCAGTTTCCAGTACAGATGCCCTTTTCCAGACTGGTTTATGAGGGAAATACAGATTTATAATACATTTAAAGAAACACAACTGACAAAAACATAACTAAGGGATATATACATGGAAGACAGCACAGAACATAAATTAAACAAAGACAATTTAAATGCAATTTAGCAGCCGTCCATGTTGCTATAACTAAGGATACTTCTGTTTATATACATGGCAAACCTTTCACTTTTTTCAAAGGAAATGTTTGCAGAGCAGACACCTCTAAGGAAGCTGACCTAAGGTAAGACCTGAGGTTTGTTCTTATTATTTCCCAGAGTCCATTCAGATGGAAGGGCAGCAATGCATGAGAAAGGGAATCCAGACTACTGCTGGGGTATGTGTGTTGATGAATGGGAAGGGTATTTGGGTTTGCTGCTTTTTAGTTCTGTTGGAATAGGCAATTCTCCTTTCCCCCCCCCCTTGTCTGGTTCAGTAATTTAGTTTTGAAAGCCTGCATATTTAAGGTGAAGCACATTTTAAATACATCATTCAGAGCAGGATGGAAAGAGATCAGTTTTATGATGAAGGCTGTCAATGTAACATCCATAAAAGGAGAACAGGAGATAACCCAATTGTTACAGGGTGCTTGTCAAAAAATAAAGTATCATCTTCCTTGCATGCAAAAAGGATGATCTACTAGTTCCTTTCCAAATCTGTCCTTTCCCTTTGAAACTGTGTCATAAAGAGGACTCATCAGAAATGAAATAGCAAATTTAGCTGAACAGAAAAATGGGGCTCTTTAAACTTGAGGAAGTAAGATGATCTCTATGTTTGCAGTGTTTGGGGAAATGCAGCTACATAACTGCGTAAACATTTTGTTGCCTCCAAGAAGAGCCATAAAGAATCCAGTGGAGATTTTTCAAAGCTGCCTTAGGGGCTGGCTGTCTAATTCCCATTAAAATTAACAGAAACTGGCTCCTCAAACCCAGTCAGTGGCTTTGAAGAATCAACTCCATGGGGGTAACATGTAGTATCAAAGGATAGGGATGAGTTGTATGGTTAACTGCATCACATGGGAGTTGTTTGTTTCTTTGAATAAAAAGGAAGTAGGGGGGAGGAAGACAACAACAACAACAACAATAATAGGGAATAATAATATTAATAATAATAATAATAGAGATTGATCTAACTATCCAGACAGATTTTTCCCAATGGGCTCTAAACACTTTAAACACTGTGGAAGGTTTTATAATGGTAACCAGAATTCTCTGACTAAACTCAAGACTCAGATCTCTCCTGGCATGATGATACCATTTATCAAATCATTACTGGCTGGAAGACAGTTATTTATTTTTGTTTGCCAGATTTCTCATTTTAGTATCTTAAGATTAAAGAAAAGCTTTTAGATATCCAGAAGAAAGAAAAAAAATGAATTAAAATGACATGAATGTAAACAGTGAAAATTTCCAACTATCCAAATGATAGCCCTTTTAAGGTCGAATATTTTTTGGAACATTAATAATCCTGAACATTTTGAAACAATTTCCACCAACCAGACTTAAAAAGCATTTTTAATTTAAGATTGATCCTTTCCTTAAATTACTACAAATGTTTATGAACTGCTGTACTTATTAATTATTGGTAATATCCAGTAAAACTTAGAGGCAATGACTTAAAAATTGATAAAAGGAAAATAGTGAAGGCAGAACAAGAATCTCTAGAGCTCATAAACACAGGAGACAGCTGAGGAAAAGCTTCATTGGATTCACTGAAATATTAAATGATTACTTGAATAAAAATATCTAAGGTTTCGTAACACTGATTCAAGAGCTCATCTTTAGGAATCTGTCATTATTTTAGGTGGGATTCCCCAAAAATACATTGTGTATTGGCAACACATTCTGTTTTCCCAGTCTTATCTAAGATAAAGACTTCTTTCATATTTGGAGGTGGTGTTTGCTGCAATGCAGAAAAATACATGTGAGTAGAAATGAGAGCTTTGACAGTATTAAGTTTCCCTTTCAATTAAACACCTCCTGCCTTCTCAGACAACCCACACTTGGTAGGAGCATTTCACTCAGCTTTTCTCCTGACCTCTGGCTTCAAGGTTTTATTTCTACAGAGTGAAATGAGTTGAGTCCATACTTAGGTGCCAAATTGGGGTAAAAGTCACCACAAAAACATGAATAATGCCCAACATTACCAGAAGTAAATTAAGTCTAACTAAACAAGCCATGGCAAACAGGGTAAACTCACACTGTAAGGTGGACTTTCACACAGAAGGCAGCTATAAACTGAGTGTGGCCTGCAAATCAATCAGCCCCCTGCCTCTACCTAATGAGACCCTTTTCTTTATTGCATTTTTATAGACTTATAAAACTAGCATAGGATGGATTATATGGGACGTCTGTCTACCCTGTCCATCTGTCACTGTGCTATTGGTGTTCACCCCCATAGACCAGGATAGTACTTGGCAGGGGTTGGAACTTAAGGCAATATAGAGGTGATGGAGAGACTTCTAAAAAATTAACAAAACAACCACCTCCTCCCCACTAAAACACTGAATTCCAACAATACCAGTTTGTAAAAGGGACTGTAAAATCAAAATGAGTCAACAGGAAAACTTCTCTCCAACAGCAGCACACGACTCCAACAGCCTTTGTGTGAGTACGCATGTGAATGTCAGTCCTAATTCATGTTAAAAACACAGACAATTTCTCAGAACTCTAAAAGTAACGTAATTACTAAAGAAAAACAAGTTAAGTCTATTTGGATAGAATTATTTCAAAGTTCTAGGATAATGACTTCATTTAACATGCATTACACAAAAGACATTTTTGGCGCTGGTCCCATAGAATCAAAGCTTTCCTGTTCACGTAACTCATTTTTGTGATTCTTTATTTTGTCAGTGTTGCTGTAAACAATGTGCTGCCCATGGCAGGGAGGGGAGAGGAGAGATTGTTTAAGGAAAAATAGTCATCCCTTCACAGAATTTTGTAGTTACATTTACCAGCTGCATAAGTGTTCTGATAAACTGCCAAAAAGGGTCACTATAAAGCAACACTCCTTTAAAGTTTTAATCCCTATTAAAGGAAATTATCTGGACTCTCTCCAGAAACATTCTGGGGGGGAGAAAGGGGCAAAAGCTTCCGCAGAAGATCAAATGTTGTTGATTATAAATTCATTACCAGCATAGCTGCTAACTTCAGTAAATTAACAAGAAACTTTTATTACATCCAATCAAGCTCTTGTTAAAGATAACAAGTTCTTTTCATTCCTTGTATTTGTATAACAGTTACTTTTCTGGAACTCATCAAAGCTTGTTGCGAATCCATGCCAAAGTACCACTCTCTCTTTTAACAGCTTTAAAAAAATTCATGAAACCATATGATCACAGTGAAAATGCACTGATTATCTTAAAATATTCCAAGATAAAAGATAGGGAATTATAGAGAAATCTGCCCCAGTATCAGCAAAGAGACTGATATTCCAGAGCAGAAAAGTCCTAAAATGATGAGTTTTCCATGCTTGTTTTTAATTGGTTTGTTTGTACAGCTAAACAGCCTCTTTATGAAATCTGATAGTGTAACAAAGATCCATTATGGTTTCACTTTAGACCAGGCTTTTACTCAAATATTAATTGCTAAAAAGCTATTTTACACAATCAGTTTAACCATACAATTATGTGAATATTCCTTTCTTTATCAAATAATCAAAAGTGGGAGGGAAGAATATTTTGCTTTGAAACTTCTCACTAATAATAAATTGTACAGCAAGTTAAGGATTTTCTAAAACAAAATAACTACTTCAAAAGCAAATATCTGGGTGACAGGCTATTGCACTGAGATCCCTTTCTTACATGCCATGATCCAAATACATATTTTTCATCCATTTCTTTTGCTGTCCAAGTCTACTAGTGATGAAAGAAACCTTTCTGGAAAATATTTAAGAAAGTTCTAATGCCCACTGAAATCAATGTCTAGACTGGATTAGTCTAATATGAGAAGCTTTCTTATAAAACTTAAAATTATCTCTACAATAAAGTATGATCAAAGCATACACAATTGATGAGGTTCAGCACTTAATTAAAGGCAATGCAAAACAGTTTTTCTCAGTCCCACCCCTCTAGGAGTACCAAATGACAATAAAACCTAATGGACAATATGTGCCTGTTGAGGTAGGTCAACTAAAAATCCTTCTATATACCCTAAGATATTTCCACAGTTTCAATTTTTCTTGCTACAGTCAATCAGTATCTTATTGCTTCTTACTGAGATTGCTTGAAGTCCTTCATTCTAACAAACTATTTAAATAGGAGCTTTTACTGAAAGTGCAGTTCTTTTGTTTATTTCTTTTCTATGTCTGTTGGCCAGAATGAAATACTCATGCACAGAGAAACTGAACATGAAGATGGTCATTTCTCCTCCTCCCAGTAGGACACAAGTTGTATCTGGGCAGCCTTCCATTGTCTGTTGTCCCGACATAGAAGTGTTTGAAAATCCTCTGCAGAGGAACAGTCCAAAAGTCAAGAGGTGAAGCTGAGAGAGCAGCCACCTGCAGTCTTTTTATATCTGCATAATATCAAATACATTCAACTTAAAATGTTCTTGGACAGCTCTAGCATCCTGTAATTATCATGTAATGCATCCCTCCTCCCCAAAGCAGTCTAAGGTCCATTGGCTCTGGTTAGATAAAAACTATCATCTTTAATAAGACTACCATCATGTAATGCACTGATAGAAGGCCTATGGAGCAGCACTGTGGTTTGAAGCATAAGCCCTCATTTGCCTCAGGAGATTCGGTGCTGAACGCTGTCACTGATTTTCTGTGACATGTTACTTCTCCAGCATGTTACTTCATCTTTGTGACATCTCCTTTGTGCTATGCAGACTGTTATACTCCTGCTGGTGTGGGACTGGTTCGGCCCTCGCTCTTAGCCTTGGTCTCTCAGCTGTCTCAGAACACAAACAGAGCAGCTTTTTCCTTGGAGTCCCACTGCTAGCAGCAGTTACAGCATTGGCCATGCTGTGTTTGCTCTTCTGTCTAGGCCTGTTCCTCTGCAGAGAATGTTAGTGCCCAAGCTGTACACTTGACAATGGCACGTATTGTGGCACTTCACCTTTGTACATGAGGAGAGAAAAGCCCTGGGTACGACGTGAGGCTTAAAAGGTGAGAACACGTGTCTCACATACAAGTGTCCCACATGTTTTACTGAACATGAAAAACCTAGCTAAAGTTGAACTGAACTATGTTGCACTGGCATTTCTGGAAGATGATGGGCTCCTTGCAGAACCATGACATGGCATGCTGCCCTCTCACCACAGCATTGGTTCTCTCCTACAACTTAGCAGTTCTCTGAGGAACACAGGGAGGCAATACTTGGATTCAAGTGGTGCCTTTGCTACCCAAGGATGCATGGTCACAACAAGATCCAGGAAGGATTGGGATTGGACTAGATGATCTTTTGAGGTCCCTTCCAATCCCTAACATTCTGTGATTCTGTGAAGGATGAAAAAGAAAACAGCAGATAACTAACCTAAGAAAAGACAAAGGAGCTGAAATGTCCAGAGAAGATGAGGGATTGATGATGGAAGAAGAATCACAAAGAAGACAAGTGGGCTGTGTTCACAAAAAATCTCTCTTAAAGGACCACAACAATAAATTGGCCCTGTGTACCAGAAACTGCCACAAATTAGCTATGATTCTTCTTTAATCTGTGTTTAAACAAATCTCCTACCATCTAAGTTTGACGGTACACAATCTGCAACACCAAGAAAATTCAGTCAGCTTTCCCTTTAGAAGCAGACTTCTGCCCTTCTAGCAGCAGTCAAGGCTGACAGGCGTGCTTCTTGGGCTGGGGACTGTTCTTTAAAGCAAGCAAAATGTCAGGAAAGCAACACTGCCACAGTTAGCATGTAAAAATGTATTGAAGATTTTTTTCACAGCAGCAGGCAGAAAAAAACACTAGCAAAAACTATGCAACTCCCCAAACAAAACACAACATGAAGATTTGTTTTCTGCATTAAAGACTTAAAATGTAACAGCCTGTGAACAGAAAATATTAAATAATTAGTTATTTAACAAGATAGGTAACAACACCCATCCATATGTTTCTTCCTTTGAACTATGCAGGATACAGAAGTATTCTAAACCCTGAACAAGTCAAAAACAACAATCTCTGCCATTGATATTTATCATGTGTTCAAATGCTGACTGAAATATAAACATCTAAAACTGAAAAATTACCTTACTAGTTATGGAAAAAAGTTTCCTTCTGGTACCAACAGCAATTACATTAAATATAAGCTAAAACTCCTGTGTTGTTTTTTTTCTCCTTTCTTTGTTTGCTTTGTTTCTGTACTTGCCTTTCATCCCATTAAATTCATTGGCCAAATTAGTCACTGTTATCTGTTTTAAGAATCATTTCATAATTAACCAAATGGAAAAAAAAAATCAGGTTGTTTCCAATTCCCTAAAACCCAAATCTTATCCACCCACTCCAACATCTGCAGATGGTAAGCACAGTATGTCTCTTCATTAATATCAATAATGTTAGTTGTTAATATCTACATACAATAATCTTTTGATCTATACTGAAACTATTTGTATGGCCTAGTTCTGCACTCATTGCTTAGGCAAAACTAACTCTTGAATCAAAGAGAGCTTAGCTCAATTAAAGGCTAAAAGGAAAGAGCTCTTATTTTGCTCTTGGCACTAAGTGCACTGGAAGAATCCCATAAGAAGTAGCACTGTGCTATGGGGATATATGCCTTTGTATTTAGCAGCTGCAAGAAGGTGTCTCAGCCCTGTGAGTCAGCCCTGTTTCGGTAAAGCAACTACTGGTGGCAATATATGAAGAGATTTTTTTGTGGAGCCAACAAAAACAGGTTTTAGTAGGAACTAGTTACATTTTGCTACAGTTTGAGTGTCTCTTGCCATTTCAGAAGGGATATAATTAAGCAGTAATAAAGTGTGAGAGATATTAAGGACTGTCAGTCTCAAGCATTTAAAAAATAAATCAAATTCTCCTTCCCTAAAGAATGAGCCAAAACAAAATACCCTTTTTAATCATCCTTAGGCTTTAATAGATCTTAAGTCTCTGAGGTTTGTGCTTCCGAGCTTTTCTCACAACAAGGGGCTCAAGAACTTATCTTGAAAACTAAGATGCTTGCAGAATCAAATTATTGTAGCAGCTGAGGCTTTAGGAAAAAAATACTAAAACTCCTAAAATTTTTATTAGCACTCACCATGCTATTTCTCTATGTCCTACAGATTTATAATTACCTTCCATGCCAGTTCAAGGCCAGAGAAAAGAAAAGCTGTTTTCTGAAGTACAGAACTTCTTTTTCTAATGCTTATCATTCAGTTGTGTGTATTTCATACTTCTGTAGGTTTCCTTTTGTATTTACAAATGCCCTGACTCCAGAGCCACGTCGATTCAGCTTCGCCCAGGTTATTTTCATAATGGATAAGAACAGGAAGGCGATTGCTGTTGGGTTAGCTGGTTCAGAGACCTCCCTCCCTCCAGAAATGTTCTTTTGAGGAACCATTCCAGACAGAAGAGATACAAGAAAATCTGGTTTTCTGTGACAAAAGAGCGGTGATCACATTCATTCGTTGAAGGCTGAGCACACTATTTCATCAGTTGATGGTTATCCCCAGAACGTGCAATCAAAATGCAGCTGTTCATTAGGAAAATAATACATTATTCTTGCATAAGTAAGGTGTGTCATGAGCAGATAAAGGGGTCATTTTTGGTCCAAAGCCAGTCTGTGAATGAATGCTGGACAGGAGATTTCATATACAATTTGCTAATCTATAATAAAGAGGCAAGACTTGAAGCAAGAGCAACCATAAATTTTTGAAAGTTGAAAACATGACTTGGATAAAGTCTTCAGAATTACTTTCAATAGTCAAAAAAATCCATACTAGCAACACTTACACTGAACTTAGTTAGTTAAAGCATCAGAAATTTCTAGGAACTTTTCTTCCCCAAAACAAATACCAACTTAAAAAGATATGTGGTCTCAAAACCATCTATGGGGTCAATGCTCCATTAAACTTTGGTACTTAACATTTCAAATCTGAACAGCGTTTTGGGGAACAGCACATACACAGGAAGGTTAAACTTTCATTTGGTTAAAAAATAACCCACTAGTTTCCCTTTAAAACTACCATGTAGCCATTCATTTCTACACAGTACATTTGCCAAGCGAGGGAAGAAGCCACGAAGGGTAACGTTCTAAAGTTTGCCACATGTAAAGCAATGTTCTTAAGATCATGTTTAGAGAGAAAGGATTGCTCAATACCCTCTCTTATATTCTGCGATTATCACAGCTCACACATTGCAATTAAATCCATTTGTAGGCACCAAAACGAAAATGTTCTGACTTTTGAAACTGCCAGCCACCTCCATTATACACTGCCTTCAGCTGATTTTGCAGGCACTCATTTCAAATGGAGACTTTCTTCAGGTGCACCCAACTTCCGTCAGCCAGAGCACCTCCGCTTGTGAGTGCTCTTTAAAAGATGAATGGTGGAAAGATGTGTTCCTTCCTCCTCTGCAGTGAATGGATTCTTTGAGGAAATGGGAGTATTAACTGTGACACAGCTACCCTTTCTTTCAAATTCTTTCACAAAGAGATCACTGCTTCTGGGACCCACAGGCCCACGTATTATTCACAGACCACACACTGGGAGGAGATGCATTGACCTCAGGTCTGTTACATCACCATTAGTGTTACTCCACCCAGGATCTGAATAGTTCATTTGGATGAAGTTGCAGAAGTTATCAAGAGCAGCCTGCATAATAAACCACAAACTTGGGCTGATTCAGCTTTGAAAGTCTAAACACTGCTCAAAGAGTCAAAGAGTCCAAATTTCCCTTAGTTTTTGTTTTTGATGTTACTGTTTTGTTTAAAATTCATATTCCAGATTCCCTATTTTATTACTTGGTCCCAAGGAAATAAGACAAAACTTTCATCTGTACTCATTAAGAGGAATCACACACAAATCCCTTCTGGATGACACGGCCTCCTGAATTCTCCAAGCTGGACGTGAGGCTCTGCCTTACGTGAATGAAGAGCACAGTCTCCAGAGCCAGCTCTCCTACTTCTTTTGTACAGCTGAAGCAACACAAAGCAAGTGAGAAATTACTGAGGATTCCTTCCCTTGACAGAGGGAATCCTTTGGGTGGATGGATGACTGGGTAACCGGCTTTACACAACAATTGCATGTCCTTCCCAGAAGAGGCTTGTGAGGGCTTGGAAGCAACTAAATTTATTGGGTGCAGACATGATAATGTAAAAAGTCTTTGAGCAGCAGAAGGAAGGACTGCAGCCCAGTATTGAATGTGTGCTAAATTAGACAACAAGCCAGAATGTGATTAAGAGTGAGGGAACAGAAAGAGACATGGCTTCCATGTTCTTCCCTCTTCAGATTTACTGAGCATAAACCCAGAAAGAGTGAGAACCATGCGTTTGGTTTTTCATTCCTCAGTCCACTTATCCTTTCATGTGCCCATAGGACAAAGGGCAGAAGTAACAGAGAGGGTTAATGGCTTCACTACAGTTGACTGGTGTTAAAGCCAGGGCAGATGTGGGCTTTAATTAGAAAGCAGCTGCACACACATAAACCACAGCTATCTTAATCCAGAGAGTGACAGTGCGAATGCAGACCTCTTGCAAAAGCACATACCTTTAATCTGCATTTGTCTGTGTTTTTAGGCAGAATTCTATCCAGGAGCTCATAGAAGATAGAAGGAAAAAAGTACATATATGTCTAAAAATCAGAAAAGAGCACTAAGAATGTAAACAGAAAAGAATAAAAATAACCACATAGATCAAGTTACTCAGCACCAAAACAGAACAGTAAAGTTTTCCATTACCTTTCACAGAATAGAGCTCTCCCACTATGTGCAAGGCTCCAGCTGTTCTCTTGGCTTTCCCTTGGGCATTGATTATGCTGGACATCCTGTGAGCCCCCCAAAACTGGCAATTATATCTAGAATATCCCAGCCCTGTAGGAATTCAGGTACCTAATTTGCTAGAAATACTGCAGAGGAGGAAATCATGAACACCAAATTTACTCTGTTATTTTTAACTATGATCCACTGGGTAGACTGTGGAGGTTCCCTTGTCGGGAAGCAGATGAGTGCAGAGGAAGCAGTGCTGCCAGAGGAGCCTTCACATCTGCAAGCAGCAGCAAAACCCTACAAGCTGCTCCCTGACAACAGTATAAAACTGAGGTTAATTACATAGGCCTGGAAATCCATTAAGCCTAAAGTCCACAGAGCTGTTCATCCTATGTTTAAGTATATACCTGAGTACTCCAGACAGAACAAATTTTTGGCACCTCTCAGTATCCACAGAGGAGTGGTCATGTCCTGCCTCATCATATAGGCTGCATATGCAGTGTAAACGGGTGCAATGCTCTTTATGTTGTCAGACTCTTTAATGGGATTTGAAGGCAGAGAAGAGGGTGGGTAAGCTGGGAATTTCTATATCTCAACATATACTCTAGCAACCCCATCTAGGTAGACGTTAGAAGCAGTGCAGGAATTATTGGCATAGAGTGACATTATGAATGAGTGAATAATTGACATTATTATTATTCATAGAGTGAATAATTGACATTATTCACTAATAATTTGTGAGTGAATTGCACTACCTCCAAATGAAATCTTTCTACCCCAATCTTCAGCTATAAAATAATGTGCTGTGGCTGTTTCTCAACATCCATATTATGCTGCAGCTACTTTTTCATGTATCTTCTTTTGTACAAAGCCCATTGAAGTGGGGAGTGATGGGAAGGTCAGATTTGTTTTGGAAAAGTCCAAAAGCTTTTTCTGCAGCACAGTTATTAGGAGGACTGTGAGAAGGCCCAGTGGCAATGATATATAGATAAACATCTGCATTCCTTACATACCACAATCATTTTTGCTTCAAGTAGAACTTCACACTTCCAATGCTAAGCAGATTGTGTATGTGTCAATTAGACACTCAAATTCTCTCTCCCCATTTGGTGTCAGGTATCCATTTGATAATTTGCTTTTCCATTAGGGAGAGCCATGACTGACTCGGTGATCCTTTCTTTAGATTTGTCAAAGCTCTCTTGCATGCTGAGCAAACACTTATAATACTGTATTAGCTGACTCTTTAGTCAAAAAGTATTCCACTACCTTAGAGTTGCATTGCAAAGATCCCCAACTATTTTATGCACTGTCTACTTAAAAAATAAATAAAGATTGAATTACATTCCTGAGCCCAGGATCCTCTTGCACTATACAAATGTAAGTATTTAATTTGGCTTTCCCTGCTTATGTTAGTTTGTTTTAGTTGCTCTGTGTCTTACTCAACCACAAGAATGCAGAATAATTGGACTTATTCAGTACTGTGTGTCTTTGGCTGCTTTTGCTTCCCAGAATTAAAAAAAGAAAAAGAAAAAGAAAAGAAAGGTCTAAAAGTGTTTTTTGTTCTTTAGTTGTGAAACTAAAAACTAGACAAACAACCAAAAGAAATTTCATACCGAGAGCTTGCAAATAAAGGCATACAGTTAAAAAATGAACTGATTGTAGCATCGGTGAAAGGAAGCAGATTGCCAGCCACAGAGACTGAAGTCTGCTGCTCACCCCTGCAGAAACACGTTGGAGGTTAGAACTGTGCACTACCCCCTCTAGAACTCTCTTGCCAGCTTAAGTTGTTGGTTCATGGCAGGTACAGAGGAGAAGAGGAAGAAACCACACAATAGACAGTGATGGGGTGATCTTCCCTGGGAAAGTTTATTCTAGCCTGTAAGAGCTGGGAGATACCAGAGACCTGTTTCAGGTTGCACTGCAGGAAATGGAAAGACTGCTGTTGGCTGCAGAAGGAGCTGCCACAGGTCACAGGAGAGACTCAAGTGGTTGTCTCAGCAGCACAGCACCTCATGTCCAAGAGACTGTCCATAGTGGGTGTCACTAGATTTAATTCTGGTGAAGTTTGTTGGTTGGTTGCAAAAGGCTATCAAATGAAAGCTGGAGCTAAAACCCTGCTTATTTTAAACTGGTGTCCAATAAGTTTTCGTGTGCTCAGTCACTAGGAACACCATCCTGAGAGAGCAGAGCCTGGCACCTAGTCTGAAGAGTGGCCCTCTGGTTGTCAGGGTTTATCTACATGGAGCTTCTTGCAGAGCTAGCCCTAGTGATTTGGGCAGAGTGCCTTCAGCGTATTGGGAAATGGTGACCATACACAAAAGCAAGTATTTCAGCTTACTAGCTCAAGCAAATAAACTGTCAAAGGCTCAACACCTACTGAACTTTTTCTGACTTTCCATCCATCCATCCCATCATTTCATTAAATACAGATTAATTCCTTAATTTAGCTTTTTTAAAAACAAAGAGTTTTCAAATTACAGGCTGTATTTGTATTAGCAGACCTTACTGGCAAAACATGAGAGGCCAGCAGGAGCATATTTGTTGCTGGCATAAGCCAGTTCACCCCATTGGTTTCAGCAGTACTATGCTATTTTGTACTGCTTTAGAAGCTGGTCTTGTAACTTTATTTAATATGGTTAAATACTTCTGTTTTATCTGAGTGAAAGAAATTTGCATCAGCATCAAATCTACTGTGCCTAAGTAATGACATGCAGTCAATATCTACTATGCCAAAGTAATGACAGTCCTCATATTCAGAGAAGGTCTTGTATCTCAGCTCTTCTCTGATAGATTTCTCCTTTCTGCACCCAGGAGTAAGAAGCAGGTTCAGGGCAGGAAGAGAGTAACCAGGTAGGACAGGGGACCATCTTTGACTCTGCAGGGAAGAACTGCTACTTGAACGTCAGGCTCTAAGGGGAACAAGGAGAATCCTGTAGTCCATCAAGCAGCAGAAGAATTTAGAGAAATAACCCTGGTCTTATGGATCTTGAAGGGCATCAGTAGAGCTTAAAAGTGGCAGGGACAGTATCTGAGACAATATGGAAGAAACTTTGTGACCAATGTTACTTTTGGTATCTTCCCTTAGATTCACACTATCTTATGAGTACATAGTTTCCCTAAAAAGACATTGAGGATTCTCCTGTGAAACACAGTTTGTCTAGCAAGATAAACTGCATAAGCAATCACTCACATCCAGTTCCACACTGAGCACGCCGACAGCTTTGCAGTGCAAAGTGCACAGTCAGGGTCGGGGCTGGAATGTGAAGTCCAGCCCTTCCCAGACACAGGGAGTGTGCCTGAGAGTGAGCCTGGCTGAGGAAAGTTTAGGGCAGCCCTGTAGATGCTTTTGCTATTTCTATGAAATGTGCTGAATGAACAACAACCAAATAAATCTCCACAGGAGGCTGAAAGCAGCAGTGCCCTGGGCAATTATAGCCAACGATTCAGAAGTAGCTCACAATTTGGAGATATTCTTAGTTTTTAGATGCCTGATAAAGATGTCCCACCCAGAATCCCCAAATCAGTTGCCACATTTTAAAAGACTGATTTTCTTATGCTAACTTCCATGCCACAAAAAGCTCTATCTAGTCATAAAAAGCTCAATAGTTTTACTAAAACTGCAGGACTTTACATTTTATAATTGTTTATAATTGAAAACTGGGTTGTACAAGTATTTGAAATGAAAATTTACTGTAAGTATTGTTCTAGTGCTTGGTTGTTTATGAGGACTGGGAACAAAACTGATTCTATACTCAGTTTTAAAATGCATGTACAGCAAGCACTGCATTAGCAAAATAAGGAACAGCCAAGAGAAGCAACATAAAGCAGAGGCACACCCTTCTGAGACAGAATGCAAAGCAACACCCATAAGTAAGAAATAAATAATTTCTCATAAATCTTGTACCTTACTGTTTTCTGTTTCAAGGGCCAATACATAAATATATTGCAGATGCCACCTACTGGGAAAGCAGCAGATTTCATTAATGGTACACGATTTTCATGTAGTAAATAAAATAAACTGGGAAACTAGTCCTAAAATCTCATAAGTTCTATACTTATGTTAGCTGTTGCAAGAAGAAAAATGACCAAGGAAACTGTCTCTTAAGGAATTGTGACGAGTCAAAAAGAAACAGGGGAAATGTAGATACAAGAATGTTAACATCACTGAAGCATCAATCAAAGTAGCAATAGCTTTTTTAATTAAACCCTAATCATAACACTGAGAAACCACTGTTACCCTTGAGAAGCAGCACACTTAAACCCAGAGATAGATGCTTACAGACCTGAAGATGTCGTGCTCTCCTTGTTTATACAATGCTGCCCTCTAGCAACTGAAAACCAGTGAGCAGGATTCATGAAGGTTTTTCTCAGAACACAGGAGGGCTTTTGCTTTCAAAAAGCATTTGTTGTTTGCCACGTCTGTGCTTTAAACTACATTTTAAAGCTCTTGTTTTGTAAATTTTCTGCACAAGTTACATTTCTCCTGGCTAAAGAGAAACAGGAAAATTGGCTACTTACTTGCAATGGTGAAAATTACTATTTGGAGATGGCTACTGCTTTATAAAGGCATATATACCTGACTAACCTCTGCTCCATTAGACCACCTGATTCACTGATGTATTATCAGGGAATGTGGCTTCCAGCCTTTTGCTTACTCAGTGCTCATTCTTACCATGTAAGAAAACCAGGCTGGTGCCAGTGAACTCAAGTAGTGGCTCTACATGCTTCAAAAGACCTAGGTAATACCTTGTTGGGGTTTTTTTTTGTAGCACTACATGAACAGGGCATATTCCAGTTCAAGGCTGGAACTATAAAACCCAACCACACTAAACCACACTCATGATATATCCTAACCCATTCTGCCTCTCCCACACATTCCCCCCATAACTTGTGATCACTCTCTGCTGCTAACTCAATCCACCCAGGAATTAAGATGGCAATAAAATATATATTAATTGAAATTTCAAATTAAAATTAAACTAAGGGCAGTTATAAAACAAATAGTTATCATTTAGTTTCTTCTTTGGTCTGGTAAAAGAGGTTAAAATTCCCAAGTGTTGATAATTAGGCCTAGGCTAGCAAGGCATCGAAGCACGTGCTCATCTCTAAGGCACCCTGAACAGTACCACTGAAGTCAGTATGAGTTAAAGACAGACTTACAGACTTTTCTGGATGCCTTCCCTAAACAGAAGTTAAGATTCTGATCTCTAATTGAGTTGAAAGCCAGTGAAAAAGGGCTTCATTTAGAAAATCTTGTTCTGATTAAAACAAACCCAAACTGGCTCCAGACCTAAACTAGAGAGAAACATAATTAAATATTCTGATTAAATGGATTCCATGATTACAAAAAATAAATAAACATGAGTTTTCTGTTAAAAAAAAAAACCAACAAAGGCATCTCAGGGAAAGCACCAGAAATGCTGACAAAACAACGAAGGTGAGCTGGTAGCCACTGGGCTAAGGGAGGCTCTTCAGCTACCAGGACCAAACTGTTCCTGAAATGATGCAGTACTGAAAAGTCATAGCAAAGTAAAGGTCAGGCATCAATAGAAACATACTTCAAAAGGCAAAGAAATTTGTATTTTACAGAGTGCACTCCCTAAGGACCTAGCAAAAGATCACTGCTGTCATGTGAATTCAGTTGAGCTGAGGAAGCATTGAGAGGAAGATATCAACAAGATGCATTTGACTTCCCCTCTTTCTTTTCAACGTCTTTTGTAGACAGCCCAAGTGGAGGGGTATGACTTCCAGGAACAGCACTGAGAAACCTCAGCTCTGTATTTAAGGAGGCTTTTGTATTGCCCAAATAGGACAGCAAACTTGACCATTAAATGTCAAACATTAAATAAATATACGAGGGGCAAAGGCATTGTAATATATCTGCCTTAGGGACACCAGGGTACTGAAATTGCATTTTACAGTAAACTGCTACTTTGCATCTGCTGAGAATTTCATATTAAACTCAAAGTGTTTCCACTAGTCTTTTCCCCATAAATTTAAACCTTGGGAGGGGTTTATAAATGACACTACTGAAAAGTATGGTGGAGTAGTGGAAATATGTGTCAGATGGAACAAATCAGTAGATTAAAACCTCCACCTCTATTTGTCCAAACAAATAGTCTTTTTCCATTAACCATAACACAGGAATCCTGTACCACAGTCCTTGAGGCTGATTATGTGGAACAGCTTTAAAACATTATTTTTGTGTTTCTCTTTTTAATTAACCGATGGGACATTCTTAAAATACCATCAAATTATTTCCCTTGCTTAATATTAATAACAACACTTTTTGAAATCTTCAGCTTCTTGTCCACACCCAATTTGCTGAAAGGTCAGAATGAGACCCACTGGGGATTCATACTGGATAATTTTTCAGTGTGTTACAACCAATAACTGTCAAATAGCACAGCAAAGTCTTGGGTAGGATTCTACAGGCCTCAGGCAAAATTCCTACTGTAGTGCTGAGAATTTTTCTTGAGAAAAAACCATGGGATTAAACTGTTGAAGGAAAAGAAAAATTTTATGAAGCCCTGCTGGCCAGTTTACACATCAGATAAACTGGTCTTGGAATTGGCAGGCTATTTGGACAGGAATGGAAGAACTATCTTACCCAGCCAGACCTCTGATAAAACTACTGCAGAATCTTGTCTCTGGGAATTAGAAGTTTGCATATGTAGGGGGAGATGAGAAAGCCATAGTACTGAAGATACCTCAAAGCAATATTGAAGTACCTCAGATATGAAAATTACACTTAATCAAAAGAATGGTTAAATATAGTCCTAATATAGTCCTAAATATGGTCCTACTGCAATGTAAACTTGCCCTCAGGTACACGCTTCAGTGCTTTCCTGATTCAAGACGTTAATGAACACAATGTTTTCTACAGACAGCACTATCTAAACTGAGAATACAAAGCTTTAAGAGTACATGAAGCCACAGATGATGTTTGACATCTTCACTCACAGGAAAAACACAATGAGCTGATAAAAACACCACTGCCATGGAGAAACCAGACACAGAGCAAAGAGCTTTGAGGGACAGAAAAGGTAGCAACAAGTCTCTGAGGTGAAGGGACATTTTGGAGTGATGGTACACAACATGAAACCATACTGATGTTGCATTTTATTCCTCTTTGCTTGCATTTTTGTTGACCATTTTTGGACACTACCAAATTTCCCCACTTTCAAAATGTACCACAAATCACCTATAGGTTGGAAAAAAGCACATGCTTGGGCTCCAGTCTGGATCCTGACATATTCTTCCCGTGCAGCTCTTGACGAGTCATTTAACTTCTCTACTCCATCTTTTCTTTATTATAAAATTGCTGCCCTCCCTCAAAGACTTACTGTGGTACTATTTTGCTACGCATACTTTCCCAGGATATTTAGATAGTCTGACTGCAGGCAGCAGAGATATAAAAAGTATGTTTAAACAAGAGAAACCTCTAAGCCATCTTAGAACAGAATCACTGCACTGGAGACAGATAATGATGAGAGAAGGGAAAGGCAATGCAGCAACTGCAATAGCAAATTTTCCCCACAGTCAACAGATCAGACAGAATGACACTGATGGGCTTCAGGCTGCAGCTGACTTTTACTGGAACCTTTCCTCATTTGTACACTTCAGAGTCAAATCAAGTCCAACAAAAGAGCCCTAACTCTTTCACAGAAGTCCATGTATTTAGAAACTGGGCTAATCACAACTATGAGATAAATTATCTTTGCTTTTTGTCACTGTGAAGCTTATCTCAAGAAAGGAAATAGCAATTATCTAAGTCAACTTCTACACTGATCTGAAATGTGTAAGTTCAGAAAGAATTATTTGGATTTACAGCCTTACAATGGAGCAGAACCAGGACCATTTTGCTCACTATTTTCCCTAACATTCAGAATAAAACTTTTTGTAATGATGTTGTTAGTATCCAGGAGTCAGTTGCTTTGGAGTATCCTGGTTTATACTATTGTATGTATAAAACTGAACCAATAGAGTAAGGCCAAATTGAGTGCTTAATAGTATGGGATCAACTGTGGGTTTGGTGGTTGTTAATATGAATTTCTTACTATATTCCCTCACTTTGCTAAGGCAAACCTGCAATGCTCAGGCCAAGCAGATGCAGAACGTATCAAATTAGTACCTGAGGGCAAGGAATATAATAAGAGGTTTCATTATAAACTCATGGCAGCAAACTATATCCTTGACATACTCTGCTCCCAGACATTGCTGAGGCAATTGATTTCTTTATGTCTCATGTGAGGACCACCAGAGAAAATCTCTGGAACTAGTCATTAATCAAACAAAGCATATCACGGAGTCAGAATTTTTGAAATGGTGCCAAAAGCAGTTGTGGAAATTTGCAATGACAACTGACGAGAAACTCAGTGCCTAGAGGGAGGGCAGGGTTGTGGCTTTCCTTTTGTTTCATTTTTTAAAATTTTCTTTTTCAGTGATTGTGACAGAATCTTTACAGGGATCTCACAACATCTTCCAGTCAGCCCTCTGCAGAGAAGAAAATCAATTTTAGAAATAGTTTCTATTACACTAGCACCTTTCCTGTGCTTATGCAGGATGAGACTTATCCATCGCAACAGCACATTTCCAACTAAAGAAGAAAACCAAAATACAGGGCAACAGTATGGGTCTGGAATAGAATAGGGTGTGATGAGCCACAGTCAGAATGCACATGGCAAGGGAGATAGGGATTAAAAGTGGGTTTTAAACACAAAGGAGAAAGTTCCAGACAGCAGGGCAGAAAGGCAAAAAAGAGAGTGAAGAGAAAAAATGAGTGAAGAGCTTCTGGTAGGTAACAGCAAGTGTCTAAGCCTGATTGGCCTTAGCTAGAGTGGAGGAAATGTAGCAAATGTAGCAAATCCATGTGAATCAGCTGTTGGGTACAGGAAGGGGCCTTACTTTTCAGTTCCCTTATGTTATTAAAACAAGGGTTTTCTCCAACCTATTAGCCAAGGTATTATATTAATCTAATGATGAGCTTATTTTGACTTCAGAAAGTTCTCATATGAGTTTTGGGGGTTTTTTTTAACTCCAAGTTACTTCAGGTAAGTTCATCCCTAAAGTTTTCATATTGCATAATGTCATTTTTGTACCAACTCTAGCATTGTCATAAAAAGATAATTACCTGTCAATTCACTGGAAATTTTCCTATTTCAGTGATTTACATGTGCCAGGCATAATTTTGAAGCTCATGCTCCAAAGAGCTCCCTGAAGAAGACACTGTCTAACAGGAAAAACAACTGGTGACATGCCCTGGTGAAGTGTGTGAAACATTCACCTGCATTTCCCAATTTATTTTGCTCAACAAGTTTCTGTAACAAAGTTCTCATTTACAGCCACACTAGTCTGGTGACTCCATTGCACTGGTAGAAACAGGACTTTGTTTCTCTATATCAACAAACACCTACAGGCAAGAACTCTCAAACCTTAGTGGAGGCTGAAATCCAAATCCTGATGTGCCTACAGACACGATGGCAGAAGATTTATTGATCACGCTAGACAGTACAGTAGGCTCACAGCTAAGTCAGTCCTGGTGGGACAGCACTAGTTTTGGGTACTTCTCCCCTTCTTTCTAGAGAAATCTAAGACCAAAGCCAGCACTTAGCTTACACTGAGTGCTCAGGCAAAACTCAAGTCATACGATAGTAAAGAAATGTCTGAATTGAAGAAAAGAACAAGAGCATCCAAGCATTTAGCTCTCAGGACCATGTTAGGCAATTTAGACGTATCATGACATAAAGCATCATGCTCAGTAGAAGATGTACTTTCTCCATCCATCTATTTGATAGGCACCATAAGGATTAGTGTTGCACAATAAGAACGATGAATGTATGTGAACGTCTTTGTTTCCATGCCAAACCACCCATCTGTTCTCTGCTCAGAATTCACTTTTCTTTTCACTTTTGCCCTAAATTATATTTAAGTTAAAAAATACAAAAATATGCCTTATCTCATATATATAATTTATGATCTATACTCTCAGTAGTAATGAAATTCAACAGAGAGAATGGAACAAAGAGAGGATGGTTCAGAATACTAAGTTTCCAATTGTTCAAGATGAAGCACTGCTCTATTGTGTTGCATTAGCAAGCTCTTCATAACAAGGAGAGACAAAAAAGAGGGTTTGAATTAATGACCTCATTTGTGGGGAAAAGAAAATATCTCATTTTTTAATGCATATTTCATCAGCTAACACACAGGCACGAGCCTCTAATGATAGTCTTATGCTGATGTATCACCACCAGTGTACCATACACAATGAATTACCCACTAGCTATCATTATTACTGGCTTTAGGTTTTATTAACTTATTAACCTTAAAAAGGTGTCTGCAAAGTCTTTTGTATTATCCCTTCCTGCTCCAAAGACAGGAACAGAAGTTGGCATTAGGCATTTTTAGGAGATTAGTAATCAGACTTTTTGAGCTCACCATGAAATTTATGAGATAATCTGTATCCACACTAGATATGTATAAGTGCTTACTGCCTTTTGTCTGAGAGTGAATGCTGCAACATGAGTCATAATTATTTAGGCCATAATTTCTAACATTCTACATTTCCTTTTGGTCAGCAGGAATACTTCAGAAAGTGCCTGCTGGGTTATAAATACAAATAAAATAATTTCTAGCTCCTAGAACAACACTTATGATCAGAACAGTTCGAACTGTAGAAAGACCACAAGATCATGGGCTTATTTCTCCCAAGCACCTACAAAAGGGAAGGTCCAAGCTAGGCATTCCAGCTGCCCTTGTACCAGTACAACTGAAACACCTAGTTATTGTCATAGGACAAATGCTGAACTCCTTAGCCCCACAGAATGTCACTGAGTGTGAAACTACAGCAACTCCTGTATATTAAGTATGTTCACATACACACAGCATCTTCAAGATAAAATGCTCAGAAGTGTAGAGGTCACTGAGTAAACAGTCCTATCAGAAAATAATTATTAAGTGATCACACAATGCTACGGTTGAAGCACATTAAATATTTTGTTCTCCCTATGATGTCATTACTGTTTGGCACATCTTAAAAAAACTGATGTTAAAACAAAAGCACGTTCTGAAGTAAGAGCAATATTCAGTTCTTTTCTCAGATGCACAATTGCTTTCCAAAGCAGCAGCTTCTCATAATCCAGTCTCGTGTGGCTTGAATCTAACCCAGTTATAGTTCTGAAGTTTTACTCCTTTTCAGTGTCAGTACAAAGAAAACGGGACTAGCTCCTAGTACACGCTCTGGAAGCTTTAATACTGTCCTAAATATGTTACTGAGGATTACTTTTGGCACTACTTGGGAAACTTAACTGGTGTCAAGCCAATGTACCCAGCTTTGTGCCAAATGCTTCTTGTTCCCTTTTAAATCAGGGAAGTCACACTAAAAAAGTGCCAGGGAGCAAGCTGAGGACTGGGGGTAAAGTATGCTACGCTCTAGTGATCTGTGTAAGCACAAGGAATCCACAGGGGACACTTACAGACCAGAATAACCTGCAGTAGTCCTTAAACCACTGTAATTTGTTCTGGGCACAGTATAGAGACACCAGTGCCTCCTCCAAGACTGCCAAATGCTCTGGCAATTCTTGATATTTTGTCTGTAAGTCAGTGTTTGCAGAACATTTCCTAAAGTGTTATGTTATCCTTCCTTCCTTCCTCAAAACTTTACCTGAAATCCCTTTCACTATGTGGGACCACAAACAGCTTAAAGGGGTTATTTAGCATATACCCTACACGAGACTGAGCTTTCCAGAAGTTAGAACTGTGCAGTTCCCAAATATCAGCTTGTCTGACTGCTTTGAAATTTAGGAAATCACAGGGCACTGATATAAAATATTCTCACTACATCACAGATATTACAATTGAAAAGAACTTTTTTTGGTCATATTTCCTGTTCTATCTGCTACTGAAGAACTTTCTTCCATGCTGAACTCTTAAGGGTTAACTGGCATTGGGTGAAGGAGGGGGAAATCAGAGGTCAGCTCCTGTTCTGATACCAGTGAACTCACAAGTTACTCCTTAAGCATGTGGTTTCATCCTAGGTTCTTCCTGCCAGCAATTTCTCACTTTAATCATACACCCACAGCAACCCAGATCTTTAAATTCAGCAATTCTTTCTCAGGTTTCAGCAAGTCATTGGCAGCCTGAGCTATTTTGGGGATATTTTCTCTACTGCAGATGCAGCTCAGGAAAACGCAGGGAGCATGCTAAAGACCTGCAGCTATTTGCCTTGTACAATTTGCTCATTTCTCTTTATTTCTCTGTTTTCCTGCACTGAGCACTTAAAGGACAATCTCTCTTGCAAACAAAATCCCCGGAGCCTGATTAGAGGGACTGAAGGCTCCCAGACACGGATTGCCTGCCAGCCACAGCACGGTAAGGACATGGACACTTTTGGCTAGCCTTGCATTGCAGCTTTTTAAGCTTTGCTGAACGTTTATTTGTGTCCATCGCTTCCAAATCAACACTGCTGGCATGGCAGGCAGTCTCCAGCTCCTGGTCTCCATTTTCATTCCCTAAAATCCTCAGCACTTGTAAGTAACACATTTATACTCACCGTCTCTTTGTGTGTTCTAGAATCAATGACTGACACTAATTTTGATCAGTTCCAGGGGTTGGGTTTTTTTTCCTTACATTTTAGCATCTTTTGGAGAGCTGTAATTTGTAATCCTGATTGCAACTGTGGATATTTCTATTGCCTGACCTTCCCTATTTTAGGTATATTGCTAGTCTTATTATTTAGCTCAGCAAATTATTCAAATCAGGGAATGGTTTATGTACAGTAGATGGAAACGTTATAAAAAAGAGCTGCTACTGCTGATTTACAATTATATACATAGCTTGCTTGCCTTGTGCATCGGCTCTGCTATAATACCTTGAAGCTGCCACATAGCAGTGTGCTAACACTACAAAGACAGATACAGCATAAAACCAATGCAGCAGACCGAGCTATACTAAAAATGAACAGGTTTTATCATGCAGTTCTTTTTATGTCTGCTCACAGAAATGCATTGAGTAAGCTCCACAAGAATGGTGAGATTCCAATTTTATAGGACATACTATTTCATTGAAATACTTGTAAAAAATAGTTTTAACATCCTCAGGGACATTTTACTTATACGTACTACTGCAGGAAGATGAACATAGTACGTGGCTAATGAATGTACAAACCAAATTCTGGGAATCTCTGGTGACAGAAACTGCAAAAGGGATTCTTTGGGTCCTTTCCTGTACTTCAGGGTTTTTAGAAAAACTGGAATTGCTTTATGGCATATCCTTTTCTGTTCAGTAATACGATTGCAAACAGAGAATTCCCCTGAGTGCTTAATGTACATCATCCAAATATTTGATGGCAACTCAGTGTTTGTTGTCCTATTAAGAGAGGTTTTAGAAAGCCTGACTTTGCAGTACAGGTAGGGAGGCCTTCAGATAGAATAAGCAATTAAAAGCTACCTGTGTCTGCTGCCAGAACAGACAACAGCATGCTGTACACTTGCAGCCCCATGATATTTCCTATCAAAATGCTTAGACATTACAGTCTGCAGCAGAAACAAAAGTTAGCACAGCCTTTGAAATGGTATTTCAGGGACTAACTCAGACCTCACCTTTCACTTTTTCAATTCGAGAGAATTTTTATTCATTTTCAAGCTTGCAAATGTTTCTTGAGTGATTTATTACAGCGATTGGAGGGATGGAGGAAATGCTGTATGTGCATATTAGTGGACTGAAGGTCTTTAAGGCTTAATTTTCAGTGTGGGAAAAGTTCTGATGTTGATATGCAAAGAATTAAAATTAAAAAAATAGCCATCCAGGATGATCTTAGAGGTCTTTTCCAACCAAGGCGATTCTATGACATAATAACTTTTAACTTGGAACACTAGTTGCAAAAGTGAAAACTTAAACTGGAACCAATAGATTTAGGATCAGGCTCTGAAAGTGGTATTTTTGCTTCTGAAAGCCTCTCATCAGTTTTGTCAAGTTTTATCATACGGTTTGTTTTGTTTCTGAACCTAAGACTCATCTCTGAGCTTGAATTTCTCCTCCCACTGCTGAATCTCTGCCTCAGTTTCACTGAAGTCACTGATACTGAATTAGCTTAATGAGAAATACGAATCAATTCTTTAGTCCTTAGTTCCATTCGATACTCAATCCCAAATGTAGCACTCATCTTGCTGGATATCTTGAGACTCGACACATTTCTAGAGACTGCTGGAAGAAATTATTATAGCCGGATGTGTTTACTAAAAGTTAGCAAAGCATTTGTTTGTTTACCATTAGCAGAGGAACTGATGGCATCATTAGGCAAGTTACAAGGCATGCATGGAAAAATAGATCCTGTATTTCTCTCTCTCAAAACAAAAAGTTACTCTCAGCACAAACAAGTTGATTGAAGTTACTTTTACTGACAGGACAGGTCTGTGCAGAATTGAGTGTCTGGGGAAGTCAGTCAGATAAAATTCAACACAGTGACACACCTGCTCAGGTAACCAGTCAAGTGGTGCTTGTTTGGGCTCATTTTAGAAAATGTCACACTAAATTGTGTCGTTGATAAAAATGGTTATTAGAAAGACAATGCATGTTGTTTCACAATATGTGCAGAAAGGAAATAACCTGAATAATGAAAAAGCAGATGCCATCTAGGATATGTCATTTTTAAAACAAAGTGTTGCATACAGGAGCTGTTGGAAAGTTGAAAACCCCATCTTTGTTAGAGAAGGAATACAGACCATGGGGGTTATCAACTCTCCAGATGTTCCCAGCTGAGGATATGCTCATGCTATGTTAATACACTTACTTTGGCTGCCACAGTCTCTTGCACAGCCTTTTCACAAAAAATCTTCAAGCTAGGACCAAGAATAGCACCCAACTGCAATATATAGAGAGTCACTGCTGTTCCCAGTGTGTGATACTTATAGTACACAGGCCATGTCCCTGAAAACATAGATGTGGCTCCTCGTAGATGTCCCTCCTCCAGAGGGACCAGTGGAGCAGATGAGAGGCTGTCAACAATAGACAGAAATCAGCTCCTGATCTTCCACAACTGCTGCTTCAGATTCTGCTGGTAGCACCCATTAACTCTCCCCACTCATTCTGTTCTGCAGGCAGAGGCCCTGTCCCATTCCCTTTGTAAAAGAGCACTAGATGAACACTGCCCTTGTGCTCCCTCCTGGGGTTTGAGAAGAAATTGAAAATGTAGGGGAAGAAATCAACAGCTCTCCATGCTGTTCTTTCTTTCTTTCTTTTTCTTTCTTTTTTTTTTTTTTTTTTTTTTTTTTTTTTTTTTGCATATACATTAAATCAGCCACACACAAGATACAAAAGATTAACTGACTCTATAAATGTACTAATTTATAATTCAGCAGCAGCTAGGATGCCAGACACTCCATAACTCATACTTGCTGATCCTTGCCTAGAGACAAGTATATATAAAGGGCTAATGGATATCAATAAGGGCAATGGCTAAAGTGGAACCCATGATGAATTACAGTAGAACTTGTTCTAGAGTCAGAACATGAATAAAGACCACAATTATTCCTTCACTTGAACAATCACAGAAGTGGGTCTCTCCAATTCTAATACATCCTCATACACACACTAGAATTACAATAAATAACTTGCTGTACATGAGCACAGCCATGATAATTGCCCAGTTATATCCTCTTCACCTGATTTTTTTTTTTTTTTTAAATTACTCATTTCAATTTTAGCTTAAAATTCAGTGAAAAAAAAAAGGTTCAGTTGGTCCTGCACTGCTCTGTAAATGGCTACACTAGAAGTGCCTATAGTCTCAGTGGCTCCATTGACATGCAGTAACTTACTACACTGCAATAACCTGATCAGATGGCTGAGCCCTTCATTAAAATTGAAGGAACAGTTTTATTTTTCCTGGCTGTCACTTTGCACCAGACTAATTCTATTAAATCCAGTTGAGGGTCTGGCTTGAAAGAGGAATCATCAACAAAAAGTGAATAGTACAAGAATTCTTCAAGGACTGGGTCTGAATATTAATAGTTTCACAGAGAGAGGCACTGCAACAAAAACCAGGAATACACTGGCAAATTTTGATGGCGATCTATTGGGAGGTAGCATCAATTTACAGGTGAAATACCACAGAGTAACAGATATGAGAAGAAATTTAGTAGAAATTTAAGGCTCATTAGAAGGAGGAATAAGCAAATGAGGGAGCAGCCTAGAGTGGTAAGCTGCAGACTTGCCTTCTCTGCTGCTGATGCTGACCCCTGGCAGTGCCAGCAGTCCCCAGCCTTCTCCCAGGTGGCAGCAGAAGCATGAAGATGCTCTGCAGCCCATTTCTCTCTGATCCTCCCATCTCCATTTCTTCCCACATCATCCCACAGCAGGAGCAGGTCTTGGCCTGCTTCTGGCTCTCACCTCAACCTCAGCCTCTGCATCTGAACAGTTAGAGAAGCACAGGGAGGTAGTAAGGGCTGAGAAGGATGAGAGAGGGGCTACAGGACCTGGACAGCAGGTTGGGAGTGACACAGGAATGGAGATCTAACAGGACATCCTGGGAGGAGACAGGTAGACAAGCAAAGTACAGCTGCTTCCACCCAACTCTTCCCAATGTGATACAGCTGAGAAAAAGACAGATCCATTTTACATTATACCACTAAAGATAAAGACACTAGAGACAGTATAGCACTGATGGCATCCTATAGGTATGGGTGAGTCCCTATTTGGAATATTATATAGTTCTTGTCACTCACAATACAGAAAGATCAATACATATCATAACAATGAGCCAGAAATATAAGTGCTATTGCTAAAGATATAATCAGGGAAATTAATTATTTAAAATGTATGACATTGTTGGCCCAAGAACAAACTCATATAAATAAGCATAGCAACTAGAATTAGAATACACTGAAGTAGTGAGATGGGAGTAAGAACCCTATCTTTTTTTTAAGATGGAGCATGATCAACTACCAAAAGCACTGTATGTTTCGGCAAGTTGCTGCAGCACTGTAATTGCTCCAGGACTGTTTTCTTGGTCATTGTGATACATGTTAATATAAATGAGATACAAATCAGTTCCTGGATGTAATGCATGGAGGAATGCATAGGTGCTATAATTTACTTTAGCAGATGTTGCTCCTTTTGACATCACTTGTATCTCTGTACAAAGACTAAGATAACATCAATGCAATAACATCAGCCTCGTTAAGACACACAGATAAAACTAATACTTTGAGATGAATGGAGCAAACTTGGTTCTTGTTGGTATTCTGAAGAATCTGGGAAATCTGTATGAGGCTGCACAGATTAGGGTATATTGAACATATTCTAAGTGCAAACAAGTACCAAAAAGTTATTTTCCTGTTAAGATTTTTCCTCTTTTGCTCAAAAAACTAGTTGACCTGGTAGTCCAACAGGCTGCCCTCACTGTGGAGAAAGAAAATGAAATTGAATGCCACATGGACAAGAGACAGAGACTATAATATAGATTGGGACTGATTTGTCTGTTTGACACCAAAGCAACGGACCTCAAGCACCAAGGCTAAAATTGTTGTCAAAACCATGTCAGAGTGTCATAACTCGGTTTTTATGTAGATTCTACAACTGCCACATAGATTACAGCATGTTTGACTTGTATACTTCAGAGGAGTTTTCACAGGCTGTGGTATCGATAAAGAAAAGGCTCTAAGCAGCCTTCAGGAAATCAGCATTTCTATTGCAATAAACCTTTAGAAATGGATGGCTGTTCTTTTCAAATTAACTTTGAAAGATACCCTTGCAAAATTTCTTACTGAATTTCCATCCTTAAAACTGGAATCAGTCACTGCAAATTCCGTAATATTCAAGTATTTAAGTTATCTTCAGTTTGTAAGGCAGTGAGCTCTCACAGCAGTAACAAGGAGTATAATATATCAGAGATGCTTTCTAGCCATTGGCTCCTGTTAACCACAGCTGCAGTGGACTCCTTAAACTTCCCTATCAAATCTGTCAAACTTTCTTTAGTCAGCTCTAGTGGATAGTTCTCTCATCTTGCTGATTCTTGATTGATTTTGATTTTACTACATATGATGATCAGGCCAGCAATCAAAGAACGTAATATATCAATGCAGCAATGGTCTACTAAATGTAAATACTACTTTTAAGAAGGATAACAAACACAGGCAAAATTTGGCTCTCCTTAACACTGTCTCTCATTCATGCTGTGACTGTGTCTTTCTTGATGCCAGACACAGTATTCAGCTGTCAGTCCTCGAAATTTGAAGGTATAAAAGGGTTGAAACAAGTAATGTTTCTGTTTGCAAAGGAAAACCAAAAAGCCTCAGCTGGGAAAGAGGAAAGAGATTATTACCACTAAGTGTGAGAAGGCCTCAAATTTAGTTCTCCCGTGTAGTTTGTCTGTGCTGTGATGTTATTAATAGGCACACTAAAATAGGAACTGCACCCTGGCTCAGCTTTGACTCACTGAATGGCTTGGGGCATCACATAACCTCTGTCTCTAGTTCTCTAGCTGCATAATGCCTTTGTCTGTCTAGTGACTTTACAGAGTCATGGGGCAAAAAAATGAGGCACTTCACAGAATTTGTAGATTGCATTACACCAGCTTCCCTTATAAACCCTTTGCACTTTTGTAATATATTTCCTGAATCTTAACAGAAACTTGCCTTTTTCATGAAGGCAACCAAACTGTTTAAACAGAAAGAAGAACTATTTAAAGCTTCCAAATTAAGCCTCCTAGGATTAGTACCTTGAAGAAAAAGAATGGAACCACAGCCACATAACAAAGCTTGTAGTCTCACAGCCCAAAATATTTTTATTTGGTGGTGTTTGTAAAAAAAGCTCTTCACTGTTCAGGGAAGAAAGGGAAGGAAGAAGGAAGCTTAATTTCTCACCTTGCAAAGAAATAATAGATAAAGTGGTTAGTAACACCTGCATCACAAAGTATGGTCTGGGCATACCAGATGGAAGTATCTGTCAACCCATCTCCAGGATTAAACTGGCAGGGAAAAGAGCTATATTATTTTGGAATCCGGACTGGCTCTGAGTGCAGGACAGTCATATTCATTTGACTGCACCAGAGGACACAAACCCTCAGTGAAGCTGAGATGATTTGCCCAAAGGTAATTGAGCTAGTTATATGCTTAGTTAGTTTTTTTCCCGTTGTCCATTGAAACTATTCAAATTTTGTAGCCTTCTCTAGATTATAACTTCTCTGCTCCAAGTCTGACCCTTTCTGTCTTAAAGAGAGAAAGACCCCCTCCTGTCAAGGAAGCCCCTAAGGGGACTTTTAAGACATTGACATGCAATACTCAAATGTTCATTTATTTATAATGGGAGCCTAAAGTAGATGCTCAATTAAATCAGAGTCATCTGACATTAGTTTAAAATGCAAATATGGACAAAACAAGCACATAAATTATCAAAAGTTGAATAGTTCAACACTGATTATTGCATCAGTAAATGCCAGGAGATAATCTCCATGCTGCAGCTTTACAAAGTCCAGACGTTAGGATAAGTCCTGATCCCTCATTAGATACAAGCAATTGAATCTTTCAGGGTGGTATTCTTTGGATGCTCACTCATCCACCATTTCCTTATTTTTTTATTATGACTTGATTTACTCTTTGCTTGGATAAAAAATGAACAGACAGTAATGCAAAGCAATACTTATAATTGGGATCCCCCCAGTCTGGAAGTGTTCCAGGCCAGGTTAGATGGGGCTTTTAACAACCTGGTCTAGTAGAAGGTGTCCCTGTCCATGGCAGGGGGATTGGAACTAGATGATCTTTAAGGTCCCTTCCAAGACAAACCATTCTATCATTCTAAGATAATCCTGGGATACATGAGACATACATTGAGCAGTGTTGCCTTAACTAACTGAGCAGTGAGTTGTTCCCCAAAGTTAGGTCCTCTCAGTTGTGCTAACCAGGAGCACAGATCTCTGGACAGCATGACACCCAGAGAATGATAAATGCCACTGCATTTCTAATTATATCACTACACAACAGTGAGAAAAAATAATGTATTATCCAAATAGGGCTGCATGTAGATATGTATGAATGCATAACAGATGCCTGGTGTTGGAAGTGCCTTGTCCATTCCACAAGAAAAAAGAATTCAGAGCTCCATCCTAACTCACAGTTTGTGTCCTCATGGAATTTGGCAACAGGACAAGGGAAAAATTCTCTAAAGCTGATCTACTCACTAATAATGACATAATTATTATGACATAAGATCAAATTCATGATATATCTAGTCTGACAATGCTATTTTAGGATGATAGTTCAAACAAGGATGCAAAAAACCCAAAGTCTGCTTCATTCCCAGTGTAAACTAGGAGTATTCCCGTTGACTTCAATGGAAGACTTACTTGCTCACCTCAGTTCTAATTAGGGGTTGGCATCTTTCCAATATTTAGCATTGAGTTGCACCAGCCTAAAAACTACTCACTTTTAAATCCAAAGCAAGCATCTCCAGGGAGTTGAGGGAAAGGCATATTTTCATGTAAGTTTCTGCATTTAGACAGAACGTTTAGATTTACTGGAGTAACTTAGCCATATAAAGAGACAAGTTCTTAAAAAAAAGAAAATTAAAAAGCCTGAGAGGCAGAACAGCAAAAGCCAGTCTAAAATATCTATATGACTCTTTTATATGCAGATAACCAGAAGCAAGACTTTAAAGTTGCTTAATGACTGAGCAAAATAAAGTCTAACATACAGTTTGATAGCAACGTCTCTGCATGTCAGATGGAAAAAGGTACAAACCCTTAGCAAAATGGAATGAAAGATAATGGGAAATTTGGGTACATAGAGCCCCCTCCTGATCCTGACTAGTAGACAAGTTTACCACAGAGGAAACCTGTGGCTGTGTTAAGCTGAGGAAAGGATAGGAGGAGTTCCTGAAATAGAGAATAATGAAGAAGAAAGAACAGGCAGAGCCCTAGATATATGCAATCTGCTTGGGTTGTGTAAGCAACAATAATAAATTCAAACATTACATTAGAATGAAATGTTTCTACTTTATTGTTTTGCAGGAAACAGGATTTTGTTTTCATTGTGATGCAATCAAATGAGTTTCAAAACAGCAAAATTTCCTGAGGAAGGGAAATTTTGAGTTGTGCTATGCGAAATACTTCAGTCATGTTAGCGTGTGAATTGCAGTAAAACACAAAAAGACACTCCACCCTACTGCAACCCAAACTGTAACAGCAGTGAGGGTAGAAGATGAGAAGTAGCCCACAACCAAATCAAAAGTACTGCAACAAAAAGTTCTTCATCCTGGAGAAAACACTTCACCATAGGTTGGGCTCTTTGTACTTGCTGTGATGGTGAAGCATATATTTAGACACACTATTGTCTGAGGGATTTTGCCTCAGAGTAGCTCTATGGAGGGAAAAATGAAGAGAGAACTGAAGCAGCCAAGTGGTCCATTATGTCTTCTCAGAAGATAAAACAGTGAATCATTTATGATTAACTCGATAAACAAACCCACTGGTTTCAGAGCTTAGCTATAAATACATCTTTTTCCATGGTTATTGATTTACTATTTAATGAGGGTTGGTTAAAAGATGAGGTTGCCCAAGATCTGTATCCATTATACCATTAAAAGATAAGTGCTTAGGACTTGTGGATTGGTGCTGTTTATTGACTTTGATATATTGCATAAATACTGTGGCCATACCTCCATGACTCAGTCAGGTCAGGATGTGCTGCTCAAAACTGCAAATCTCGAACAAATGAAATCCCTGAATCAGTATTTGATATATTAAAGCATAAAAATTAATACAAGTTTTATAAAAGCACAGGACCTGAACTGTAGTTCTGAACTGCTAGGTTACTTTCAGTAATGATCACTTCAATTTTCATCCACTGTACCTATTGCTTCGCATCAAAAAGAAAAAAGAATGGGCTCCATTGTGTAAATGGCACTGCAAGTTTCTGCCACTAGAGTGTGTCAAGGCATATGTGAGGACTAAACCTCTTCATACTCCGTATGGCTGAATTCAAATTTCTACCATACCACTGAACAAAGACAAGCAGCTTGAATGTACCATTTTTCTGATGTCCTGCTAGAACTTATCTTAAAGGTTATAGCACAGAGAAAAGGTCTCACCCCATTACACTGCTTATGCTGTGCACAGGGATTGTCACATGAATACTCAACACAGGCATCCAGAAACAGTCCAGCCAATTTTAAGATCCATTACACTGTGCCTATGGTTTCAGTTCAATGTCAATGAAATATCCCTTCCAGGCTAAGACTCTTACTTTGATGCAATACAACAACCCTGTTATTTCGTATTGAAAAATCAGCACATCCAGTCAATGTACGTAAGTCTGCCTCTCCCCGTTTCTCTCTCTGCTGCATGTGTGCAGTTGAAGAGTTGCAGTAAAATTGGGGAAAAAAAACCCCCTACATACCTATGCAAAAACTGAAAATCTGCTGTTCTGCTGAGAATGGAGATGCTCTGCTGTATTTAAGCAATCAATTTGAAGAGAAACTATAAAAATCCTTCTCTTTGATAGTAAAAAAAAAAAATCAGAACAGTTAAAATTAGAAATGCGTAGGCATAAAGCATTGCCAGTATCAAACAGAATATGTTGAAATGTACACATTTGGAAATGCTAAAAATCAGGTTCTGCCTCCATACTTTAGTGAATCAAGGCTTGGCCCCTTCTCCATCTGTAAAACTGCACTGACAGTGCTCCCTCCTCTCTCTTTTTGCTCATTTTTGTCTCTTTGGATTGCAAACTCTTATTAGCTGTTTTGATTACAGAGGCTAGCTCTTAGTAATAGTTTTTCACTGTCCATAGTGTCACCCTCTTGTTGAAGAGTTTAGCTACTAGACTGACCCTATTAACTATTCTTTAAAATACCTTTTAAAAAAATAATAATTAAAAAACCCATAACACTCAAACAACTGCGTTATGAGAGAGAGGAAACCTACACACAAATTTGTAGTTCACGCTGAAGTGGTGTTCTGAACGGAGACATGTAGCACTTCATTTCACTATCTACTTCACTTCCCTTAGGAAAGGTCTGCTAAGCCTTTCTTGGAAATTATATCAGTTTTCTGAGCTTCCAAAGGTCCACAGTCTTGTAGTGACAATGATGACTGAGCAAAACACCTGAAATCCTTAAGGACCCTTCCAAGTCAGGCACATAGGGTCAACACAAATAATGGGAGAAGAACCTCACATCAGAAGATTTAGCCTTTGAGTTGCCCAGATCAGCCTAAGAAAGTCTGACCAGGTACCTGGAGTTCTCTTCTCCTGCTCTACAACTTTACATGAATATTTTAAATGTATTTATTTGAAATGAACTGGTGGCTGACAAGACAGCAAGGAACATCAAAGATAAGAATAGGAACATGAAATATAAGGGAAAGATCTGTGACTGATAAGGTCTCCTTCACTCAATGCATACTGAGCTGATGATATATTTGGTAGGTATCCCACAATCACATCAGAACTGAGATCCTTCTTTTCAAGTGTAGCCTGCTGCAGTCACCAGTCCTTGCACACTACATGTTTGTCCCAAAGAACAGGAGCACAACACAGGCAGAGTGTGCCGCAAGGCTCAAGGTCTAACACTGCTACAGCACAGGAGAGGAACTATTATCCTTACACACCAACAGAGGTGCAAGCAAATGTCTTTTCACAACTCACCAGAAAATTATCAGGACAGTGTCTCATGAAGAGTTTGTAAGTAGAGTTGAGCAAGTGACATTTTCTCCAGTTCAGTAACCAACCCAGAAAGTCAGAAAGAAGCAAGCAGAAACCTCAGTTCACACTGAGCTCACACAGACCACATTTTTTCTTACAAAATAAAAAAGTAGTGTTTTTAATTTGGGGTAAACCTGAAATATTACATTTAAATAACAATAAAATATTTGGGGTTTTAAGAAAACATTTTACTTTTTCTGAATTGAGACTCATTTTGAAGTAGAAAATGGTATTTCAGTTCCAATAGATGAAAAATTCCATTTTAAGAATGCTATAATATTTCCTTTAAAAACTGAGAAAATGTTTTCATATTTTTCCTATTATTTCACTTGAAACTATCAGTCTAGTTCAACCTTATCTCAAAAATGGCCCCAGCCCTTTCAAACCTCTCTTACTCTAGGAATTTTAAAATCATTCAAAATTCTTGTACTGCTCTATTCATAAATTCAAGCAACATTTTGGCCCTACAGTCTTGGGAAAGGAAATACTCAAGAGCCTTTCCAAAACACCTTTCTGTTTCCTACCACAGTGTTCTTAGGTGACATTGCGTGTACCCTCCTGCAGCAGCAGCTCTGCCCTTATTGTGGCAGAGTCTCTCATTAGATGTTTTCTACAATTAGAAATGTGAAGGCGAGAATGTGAACTTGCTGCTTTTATAAAGAGGGAAGAACACCCAGGAAAAGGTATTTAAATTATGTCCTGAGGCAGAATGAAGTTGATTTATGTCAGGGATTATTTTTATCCCTCCAGTCAACTATAAGTTATGCAGCAAAGTCTGCATAGGCACAGACATGCAGCACTGTTTTGTACCAGACTTTGACAGCGTTTGAAAATAAAGGCAATTTAACAGCAGGAGGAGCTCTGCCCTTGTGCAGCCCTCCAGGGAAGGGTTTCCCAGGCCAGCCACCTCGGAGCTGGCTCTCTCTGCTCAGGTTGGCACCACATCCACCCAGTTTGCACAGCTCGGGCAATAGGTTGCCAGAGGAAGGAGACTGTTGGGTTTGGCTCCTGCATGTACCACTCCACGTTTGTCCTGGCATGATGATGATGGAAAAATGGGATGGTTATAGCAGAATCTCATGCCTCACTCTTCACTAGCATACTGCTACTAGACAGCACTAACCCGAGCTGAGATCAGGATAGCTGAACCATGAACACCTGGGATCTTCCTCCTTCCTTTTTGGGCTGGCTCTGACACAGGAAAGAATATATTCTTCCACCCCTGAAACCTCAATCCAAAGCCCATGACCTTTCCATTGATTTCAAAAATCCTTGGATGAAACCCTAACCAATTATCTCTGCAGAACAACAACAGGAAAACAAAACCAAATCCCCACGACTGTGAAATTACTTCTGGAAGAGAAATGGCTATTTCCTCAAGATGTTTTTCTTTGAAAAAATGCAGTGTATTTACTGAGTTTTTAACGTGTAGAGGCATGTGCTCAGTTGCCTGAAAGAACACAACCTAAAACATTAAACCTCTGCTTTTAATTTCCATGGGTAGAGAAAGAAAATGAGTAAAAAGCTGCTAAAATGAAAAAATAGAGCAAATGTTTCCAAGCAGCCTACTAAAATAAATATATTACTTGGATTTTCAAATTCTCTCACAGCATTCAAAACACCAACATTGCACCACATTTCCAGTGCTTGCAAACAAGAACAAATTAATTATGAACTAACATAAAACTCCATTTTCTTGTACCACTGGTGAACAAGCAGTGATGTGCACGCTCATAAATAAGAAATTTAAATGCATTTGTATGTTAATAAAGGTAATGATGTATATAGCTGAATTTTAATCATCTAGCGAATATAGTTGCTAAATTACAGAGAGTAAGGAACTAATTGGATTCTCCTCATCTTGTATGTTGGCTCTGAGTAGCATTTTGTGTGTTCCCTGGAACTGAGAAATGACAGCACTCTAGCAAAGGAAGGAGTTACATCCAGAGGCCACTGAGTAGCTTGAACTTTATGATTAGGAGCTTTTTATCTTTTTTATTTTAAATTTTCTAAGTGAAAATACCACTTATTTTAAGAGATCCCCCCATCCTTTGAAACAAATACAACTGAGAATCAGTGACATATGTTATAAAGAAAAAATGAAATTAATTATCAAAATAGTAGCTAAAAGGAATAGTTCTTAGAGCACCTCACCTACTTTAATCTCTTTGAAATTTCAGACAGCACATCTTCACAAGAGCTAAGATGTGATTTTACATTATTTAATACAAGTATAGAGATGCAATGGATATATATGCTTTCCTAATGAATCTGAGTTCTTGCTATTTTGAAACAGAGCAGCAGAAAGCACTGGGACATAAGATTGGGTAACGCAAAAATAAAAAAAATTTTAAAAGAAAAATAAATTCTGTACATGTTTTCTGCTAAATATGTAGTATATACATAGTACACTCAGAAGCTTTATTCTTTTCTTGGCATATAAGATTTTCTGGCAATGTTACTTGGAAGTAGAACAGAAAGATTATAACATACATTACAGATTTAACACATAGAAATAGTGGTCTGCCAATTAAAATCCAAAAATTTTTTTTAGTCTTATATTATATTTGCTTCTCTTTTTTTCCTGTTATGAGGAATCTCATATTCTGTGAGCTAATGATATCTAATAAGAGCAGATGAGATTTGCACAGCAGTTTGCAAGAAAGAGAACTATTTTTTAATCTCCATTTTACATAAACAAAGCTGATAATAGCAAATGTTCTGGTGAATAAATTATTAGCAATTAGCCTTAATTTGGGTAGTGTGTACTATTGGAGCATTTCAGTGGTAGACAAATGCAATTTGAGAGAGGTTTGTTCTCTAGCAGTAAAATAACAGGCTGAGGTCACTTTAAACAAATGTTTGAAATGCAGTGTATTATTAGTATTTCAATCATGGCCAATTGCCTTTACTTACTCTAATTATTGTTTCATAAGATTTAGAACAAACATGTTTTTCTATCTGCTGCAAGACAACTTATCACAAATTGAGGTGATTCAGAATGAGACTTGTATTATTGTAAGCACCTTCTGAAACCAAGACTTTAATCCTAATATAAATTACTCAAATCTCTGCACAGGTTTTATTTAAAAAATAAAGTAAATCTTTAGGCCACCCTGTTTTACCTAGCAAGTTAAAAGGAAACATTGGAATAACTTCCTTGCAATCTAGTGCATTGGTAATTAACAGAAAAGTACCTGATAATGTTTCTCATGGTAATTTTTTGGACACTGATGTTGGTGATGACCAGCAGTGTCCTTGCTGAGGGAGCCTATGGTTGGGACACTGACGACCAGAGATGATGTGACACTGACTTTAGTGACTTACCCAACATTTTTAAAGCAGACTGTCTTTTGATGTCTTAAATTCTAAGTGGTTACAGTAACATCATGCAGTAAGATAAAGTAAGATGTTCATGGGTACAAAGTACATACATACATCAGCTGGAGAGCTATCACAGCATTTCTCTTCCTGTGCACTTATTTATAATAACAATCACCTCAAATATTGACAATCATCATTACATTGTAACATTAAATGCTGTATAAACAAGTCACTATCTTTCCAACAGATGTTAAATGTTTTCAAATAGAAACTTTAAAGGTTTCCTAAGAAATGCATTAATAATTGGCTTTGCAAAAAAAATCCAAAAAACAACAAACCAACCAAACCTCCAAACTTTTACTTTATCTTTTGGGGAAAAAAAGGATAGTTAGCACAAATGGCTATTATTATCTCCTTGGTCTTGGAATCTGTGAATGTATGAATACAACAGGTCATACCACTCCATATATCACAGAACAGGTTTCCATCATTGTTCTCATGGGGCCCATAAGAACTGAAACTCTGCATTAAGGCAATAATTGTAACAAACCACATACTTCAGCCAGCAATCCACAGGACTCAGGAAGGAGTTAGTTTCCCTGATGCACAGTTAGTTTTTATCTATTGGATTTAGGTTGGGGCACTTTTCGCCTCCCTCTGAAGCATCAGCTCAGCCCTAGTTGTCTGGACATACATACATCCAAACTCCACCCACCCAGATCAAGCCAGAAGTTCAGTCAGACAGCATCAACAGAATTTTAAAAATAAATGTAATTCAGCAGTGTATAGATCATATTCTTCCACTGACAGCTATGCAACTTCTAAAGCTCATCTGGTGATTTTTGTTCCAAAGCAGAAATAAATAATTTTATCTTCATTTAACAATTTCTCAAATAATTCCACAAACTTTGTCTAGCACAAATGGCTTTTCTGATATTTTGATTTATTTTTCCCTAGTAGTGACAACTTTATAAGTAGGACTGGGAAAGTGTACTATTATGTTACCAAATTCTGTTCTGGTTAATATATTTCTAGTCTTTGTGACCATTTTCATGACTGTACAGCATGGCCCTCACCCTCCACCATCCTGAGACCCTTCCCTTCCCTTTTCTGTTTATGTCCTTGGTGCAGGTAGTTCAAAGAACAGGATTTTCCTCATTGCCCTTTTCCTCCTCTGCAAGTCCTCTGTGTTGTTCTCTGAACTTTGTTCTTGGCATCTCTTACTTCCCTCTCTGTCTGGCAGACAAGGCAGCCTTTGAGGCCCTGGTGCTCCTGGTGTCACCACAGGGCAGAGGTTATGATTCCTAGAAGAGCTGCCTCCTGCCAGGCTGTGAGTGGTATGCTAATGTGACAGCTTGGCAAGTATTTGAGAATGTCACTTCTAGCAAAATAACTGTCCTGAATGGTATTTGTCATATATACAACCACATACCCATCAACAAAAAAGCCCTACAAAATTCAACTCTAATATATATATCAAATGAGATGCCCACAGGCACTTATAACATGAGTGCATGTCAGTAGCCATATGTGCTGTAATCCTGCTCTTTAGACATCTACCCAGCATAATCCTTTCATGCACCATATATCTAATCTGTGTTCTCTGCTCTGGAAGCAAGATTAATCTAAAAATTTCAGATTTAATTCAAATGCATTAAATAGAATATGAATCTTCATTACTTTGGCTACCAAGCAGTTAAAGAACGTGGCAAATGACCAACCCATCAGTCTGCCATTCAGTTTCAGCTATGTGCTGTGCTACCATTTCAGTTTGGGTTCTTCAAAGCCCTGCAGCTGAACTACAGCCGGGTATTTAATGCAGAATTGTAAATTTTGGGGGAATGTATTATTTTTAAATGCTTAATAATTATGAATTCATTTGCCATTCTTTTTCTAAGCAGGGGATCATAATGAACTCATCTGTTATTCATGTGAATGTCAAACGTGTTCCCACAGGAGTTTTGTTCTAATTTGCTATTAGTTAGTGGACTCATAAAATGAAATGCTATCCATTTTTTACTCTGAACATGTAATGCTTGGTAATTGTTCATCAAAGGGCAAATGTAATATTTTGCTTTGATAACTGTCAGTTCTGATTTAACCAGGTAAAGAACTAGGTTTAAAGTACGGGTACCTTTAGAACCAGTTAGAAGTAGTTTTGATAAACTGTGAGTCTTCCTTCTAAAATGCAATGAATGAGGCTACCATGAGCTAGTATTTAAAAATGTAGATGTACTATACTATAAGCATACATGCTTGAACTACATGCATTTAACACAAGATGACAAACTGTACCCCAATATATAATGCCTAATGATAGGCCTTTCAGTGAAAGACACATTTTCAGTATTCGGGAGGTGATCACAAGAGTTTTGATGCAGCTGTTCTATTGCAACAGAAAATTTAGAGGTGAGACACTTACAGGTCACGGCAGGATTTGAATGTGACGACACTGGACAGTGGGACTTTGACCTGTGAAAACAAACACAAACTAAGTAATTGGAAAAACAGAAAATTCGGCCTTTGATCTGGTTTGTTTGGTTTGGGGTTTTTTTCAGACAGTTAAATACATGTGGGTTTCTATGAAATTATTTTCAAATTTATTCTAAGGCCCTAATCTAAACTGAATGTTAGCTGTAAGGATTTACCCCATGAAATGATAGGCCTGAAATATTTCCAGAATCCCATTTGCAATTGGAACCACATATTTCCAGTTTTACTTTAAAATACACAAGCAAAGGAGTTCTATTCTTCAGCTGAAGTAAAAAAAGGATATGTTTTTAGTGTTAAGGATTATCTCCGTTACTTTTTTTCTGCATGGAAATGGTTGTTTCCTCAGATCAAATGTATAGTGGCTAAATGAAAATATGTTACCCCTGTGCAATCTCTGGCAGTCAGCAGGTTATTAGAATATTACCATGAAAAAAACATTGAGAAAAACAAGCATGCAAACCAAAGCTCAGATGTGAGTCTTGATGATCACAGATATTTCTATATGTCAAAGACTGTAAAACCAGCAGAAGAACATAATAAGGAGCAGTGCTTCCTGAATGCTATGACTTCTTTCATAGCTGAAGAAATAGTACTTATTTAGTCTTTTAAAATAGTTTTTACTTTATGTAAATCCTGATAAAAAACAAAAGGTCTGTTTTTAATTGCTGTAATGTCAGAGAGGGGTGACTGAGTTATAGAGATAATGTGAAAATAGGAACATCAGAAATAGTGAATGAAAGGAAGAGTACACAAGAGGGCTAACACTACTGTGCCAAGAATTGGGTGAAACTTTGTTGAAGCTTGCATGTTTATCAGATGCTTTTTATTCAAAATGAATGCAATGTATTTATTCTATACATTAAATGTGACAAAAATTATCACCAACAGCAGGTAGCCTGAAGGCTGTTCCCCAGAGTGAGAATATAAATGTGGGAGATAAGAAAAATGAGGAGATATACAGTTTTGTTCAATGTAATTTATGTCTGCATGGACATGTATACCACTTTCCATGAAAGAAAGGATAGCTCAGGAGACCAAGGAACAGACAAATCATTCATCAATTTACAAGGGAACCTACAGGTTTAAAGGGCCTGGGTTTTTAATGGTGAAATTCTATTGACTGCATTGGAGTAATTTGATTTATACATGTCTGAAAGGAGAATTGACTTTTGCAATAGAAAGTACATTAGAAAATATTGTAATGGAGAACATAAATTCTACAGAAAGGAAGCAATAAACTAATGAATAAGTAGCTATGAATAAGTGAGGTCCTGAATGCTACCAATTCCCACAGATTCAATTTTATTCAGAAGCTTGCAGGACTTGGGGTTCAGCCTTGCTAGTCTCCTTTGAAGCCTTATGGATACAAAAAAGATGTGGTACCCATGAGCTGTTTGGCTTTGCTACCATACCCAAAAGAAAAATAAGTAAGAATATGTGAAAGCAGATAGGGGTGAGGGTGAGAGGTGACTCCAAAGTGCCATGAGGATCAGCCTTACTGGGGCTGCACTCCCAAACTGCCAATGAGGAAAGTAACAACTGCCATGAGAAAGGTTTTTCTGCAGTCATACTGGCTTTTTGCCACAGAGGGTAACATCTGCTGTTAATTAACATTATATTTATATCTCTAGGCTCTTCTAAGACAATGTTTCTAGTGTTTTTAGCAGTTACAGGTTGATAGCGCTGCAGCACCAGCACCTGTCTGGCAAAACACTGGCATTTGTCAGTTTTTTCTTTGTGCAGAAAGATGAGTGTACCAAAGTGACATAAATGGTGGTTTTATAAAATTAATCACAGAAAAGCAGATTGACATCACAGTCAGGGTGACATGCACACATGAGAAGCACTGGAAGATACAAGGTGAAGTAATTTAGGCACTGAGTATAAAGAATGCAAATACTTCTAGGGAAAAAGGAAAAAAATACATTAAATAAATAATAATACGTTACTATACTGAAGAACGATACATATAACGAGAAATACTTCTTACTGATGTATATTTTTATAAGCTGCAATAGTCTACTGCAGCTAATGAACATTCCTTCAAAACATTAGACAAAATATATCATGAGGTGTGACTAAAGACATCCAATATGAAGTGATTAGATGTTCCCACCTGAACACTGGAAGCAGTCCTTGGCCATCTTAAGATTAACAGGTTCTTTTACAGAAGTGAGAATGGTAAAGGGCAAGCAGAAGGAGTCAGTAATCTTTTTGCTGCACACAAAGATTAAAGACAAAAGTTCTTCAGTCTTTGGAGGAAAGAACAGTGTATCTCATTTCTCTGAAAAGAATAGAGAGATGACAGCTTCAATGCTACCAGAGCAAGGGAGCATGAACCTAAGCTAAGAATGGGCCGTTGGAGGAATGGAGGTGGAATTCCTTTGCACCCAAAGCTAGATAACATGTGCAAAAAGACAGCAAAAGCAGCAGCAAGAAGAAAATAAATAATTTCAGGAGAAAATTAAATAACATCTGGAAAAGGAAGCTCAACACAGTCTTACTTCAAAAGGAAGATCAAAGTTTATGTCTGTTAGCTTCCTTACGTGGGAGCGTTTCCGTCATCCTAATCAATTCACATTGCTAACAATCAATTAACATTGCTAACAATCAATTAACATTGCTAACGTTCCCCTCTTTTCTGAAATTTAACTAAATGTACAGGAAAGTTTCATTTTGGTGTTTCTAGATGAGATATAAAAATCAAGTGCTGACCACTTGGGATGGTTACAGATCTAGTGCAATTCTTAGAAACAAACACATGTAATCATGGTGACCTCATCAGATTTTAATTCTCAGCAATTGCATTCTATCCTCCTAATTTACTGACTCATCTGAAAATTAATGATTACATTTTTTCCTAGTGCACCTCAATTGTTGTGTCCTATTAGACTGCTGCTAGGTTTTATCAGGGGTGGCTGTATGACTGCACCGGATATACACCTATATGTTGTTCCAAATTTATTAACTTAAAACTCTTAAAGCTAGCACTTTAGACTCTTCAGAAATGAGCAATGTTATTAATACATTTGGGTGCTCTACAGTAGTGGAAAACATTTTGTGAAGGAGACCAACTACAAACAGCCATGTCAAAAAACATGTCCTAAGGCTTATTATTAATGTACCAGCTAGCATAAATCACTGTAGCTCCACTGACCTCAGTGAAACCGTGGTGAATTTATACTGAGAATATGGCTATGTAAGCTACAGCTTCTTTTATCACTGGACAATAGGAAAACACATTCAAAAAGGAGAGGATATTGCATTAAAATATCTGAGGAACATTCCAGCTCACAGAATTAAATGAAAAGAATTCCAGGAAAAAGCTATTACTAGTCTCACCTTTCATTTATTGCAAGTGCTTTGATCCTTAGGTTTTCAATTAAGTAACTTTTCTGACTCCATTGACACATTTAATGTTTTTATCTCTAGTTATAAAACTGTCCAGTCCTAGATATATAGTTTGACAAATAACATTTTAGAATTTCTTGTTTGTTTGTTTTGGGGGGTTCATTTGGTGGGGGCTTTTTAAATTTGGTTTTGGTTGTTTTGTGGTGTGGGTTTTTTTTTTTAACAAACCCATGCCCAGTTCTGCAGAGCAAGCTTCATGCACAGATGGTTGAACAGGACCAAACCCTAAATTTGCGTAAGAGTGAAAAATGTCTGTAAAACAATGTTAATTTTAAAATAACACAGATTGGATTCACAGTATGGTGAAATTGTAACACAGCTCAAAAGATGAAACAGGGCCAGGCGTCCAGTGAGGACCTTTTGTCTGCTGGCTGGTATCACATCCTGAGATGATTTTTTGTACAAGATTTTTTAGAAGAGACTTCAATAGGGGCTTGATATATGGAACAATAGCAGGATATGGCCTCTAACTGGTAGGAACAATTACTGTTCTCAGACATGTGCAAGTTAACTTTCCTTAACTTTATTGGATTTTGTGCACACTTTCTGGCCTAGATTCAGAGCTGCATCTAATTTCTCCTGGGGACAGCTGAGACAGGGAGCGTCCTGAAGAACAGTAACTATTCTGTCTAAGCAGAATATGCTGAGGAAAATTCACATGAGCCTCAGCAGTGTGATAAACCAGTTTGGGAATAATGTGAGAAACCCACACACTTCCCAGCTACACCCATAATGCTTTGTAGGCTGTAGGGCAAGGAAAGAGTCTGTAGACTGTCTCCACAACGGGTGAAAACTCCTCAGACCAAAGGAATTCTCAGTGTGTAAGTCTTCCAGGTTTATGGCAGGCCCATCCAAAAAAAATGAACATAATGGTGGGAAGATACAACAATAGAATTTAACCTTTGAATTTTGGGAGATATAAGTACAGGCTCTTCTCTAGAATAATAACTAACAACTTCATAGAAATGTTAGCTGTTTACTCTGTTCAATTTTTGGAGTTTGGTTTTTACAGAATTAATGGTGGTACAATGTTTCCTTTAGGGCTAAGAAAGTGGAAAATGCTGTGTTTTGAAAAGAAGGCTTTCTGTTTCCCTTTCTTTCATTCCCCAGTTCTGACTTTTCTACAGTCTCAAGCATACGTTAATTTCCTTCACTTCCAAGGCCCTTTATCCACCCCTTATCTTTCATATCTTAACTGGCTTTCTTCACCTATTATTTAAAATCAAACACTTCTGTGATTTCTGACCGTTTCCCCATAAATCTGTGCAATGCCACTTTGGGCTGCATCTTCTCATTTTTCACCAGTACTGTTTAAGCTGCCCAAGGCTATTAATTCTCAATTTTGTATAGCCACTCCAATAGGCCAACACAGATTTTTGTGCAGCCCTCTGATAAACCAGACTGGAGAATTGATTTGGCTGAAAAATAATCGAGGGAAAAGAATAATTGTTTTTCAGCTTGATCTTCTGCCTCACATCTGCACAAACAGCTGCATGAACACAACAGAATGGGTGTGACAGGAAAGGGAACAATTAGCTGAGGTAGAGCTGCTTAAACCAACATTACTACTACTGCAGAAATGCACATGGAACCACAGCCTAAACATGCTATTTTAAGTACTCTTTTAAATCCCTCACCTGTCACAGTGCCTATTAAAAGAAGTGATACTAATAAGGCAAGGATTATATCACTCCTGCTTACCCATGCAGCCCAATTTTGGATCACCGTTTCCTTGTTCTGGTGGTTCTTGTGTTGTAATTAGATTGTAAGATACTGAGAGCAGAGATAATCTTTTGGCCTACTTGAGAACAGTCTGACTTCTACTACAGTGCAAATTTTACCTTGGATTCAAAAGGAATTGGATGATGTCTGTTAGGATACCATTTCCCCCAGATTTTTTTGTTTAAAAAACCAGTCCTTCAGAGCAGCTTTGGATCAATGAGAAATATCTATCTGCAAATAATTCTATTTTTTCTTATCGTCATTTCTCTAACAGCTCTTTTCAAGAATAATGGGCTCTGATTTTTAATTAAAAAATGAATTTTTATCTCTCACTTGTAACAAGTGACAATTCTAAAACTGCTGGGGCTTTAGAACATGAAGTGAGCAATAGTGCTAAACAGCTGGAGTCATAAAGGAGAGCTACATCACACCTAAATTAAAGTAATTGCACTACCGTACTGACTCTGTTGATACTGCTAGAAGAGTTTGTTTTTCATACTGAGTTCACTCAGTACATTTGACTGTGTATGAGGCACAGCATAGTCATCAGCCACCAGGAGGAAATCTGCTAAAGTTAGCAAAATATGGAAGTACTACATACATGAAGGAACTGAACACATTCAGGGTTCCTTGTAATAAGAAATGTAAAGGTCCTTGAGACTTAACTGAAGCAAAGGGCCAATAAAACAGATGTTGCAGTTAACTGAAGCCATCTTATCCAAAGAATAAACTCTTCTTCAAGTAGTAATGGAAATTTTCCATTGAGCTATGAAAAATGTTTTGCAAGTCTGCAGTTCTCTCCACTTCAAGATACTGACAAAAATATTTGATAACACAATTGTGTCTTCCTGATTCCACTAAACGATGTGTTGTTCCACAGATGTGTTTGTGTATTTGCTGTTGTCTCTACAAAAGAGAGATTTGGTAAACATTACATTGCATTGAGGTAAAATAGGAGCACAACTATAGGCAAATACAGGAAAGAACATCTGCAGAGGTGCAAAAAGTAAGGTGTTTTTTATGTATAAGTAATATATTTAATTTACCCTTTCATTCAGGGAGCATTGCAATACAATATTTAATCAAAAAGTGATTGCTGTGCACTGTTAGTACTCTTGATGCTCCATAAGGATATCAGCCTTAGTTCTGAGACTTGCATTGAACCTTAAAAATATCTGTCCCAGTGCACTAAACGATTTACATTTGTGTCTGTATCATAAGCTTTTGCAATTACCTGATATGTTTATAAATGTTGGTGTTAAATAACGTAGGATGGTAAAAAGAGAATTAGAAAAACCCAGAATTCAGTACCTGGAGAAACTATTTTCCCAAAAGCAACAGAAGGTGTCACTGCTAACTGATTTTAAACAAATGAATCCTGTAAGTGAAAAACACTGCCTTTGTTTCGAAAGAAACTTGAAAGTTGTCTGAGAGAGGGGAACTGGGTTCCCTTGTCTCGTATTCTCCAGCTCCAAACATAAACATTACATTTAAAAATGGAAAAGACTGCTTTATACCATCTAATTCTCCTCCTCTCTGTTTGCTGTTATTCCCTGCAGCTGTTTCACCTCAGGCTATCATTCACAGTCAGAGCAAGAGAAGTTTAGGCCAGTATTTGGGCAGAACCCCTCAAAGGGTGTTTTAACCCATTAGTATTAGAGCCCTAGTAACTGTGGGTTTTCACTTCAAATCCATGATAACTTAGGATTCAGACAAAATTAAGACCATGAGGACGCTGGAGAAACCATTTCCAACAAGAAACGTCAAATAGAATCTCTTAAGTAGTTTGCGACTGTTAAAAGTTTCTGTAGACTGCATTTTAGCTTGGATGACGACTGTCTGTCTCCCTAAACTTGCAATATTATTTTAACTCTCTGTGGCAGCCCTCACTCCCTTGTCTTCCTCCACACTGGAGTGCTGCTGTTCTGTTAAACAGCTGTTACACCCCGTGCCAGAGCGGGCTGTGTAACACTGAGGCGTTATTTTCTAAATACACATACACACAGCTTTTGAAGCACTTTATGGCCTCTCCATAAATCCATATATACCTGTAGGAACTCACATCTTTTTCCCTGTGGACGTCCCTTCCCCAGAGGTCCTTCCATGAGGTAGCTGCGCTCTCAGGGGTCGCAGGTGCCTGCCCTGTGGCAGAGGGCCTACGCTCCCAGCTGCTACTTATCGGACGTGAAGTAATTGCCAAAGCTGTAATTAAAAATACATATATATATAAAGCCCGTGGCGTTTAGCCATCACGACTGCATGTTTAATAGGTGCATCCAGGCTCTCCCTGCAGGCTCCCAGCCCGCTGCCTGCAGCACAGCCCCTCACTTCTCTTCCCCAGAGAAGGCATCTCGGGTCACTTCAATTATTTACCGGGTGTTTTTAACCACCTCAGGGGCTTTGCCTCTGCCGCGCGGCTCCCGCCCAGCTCGGGCGTGTGGGCTTTTTTTTTTTCTGTTTTATTTATGTATTGGTTTAGCACGCGAAGGTGGAGTTGCTCCACTTCCCCGGCAGAAGGAGGAGGAAAGGCACCGGGGGGAAGGCGAGAGGGGGTGGCCGGGCGTGCGGGGGAGGGGAAAGGCCGCCAGGCCCCGCCACCACACCTGCGGGCCGCGCTGCCCCCAGCCCCGGCCCTACCAGCCGGGGCCACTCACCGGGTGGCTCTAACGCAGCTCTCTCTGTCTCTCCCCCCCCTCCATCTTCCTCTCCCTCCTGCTCCTCATTCATTCTTCCCCCTTTCCCGCCGCCTCCTTCCCGCCCCCTCCCCGTTGCAGGCGGAGCGGGCCCGGCAGGAGGCGGAGCGGGCCGCCGCACGTCCCCCGGCCGGTCGGCCGGCCCCCCCGCCATGGGTCGGAAGCGCTGCGTGGGGGGAGACGGCTCCAAGATGGCGGCGGGTTGCTGCGGGGTGAAGAAGCAGAAACTCTCCAGTTCCCCTCCCTCGGGCTCGGCCGGCCCGGGAGGCGGCGGCAGCGGCTCCCACTGCGGCGGGGCGGCGGCGGCGGGGGGCGAGCCGGGGGCGCTGCCCCCGCCAGGGGGCCCCCGCCTCAACGGCCTTGGGGGGCTGGCGGGGGGCGCCGCCGGCTGCGCCCTCTCCCCGCCGCTGCCGCCCAGCTGCGGCGGGGGCCCCGCCGGCCTCTCCCCGCCGGCTGCCTCGCTGCTCTCGTCCCCCGGCGCCGGCTCCGGCGGGCCCGGCTGCAGGAAGATGGTGGTGTCGGCCGAGATGTGCTGCTTCTGCTTCGATGTGCTCTACTGTCACCTGTACGGCTACCAGCCCCCGCGGAGCCCCCGCTTCACCAACGACCCCTAGTGAGTATCGCCGTGCACCGGCCCGCCGCCCCGAGCCCGCCCTCGTGGGCGCCTCGTGCGCGCCCGTCCCGCCCGGCTCCCCCGGCCGGGCGCCCTGCCGGCACCCGCCTCCTCGCCCGGCACCTTCCCCGCCGCCGCCGCCCGGCCCCTGTCCTCGCCTGGCCCCACGCGGCCCGCCTGGCCCCGGGCCTGGCCCGCGGGCGCCCCCGCCCCGTGGCCGTGCGGGCACCGGCCGGGCTCCCCGGCGTGCCCCGGCAGCCGCGCTGCCCTCCCGCGCCCCGCTCCGCGCTGCCCGCCGGCTCCCCGCTCCCCAGCGGCGTGTCCCCGGTGGCCGGTCGCGCTCTTAACCCCTGCCGGGCCGTGCACGGGACTCGCGAGCGGCATCGCCCCCCGTTCCCTGACACCTCCGGCCGGGCATGGCCGTGCCTGCCCCGGCAGCGTCCTGCTCCGGGCAGCGCCTTTGTGCCAGCGCCTCGGGCCGGGCTCCGTTTAGCGGCCGCGTCCGGCTGCGGGCGCTGCCCCCCGCGCCCCTTGCCCAGCGCCCCGGCTCGTGGTCAGCAGCGCCCGAGTACACCGCTCCGTGCCCATTCACCAGCAGCCCGTACTGGGACCCTGTCACCGGGCAGCCTCCCGCTGTCTGTGTGCTGGGCAGGAGTACGGGCCTCTGTGTCACCAGTGCTGGCTGATGAGCACCCCTGTGTGAGCACTGGTGTGTGAGCACTGGTGTACCAGTGCCTTCCCTCCACCGGGCGCTTGGCACCGTACTTTGGTGTCAAACTGTGCAGAGCCCGTGCTGTGTGCCCACCCCTGAAGATCTGTGTTAGACATCCTGAGTAATCCAAATTCCCGGAGTCTGGAACAGATCACACAAACACCTGTTACTCCATCCTCCTCCTCGCCTCCACCAAGGCTGCTCCTGGTCAGTGTCTCTTGAACCCCAGGCTCTCCTCCCTTTGGGGGTGACCCCCAGGGTGTCGTGGCCCAGCATGTGGCACCTGCAGCCTGCCTGCGCTGGGAACCAGTGCCCTCCTGGTGCAGACACTGCAGGCAGTAACTTCTCTGTGACGGGAAGTTGCTTCCCCTCAGCTGGGATGAGTTACGGAGTTGCTGCATGCTCCAAGTCTGAATGCAAAGTTAACGTTAAGGGGTTGATGGAATTAAGTTTCCGCTGCTTTACTTTGCTTTTAAATGGGATGGAGCTGATGTGGTGAGTTTCCAAGCTTCAGCTGAGACTCAAGTGCGTTGGTCCACCAGAGTGCATGTCACTTGTTTTCTCTCATATATAGCATGACTGTCAAATCTGTGTAGACCTGTACTTCATTGGTACATAATGACTACAAATTTTTGTGTGTCTCCAGGACCCTCGTGCACCCTCACCAATGCAAATGGTTATCATGCAGTCCGTGTTTCATTAATTAGATGTCGTGTGTGCTTCTTGGTGTTTGAAACACTGTAATGTATTAATGATCTTATTTGGAGTCGTTGCTGTTCTAACACCCAGAATCTATACATCTCTTGCATACTTTCAGCTGCTGTCATGACAACCCAGCTCTGTGGATTCCTACTTAACCTGCCACCCCAGCAAGTCTTCCCTATATGCTCTTCATACCTCCTATGTGATTACATCAGAGTACCAGTAATGAAAGGAGGGCAGGGAGACTCCGCTGTGAGTTTCTTTACCCAGGTCTTTTGTAAATCCATGTCTGTCCTTTTGTAGATACCAGCTGTTTAGGACCTGCTGCTCTCAGTAGCCATTTTCTTTGCGTTGTCCTGTATCTGTTCTCCATCCCAAACCACTATAGGTTACAGCATCAGCTCTGTGCTATTTCACTCTTTCATTGCAGTAAGAGAGTTGAATTCTGTCTGTGTCTCCCTGTAACAATATTACCTTGTTGTTATGGTTTTTTGACTGAATTGTGGAATGTTTTGTTGAACAGATTAGTGCTACTGTCTCTGTTTTATTAGTGGAGGAAACTGAGGCAGGGGTGATGATCTTGCCACTGAAATGTTTTCCAGTAAGCACTTTGATTCCTCTTAGTAAACAGTAGGTCCCTCCACCTTTCTTCTCCCACTTCTTTAACAAGAACACAACAGCAAATTAAGTAAAATTATTTGTATCTTTTGAAAATCCATATATGTGCTTAAGTGTTTTCCAATTTCATTGCTAGACCTTGTGAAAAGTTACTGCATCAATGGACTCCTGAAAATGGCACTGCCATTAAAATTAGTGGTATAATTGCTGTGTATTCCCCTGCTTGTGCCAGCATGCACGGTTGTACAGATTGAGAAATGATCTAATCATAATTTTATTTTTTCCCTGGTTAGTTTTCCCAGAGATTGGTTCCCTCTAGATGGTTGCGTGGCTTCACAAACACTTGTGCCTGCACAAGTGTGAAGTGGGAATAAGCAGACAGATGGCAGAACTGCTGCTTTCAGCAGCCTTGTGAGCTGATTATGTTTGTGCAGTTGGGGAAGCAACTTTTAAAAAGTTGTTCAGTATTAAATGTAAAATTTGAGGTTGACGAATAATTGCTCCTGCTGAGTGTTCAGAGGCAGCATGACTTCTAGCACTCAAAAGATTTGCAGGGTCTTATCGATAACTGGGTAGCTCACAAAGATAGGATGCTGTCTTTGAAGCTGAGCTTCATCCTCTACAGCAAAAGAAAATGAATATGAACTGGCATTTTTCACTGAATGAGCGTTGCAGCTTTCTGCCTGGAATCCCTTTGGAGTTTTGTCCGTAGACCAAAATATCTGTTCTGAGAGTAGGAGTCGAGAATTAAGTGTTTGTATGTGAATTCTAGAAATATTTTTTTTTTTAAATTACATTAATTACAGAGAGGATGAAAGACCTGTAAGGAGGTATCTTCACACAAGCATGACTCATTCCTTGCAGGTCTTTGAACAACGAAACTGGGCACGATCAAAGGAAAGCAAGTGGCTGAATCATTTGGACAAGGGGTTCTGGTATGTTTTCTTTTGAAGAAAACCTGCTTGTGACACCTGGATTTTTATAACTTTTTGATGCCAAGATGAGGACCACAGCAGGACTCAAAGAGAAGGAAGGTTGGAGGAATGAGGCAAAATACCTGTTTTGAAAGGGTGCAGGTTTGGGACTCAAGCTCAGCCCATACATGGATGAAATAGTTGGCATTTTCATACCTCTGACTGCAGTTCTTAAAGCACAGGATATGGGGAGCTGGTCGAGGGTATTGCTAGGGAGCTGTTGGGTTGGAGTGACTCATGGAGTCAAAAGAAGATAGCTGGAAGATACTGAATCTGTCCAGCAGTGTCATGGTGAGAACAGACTCAGCAAATCCTTCCAGCCACAGGCTTCCTCTTCTCTTGTAGGCTTCCACTGATCTGCCAAGGTTTTATTCTATCACTGTCTTATTTGTAGAGCTTTCTTCTACGTATAATTTCACTTCACTTTGAGTTGCTCTCTAAGCCACCCCTTCCCTTCTCCACAGGGTGTGTTCTGCAGGGCTTGCTCTTTCCCCTGGCTTCTGCTGGTGTGGTGGCTCTCAAACTATAGCTGAGAAAGGAATGTAAAAATTACCCTGGAAATGTGGAAGCTGATAGGAAGTTTGAAAGTTGCTGCCCCAGACAAAAGTTGTCACTTAAGAAGTGTCTGAATGACACTTTGTGTGAAACTCAGCTTGATGAGTAAAGTTATCAAACACTGCAGTGGATTAAAAGCAGGCTTTTTAGAAGTGACAATAGAAATAAATTGTAAGGGAATGCAGGAGGGGTTGTAAAAACATTTTATCCTGCTCAGTTAGGGAAAAGGAAAACTGAGTGGCCTTTTTTTCCTGTGTTTCTTACCTTACTGACAAATAACTCACAGGCTTTTATTTCCTTTCTGTTTTGGTCTTCTCAACACCCTCCATGCCTCCATGAATGGTGGAAACAATGCCATGTCCTGCCCTCTGCTGTGGAAGTGGAAAAGGGCTGCCCACCAGTGTGAAAGGGCTCAAGGTTCACACTACTCACTACTGTTTTTCTTCTAGTAGGAAAGTGTTTGAGCAGAAGTGCAAGCGTGTGCAAGAAGACTGGCAGGATGGGGAGGGCAAGTGTGCGAAGAGGAGTTCAGTTAAAGCTGTGCTGTAGGGAATGAGGAGGACTTTTTTCCTTAAAGATTCTCACATCTCTGCTCACTATGAAGATTTCCCTTGGCACAGAGAAATCACCCTTTGGAGTGTTTGATCCTCACAGTGTCTGCCTCAGGCTCTTCAGCTTGCCTACTTAATTTTAATGTCAGCATCTTTGTGGGGAAGACATTGTATGGCAGTCCAGTAGGTTAACTCATTTGCCAGTTGTTTGCTTCTTACAGTCCTTTCCTGAAGGTTGCCTGCTAGTGAACAGGATTATTTTAGTGGTGACCACCCATACTTAACACAATTGGAAGGGGAATCATTTGTTCTGCCCCTGTCATCTTGTGCATGGTAACCAAGATCAAGATTTTGCAGCTGGAATGGCTAACACAGCCTGTGCCCTGCTTCCCATCTGGCTCAGGAGCTCTTGGGAATGATGTTTACCACAGATGCCTTGCATCCAATGCCTAGATGATGGCTTGCTCATATCCTCCTTGTCTGGCAGGAGAGTCCTGTGTTAGAGGCATTAAGTGCTGTGTGTAGCTGAGCCACGTACCTGTGGTGGCCCTGGGGCTGTAGGGAGGCATCAGACCTGCTGTGCCTGTGGAAGCTCCAGCTGTCAGACAGGAACGTTGCTGGCAACCACGTTCTTTGCCACGGGAATAATCTGTATGGCTTGACCATCTTCTGTGATTGAAGGCCTCTGGATTAAAATATTTTCTAGGCGATATCCAGTCTTGACCTAAAGACTTAGCTTGGAAATCCATCCGTTCCTTCACTGATGACCTGTAGTATTCTGCAGCAACTGTTCCATTTGGCTACAGGACAGAGATGCAGATGTGCTGCTGTGTTGATGTGCCTGACCTTTGTATTTCATTGTGTTTTCAGGTCTAAGATCTGTCAATTTAAATATTCTAGAAAGGTCTGGGGTAGCAGTACTACACTACCTTAATTCTTCATTAATGAGGTTTGGAAACCTTTAAATTCAATACAGTTTGAAAATGTGGAGCTGGCTAATCTTGGGCCTGTTAGTTTTCACACTCTCAAAGTTGTGATTCTGCTCAGAGTGAGTGTAAATTGGCCCTGTAGTAAAGAAATGGTTCTAGGGTTTGTTACTGGCCATCCCATTTTTTTGCCTTAGTTACTGTGTCTTGTTACAGTGTTGGCACTAGTGGTGGTGATTTCCTGGTAATTTAGATTGAAATAGTTTAAAATCTTCCTGTATAGTCCCCAAACTGATTTTTTTCCCCAAATATTCAATTACTGTCTGATGCTTTCTTTTAAGGCAGCGAAGAAAGATTAGGCTTGTCTGTAGGTGTATACATATGCTTACACCTCCATGTAAATAAAAATGTTATGGCTTGAAAGTTCATAGGATTACATGCTCTTCTCAGTTTCTTGCTTCTTGGCTGGAGCCTGACTTCCTGTTGTAGTCTCTACAATTTATTGTAATGTTTCAAGTTGGAGCCCTGTGCTTGACTCCTTGCTTGCCTTTCTACATGTTTCTTAACAAGCATTTTTGTGAAACTTTGGAAGCTTACCCAAGTATTAATTTCACATTGTCTTAGAAACCCAATGTTCTTCCTCTGCAGTCCCTGCTCAGAGTTCAGCTGTACCTCTTGACACTGTAATTCTTTATGTCAGAAGTTTGAAATTTTGTTGTTTCTCTGCAGCACTTAGTTATATGCCAGTGGAGACTGACTTGTGTGGCAGACCCTGTGCAATAATTTGTATTTATTGTCACACTCAGTAACGTTACACAACAGCTATAATGATTGCTTGGTCATGGCTAAAGATCAACACCAGTCCCAAAACAAAAAACAGAGCAATGAAAAACACAGCAATGAGAAACGCAGACGGGGAAGTGTTTTCTTGTGTCTGTGTGTCTTCATTCTGCTTTTCGTGTGTATGTCATATGGTTTTGTATAAGCTTCAGTATTTTCTTCTGACTTAACACATTCTTTACTGTTGAATATTGAATGCAGGAATATGAAGTGGTGGTTCTTTCAGAGTGGCATTCTGTGGTAGATGCTTTTAAAATACAGCGTGGTAGAAAATGTGTATTTTGGCTGGTGTTAGCAGGGCTCAGCAGGGAATTCCCAGCATATTTGAAAGCAGGACTGGTGAATGCATCTTGGTGCAGCAGAGGAGGAAAAGGGGTAAAGCTGCTGCACTTCAGAAAGAACTTACCTTTGCCAGTAGGTTTGTCTTTTGATGTGAATAGAGAAAATATTGCTATGATAAACTCCAAATTAGGCTTTTTCTTGATAAGCTCATTTCAGTGAGCTTATGTCTAAATGAGGTAGTTTCTATTAGTCACATCATAGACAGTCTTAAGGATGGACCCTGTTTATTTTTCTTCAGCAAAAAGCAGCCACCCCGAAGTTGTTATAAATGCTGTGATTCATTGCAGCAGTAGTTGTGCAGAAGTTAATGGTTCTCATACCCCTCATAGGGTGAGGAGGAGTCAGCAGCCACCTCTCCCTGTGCCGTCAGTCTGGTCATTCATTTTTATTGCCTTCTGTGTTTTAGTTGCATTCCTATCTTGTCATGTTTTCTTTTACTCTATCTTGCACTGAAGATGATAACTTCCTGATAAAGATTTCTGTGGGTTTTGCACATTCAAATTTTGACACTGTTTTTGACATGATGTATTCCTATTTAACCTGTCTACCTGTGAGAAAACTACGTTTTGGGTCTGGATTTGACTTACTTCATGTGTACATCTAACTCTAATAATTTTTTGCTAGAAATTGTTGAGAAGTTAATGATTTAAGAATGCATATATTTTATTTGGAGTTACTAAAAGAGTGCAAAGCTCTGTCTCTTCTTCAGTTGTGAGTTAAATATGTTGTTTCTTATGACAGCTTTATAATTGTAATGTTATCTAGCACTGAATACAAGAGAAGTCCAACGTTGACACTTCTTTTTGTCATATGTGTTACAACGAGATATCATCTAAGTGTGTGGACAGTTCTGTTACTGAGCCCTGAACATCCTTTTAGCTGCCCATCTCCAGATAGGTAGGGAGTAGTTGCTGTTGTTGACAACTAAGGGATAATCAGGAAATACAAGTCTGGAATACTAGGCTAGCTTAGGTCACTTAGTTTGCAGATCGAGGCTGTGACCAGTCAATGAATGAAATATATTTTAGTCCATAGTTTTTGGTTCTCTCAAGACTTGTGTCATAATTAATGGAGCAAACTGCGTATGCCAAGCTGTCTGTTTTTGTTAGGTGCTTGTTTATAGTTAACCACAGGTCTTCCATAGCATCAAAATACTGTCTTCAGAAGTAGAAGTGCTAGTAGGCTAACACTAAGTTGTTTGAGCCATATACTGGTAGTTTCTGTGGTAAGAGCCTCTATGGAAGGCAGAAAAGGTTGAAATGATTTAAAAATAATAGTAGACTTGTCAGAGTTTGGCCAATACAGAAACTGTTGCTAGGCTGGAGGCCAAAACAAGTCCAGTCAGGCCCTGACCCTCATTAGCAAAGCATTATGAAAATGCTTGACCTTTTTCATGATGTTTATGCTCCTATGGAGTGGGGTATTATATTGGTACTCGGTTTAGCATTGCAAAGTTTGCATTTAAATAACAAGATGGGACAGCTCTACTGCATTTCATTCACGAATTCTCAAAAACATGTCCTTAATAATAAAGTCTGTTAGGGAGTACAATAGCTATAAAATGTAATGGTCCTAGTGCTGTGTTCAGATAGCTCATAGTTAATATTTTGAAGTTGGATTGATACATTATCTGGTTTTCCTTACAGTCTTAGTGCTGTGGTATATGCTGACTGACTGAAAGCTGTGGTGTCTTTTAGCCCAGCACTGTAAACAACAGCAGGTATCTTTCCTGGGCCTTCATCTTCATAACTGGGATCTTGGCAAAAGGAATCGGTGTAAAGGCCTTAATTTATTAAGTGGGATACCCCCCCTATTCCATTGGCCATAAACTTAGCCGTTGAGATATTTGTTGCATATGACACATCTCTTGGCTCCTGTTCTCCCTCTTCCGGACTGCACATACATTTCTGTGCTGTATAGGATATGCCTTAAATGTTTGTGACCTGACTGGGCTTTGATAGCTTCCTGGAAGGCAGTGCTTGTTGTGAATACGTGGATATTGCTTTGCCACACTGAGTACTTGCAGCCAAGGTTATTAAAGTGCTAATTTAATGAGAATGACATCTTATGGAATGCAGAACAGCTCCACTGAGTTGTGGCAAGGTCACTGGGACAGCAGCCATATAGACAAGTGTGTCTTCCCAGAGCACTCATGCCTTTCTGTGTTACAGGGAATGAGTTCTCACAATCCTTAATGCCAGAGAAAGTCTCATTTTTTGCCCTTCTTCCCATTAGCTTGAACTCTGTGGCATTTTTGGCAAGGTCCTGCCTTGGGCAGTTGTGTTTGTAATATATGACCCAGAAACACGCTCCTGTATCTTACCCTTTGCCCCTCTGCCAGCAAAGATGTCTCCTCTCCAGGCTTTGCTGGCACATGGTGGGTTTCAGTGTCTGCGACACTGCTGGCTTTACTGGGTAGTGCTTGAAGTCCATGTTTGAAACAGAAGAGGAAGGAGGGAAGGATCCTTGTCATAATCCTCTTCTAATCAGCATCAGAATTACTTTGGCTTCATCCTTTCCAGACAGTTAAATCACTTTCCTTGTTTTCCACATGGAACTTGCACAGAGAGAAGAATTCTGTGGATGAAGCTCTAGAGTTAGAGTTTTAGGTGTATTAGGAGAGGTGGAAAAAAGCATGTGATCCTCCACTGATGGGCAACAGTTTGGGCCAGCTGAGTAAATCTGGTCACTTCCAGCCCCTTTTCCAGGTGACTGTAAGAATATTGGGATTGGGTGCCACACCATTTGCCTTACCCAGTAAGTGAGCACAAGGGTAAGCTCAGCTGCCAGTGGAGGACAAGTCGCAAGGCAGTTCTTTCCTGTATAGGTAAATGTGCTAGAAGATTGACCTTCTGGGGAGATGATGTGCTGGGTAGGGTTCCCTTTTAGGCTTTGTAAGAAGAAAAATGTTTTTCTAGTCCTCAGTACTTTAATTTGACTGCCACATTTAGCAGGCAGTGAATGCCCATCAGAAAAGTGTTGCACACACTTTCTCTAAGTAGTCTTTCTGCAGAGAGAGTACTGGAGGCTGAGGACGTGGTTGAAAAACCCACAGAAAAGGTGTAGTGGTTGTGAGGAAAGAAGCCCTCTTCAAAGACTGCTGCTGTGCCTGTAGGGAGGTGAGTAATTGCAAGTGTTGTGTCCCTTAAGCATAAGGAGAGCAAAACTTCAGCAAGCCACTGGCCCAGGTGAAAAACTGCAAGCCAAGCGATAGAAGGCAAGTTCTTTTGGTACAGTGCTGTACAAGCAGTCATCCAAACTCTGAAGACTCCAATGGAAATGTAATATTAAAACTAATCCCTGTTAACATGCTCATAGAATGTGAAATTCTAGTGATAGACTCACCCTTCCTTAAGGAATAGGAGTGTAATCCTGGCTCTGGTTCAGTTCAACTGGAACTGAAAAATAAAGAGATAGAGAAGAGGCAGGTGGCAAAAATCTCATGTAGGGCACTTGCCACCATAATATCTGAATTCCTGTAAAATACTGGGAATAAACACTGAAAGAAGATAGATTGGTGCTGTTCATTTGGAAGGAATGCTGGATAAACCCAAGCATTAAAAATAAAGGGTTATAAAGAAAAATAAATAGAATACAAATCACCTTTCTCTTATTTCACAGCAAAAAGATTCAAGTGAGACAAATACTCCCATGTGCACTTACTGTTGTAGTTTCTTTTCACCTCAAAGATGAATTATTTCAGTTTGCTGTGCTTGGACTATATTTTAACATAGAAATCTAAGCTACTGCAGAAATTAGCTCCCAGTAGTGCCTCTTTTTGGGAGAATATGAAATCTGTGCTTCAGGTTTTTTGCTGCCAGCTGCTTTATATTTTCTTCCTTTTTTCATTTTGGAGGATTTCAAGGTGTTAAGTCTTTTTACATATGTAATATAAGTGGCTTGGAATCACATACTTGAAGACTGCCTACTACCCTATACCATTCTGCTAACTTGTGTGTTTTCTTCCTCTTTAAGTGTGTCAGAGATGCTCAGCAGCAGATGAATCTTATTTGTCTTAACCTGAAAGTCGTTACAGTAGGCAGAATAGATGAAGGTAGGTGAAGGTGATGAACACTCTGCTGCTACCACGTGTTTTATTCTGAGAAATAAGAAAGTTTTGTCCCTGCTAGATAAGTGGGCTATTCCTGAATGGTTCCTAGTACAGTTTCTGTAAATGTTTGCAGCCTGTTTGACACTTTCAGAATTCATAAATTGGATTATGGAGGCTATAGGTCTGGCTGTTTCTGCAGTTTTCAGTGAAATTTGCAGGTTCTGTCCAACTTCTCTGTATGCAAGTTATTAGAGGAGGCAAGTGTGACTTGAAGGATAAATCGCTGCAATGAGGTTTGGAAGACTTGTGTTTTGTCCTGATGGTGTCATAGTGGACAAACCTGGATGAGACCCTCAGTCTCTCTACCTTGTGTTCTTACTGAAAAAAACAAGGCACCGCAAACCTGCTTTTCTTTGTTTAAGTTAGTAGGGAGAAGGACTATAGAAATTGGCTATTGTTGTGATTGTTTTTTCCCTTGACTGGATTTACCCTGAAAGGCATTCCAGGAAGCTCTTGAGACTTGGCTCAGGATATTTTTGCCTAAATTGGCAACTTGGAGCCATACGCTGCTTTTTTTTCTCTTTCTTTTTTTTTTTTTTTAAACTGTTATCCATTATATCAGAAATGAATCACGGATATATTCATGTGAGCTTGAGTCCTTCAAAGGCTATTGTTGCTTCTCAATTAAGTCACAGAATTTTCAATGATTTGGTTTTTTTTCAGGATCGTTTTCTCCATTTGGATACTCTTAGTCACAGTATCCTCCATCTTTTATAGGCTACTGTTCAGTGAATCCTTTCTCTGAGAATAGCTGGGACAGTTTTAAGTCTGCTAGCACAAGTTGAAGACAAGACTTTCCAAAAATTGTATTGCATAATTGTTTCTGCTCTAGACAGCCTATTTGTCCTATTCACATGAACACCATTCTTTTATGGACATTTTAGAACTGAAAGGAGGGTATGGTTTCCCATTTACTGCCCTGTTAGAGCCAGTAAACTATGGTTCTGTAGTGAAACAATGTTCTTTGTTTTACTGACTGCTGAAAAACAGAGATCATAGAATCATAGAATAGCCTTGGTTGGAAGAGACCTCTAAGCTCACCCAGTCCAACCATTAACCCAGCACTGCCAAGGCCCCACTACCCCATGTCCCTCAGCACCACATCCACACGGCTCTGAAATCCCTCCAGGGATGGGGACTGCCCCCCTGCCCTGGGCAGCCTGGGCCAGTGCTGGGGAACCCTTTGGGTGAAGATGAGCAAAAAGAGAAGGTCGGGTGGGAAGGAAGGTACAAGCAGTGACCGTATAATGATACTTCCCCAAATATTTTTCTGGTTTTCAGCAACTTGGAGTTTGGGGTGTATTGAGCCAGAAGTGATGTCTTTTACCAGTAATCTTCCCCGACACCCCACCCCTCAGCAATGGGTAGTTTGTAATGACATTTTAATGAGTCCAAGTTGGGAGGAAGATCAGAATGCTATACAGGAATGATTCAAATACTTTAGGGGCTGTACTGTTAGAAATGGGATGAAAATCAGTATTTTATAGAGCAGCTTCATGTACTTCAGGAGTAATTAAAAACTGATTCTCTAAGTCAGAAGTTTGTTTCTCTCCTTAGTGGTTTCCAGGTATTACCAGTCAACTGCCAGTTGTCTCTTAGCCTTCATTATGCTATAGATAGTGTGAAGGGCAAGAGGCTATTTTAAAGAGAAATTAACAGTAAAAATAGAAAATTATTAAATACAATTGTACAGGAGAGTGGCCGAGGTGTTATTTGTCAAACTTGATAGTTTCTGCTTTACTGGAGCAGTATGGCTTTATAGTAACCTTTCACAGGATTGGTGGGGCAAGCAATCCAAATAGTTTAGATAGATCTTGATCACTTTATGAAAAGAAATATATGATGCATTGCCTTTGGCACTGAGCTTAATAGATTTGATAGTTTAAATGGTCCCTCATTCCCTCCGAGTTCATTGGAGTAGTTTTGTGCTTTAGGCATCAGTGTGGGTTTTTTTTTTTTCCTTCTCATGGTCCCTACTGTGGAAGGGGACTGATGGATGGCAATAATCCTGATCTCTTAGTGCCTTCTGCTGTGGTAATGTGTTCTAAATTGAGAAATCTTCTGGCAATGTAGTTCTCAAGAATGAATTCTCAAGAACAGTGATGGCAGATGAAGTTTTAATACTTTGTCTCTGAGGACTATTAGATGTACTCTATAGGCAGCTTCTGATAGAAAGTAGAATAACTTATTTTTAGGCAGATTATTTGTTTCAGTGTGAGTTCAGAGATGCTGAAGTTGGCTCTTTGTGACCTGTTTAGGTCTCACAGGGTTACTAACTTAGTAAGTAGGGTTTGTTTTCTAATAAACTGTTTTGCTTTGGCAGAGAAACTTTAACAGTTCTTTCCACCCTGCTTTTGGCTTGGCTGAGATTTATGTCTTTCTAGAGGTAGGGATGAGTAGAGGCAAACGTCGGTGAATAACAGAGCTCTGTGGAGGTAATGAATTTGGAGAATGTTATGTGTATAAATAATTTTTCACTGAATTGGAACTGAAGCATGACTCAGTAATGGTTCATGTTGAACAGGAATGGGTATATTGCTTTTCTGAACGCAGTTCTTGGCTGTTCATAAGAAGCGTTGCCAAAATAAAACCCAAGGAAATTACAATTCAAATGGCAAGCAAAGTATTTGTTGAGCAGTATTTTTTTTTTGAACTAGTAGTACTGGAGACTTTACTACTTAACTTCAGCCAACTAACAAAATGGATTTTGATTTGCACAGCAATTCATGGCAGGAAAGCAATGAAGCAGTTCAGGAGCACATCTTCTATGAAAGGGAGTAATGGGGAGCTGAAATGACAAGCTTACCCTGAGGTGTCTGGGGAAGTTGAGGCTTCCATGTTTACTTTGAGATGTTAGAAGCCTTCAAATCGATAGGTTTTGAAATTGTGATATGTGAATAACTTTAAGCAAAGCTGTTCTTTGGTGGGTTTTTTGTTTGGTTTACCCCAAAGCGAGATAGTAGGTGATTATTGCTTCTACAGCTGATAATGTTTATTGTTTATCAGTGTTTTTAAATGGTCGTTGTTCTGTTTCCCTTCATCCCAGTTGAGGTTTCCCCCATCAGCTGCAGGATGGCCTCTGCTACCTGTGTTTTGGGCTGGGATGCAGTTGAGGGAGTGGCAACCCCTAAGGAGGTAAAACTGGAAACAATGGTCAAGGGAAGAGTTTGGCCTCACACCAAACTTACCACCCAGGTAAACTGCTGAGGTGGAATGTGCCACCTCCTGGTCACGTGTATGGTCTGGCACAGAGCTGAGTGCTATTGAAGGGGCAGATGCTGTCCCAGTGGCTTCACCTAAGCAAAGTCAAGTATGTGAATCCATGCTTTAGTTTTCAGTAGAACTTTGCGATCGCGGTGTAGGCCCACCTGTTAGGTTACCAGAGAGAAGTGGGTGCCAACTCCAGCTGTGGGGTCTGGTGAATAAGAATTGCAGCCTGGAGTCTGGTGAATGGGTGAGATCATAGTTGAATTCTTCAGCCTTGGAAGAGGTGAAAATAAGAGGCCTGGCATTGAGAAATCCAAGAAGGAACAATTTAGACTTCTTTGTTGTTTTCAAGGAATTTATTGCCTTTTTCATCATCCTTTAAAAGCCATCTACCATTATAAGTGTGTTGATTTTAAAAATAAATTGGCACTTGGATGGTTGAATCTTTAGTCTTCTGGAATAAAGACACATCTTCAGAGATTTGGCCTTTGGAATGGCCAAATGGCCATTGACTAGCCAATGTACAGATGTAATAACACAATAATTCTGCCTTTTAGCTCAGTGCTTTGGTCCACAGCTGTTTTATTTCAGTTAATTCCCAGAATAGGGATTGAATTATGGTTGTGTGGGCTCCGCTCATGGATAGCGAATTCTTGGGGGCTTTTTGGTAGTATACCAAATAACTATCTTTAACAAAACTAGCAATTTTATACTATGTATTTTTGTGACAGAGTTGTGGCATACAGTATTTTCAGAGAACTCGGTGCTATTTTTGAAAGGCTTTATATGTTTTGGTGGTGACAATGTAGTCGTGTTAGATAGTTCCAGAAATGTTGCGTAATTTTCAAAGTTAATTTGAAAATGGTATCTAGTGAAGAAAACCAAAACAAAACATGAGCACACAGGCTTTAATGCATGGAAATTAAAATGCACCCTAGTTATTTTCCAGTGTTTCCAGGCTGATGAGGTGGTTTTTGAAATTCAGTTTTGCCATTTGAAGGGATCTTCCTGAAGGTGTTCTGTACATAGTTATCAGAGACTCACTCTCATGTGGGGTTTGAGATTTAATTTTAGAAAGAAATGTTTAAGCTTTGTTGTGGACACATGGTAGTGTCTTTGCTTGAGGTTAATTCTAGATCTGCCAGAGTTTTCTTTTCCTTTAGTATTGTTCATGTGGAATAGCTGACTGTCTCGTGCAGTGTATTTGTATCCTGTGAGCCACCTGAATGACATTATGGAACTGGACTGTAGTTTCACAATCTGACTTCACTGACATACCAGATCTGTTGCTGGCATAATTAATTCTGTGACTATAGTCTGCTGGTCTGGGGAACTAATTGGAGTTAAATGCAACTTCTGGATGAGACTGCATGTCCATGGAAACAAAACATCTCATCTGTGTGCCCCACACCCTCACTTATACTACTTGCATTGATCAGTGTATGCTTGCTGTGCTGTTTCTGCTTGATAAGTCAGCAGCAGATACTCTACTGCTTTTTGTTAGGCTGGGTTTTTTGCTGAGTTGTAAGACTTTTTTTTTGCTGAGTCTTTTAGCGTGCTAAATGCCAGAGCTGGTTTAAGGGATTGGATCTTCCCATGCAGTCTGGGAAGGGATGGGACCCTTGTAAACAGCCATGATTAATTTTTGGCTGCCAAGAACTACAGCTTTAACCTGGATTTATTTTTTTTACTCAGAATGTAGCTGCTCTCCTGGTTGAGATGAGTAGCCTGCTATTGTCTCTAGCAGTGCTAAAGAGATCAGTGGAAAGAAATACTTGAGTTTCAACCTGATTTTATTTTTTTGTGGATGCACCTCAGTGACTGTTTCCAGCTTTTGGCACCATCAGCAGGTAGATTGGTGCCTGTGAATACATCCAGAAGTATGGAAGAAAAAGTCGTCACATATGACAGGCTTCCTTTTTTGTGACTGTTGTTGGCAGTATCGCCAGTTGTTTGCCCTACATCTGATTCCCCAGTCATCAGAACAAAGCTTACAGGCTGGAATACAAGGCTGAACATGGTTATATGATTTTTTTTTTTTTTTTTTCCCCTACTGAGATCACCTGGGTTCATCATGGTGCTTTTAAGCATGTAATTACAAACGTTGCAGCGTACAGCAAACTTGTGCTTCATGGTGTAAAGATGGTAAAGTTTGCCAGGAGCCTGCAATATGTAGCAGAGGAACGTGCAGGCTGTCACAGAAAGTCTTCAGCCCCTTTTGAGTGGCTGAAGATTACAAGTTTTTTCCAAAATAATCCTGATTGGTCTTTTCCATAAGACTGCCTGGTGTTCAACCCAGATATTCAGTGGATCCAACAGCTCAGTCTGCAAATTCAGAAGGATATGTAAGCTGGCAACAGCTGGGAGGAAGAGTTGTGGCCTTAGTAGGATTTTCTTTTGCAGAAGCTGTGCATGCTCCTTCCAGCAGACTGTGGTTGTCTCTGTGCACAGTGATCCGATCCGCTATTACTCTGCAGGGATGGAAATCACATTTGCTTTTCAGTAGTGCCCATCCGTTGTGGTTCCTTTGTGTGCACTGGAGTTGCACTGGCAGCCTGTTGCCCAGCAATTCTTCAGTCTCAGGTTTGGAACTGTCCTGTATATGCCTGATCTAGGTGAACTACGTCCAATTTGTCCATTCAGCCTAATGCCTCCTCTGTACTTAATTCAAATCGACCTATATACTGTAAAGGTAGGTGTGAAAGTCTCCCCAGTTGCTTCACCAGTAAAGACTGGGAATAGTGTTCAGTGAGCTTCTCTGCATTGGTGCCATTGTCCTTGTATCCCTTGTTCACCTTGCTCTGCAGGATATCCCACTGGTTTTTCTAGTTGGTTTCCTGCCCTTGATATAGTTAAATAACTTTGCAAGGTGCTACCCAAACATTTTTAGCTCATTATTTACTGTTTACTTTTGACCTGCCATGTGGTTTATAATCTCTTCTGTTCACGTTAGGCAAGCTTTCTGTTTTTAAAAGTTGACCTCTCTCTGATGCCCTCCTTAACTTCCATATTCAGTCATGCAGGGTGTAGGATTTTATTGCTGGGGCTGAGGTATTCTTTTGACTGCTTTTGTTTTCTCTTCTAACTGTGGTGAATGTTTTACTTGGTCTTTTAATACAGAATTTTGTCTGCTTTGGGGTTTTTTTTGTTGGGGGGCGGTGGTTTTGTTTTTAACAGCCTCCAAGCTGTTGCAGTCTCTGCTGTTTTGGATTGCTCCTTTTAGGGATGTGTGTGTTTGAGTTGGTTTGTTTGATTGGGGGTTTTTTTTGAGGGGGAATGGGTTGGGAGAATTACTAATTACTTCCATTATTTGACACTGTTCCCTTTCTTGAAATTCATTGTCCATGTGCCAAATATTTTTATTGCCTGCTGTATTCAAGTACAATGTTGGAATAGAATTGCATTGTAGGTACAGCTACAGAGCAGCTTTCCTGTCGATATTGTTTAACTAGGTCTTGTGTACCACTCAAAACCAAACCAAAAATGGCATCTTTTTGTGTAGGTCCTAGTACTAATTTCCAAGGAAGCAGTCATTACTTGGAGGGGAAAAAAAAATTCTCTACATGGCATTCTGATGAGGCACAGGGTCCTCTTTGTATCAGGAGATTTCAGTTGCCCACTGTCACTACCTTTCCTGAGCTTGTGACTTCATAATCTCCCTGAACTGGTAGTACAGTTGATAAGGCATCTTTATTACCTCATTATCCAACTTCTACCATAAGAAGTTCATTTGAGTTTCTCTTCTTTAATATTTTATGCTGTTTATATGTCCTTCATATGCAGTGCCATTCCCCACCTGCCTGTTTGTTGTTCCCTTTGGAATTGCTGAGTAAGCTGGCAGCCTGTTACACTGAATTGTCTTTCTTCCACCAAGTCTTGGAGATATTTGTTACTTCAGTTGAGGCCAAGCATTTGGGCTTCCCATGTGTTACTTCTGAAATGCCTAGCAGTACTATGGAAGTGTCTGTAAGTTCCAAAACTCTTATTAGCATGTCAGTCTGGCTGACTCTGGCATGACTAATGTGCGTGTCGAACAAGTTATTCCTGTTCCCATCATGCCTAAATCCTTCCCCTCTGTATCACTGACTTCCTATCTTAGCCTCCCTCTCTGGCCTTGCATGTGGAACTGGCAGCATTTCAGAAAATTACACTGAAAATCCTGAATGTGAGTCTTCTGCCCAGTGACGTGAGCTTACTCTCAGAGGATCCATCCTGTGTTCCCATACAGTACTGTTACTAGCATGGATATCATGGACTACTGTTTTCTTTACTGAATCACCACATAGTCAATGTAGATGCCCTGTGAGTTTGCTACGTTTGCATCTGATGGGTGGTGTGCCAGATGCCACAAATACAGCTAGTTGTGTGTCTGGTAAAGTCATCTGATACCCCTGCCTGCTCCTTCCTAGTCTTTAAGTCTGTCTGCTACAAGGAGGATCCCTAGTTCAACAGGACACAGTAATACCAGGTGGTGGGTGGATTGTTCTAAGAGATTAGCCCTGACCCAACTTAGGACCACATGAATGCTTGAGATGGCAAAAGACATGATGAAGAAGAAACAACAGAAAAGAAGTAGGCAACATGAGAGTGCCTTTTTCAGTGACATTGCTGGTCACCAGTTATAAGACTGTGCTGAGGTTCATGTGAGGCAGTGTTTTGTGGTTGGTTTGTTTGGGGTTTTTTAACTTTTTAGATTTGTTCCCTTATAATGAAAGCATAACCCGAAACTTGCCAGTCTTCAAATATAAAAAGTGTTTTTTTGGGGAGGAAAGTTACTGTATTGTAGAGAGCACCTCTGTATCTTTGTGAAGTTGTGTTTGATAACAGACAGTCAAAGAACTGATGTCCCAAGTGAGGATCTGCTTTGTGTGTGGTCTCCCAGGGATGGTCAACGGCAGATACCACTGGAAGAATACAAGAATAGGGGAAGCCTGTAAAGATGCTGTATCCTCCAGTAATTTCCTACACTAGAGCTAGTGTCTTTGTGTTTATTGGCTAGTGGCAGCATGTAGTAACCAGTATACTTGCTCAGAAACTGATACTTTGACTGTTATCTTGATGTCTGAGAGTAACCAAGGCATATCTGCTGTGTGCTGAAAATTGTGGCCTTGATTAGATACACTGGCTCGATGTATTACTGCATCATTCTGTCACTGCAGCTTATCCCTCTTCCAAAGGGACCAGTGACTGGTCATCTGGCCTGTCCCTAACACACTTTTCTGTTGCCTAAATGCTAAGTGCTTTTCTTGTTCAAGGTTAGCATGGTTGTGTTTACATTACGAGCAGTTTTGTTCTGTTGTGTGCCTTGCCTGGTCTGCTAAAGCAGCAATGTGTCTCAAAGCTCCTCTGCTTTTTCCAGCAATATAAGCCAGCCTAAGAAAAGTAATCATCTTCCTTCAAAAAATCTTACTGCTGTTCCTTTTTGTTTGAGTTGTGCTGCATGCATTTCTTCTCATGGGGGGGGGCAGATGTAAGCAGTCACCATCCGTGCCCTTTTTCACTGCCCCTTTTGCCTCTTCCTCTCTTTTTGAGCTGATGTCCCTGCACAGTGAAACAGAGCAGAGAAGCGTGGTCGAAACTGGCAAAAAGGAGAGATGTATTTTTAACCAGATCAGTTCCCCAATCACACCTTTGTTCCAGAAGAAGAAAGGAGGCTGGCTGGGGATGGGAAGGTTGGGTGAGGCTGTTTTTACTTAAGCAACCACTCTGAACTTTGCTGTTACTCAACCGTCCCTGCAGTCATTTCTCATTTAAGGGGTAGAAAGACACTAAGAGATCATCTAGTTCATCTCAAGGCATGATATCTCTGTATTTTATACAGATGACAGATGTCTGTCTGTCTTAAAAACATCCAGTCTCCATAGCAGATATTACTGTCAAACCAGTGAGAACTCCCTGGCTTTGAATCATCTTTGTCAGTCTGAAAAGCACTGTCTTTCATATGTTTTTTCTGTGACAAAAATACACACTCCATTTGGTTGTAATTCCAGCACTGTATTTAGTTTGCCTTTGAACTGTTGTCTCACTGGTTAAATTAAGTGTACAGATAGTGCATTGATTTAATAGTAATTCTTGTGATCCCAAAGATTAATTTCTTCCAGCTGGAGAGTTAGTGAAATCTGAATTAGAGGGCGAATTCAAATTCTGCTGAGACTTGTTTTTTTAAGCTTGTCATGAGCTGCTTAAAACCAGGACCAAAATAAGCTAATGTTTATTAAACTGTCAAAGTTATGCATTTTAAAAATATTCAAGTGTACTCTAATGTATCTTGTTACTGTGTAGTTCCTAGTGTTTTGAGTTTCTTGTGAGCTGCTGTTATACAGAGGACCTTTAGAATATGGAGTTGAACACGAAGAAGGATCAATGGTTTTTAAAGGAATAGTGTTGAATTGTTTGGCTGAATCTCCTATCAGGCAACACCTTGGCATATAATTTTTGCAACATTTTACTGCTATGAGAAAATCCCGTGTAGTTCTAGTTTTTTCCTAGGTTTCTTTAAATATTTCTCTTTCCTTTTGAACTAAGTTAAACAGAAAACTCCTGTGTGTTAATTTCTCACAGGTTTGGCAAATTATCAGTTACTGACATAAATTGTTTTGTTCAGCTGTTGATGTTGTGCCCTCAGGTGCTTATGTCTCAGCATGTGTTGTGCATTTGGCAAGTAACAAAAAGCATTTCAAAGGTCCAAATGGATGCCTTTATACATCCAAGACACCAGTCAGTCATAAAGTGTGTGAATTTAATTAACAAAGTTATTTTCCAGAACAAATTGCATACATTTCTCCCTGCTTCTACTCATTCATCTAGTATTTTGAAAGCACAACGTGTCTCACAGTTAGCTGAAATACATTAAAATGTACAGTATGATTTGTCTGTAGCAGGAGAATAATCCCAGTTATAGCTCTAATAAAATTTTGTGTGACCTTCTAATAACTACAGCTCCTGGTTTTTACTGATGTCTTGACTAACTGCTTCAGGTAACATTTCAGCAGAAAAACAAATTAATGAAAACCCCACATCCCCATTGCTAATGGTCACTGGCAGTTTGGGCAAAACTGTCAAGTAATCAGAAGGGAAAATTCAGTATCTTCCTTGGCAATGAGAACAGACTTTCTTTTCAGGTCGCGTGTGTAGACTCTAAAGGTAGGAGTCGTGTGTTAAGCTGCTGTCTGAAATCTATGCAAAACAATATTCCCTGGCTCTTGGTCTGTAGTTAATATGCAACAACTTGTGTGCATGGGATTGCTTGCTCTCTTATAAAAGAATGGAAATGATGCCATGGCACTGAACTTCCAGACTTTCAGTGCCTAGAGAATGCTCTTTCTCTTATCAACTTTCAAAACACATTTTATGCCCAAATCATCCTGCTGCGGACAGAAGGGGAAACATCATACAAGCACCTCAAAACTAATGTTTGCTGTGTTCTTGCTAGTGACTTCTAAGGAAAGAAAGAAAGAATCTAGGAGCTGGAGCTATTCTTGTTGGATCTCTTTAACCATTCTTTTATGGGTTAGAAGTTCTGGAGACCTTAAGCGGCTTTCTAAAACATTTTGGATGTGGTGATCTCAAAACATCTGGTTTTGGATATATTTCACTTGGTGGAATTTTAGGAAGGGATTCTGCTGAACTCTTTCAAAGCATTAATTGCAAAAAAAAAAAAAGACTGTTTTAAGGAAAATGCTTTCACTGGAAATTGTCTCAATTCCAGTTTGTAAGTAGAGCGATCATAAACTATGCACGAGATGTTTGGTAGTGCTGAATTGTTTCAACTTTGACTTGCAAACCTTCCAGGTTTGTTTTTAGGGTGACTGTGTTGCACCCTTTAAAATGTTTTTCTTTGACATTGGTATCTCTTAATTCAGTACTACTTGCTGCTCCTCGAGAGGAGACTGTGTAGTGTTGCTGGGGGAGGGTAAGTAGTGCCAGTCCTTTTAAGTGCTTGTTAATTTGAACACTTTCTAATTTGTTAACATGTTTGATTACACTCGGACATTGGGGTTTGAGCTCATTTTTAGATAGGCGAGCAGCATGTGGGTTTAAGTGGTTTTTCTTTGAAAACTGGGTGGGGAGGTGACTTTGGCTGGGACCTATACAGTTCAAAACACTTAAAATGTAGCCAAAGTTACTTGAAGCAAACTATTTATTGGATCAAATGCAGTATTTTGCTCGTTTATCTACTGCTACAAAAAGGATTGAATCATTTAATGTGTTCTGGGATGTAAGAAAGGTAGGACCAGCCAGGGAGAAAATACCAGCGTTGTTAACGAGCCAATAGTTTCAACATATAATCTGTAGTTAGGTTTAGTTGATTAAAAGAAGTATGGTGTATGACTAATACCAAAGGTATTGGGAAACAAAATTATATTTACTAAAAATATTTAAATATGCCCCATAGAAAGCCATTATCAGGTGAGTGCAGACTCTGGAGTAATAACATTAATAACTTTTAATGACACTGAATTGATTTATTAACTTCATAAAGTCTGTTTTTTCTGCTCTGGTTCATAATTGTGCAATTGAGGAAAAACAATTTGCTTAAGTAGGTCAGAGCATAAATGTGAATAGTTTTAAATGTAAATATACATATACAATGCATGTATATTTTATCTAATTTTATTATATTGTACACACATAGTATATGTATCAATAATATAATTTTATATAATTTCAATAAATGTTACAAATTATGATGTCTTAATAACCTAGCATACACTGACACTTGTTCTTGGTTGCTTTTGACATGAGAGCAAAAGTGTATCTGGAGGTACAGTCCTTACTCTGGATGCATTTAATAAGCATGTGTACATTCGTGAAAGATTAAGCATTGTTTTGATAAGAGGAGTTCAGTCTTCGTGTTTGTATTCTGAAATTCAAAATCCACTTTCTCTTAACTTTTTACTGGGGTTTTGGGAACATGCTGAATGCTCCAGAGGTTTGGATCAAAGTGAGGGTTCTGGAATTTATGAAAGTAACTAGTGACCTGTTTAGGGAGAAGGGCCTCAACCCTCACCGACTTGGACGTGTGGAATGCAGTAACTTGAGTATTACTTTATTTCTTCTCCCTCATTTCTGGGGAAGTATGAAAAAGATGGAGGGAGGACAGAACTGGAAAAGGAGATGGAAGGAAGACAAAGGATTAAAATACATGAAATACAGAAATGAGCACAATGAGCAGCAGAACTAATTTTGAAACATTTGGTCACGTATTCCCATTCTGTAATACCTGGTCACATCTCAAACTGTGTGAGGCTGGTAGTGCTGATCAGAGGGATGGTACGTGGTTATGGCTTTGTTACAAAACAGTGTGCAGTTCAGCAATTCTGTCCTAATGCTTAATAAGAGCCAGAATCACCTAGGCTAAGTGCAGAGCCATCCTATCTGCTTTCACATATATGGCCCTGTGCTGCTCAGATAAGCATGCTCGCCTAGAAGTAGCTGAGAGATGTCTCTCCAAGCTGCATTGCTCCCTCTAGACCTGTGCCATGAGACTTGTAGGCACCTTATATGGAAAGGATATGTATAAAACAATAAGCCTTTTAGAAAAAGCAAAGATGAGCAACCTCGTGTAGTGGGAGGTGTCCCTGCACATGACAGGGGGGTTGGAACGAGATGGTCTTTAAGGTCCTTTCCAACCCAAACCGTTCTATGATTGTCTTTAGTGATTTTTGGTGTTGAAATAGAGGTACTTGGTTGATTGGTTGGTTTTGAGGAGTAGGTTTGTATGTTTACCTTGCTGGATGGGATTTGGATAGGATTAGCAGAAGTTGACAAGATAGGACAATGGAAGAGCAAGGGATCATGGTGTGCATGATCACAGTACTGTGGTAATACCCTGGTGAGGAGCCTTGGCATCACAATTGCTGAGTTCTAAAGAGGATGTAACACCCTGTCCCATTCTGGTAGTTCCTTTTTATGTCGTTAGCTTTTATTATTTAAGAATAGCAGATTCATTCTGCTCAGCATTCAGAGGAAGATGAAAAAACTGTTCTCTTTCCATACTGTTCCTTCACTTCCAGAGTCTTCCGGAGGAGCTATGAATTTTCCATTTCACTTCTTGCTTTTTTCTTCCTCATATCTACTCTCAAATCATGTCTTCCCCTCCCTCTTTTGTGTGGGTGATGGCTTCATGCCACTGTTCTTCATCATTACAAAGAGTAGTTTAAATTTGAAATGACTAATGGTTTCCCTGTTGCACGCATGATTCCAACAAGCAATAGTAAACATTAAGGCTGCGTTAACACTGCTGTTGCTAAGATCAGCAGCCAAGGTGCTTGGAATAACCTTGGATATTGCATTGGCTAATACTTGGGTCATACTTGGAAACCTGTCTCCACAGCTGTATAGGCTAGAAATATTTTCAAGGTTTTTTTGTTTTTGTTTTAAATATTATTAATTAAAAAATAGAGCCATGGCTGTACCCTTTCTGACGTAACTGCAGAGGATCTGTGTTGGAACCTCACTTAAACTTGATCTTAATGTCTTGGAAGTACAAATGACTTTAGTGGCCAGGGAGCATCAGCCCTAGAGGTTGATGTTTTGAAGATACTTAATTCTAGATGACTTAAATTAACTTAATGATATAGCAGTTATCCAGATGTATAAAGCTGATAACTGCTGAAGGAGATAAAACTGCTTGATGATCTTGGAGTTTGTGGTGGACAAGAACTGCAGTTGGAACATTGTTGAAGCCTTGTAATTTGAAGTATGAGCTGATGAACCGGTATGTCCTCTTGGTTAGCGCACGCATGCTCAGCTGTGTGTCTGTACAGACACCAGGACAAACCAGTCCCACATGCAAACTCCATTTATACCCAGCTGAGGTCATTATGGGAATTTGGGGAAGAAACATTCAATTTTAGAGGAAAATTCAAGTGTCTGATCCTAAACCAAGATATATAGACTTAAAGATGCGTCAGTAACCCTGAGCAGTGAAGCAAATAATTAGATGACCTGTATAGAATGTGCTGTTCTGAGGAATTTGCAGGTGCCCTGTGACCTGGGCTGATGCAGACCAAGTGCATTGCCACCCCTGCTGCCCCGAGGAGCATCTCCATGGAGGATGCTGTGATTCTGAAGGTTGTTTCTTGAAAGTGCAGTTATGTTGTGTTGCAAATCCTTATGTCCTCTTTCAAACACACTTGTGGGCTGGCGATATTAAAAACTGTCTTGAGTGTAGAGGTGGGTAAAACTGGTTTTGTCCTGAGCTGTGATTCTCTACTTGTGTAGAGCATAACTTTTAATGTCAATTTTCTTTCTCTGAGGAACTGTAAATATTCAAACCTTTTATTTTTTAGCAATGCAAAATAAACCTACATAACCAACTTGCGTGATTTCTGAGTAGTTCTGGATTTTGCTACATGTAAATATTCATTTTGGCAAAGTGAACAACGAACTTGGGAAAATATGTCAAAAACTCATTTTGTTTCATGAAGTTGATGGATTGTCTTGTGAGAGCTGGAAGGAGAAGGTGCAAAACAACTACTTTGTAAATACAGAGTAGTATCTGACTGAGCATCCAACTGGGCACACCTCAGAGTTGTCGTAGTCCCCTTATAAATTTTTACTTTTACCTTCTCTCTTCTGGAATTCTGCCCGTGTTGCTTCAGCTTGTTTAATATCCTATACAAGAACAGTGGCACTGGTCCTGCGGCCAGATGAACAGCCACATCATCTGGTTGTGTTTGTGAATTTGTCTATTTTTAAAATGAATTTTAATATATTGAATGCAATCTTAATTAGGTTTGCTTTAGAAAATGACCTACCAATAAGCAGTCCTCTTATTTTTAACCCTGATTATGCAGTTGTTTAAACTAGATTTTCTTAAAATAGTAGCTGCTTTCTGACCTTCCTTAAGATTAGCTGCTTAGCTAAGCAGAACTTGCGAACAAATTCACACCTAGCAGCTCAGGGTTTGATTGTGAGGCTGATCTCTCTGTGGCACGAAATGGTTTTGGGAAAACCACCACATATGCTAAGTTTGTTTTATGGGTAAAGATAGAAATCTCTGAACATTTGTTTGTGAAATACAGTAGTTGGAAGAGTTGCTCATTTAATCATTTAGTCCTGAGAATGACTGAAAGAGTATGCTGTCAATAAATTTCCTCCTGTTTGGGGGATTCAGTGTGTTTTTTGATGTGCTCCAGCCTTTATGAATTTTGCTAGATGAAGTCATTATCCTAGTACGCTGAGGTTTTTCTGTGTAATTGGACACACGGTAATGGATTTCAGACACTTCACTCAGTGGCTAATTCTTTTTCTGATTGTGTAAAAGTAGCCAAACAGGTAGTGCTTTTTTAGCTCATGGCAAAATATGTGTTAAATGGCACTGTAGTGGGAAAAACAACTTTTTGTTTGCATCTGGGCTGAAGGAGAAACAGAAGTCTTTAAGGGGAGCTAATTCGAGAAAAAAGTGATACTCGCCCTTCCTCCCAAAGGCTCCTGACTTTCAGAATAGGAAAAATACCACCCATGGGCTTCTCTATATTTTCACTTCAGAGCCCACTTTGGACTTACTGATAAGTTGCTGAAGGAACTGGCCGGAAAGTGCTTACACATTCAAGTAAATGTTGGGTAGCACCTTGAACCTCACCGAAGCTATTTGGGCTTAAGTTCTTTGAAGCAATAAATAAATTAATGTTTTCTGATCTTTAGAATATGGCTAATGTTACATATCTTTTTCTCCAGAATGTATCTGGTAAAACTGGTAAGCTACAGTGTCCTCTGACCACTTTCTGTGCTTGTATGGCTGTTGCAGAAGGGCACTCGCCAGATTTTGTTGTTGTTGTTGACCAGCTCCAGAGTATCATCCATCAAGTTTCCCCTTTCATCACAAATTAGGTACTTTCAACATACCTGCCCCCCTCCTGTGCCTTGGAGCATGTGCACTGATAGCTTTGTCAAGGGCATCTGTACACGTGTTCCTGCCTCCTTCGTTACTAAGCCGTATTCTCTTATACTGAGTAATGTGAATTAGCTCAGTGAATTGTGACATCTGGAAATGCCACAGCCTGGAGTACAACGAAGTTTGGAGTGGATCCGTTAGCAGGGAGGCTGCTTTCTGTGCTGCTGAGTAAGGCTGGCACTGCTTGTGTGAGGGATCGCAGCGTACTGTTCTAATCATAATTAATTTCACTTTCTCCACATGCTTCTAGTTGGAAACAGTATTACGTGAAGGTTTGGTGTTACTTGGAGTGTAGCATAATTCCAAATAAGAGAGAGTAAGCTTTATGTTAAAAACTTTAAATGTTAAAGTTTCTAGAATTTAGGAAGAATGGCTTGTTCACTTGTGTAAAACAAAAAGGAAAGCACTGCCCTTGCAGCTTTGCCTGTTCAGAGTACTCTCTGGGCATGTTGTAGCTTGGAAATCCTCGGAGCTGGAGTGGAAGCACTCTGGTTTTACAAAGGGATGAGTCTGCTGACTTTTCAAAGTGTCTGATCCTACTGCCCGGGGTGCCAAGTAACATCAGGGCTGGGGAGACTTTCTTCCCTTCTCTGATTATGAAAGATGGTAGGTTAACTACCTATAATTAAAATGTCTGTCTAAATATCATTTTATCTCTCAGTTCATCAAGTTTAATCCTTTCCACTTCAAAGTCCTAGTTTTGGTTGTTTTTGTTGTTTTTTTTTTTTTATTGGAAGTCTTCAAGTGAAACAAAAAAACTCACATCTTTTATAAAGCAGAAAAATATTCTTCATCTGTTACTCTTCCTTTCCCCTTTTCTTCCCACCTTCCCCCCCTTTCTTTTCCTTCCTATCCATAACAAGGAAGAGAAACTTTTCATGCTGCTTCTGATGGTACCAAAAGAAGACCAATGTATTCACTTCTTGCCTTCTTCCCCACACTCCAATTTAGAGAATCCTTCACTTTATTATTAGCTGGTAAATAAAAAGCAGCTTGTATCCAGTGCTGCTTTATATTAAAAGAGGATATTTTTAACAGTGCTTTCTACATGATGTCAGTGTAAGTTGCTGGCGTGCTGAGCCTTGCTGTGATAGCCAGCTGATTACTAAAATAGCGTCCACATTTTTCAGTCTGAATATCTTTGGTAATATATAGAAAGCAGGTCAATAATTGGTTTAGGTGATTTTGATTGTTAAACAGTAATAGAAATACGCTTAGGGCACTGATAAGCATGGTGTGTAAGAGACTATTTTGGTATTTCAATGTTTATATAGGTTTATACCTTGTGACCTTGGTGTGAAGTGCTCCAGTTCCCCAGAAGTTGTAACAGATTTATGCTCCAGTGAAGTACAGGGCTGTCCTAGTTTCTTCATTAATGAAAATAGTGTAATAGTAGCTGAAGTGACACATGGAGCAGAACTCTGATCGAGTGACCCATTCTCCCGTGCTTCAGCCACACATTTTCTGGCAAGCCTTTAAGGTCAATGTTTAGGGTGGTGAATACATGCTGTATATTTCAGTAGTCTGTCAAGGAAACAGAGAATGTATGTATGCCCCTTTTGATGGCATTAATTATATAAGGAAGCAAAGTTAAACTCTTACTATCTTGCAACTGTCTCTTTAATTCAGTTTTGCAGCTTGAAGTAGGGAAAAACAACATATATGATCAGCTGGTTTTCATGGAGTAGTGCCTGACAACCTCCATAGCAAATAACTGAAACAGTTGCCTGTTGTTTAGATTACAGCTGGGCAAGGCTTTTTGATAAATAGTAAATTAGGCAATGGCTGCATGGAAGGTTTATAGTCTTCAGGTCGATTGTGAATTTGCTGGAAATATTTTTTCAGTGTCTGGCTCACAAACAAAAAATCACAAGATACAGACCCTTACTAAAGAAGAATGAGTAAGATATTTACAGATACCTCTAAGGATCTGGATTTGGTCCTTTCTGCTTCTGTACAGTTTGGAACATCTTCCACTAACTTTCAGCTGCTGAGTATTTGGGGTGCTCTGCATCACCCCTGTGGTTAACACTGTCAGCAGGGTATGTCAGAGGTTCCTGGCACCACGATGAGAAGCTGGATAACCCATCAGACAAGTACATTTCCAAGTTCAAGAAGGCTCACTCCCAAGCTCGGAGCTGTTTTGCTTTTTAATAAGATGCTTCACCCTAAATTGAGTAAGAGAACTATTTGAAGCTGATTGTTAGAGCCCTCCCAGAGCAGTGTGGCATCTGGTTTGGTTGATGTGTTTGGTTTGGTTTTTTTTTAAACCAACCAAACAACTATAGCAACAAAAACCCAACAGCTTTCATACTAGATGGAGAGGGAGCCAGTCAGAAAGGTGAGCACACCCCACCCCAGTGTGCTCTCCCACTCTGTGGTATATGTGGGTTCAAACATTTTTAGGCAAAAAGAGGACTTGGATCATCAGCATGCAGTGCAGGTCCTTGCTGTACATCACTGGATAAAAAGGACTCCTGGCATCTCATCTGCTGCCTCTTCTGCCTTTTACTGAAGATTTTCTCTTCTGCTGTTCTGTTTTCTTTCAAGTGCTCGGAGGTGCAAATTTTCTTTTTAGGTCTTAGCAATGTGTTGCTCAAAAAAAATGCTTTTTATTCTGAGAAAAACAGATAACAGATGAATATAAGGATTGTTTTTCCAAGTTGAAAATGTACATATTTACTTAGCTGTTCTTGACATCGAGATCTGTGGAGTTCCGCACTTAACTGCAAATCTGACATCTGAGGCTATGTTAGGTGGCAACGTTTTGTGGGGTTTTATTGGCTTTAAAACACAAGAAAACTATTGCAGGCTTGGAGAAGATAGGCAGACAGCTGAAACCAGGGATTTTGAATAAAAGCAGAAGAATGTCACTAGAAAGAAACAAATTCTTTTCTCTGCATAGCTGGTCTAGGTTCTATGAGTGGTTCTGTTGTCTTTGTTTAGTGTAAGACTAGAAGTGCTCTGTGTAATTTTGAATGGCAGACTTGGACTTTATATTAAGCTGAGAGGCTGAATCCTAAAACCTAGCAGTCAGTGTTTCTAGATCAGAGATGGAAGCATTAATGCAGGTGTGAGACCCTCCTCTGTAATTCTGCGTTCAGTTCTGGACACTGATGTTCAAGAAGGCAAATTTAACCTGGAAAAAGATGTAGGGAAGGGCTGTGATGGTCAGAAGGGGAAGAGCCCCTCTGAGAGGAAAGTGAATGAACACAACCCATTTAGCTCAGCAAAGTGGAGTCTGAAGAGGCATATGAATTCTTTCTATAAATACTTTGGGGAATAATAAGCAGGAAGGGAAGAGAACCATTTAAACTAAAGGACAATGTTGGCACAGGAATAGGTAGGTCCAAGCTGACTGGGAAAACTTCTCGGCAGGAAATCGCAATGTTTCCAGGGGTGCTGAACTTCAGTGAGCTTTTCAGGCAACCTTCTAATTTTTCATTTTAGGGGGTTTGTCCCCATTATTTCTAGTAATTTTTAAGATGGAGAATGTGGATCATTTATGAACAGAATTATATAATATAATTATTCCTTTTGATAGCAGGAGCCCTGAAGGTCCCTTTCAGCCTTGTTTCTTAAATCTTAAGAGGTGCAATCCTCTTGGGTCACTGACTGCTCTGAATCCTTGGTCCATATTACACTTTGAAGACAGCTGTGATGGTAATTAATTCTGTTTGGCAGGGCTGTATCTTCTGTGTAGACATGCTCATGCCTTTAGTGGCTCCTGGGGAACAGGGGGGTGAGTGTGGGTGAATACAGAAGTTGAAGGGTTGGAAAAACATGTTTAGACAGATCTTGTGATGAATAGCATGTATTGCTACCAGTGGTGGTTTGTTTACTCAATAGATAGAGGTTTACATTTAATGCAGTTTGTACGTTTATACTACTCCTACCACAAAAATATACATAATAACCTTTACTTTTTCTGTGGTAGTCATTGAAAGGACCTTGGAAGCCTATGCAAACGTTTCAGTAGTCTCTTTGACATTCAGTGATGGTATCTGGATGTTTTCTTCTATCTGTCCTTTTAGAGCAGCAGCAGCAATACATCCTAGAGAGAATTCCATTTTGACAAGAAAGTAAATGCGTATATGTTTCCCTGAATTACAGCCTTCCACTAAGGGTATTACAGCTAATAAATCTCATAATCCACAGATAAAGGTCAAGAGAATAATCCTAAAGTCTAATTTGAATCTTATTCAGGCTTGTTTCTGTGCAAGGGGAGTGTCTTCAGTGTCATTGTGATCTAATAGTTCTGTTGATACCATTTAGGGGAACTGGGATACTTTTCTTGAAACTGTTAATAAAATGCTGCTTGTTGATCTGACTGGAGAACAGTGTAATAAATAACCTGCATTCTGCTAAATGTTAGGCAATAGTCCCTTCTGGCTTCATGCTCTTCAGTTTTTATCAAACAGCTTTTAAAAATAAAATAAAATAAAGGGGGAGGGAGCAAAAAGAAATAAAAGGAAATCCAAATCCAAAAGAAAGATATGACTTCAGCTTCCTCTTCTATTCATTGTCACGGAAAGAAGGGAACTTGTCCCAGTTTAATCAAATAAGGAGGAAGTGGCTCTACCAGCCAGCCGTAACAACAGATTTGGAAAGTTAGGAGAGGCCTGGATGCTGCTGCAGTGGTGCTGTAGAGACCCAGAGGTGTGTCCTTTTCTGCCATCACGTGATGAATATCTCGTGCCACACCAGACAAAGCGAGTGGGATGGAAGGAGGAAAGGAATATGGACTATTCCTTGGGAGTCCCAAACCACACACGTACCTCTGTACGTCCCCCCAGTGCAGTTACATCCATCTCTGCTGCATCGTGCAGTGATTCGTGCGGTTCTGCAGCCACTGATCTGCGCATACAGTAAAGCTCTTAGCCTGAGTATGCTTTAAGGATCTCGGCACAGCTAGTAAGGGAGGTTCTGGAGCACAAAATACAGAGAATGGCCTGTGACTTCACACACAAATTAACACCAGATTTACTTCAGGATTTAAGGGGGAGCGGGGTGGGGTTGCTTCTTCTGCAGAAATGTGAACCCGTTTGTGATCAAGAATTCTCTGTGTCATGTTGTTTAACTGAAATGCATTTTCATCATTATCATTATTATTATTGTTTTAAGCCTAACAGTAAGGGAAAGTGCACTCTTGTTTGTGTAATCCACTTTGATTTGTCTCCTTTCTGGAAAAAGAGTAAATTCTATTTGCTTTTCTTCTCTGTACATCCCTGTTCATCTCAGGATTAACAATCTTTGGCAGAGTTGAGAGGACTGGTTATCCAGGAGCCACGCACATCCCTTGAGAAATTCAAGTTTGTGTGCTTTTCTATTGCTTCTATATTGATGCAATGCTCTAGGACTGCAAGGAAAGCTTTGGGCCCAAAAAGTTGTATGGTTTCTCTCCTTCTTGTTGACTTTGTGTATAGATTGGTACAGAGCTGTTTGATAGCAGGAGTGTTTCTTTGTAACTGTCACACTCATATCATTGAGACCTGTTCTGTTTCCTAGAGATTTTCTTCCACTCCTGGTAGTTTCTGAGATTTTTAAATACGAACTTGGGATTCATGGAGAAAATATCCTTTCCTCAGGAAGTTTGTGAAGTTTGAGGAGTGTCCCTAAATTTTCTTGTCTTCCAAGGATTTCTGGAAGCTTCTTGCCATCAGTGTTGAGGACTGAAGTGTTTGTGTCCAGGTGGAGGGGTGGGTAGTGCAACAGGGATGTTTTTCCCTTCTGTAAGGGGTTCCTTATGTACACATGTCTGAGGTGAGGCTTTTCCCATTCGCAAGAAAGGCTGATGGGTAACAGGGAGGGACACTCAGCATATCATATCTGTTACTAAGCAGTTTCATTCTGTCCATTCTGTCCAACTATTCTAGTAATCTTGTTTTCTATTACATCACATGAGCAACATTTCTAGAACAGTCCAATAAATTGCAGAGGACATTTCTGAACACTATGGCCTGCTCACATACAGTTATTTTAGAGATTTGGTCCCCTGTTGCCCGAGGCAGAAGGGCACTGTCGGTGATATTTCACAGACTGTCAATATTGCTTCTGTGATCATGTCTTTTTTTCTCCCCTAAAACAGCCCACTGTTTGTAACGTGGAAGATTGGTCGAGATAAGCGATTGCGTGGATGCATAGGTACTTTTTCCGCCATGAACCTGCATTCAGGACTCAGGGAGTACACACTTACTAGGTAAGATTTTGTTTTCTGTAGCCTTGACTTACATAATAAAATAGAGTACTGAGGAGATGATAGGTGTGCTTTGGTTTGTTTTGGGTTTTTTGGCTGTGTCACTGTGCTGATCAATGAGAACTCGTATTTCCCTTTGATGCTAAGCGTGTTGCCTGGTTATTTGACTACTGGTGTCATGAGGCTATGGCTTCAGTTAAAAACCATAACTTGAGCCTTTTTTCTTTTTATTGGTCTGGAAAACTACTCTCCAGTAGTTTATTATAACTGACTATTATAGTATTTTTTCCAGTGTTCAGACAAATTTTAACCTTAATAGTTAATGTCAGGGCAGAAGACCAGAAAGTCAGATTTGGGGATTGTCCTATTCACACTTCTAAAACAGCAGGTATTCTCACCTCTTCTCCATCAGGTCCTTCCAATCAGCTGCAGTTAATTTAATGCTACAAATTTCCATTACATGTTACTCTTCAGATACATCCCAGCCCCTGAGTGGGAAGCTTCTGGATGAGGGAGGTAAGTGATGATAATCCTTCACTCCCTGGCAGCATAATCCTTCATTTTTTTGATCTACACCTAAATTCATTCACCTTAATATTGTTCCATTTCCTTTGCATAAAGTGAAAACTAATAAGTGTATCACTAGAGCTAGTAGCAAGCTTTCTACTTGTTTTTTCTAAGAGTTTTTTCTAAGTTTATTTTCTAAAGAATCAATGGAATTTTGTTCCACTCAGTTACAATAGACTGTTTATAGTGCTTTAAAATAGAAATTACATTCTGGCATGTGTAGACCTCTAAAATTGTCCTCACTTCAAATAATTGGTGCCTCCAGGTCACTTTAGATTTGAGGCTTTCCTCCACTGTAGCATCTTCCTATTTGCTGTTAAAACCCCTTGTCAATCCCAGTATTAAGTAATACTAAAATGGGACCTGTTCTTCCTTACATGTCGCAGTAGTTTGTTACAAGCTGAAGTTCATTTCATGCTTCTCTCTGCTCAGCTTGAAGAAATCAAGTGCTCATCTCCTGGAGTCCTTACAGGCTTCTGAAAGACCTAGTTTACCTTTATTGTGTTGGCTTGATTTATTGTGTTGTCTGGAATGTTTCTGGTTGTGTCCTTTAAAACCTCATCAAAACAATCAATGAGAAGAAGCCTATAATAAAATTCAAAGCAATTTCTCTGTTGAAGGCTAAAAGCCTTAAAATCTAAAACATTAGTGAGCCAGACTGGAGGAAAAACAACTTGCCCCCTGTGGTGGCAAATGTTTCATTTAAGTGTACACTTCACAGTGCCTGATCGAGAGCAATGAGCTTGTACAGCAAAGTACCCCCTAAGACTAGGAAGAAGGGGACAGCCAAGAAAGAGTCTTTGTTGCCTATAGATTTTTCCATTCTCACAAATCAAATAGTGCTGTGCTCTTGGGTACCTTTAAAAATGCTTATAAGATTCCTGTCACTGCATTCTACTCTGAAAGCCGAAGTCAAAATATATGAAGAGTGATGCAAATTAGAAGGAACCGAAATAGTTTCAGTGCAGTATTTGAACCATGGCCACATGCTGTGAAAGTCTGTACTAGGCTGTTCACAGGCTAGATAATTCAGTAATTTTCAAGATGAGAGAAGTGAAACTATATACCAACCTATTTTCAAAACTCTGTGAGATAATTAGTTGTTTTGTTGGGGTATTTTTTGGGTTTTATTTTTTTAAAATATATATTTAATGGGGTATTGCATTTTATTACCTTTTATGGGGAACCTTTTTCATGTCTATGGTACCAAAAAAACCAAAACAAAAATTATCAATGAAGTAGGCAGAATGAGAATGGACTCTCCACTTCAGAAAGTGGAGCTTGATCAAAATTTTCAGTCGAGGATACAGGCAGATATTCCTCTGACTTTGGGAGGCACTTTTCTTCAGTTGTTCTGAAGGTACAGCGGGGATAAACAGAACCAGGTTGTCTGTCTAGTTCATCCTTATCTTTTTCAGCACCTTCTGTGGAATTGTGGCCCAACTTTCAGTGAGTGAAATGGTACAGAAGAACAGCTGTTCTTTAAGCTGGTGCTTAGTGATCCGAATATCCTTCATTTCCATCATGCATGATTTGTAACAACTATGCTGAGTAGTGCCTAGGATCATGATAAATCAGATTTTCCTGAATTCTAGTAGTGATCTCCAGTTGTGTATTGTATGCAGTGTGTAGCATATACACCTCTATCTGCATACAGCAGTGTAGTTTCTTCAAAGTGGCATAATGATAGTTCATCTAGGAATCTAAAGTGAACAATTTCTATCTTGGGACACCCATACACCCCCCACTTAAAAAAACACCTTTTAGGGTCTATAAACAAAAATGGCAATGATGTGTGACCAAGTGATTTTCCCTTCCCCATTTTGAATTCTGCAGGTTGTTATGCTGGTATTGCCAGTATGTTCTAAACAGGAAATTTATATTGAATGATTCATCATTAATTGGATGCATCTGCCTAAGTCGTGAGGAGGGATGAGAATACCCAGAGTTAAAAATGCTAGTACTGTATTCCTAATAAAATCTACATGTTAGAATGCAATTCTCTGCAGTTATGTCAGTGAAACACAGGGGAGAGGAAGTGTATTGTTATTAAAATCTTCTGCAGAACTTTATGAAAAGATAGATTCAGTGATTTTTTTATTTTTTTATATATATAATTTTGCTAGGAGTTGGATAAAAATCTGTGCTTGTCCAGAATGTTTTACAGTCTTGAATGTTGTATGTTAGGACATAAGCAGTTTATCATTGGGCAAAATAGTCCTTTAGACTGAATGTGTTAATTGAATATTCCACCTGAATGCGTAAAAATGAACCCATCCAGGTTATGAAAAATACCTTGTGTTTTACAGCTCCTTCAAGAAAATACACTGAACTTGGAAGCAGGTTACCACAGACTTTCATAACAGGTTGATAAATTACTTTTTCATGTATTTTCAGCACTAAGAGTTAGGTTTTGGCATTGAAGTTTTAAACTCCTGCTCTTTTACACTTGAGATACTGAATGATATGGTTTCATTTACTAATTTTAGTTCAGATTTTCTCCCCATTTTGTATAATTTGAAGTCATATTTTATGCCTAGTGGGTATAACAAGCATAGGTGTGTAAATTAAGTTTTAATTCTGCATTGGTTTATCCTATCAAGGCTAGAATAAGTATCTGAGGGAAGTAGTAGAGAAGAGACAGATGAAGGGAGATGCTATATGACAGAGCCTTCTGTTACAGAAGAAAGCCATGAAGAAAAATCGGTGGACTCTGAGACTTAAGTGGATTAGCATAATGGGTGAAAACTGGATTTACATTTTAAAATAATATCCTTAACTCCTATAGCCCTGTTTCTACTGACTATATGATGTCATAGTCTTTTTGCTGTGTGTTCTATTTACCACTCCAACTGAGAGAAAGGTGACTGCTATCAGACGTTCAGCCTAGGTGTGGTTGATCAAGAGATGAAGACAAAGAGGGAAACCTGGGATGAAAAGCACAAGATTGAAGGGAAGGAAATGAAACCTGCAACCCAACCTTCTCATAACTGAATTTGGGTGTAGATTCCATGTGAGGATTTGGCTACCGGTAGTATCAACTACTGCTCTGTATTTGTCAGCAATTTCAAGAGTCTGAGTCCTTGTTGCTGCCTGCTGGCTCTCTGAAAAACACTGACCCTTTCCTCCTGTTCCACACAGGGAAGTTAACTGCCCAACTGCAAGACTACTGTATGGCAAACTTATTTAAGGGGTAAAATTGAAAAATATTGAATGACTGATCACATTAATATTGATGTTGGCCTTATTTACTGAAGACTAGAGGCAAGTATTTGTGCAGACAGGGCAGTTTCCCTCTTGTATTTAGCTGAGGTTACTACTCTTTTTGATTCCTGTTTCTTTTCCCTAATCACAAACTTGTTCAGCCTTCCCTGTATTCAGCCCTTGCAACTCAGTGCTAACTTCCTTTACAATCAGGTGGTGCTATGGGTGTAGATAGTCATTGCTGTTCAGCCAGGGCAAAGCATATTCATGTGTCTGACTGCAATTTTTAAACTGCAGAGTTGGGGGAATTATATATGGGTTTGACATTTGTTGTGGCCTTCACTGTTCATAGAAGTCATAGTCTGAATTAATTCCTGTAAATAGCATTTCATGTAATACTTCAGAGCACATTGTTGCTTCTGTGTTGCCCACTAATAATATTTTGCAGGCTGTCTTATCTTGTGGCTGTGATTTATAGTAGACCACTGCTGAAATTCAGCTTTTTAAAAATTCTATTACTACTCTGTCTGGTAGCCACCAATGAAAAATGCCTGATAATTGTGAGATGAAGCTTACACTATCACTTTCAGAATTGAACTCTGCAGAGAGCAATGCATACTCTTGACAGCCTGAACTCACCGGTGTTACGCTCTTCTTGTATGTTTAACACCCTTCAAAGCCAGGCAGCACCATGTTGCTCCCTTTTCATGCGTACGTCTCTTTGAAAAGCAGGTGTGATGCTGGAATTTCTCGTGTCTGCTGGTTGCCTCTGAGTTCTCAAGGTGAGAATAGGTGTTTAGGGAGATTTCTGGTAACATGGTTTGATATATGTGCCATACGTGCTGTGAAAGCCTCTTGAGCCAGGAAGACTGCAGGCAGCTGGGGCTCCTCAGGTGGTCACAGCACATGTCCTGCACTTATCCATCATATCTCCTTGAGTGATGAGGTTCTGCCCTAGAGAGTCTGCAGTTAGGAGTGATCTCAGAACATCCCATGTTCCTGGGGAGGTAGGAAGTGGGGTACCAAACTGACACTTCAAACTGTACTGTTTTTCCCTCAGCCCAGGGTGAGGTCTTTCTGGCCATAAGGAGGGTTCAAGGATGCTGAAGAAGGTGCAGGGCTGCTTCTCTGCTAAGTACTACCATGGGCCCCGTTGAAAGATTGGTAGTTGAGGATGTTGCCATGACATGAAGATGTAGTATTAATAATGGTAGAACCCCCTTTTTATTTTCCAAAATGCTGCTGGTAATATACGATGTTAAGGTATTAGCACCTTAATTTTTAAATGACTGATTACCTTTAACAAAACTGAGGAAAAATTATTTTAGCATATAGATATTTGGTACAGGCTCATGTGTTTTGCCTGCCATGTCATCTGTAAGGAGATGAGATTTCACTGGAACTTGGACCTCTTCATATTTCTGTATTTCATCTAAGCTGAAGAAAACTTGTTGAACCGTTGTAGACATTAATTTAACAAATAACACCACTTTGAGTAAATCCTCAGATCTGTCAGAGTGGAATATAATTGTTTAGTAGTAAAATGGATTGTGATGTAAACTTGCAATACCAGAAACTCTAAATGAGATACACAAATCTGAATTTCTTGAGCCCGGCTTAGCTCCTTGATGTGAGTCAATGCAGTAAATAGGTTTGTAATGATTTCATGCACACAGTGCCAGGTCATTATTCCAGGGAACTGTTGCTTAACAGAACTGCCTTTTTTCAGAGGGCAAAGCTAAACACCATACTGGCTCTGGAAGGGGAAAAACCCCCAAACTTTTGCTTCAATGATGGGTTAAATGCTTCTCCTTATGAAATGAAAATAATGTTGTTTAGAAGGGAAAAGGACCATGCCCTAGTGAATATATTTCTTGCACATTGTGTGTGTTGAGGATGTAGTAATTCTGCCTTAAATTTTATTTTTCTTTATTAAAAAAAATGCTCTTTTATTAAAAAAGTACACTAATTTTTTAATTGTTGCTCTATTTTTCCTGAGAAAAACCTTTCTAGACCCTTGTACCTAATGGTAGATGATAGTCTGTTTCCTTAGCAACACTTCCTGAAAGAAAGCAAAGGAAAACACTACAAATGGAGGGACAGTGATTAGATTATTATCTTTTATGAAAGGAGAAGCACATAATGATGCCCTGCCAAAGCTTTTTAAGTAGATTCAGGGTTATCAGATATTGGTAACCGTTCTGCCGTGTTGCTGTGAAAACTGAATTATAGAATGTGAATTCGTTGGCACAGGGGAATGCATTACTGCATTTGGTGGAATATACGTACTCTGTGAGTTGACTGTTTATGAAGGGTAACTGGAGATCTAGGAAAAATGGAATTTTAAGAGTTCAAAGTGATAATAAAATGGCTATATCTGTATAAAGTGGCTCAGTGAAGTTTAGAGGGGGTTTTGCTAAGATTGTGGTAAGTCTGAGGTCTTCAAGAGACTGTCCAGGATTAAAATACTTATTTCATCATCTTTAAAAAACATGCATTAAAAATCAGGAACTCCAAAAATATACTTCTCATAAGATGCATGCTTTCAAAAAGCCCTGATCAAACTAACTTGCATTAGTTAATACAGTCTGTGGTATTTTGAATAAATCAGATATTCATGAAATTTGATTGTATGTGAATGAGTAACTGGGGACATCCAGGAGTTACTCAGACTTTCCAGATGGGTGTCAGGGAGGAGCCATGGCATTTGTGATTCTAGTCTTTCCCACGATGCTCTTGCATTTCATGTTCTTCCCACACAGTCTCCTTCTATTACGCTAAGAACCCAGCGCACACCCTGTAGTTCAAAGACAGAATTTTAGTTGAGTTGAAACACTAGTTTGGTTGAAAGTCAGATTTGTGCTTGTCTTTGAATATTACTTGACATAAATATTTGGGAGGGAGGGTGGGGTCAGGGGAACTGGGCAGCCTGGTTTGCCTAGCAAAGCTCTACATTGCCATAACTCTTACTCTTCCATTACTAGTAGAGGTAGTTGTTGGTACTCCATGGGTTTTGGTCAAATTTTTCATCTTTTTGTTTGATACTCTTAAAGGGAACATCTTCAAAATATTTCCTAAAAATCATTTAGAATGAAATTTGCTTTCAGTTGAGACCTTTGGTGACTTCACTGCAAAGACATACTGGGTTCTGGGCTGGTACTGAGGAATACAAGACAGGACTGTGTGCTCACACAGCAAAGAGAGACGTTGATGAAGTCACTTGCATTTTAAAGAAAGGTTTTGCATATTTGGAAACTCTTAGCTAGGACAGAATGGGAGAAGTTACCTTCTTCTGGGTGAGTGCCTCTCTCTGGCTGTTCTCAGCTTGGCAGTAGATGTTTATTTTTAATATAGAGTAAGGGATGTGTCCCACAAATTGATTGCAAAGGCAGGTGGTGGTGGAGAAAACTTCCCACTGCACTTACTAGCCAGTGCTTATATGTGCTAAATATGAGCATTTTAACATAGGTTGTCCCTCATTTCGTAAATGCTGGAAGTTGAGGTGCAGCAGTGGTATATTGGATACCTCGCCCAGTAGAAGTAGACTTAAAGGCTTTGTTTGGCTCAAGGAGCTAATTTTTGGTGAAATCTACTGTTCTAATACAAGCTATCAGGGATTAAGTGAGGTCAAAGGAAAAACAATTGTCTCTTGTGCTTATAAGCTGTTAAAGTCTTTAAACTCTGTAGCTTTGTGTGGGAGGCACTGTGGGAATGGAGTCTCAATTAAAGTTTTCAGTCTGTCAGCACCTCCTCCATTTAGGTGTTTTCTGATGCTTCCTTTTAAGACTGTATAAAGAAGAAATAGCACAAACTGGGTGTGGGGGACCAGGCTCCAACAGCCCTTGCTGTCTCTGTTGAATTTAAATCAAAGTTGTTGAAGCTTTTGAAATGGAATTTACCATTTGCCATAGACCAGAGTAATGAGAATTAAAATGTTCTTGTAAACTGTAGCAGATTTTTTGGGTATTTTTAAATGGTACCAACAGATACCTGTTTCTAAAAAGCATTCCTGTAGGCACCAGGACGAGCGAAGTCGTGTCCTTCACAGAGCTGTGCAGTTGAGATGGTAGAAAAGCTCTTGGAAGGAAAAATAGCATAACCATCTCTGGTGGGACGTAATCAGCCACAGAAAATGCTGGAGAATGTCTGAAGACATCTGAGCCTAAGCACACTTCAGATCCTGAGGTAGTCCAAAAGGGCCCCAGTGCTCTTCAGCTGTACACCATGGAAGTAGATGGGGTGGTCCATGTGCTCCACACAAGTGTGTATTGGCGACAGCCTTTATTTTAGAAACAGAAATTGAGCGTCCTTTGATTTCTTAGCTGTGTAAGTGACAATGTATTGCTACAGCTGATAAAGCATCTAATGCTGTGAAAGTATGGAAATTAACAGTTCCTTAGAAATACTTGATGTAGATCCAAAAAATAGTTCTCACTTCACAGTTGCCGTATTTTCTGTGAATTTTCAAAACTTTCAATTAAACTTTTCTAAATATAGTTGTAATTAACACACACAGAATGGCTTTTTGACCACAGTGGAGCATTGGCCATTAATACCAATTTTGATAGGACTGATAACACTCAATTCTTAAAGCAAGGATATGGGGGGGGCAGGAGGGATGGTGACACGTGCCTGGGTTTTAAATATAACATGCAGGCTACCAAGTCCATCTGCTCACACACTTAAATTTAGGTTTGCTGTTCCAGTGCAATGGTATAATATTTTTTTCTTAGTGCAGATTGCTTGTAATAAAGGGTCAATGGTCAGGTGAGCAGTCTCTCAGGCTGCAGAAGTGTGGTATATAAATACCTCCCACAAGAATTTAGGGACCTTGTACAGATGTTAAGGAATGCTCTGCTGAGCCTGAGCACAGCTCTTGGGAACTTCCCCATCTGTCACAAGCTGCAGCCCCAGCTCCATTGGAAAGGGCCTTTGTGATAATGGCAGTTAGGGCTGTGTAAGTCAGCATCTGAAATCAGGTACATCAAACCTCTACCAGCAGGGGAATGTGACTGTGAAGTGAATAATGTTACACCTCTTAATTTTACTGCATTTTTAGTTTGAGTTTTGTTTGATTTGACAGGGGAAAAAAAAAAACAACAAAAAGCTTTTGGTTGTTTTGAACAGAACAACTTTTTGATACTTCTAGTTCAAGGGGTTTTAATGACTTACATTTCTATAATAGCCCAATCTGAAGTAGGTCCCAGGCTACCTGTAGCATGCAATTAATTCCCCACTTTCCATACCAGCCTAATTGCCAGTAACGTTTTAAGTGTTTTATTCATAAACAAAAGCCAGATTAGAAATACGTTCACACTGCTGCTTTCAAACAATATTTCTCAGCTTAAAGAAATAAGAAAAGTTGCTAAAGTGAACGATTTAGAATAAAAAGATATTTCATAGGTAATAAAAATTTTAAGTAATTATTTTTCTTCAAATATTGGCTTATATCCCTTTCAACTGAAGTGTCAATGTAAAGCCAAAAATGTTTAAAGCCAAAGTATAATCTGACCCAACTGTGAGAAGGTTGAAAGAGATTTGAATGTCTCCATTTTTAAAAAAAAAAAAGTAAAAATGTTCTGTGTGCATATATGTATTGTTAACCCCTTTGCTTTTTATGAAAGACAATTAAAAAGAGCTGCTTCTGTATCTGCAGGCCAGTTATTTCCAGATGCTATTGCTAAAGCCCCACAGAAAGCATGTTGGTTTTGCTGTGGGGAAAAAAAAAAGTGCTTGTTATATATATTTATATGGACACAAAGAAGGGAAAGGGGAAATGCAATTTTAAAAGAACAGAAAGGTCACTGCAACCTCAGTCCTCTGCCAGGGCATCACTGCTCTTCACCAGAAATATTTGTATGCCTTCTGTCAAGAAATTGATGCTGGTTTTGTTTCTGTTCCCAGAAGCTTCTATACAATTTGCAAGCTGGTTGGATGGCCCTTTCTCATCTGTGCTGAGGATGCATTCTGCAGTTTGCTCACTTAGCTACAGAGAGGCTTTTTTTCCTTTGACCTAGACTGCTAATCCCTCGCTGCAAAGAGCAGCAGCTGTGCTTTGTCTGTGGAGGTCTCTGCACTGACACAGCCTCGTTCGGTAGAGCAACACCTCTTTGTGTGCTCTGCTTTTGCAGTTACTGAAAGGGTGACTTTCTGTTTTCTTGCTCAGAAAACCTTCCTCAGGTTTGTAGAAGTCTATAGCACATGATTTATTCCCCCGCCCCGAAAATGTCATTTTCAAGAGCTGTTCCATATTTACATACAGCTCCACCAAACTCTGTGTTTGACTAAAGCGTTCCTGACATTCAGGAGGTGAAACATTTCTGAGTTGCTTTTTAGAAAGGTGATGAAACCTATTTCCATTGAAATATTAAACAGTTTAGATAGACATGTTGAACTGTAGCTCTAATGAATATAATTACAAATAAACCAATTTTTGGTGTGTGTCCATGTTGATCCTCATTTAACACTGAGTAACCAGGCTGCAGTTGTTCTCAGTATAATTTCCAAGATGTTAGTGGTTGTTGAAAGCTCAGTTAACACAAGAACAGAAGAGTCATTTGCTGGTTTAGGCTTTACTGCAGTGAATGGCAGAACACATGCTGCCTTCAAAGGGAAGAGAATTTGGCCTGTAGCTTCTCTAAGAAGATAACAATGTAAAATACTAAATTAGTAAGCACAAATATCACATTTCAGTTAATCTCATAGTCAAACGTTTGTGTTTATACTTCCACGTTTGGTAATAATTATTCTGTAGCTGAGCAGAATTTTCAAATACATGTAACACCGTGGAGTTAAATGCATTCCTTGAAGACTTAAGTTATAGTTTTTTAGGCTATAGACAGGTGTAGCCAACCTGAACCTTTTGCCTCTTCTTCATTTCAGAACTCCCTTTTCATTCCTCTTCAACTGTTTTTATTTGCTATTCCAAACCTGTTGTAGAGTGGAAGACATACACGGAGAGACAGCTGGCAGATTTGGAGCTGAATGTCCTGTTCAGCTGAGCTTGCAAAGCTTCTGTTGCTTGGGCATCTTGACCTCACATGTAGTGATTTGTGAATGTCCCCTCCAGGCACTTCTGTAAACTAAGTTGCAGGTGGCACTGAATGTGCCACCACCCCAATGAGGCAGAATTGTGACAGAAAACTAGAAGGAATAAAGGGATGAAATGGTGACCTGCTGCCAGGAGAGAGAGAAGTGGCCGAGTTGCTACAAGGAGAATAAGGAGGTGACACACAGACAACTTGTGTGTGGAAGGGGATCAAGGGAAGGAAATGCAGGAAGCAAAACTCCCAGCTGTATAGAATGCCTTTGTAGATTTAAAACACTCTTTTATTTTAATTGCTGGTTTGTAGAGGTATTGAACAATCACAGCTTGATCTGTTAATTAGATTCATGTAGGAAGTAAAAGCTACATGTGCACAAAAATATCAGAAAAAAATGGTGAGAAGCCTTGTTTGTTACCTTAAATAGGGAACTAAGTTTTGTCCTGATGCAGCAGTTGTCATGCCTGCGTTCTAGGATGGCTTCGTGACAGTGGGAGTAAGTGTCTAGAAACCCAAATTCTCATGACATAAGGAGTGGCTCTTTCTTTCCCTGAGGTCTTATTACATCTGATGTGCCCCAAGGGATTCATCTTGTGCCTGCCTTTGTTACGATATTTATAAAACCACTGAGAATTAGTAAGATGCCATGAGCTCATACACCAACCTCTCCACTGGCAGCCCTCAGCCGTGCAGCTCTGTGCAGATGTACTCGCAGGATGTGTAAGAGATTGCACTTAGATACAAAACAGCTGGTTTAAACGTAATCCAAGTCGAGATGTGATACTGATGAAACATGTATCTTGGGCAACACGCCAGGGTGTTATTCAGTGCCCTGTGTTATGAGTGGTCATATTCCCCTCTGTAAGGCACTGTGCACCCTGGGTTATTCCCAACTTAGGCACTCGTTCAAGGATTTCAAGAGTGGATTCTGTTACCTTCCATTTATCAGACTGTATTCATCGATACCTTCATATTTCAGAATATTTTACTGTCTTAATCTTTTTCTATGAAACATTTAATGCAACACCTCAAATAAGTGAATATGATCTTTTTCCTTCTCAATTCAGTTACTGTGTGTTCTACCATGCCTTTTGCTTTCCTTATTCTTAACCTGATTATATATATTTAAATTTGTACATTATTGTGGTTTCACAGTCCTGACCAGAAAACATAGTTTCTGTATTTGTGGCAAACAGTATCAAAACTGAGCTTAATTGTGAAACTGCATCACGAGCATTTACTGTCTTGGTTGTTTTTAAAGTGAATCATATTGGCAACTAATAGAAATTCAAATAGGATGAGAGGAAATGTCCTCAAGCTCTGCCAGGGGAGGTTTAGATTGGATATTAGGAAACATTTCTTCACTGGAAGGGTTCCCCAGCACTGGCCCAGGCTGCCCAGGGCAGTGGGGGAGTCCCCATCCCTGGAGGGATTTCAGAGCCATGTAGGTGTGGTGCTGAGGGACATGGGGCAGTGGGGACTGGGCAGTGCTGAGTTAATGGTTGGACTGGGTGATCTTGGAGGTCTTTTCCAACCAAACCAATTCTATGATTCTGTACATCATATTTTTATATAAAAATGTAGTTTATAGTATTTCTGGTGGTGACAAAAGGAATGGTGAGAAAATGAAGTACCCTTTTGTTCCAGACTTCCAACAGTATAATAGAACTAAACCCTTTTTACAAGCTGCAGGAAACTGAACATGTTAAAAGTTCAAATGCTATTCATGCATTTATATATCATTGCATTGCTGAGACCTTTAGGAACATATTTTTCCATGTGTGCTTAAGATGAGGCTCTTTAAAGTCCATAAACAAGTAAAAATGTTTCATGTTGACTTGTTCTTTTTTAAAGTTATGATTTGAATGCATCTTTAGAGGGGAGGAATACTTTGTAAATTGATTAAATGAGGGTTGAATTCAGCAATTAAGTGGCCTTAAAGGTTTTTGTCCTGACTTCAGTATCTGTTTTGAGGTAAAGTGCTAATCTTAGGTCAATATTGAAAGACTTGCTGGAGATGTCAAGAATTCTAGAGACTTCTCTTTACTCTCCTAGGGATCAGAGTGGTTAGCGTTGCTCAAGCTGTATAGTTCTAAGTGTAATTGAGCAGTTCATTTTTGTTAATTATCTAAACTTTGCCATCTGCTGGAGAGCCTTTTAGTGACATTGTAATTTAGCCCCGTTGGAGCTCAGTGAGAGGTTTCTGGCGAGTCTGTTCTCATGTGTGCACCAAACAAAAACCTACACACCAAACCCAGGTCACTTTTGTTACTCCATTTTTAAATATGCCTCTGGAGTGACCGTGACAAGCTCTCTGTGCTGTGTTGTGGGGTTGTTTGAAGTGCTGTGGAATTGCTTTTTATGTACCAACCCAGGGCATTTCCATGGCAGTTGACACCTTTCAGCTTCCTGAATGTTTGCATGAGTATGACACAAAAGTTGTCACGCCTTTATGAATTCCACTGTCCTCATTTACCCCAGCACGATGACAGATGCAGGGAGGGGTGAGGGACAATCCGGGAAAAGGCAGAAAAGCAGCTGCCACCTATGAAGAAATGACTGCCTACAGCTGCTTTACCTTATGTTCCCCTGTAGTGGGAAAATACTGTGGAAGGTCCACGCTGAGCAATTCAGAGTAGAGACCGTGGATATTCTGGATATTCATGGACATTCTGACCTGAGACTGTTCAGTTCCAGAAGTCTGGAGGGTATGGAACACAAGTTACAGCTTTTTAGCTACACCCAGGCAAACACACAGTGATTGTGTTGTAATTTGCTCTAAGCTGTACCTCTCACTTACTGACCAGTTATGTGAAGGCTTTGCATTTAGCATACCTTTGTGGAGGCGTACCTCTGAAGTATTGCTGAAACTCTGCTACATCTTAAAGACAGGTTAATTTAAGATAGTTTTTTTCCCCAGTGTAATAGGGCAGATTGTATAGTAATGCAAAATGATCCCCCCACGCCCTGCAGGATTAAAACAGCATGAGAAAAATGCAGTCTTTAACTTGTTTGCTTTTTCTTCACATTCAAGGAGAAAAATGAGTCTTTTAGAACCACAAAAGCAATACAGTGTAAATTTTCTGGCTTCAGGAAAAGGTAAGGAAGTTGCAGCCATAGAAACTTGACTCTTATTAATGCAATCAGGACACTACAATATTACTTTGTGGAATTTTTTTTTAGTTCTAACTGCTTAATATCTTCTGATGGGAGCAGATTGCAGGAGCTATGACTTTTGATACCACACTTTTCCACTTGAAGTCTGTAACAGCACATACACAAAATTCTCCTAAACTTGAAGGACCTCTCTATACAAACCTTCCTTGTTTCCTTGCTACATTATAGCAGTAATAAACAGCAACGAATTTCAGGCATTATATCCACACAGTGTAGCAGTATTGTGGCATAATGATGAGCTGGGTTTATTTGGAAGAATCCAGAGTGTGATGGAATAATTCTCTGGGTAATTGTCATAGCAGTAGGAAAAACACCTTTATTCTTTTTTTCTTCTAAAAAGCTCTGTTTAAATTTATGGAAGCCTTAGCTTTTATAGCTTCCATGGTTATGAGTTGCAGACAGTGCTCGTGCAGGAGCACGGTAGCTCCGTGTCTTAACAGACACTCGCATTGACTGCAGATTCACTGAGCAGCATGCAGACCAGGTTAGTCCTTCCACATGTGCCCTGCAGTTGATCTGTGCATGTACCATGAGGCAAGAGAGCCAGAGTAAGAAATCAAGGTTAAAATAAGGATTTGACTGGAAATTTTAAGTACCCCTAGAAATATTCTATAAATACCTCTTTTGTTGATGTATACAACTGGTGAACTTGTTTGGGGTAAAACAAGAAGGTCCCAGAACCAGTTGTTTTTTAAAAACCCAAAAGCTGAATGACTCTTGGTAAATTCAAACCAACCAGATGTGTTTGCTGGTGTCATGCACTGCGTCCTGTAACTACTGCAGCCTTGCTGGTATTAACCAGTTAACCATTTCCACACTGCTGACAATTTCCACACTTCCTAGAGAGTTAAAGCATTCTGGAGGAATTCATTGGAATTCTGGAGCATTCATTTAAACAGCTTATTTTGGGCACCTCTTAGAGCCTTAATTGTCTTACCCAGTCAATGAATGGAGGCAGCCTTTTCTGATGAGTCCTTCCAGGCTCCTAATTTATGTACAAGCTCCAAGTTTACTTTCAGAGGATTGCTCTTCTTTTCAAAGCTAAAATAACCATCTAAAATAGGCTATCAGAATATTCCTTCTTCCTATTAAACTACGTGTGTGAATCCAGACAGAGGCTGAGAGAGTTTCTGCTATACTTCAGTTTGGCAGAGTTAAAAAAACCTAATTGATTGAAGAGCCAAAATTCCAGACCATTAATTAATTTATCCTGCCTGAACCACCACTGCTATTACCTGCTGCACTGTGCTAATAAAACAGGCAAAGGACTCCAGAGAAGTCTTTCTGTGCTGAATGCAAACGAGTGTGTATTTCTTTTTTCACCCTCTGACTGCCACTTAGCAACATAAATGTGCAGGAAGTATAAATGTTGTTCTTTCCCTTTCTGTCTCCCAAATGTAAGGGAGGGTTCGGGAAAAACACTCCCAGTTGTGGTGTTTCCTGGAAATTTTTCCAGTCTGACCAAAAAAAAAAAAAAAGACAATATAAATAAATTCTTTTTTCCTTGCATTCCAGTGATTTGATGATGCCTATAAATCACTCCGTGAAATTGCCATTTCAGTTGGCAAAATTCTGCTGGTCATAAATAAAAGTGGTGAGAAGGCTGTCGTGTGGGTTGTGTTAGACTGCCTGATCCCTCGCGCTGACAGCTAGGAGAATTTATTCATCATGATTTCAGTTTCTGAAGAAGAGCACGCTCTGCCCTGGTTTTCTGGCTTAAAAATTAATTGCATGCCGTGACTTGGAAGCTGGGAGTTTTTTCTGGTCTCTGCCAAACTGAGTTATGATAGCTGATTTTTATTAGGGAAAGTCTAGTGATCTGCTTAAGTGTTTGTTAATTTCTTCCTATTGAAGTGACTGAATGAAAAACTGAAAATCTGAATTAACTTCACTTACCAGTAACCCAGCAATGGAAAATACGGTGATATTGACATACTTTTTTTCTGAAACCTTGGTACCAAGTGTCTCTTGTTGCTCTCATCTCTTTGCTGTTATCTAAAATACAATAAGTTTGCAACTCATTAATTTCAGGATGTTTTGAATTAATTGAACAACAGTATCTAGGTCCTTTGGGCTCAGTTTATTGACACAGGGCCACTTATTTGTTAAATGCTTTTTCTAATGTAATTCTGCTCAGTGAAAGCATGGAGAATCTCAGGGTTACACTCACTGAGTTTTCAGAGCAGATAGAATTTGTCCTTTGCCAACCATCTAAAAGTAGTGCCAATGTGGTGTTTATCAGAAGAGGGGAATACTTTGTAAAATGAGATATTTAGTGTATTTTTTGTAACTCTACTGATATTTGAAGAATTGTTCAGATGCCAAAAAATCATGGTTTGGTTTAACCATGTTCAATATCAGAAACTACTTGAAAATGACTATAGGGGAGTGACCTGACACAGTAATGGGAAATTTATTTTTATAAATTGGATTAGTTTGATAAATTTATCAGTTCTGTTTTGATTGATCCTCTGGGAGCTACGTTTCTATGCAGTAGGCTGAGCAGATTGTGAAAGAGGCTGTCACCAAAAGTAGATTTTTAGGAGTCGAGGATCTTGGATTCTATTCCTGATTCTGTCCCTGACTCACTGTGTGAGCCTCTGAAAACACGAGTCACTTCATGCCTCTGCCTCAGTTACACTTCCTATAAGAGCATTACTTGTACCATGCCCAGTGTTTCACAGTTGCTTTTACATCTCCTTCCCCTGTGTCATGTTTAAGCCCCCAAAGTAATTACCCTTAATGTACAAAATTGTATCCAATTTTGCCTAAACTCTCTATCCAGTTTGGGTCTGTAGATGTGACTGTCCTCAAAAAAGAGGTTTGATGAGAAACTTCGTTGTCAATAATTGTCATTGAATAGCAAACAATAAAATATTAAGAATTTAATTCATTTAATACTAATACCTTCATTCATCTACAAGTAAATCCTTATTTACTATTTTTGATGCTTATATGCTATCAAACTATTTTAAAGGATCCTTTAACTTAAATCACAAAGATTTTCAGGCACTTCTAAACTCAGTAACGTAGTTCTATTACTATTCCTTATTTTCCCAGTTTTATCCTACTGTTTGTTACCCATCTGCCACATCACATTTCAGAGCCATAGGTCTTTATCACAATGATGTATTGCATTTTGGTTCACCTGCTCATACTATTCATTTCATATGATTCTGAGAGATTCTCTGGTGGTATTTTACAAAACCAAGATGTAGTCGTAAGGAATATAAACCTTAATTTTATTTTTTGCTCCACTTAATGCTGTTTGCCATGGTAACTCAAAATACTTTGAACAATTGCCTTTAAGTATTTTCAGTGTCTTTAGTGTTTGCAAGCTTTTCTATATCCCAAATACTAGGAGGAGTGGAACATGGAAAATGAAATTATTGAAAAACCACTTCTGGAGAGATATGGGTAAATGAACTTCATTTGAGGAGGAGCTGAGATCTGTGTAGTATGGCTCAGCTGAAGAAAAACTGATAGTGGAGTACTGCTTTGTTTTGGTTTTTTCTTGACTGGCAATTACTTGATCTTAGTAGGACACCAAAGACTGCATAAATAAAGTGTATTTAACTAGAAAGGCTGTGCATGTGCGTGCATGCATTTAGTGTCTAAAAATAGTTTGCTTGGAACAGGATTCAATTTTGACTTTGCCGGCTTCACTTTGAACGTGGAGCAGAACTCTGTGTGGAAAAACTAATGTCCTTTTATTGGCCAGCTAGAATTCCCCTTGCCTGGCACTGCTGCTTTTCAGCTCTTCACTACTGTGTACTTCCAGCAGCAACAGCTATAAATCAGCTCTGGGCTTTAAGGAATAAAGAACAGATGGTTTAGAAAATCCTTTTCAAATTAGTATTTTTTTCTTGAAAAGTAGTTTTGAACTCTGCCTAGTTTTTTCAACTTATTTTTCTAATTATTTCTACTTACCCTTCCTTAATTCTAAGTTTAACAGAAAAATTGTGGAGTTAAGATTTTTAAACCTGGTATCAAATATGCAGATTCTGTTCCATAGGAATCCTTTGGTCTTTATTAAGAATTAACAGAAGAATATGGCATTGAATAAGACTGTAAAATCACATTCTAGTACTACAAAAATAATGCTTCCATCAGATAAACAGAACAAAGTCTCCTCTGCTAATGAAGAATGCTGACACACCATTATATGGTGACTTTTCATTCTGAAGGGCTGGGAGCAGTAACGAGCTTTTGAGGAAAAGCAGCACACATTATCCTGTCTGTATTTCATGCTTGCTTTGAATTGGTCACCAAGAGGCAACGTGGCAAGCGAGGCAAAAGTCTGATTTACATAGATAGGCCCTTGTGGAGTGTTTGAAGTGTGTAAGTGCAAACTGCTGCCTCTAGAAACTCTGTATTTGTTTCTGTACAGCTTAATGATGTTAAATTAAAGATGGTTTCTCATTTAGTAATGCCAGTGTGGCAGATCTTCAGTGAGTGGGGATTTGTCCGAGACTTTGACTGCTAATTAGTAGGGTTCATGTTAGGATTAGGGGTTAGGGTATCAGGTCATCAAAAGAAGAGAAGTTTTTGGAAGGCTGCAAATTCTTACAATATGGGAAATGCTTTTCATGGTAAGATTTTTGCATAAATTATGAAAAACAGGTTTAAACAAGTACTGGCAATATCTAGAGTATTCCAGGAAAGTACCCCTGGATATTTACCATGTTAGTTAGTCGTTCTGCTAACTGCTGTTGATTAGTACTTAATAGTAGGCTAGATGGACTTCTGATTTGAGCTGTCCCTGTGTTCAGAGTATCCTCCCTTTATATATTATTTTTCCTCCTACATGGAGGGATACAAAGGCTGAATTAGCTGTTCCTGTTTTCCTGTGTTGCTCTCATGCTGTGGCTGTGTGTTGAGCTCTGCTGAAACTCCAGGCAGCGAAGGACAGTAACTCTGCCTGGTTCCCAGCCGTTACAGAGCTGGCTTTGCAAATCCCATCAACACAACCTCAGAGAACACCATCTTTTGATACATCTTCAGTGAGCATCTTTAGTTAAATATCACAGGCATTATGCTTTAAACCTTCTTAGTGTTCCCAGTTCTTCACAGGTCTGTGTAGGCCTGTCTGTACTACATAAACATCAAAAGATTTATCTTGGCTACTTACTTAATGTCCCAATAGCTTCTCTCACATCTCTGGCAACTTCACCTGGGGTTTCCTAGAATTACTCTTAAATAATGGGCAGTGTAGACATGCTAACTGTTGCTTAATTATGTAATGAATTTGTTTTCGTAATGAAAATCTAAATTTCTGACTGATTTTGTAAGGTAAACGAAAGGTTGGAGAAGGGCTTCCAGTCTAAATTCCTATACTATCTTGTTTTTTGTAATTGTAGCATATCTGAGAAAAAAATGTGCCTTCCACCCCAGAAAAAGAAAGGTTCTATTTTAACTCTTCAGTCTATGGTATTAATCCATTATGTGAAGCTATTTCTGGTTATACATATGATGATTGCCTTTAGCTAAACTTATTTTTTTACTTATGCATCCTTATTTGTTCTGCTTTAATAAAGTTATGTTACTCTTTACATAAAATGGTAGTATCTGATGCAGAGATTTCAGCCACATTCAAAAGGCCATGACTGTAATTATATCACTTAATGGCAATCACTTGCTGTCTGCCAAGGGAAACGAATGAGAGTGATCTAATTGTTAGATGAAACGATGGGACACGTGAAGAACTTGGTAGTACTTTAGTAAGTCTCTTGAATTCTCTTTACTCATCAAAAAGCTGAGTCAGCAAATCACTGTTTGTGTTGGAGATGAGCATGTTTTTATTCATACATGTCATACTTGAAATCTTAGGAGAATAAAAAATTAAAAGATACCATACCCACTTTAACCTTCTCTTTTCCAATTTCACTGGTTCTTAACCCAACTTATGCAAGTAGGTTTTTACAAGTGTTCTTCCTGGCACTGCTTGCTGTCTGTTAACCGCTTTGTTGTTCAAAGCGTGCTGGAATGTGCCCACGTAGCTCCTCTAAGGACTGAATTTACCCCACTAGGTGTATGTTTGTCTATAGAATGGTACGTTAGCCTGAGGAGCAGCTTAGCTGTTTGCAAGCTTCCCTGTTACTAATCACTGCCTCTGCTTTGTGGAACATCTTCAAGTCCTGTAGGTTTACAGGTCTGTAGAGCCCTTGGATGTTTTTACCTATTTATATTCACCTTTGCCTGTAAACATAAATATTATTCTATTTTGGAGAATATTCTGCTTGTTTGGATTTTTTTTCACTGCATACTTAAATTCTACAGTTTGATTACAGTGCTGTGTGTTTGATTATTGCAGGCTATAGGATTTCCCCTTCTATGTTGTATAGTTTAATCCTTTTTGAAAGGGATTTACTATATTACAAGTAGAAGAGCTATTACTGCTTTTGTAACAACTTCAAAAAAACTTTCTGCTGCTCCATTAATATGATTGTCACAGTAGCAAAATGAGCTCAGGAAGGAATGACCCTCAGAACACCACCTGACTGCCAGCCAAGAACCCAAACAAAAGTCTAAGGAAAGAGTTGGGAATGTTGGGCAGTGTGTTAACACTCGCAACTGGATTATCAAACTGGTCATCATTTCATCAGGATTTTTTTTGTCCTTTATACTTTTCAGTTGATTCATTAGATCCTTGAACTTAGAGAAAAAGAAAAGAAAAACCCAAAACAAAACCCAAAAAATCCTTTGAAATTCTTTTTTCTCTTCAACAGTGCCCTTAAAGATAGTCGTTTCCCCCCAATGACGAGGGATGAGCTGCCACGGCTTTTCTGCTCAGTGTCTCTACTCACTAACTTTGAAGATGTATGTGACTACATGGACTGGGAGGTAAGGATGTCAGATACCTTGTAAGAAGATTACTTTGATACCATGAACATCTATAGCAGAGGTCACACCATTTAAATTACCTGCATATATTTAGTATGGTTGTCACTGGTTTGCACTCTGTATGCATTATTTTGTGCATAGATTCTACCCTTTTGGTAGAACAGTCATCACCTTCAAAGTCTGAGCCATGAAAAAGGAATAAAGTTGTGTTCTTGCCCACTTAGGCACTCAAAGTAGAGTGGTCTGCACAGCTGTACCTGTGTCTAAACCTCCATCAAGCAAGGTGTTGTCTGAGTGATGGTGTCCTGAGACCTCTCTTGCAGCATAGCTGCCTACAGAACGTGGTAGATCAGGCGGTTGCTTCTGGAAACAAGCACTGCCAAAACTGCAATCCCAAACCCAGGTGCCTTATTTAGCTTGTAAGAGTGAGCCATTTATCTTTCCCAAAACTTTCCTTGCTTTCAGTGGCCTGCACAGACCCCACAAAGCCCTTATACAATGAGGACAAGAAAATCAGCACTCTTATTTTTCTTTACTACATACACATACAGCTGAGCCTATTTTAACTGCTAGATTCTAGGAAACCTGTGTGCATTCTCTTGGAACAGCAGCCTAAGAGAGATTAAGAAGCAAATGCTGCTTTTAGAGTTATTTCTAGGAAGGTGGACTGGAGAAAATGTTTTTCTGTATCCTTCTGCTTTTGCCCAAATTATTTGGTCTTAAATGCTGGAATAAAACAAGTTACTGGACTTAAGATGAACTTCTCATCTCAACCTGTATGACTGTTGGTGTTGCTCCTTGAGTCTCTATTTATAGAGTGGACATGAAAAGAATTTTGAAATAGTTGTATGTGATAGTGGACATGTTATAATGCCAGAGACAGCACACAAGTTACAGTATTTCCCTTTAATGATGACTTAGCCCTACGAAATATTTAGGAATTCTTAAGAGTAAGGGAGGCTTTCTGTTGTGTTCACACGTAACAAATGTATATTGAATAGAAAGTTCATTTGTTGTTAAAATGGTGAGAAGCCCTACTGTATTAGAGTGGTGGTATCCAGCAGTAACCTCAGCATTATGAATTCACAGTAGCTGAAAATCTAATAAAAAACTCATTTCCTGTTCAACACATAATGACAAAGGCTTTTTACCTTCTGGTATGTAATTCTGAATGAGATGAGTGGAAGTTCCCTTTGGGGTTTATCAGCATTTTCACCATAATCAGAATTATTCATTTTTATGTCATGTCAGACCAAACAATAAATCTGAGCTGAAACTGTGTGTGCACTCTCAACAAAAAGCTTTTTTTCAGCGTAGTAGCTCATCTCAAGCCCTTGGAGTACTGCAGTGTTTCCAAGTAATCAAAACGGCAGTGACTTTTAATACTAAGCCAAACTGGAAGTCAAAATTAAAACAGGTAGAATTTTTCTGCTTTACTAGGTTGACTTCTGTAGTAACCATAGTGATGTTTTCAATTTAATTTTGTTTATTATAATTTATTAAAAATCAGACTATGAATACACTCAGAAAACAGCTCTTGAAAAGTGTGAAGCACATAACGAAATCACATTTAGCTCCTTCCATGTGGTCGTCTATGAATAGCATTAGATGTTGGTTTATTCTCTCAATAATAAACTTCTAAAATGACCAATCCTTAAACTGAAACCAAAGGCTGAGTTCAAAAATCCACTCTCCCTTGAAAAGATTGGGTTTAACTTTGTTCCTTGGGAGACTTCTGGTTCATAACTTTAATGCTTGGTGTGAAACGAAGGAGGCTTTTACTTTCTATGTCCTTTCTGTATCTTGTGGAATCATTGAGACTTGAACAACAGTCTTGCTCAGTTCTTACTCATTTTATGGATTCCCACAATCTGTGTTGGAAAGCCCTGACTCGGGAGGGAAGAATGGAGCTACAGCTCTGCCTCCTTGGGAGGGTATGGCTGCAAGGCACACTGTAATGGTGGATGATTGCATGCATCCCCTACACGCAGAGAAAAGCAAAGTGTCTTTGCTCCTTCCCTCTCTGTTTCATGTTATAGCAAATAACCACCTTTAAAATTTATTTTCTCATTAATTTAAGAGGTTTTTTGCTAGAAGGTAAAGCCTGTTTTGCTAATTCAGACAATCTCCACATATTTTTATTAAAACATCACAAAACATTATGATTATATGTAATTACAATAAGCTTTTTGGAAAACATTACTGTAATTCCAGCAGGGTAATAACTAACGAGAATTGACTCATGGCTCTTCCTTAAAACACCTTACAAGAGAGCTTTGCTCTGAAGTTGCTGTTCTTGAGTAAAGGAAAATCTGTGACATTTTATATGCTGGCAGTGCTGGTAGAAAGGCCTTTAGCCTGTATGCACTGGGTTAATATTGGCTGCAGTAGTTGTAGCCAGTCCGTTGGCTGTAAGGTGGCTTTTCAGTGTTGACAAAGTTGGTACCTTTAAGAGTTGTGGAAATTCTTCCCCTCTTGCAGATGCAGCAACTCCTGCTGCTTTTATTCCTTAGAACAGAGAAGAAAGAGTCTTGACATAAATGTTTTATTCTCTTTGGATGCTATTCAGTGATTCCATGTATTTAAATAAATGATTCATTAAAAAAAGAACACTTGTTGTGAAGCAGAGAGCGCATTTCCTGAGTAGGCTTTGCCTCAAATCAGAGTGTGATATTTAAGCCCTACTCAGAATAATCAGAAAGAAACCAGCATGTTTGCTGCAAATGTGAGGCTCAAAAGCTGTAGAATTCAGCTAATAACAAGTGGGGTCAGTTTCTAAGTAGCAAGAGTTGCTTAACCTGGAGGGTTCCATTTTCAGCCAAGTTTGTACACAGCTCTTTCTCTACTACTAGTTAGGTAAATAAAGGGGAAAGTGACTGTTCTGTGGTACCATAAGGAATACTGTACAAGTTACAAGCCAACTTCTTTGTTTGCAAATGTTTATAGCTTGCTGCTGTTCAAAGGCATGAGTCAGTAGAGGGATTAGCCATAACCAGAAGGCCATCGCATGGTTACACCAGTGCTCATCCTGGTGGATGGGAGAGGTGAGCAGAGCTCGGGCAGAGCAGTGTTTGTAGTTGGGAGTGGAGGAGAACAGCAAACAGTGAGTGCACTTCAGGCAGAGGTTTGTTTCTAACACCAAGGCGGTGTTGCACTACTTCAGCTCTGGAGTATTCCATGTGGACTGTGTAACAGATTCTTCATTATCCGTTTTAATGTATTTCTGAAGAAATGTTTCTAACTACTTAAACTAGTGATAACTGCATGCAAATCTCTCACAGATTGCAGTGCAGTAGATAAAACTGAACAGAATGATTACTTGATGATCACTTACTCCACAGTGGACCAGAAGCTTAAATTTCAATAAGGCTTGATTTTTAGATGCTTGTCCACACGCCGTGTTGATAGTCTTAACGAAAATAATGTCATTTCTTCCTCCTCAGTGTGCTTGGAGAGTCAGTACGAGAGGAACAGATTTGTAAACTGTGTTTGGAACTTTGAGGCAGAAGAGCTGAACATGAGAGTTGCTTGAACTCCAGTTTCGGGGTGGATTTTGGAACAATTGAGATAGAGAGAGAGAGGTATTATTGGCAATAACCTAGCAAGTGCCAGAAGTACTTGGCAAAACAATAAATGTGGTGTGTGTGTGTGTTTTCCCCCATCCTGAGGTGTATGTAAATAAATGATTCATTAAAGAATGCTTATAAATGAATATGAATGTGTATAAATACACAACAAAGTCTGAAGTTTTGTTGAGGTCACTTCAGAAGTAAAATAGAAAATGTAGTTTAATTCAGTCCTGAGATTTAGTGAAAGGTCTGTGTTTTTTAATTACTATTGTCACTGGACCTAGTTTTAGGAAGCCTCTAGCCACTTATACCAAAGTGGGACAAGAAGTTTATATCCACAAGTACTGGATACACTGTCTACAGTATTTTGTGCTCTACAATGCTATAGAAGTATTTTATATTTATACTGGAGGAGATCATAGATAGCCTTGGTTGGAAGAGACCTCTAAGCTCACCCAGTCCAACCATTACCCCAGCACTGCCAAGTCCCCACTGCCCCATGTCCCTCAGCACCACATCTACACGGCTCTGAAATATTTGGTCTTAGTGCTTAGGCAGTTGAATATAGACAGTTAGAAAATCACCAACTGCAAAAACTTCATCTGTTTTTGCAATAAACTCAATGGGCTCATTTCAGCTTCTAACATAGTTTCATTTTATTTTCAGGCCCTTTGGGTTCATACTTACATCATTGGAGATTTGATACAGATTTGATCTCTCTAGTGATTATATATCCATGTTATGAAAGTTAGGTTTAGGAGTGTTTGGTAATGAAAAACCACATTAAAATTTGCAGTGGAGTAAATTTGTTAGTCTCAAAGTAATTTCTCCTATTGAAGAAATGTTAGATTTGGGGAGAAAACTGTTGAGGCGATGGCCAGCCACAAGAGAGACTCCTCCTATTTCCTCATGCTTATATCATGTAAAGATTATGAAGTCTTAATATAAGCAAATACATTAATTGAACAAGTGGTAGAGCTCTGTAAATATTCCTTATTTGTTTTTCAACTGTCATGCAGTTACAGTAAAATAGCTTGGGACTGAAAAAACTGTTATAGCATTTTGTGATTAATGTGGTGTCCAAAAAGAAGTGCCACACAAATAACACTTTGAAACGTAGACTTAATTTCCACATACAGTGTTGGGAACTTTGGATTTAAATGGAAATAACACCTTAGTTATGGGGGCATGAAAATGTCCATCTGTGAGTGCTTTGTGTTGTTTTCCCCAAAAGCAATGGGGAAACTTGAGGGCAGTGGAGTATCTTTTATGGCACGCCTGATCCAAGGGCAAGTTCTCTCAACAGAACTGTTGTATCCTGAAAGCAGGAGCACTTCATGCCCTGGAAAGGTGCTTAGCCTCGTTTTAATTTTTTTCTAATTTTTCTAGGCAGTTCAAGTTTATATATGTCTGACTCCTCAGGATTAGTACTTTTGGTTTCCATGCTGGCGTTTTGCCATGTCAGAGCACTCAGTAGCACGGAAATGGGAGTTTGAAGGTGAATGCTTTGGAATATCTCCTTTTCCATGCCATACATGAGCAGAAATTGTGAAGGCTCCAGGCCCAAGTTCGTAGTGTGGCAAAGCTTTCATTCTTCAGTTGTTACTTTGAACAAAATTAAACACTCTTAATTGACTTATCATTAGATTTGCCAGCTTGTTTGGTTGCCTGCAGGTTTTATTTGGTGCCCAGGTGATTTCATCAACAGCAGCATTGCTGGCAGTGTCAGAGGGAGACAGTAGGCTCAGAGACTTTGGCATCTCAGCTGGCTTTCCTGCAGCCCAGAGATGAAGCTCTGTGGTGGGGAGCTGAGGATCACATCTGTGCTGCTACTGACCTTACAAGGCTGTAAGGTGAACACCTTCCAAAAAGATTACACTCACTTCAGTACCACCTCTTAGAACTCTTTGCAAAATGATATTAACCACTGGAAGGTTCACATTTGGGGTTTTAGCATGTTAGAAATCTCTTGTGTCTTTTTTTTTTTCCTATTACTGTACTAACAAAGCTGCTGATTTCTTGCAGGTGGGTGTACATGGCATTAGAATAGAATTCATCAATGAAAAAGGATCAAAACGCACCGCCACCTACTTACCGGAGGTTGCAAAGGAGCAAGGTCATTGTTGCACTTTATTTCATATGATCTGGTGAAGAATTTAAACGTACATATAAATCTAAAATGCAATATTTGACCTTGCACTGATGTCAGATGATGGAGCAATATTTAATTGTAAGAAGACTCTTATATAAAATGCCAATTACATGCCTGTATCGATCCCCTTCTAGGGACTGAGTAAACTGTAGCTGTTTTTTAAACAAGTCATAAATGCAGTGTAGCCGTAGGAAAATAAACTCTGGAGAGGTAGTACAGTGCTGTCAGCCAGCTTTACTGTTGTCAAAAGCTGCCAATTATCGTAGAGTTGTTATGCTGTGATATCCGTAGCATTGCAAAACCTCTGTTAAGTGATGGAATGTCTGGTGGATTATCTTAACAGCTGATTTATTCCTACATTTGCAATGATCAAGTTTTGGTTTTTTAAATGAATAAATAGGAGTTTTGAATAGCATGAAGATTTTGTTGAGAACAATAATGAGTTTGTATTTTTAATCACTTTTTTCATTACTCAGCCTCCTCTAATATGATATAGAAGTTCTGAAATTAGAAATATATCACTGTAAAGCTAAGTGACATTTATGGAGAAGTCTAATCTCTGCAGTTCTCTGCACATGTTCAACTAATAATTCTTTTAAGTTTTAATTTATGCAGAAATTGCTCATACTGTCATAGCCATTTATACTGTGTAAAGTGATTGTGATACTTGATCATACCTGAACATTTCAGAAAAGTTTAATTTTGTATCTCAGCCCCAGTCTAGGACACCTGGATAGAGTGGGTCCACTTCAAATGTTTCAACTACGAGATAAAAATATATGTTGTTTTGAGAGTGAACTTTGTATATAAAGAAATCCTATATGTCACATTTCCTTCAACTGTTCTTGAGCAGGGAGGAATGATCTATGTTTTATACAGAACTTCAGCAGAGCACTTTCATTATCAATTTCACTACCTCCTGTGCTGTATTTTTGCAACATCTCTTCTTATTGCTGTATTTCTCACTAATTTTTCCTATTGTACAACTCAACAGGATGGGACCACATTCAAACCATAGATTCCTTATTGAGGAAAGGAGGCTACAAAGCTCCGATCACTAATGAATTCAGGAAAACAATAAAGCTAACCAGGTATGCCTGATGGGATATTACAGATAAGTCCTGTTTTTGTAATACTGTGATGTGCTCATTCCTGGTAAGTGCTTATTTCAGATGTTAATAGTAAGCTTTCCTGTATATATTATTAATGATTTATTTCTTTTCACAATACAGCACAGACTTCTGAGAATATCTGTGCCTTGCACAGGGATTAGTGGCACTGAGCAAGCAAGAAAAGGCTGTTGTTAAATACCACGCTGCATATGTATCAGGGTACCTGCATATTTTGTCTCATAACTCTGAGAAATCTTAGCAATGTATTCACTCTTGTTTTTAACAGTCCATTCATTGGATAGAATGCAGAATTAGCAGATCTTCTGCCCATGATAGTGTAGTTAGATGGTGAAGGGTAGAGGAGTAAATGTCACACACAGAATCACACAGAATCACAGAATGTTAGGGACTGGAAGGGACCTCAAAAGATCATCTAGTCCAATTCCCCTGCCGGAGCAGGAATGTCCATAAGAATGCCTCTAAAACTATATACTTTCATAAGCCTGCAGTGTAAAATGACTGCTAAACTCTAGTTATCTACTGCATGCTTGCAGAAATACAAATGTTTTCAATCTTATAAGGAATTATTGACTGTTCATCCTCTTCAGGGATTCACTTCACATACTATTAATACAAATAACAAAGTTTGAATCCTTTGTCCAAAACTGTTACCCATCCTATCTTCTGTCAACACCGAGGGACTCACAGGATCATAAGATTAGTTCTAAAAATGTTTTATGTATTACTCCTGCTTCTGTGTCCTGATTTCTTTGGAAAGTCTTTCCTCCTTAGTGCAGCTAGGTGTAAGCCAGACTCGGCTTCCTTGTCCATAATTAAAACTCAATCCTTTCATCTCAGACATCTGAAAATACTCAGGTTCTCCTCATTGTTTATGCATTTTCATAGGACAAAGACCTGAGATTTTGGTTCTTTTCAGCTTCCATGTTTGTCATCTTCATCTACAAATCTTGCTATTACTTAGCAGTAGTTTATGTTTAGACTGGACAGAAGTCAAAGCATTTCTTAGAAAAATAAATATTTTAGTGTTAGAGGAATTACTTGTTCAGTGATCTGAGCCACAAAGATGATTAAGGGAGTGGAACATCTCCCTTATGAGGAAAGGCTGAGGGAGCTGGGTCTCTTTAGCTTGGAGAAGAGGAGACTGAGGGGTGACCTCATTAATGTTTATAAATATGTCAAGGGTGAGTGTCATGAGGATGGAGCCAGGCTCTTCTCAGTGACATCCAATGATAGGACAAGGGGCAATGGGTGTAAGCTGGAACATAGGAGGTTTCACATAAATGTGAGGAAGAATTTCTTCACAGTGAGGGTGACAGAACACTGGAACAGGCTGCCCAGAGAGGTTGTGGAGTCTCCTTCTCTGGAGACATTCAAAACCCGCCTGGACATGTTCCTGTGTGACCTGATCTAGGTATTCCTGCTCTGGCAGGGGGGTTGGACTAGATGATCTTTTAAGGTCCCTTCCAATCCCTAACATTCTGTGATTCTGTGATTCTGTGATCTTGAGGATGAAGAATAACAACTTTGTGACTGTTCAGAAGTCTGGATTCTTGTAGGAACCTGATTAGTGTGGAGTGGCTGTGACTAAGGAGGATGTGCTATTCTGCAGGTTAAACTAGGGAGGAAGGATTACAGAACCCAGCTAAATTTCAAATGCAGAACCACAATCTCCTTTTCATTTATTCCAACTGTACACCTTGTTACCTTCTGTTCAAAAGGAAGATATGGACATAGCTGGGGGGAAGACTAGCAGTGCTGTAGTTCCTAAGTGACAATTTCTGCACACCTCAATGAATAAGGAATATATTTTTCCAAGAAACAAAAATTCTCTATAGCACACGCTTCCTTCCAGCTACATGATTTTGTTTGGAGCACTGATGAGTAAGCACAGAAAAAAAACCCCAAAACAAACAAAACCCCCAAACTTACCTCCCCAAAAAACCAACCAACCAAAACCCCCGTGTTTAGTGTATTGAAGTTTAAAATATCCAAACTGGTCATAAAATCACTGGTCTGATAAGTGGAATAAACAAAGCAGAATTTTTAATATTCAGAATAAATTATTTTTGGCTGTCTGTTTTACTTGCTTAAAAACTCAGCTTCTGCTGACATAAACAGTGGTATGAAAATAGAAACCATTTCCCAGCATCAGACAACCTTTTGTAGAGCCTCATTTTAATAACTTCTTGTCAGACAGCAAAACATCTATTGTAAGAGTGGAATAAGTGCTTTAAACTTCTTTTTCAAGTCTCTGAATTAAAGTAAATGCCCTTGTCTGTGACTAAAGACTTAAGCTGATCAAAACTAGCCTATGGCTAACTATCTTCACTTGAAGTTAATACCTGGCAATGTTTTGGAGAGCTGAAAAATAGTGGGGCTGGAAGAACTGTACCAGTCCTGGGGGTCTGGAATGCATAAGGGCAGTAACTGCATTTTCTCTTTCATCTGCTTAAATAAGCAGATGTGGTTGTGGTGCCTTTGGCCTGCTCTGACCCACTTCCAACTCACTTCACAGAATCACAGAATGTTAGGGATTGGAAGGGACCTCAAAAGATCATCTAGTTCAGTCCCCCTGCCAGAGCAGGAATACCTAGGTCAGGTCACACAGGAATGCATCCAGGTGGGTTTTGAATGTCTCCAGAGAAGGAGACAGACTCCGTTAACTGCCAGGCTTATGGTTTAATTTCATAGTTGCAGGGGACTTCATTCACAGCCCATCTTACTCGTCACACACAGAGTACCACATAGCATTCACAGCAATTCCAGAAGAGCTGCAGCCGATGGCTCAGCAAGGCCCAGTGGCCATTTATTAAATTAGTACATCATTAACAAGCACTGTTGTATCAAGTGTGGGCACCTTTGGTGCTCTGAAACACATCCACTGAGGCAAAAACTTCAAGTGTCAGGTGTTCTGCCCTGTTCCTCTGGCAAAGAGGCAATGGAAGCAAACGTTGGCTGCCTTCATTGCTGCAGTTGGTAACTCGACAGTCGTTGAAACTTTTGTGTTGGGTTGTGAGTGCAAGTGGTTGAGCCATCTGTTGTGTTTTTTTCAGACCTAAAAGAGGAGAGAACAACCAGAGCAACTCCAGAAGAAAAATATGATAGAAAGGAGAGGTGGCAATATTTTAAATCACTGTAGCTGGATTCACCAGATCTCATCTGTCAGATCTCTTATGCAAGGTCTTTCTAGGTGAACTTTGTGGAAATGTGGAATAGTGTTGTTTTGTGTAGATTTTACACTTCTACAGATAAGTGTAAATGTGGCAATTTGTTCCTTGTTGTCAAACAATACTGATGGAAGTATATCCAAAATATCTGTTGTTAGAGCCCGGATTCTGCTTGTAGTTACATACAGCCAGTGTTATCATGGGACCTCTCTCCGTTAGTCTTCACTGATCTTGGGAATCTGGAGAGGTCCCAGTCACCTGGGAAGGTGGCAGATGTTTCATTTTTCAAGAAGGATAAGAAGGAAGGCCCTGGTAATTACAGGCCTCTCAGTCTCACTTCAGTGTCTGGTAAACTTGTGGAGGAAGTTATTGTGGGAATTACTGAAAAACAGTTGAGAGACAACACAGTCATTGGTCACAGCCAGCATGGGTTCACAAGGGGGAAGTCCTGCTTAACCAACTCAATTTCCTTTTATGCCAAGGTCACCCATCTAGTTGACCAAAGGAAGCCAGTAGATGTGTTGTTTTGTTTGTTTGTTTAAATTTTAGCAAAGCTTTTGGTACTGTCTCTTGCAGTATTCTTCTGGACAAAATGTCCAGCACACAGCAAGACAAGTCCATAATACGTTGGGTGAGAAATTGGCTGATGGGTCAGGCTCAAAGAGTTTGAGTAAATGGGGTGACATCAGTCTGGTAGCCGTCACCAGTGAGGTTCCCCAGGGCTCAATTTTTGGGCTAGTGCTCTTTAATGCTTTTATAAATGACCCAGATGCAGGAGTCAAATGTACACCAAGTCTGACGATGATACTAAACTAGGAGGAGCTGTGGACTCCCTCAAGGGTAGGGAGGCCTTATAGAGAGGTCTGGAGAAAGAGCTGGGCAATCACCAACCGTATGAAATTTAACAAGAGCAAGTGGAGGACCTAAGATGGGGCAGTCCTGGTCATACACACAAACTGGAGGATGAGAGGCTGGAGAGCAGCCTTGCAGAAAGAGATCTGGGGGTTGGGTTGATGGCCAGTTGAATATGAGCCAACAGTGTGCCCTGGCAGCTAAGGGAGCCCACCATGTCCTGGGGTGCACCAAGCACCTGGAGGGAGGTGACTGTCCCACTCGACACTGCACTGGTGCAGCCCCACCTTGAGTACTGGGTACAGTTTTGGGCACCTCAGTATAAGAAGGACATCAAACTATGAGAGTGTGTCCAGAGGAGGGTGAGCAAGGTCTTGAGGGCAAAACGTAGGAGGAGCAGCTGAGGTCACTTGTTTTCTTCAGCTTGGAGAAGAGAAGGCTGAGGGGTGACCTCATCGCAGTCTATAACCTCCTCGAGGGGGGCAATGGAGAGGGAGGTGCTGATCTCTCTATGGTGACCAGCAACAGGACACAAGGAATGGAATGAAGCTGCATCAGGGGGAGTTCAGATTGGACATTAGGGAAAGGCTTTTCACTGAGAGGGTGGTCGGTCCCTGGAACAGGCTCCCCAGGGCAGTGATCACAGCCTGTCAAGAGTTCAAGGAGTGTCTGGATGATGCTTTTAGTCATACAGTTTAGTTTTAGGTAGTCCTGCAAGGAGCAGGCAGCTGGACTCAGTGATCTGTATGGGTCCCTCCCAACTCGAGATATTCTATGATTCTAGTCTAAAAAGAATGTGACTCCATTTAATGTAGCTGGGATTATTTTAAAAGCAGAATTTGGCAGGCAATTGATACTGGTTGTTTAAAAACAGCCCCAAAATCTGTAGTGCTTGTTTACAGTTTTTCTCCTAGGTTTTATGTAGAGAGTTGGCGGAAGATATGGGACATTGTCAATAAATCACTACGAGTTTCTATTCCTTCTACTTTGAGCAGCATAGGAGGCAACAATTTTTAACAGTTGATTGCTTAAAATATTTTTTGTAAGCAGTTATGTTGTGATTTGTCATGTGATTGAAGAATGACCCTGACAACCACGGCAGTTCCCTCCCTGCCCTTGTGCAACTGAAGTTACTCATTCCTAACATCAGGAGTACAGAGCTGTTAGCATTAAACATACCACTAGTGCAGTATTTTTTCATGTTATTCACAGCTTCCCAGTAACAGTTCTTGAATTGGCTTCTTTGCTCTTTTCCAGGTACCGTAGTGAGAAGATGACGATGAGCTACACAGAGTACCTTGCCCATCGTCAGCATCATCACTTCCAAAATGGTATTGGGCACCCCCTTCCACCATACAACCATTATTCCTGACACTGAGCCGCATGACCAGTCACTGGACCTCTCTGCAGACCTCTTCCCAGGAGACCCTGCCCCTTCTTGGTCTAGCTATCTCTATTACTGTACCATTTTATGATGATAGTTTCCGTTGCCATGCTGAAGCTTCTCAGTTGGTTAAGCTCATCATGGCAACGGGAGGGAAAACTGCATTACTACAAAGATCCCATACTTTTTTATTACTGAGTCACTGCAGATTTTTTTGCAGCATATATAGCCCTTGAGTTTTTTACAAAACTTTAAATTTCTACTTCATTAACATTGAATTATATCAATCAATGCTTTCTATGACTGTGGATGGAAGGAAGAGTTTAAGGACTACAGTTAGGGATGCTTTGCTTAGCAAAAAGGCATTCATGGCTTTTGCATTACTAGGTGTGACAGGGAATGAAACATATCAGATTCAGGTATTATACTAGACAATGACTTGCATTTTCATAATGTTCTTAATAATGTGTATACAGCAAAGATTTCATGTAGCTATATACATGATCTTCAGATCCAGCACATACAGCCAAAATGGCAAGGCTGACATACAAAATGCTTTTTGGGATGAAAAGAAGCAATTCCATGTACAATGAGAAGTGATGGGAACATGGCAGCGTTTTCATGATCAAGTGGTGTAATTGCTAGGGCACGACATAATCCAGTAGGATACTGGGTACTCCTGCCTCCCATTTTGTGCTGGAATTGAGGGCAGTCCAGCCCTGTCAAGACTGGTCATCATAATGCATTTGTAATGAGACGATGCCTTTCTGTTGATCACAAATTAGGAGTGAGTAGCAGATGTCATATTAGGAAGAAAATGGATTTAGATTCTAGTGCCTTTGACTGACATAACTATATACTTATATATCAAATTCATAGAAAAAAATATAGCAAATATGCCAGACACTCTAGAAAACTCTCTTGAGTCTGCTCTGGTGTCAGGTTTTGGGGGATTTTTTTTTAAAGTGAATTTTTTTTTTATAGCAAACCTGTTTTGGAAAAGAAAAATCCCTGTTTTGTTCTTTCTTCTGCTTTTGAACTTGTTGACTTTTATCAAGTCATGAATAGTTAAGATAGACTTAACCATTTTCTTTAAAAAAAGAAAAAAAGACTGTTGTGAAAGAGCACAGTATGCCATAATTTTACATGTTTTTATCTATTACAGGAATAGTACTTGAGAGCTGTAAGTACTGTGTAATAATTCCGATACCCCTCCACACGGTAGAAGAAAGAAAACTGATGGGAACTTTTTCCTGCTGTAAAAATAGGATTTAGTAGAAGGTATGTGTGGTAAACTTGCAAGCCCAGCGTATGGTAGGAGCTTGCTCCTTGCTCGTGTGCCTGCAGAACTCCCACTAATACCTGCTGTAGTTCAGTGCGTATTCTAGGGGACAAGACATGCATCTATTACAGAAAAGACCTTCCTAATATGAGTGAGTAAACCACAGTAAGCAGAAATTCCAGTTATTTTGAATAATGAATGTCTGTAAATATATATACAAAATCAAGTAAAATTCAGTTCTCAAAAAAAAAAATATATCAGACTAATTGTACAAATGTTTCAATAAGGTTTCAAAACCAGAGATGGAGAATTATGCTCATCCCTTCCTTGAGGTTAGCTTTGCCACTTAATTTCTATGGAGGTTCCTGTAGAAGGTCTTTGGTATTCCTTCATCCACAGCATTTGATGTCCAAATATTAACATTTTCAGTTGTGATGCCTTAATTTATAAGCAGAGGGCCTGAAATTTCAGGAGCCAAGAGATGCCAGCCAGAAGCTGCAAAAATTAATAGATGTTTATACAGAGGCTATTTTGGATGATACTGTTGTCTTGTTTCTACTTGGGGAACACTTTTAAATGGATTAGTCTTCAAGTGGAAATTGTGAACAAGTGGCTACCTGATAGAGTTGTGTTGGTTTTTTTTTCTTGCCCTTATAGGGAAACTGAGCACAAACTGAATCATTCTGCTGCAAAAAAAAAAAAAAAAGTCATCCAACCCCATCTTTATCTGTCATCTCGTTACAGCACGCTCATGCTTCTGTGTGAGCTCATTGTTAGAAGTTTTTTAAAAAGATCTATTATATATAAAAATATATATGTATTGAAAGGTGCTAATCAACCTCAAGCAGGTCACGTGACTGGTCATGCGGATCTAAAAATCATATCAGATTTTTTAAAAAATCTTCGATATATGCAGATGTTATACAGAATTTCTTACCAGTGTAATAATGATATACTGATGAATAAACAATCCTGCAGGATTTTAAGGACAAGGTCAGCAATACTTCCCACCATGGCTTGGGGGGGAAAAGGATAGTTTTGTCTCCTTTTTGTATACAGCATAATGCACAATGCATTTTTGTCTATCTCTTAGTAGCTGTTGCTTCAAAAAAATATAGTTAAAAGGGTGTTATACAAACTGTAAAGGTGTGCTTTTGAAATGAGTTAATGCCAGACCCTTCTGGACCAGAGTTTTGTATCACTAATTAAAATAACTGTTACAGAGTCTGTGGTCAATCAGATTGTATTATTTTTATTTTTTTTTAAAAAAAAAAGATTGGAATAATCAGTCTATCTACAGTGTTTCTAGGGCACCTACCTCCTCAGCACGCCAGTGCTGAACAAAAATGCTATGGATTGTTTCTGTGTAATTGTGGGTTTCTTTGTACAAAACGTGCGGTTCACTGTGACATGCACTGGGACAGAATAGGTCTGTTTGCTTCAAGCTGATCAACAATTCACATGTCATTCCCTCAGAGATCTGTCTAGTACCCTTTTAGATATATTGCTAGGTTTAGATACAGATTTTTAATTTAAATTTTGGTTGTTTTTTTTTTTAATTTGAAGTACTTTATAAGAAGTTAAGGTACAACCAAGTAGCTTATTTTTTTAAGTTGGAATGTGAATTTTTTTATAAGCACTACTCAGTTTGCCTTATTCCATTAAAGAGATTGTTGGGGTTTTTTTATTTAAATCCTTTTAATGTTCCTAAAACCCCTGTTCTGTAAACTGAGTTAAGACAACAAAACTGTAGACTTGACATGAAACTATTACTTAATCACGCTTCAAGTGGCCTTCCTTCTGCCTTGACTGCTGTAGCACTGACTTTTCACCATCTCAACCCCAACGCTGATGGCAGCAGGGGAAGGGCACACCAGAGTTCTGACCTCAGATACACTATGAACTCAAGGCAGTCTGATCCATTTGCACACCCTGGCGTTTGTATACGGACCTCTTTACTTGTCCTCAAATGTGCGGGTTTTTAAAATTGTTGTCTGGAGTAGGTTACATCTCTTATGTGTGTTAGATCGAACCAAAGAAGCCTCCAGCCATGCCCAGATGCTGCTCCTAAAGCCTGCCTTCCAGTCCTTACAAAATCCCTGCAGGATTACATGTGTTAACTTTTTTATTTTTGTACAGTTTCTAACTGATTTTTTGCTAGTGATGTTAATTGAATTAAGTTTATTTGGGGAGTCTGAATATCTCCTCCATTGAAATAAACTGGTGACTTTCCTTTTATGTTTAAATAAAAGAAAAAAAAAAACTTTAAAAAAAAAAAATAGAAACCCAAAGTGTGCCTCTCAGATTTAAGGGTTTCTGGTTACATTTATTCTTAAGACCAGCAATGATTCTTTATATACAAAGATATGTTTTCCTTGTTTTTTATTACTGTTAAAGAAAAAAAAAATAAAAAATAAAAACCTCTTTCTTTGCTCTGGACCCAGTAATTGCGCTGGTACATAAACGCACTGAGAAAAAACAAACTTTTGTTTGAGACTTTTGTAACAACTTATGACTGTTTTTGTATATCAAAGTTGATTCTTTTCAAGATATTTGGATCTAGATTCTAAGTTATTTTAGCGTTTTATATGTTACAAGAAAAAGAAAAAAAAAAAAAAGATTACTTTAAATTTGTTCACCAGCATCTTGAGTTATCTTTAATGCAACGGTGACACACACTGGGCTTAGAGCTACCTGGAGTAGCTCCTAAGGCCTCTGTCTTCTCCTTCCTTCCTTAGTAACTTGATTGATCACAATAATATCACAGATTTACCTGAACCCCCTTCCTTTATAACTAGATCCTCCTTCCTTCCACATTTAATTGCTATTAGTGTGAAGAAACTGTTGAAATGGGCATTTTTATCTAAGTACGGCTTAAAAAAGAGAAAAATGAGGAAAAACAACAAAAAAATAATTCTAGAAGGTTATCTGTGGGTCTGTGAGATATGGCTGTGGAAAGATATTGTAGTAGTTTTAACACTATTGTTATTACCTTTTAAATCATTTACCCAATAAAATAAGGAAAAAGAATCACCATTTCTTTTTATGTTTCTCTGCTTAATTGTGCGGCTTGGTCGATTTTTTAATTTAAGCGTTTGCACTTAATGTTAAAGGCTGATGGGGTGTGCTGGTACCAAAGAGATGGTTTATTTGAGGAGTGTGTTCCTGCAAAGCAACAAAGCCACAATAACAAAGTACTCTGGTAAAACTGACTTTGCTCCCCAAGCAAAATTCTTGGTGCACTGAGAGACATTTTCTACTGACTCCAAGTGAATTCCTCTAGGATAATTCCTGAGACAAAGCAAGGAATTGCTAACATCTCCCTGCAATTCAGATCTGATTTTCAGAAGTGGTTTTGTTTGCCTTTGACTAATTCAATATTAATAGATCTGTCTATAGCTGCAAAGTCTTTGAAAACAAACCAATAACATCCATGTAACCTTTAGATGTTGAAGATTGATGGCAGCCATTACTCCACATGCTTCGAAGCCTTGATTTAGAACATTAAAAAAATTAATAATCTCTGAAGGGAAAACCTGCCTGAGTAAATAGCTTCCAATGTTTTTAATATCTCACAGCTTTGGTGTCAATCTGAACTGGGTAAAACCTACCCAAAACTCAGAGTCCATTGAGATGTATAGGTACTTAAAGCTGCCTACCAAAAGTTTCCCACTCTTGCTACTTTAGCCAGCTGTGCAGTTATCACACTATAAAAATGAAACAAGCAAAACAGCACTTAGTATTAAAGATGTTTCAGAGGTGGAAACTTGCTTATTCTTATGTATATGCTGGTACTGAACAATTAAAGGCTGACTTACAATTAGAGTTACAGAGAGATGCAGAGGATAGCTAGCAGGGCTTGAAAAAGGAAATTGCTTGCTTAGTTCATCTCAGGTTTCCATAAAACATTTCATACTAGATTTCTACTTAAGCTGTTCTATCAGTCTTTATATTGCTCAAGAGAAATTAAGCTGGAGAATTGGTTCTGTTCCCCAGCTGCACAACAACTTAAAAACCCTACAGTGCATATATAATAATACAGGTGGGCAGAGCCAGTGTGTTCTGTTTTCCAGGAACCTCACACAGTGAAATACCTGCTTGGCTGAGCTGTACTGGCTCACAACATTATTGCAGTCTATTAAAATGTATTTTTAATTAGAGCCAGAAACATTTCTGAAGTGCACTAAAGCTACTTTGCCATCACCTATGGTGTGATATTGTCTGAGCACCTTAATTACAGCAGCTTTCTCAACAGGTTTGTGCTGAAAGCTTCTGTACATGTTCTACAATCTACTGAAGTAACATAGAACAGGAAATAAAAGACACTGCCAACGTTGTGGCAACAACAGTGGAAGAAGCATAGAGAAAGCATCCTAATACTATAATACCATTTACCTGAAAGACATGTACAGGGAATATTTAAACAGTGATTAAAGGATTTACGTCCTGCAGTGAGGTCTGCCAGTAAACTCAGGCTTGGCTTGTGTTGATTGACAGGTAACAGGCACAGGTCATACTTAAATGCTTAAAACTTCCAGAAATCCCAGTAATCATTGTTCTCACAGACTGCTACGTGCAAGGTAGACCACAGCGACCAGTACAGACTGCTTAAGACAGCAGAATCCATATTCTTACATTATTTGATGATGAGCTATCTAATATTGAAGTCCCTCAGTGACTCTAACTGTTAATATTACAAATTGAAGTAGAAAGTCAATTTTGGTTTTCTTACCTGGTTTTAAAAAGTCTTAAGCAAAGACAGCCTCAATGCCTGGCCCCATTAGAAGGATAACAGAACTGTACAGGATCCATTAAAACGCATTTATTTAATTCAAAGGTTTAACAACTATTTGCCCAGTGATCTGAGCTTAGGGCACAACAATGAAAAAAATCATCAGACCAAAAATACAAAACCAAGTACACAAATTACCCCTTATTTGTAAATATTACCTCATAACCAAGTTTTAGCACATTAAAAAGTTTACAAAATTTATATAACACTTACAAATTATTCAGAACTAACAGCATATGCAGCAGTTGAGCCTCTCCACATCCATCCTTGCCCTTACCAGACCATTCTGTGCCTGGAGAATGCCATGCTTGAACCTAGAGGGTTGGGGAACTGGAACTGGAAGTTTCCAAAGACTGCTTTGTGCTGCAGACCAGTGCCTGAGCAGCTCCAGCTCCCTCGCACAGTTTGGTTTGGTGAGAGTGGTGTGGCTCTGCTCGCTGTTCTGCCTGCTGCCTCCTCTGCAGCATTGAGATAATGACTCAGTAAAAGCAGAAATAATTTTTTTAAAAAGTACAAAATTGACCCTGAAAAATAAAAAATCATTTAAAAAAACAGCTTGGCTTTGACTAAGTCACACTAAAAGCGGCAAGACAGATTTACAGCAATATCACTTGGGGCACGAGATCACAGAAATCAACAGATTTGTTATGAGTCTTGTCACTGTAAAAAATGAAAACATCAAAGTTGACCTGTCTGCCTGTGGAAACCTTTTGCCTCCTAACAGAAGGGCCGACATATGCCCTCTGCCTGGTTTTTGGTCTTTTCAAAGCTTTGTTAACTATTAGGACCAAATTAATTCCTAAGAATCTGCTGCTAAGTGAAACAATTTGAACAGCGCGAAAAACAGCACATCTATATTTTCTGTTAGCTATGGATGCATAGAAAACAAATGCCTGTGGTTGAGATGCAAGACGGGACATAAAAGTTAAGCACAGCAACGTAAGGGTTGCAAAGAGCCATTTCTGAAAGGAAAATACAATTGGGCTTTAAAAGATATCAAATATACAGGAATATCAAACCCCTGATTGTGGCCAGAAACAGGTGGATAACTCTACAATGAGGTACTCCGTAATTTTCAGGTATACAAACAGACTGACTTCTCATGTCTCCAACTTCAGCACAGCAGCACCTGCTTAAGCACAAGTTGGCTTTGCTTATCAGCAGTGCTTGTCAAGCCCTAAGAAGCTGAACCCAAACCAAGTGTAGGTGCAACAAGCTCCAGACTCTCCACTGGTAAGGTTTGGAAGAGGAATACGAGTGTCCCATTGGCTTTGATGAGCTCTGTCAGCATACTCCATGTTGGGAAGTTATACCTGAAATTTCTCATGTGACTCAAAACAACTGGACCAGCATAATGGAGAGAAGTGAGTCACAGGACAGTGACAGAACCAGACAGCTCTGATGGGGGGTGGGAGGGAAGACAGAAGCGATCGCTGATAGTGGCTCAGCTCTCAAAGTCAGTGGTGCAAGTAGTGCAACTACACCCAGAATCCTTTCATCCAACTTGCCCCAGGGATCCCCCTGGTGTTAGCTGTATTTAACATTGCCGTTCTTGCTATTGAATTTTAAGTCAGTTGGAAGGGCTCACAAATTTTGCATTCCAAGCAAACAGCCTGCAGTGAGTGAGACACCTGAGCTCATTTAAATGCTTCCACAGCCTTAATTGACCAGAGGCAGTCAATGGTGGCAAACAGCAGCTGGTTTATACTTGTTCAGAATGCCCTGAAGCATACGACTATAGATAGGAAATGTAGTTTAAAAAACCCACAACAAACAAGGCTGCTACTTTCACATAACTCAGAATTTTTTCCAGTAGCTACAATATTCTGGAGAAAAATAAAGAGGAAAGATTCTTAGAAAAAAACGAAACCACAGAAACAGAACACCATAAGTAACGTTAAGCAAATAATAATGCTAAATAACATTTGCAAAGTTTGGATAAAATGATTCTATTGCAATACCAAACATTCCTTCTAAGCAGGATTGAATCCAACATCAGGCATTTGGACAAATTCTGAAGTAAATAAATAAACCATACACTTGACAGTAACTATGGGGAGGAATACAGAATCACTACATTTCATTCAGCTACTCACAGGAGATGAAGTACCTGAATAGGGGACATGCTTTAACATCCAGCACTGTGCACTTCAGCATCTCTCAGCAAGACCCTGTATTTCATCCTGAAATACTCAATCTGCTGAAATAAACAGCATGAACTGTGACTTCAGCAGCTAATTAAGTGATCTTCTGCAGACAGATTCAGGCCTTCAATACCAACACATTCTTTCTTTAGGCCCCACTCCACAAATATTTAAGCAACATACACCCAGCTTTACTGAGGCAGCAGTGAGTCTGCTCAATGAAATTCATGATGTACTTAGAGACATTTGCAGGACTGACAACTGACAGTTCACTCTGGATGCTGGTGGTTCTTTTTATCAGGTGCTTTGCTTTCTTAACTTGAATTCTCATTAAAAACACAAGGAGCCCTATAGTCTGTATAACTAAGACTAGCTATACATGTTTCATGGATAGTTTAGGTATATGTCACATGTCAAGTTGTGAGAATACAGTGTATTTATTATGTATATATATACACACAGCAAGGCATGGAAGCAAGCCAGAAACTAGTCTGTAAATCAGAACGTGGGACAGTATATTTCTGATTGAGGTGTACTTTTTTTTAAATCATTCAAAGTGAGAACATTTTAAGTAGCCATGTTCCCTTTTCCAATGAAAATTTTTCTCTTGCAATGAAAAAAAGTCCACTTCTCATTTCTACTTTTCCTCCTTGAGGTATAAATGACTATACCTTAACTTCAGAATATATCTTCAGGTGATGCAGGAGGAGGAGGTATGATGGTTTTGTTTTATCTTACAAGTCACAGCTTTGACAACTTGATAAATGTATAAATTGCAACAAACCTTTGTACAACAAAATTCCTGCAGCCCTGGAACACAACAGTCTGCATCATAGACTCACAGTTAACTGTCTGGAGGAACACACTCAAGATTTCCCATCTTTCTGCCCAACAGTTTCTCCTCTAGCCTTGGGAAATTTGAACAGGTACACAGGGTTTACTATTTCTCATTCTACCTATCTACATCCTGTTCTCCAAAAGATGTGTTGACAGGAAGATTCAGTCATACTAGTAAACTGGAACACTTTCTAGTCAGTAGAGGCCTGCACTGATTTGAAGTTCCTTTTTATACCTGTATTTTAAAATCAGTACACAGAATGTATTAGAGCTGTAGCGAGAGAACATTGTTTCATTTCATTTCTTCGCTAACTAACTGCTCTACTGAGTGAGGATCAGTGTAGAACACAGAGGAGGAATGTTTCAAAAGCTAGTAAGTAAAAAAAGAAAAACCTCTGATGTTTATGTTGGACTTTGTGTCTCCACTCCTTCTCCAGTCTAAGCTAAGTGAAAAAAAACCCATTTTGTTCAAAGTCAGATCAGAACAGTGGATGAAATATCTTATCATAGCTTATATGTAACATAGGCTTTTGGAATTATTTCAACATGGTGTTTTTCCACTCACTCAATTAAAAGCATCTCCAAAGCATCAAGGTCTGGTGGGACTTAGCCAGATAGATACTTATCCACAGCAGCTTAGAAATTAAGTAGTCGATTAAAAAAAATATAATAATAATATAATAATTTTGAATGAGTTATTGTTCCCCAATATTTTCAACCAGCTTAAAGAAAATACAGTAGAACCTCACTGTTTTTCATTTACGACTGGGAGATCAATTGTACATCATTTCACTGTAACCATTTTGCAATATTCAAGTACTAAGAGTTAAGTCAGGACGATGCATTTCAAGATGTGTTCTGTTCATACCACTGCAGTGTTGTAATTCAGCTTTATTTCGTATCCTGTGATAGGAGCACACTCATATTTAATGGAAAATAAGTCAAAACGAGGTAGCACTGCCACTCTTTGCTGGAATGTGGACAGATCTTGGCCTAATTTTAAACAGTGGCTTAGCAAGATTCTACTGTAATCTACACAAAATGTATAAAACATGAACCTTTTCCAGAATAAGGCCACTAATTTTGCCATTGGCAATAGGCAGTGAGAAACAGTAGTTTAAAAAAAACCCTCACTTGATTATAGAGGTGTTTTTGAGGCCATAAACTGTGGGGAGAAGTATAAACACATTGTCCACTCATCCCTCCTCTTTGTTTTCCAGTATAAGTATCTCTGCTTCCTGTATGTACTACTCCGTGGGGAGAAATTTCAGTCTATTTTCTTAGCTGGGAGTCTAAGCAAGTCCACGCTACATTTAAAGATGGGGACAGCACTGTAAAACAGTAGGATTACAAGTTTCCCATGAGTCATGGTCATGACAGTCTGATGTCCCGATGCCCAGATTCGATACCAGGGCCCATAAAAAGGATCTGAGACGGCTGGGCACAACATGTTGTTCAAATTCACTTCTGTAACCTGAGAAAGTGACAACAAATGTATAAATTAACAATATTTTTGTGTTGCACTCAGTCAGACCCCTAAAATGGTAATTTTGAGATTACTGTGATAATCAAAAATATTTAGGTGACAATCCTTTACTCAACACAAGTAGGGCAGCTTTCAGAAGGAAAGCAGGTCCAAATTCAGTTGTGCATTTAATAGATGGATTTATGCAGGTACATAACCAATTTATGAAATATTTTACCAATACTTGTGAGATATGAGACACAAATGTCCATTAGAACATGCAATTAAAAATTTGCATGCAAGTAGTCTTATCCATACATATCTGGATGCTTTGAAAAACTAGTCAGTGTTTTTTACTTTGAATGTACTTGCAAACTATCCATTTATTAACCTGTATTTACTTACCAGTCCCAGAATCTGCAAGATGCTAAAATGATATACAAACATAAACCCCGTGGATAAAAGAGCCCACCAGAAATTGCAGAGTGGTTCTGGAGTGTAGATACCTTGAAAAGAAAGGAATACATTAGTATTCAGCTGCATTGCTGTGTCCATCAAACACTCAGGAATAATCCTCTCTCTTCTCCTCTGTGGACGTTAGGGCATCTGGCTTTAGCTGATAACCTACTCAATACCATTACAGTAATTAATATTTGAGAGCTTTATTTCTTACCTGGAACAGCCTCATCAGTTTCTTCCCTCCTTCTGGTCCACCATGTACAATATGTTACCTCACTAAGCCTGCCTATTTTTCACCACCACCAGTGATTTTTATGTCATTCTTCCTCCTACCACAGAAGTACTAAATGATTTTAAAATACAGTAATGGTATACAATGAATCTTAGAAAATCAGGTTATCTACACTTGTGGGAGTTAAGACTTTAGCATGCACAGAACTGCTCAGGTAGTGGCAGTTCCAGCACAGCACTGTATTACAGCATAGCCTAATTGCCATTTCCTAATTTTATGGTTGTTTGTCAACTATTAAAAAGTAACCTGCACCTATAATGCCTAGGAACACAAAAGCTGTGTAAAGCAGTCAATCCATTAATGACAGTCTGTGCTTTTAAATGAAAATTGCTGTGGAGATATTTTCAGATATGCACTACAAACAATTCTATAATCAGTAGACATCACAGGTACTGTAAAATATTTTCTTCCCTTCAAATGAAGTAGCAGAAATCACCTTATTCCTGGGTTCACCTTTCTCTCTCCTCCTGAACCAAGGGTTTGTTGATTTACTAACAAAACCCTGTCATGTGATCCAGAATGCACCAAGGAAATCAGATCTAATAAAGTACCCTTAGATACAAGGCCATTTTTGGAATTAAATATTCAAATATCATATGGTGAGAACAAAAACAATTACAGAGTTGTCAAGACTTTTACTAACAGACGTAAAAATTTCAGTCTAAGATACGGGGAAAAAGTATTATCTTCCTTATGACTTTAATAACTTTACCTAGGGATGCAAAAGAAAAAGATGCACAATGCCACGCTGCTCAACTGCTGTAAGAAGTTGTAGAGTTTCAGATGATTATAAAAATACACTGGCATTTTTTATTTGCCTTTGTCTGCTCTCTGATCTGCTATATATTATTAAATATTAGAAACTGGATGCAGTACTCAAAGGCTAGCTTACAGCACAGCAATGTTCATACTAGCCTTTGCTAGCTTCCACATTCAGTAATTACCACAAAGATTCAACAGACTGCAGCATACACTGTACAAGGCTACTGGGGACTCAACTACACATGTGTAGCTAGCTATGACAGAACTCATCAGACTAGAGCTGGTATGAGTATGCCTGTGTATGGTATTGTATGTAAAGGCAAATAACTGCTGTTACATGCTTTACCACACCACCATATTATGGTGCATCCTGTCTCGGGTTTAAAATCCCTCCTTTCTCAATCCTTGTTGCCCTTTTACAATTCTTTTCTGCATAGTTATCTTCCACAGTTGGTACCCATCATGCCAGTTCAGACTGATTTTGCAGTAACTACCTGAAATCTTATTTCAATATCATTTTGTGACTGTCACAAAATCAAAGTTACCCCCACTTTATGGTCTAAAACTGTACAAGCTTTCATTGTCCACTCAAATAACACAGCTTCTCTGTTGCCAGTCGGAGAGTAAGAAGTTGATTGTATGTTTGAATGACAGCAGCACATATGCACCCCATATACCACCCGCTGACGTAAATGAGCAACATCATCAGAGTAATTACCCAAGATACAACTGCACACCACGTTTTAGTAAGCAAGCTGTGACTTGGTGCAACCATGACAAATACGAGCAGAGAAGCTACTTTGAAAGCATAAGGCAGCTTATAAGCTTTCTTATCCAGTGGGTAGGTGAAGGTCAGAAGTGTTGGAACTGTAAGCAAAATCCAAAGGTAAAGTTGTTCATGTAGAGTTCACTTTTAAGTGGAGTGCTTTACAGTTAAAGGGAAAAAATTCACAACATTCTAATTCTTCAAACATAGCAAGACTAATCTAAGAGCTGGTATCCTATTTAGAAAATGGTACAGGAGTCTTTACGTAAATAGCAATGATATTCATTAAACTCTACTGCCTGAAAACATCAGATATGTGATACTACCTTGAATATGGCTTTTCATTACAGAGAACAAGAGAAGCAGCAACTAGCCTTGATGTCAGGATTCATGAGAGCACAGCTCTATTTTTGGCTGCACCAACTTTAAGTGACCTGGTCAAGCTACACAGAAACTCTTCGTGCCCCTCCTCAGCTGTAAAGAAAACATCCTTTGGCTTGCAAAGTTTTTTTGTATTGTCTTTGCAGTTTTAGGAGCATGTTTAACCTAGCTGCCAAACACAAAATAAAATTTAAATAAGGTATCTAAACCAGCTCCCAGGAACTGGCAGAGCAGTGCTATACCAAATTTGGTTTCATGTGAACTCACCTGGTTGGCAGTTGCCTGTGTTATTTCAGAACTATTCTACAAAGCCTGAGAACAGATGGTAGTAGTCTAAAGAGGTACACAGAATCCAGAGACCTCAATATTTGGGGGACTTAAAGCACTGGTAGTATATAAACACTACAATAGAGAACTGAACCCAGCTATAAAACTGGGAGGAAGGAGCCATTAAAAGACTAAGGAAATTGCACGAAGTGACAAAACAGATCAGTGGCATAATTCAGCTTGGAGTCCAAGCTTCTCACATCCAGCTTCAATCTAGTCAGGGAATCATATTTCAGAAGTCACTCAGGAGAGCTCTTCAGGTTCCTCCAGCAAAGAATTTCACACTGCTACGTCCTCTCTCACAAAACTTAAAAAATACATTAGCAGTTCTCGCCCTCTACAGACTTCTGATCTCACAAAGTCCTTACCAGACTTTGCAATCCTGAAAATAATAGTGTGATTTTCAGCAGTATCATTATTTTGGACATCAAAGGACAAAAAGGAAACAATGACCTCCACAGGAAAACATTTCAGAGAGCTCTGGATTCCCAAGTGTGCTTTGGGAAACTAATTTTAAATTCATACCTGGGCTGTTTTCTGTCCACTTCTCATTAGATAAATAAGCACTATAGATTTTATTACTGTAGGGTCCCGCTATTCAACAGCTGCCTGTGTAACGGCGCAGTGTGGTCTATTGTCTGTGGTACACAGTCTGTTCAGAGAAACACACAAACAGGAAAATGGAGCCCCAACTGAGCGGCTGTTTCAATGGCCTCTGTTGGCTTTGGCACAAGCTACTTGCTGCTTACATAGGAAATGAATTTCAATGGGTAGCTGTGAGGTTCGCTCTCGATTCACGAAGCAGCACAGACAATTCTTATTTGTTAAGCACTTTCAAAAATTTAATCCAACTGCCAGCCTGGCACCAATCTCATTCCCAAAAATGCTCATGCCCCAGACAGTTCAGACTGTTCCAAATCAGGGTCATCCAAGTAGGCTGTTTATTTGCTCTGGTGTTGAAATAGCACAGCAGTGGATATTTCAGTTTGAATTAAACTTCACTATTTCAATAGCATTGATAGGAAGGATTTCATATAGATGGAAGAGTTTGGGGTTCATCATCTGCTGCAACAAAATCTGTTGACCCCGAACAAGCCAAATGGTTCATTTTGCCATCTAGGAAATGGAAGCATGGCTTTAAAAATCTAAAGATCAACAAAGAGACTCAATTTCTTTTATACTGCTTCCCCTCCCCAAGGTCTTGTGCCAGTTTTAGTGTTCTCATGAACTATTATTTTTATTTCAATTTCTCAAAACAGAGGCTTGTAAAATTTGAATGCAATTTAGTAGAAAGCAATACTCCTTTTGTATTTCTGTGAAAACATACTGCAGGAGAAAAATTACTACTCTATTTGCATTAGAACCTAAATATAGTATTTTCTTTTAATTTAGTAGGGTGCTAAAATAATCTTTTTTTCCTAATTGATGTCTTGCTTTCATTCCCACTACATTTGATAGAGCAGTACCAGTTTTCCAGCCCAGCACTCTCCTTCGGCAGTCTCACAATTACAGGTAGACCTGCTTAATCCAGAACTCAGAGCAACTATGACAATTCGTTCATTTTCAAGTTTAGAAAAACATGAGGGCAAATTTATTTCCATTTTATTTCCCCTGATCAAAGGGTTAATTCTAGTAGTGTGGCCTATTGAGGTAGCCTAGAGACCAAACTTCCTTTCCAGGGGAAAACAGGAAAAACATTCCAGGGGAAAAAAGAAAAAAATCTCAAGAGGATGAGCCTGAAATCGACTGTTTCCCCTACAACTGTTCTGAATCTATTATGGATTTCAAAATACTACCTTATGGCAGGAGACTAGGAGAATAATACACAAGAGTTGACAGGTCTCCAAGTAATTAAGAGCTTCAGTGAAAGAGCTGTACTGCAGATAATCAAGTATTTCACCAAGGGTGAAGATAAACTAGATTTATGACTACCTAACTATATTCAAATATAGTGATTTTTTCCCCTGGATTACTACTAAGATATATAATAAGGTCTGCTTTATAACTCCATTTAAAAGCTAGGGAAAGATATAGCTAAATATAGGTGTCACAAAGCAGGGAAGTGGCTGAGAAAGGGTGCAATGGCTAGAAATGTCTTTAAATATGGTAATCCCTCACTCTCACCAGCAAGTCCTAACAGCCAATGGAAAGCACAAGTTTAGATCCCTAATTGCTTTAATTGCACTTTTCTAGTTCACAGCCAATAGGAAAAATGATCCTTTCATCTGTACTTGGTATCTGTGTTCTGCATCTTACAACTTAGCCCAGCTTCTCATTAGGTAAGAAACATGGCACTGCCCTTAAAACTGCCTCTACAGAGCTGCTTCTGTCCATCTCCTGTAGTGGGACAGAGGCATTCTCCACAAGAGGGGAAAAAGCAAAACCAGTAAATAATCAACTTCTACTGACTTTCTGACAATGCCATAGAACTTCATCTCCTCTGATGCCACTTTTGAAAACACTTAGATCAGAGAAGGGCTTTACGATTTGAGTCAGACAGTTTCTTATTGCTTATAAAGATACAGCACTTGCCTCATAAACTGGAAACTCTGACTCTTCTCTCAGCAAACAAGTCAATTATTTGGGGTGTATATGTCTGTCCACTTGTGCACAGCTGTACAACAGTGAGTCAGCTCTTAAAATACATGAGGCCAGCCCACAGGACTGTCCAGAATTTGCAAGGCCATTACTAGCAGTTTTGGTTCCAAAAAAATTTCCACCCCCCACCTCACCCCACCCCACCCCCACCCCCCCCCCCCCCAAGAAAAAAATACTCTCTCCACAGTGTGGACAATCTGCATTCAAATTGTGAATTTTGAAAATTTGTACAAGCATTTGACAGAGTGGATGCTGGGGAGGCCCTGCCCCTGCAGGCTAAAGGGTCAGAACCACACAACCATGCAGTGACACCAATACAAAGGCCTCTGATTAAGCATACATGATATCCTGAAACTTCAGGTACAGCTGTTCATACATCAGATTGCTTCTTAACGTGACAAAACCCTAAAAAAACCCAACCCCTCAACACCAACATCCTTTCTACCTCATTAAGTCAACTAAATAATGCTGGAGGCCACAAACCACAACAAAGCTTATCTCCTGAACTCCACTGCTAGGGAGCTGCTATAAACTCTTACCTCAAGCTGTTGTGGAATGGTATCATTTGCCCACAGCACTCAGGAAATTACAGTTCCACTTTGATTAAATTTCTAGCTCTGAAATAAGATGCACATCTAATCTTGTCAAATCTATCCAAAAATCTAACCAAACTAGCTTAAGGACCAAGGCAGTCAAGAACTGTGAGTCTCTAAGGCTGATGCAGTGTGTTAAGAGTAGATAGTTAGAAAAACTAAGTTAGCCTGAACACCACTGAAGGTCTCTAATACCTAGATCTCAAAAAGTCAGGTTAATGCACTGTTGAAATAGCTGTGGCAGTTTGAGGCATTACCCTTCCTTAGCTGCCATCTCCCTAAGTCTTCTATCAGCAACCTGTATCCCACCAGCATAAGGTATAATTTATCTATGCATACTCATGTGCTTCAGAAGACCAGCTTAGTTGTAGATGAAAGTGGTTTGAGGAGTTTTTCAATGAAAGGGTTGGTTCCACGGTCTAAATCTGCACTGCTGTGGTTCCCATCTTCTTCCTTTCACCTTGACAATTCATTCACCACACCTCCTTTTTTGCCAATCCTGGCACTCAGATGAAGCAACAGGAAACCAATCCAGAAGCTACAAAACATTCCTGCTTTTTTTGACAGAGAAGCAAGGGTCTCACCTCCTAAGGACAAGAGAAAACGGTGACCTACAGCTCCAGTTCAGCCTATCCAGCTATTTCAGGAATGCTGTGTCCTGCCCAGATGCACACTGTAATTTCTGGCAGGGTGCACAGGTGATACAAGGTGAGATTCACTCAGCAAAAAAGTTGCCAACTGCAGATATACTTCATGTAAGAACCACCTTGAGTTAGGAAACTTCTCTGCTGCCCTGTTATATCTGCATTACATCTATTTTGCATGAGAGCCTCTTATTGCAGCCAAGAAAGATCTGAGCCATAAGCATTTATTTTGTCTAGCCTGGCACGCATGTGTATGCATACCTGCATATGTGCACTTAGAAAGAAAATGTTAGAAAAGGAAGTATGGAAATCTATATTTGCTTAGTATGGAGAGGAGGGAGAAAAGGAAGAGAGAAAGAGGTCTTAATCCCCAGGAGGGAATACATCCTTGAGCTTGAGTTCACTGTGCAACACTGAAGTCTGAGTTCTGAACATACCTCATCAATGTGATCCTAAGCATGGTGAAGCCCCCACATTTACGTGGGGGTGGACATGAAGGTGATGTTGCCAGTGCAACATGACCTGTCTTCACTACCATAATGAATAGCAGGAAGAGAAAGAAAATAAATTATTACAGCCTTTGCTTATTGTCACCCAGTTTCCTTTCAAAAAGGAAACATTTTAAGAGGTAATTGAATGTGTGTGCATGACTGGTATGGTACTTGATTAGCACGTCTACAAACTTGGACATGCAGTTCTGTACAGAATGAGCCTCAAATCAGCTCTGCTTCAGGTGCTGTGTTCAACCTTCCTTTGAGAAATGTTAATATTACAATTTAGATCCTGTTAAGGCCATCAGTAATACTGGCAGATTGCACATAAAACTGAAGCAGTCTGTTTTTCCATGCCCAAACCATTCCTTTCATTTCTCCAATTTTACTGCGCTTCAATTACTTCTCCCAATCATAATCTGTAGATTCACTGATGGAAATTTCTATTTAGAACACAGAAATAAAGCTACATGCTGATCAACAACAGTGATTAAAAAGGAGTTTTCACAAGATAGGGTAAAGAGTGTGATCTGCTCAGAAAGTACTTTAGATGAAGGTGTCAGTGAAATGATGAAATACTACATGTTTTTAGGCTGAGTAATTTTTCCATCCAAAAACATACATTAGGTTTCCTATGGCACTAGCCATAATTACTTCAAAAGGCTGCGGGCATTTTGCTAACGAGGTTTTACAGTCAGTCAGGTGATCAGGAGCCAAGCAGTAAAAAAAGACCCATTATTAGTTACACAGCCTAGGGCAACCTCAATTGATACCTTTAGCCAACAAAGTTCTTTTAGAAATCTCACTACTATCATGTCAACATTAGATGGCAGCAAATACCTGGAAATTAATAAAGGGCAAACTGCAGTAGAGTGACAACTGTACAACACAAAGCCCTTCAAACTGCAGATACAGCCCTATCAGCCCCAGAAAACAGGCACTGGAGAACCCAGAGAGCCTTTACTTCAAAACAAATAAGAAACCAAACAAAAAACCCCAAAGGAACACATCAAGTGACAACCAAGGCCAAACTTTAAAGCAAAAGAAATATACACCTTAAAATGATGTTATATGGGAACTTCAAGGCCATCAAAGAAATGATTTAATGACATCACAAGAGCTTGGTTTGCCACTGCCCACAGTGTACTGTGTGGTTATTTACACTCCCCCCTCTCCCCACTCCTCTTCTGCAATGATTAGAAGTTTGTGTAACTTCTACAACCATACTGCACTTCGGCATTATTTGCCAGAATTTTAAGATATCAAAGACAGATTAAAATCAAACATGACTGGCATAGTGCTCTGGTCAGATAAAGAAACAGCATGATCTTTCAAAGGATGATACTTCCCTTTTTCCTTTTGATCAATTTTAGTTAGTTTCACTCAGCAGTACAAACCAAAAAGGTTTCAACAAACCTATAGTGAGATAAGTGTGAAGGATTCTAAGCCACTGCTGGTATAAAATACAAAAGATTTTATAAAATACAACAGATTCCACTCTACCAGAATGGAAGAGGCTGACTATGCTTGTTCTGAGCATTGGCCAAATTGTATTCCATTCCTTGGGGTTTTCATTAGAGGGTACTGAACATCTGGATCATAAATTACCATATTTTATTTCCTGGATGAAACAATTTAAGCTCTGCTAGAAGATGCAGCTGGAGGCATGTCAACGCTAGAGGGGGGCAGAGCATCACTCCAGATGAATACACACTGCCTTCCCTTCTAAGGAGCAACAATTAGAAGAATCACTGGCCAGTGGAACAATTTGGGATTCCTAGTGTTACTGAACTATTATGGTATAAGTGAATGCAAGATAGTAACCTTGTTAGAAGAGATAACAAGCAAGCTACCTCATTTCAGTAATATGTGTCACTACATTTCATTAGAGCTTCAGAATTTCAGGAATTTATCTAACTAACCGACTAATATTTATGTGGGGTTATAACAATGATTTTTTTTCAGCTCATTTTGAGTTGCAGTACTTCTCAAGAGATATCCAAGAAGGCAAAAGTTTTAAAATACATCCCAACAACTTAGAATGTTGCAAGATAGCAGAGATGCTACTCAAGACGACAGTGCACATTGTGCCAATACATCTTGATAATCCCTTTGGGCAGAAGGTCATGTTTTGATTCCCATTTCAGTGCCTGACACAGTCTTTGTTACCAGAAATGATTAAGTAACAACACAGAGAAAATTGTTAAGAGCAAGAGTAAAGCCTGTGGTAACCATTAAGCACAGTTTCTTCATTGCATGGGACCAATTCAACGTGTAGAGAGTAAATTGCCAACCTACCTCCTTTCCGCAGCAGATAGATGGGCACAACGTAAAGCATCACATGCTGGATGTAATAAATTTCCATTTCAAATGGAAGCTGTGGAGTAAGGAAAATATTTGTAAACGTTTTTCATCACTAACAACTGTGTTACAAGGAACCGTTCTCCTTATGACCCATGACAATCCCTTCAGCTCAGTTATTTTATCACCTACGTATAGTAACAAAATGCTGCATGCAGCACTTCAGGTACACAATTCTCAAAACTAGCCAGAAGCACAACAAAGAAGGAACAATGTAAGATTGCTCTTTGCCCTTTCTTAGTTAGCATAAATTACCAATAACAATGCAAAACCCTCAAGTAATCAAACCATGGCTACCCCATGCAACAGTAGCCTACTTAGAAAAAAAAAATATAATTGCTACCTAGTGAGTGATAGAACTTTATAAATGAAGTCTTTTATATATAAAAGTATATAAACACATCTATAAAAGTAGTTACTGAGGAAGCCTGTGTGAAAAGCAAAAGACCTGATTTATAGCAATCTACATGCATGTGTGAAACTGCTAAGCTTCACCAAATATAAAGTATAAAATAACCAATATTTTATTGGTTTTAAAGAGAAGCTGCAGAAGGATGTATGTAAATAGGTTACCAGTTAGTAGTAAATCAGGTATTTCTCACCTGCTGGCAACTTTTGGGAAATTACAATTAGTCATTTGTGTGTTTTTAGTTGAATTCATGTTACTACTTATTCTAAGTCAGAAACACCGTGCTAAAATAATACTGTGCTAAAAATAAATTGAACCACAACTGAGTTTAATTTGAGCCCCTCAATCCAGGCCCAACTAATTCTAGCTGTTTCTCAGTTACAAAAGGTGATGCACTGTATTTGAAAGTTATTCCCATCTGTAAATGCCTTTGTTGATACCTGTTTGTTTAACCAAAGTAACACTATCAAAACTGAACGGTAGCAGAAGATTTCAACTCAAAATTCAGAATTTTCTTGCTGCAGCTCACTCACAAAGCTGAAAATACCTAGTTTTCCATTATTTATCAGAAGTGAAAACTGGACAATACCACCACACAAGTACAAAACCTCACAGGAATAACACTAAGCCATTAGCTTTGGTTCAAATGCAGACTCATTCTATCATTCTACAGGCTTAAAGCAAACCCAGAACACAAGTCCTACCATCATGGCTTGTGTCTTGGGAAGGGAAAAATAAAATAGCCTTCCAAAGCCTTCCTTTTCTGTTATTATTCTGAGACACTGAAGTCATAGCACTGAAATAGAAACATCACAAAAATTACTACACCCACAAAAGTAAAGAGAGGTTGAAATAGAGTTTGGTTTTCTTCCTAAATAGCAGTCAATAAACAGCTGGTAATTAACACAGTGATCTTTTAAATTCATAACATTTCTTATATCCTGTTTTGAATGCAAAAGGTGCTAAAACCAACAGCTGGATTCTGCTACTCCTGTCATCCCCCAGCTGAAAACTGTCAGTGTCCTGATGGCAACCTCCAAGATGTTCAGCCAACTCTTGGGAAACTAAGCTAAAAAAATCTTCCCTACAATCTGTTGGGTTATTTTATTCCAAGTATTCTGTATCAAAACATAAACCCAAGCAAGATAATAGTATGCAAAAGCAGGAACTTCACAAAAGTTGTGAGGTTGCCTGAATCTGAACCTTTTCTGCTGTTGAAAGACACAGAGGGCAAAGCAAGGGGATCAAAATTATTTGGAAAGAGGCTAAAGCAGTTTTCCTAGCTGGAGAAAAACCTGTACATCTCCCAGCTGGAACAGGCACACTTCAGAAACAATAGCTCCTGATATAAACAGCACAACATGAGGCACTCACTCCTGCCAAGGAGCATTCTCCAGTTAGTATCTGTGGTTTCATAAGGGCTTCTACACTTGCTGAGTTGTGAGGGTCAGTTACACAAACACTACACTCAGGACACTTCCAATAACAGAGTAACAGTTGTTTTGCTGCAGTAGTGCTGACAATATTTTTTTTGTGTAAAACAAAACATCTTTTTTTTTTTTCCCACTATAAAAGATAGCTTGTTCTGGAGCCTGGCTAATTATGCAAGTGCATTTCCTCCTATAGAGCTGCAAAAGCAGAATTTCTGTTCAACCAAGGACTTGAGTTCTACAGCCAGGCTACAACAAACAGGAAAAGAACAAACAAGAAGATGAACTCTAAAGTTATACTGAGCAACTGGCTCACCTAGCCCTGAAGGGCTTGTCTATTAATTGTTTTATCAATCAAAGACCCACTCTCAGGTAGTAGGTACCTTTAATATACAAAGAGAAACTTAAAGTGAAGGTAAGGTAGATGGGATCACCCATCAGTCTCAGATTTAAAGAACCTCTTGGTGAAAACGAGCAAGCACTTCAGCAAGCAGTAAAGTCTGGGAAATGAAAAAAATCAAAGCAACACTGACACAGAGCAAAGTAAATAAAAATATTGAGTTGCTCCGTCTAATAATGTTTGACCATAGGCACCCGTAAAGGCCACATGTAATTAAAACCAGACCCCAACAACCTCCAAAGTGGACCACCTTCACAGGCCTCAAGGGCCTGGGCAGATGCCACTGTGTACATGGATACAGAGGACAAACTACTCTGTTACTCAAGCCAGTAACTAAGTTTTTCTCCTTTAAAGATTCTAACTTGTGTCAAAGCAAATCTGCTTCATCCATTCATAGGTGTTAACATTGGTATAAAATTGTATCAAGACACATCAAACTAATACTGACATACCAGCAACCAAAGCACAATCTCTCAACAGCCCCCAGTGTGCAACTGTTCTGTTATTTTTCCTTGTGCCAGTTAGATTAAGCCAGTTTAGATATGACATGATGTCCTACCATAACCCATTCCATTTTGCTGTGTAGGCACAGGCATTTCAGGCAAACTATTTAGTACAGTGAATTACTACCTTAAGAGTAGTGCAGTAGGCAATGATCAGAGGCACTATAAAGTGCACTGTAGGTCCTGCTCAGAGCGTGATTCTGTTCCTAAAACAGATTTAGAACATGTACCTCTGAAGCCAAATAGTTCTAATAATAGAATACAGTGGCTTCTGGAAACATTAAAACTGCACCATCTCAGCTGTGTGAGCAGAGACAGCAAGTCCACACCTCTGGGACATGTCCTGTTTTTATCTCTATCAACATTTTCAGGACACCAGCTCACCAAAAAAACCCTCGCTTTTAAACCAGTGGAAAGAGTTTCCTTTAAAATGTGATTAATGCAATATGAAAGTTCAAACAAACCCAGTTACTCTCCAAGCACTTGGAGCCTTTGTGGCAGTTAAATTAATTTGCTGGCACAGCTGGGTTATCAGGACCTACACTATACTCCATATAACATAAACTCAGAGTAAAAAGAAATCTTTCTACTCCTGTGTATCTTCTTATACCCCTCTAGGCTCCCACCTGGGAACCCAACAGTCTGATTCCCTTCGTATCCTCTTCTCTATTTACTCACAGGTCATAAAAGATTACCCTATGTTCCATATGAATCATTAATGCTGACCATGAATGATTTGCATCATGAGAAAGAATAAAATTATGAAAGAAAATTAAAATGCCCTTTATTTCTGAAAGGGTAATAAGAACTCACAAACATTAACTGGATAAGAAACAAATTGTTTTGTCTTTATCCAATGACTACTCCAACGCACAAAAATTAACTCCGCAGCACATTGTGAATAATTTTGCAAAACTGGAATATTCAGTTGCCAAATAAATACAAATGGGTGCATCTGTTGCTCAAGACTGTTAATTGTTGGCACCTCAGCATCATGCCAAGGCAGGAAAATATTTTCTTGGAAAGAACAGAATAGATTGACCTCATCTTTCAGACTCCAATTTTTTTGAACACTATCCCAGATGCCCATTACAGTCCAACAAGGTTTTTAATGAGTACAGTGTCACTGAAAGGTTAAACCAACAGAAGGTAGAAGCTTTCTACTGTAGTTTCAATGAATGTCTCAACTCTCCATTTCCACTGGCAACAACCAAACATTTAAGAATAGTTTTGAACTAACTGAGGTTCTAAAAAATTTAACAGATACATTACAAGAAAATGGAAAATGTCAAATTATGCTACAAGCTTCCAAAAATTTCTTTTTTCAGTATAATTTAGCATTGGCTCATATATACAAAGAGACTATTTACAATGCATTAAGTAATGCAATTGGTAGCAAAAAGACATGATCCTAACAGACGGTGCCACAAAATGTTGGAAGAGGTGTTCTGGAAATTACTTTGAACAGGTTATCACTTAGATCCAAAATCCTGACACTCACTAGTGCCTGAACAAACATCCATCAGCTGGTGAAGTAATGATCATCTTTCACTCGGTGTCTTCTGCCTCTTGCCCCTTTCAGATTATTGACATGTACAAACAAAACTGCCCATCCAATATTTTCTCCTGCATCTCACTGCTTTCATCTCTATAACGATCCACAATTTGCATATGTACATGCCTACTGAACTTGCTGAATTAGCAGACTTCTCCAAAAAGAGACTACAGCTCAACAGTAATCATCTGCTGCCTGTAAGATAATTAAAAGGCAAGTCTCATGGAAGAGAGAGGTTTAGGAGAATGTCAGCTGAAGACAATGAAAACTACCTACAAGACACATCCAGCTGTGTATCAAATAACTCATACAGATAAAACACATTTTACACTGTGAAAGGTCACAGCAAGGCATTTTGGTACAATCTCTCAAAGGGCTGGGAGGCAAAGCCTGTTTTCCTGTTCCCACTAGCCTCAGAACTCTCTCTGCCCCAGACACCACTTCCCTCCTCACTTCTGATTTAGTATTTGTGTTAGGTGCCCAATTTGTCGTGCTCTTTGTGCCGCACACTATATATTACAACTGTTCACAGACTTAACTAAGTATATACAATTTTTGTATGAAACATGTACACACTAAAACATATGTCTTAAAATACAATAAAACTGAACTTAAGTTGAAGTATAGAGACACAAGAATTCTTGACTGAGTCAAGTTTTTCACTTAAATACTATAAAGCAGAGCAGACAGCACGGATAAAATTACTGCCATTTTTTGAACTTCCTACTAAGTTTTAAGATATATTTATTGCTTTCAGGACAATGTCAGTGTAAACAACTACAATGACAGTTGCAGAGCAGAATGTCTGTCTACCATGAGAGAATCTGGGTCAAAGCAGCAGTGCTATAAAACATCACCCACATTATCTTGTGCCAGAAGAAACATTGAAAAGAGAACAGCCTAGCAAGCAGCTGTTAGGCCAAAAATACCCTAAGTTGTATTTATTCAAAAAATATTTGCTCTTGGACATTATCCTTTGGCTCCTCTATGCTTAATTAAGGAGAGAATTTTGTAAGCAGCCTGTATTTTTCCTGTTTAATCACCATGGCCCTAATATGAATGAGATCTGTAATAAGGGCAGAGAAAATACAAGCTAATGATTTATTAAATATTTCAACAGTTTATCCTTAAAAGGTTACCCAGAAAAATCATTTTGTTATGCTAACATTTATATTTATTTCAAAACTAGGTAGTTTGAAATACAAAATAAAGAGTTCTTATCAGAAAAAAAACCCCACACACTTGTTTCATTCATTTGATGCCACTTCAGCAGTATCAATTTTTAATAAAACGTAATTGCAAACTGTACATCAGCTGTTATAGTATAGAACAGAATATATGTAGTTACCAGATTAGGAAGGGCAACGTAAATCTTGAAAGAACTCTAGGGTTATTATACTACTAAATCCATTGAAATCTGAAAAATATGATCCAACCTCCTGTGTATGTGTGTATCATGCTTTATGGAAGATTATTTCCAACATGTAAAAGCCTACACATGTATTATCCTCTCTCTGTTAAACTGTGTCTCAGTGCAAAATTTTATAGTCTTAAAGAAGGGGGAAAAAGGAACCATTTACAAGCTGACAATAAAACTGTCAGTTTTCAGGACTCCTAGCTACCAGTGTGGCCAATCAACATAGCATATCATCCATAAAATTCAATACAGACACAGATTTTTATACTTAATCTTATTAAGGCAAGATTTGCGAACAGCCAGCCACTAACGAGATTTGTAATGGACTCTGAAGTCCACAACAATTTTGTTAATAACATCAATTCACATGCTATGTGGACACAGATATGAGTACTTTATCCAGACACCAGAAACATGTAAGCAGATATATTTAAGTGAACTCTATCTTAAAACAGACATTTAAATAACTGCAACAACAGGTATTTGCAAATAAGTCAAATGACAAAAAATGAACAACCATGTAGGCATATACTCATATACACACTCCCTACATATGCATGCATAACAGCTTTTAGAAATATTTCATATGGCTCAAATTCAGGATAACTGTTCTTACTATTAACTCTCAACAGGTTTAAGAATAGGGACACCAACAGGCTGATTTTTCATCCAGGAGACTGGAGTTTCAGAAACCTGCTGTGCCTTATCTTGGGGGAGAGGGAGTGACAGCCACCAACAACTTTTGTCATTTTCCATGCCTGAGGAATCTTACATTTACATATAGTCTGAAAAGCCTGAAACTGAATTTTGACCACAGGCCACCTCTCAAAGCCTCTTTCAAAGCCATTAAGTTTTCCCTCCATTTAAAGGTTAGGATGGAATTAAGACTTAGCATACAGCAGTGTTAGCTTTCCACATTGATTTATGAACACAAAAAAGTCCAAGATTGCTATATTGCTTCCATTGTAGTGACCAGGAATCCACAGTCTGGTAAAATGAACTTTAAAAGGCCAAACAAAGCAAAAGTCTAACATCTTTTCAATGAAAAACTTCTAGAAATAAATAAAAAAGGAGGAGGAAAAGTACAGTACACTCACCAGGCGTGTATTAACAACAGGAAACAGCAATGCCAAGAGGGCCCCATTCAGCATATGCATCTGCAACCTTAGAAAAGAGATATTATTTTCACAGATGGAAATTAAATGCAATGTTTTCACATATTTTATATAGTATCTCTTCAACAAAAGTTAGCAAACAATTTAAGAAAATTCTTTTGGCTCTAATTTTAATAAAGCCACTTATAAATGCAAAAACCAGGTACTGTTAACTACAATAACCAGGCCAAAACCCTGTCTTTAAATACAGACTTAAATAATTTCCTAAAGTAGGACTGCTTTCTATAATGAGCTTTGGGTTCCTCGAAAGCCTGGACTGCCCATTTATGTTATTCCTGTTCATGATGCAAGCTGCTAAATGGTTGGAATTTTGCCATTCATTTGCCTTTCAGAGCTTAAAATAGCATATTTGATAAAGGTTTTTACTCCTGTCTAACTCTATAAACATACAGCTTCAAAGTAAAGCTTCAGGCATTTAGAAGAAATCCCTTAAGTAAAATAAGAATAACATTTCTCAAAATGCAACAGCAAGTCCTAAAGCAAAGAATAAGGCAGGAAAGTAGTACTATAATACTCTATTTTGTATGGCTTTCAGCCATCTTTTTCTGAAGCACTGTTGCATCACGAGAACAGAAAAATAGTATCAGTATTCTTTCAGTGTACTTTACATGAGACACAAAGTAAAGAATAAACTGCCTACAACCACAGCCTGTCATAAATTGTCAGGAATTTTCAAGTAACTTGAGGGGGGAAAAGGTATTACAATTTCAAAAGAGGCTTTTAAACATAATTTACATGCTGTCAGGGTGTTAGAAAACAGACAGGCTCATTCTGAAAAATAACAAGTATTGTGGCCTCCGCTCTGCACTGGTCTTTTGCAAATGCATAGTAAATCCAGGATTTCCTGGACACCAGACATACTTTTCACACTCTCTGAGATTAAGATGCTAACACAGGGTCTCTGTATTCATCTTACTCCCTGCCCAAACCAGGAACAGCAGGGAAAAGATGCAGACAGACAGTAGCAGAGCCAAAATAATTCATGAGGCATGCTCCCAGCATAATTTTTCCAGCCACTGCCTAGACTAAGACATGAAAGAGCTGCGTTAACTGTCATGGTGGCAACTACAGCCACTCCTGACGACCACTCTTCCTGGGAAGTCCCATGACCCTCTCCACAATGTGACCAGTTACACCTCTTTGCTGCTTACTGGCCTCTACTACAGTAGTCCATTAGAGCTTCCTGTACTTTGGTTCCTAAAGTTAGTAACAATACACAGTATTTAAGAAAATATTGTGTCGATTTGAGAAATACCCATGTCAGCAAGAACTTGCTTTCACTATTTAACTTATACCCCCAAGTTAAAAACTAGACCCATACTGTATGCGTGGCCTTCAATGAAACCCCATTACCAAGTTTTAGTGAGGATAATAAAAAGGCACAGAGCCCATGACATAAATTACACAAACCCATACGTTAATCTGAAGAAAGATGGCTGCATTCTCATCTTTTCCTGAGCCAATTTATGTCACTAAGCAATGCTAAAACCACCAGAACAAGAGAACCAAGGGTGTGTGGCTCCACACCCACAATTTAAGCCCTGATCCTTTTCAAGGTGTCATTTTCAGTCCAACCAATATGCCTTTCCAACTGGATATATATCTTAATATTTTATGACTTAAGCTGTGATTAACTTCTAAAATACATTATGCAAGTAGACAGAAAATACAGTAAGGAAGAGGCATTACCTGAAGAGAATCATTGCAATCCGACACGGAGGACAGGCAAGAAGGAAAATCTGAAATGTGAGTAACAAATTTCAATTAATGATATGATGTCTTTTAGACTCCATTCTCTGTATCTTTCCCAGTTCTGTATGTCACAAATCATTTCTGACCAGAAGAACTGTTTCATAGCAGAGCTAGAAAAGACTAAAAATCTTGAACAAATTAACAGATCTCACATTACCTACATATAAAAGGATTGATTTTCCCTTCTTTGGAGACCATAAATATCTCCTACAAGTCTCTTATAATAACTGGTTTTTCCCCATGCTACTTGTACGCATTAGTCAAACATTTTGAACGTTCCATGTTGTATGTTAGCAAAAGGAGATATTATCGAGTCTCAATAGTTATTAAAAAAGGATGGCATTGTTACAAAGACTGAGAGAGACAGTCTAAAATACTTCACTACCATGGAGACAGGCAAAGAAGGGAACAAGATTCACAGATTTACATCAATTCTACTTCAAGAAACACAGTTTCAGAAACTGATGAAGGAAAAATAAATATTTAATATTTTTAAGCACACAAGTTCCTCCGTTATAAGGGATCTTTCAGAAAATAAGCCTGACTTCCATTTTTTATGACAGCAGAGAAATCACAACTAGAATATTTATGTTAAAACTTTAGGATAATGGAAGAGATCTTCAAATGTTGCAGCTTTAGCAGTTTAATATCAAGCACTTGCTCTCTAAATATGTATACACTTTCTGTGACAAACAAACCTCAGCTTCCTAAAATGTATCTGATTTTCAAAGAACTGTATCACTGAGTAGATTCAAAGATTATGAAAAGTGTCATCATTCAGCTCAGAGTAATTAGCAGTCTTAAAATATCTAGTTCACAGCAGACAAGCTCACAAGCTCTCACACAAGTGTTCACATACTTATCCCATAATCATATTACATTTCACTGCCATACTGGAAATAAAATCCTTTGCCTTGCAGGAGGAAACAGCTATGTTTTATAAACCAAACACTGTCACACTGAATTAGCAGCATGGCTGTGAAGAGTTCCCAGCCTCTGTTTTCCTGCTGGATCTCTCAAGGTTGTAGGCACTGGGGGTAGCACAGATGTTAGTCCCCTGTTGCTGGCACATTGCCGACTTCTAGCAGAAACATATTTTAGAGCACACTGAAGTAGGCTTTCCTGGTTCCAGGCAGAGGAACGAAACTTTCTTAGTGTTTCTTCTAAATTGAAACAACTTCAGTGTCCCTCCTTATTCTGTCAGATCTGTTACCTGTTACTTTTTCACATTGTAAACAAAAATAAGGATAAAAGAATTAACCAGAAATCAAAAATGTACAAAAGTAACTATTTTGGGAGGGAAAAATGAGTTACAAAACATATATTGTCTGATAAGCTGAATTCTGGCCACAATTCTGGTCATTCCCTTCCCCTTTAACCTCTTTCTCCCTCTCGAAAAAAAAAAAGCAGATTTAGAAAAGGGCTATCAACAAGAACAATCAGAAAGTACAGAACACCTTCTATACATGGATTGATTTAACATATTAAGACTCTTGAACCTGTAAAAGACTACAGGCTAATGAGTGTGAGAGAAAGACAAGGTACAAAATCATGAGTGGCCTTGAGGAAATGTGTAGATACCATGTCCTAGGTGGGGACAGCATTGTGAGACAGGATGCCTGAGTCTCTTTTACCAGGCAAATAACTGCAAAGAAACTTGTAACACTGGTTAATCTGCAAACCAAAGTTCACTTCAGCCTTGAGGACCCAGACGAAACCAAAAGTCAGAAATTCTGTCAATCTACTTCATAACTGCTCTGCCAGACCATAAATATCATTGTCCATCCCCACAGGAAACTTCTCTGGCATGAAGAACTGCCTGACCAGCACTCCCCTACACACGCCCAAATACAAAGGTCACACCATGACACGTGATGGATCAGCAGGGCTGTTGTAATTTGGTGAATGTAATGTACAAGATTGCACTGCTTAACTATTCCTTCACAGAGACAAGGTCTTAAAGAGACTCAACTCATGGTTGCTCTGAACTAACCCAGAACTGGGCTGCAAATCAGTCTCTTCCACATTGCTTTCTTCAAACCATGAACTAAGAAGAGAAAGCTCCAAATGGTATCTACAGGTCTGGGACAGACTAGAAGGCAGAAGGAAAAGGATGGCTTTTTTTACCTCTAGTAATTTTTAAATTTTTCTAAAAGAAACATGTGCAACCCTGTCATTCAGTATTCAGTGGAGTTCCCAAGAAGTATCTTTTGTGATCATTATTTCCTTAAATCTGATTGTATTACTTTTTTGTGTCAGTGTAGCAGGTAGAAGAGCCTGTATGTAAAAGGACTATTCTGAAGACGATAAGAAGGTAATGCTGCATTATTTTATTCAGAAAACTTCTTGGATCACAAACAGGATCATGTGGAAGACCACAAATCTGTACAGTGTTACTTTTATTTTTAATCTTTTATTTTTAATCTAGGAAGATGTGACCTAGGGAAAAATGTTTCTTCATTTGGTTATAGATAAACTGTTCTCTTTAAGAGCTGAATAGAGCAAAGTCTCCCAGGATGCACACCACTGCTACGGGAGGCTTCTCTCCCTGCTACACCAACCCTCACTGCCCAAGTAATAGGTACCCAAATTTCAGAAGTATGCAAAAAATCCAGTACTGAAACAAACACCCCCAAATCCACAGAACATGTCAACATCATGAAACCAAAAAGAACTATGTTAATTTTAATCTGACCTCCCTTTAATTCAATCCAATCTCCCAGTCTCTATGTACTATGTTAACCCCTGAAGTATTTGCACTTCTTGCACTTCAAGCATTACATGTGCTGCAATTATCACAATAATTTGGGGATATTAGAGGCTTCCATTATTTGATTTTTTTAAGTTCATATGGAAAGAATTTTATTCAAACAAACTCTTTTGCAGTTTGCACATCAAGACTTCAGCAATGGGCAAGTGCATCAGTATACACAGGTAGGAAAAAAAAGTAAAGAACACAAACCATCAAACATACCTGGTTTCCTATTTTCCATTTAACTGTATCACTAGCTTGAAAATGGTAAGAAGGGAAAACAGGTGAGCAGATTTTACTCGATCTGCTTTATTGCAACCCCCAACACATTCAGATACTAAGAAACTCAAGCTTCAACATGCAGTTCCAAATATATTAGTGAGCTGCTACCTGTAGTAGCTAAAATCTACTACACTAGAATGTCTGCAAGCATTTTACCCAGCCTGTCATCATGAGTCATGACTTGCCTAAAACAGAGATCCTAAAAACAGTTGATTAAATACCTAAAACAAGAAGCTGTGGTACGTGCTAGATTTATGTCTAGGAATATTCTCAGCTACTGGCAAGGACGTAAATATTTATGTTATGTTACAGGTTCCCAAAGCTTTGAGACCATTGCCATAAAATAATTTGTCAGCTGCACTTTTTCTCATTTGTCTAATACCTCCTAGTTTCTTTGACATGTAAGGATACCACATTCCATCACTAGTTTTAGCAATCAACATTTCAGAAATCAAGACTAGTCCATCAAGAGCTATTCTCAAAAGATATGCACAATCTTTTGTTCAAGAAGGATGTGACTGAAGGCTGTAAGAGCAATACTGTCTCTGAAGTGAAGTGAAATACATCTTCAAATATCTAAGCCTGGATACCATTCTGTTCATTGAATGTTTCTGCCTTGCACCATGAGCACTCTAAGTAGGGAAAGCTCATGGATTTTTAATATTTTTTTTGGTCCTATGTCTTGGCTGGATCTCCAGGTTTTTTTGATTCCAAAACATTCCAAACCTCTACAAAACATTACACCTAAGAGCTCCTTTCAGAATTATTTTAATGACACTATTTTTCAGTTAGTACACTGAGGCAGAGAGCGCAGTCAAAACTTGTCATGAAAGGCTTTTCTTCCACCAGTCTCAGTCCTGCTGAGAGAGAAACAAGCATAACACAAAGATCATCTTGTTTGTCTAGAAACAAACTAAAAATACAAAAGAAAATGATTCAGAAGGTAGCGGGGGAAGAAAAGAACAAGTCACACAACTCTAAACAGTTCCAGTTAAACATCACACAAAGCAGCACTTACAACGGGGACGCTCACAGATGTCTGAGGAGAGTTGTTCCTGGCAGAATATAGCTAAAGCATGCTACGTAAGACCGCTGCATCTCACATATGCACCACAGATTTCATTTACCTTTCAAAACAGCAGCTTCTCTGTCTCTGAGCTGCCTGTTTGATTTAATATCTCATTGCAGCAGACTGGAAACATATCTTTCTTTTCAAACATTCCAGTCATGATCACTTAACCAGATCATAAATTGATGTAGTGTACTATTTCAAAATGAAAACTACCAAGAGGTTAGATTTTTAATTTCTACTTGCAATACTCAGAGCGATGTGAAAATTCATGGAAACTGGATTTATCCAAAACTGGAATGAATTTTTAAAAAATAAAAGAAAAAAAGAAATAAAAAGGGAGAGAGAGAGAGAGACAGAGACAGGCTTTGGTCAATCTGCACTGAAGTAAAAATTTTCTCCCTTTTCCTAGGTCTATCAAAGTACCCTCCAGAGCAGAAGAGATACATTTAAAAGGCTAAGATACAGGGGTAAGGTTAAGTGTATTTTACTGTACATGTGAAAATCATCTATTTTCCCCCACAATGGTAAAACATAAGGCAAGGAACATTCAAGCAGCTGGATAATTTAGAATATGTAGATGATTGTGTTAATTAACTCTAAAATTAATTTTAAGTAAGTTCAAAACTTCCTCAAACCCTATCATATATCCAAAAGTAATAGTTTAACAACTCCGTACTGCTTTGATTTCGCATCTAGGAATGTTGGATGTCAACTGTTTTTGTATAAACTATCGATTCAGCACAGAACAGCCCTATCACTTAAGAGCCATCTGTCTGCCTTCTAAAATGTAACTTAAAAGAAATAAAACGTAACTGTGGTTTGACAAGTTCAGACTGCCAAATCTAGAAAGAGAACAGAGATCAAAAGATGTTACATTGCCATTGCTAAATAGCAGCAAGTTGAATGTATTTAATACTTGAGCATAAAAATCACAGCTGCCTTACTGCAGCTGTCAGACAGGCTCAGAGATTAATTAATGTGTCCTGTGGAACTGTTAGTCTAGCGTTAAGAATACTCATGATTCAAAGCAACACTGCTGGCAGAGTTGGCATTACTACAGTACAAGTAGTTTCTGGGTTACACTTCCCTTTTATGGTCTTAGGTGAAAGATTTCTAGACTTCTCATATTTTAGGATTAGTTATTAACATAAAACTCAGGTCCCTCTATGTGTGCAGTAGCATTAGTTATCACGCTTTAGGAATTAGCATTTCAGAGGAAAAAGTGTCACTGAGGTTATTTTTCTTCCTTTTTCTCTAATCACCATCAACACCAGCCCTTTTCTAGTAGTGGGTTACTCCCTTCTCCATTCCTAGCTTAATGCTTTCGCAAAACCTGCCAACCAAAAACTTACCTGGGGGTAAAAGAACAAAAAAGGCTGAATTAAAATAAATATTCAGAAGCCAAATTTCTTAAGAAAACTTAATTTGCACTGACTCTAGATTAACTTGCATTTACATCTGTCAGAGACACTGTGGAAGCCTGCATGAGTTCACAATAAGATTCTCATGTGCATATTCATATCAATTCACTTCTGTTATTTTTTCCCCCAACCATGATGATTCATAACAGTTTTCTACAGGAGCAAAATCATCATAGAGAAGTCCTGTCTCAAGTCACCAATAGCTTTGTCTTGTCACAGTTCACAATTCCTCAATTTGTAGGATTTTATAACAGAAATTTGTAGTCTTTAGAAATCACAGGATAATAAATACCTAATAGCTTTATTACTACAGATAATTTTTGCCGAAGAAACAGAAACAGTAACACAATTCATAAAAAGCTAAGGCATATAACATCATATCCCTGATAATTTAACTTGGCATTTCACTAACTTACCAAAGTATTAAAATATAAACAATTAAATTCACTTGACACTAATTACTTGGTAATCTGAATAAATGTAAACCCTTAGCATATTTATCTAAAGCCCTGAGGAAATGTCATGAGAAACACAGTCCCATTACACTCTTTGCAGGTTTCAAATTCATGGTAGAGAACTTGGTGAACATCAACACAGTTCACATTGTTACACTTTCATCAATATTTGCTTTAAATCTATGATGATCTCATCAAAACAAACCAATAGCTGATTACCTAATTATTTATCTAATGGCCTTTAGATAATAACCCTCAGTGTAAATATTTGGGGTAAGAGAAAGTTAACCTTTTTCACCTAGAATTTCCAACCATGCAATTCCTACTCCTTTTTAACGAGTAAGATTCCTTCTTCTTAATTCCCCACATTTTCTATTCTTTTCTCCTAAGAATATACAGAATAAGGAGAGAATTTCTCTACTATATGCTGGGATTGACTAAAAATAAGCACAGTAGTGAAACAAACTGTATACAATGTTAAAATTATCTCAGAAAAGCTTTTCCTCAGCTCAACAAATGATTATGACATTAATTACGGTATCAGTTAAAGCCTCTAAACTTCAGTTGACAGTGTTTTTTAAACACAACAAAACCACTGCTTAAAAATAAATTGTAACAATTAAGAAAAAAATTACAGTAATTGGAATCAAGGGCAGATTAAACCATACAAGCAAGCTATGTTTTTTTTGAAAGTGAAACTAATAGTTCTGGAGCATCCCAGCCTCAGTATAGAGGAACTGATGATCTGCCTCATGATCTGTCACTTCATATCTATGCCCCTTGAGCTGCTATCATCTTCCTAGCAGTAAAACACACTCTTTCACAAGCAATCAGGCTTTTCACCAAGAAATACTGCTGCTTTCAGTGCTTTAATTGTTCTTCACATTGTTTTTTACCATGCACTATGATGAATTTCTTCTTTAGCAATCAGCTTTAAGAGAAAATATCACAAGTTAATCTGCAGTTGTAAAAAGAAAGACTTATATTATGCAGATCTAAAAATCGAGCTGTACACTTCATAATCTGATGTGTTTGTGAGCTGTGATTACTTCCACTGAAGTGCTGAATTTTATGTCTATGTTCAGAGGACTGAAAGGATTGTTGACCTTGCTACAACAGTCTCACGCACCTCCTAAATATACCGATTTGGGAATAAATCCTACTACACTCCAAATATACAGCCTTGCTTGTCCCAAGTAATTTTTACAATCCTTAGCATATCAAATTCTACTAAATTTCAGTCAGGAAGTTTTGCCTTCATTGCTCTACATCTTGCCCAACAACCTTAATACATTAAGCAGTGAACAAAACTATTGAAAAACGTATTTGATTTAGAATACTGTTACCCTTGAAAACTTGAATAACTCATTAAACTTCTACTTACAGGTTGCTCATGTAACCCAATACTACTATTCACTATCATTTCTATAAAAAATTACTGAATTTCTGTAATCAAAGGTTCTTCATACTCACTCCCAAATAACAGGCTATGAATGTCCCTTGAATTTTAATTCAAGAGTTTGAAGAAGAGAGAATATAGCAAACCATACACAATTTAACTGGATTCTTCCAAATATTCCAAAGCATTTAGGAGCAGTATATGCAAATTAAATCCACGTTCACACTTGGGGAAAAAAAAAAAAAAAAAAAAAAAAAATCACATTTGACCACATCAGCAGATTTCATCCAAGGTTTTTTAAAAATGAAATAAAAGAAGGGAAGAGGGGAGAGAGAAGAAGATAATTAGTTATATGTTGGGATGTATTCCCAAATGATGCAGAATTCAGTCAAGCTATGTTTATTATTTAATCTCCAAAACCAGCCCATTGTCTCCAAAAACACAGTAGTCTCTTTTGCAGAGGACAGAAAGGATCCTGGTCTCTAAAGAAACTAAAACTGGAAATAATGAACACAGGATTTCATATTTACTGAACTGCAGATGCACTTAGCACTGTTTTTAGTTATGCAAACATCAGATTGAGGTCACTGGAAGATACTGGACTCCCCTATACTTCCTTCCCTTGCCTTTTTTCCTCCTATCACTTCCCCTTCAGTTTACTTCTCTTTGCCTAAAAAAAAATCACTGCTTGAAATAATCATCCAGCAATACAGATTCTTCCTACAAAAACACTTTCTTAATTCCAGACAAATGTCAGTCCTGAACTGTCTTAAGTGCAATTATTTGATGTAGAATTGGAAGAGAATTATGACAACTTACTAGCTGAGGATTTATCACTGAGAAGTGATTCTGTAGGAAGAACACTTGCAAACCTCTTCCCCCCCAAAAAAAGATAAAATCTCAGAACTCTTTATAGAGATTGATATTAAGTCACCATTCTGGAAGAAGGCACTGGCATACTAAAATCAAGGAAGCTGACAATTTACACCAGTTGAAGAGAAGGACTAGCTAGAAGGACTAGCTAGAAGGACTAGACCGTTTTAAGATTAGATTACAGTCAGTTTCTGCCACTTCCCTAACCACAGTTTCAAGAAACTTACATGCACACTTTTAATTTCTACAAACTTGTCTGTCCTAACCTGCAGTGTTGAGAACAGAATAGTTTTAGAGAAGCTCCAAGAAATCACATTAAAACAATCAGCTTCAAGATCCAACTCACAAACCTAAAATTCAGATTTAAAAAGAAAAAAAATAATAATCACATGATCATTAAGATTGGACAGGTCCTTCTGAGATCACCTCACCATTGTTATCTACAAACTCTGACTTAGGTGGCTTTGCATAATAGTTTTTCATTGCATTTTGTTTTCCATGTTTCTCTTTTGTGGTACAGACTAATTTTCTCTCTGGTTTATATTTGTCTACATTTAATCTTAGTTGCCTGTTAACTGCAGCTTGATGTCTTACAGGACATCAAGAAACACTTGTGTTCATGCATTTTCATTAAGTTGCACTGATTGTGAATAACAGCTTGCAAAATATGTGGTCAGAAGCTACAAACTGGGGGTACAGGAACTAATCATGAAGAACAGAGTTCTTGATGGAAATTCTAACTGCTCCTTCACTGACCCTGAAATGAAGAACAAGTGTTTTGATTGAAAAGTTTAAAACCGTATACTTTAAATAATATGAAACAAATAAATTGGTTTTGATACCATTGGTTTTGACATTGCAAGGCATGAAATAGTCCTTTCACCTCACTAAAACAACGCTCTAAGTATTTTGATGCTCACACACAGAGACAACACTTACACACTTCTCAACAACCATGCTCTGGATGCTGCTAAAGTCTCCTTTACAAAACTTTCAGAGATCAATAGTGCTGTAATGGGCTGTAATAGTGCTGCATTGGTTGAATCCTGCCTCTTAAACTGCTGAATCAGAAGATTTCATTCACATCTTCATTTTCAATACCATAATTATGGGTCCTAAAAATACTCAAAAGGATAAATGTCTTGAAAATATAACACTTGGCCCCCTAAACATAGGCTGAATTTCTTCCTGCTATGCAAAGCTTGCAACACCTTAGTGGACTTAATGTTTTCCTTTTAGGATACCCTTTCATGCCAGGTTTACAGCAGTATCATTGGTCCAATGATAGTCCTGAAAAGAGGGTGTTTGTTTTTTTTTTTTTAAATAAAAGGTATTCAAATAATTTTCAAGACGACCACTCTTTATGTAAAGAAAGAGCTTAGTAGGAATTCCTTCATAGGCTTACCCCCACACTAACTAAATACTGTACTGCACAAAACCACCCCCATCCCCATTGGATAGCTGTCGAAGAAACCACAGAAGTTTCCATTTCACCTTAGCTTTAAAATATATATATCTAAATTTTTAAAAATTGAAGTATTTCTCTCTCAGTGATGCTGCACTTGATGAAGAAACAATATTGCCCTTCTCCTGAAAGTTATGCAAGAAGCCAAAACTACGACCAGGGCTGGAAATGAATAGTGCTGTTTCTAGATAATACAACTAGGGAGGAGGATGGCAACAAATTCTCTGAATCTGATTAACCATGAGAACTGTTTAGGCAGTTAACTGTGTTCATTTGATCGACACTTCATGCTTGTGATGACACACTTATGAAAAAGATTTGATCTGAACACAGGTTGGCGTGATAGGCAGAAATCAGACACCTGATCAAAACAGACTCATTTGTAGAACTCCCTATCCATTATATCATAGAGTTTTATCTGCCCAAATGCACCACAGATGTAATTCCCATATTACTTTGCGGTTTCATTTCAGTCTTAGGTCTTTTAAAAGGAAGACTTTTGCTTTTATGAAGAGAAAAATCTGAAGGATAATTTTCAGTTCCAAATATTTTTGGCCCAGAGCCTTTGTTGCTCTGAGGTGAAACAGTCTCAGCTGAAGAAAAAGAAAACAGAAATTAAGAAGAGACCTTTACCAACAGCTACTGTTGGCTTCCCTTAAGCGATCTTAATTGTTGTACCATTTTTCCATCTCTTCACCTCCTACTTTGTTCATCCTAATGTTCAGGCACAGCAGCAGGATTATGTACAAACTACTGTGAGAAGTGAAGGATAAACTGTATTTTCATATATTTCATCTTGGCAACCTGTTGCCCTCTGCAAATTCAGGCCAGAAAAACAATGCTTGCAAGATTCCAACTACTCCATATTACTTTTCTGCTGCTGGGGGTCACTGACTATCTTTGTATCTAACCCATTTTCTCTGTTGAAAGCTGTTGGTTTTGCAGCTATTTTCATTTTCTACATTAAACCCAGGCCTATTTCTAATCCATCTGTTTGAGGATGAAGTGGCATAACTTCTGAATTTTGCAACATAGCCATCTTCTCAATTCCACAAATGCTGGAACCCCATTTCTAATGAGTAATTAGCATAGGATTATTTTAAAAAAAAGCTTCACAATTGGTCTGAAAGAGATTAAGAACTGCCTATGCCTAACTACAGAGATTAAGTCTCCATCTTCCTAAAGGAGAGCATTAATGAATGAGGTAAACAATACTAGCTCCTCTATTTATGTTCAAGCATTTGCTTTTGCTAAATACTTATCATAACACCATACCAAGACAATTAAGCTTTCAAATCATATCCTCACCTTCTTCCCAGAGAATTAATAGGAAATTTTCCAGTAAACATTGAGTATTGCCAAGAAATGGAAAGTGGCTATATTATTTTAATTATTTCTACAGCTCTTGCATACCTTCTACTTTCCTTTTCATTACCAATCCTAATTGACTGCACAGCAGTTGTAACCACTTCATGGAAAGGAGTGTCCTATGGTGTAAAATACTGAGCTAATGTTGCATGACCGCTTACGAATTTACATAACCTACTAATTAAGTTCTAGAACTGTAAGTTATTTGCTGTAAAGGTCTTGAATATTGCTATAAGAACTTGTTTTGCCCCCTCCTGAAATAATATGCATCTCCCTCAAACCACTGGCACAAACAGAAAAGATGTTTCCATGCCTGTTAGGAAACGCTTTCCAGGAGTGAAAAGAATAACTGGCTTGACCTGATACAGCCCAGATCATTCAGCATCCTGCAAAGGGAGACTAAGAACAGCATTGGTCTAATTTTCATCTTAGACAGATGTTGTAATCATGGCAGCTTTTATGAAAGCCTTTCTGACATTCTTCTATTAATTCTTAAGCTTAAATTTTGTAAGCTGTCCAGTGTTGAGGGTACAATATTAGCAAAATTAAACTATTAATAATTTATGACATCTCTCACACTCCTTATCAAGCTCAGTGAAATGGACAGTTAAGTACATACACAGGACTGACAAATACAGCTTTTAAGCTTTAGATAACTGCAGCTCAGTAACTGTTTATGAACATTTCCATTATTTTCAAAGCCACATTGCACATTATCATGCATCAACAATTAAGTCATTAAAGCAGATAGTTTATCCGCAGGTATTAAGCCAGATAGGTTTGTTCACTCCGTGTATAAGACACATATAACACTTGTTTCCTTGCTATTCACCTTCTAAAATTAGAAAGGTAAACCAACATTTTCTGCATAAAATAAAGAGTAATTTTTTTCTTCAACACCTTCACAAAATACATTCACACCCCTGAAAGTCACTTGCTTGGAAAAGTTGCATGTAAATTACATAGCTACTTTAGCAATAACCTTGTTTTCATAAAATTTGCACCAAATCTAATCACTGCTGTCAGTGGAAATCACATTTGCTATTCTTGAAACAAGGATAAGGTAAAAGCAACTGGTGAGACAGCCTTAATATTCGGCATTTTCAAACAGAGATTTGAACATTTGGCATAGCTACAACGTCACCTTTTCATTTGGAGTAGTTTTTTGACAGATTTTAATTCAGCTGATTAAAAACTACGTCAGTTTTAAAATGTTTATATCAATTCTTGTCATTTATACTTCTGCTATGCACTTTTAGTTCACAAAGCAACTATGGGAAAAAGACTGCTTTGCAAGTATAAAGCTAAAGCAAACTTCCTGGTGACTGTACGTAAACCTTACCTGCATCATAGTGACCACGTGACAGGGATTCAGGAGGTAAATGACAGTCCTGGTGGCAAACTTGAAGCCCACCTCCAGCCCAAAGATGAGACAGAGCAGCACCAGCAGCACATTCTTGCCCACGCTCTCCTGCTTCGCCTGGGGCTGCTGCAGCAGATGACCCTCCAGCTCCCAGAAATGCAGCTGCCTGATCTTCCAGAGGGACAGAAGGATTTCCACGACGCCCACACTGAGGAAGACCAAACTCTCCAGCAAGCGCTGCTGCCCAGAGAGGAAGGCAGCGCATTCTGGCCCTCCATTGCCAGCAAAGCTGGGGTCCACACCACCATACATCCAGTCCAGGAGATTATGGAGGCTGTAACGAGACATGGTGGGACAGTGCCTTTTCTCCTGCCCGTCACTTTCCAGGAACAGGTAGGAGCAAGATGGAATCAAAGCCAAAATGCTGTCGGGCTGACGAAACATGAAATGCAAGGACAGCCCCTCTGGAATCCCCTTCCTTCCTTCCCACGCTTCAGAAGCAAGCAGCTCGGCTCGGGGCAAGGGTAATTCTTGGTTTTTCCTTTCCGTGCCAGGACGAGAGCCGCAAGCAGCAGCCTGCAAGGAGGGAGGAGCCACAGATGAATGGAGCCTGTGAGCAGTGCCGAAAGCCCATCGCCTCAGGACCCCTCCTCTTCTTCCCCGCCTGGCACCCTCCGTACAGCCCAGCCTTCACTCGCCTTTCTTCCCTTCCCGACCGTCCTGGGGCTCCGCAGGACGGCACTACGACCTGCCCCACTCCGCGGCCGCCTCTCCCCTCCTCGCGGGGCCACTGTCCGCTCCCTGCCCTCCCCACTTTCCCCTCAGACCGCCCTCCCCTCACCTGCCCTCCCCTGCTTTCCCCTCAGGCCCGCTCGCCCCTCAGCCGCGTCGTTTCCCGCCCAGTACCTCAGCAGGCGGGGGCGCGTGTCTGCTCCGTCAGGGAGCGCGGCGCGGCCGGGAGGAGGCAGGCCCAGCGCCCCCAGCCATGGGACCGGCCTCGGTGAGGAAGAGGAAGGAGGAAGCAGCGCTCCCCTCTGCGGCAGCGCTGGCACGACTGAGAGTACAGGCGGGCGGACCCGCTCCCTGTTGCCGCCTCGCCCCTCCCGGCCCCTGCCCAGCGCCGTGCATCACCCCACCGACGTGCCTGACTCACATCGAAAAATGGACGGGCGCCCCGCATTGGCTGCGCCCGCCCGCCCGCGCCTCGCTCCGCCTCTCGCTCCCGCCTCCCGCCGCCTCTGAGGCAGCTCTGTCCCCGGCGGGCTGTGCTTGCCTCTCCCTCGCTGTCCTCGGCTGCCTCCTGCCTGTTGCCTTCACCCGGCTGCTCCGCTTCCTCCTCCTCGCAGCCGCCCGCGGTCCGTCCCGGCGTCCCCTCAGTGCCCGCGGCCCGGAGGAAGCGAAGGGCCAGAAACCGCTCTGCGCGCCCGTAACCGCCGAGCCGAATCAACAGGCGGCCTTAACTCCATCCAGTAGTTCCTCAAGTGCCGCTGCAGCAGGTAATCAGTCAGCCATAGAGCTCCCAGTGGCCTGTGTGCCTCCAAAAATGGCCAAACTTGAGGGGGGCTTTACCTGAGGCGCGGGGTGAGGGCCGCAGCCCGCTCTGCCCCGTGTGTCCCTCAGGGGTTCCGCACACAGGGGCAAACCCGGGCCTTGTGCAGGGCAGGCCCGGTCTGTGAAGCAGTTGTACTGCAAAGGTGTAACTGTTCCTGTCAGGAAGGCACAGGTAGGTGGAGAGGTAGGTAGTGTGCTAAGGGGGTGTTGTGAGGTTAGAGCCATGAAGGAACACCCCCTGAGAGCCGTCTCCAGATGTTATTGCATATACTCTGCTGACGCCACGTCACTCTCCCCATCCTGAGTGTTACAGTGCTGCCCTTCACCTCAGGACAGCGCTATGGCAGCACTGTCACCAGCCAAATGGTTGAGCTTTATTGAAAATACAAGCTCAATTCCACAAATAAGCTTGAAAAGACCAGGCAGATCTCTCTGCTGGTGAAGTTGAAGTGATTTCCATATAGACAGCCAGGCAGCAACACCTGGTCTGCAAAGCTGGAGGCAGTACAGGCACGCCATTCTGCTGTGAAAGAAATTACTCCTTTTTTGGGAAAGACTGCGAACCCACCCAGCTTTTCCAAGATCTTCAGGGGCTCCTTTCCACAATTAGAGCTTAGTAAGAATTCTTCTACCAAATGCTGTTTTCTCAGTCATTTCTGAGTCATTAAAACACCTGTTTTTGATATAATCATGCACAAACCTGCTGCAAAAAGTAAATTTGCAGAAACTGGATGCATAAGGGGGTATTTATCCCAATTATGAGTAGAATATAAATAATAGGTTAGCTTGACCGCATCGTGAGGTCTCTGTTGACCTTAAGCAGATGGAGAAAATAAAAAGGAAGGCAGGTCAGATTACTGAGTAAAAAAAGGTATGCTGCAAAACAACTGAACTATCGAGCTATCAATAACTGCTCTCTAAGGATATTTGTACTAATAAGAAGACAGAGAAAAAGATGGATCCCCTAGCCAACAGAGAAGAAAATCTGTCAACAAATTATATAAAGAAAGCTAAAGAGATATGTGTCTTTGGTGTATCAGGCTTCCAAAACACATCACTTGCAAGCAGATAGTCAGGACTGGTGATGCCAAGAACAAAATTATCTCAGCCCAGAGCAGGTAAAGAGCAGATTATGAGCACTCAGGTAAACCAAATGTTCTAAAATTCTTTGAGTCTAGCGAACGTGATTGAAAGGCAGTTAAAGAACCGACTGAATTAAGCAGGTGAATGAGATGCTGAAAAACACAGAAGAGGCCACTGTAAACTGTTGTTATCAAATGGGGGGGCAGAGCCAGAGAAATACAGCTCAATTAGTGTAATTAACTTAAATCCCCAGAAAAACCCCTGGACAAATAATCTCACAAACTATTATTAGCACTTAGATGATAACCAGGGACTGATAGCAATCAACATGGATCTGTCAAAAACAAATCACGCCAGATAGCTTGATTTTTCTCCTCCAGTAAGAAACAGGCCCTGTGGATAGGACAGAGCCTGCTGTCAGTTTGATTAGGTTTTTGACACTTACATGACATTGTCATTAAAAAGTTAGAGAAATACAGTCTGGATAAATGTATTGTAAGGTCTCCTCAAAACTGACTGGAGAGCAAGAATCTGTTCTTTCACTGTCAAAAGGATACATTGCTGGGTTCCTAGAACCTGTCTTCAGTCTGGGTCTTTTTGTTATTAACAATGTAAGTAACAGAACAGGGAATATACTTCTTAACTTTGCAGGTGACACAAAGCTGAGGAGGACAGAATTAAATTTTAAAATAGTCTTGACCATTCAGAAACATGGTTTTTTTAAACAAAGATAGTAAGATCAAGTTGCATCACAGTTAAGCACATTATACTGGTATAAGTCATCTGGTATAAATCATTACTGCCTTCCCTCTTCCCCTTGCTACTCCTTTTCTCTCACACTGTCTTATGCCAGCATAAGCCTGGGGCTATGAATGACTGTAGGAGGAAGCTGATTAACATTACAATTATAATTCCAGAGGAAGTTGTAACCTGGAGCACTTTGCTGGTCTATTTGATCCTGCTTTGGGTCATGGCAGTGGATGAGGTGACCTGCTAATTTCTTGGTTTTCTGTGATTTTCCACTCATTAGAAAGAAGGAACATGGTTGGTATAAAACTGGTCATCATGGTACAATTGGTATTTCTTTGCAACAGCACAATATCATTAATTCATGTTCAGATCTACTACAAATCCAAAAGATCTGGTTCTCTGATGCTGATCTGCTGGGTGGCTTGGGCACAGTTCCGTCATTCTCTCTGTTTCAGTTTCTTCAAGCTTCTTTGAAAAGCACTCGAAAATCTGTGAAGAAGAATTTAGTTTTATTGACTGAATGCTAAGCCATTGCTCCTTTCTGTTTGTTAACCATTTCTTCTCATCATTTCACTAAGTAATTCAGGCTTTTACTAAGATCCATTGCAAACATATATATCTCCTATGTCAATATAAATGGTTCTCTAAAAGCACTACATTCCTGTAACTGAAATGTTTGCACAAGAGCCTGAGGCTTGTTTTTGCATCTAACATGAGATTTATTTTTTCTGTCTCTGGCTCCTTGAAATATAAAAATGGTGAAATCTAATGTCAGTATCAAATTTATCACTCATAAGTTTAAAATGGAAGCTGGGTTGAAACTCCTTGTTAGTTTGTAATTTCTTGTCTGAAGAACAGTTCTGGGCACAGCATTGCAGTCTGAAGTAAGCTCTGAGCAGTCAGAATGAGACTTGGAATAGCCACTGGGCAGCACTTGCAGACTGTGGGCACGAGTAGATCCAAGTTGTGCACAGAAAGCAACAACATTTCTGCTGCTCAGACAGGGAAGCAATCTTAGAAAACAGAGCAGCTGTATCTTATTTGTTGCTTGGTTGCCAACCATGGGTGTGAAGGTTTTGAAGGACACTGCTGTTTCAATCTCACAGATAACAGTAAACCAATAGAAGCCCAACTGAAAAGCTTAAAAACTTCAGTACAAAATATAAGACAGGATCTGAAAGGAATAGAATGGTGGAACTGGTTGTCACATCTATTTTCTTCTGTTTTCCTTTTATTGTACTTCAGTGACAGGGCAAGAGAATATTAATTGTGGTCTTCAAAACTGTTCAGTTTAGGAAAAACATCTAACCATGAATATTTCCTTCACTGTTTTGGTCAATGTAGCATGCTCAAAATTGAGCACAAGTGAGGAGAAATACCAGTTCAGAAATCGGTTTCTTTTCCAGTTCTTGTATATAACTTATAAAAGGTCATGTTCAGAATAACTTTTGGTAGTTCCTTCTTGAGTTTTGGCAAAAAAATCAGCACTCTCCTTCTTAGGGCACAAGAAAATGCTTCCTGGGAAATCAGGCAGGTCGTATGTTTCTTCTTGCATGCTGGTATCAGCAAGTGAAATAATAAAGAGCCAGTGGTTATATTGTCATTAATCCCTAGAGTAAATATTCCATCCCCCCCAAAATGGAGATGCTTATAGATATTACACTTTTTCATGCTGAATTCTCTACAGTTCACATTTTGAAAACTGTATTTGCAACCAGAAATGCCTATAGGGCAACCACCTGGAAAAAATCAATCTGGTGAGCCACTCAGTACAGGGTGGCTTTTTGTTATTTTGCTGTTTGGGCTTTTTCTCTCTACAAATCTAGGTTCATAGAGATTCTTCCATCAGTTATTCTGACTTCCTTCTGTGTCGTCAGTTGCTCACATGTATTTTTTATGAATTTAAAGAAAGGCTTGTGGTAGTGTAATTGCTGATTTCCTCTCAAGGAGTTTTCTTGCAAGAAAGATGAAAGGCTGTTGCATTTATCATATTCCTCCCTGTCAGCTAATTTAGCTAGAACACATGCTAGACAATACTGGAAAAAAGTAAATGTCAGCTTGAAACATTTAAAATAAAAGCTTAAAAATCATATCATATTTTCATGGTTTTTAAGCTGATGGACTGAAAATAATTATATAAAGCACCAACAGAAACTTGTTAGATGACAGCTGTGTGAACCAGCTTTCCTTGAATCACATTTCTGTCATGTTTGCTGTGTTTGACTTGCTTTTTCCATAAAAGCTGCAATGTTAATAAACACAAAACCAGTTGGTTGTAAAAACAGGGAGAAATAAAGAAATATCATGAATGTGCAAGGTTTGCTTTGAGATAAAGTCATAGTTAACAGTCCATCTGCATGTTAATTACTCTACCCATGTTGAAGTTAAAAGGTGAAACAGTACTGTCAGTAACTGTAACTCAACATTTTACACCTTAAAGAGCTCAATGACGTTCGCTCCCTTCTGTGTTTGTGTCCTGTGTTTTGCCCTTTTTCAATTTTCAGGGCATTTGCTTTGTTTCATGCCCAGTGCTAGCACCAAAATATTGTGGAATATAATAAAAGACATTTCACAGAGAACCACCCAAACTCTTTTCCTTGGAAGCTCAGCCTTAACAGCACTTTTCTTCCTGTTGCCTTCCAAGTAAAAATATTCTATTAATATAATGCACACTTATAGATGTTTATATCCACAACAACTCAATAAATTTCATAACAACACCTAGCTAGTCTTCCAATAAACCAGACCCAAATGGAAGGTGGTCTCTGAAGTATCTATAGATGGACAACAAGATACTTTTCATGCTGATGTCTCAGAAAAATAAGTGAAGTCAATGAATGAAATCACTGATGAATTTGATTGCCATGGCAGTTTTACAAGAATCGTTAGCCTGGTTCACATTTAGAGTTGATTTTAGCTGTAAGTGTTGTATGTAGGAGATATTTGATTCTGTAAATCTACACAGATATGCAGGGAGAAGAATCTGTGCTTTCTATTTTTGTTCTGTTTTGCTATAGTTTATTGGGCACATCGACATTCACGAAGAATTACTGAAAACCCTTTTAGTTAAGACTGAGTTGAGTCTTCAAAATCTGAAATCTAACTTCTGATGATGAGACACTCTGTCCCTACGCAGGAATCTCAGCCTGAGAGATTCTGAACACTTGTGTCTTCCTTAAACTTCTGTGTGGAATTTGCCTTTATTATTATTAGCACAGTGATATTTGGTATTCAAAATTCAGAGATTCCCCTGCAGCCCGTGGTGAAGATCATGGTGAAACATGACTTTAGAGTTTGTTTTAATAAGTTATTGAGGAAAAATGATTATACTCACATTTTCTGTGCAAGTTTGTGCATTTCATAAAGTGTAGGAGCCTCCCATGAGACAGAGGTCACGTTTCAGTTCTTTGTTATTGAAAGCTTTATTTAACTATTTTTGTTAAAAAGACTCTATGGAATAATGAGCCCTCTAGTGGTTGTTTACCCCCTTAAATTCTCATTATAATGCTCTGCTCAGTAATATAATAAACCCCCCACCTTTTCTTGTTCAGTAGCAGCACAATTTTTGTTGTTTTCTCTCTTGAGGATGTTGTCATCACTACTTTTGTACACATAGGAAATTAAACTAAGAATTGGACTAGTTCTGTTCTAATGATACATGACACACCTGCATGATACATGATACCCTTCTGTAAGGGAGTCGTACTTTAAATACCAGGAATAGGTGTCTTTCTGCAAAAAGCATGATGACAGGGCATTTGGTCACTGGGCTGGGGGCTTAGGCACATCAAGTGCTTTTTAATACTTTATACATCAATAGAACAAATGTTGCGAAAAGATGTTAGTGTTTGCAGAAAGGGAGGCAGGAATTGTGCTCTCTCCTGTTAGAGCTGAAAAATAGATTTCACAGTTCTCTGATGAGAGGAAGGAACCACCTCTAAACTGCAGCAGTCACTGGGCTGAAATTTAGTGATAAATAACTTTTCTTGAAATATGTAAGGCTTGCATTTTTTTTGAAAGAAGTTGATGTGAAAATATGGGGGCTTTTTTTTGCTTAGGCCAATATAATGCACAGTGTTTGAAGGAAACAAGAAAATATATATCTTAGGCAGATTTAATATCTCTACTTATGTTCTCATCTCAGTGTTCAGATGAATCCTGTAGTCAATGGCTCCTTTACTCATACTACACCAGTAGATGCTTCCTAACAGTTTTCGTTAGCAGAACAGGGGAGGCAGAAGAGTTTGTCAGGTCTGTGATTTCCGCATAGCTCAGCTCCTCTTAGCCTCTGGGTTAGAGAGTGCTTCAAGTCTTTCAGTGACCTTAGGAGAGCAACACCCAGTTATAAAATTGCACAGCAGGCGGCAGCACAGGTCCTGCTTGATTTTAGCCTGGTTTGCGCCTCTCAGAAAGGCTTTCAGTCCTGTAGTCGTTACTGCTATTAAAGAGATATCCTTTCCTTTCTTCGAAGCAGGTGATTTTTAGCAAAGAAATGGCAATTACCAGTTCCACTGGTCTCTGCCATACTACAAAGGCAGAGTTGGTTTGGGGAAGATCTTAAAAAAAAAAATCAGTAAAGGATGCAAGCACCACAACTCGCTAGCAATTTGGGATAGAGCTTGCTGCATAGATACAATTTGTGTCAATAGAATGTCAAAATAAACAGTAAATGTAACTCTTGATAATCCTTTTGAGCACTGCTACGCAGATGCTCAGATACATTGGCCTATTAGCAGGAACAAGAGGATTCACAACACATTTCTGGATGTTGAATGGCCTGAATAATCTGAAATATTTTGGCTAAACTGTAAGGAGTAGAGCATAGTAGTATGAACCTTGTAGAACTGAGGATTTTAAAATTCTCAGTCAGATTGTGAAATTTAATTCCCAGCTGCTTCTTCCCTCTCCTCTCTTCTCTGATCCTTAAAAGGGGAGTGTGTGAGGGGAAGAGTAAGTCCACTCATCAGCTCAAGTATTTGCACCCATTCTGTCTCCAGACAGACCTAAAACACTTGATCTTATCACTGAATATTACAAATCCTTGTTTGATTTCCACACCTGGCCTGCAGGGAAAGAAACAGGAATCCTTCCAGGAATATGTGGATCATTAGATGAAAACTTGGCAGCATTTATTTTGTTTATGATTATTTTGGGTTAATGGCAGGCATTTTAATCTTTCTCTGCTAAAACTATTTATTTGTTTATTTGCCTGAATTGCACATTTCAGTATTTGACTGAAGTATCGCCTAACACCAAGGGGAATGTCTTAGAGCTACAGACTTATGAGATTATTAGGCTTAATTGGTATTATTACTCTAGTCCTCCCATGGTATTGAATATAGCTTGCTTATTTTAAACTTTTTAATCCAGTATTAAGAGGAATTGCCGTTAAGTTACACCATAGAGAAATAATTAGTCTAAAGTTAAGTCTTGAGTGGTTGGTTTAAAACTGTTTAAGCCTTCTGTTCCTCACAAATCCTCTACCGTTTTTCCTGAATTCCCTTACGTTTGTGCCAACACTTTCTATAGCATCTGGGCCAGACTTGTCCCCAGTGTTAGCACTAGAGGATTCAGTGGGGTCATACTAGAGATAAATTTGAGAACATTTCAGTCATCTAAATTGCTGGCCTCTTAGTAAGGACAGAGCCCTGTGCTGCTGAAGTCAATGAAAGCTCGTTAAGTGCCTGATCCAGTTCTCACGGAGTCTTGTTTCTGTGGAAATACCTGTCCCTGTTCCTTTGCTTTGTGTGATAGCTTCCCCAGGTTTAGTTATGTCTATGCAAGATTAATTCTGAAAAGTCCTAAATTTTGTGCATGGGGTGTAAAGTAATAGGAATTGCAGTGAGGTAGCATTTGCTGCTTTTACTACATAAAAAGAAAAAATTGGGTAGAAGTCTCATAAATGGATACCAGTGAATGAGCAGCAGAAGTAAAAGCAGATGTTTAGAAATTAGAGTGTCATTTCTGTTTTAGTGCTTCCCCTATACTGCAAGTACTGTAGGCATTTTAAGTGCTGTTGTAGCATGTAGAGTGTTTTTAAACTTGAGATCAAGTTGCTTTTCTGAAAATAATTTGATATTGGGTTAAAATTTCAGGTATACAGGATTTGCACGTGCAGAGTCACATGGCAACCTGGTTTACTTTGGAAATGCTGAATAATGTTGAATGATCTTTTATATTAACACCACAATTGTACAATGAGAGGTGAGCCCTTATTAAACAAGCAATCCATAAAAGAAAAAGCTAGGAATTTAAATATATTAAAAAAAAAAAAAAGAAAAGAAAAAGAAAAAGGTAGTCTTCATTAGGTCTGCTGTTCATAGGAGCAATTGTTTATTCTGCATAGCAATATTTCAGTCTATAGGCTTTCTCTCCTGTGGTCAGCCATTTCTGGGGAAGGAAGTGACCATCAGTGTAACATTAAATAAGGATGTAGCTTTTAATTCTCTGCTCTTCAGCAGTGTTGTGTTAAATGCTCAAGTTGAAGTTTCAGACTTCCTAATTGTGGTACAAAAGTCAAACATGTTTCAGAATTTCTACATTCTCTGTGTTTTGTGGGCTAATACTAAGAAGTGTTTTGATAAAAGATGGTTCCTGGAATTACAAGGTACTACAGGCCCTGTTGTGAAAACACAGAGTTAAATGTTTGGCTGCTGTCAGTACTACTTTGGATAGACTGAGTGAAGTTGTTAAGAGAAGAGCAAAACTCAGTGGCACAGTTTGTGCTGGTATCATTCAGACTGGTACTGGAATGACACACAACTACAAAGAAATCAAATGAAAGGTGCTGCCACTGCTCTGCTCCGTTGTCCTAAACTAAGACTTATGCTACTCTTGACTTTTCTCCTGAAGTGTGTTACTGGAAGTACTGATCAATAACTCTTAAAGGAAAAATAGCATTAGTGCTGTTTGTAGCCTTGATAATCAGGAGATGAGCAAGGCAAAGTTGGTGAAGAGTAACATCCCTTGTTAGGCCCAGTGATATAGTTGGAAGAAGTAATGAAAATAATATTCAAAAACTTGGGAAGAGATGGAATTGCTGAGGCCATTTGTCTAGTGAATATAATGTACCTTTTGTTACCCTTCCTTATTTTGCACTACCTTCTAATTTTCTCAGACTGCTCCAAGTCTTTTATTTGAAGATGCTTCTATTGTATATTAATGAAGAAGTTAAATTATCTAGGCAACATGGGCTAAAGTTGAAACTCCCCCAGCATCATCTTTCCTAACTGTCATTGTCCAGTAAGAAAATAGGTCTGTAAGTGATACTACTCATCTGAACAAAAAGAAACTGTTACTGTGGTGTTTGTCAGCTGTGCGCAATACTGTTACCTGAGCTGGCCTTCGGAGCCAGATGCTGTTACTGATAATGTGATGGTGTCTCCTTGCAGGCAGGTTTGAATTCTGAGTATGAGCCCAGCAGAGAAGACCTCAGAACGCCACTATTCCCCATCTCCAGGCCTGCGAATATTCAGAAGTAGGTTTCATTCACAGACTTTTACTTCTTTTATAACTACAAGAATAACAATTATTGCTGCAAACAATTTGTATATATAATGTCATGTGACTAAATTAAATAATTGACTGCAGGAATAAACTTGTAATAGAACTACTGACAGAAATGAAAGCATACTCGTTAGAAGTATTGTGTAAATTAAGCATATGCTATTAATATTTCTTGCATATATGACATTCCTTGTAAACCCAAGGAACAACTTGTACAAGTAGGTAGCAGCTACTGATAGGACAAACTGATTGTGTAAGTAAAATTCTCTTCTGTTTTAACAACAAAAGGGAAGTCAATGTCACAAGTGCATACATTTAAAACAGTCACAGTTTTCTTAATTTTACCACAGTTAAAGACTGAAGTTCATTTGGACTCTACGTTAAAAGTGCTTTTACTCTACAGATCCAAGTGCAGAGTCAAGTCCTTGATCTGATAGGAAGTACTTTTTAAGGTAAGAATTCGAGTATCTTTTTGAAAGATGCTGTGTTGAGGTGTACTTCTTGTCTTTGTATGTCATTTTTGCTTTTTCATGGATAGACATTTTGTGTACCAGAAATGTTTACGAATGGAAACATCAATTTGGACCCAAAGATTTTGGCAGTTAATTTACTATGCCAAGGAAATGTTGACTTATTGACTGAAAAATACTAAGAATGTAGGAACTTGTTACTCTGGCATCTTTGTCCATGTAAACAAGAGCCTGTATAGACATCTGTGGATGGGAGAGGTAAAAGTGTATGTGGGGATTGGTTTGTGGGTGACTTCTAAAGGGTCTGAAAAAGGTGACCAAGAAAAAAAAAAATCAGTTCAGTGTAATATGTGAAATTGCTGAGGGGTCTGTACCACTACTGTAAACTGTTCATAAATAACATTTTAAGAGGTTCTTCTCCTGGAATTTGTGTTGTTTTTCCAGTGGTCCACAGTGATTCTGTTGGACTGATGTTTAACAATGCAGTGATCAATTAGCCTCTGAAGAGAGAGGTTTTGCTAGAAAAAATAAGATACGACTGAAAGTTTGCTGCAAAGACAGAATGAAAATAATGTCATTTGAATTCCAGCAAAATCCTGACATTTTGACAAGCTGGGTAAATGAGATTCTCATAGGTACTCCATCTAGTAAATCAAGACGGAAAGAATGGAAGCTGCAAGACTGTCTTGTAAGGATGCCCTTACAAGTTCAGGAACAAGCTGAAGCAGAACTGCTGGAGCATGTCAGGGCAGACTGGCAGCTTGCTGTAACTTAGACAGGATGTGTAGGATGTTTTAAGACTGAAGGCTACCTTGTTGCTTTAAAGCATATGTAATACTTCTGTCCTTGGGCTCGAATTTTGTGTTGTGACTTCATAATTTTACCCTCTGGGCACAGCGATCCCTGAAAGGAAAGACAATATATCTGATGGAAGCAGGATCAGTTTGTACTCATTCTTACAGGAACATATAATCATAGGAACAGATGTTCCAAGGGTCATTTACAGTTTGATTAAAAAAATCACACAAGGGAGCTCACTAAAACAAGAAGATTTTATAAGACTTGCATAAGTAGATTGCAAATTTATCACCAAATAATTTTCAGAAATTACTCTTAGATGTGATTTTACGTAAGTAAAGAGCTCATAGTCTGTCAGTGTTAAGGGTCATGAGTTGATTTATGTTTTTTGCTTTCATAGAATCATAGAATCATAGACTGGTTTGGGTTGGAAGGGACCTCAGAGACCATCTCATCCCAGCTCCTCTGCCATGGCAGGGACACCTCCCACCAGACCAGGTTGCTCCAAGCCCCATCCAACCTGGCCTTAAACACTCCCAGGGAGGGGGCAGCCACAACTTCCCTGGGCAACCTGGGCCAGTGTCTCACCACCCCCACAGTAAAGAATTTCTTCCTAATATCTAATCTAAGTCTACCCTCTTCTAGTTTAAAACCATTACCCCTCATCCTATCACTCCATGCTCTTGTAAAAAGTCCCTCTCCAGCTTTCTTGTAGGCCCCCTTCAGGTACTGGAAGGTGCTCTAAGGTCTCCCTGGAGCCTTCTCTTCTCCAGGCTGAACAACCCCAACTCTCAGAGCCTTTCTTCATAAGAGAGGTGCTCCAGCCCTCTGATCATCTTCGTGGCCTCCTCTGGACCCGCTCCAACAGCTCAATGTCCTTCTTATGTTGGGGGGCCCTTTAAGAAATGAAATGTCAGTAAATGAAGAAACACACCATTTAATAGTTGTGTAATAGTTAAATTGTTACATAGGTAAGCCACTTACTCTAAAATAAGTAAATATTCCTTCACGCACCACAACGTGTTTTTGACATGAGATTATGTCTGTCCTTCATGCAAATCTCCTGATGAATATTTGCCTCCAAAACTTACAGGAATGACTACAAACAGATAAGTTGAGTCATTCTAACCTTACCAACGTTACTGCTCACGTTACAAATTCAGGGGAATATGTGCACATGCAACTACTCCTTGTGAGAGCCACTTGTATTGTTTGTACTTGTACATATTCCTCAGAAATCTAGTTGAAGTGGCAGCCAGCCCACAGACATACATGATTAGGACTTGTGTTATTTTTTTTTGAGTATCATACTTTTATAAAAATTGAGTTCAGATGAAAAAAAGCTATAAAAAACCTAATTATGGAAAAAAGTTATTGATTAGGAGGTTGGACTTGCTGTTTCTGTCAAGACAAACGTCTGCGGTGCCATATGTAAATATAAAAACTACTGAGGTCAGGGTCCTCACTGAATTTTAGTCTTTGCTCTAATGAATTCCCCAAATGGGTTCATGCTGAATTAGGACACCATAGTGTTTAAAATGTTATGTTTCCCTTAAAGGAAATTGTAAGACTCAAGAGATCCTGGTGAGAAGTGTGTGGAATAGGCTGGAAGATGACCATTATTTAGCCATGTTTTTAGCCATAATCTGTCCTAATCTAAGGGGCCCTTATAGTCAGCCTGACCTGTTGTGACTATTTACTAACAGTGATTGAGCACCTTAGACTGAATCTTGTGAAAAATTAAGAAAATATTTCATTTTTATAGCATTTTCTTTTCTTTCTTTTGTACACCTCTAGGCAGCACTAGAACATTTCATTACGTGAGAATTACTCGAAGTCCTCCTTGTACTGACCTTCCAAGTTCCCTCTAAAATCCAGAAAATCATTTTTAGGTACTTTATTTTGTACAGGGATCTAATGATTGTACAGTTGCATTTGTTCTAATAACCAGACATGTAACTCTTTGCACCAACAAAATGAAACTTAGAGTGCCAAAACTTTCCCTGGATTTATTGTGGCATAGATCAGAAATATCTCTGTCCATACTGCTTTGCTTTCTCAGAATGTGTATTCTTCAGTCAGGAATTCCATGTCCATACATGGATCCTACTTTGGATCTAAGACTCTAAAGCTCTGCTCCTGATGGGGCTTTTCAGCTTTGTCATAAACAGTGTGGTGAGACAGCACTGAAACTGCACTCTGCTTGGACTTCACATAGTGTGCACACCTACCAATCCCAGTGGTACTAGCTGTGAAGTGATTTGAGCCAAGATCATTAAATATCCAAGTTTCCACTTGGATGAAAGAATCAAAATCCAAGCCCAAACATGTGAATAGGTGTGCTATCCCAGCTATGGTGTCTTGAAGCCCACTGGGCTGTATATATGGATATGTAGTGCAGCCCTCTATGTCTGATGAATCACTTGGGTCTATCACAGTCTCTGCAATGCTGCAGATGTTTAGGTGCTGTGGGGCAATACTTCCATAAGTTGTGTCTCTTGCTGCCTAAGTGGGCAGAATGTCACTGTCAGGAATTACCTCTAGAAAAGAAGGTAGCTCTAAACTCTGCACGGATCTGAGCAGGCAATGAATGTGATGTTTTCACAGAACACAAATGTTACGTCTGCAAGCAGGTACATGTTTCTGTCTTGCATGGGATATGGCTTAATATAAAGATTTAATTATGTAATGCAGGTGTATGTTAAGTGCTTGCAAGTTAATGTACATTTTTCTACGTAATGACTCAGAATGAGAAGTCTTATTTGTGTAGGTCAGGACAACAAAACTGATTAAAGGTTTTTAGTTCACAAGACCTGTCCAACTTTGTCCCTGCTTGGAAAAGGCCCAGTATGTTGGCTGTAGATACTAGAAGTGATAAGGATGATTTTATTCCTTATGTAAAATATAGAACTTGGTTATTTTATAGCAGCTGTTCTAAACAGATTTGCAGATAATTTCCCAATCTGGTTTCATGTATAAGAGTAAGAAGGGAACAGAACTAGGTTGAACAGAAAGCATCAAAGAACAAAACTATTCATACTTTTGAAAGTAGGCCCCTTCTCTTAAAACACCACCCTTTATTCAACAGGCCATCCCTCCATCCCCCCCTGCTTGAAATTCCTCCTTGAAATACACTTCTTTGGAGAGATCAATAACCCTTTGGTTCACCAAGTATGTACAACTGGAAACTATATTGGTTTTGTTGTGTTTTCTTTTAAAACCTGAGACTCAGTTTAAAAAGACCTAGAGCAAACATGTTGAGCATGGGCAGAGTTAATGTGGAGGCCTAATGTGCTTCAGCTCTTTTTTTTGTTGTTGTTTTAGATATGTTCTAAGTTTATTGGGAAGTAGAAGAAATAGAATGTTAAAAAAGAAAAGGAAAAGGAACACATTAAAACTTTTACCAGCCAGAGATAAAACTGAGGCAACTTTTGGAGAGTGCTTGCTACAAAACGGCGAAGTTTGCATACAAACTTTGGTTTGTGTTGTTTTGATTCTAAGTATGCACTCTGTGAAGAAACAGGATTGCACCAAAGAAATAGTTGATTTCAGCAGTCATTGCTCCTAATATAAACAAAGAGTCCACGAGGCTCCAAATATTGATGTACTGCTTAGATTAAAAGTGCCAACATTATGCAATCCCTTTGCTGATATCAGGAATGAGGTGAGAAGCTGTTGACTATTTGCAGTCTTGCCCTGAATCATCGGTGAAAAACAGAGACCTAGACTGGCTTTGGTCTCTCCTCCACATCCTTTCTCTTGCTTCTTCTTTTTGACCTCTGTGATAAGGACAAAGATTAGATCGGTACAGAACAATTGCGCAGTCTGGGAAGTTCCGTTACACTGATCACATTCCACAGGCATCACTGCTGGGTTTTTCTTACTGGAAAGCTACAAAGCAGTTGCAACAGGAGAGAAAACAAGCATCCTTTCAGTCAGCTTTGGTTTTAAAGATAGTGTTATGTAAAGGCAGTTTTAATTTTTGTTTGTGGGCTCCTAAAATGTTTGCGTAGGCGTTTCTGAGCTCTTCCAGTGAATGTAAGCTTCCTGACCATTGGCTTGCTTTTCTCAGCTACCTGGTTTGAAGCCTTTGGAAGTATTCCACTTGACCATAGCTTTATTTGTAGAGAGCAAATAAATCTGTTTCTGCTTTGCTTTCAAAAAAGGGTGTTTGACAGCTTTCACAGTTTAAACATAACTATTTTTTATGAAAAATAGAAGAGCACCTGCTACATCAGTAAATTCAGTTAGGCATTTGCATACCTGTAGCCACAGGAAAGGTTTCCCACAGTGCTCTGTCAAGGTATATTTGACTCCACACTCAGATACCCTCTCTATAGTAAGTTTAATTTCAGAACTCGTTATTCTAAGTATAACCTAGAATCATGGAATCATAGAATGGTTTGGGTTGGAATGATCTTAAAGATCATCTGTTTCCGACCCCCCTGCCATGGTTATATTTTTTCCTTAGATTGTAATTAACCAAAATTTCTTTCTGACTTTACTGAAATCATTAATTTGGCTTAGATGTTTGTTGAGCACCTCCAACAACGCCGCTGCACCTCGATGTCATTCAGTGGTGCCTGACTTGAGGACACGAGTGGACAAGCCCCACAGGCACCGGCATTCCCCATTGAACTTCTTGCTATGACATACACGGCCAGCTTGTCCAGAAGAGGTTGAGGAGGAGGTTTCCAGTAGGGAGGGCATAAAGGAAGAGGTGATGGAAGTGTTGCACTTGGTAGGAGTATGCAACCTGGAGCACTCAAAATCCATGTGGGAGCAAGAAGATGCAGTCTGAGGTAGAAGGATGGAAGCTCCAACTTAAATTTGTTTGAGGTACTGTGAAACTGCACCTGGAGAAGACCAGACTTGTCAGCTAGAAGAGAGATGAATGAGGTAGTAGTGCAAGAAATCTGTGATACAAATCTATAAAACAAGGAGTGGCATGGAGACAGTTAAGAGAGAGAATGGTAATTCATGGTTAATTAATGCAGAATCAAGGGACATCAAATGGAAATACCAGACAGAAGGCTGAAAACATACAGAAGCGATTTTCACGCAGCATTAAGTTAAACCGTGGATTTACCTCAAGCTGTAGATGCCAGAAGCTTTTATGGATGAAGAAAGCAACTGGATTTTTCTTCCATTAATTTGCCTATCAAGAGCAGAAATAGATTACTTTTAGTTAAAGGTCTCTGAGCTGCAGAATTCGTTCCCTTCCCAGGAGCTGACCAGCCACCAGTGGAAGCAACACACTAACAAGGTCACTGTTGGGACCCACTGTGGCCACCTCAGTGCTCTGTAGCTGGCCACACGCAGGCCACACTCCCTTACCCACTGGCAGGATACATCACAGTGACTCCAAGCTCGATTAATTCCAAATTAAGACTAGAGGAAGTGTAAAATAGAACAAATTACAAAGATATTCTCTTACATGTTTCTCTATATGAGAAAGATTTAGAATATAGGCTAATGTGTCACAGTGTTCTAGCTAGGAAAAAAATTTCTAGGGAGTTTGTTTGCCTAACCTTTCCTAAATCCAGGGAGGTTAGGCCAAAATAGACAGTCTGCATAAACCAGACGTGCCTTTGGGCACCTTGCACAATGCGGGCCCTCATTAGTGATGATTTGACATGAAGCAAAACAATGGGGTTTGAAACAAATTGGAACAAAGTGAGAGTAGTAATGGACTGCCCTAAAATTCCTGTAGCCCGAGGAGAGCCAGCGCCACGCCGGCGCCCCAGGCAGCGATGTGCTTTTCGCTCCTCAGAACCATTGAGCACAGCATCCCCACCACACAGCCCCTCCTTGCCAGATTTCAGCCTCCTGCAAGGTGGTGTTTTATTTACAGGGACAAACGCTCGTTACCAAACATGGCTCGTTTTGTAATGTGCTGTATTCACACTCAGTCCCACTCCATATGGGGAGGGGGAGGATGGAGCTGGACCTCTGCTGGGCATAGATGGAGCGTGAAGTGTCTGCTCTTCCTTTACACGTTGGGGAGCGGCTATGCGTGGTGTCAAAAGTTAGTTATTTTGTGCTAGTTCTCTTCTGAAGGAGCCGCAGACTCCAAACCATGTCAAACCATCCGGCAAGCTCCGGCATGAATCACAGGGATATTTGTGGCCTCTGGCTTTTTGATCCACGCTGTGAGTAATCCCCATCGCTCTCGTCAGCGCTGCTGCTGGAGCACATTTCTCCTGAGTGAGGGCGGTGGGGGCCTCTGGCCCAGCGTGGGGGTCCCCAGAGGGTCAGGAGCCAAAAGTGGGGGGCGAACCTGTGTGTCTGGTCCGGTCTGACCGAGCTGGATAAGCGCTCCCCGTTCCCGGGTGCTGCGGGAGCAGGGCACGGGGCGCCAGGGCACGGGGGGCCGGGGCCCGAGGCGGGTTTGGCCGTGTGCCCCCGGGCCTGGCTGTCCCGCAGCCTTGGTCCGGCACCGGCGGAGAGGAGCGGTGCGGGGTGGAACCCCAGACCTGTCCCCCCCGGCCCGGGGCACAGCCGAGGGCCCATCCCCGGTTCCCCCCGCCCCGGAGACCCCCTCCCGGCCGCGGCCCCGCTCCCCGCCCGCCCCCGCCCCTTCCTCCGCGGCCGCGCGTCACAGAGGCGGCGGCGGGAGGATTGGACGGTGGCGCCGGCGGAGCGGGGGCGCGCTCCTCCCCTCCCCCGCTCCCTCAGCCATTTTAGCAGCCGGTACAGCCACCGGCCCCGTTCTCTGCCGGCAGCGCCGGGACCGGGAGGGGTGAGTGCGGGCTTCGCGCAGCGGCCAGGGAGGGAGGACCGGGGCGGGTGCCGTCCGTCCCCCTCGGCAGCACCCGGGGCGAGGGGAAGGAGCGCGGCCGGGTGAGCTGGGGAAGGAGCGGGGGTTACGTGGGGTCAGTCCCTTCCCGCCTCCCCGAGCGGCGGCCGGGAGCCGGCACCGGGAGGCCCTGGGCAGGAGCTGGCGGCGGCCCCTCCCGGGAGCAGGTGCGGGCACTGGAGAGGCTCTTTGGAAGTGCGGGGGTGTGCTGGCACCAAACAAACGGTTCCCGGGGCACTGCCGCCGCCCCCCGTCCTTTCCCGGCCCCTACCGGGGCTCTGGGCCGGCAGCAGGACCCGCTGACCTGCCCTGCGGCCGCAGCATCCCTGGGCACTCATCCCTGGTACCCAGCGGCAGTCCTGGGCCTGCCCAGTGCATCACCAGTGCTCTGCCCTCCTCGGTGCAGAGAAGGAGGCTGGGCTCAGGAGATGGTCTGATGCTGATGTAGCACACGCACAAACCCAGGAAAGCGTGATTCACCGCTACGCACAGGAGATGTTTTCCTGTTTCACGTCATAACAGCACCTGTTAAAGGCAAGCAAGAAACCGTTTTTGCTGTCCTCTCCTCCTAAGGTGAGGGTCACTCTGCGGTGCTCTAAAATATCTGTGTAGGCTTTGTGGATTTTTGAAGGTTCTTTGCGAAGGACGTGTCTGTGCTGCGTGTGTGGGCACTTCCCGGCCAAGGGCTGCAGCGACCTTCGCTCCCCCCCTGCTCCTCTTGTACATCATGCTGGAATGGAATGAGTATGGCAACTTTTGAACTGTTTTGTACCATAACCCCTTGTTTTCAAACGTAATGGTTTCATATTTGATTTTTTTTTTTTTTCTTCTGTGAAGATGCTCCATGAGTATAGGTGGAGGTGACTGAGAAATTTAGTGTGAATTAAGGACTGTTTCACCTGAAGTGAACTGGCAGCCGTAGTCCCTGATGGCTGTGAAAGATGATTGTCAGGGTAAAGATAACAAGCGAAGGCTTGTTGCTCCTTTCATCTTGGACTGTTGTAGCATGAAAATACAAATACCACATCCTTTGTCATTTGCTATTACAGACCAACTTGCATTTATAGCCTTGCCAATTTGAAGTGCAAAAATTAGCATATAATGCTACAAATAGCAATTAAAAACATATGATCTTTTTCTTTAATTAAGTTCTTGATCTTGTGGATTTTTCATCTCAGACTAACTGGAATGATGAAAGACATGGATTTTATTTTTTTTCCTAAGATGTGAAAATAATACATTTTAAGAAATAAATCTCCAAACAAGCAGTTTCTCCCAAACAAGAGACGTAAGTAGCAGTGTTCCAGGGTATCACAAAGATTGGTTTCATCCATGCATGGATACAAAGTTTGTTTTTTACTACAGTTCTACAGAAGCCTTAAATATTTCCACATAAAATTTATTTTAGGAAATATTTAATGTATTTTTAACTTCCTTCTCATTCCTTTGTATTTGCCAGTTCCCCTTCCTTGTGGTCTTAAACTACAGAATTGTATAAACTGGCAGCAGACAAGACAGCCTCCCCCCCCCCCAAGAACCCCACTGTGGTAAGGGTTTCAGTGTTAATTATTCATGTATTTGCATCTCGTGCAAACATTACTCTGTATTATCTTTAACACTATCTTAACATACCCAGTGCGAGCAAGTGACAGGGTTGCCCATTGTCTGCTGATTGAATAATCTAACATTCATCAGCAGCCATAAATTTTCATAAATAAGTTACCCGGGTTTAGTGGATGACACTTCCTTGTAACACGAGGATTATGCTCCAGCCCTTTTTATGAAACCAGAGAAATCACTCTTGAAGAAATCGCTAAGACAAGGTGTTAGATACAAATATTTTCCAAGTGATGTCGAGGTATGTATCTCGTAAAATAGATGCACCTTATTAGCCTGTTATAAATGAAGTTCATACCCAAGTGAAGTACTGAACAGTAGCCTGAGCCAAGTAAACATGCAAAATCTATTGAAGTTAATGATTAATAGAGTTAGGAAGTCAGCATCACAAATGAGTGCTTGTTTATAAAAAAACCTGTTCTTAATAAGGAATTACTTAAGCTAAAAAAGAGTTGGAGTTAATTATTAAGGGAAATCTTCATTGTATACGCAACTAAGCATGTGGTCACTGTGCTCCGGGACATTTATTTTCTCAGGAGAGAAGGAAGTTTCATGGAAGGAGGGAAGCAATTTCCTGAGAAACAAACTGTAGAGTTTTGTTCCATCTGTTCGTATATGGGATCGTTGTTCAGATGCTGCTGTGTCTTCCACCCTGTTTGTGGAAGGCACAGCTCCAAAGCTGGCCACGCTGCTGAGTTTTTCTGCATTCTACAGCAGCTAGAGAGTGTCTGCCTTGGTGTGTGTCTTTGTTTCAAAGTTACCTGCTCTTCTCCCTGTAACTGGGACCTCTCTCTGTCACCTTTCCATCTGGAAGGTGCTTAGTGGAACAGGCGAGCTGTACGGAAGGGCCTGAGGGAAGCTTAAGAGAGTATTTCTCCAGTGCTAGTAGAGCTATGCTTTACAGTGGATAGGAATCTAATACTTTGCTATTGCTTTTCTTTTGTTTCCTTGGGTTTTTTTGCTTGGAGGTGGAGGAGGGAAATGAGAATTGCCCATAACCCACTGGCACTCAATAACTGCATGTTTCCCCCAAATCATGAACTCTGTACATAGGCACATAAAAATGAAAGCTGAACGCAGCACTAGTTATTTCTGCTGTGGCCACTCACTCACTCACTCACACAGTAACTTGTGTCACACAAAGTAAAGCACAGGCTGGAGGTGGTGTGATGGGTTTCTCTAATGATCTATGGTGGATGTGAAGCCTGACAGCGCCGTGGCCGATCCTCACGGATCGCTCCGTGGTCTGAGTGGTGGATGGGGAGAGCCTCACCTTAATCCCAGACATGCAGGAGCTGTGAGAAGACTTCGCTTGCTTTATACGAACGTGAACTAAAAGATGCTGTTATGGAATAAGACTTGTGCTGGCAAAGAGGAAGACTTCTGGCCAGTCGCCAGAGTTGCTTGGGAGATGTGGTTTCAGTTTTCTTTTCTGCAGGAGATACTTAGCGTGAGCCACGTTGAGCTGCTTGGCTGGGATCACCAAAATTAACTGGACAGAACTTAAATAAACTACAGTAGATCTGCTTTCCCTGCCCTACTTCTTCATAGGGATATCTGTTCCTGCCTATAAAGTGTGCTCATAATCAAGATATGGCTTTAATTGTGTGCCAGATGTGCGTAACATTATTTACCTGACCAAGTGCATGATGCAGAGGTTCAGAATGAGTGGCGGGGGTGGACATTCCTCATGCTGTTGTTGTTGCCCTACATAGAAAGCCTTTCTATTACTCAGGCCACCGCACTTCTGACCTGTGCTGCCACAGCTCATCGTAGCTTCTGAGTCAGGACTAAACTTGGTGCTGGCTTGAACTTGTTCTGCTGAGGTTAGATATGAGGAGTGTGTGTGAGCAAGGCGTGTTGGTACACTTGGCTGGAGAGTTATTTTACAATTTAAGATGAACCTAAATATAGTAGAAAACGCGGAAGGCACGTTGAACCATTTTTCAGTAAGGAAATAAATAGCACAGAGGCAGTCTTGGGAAATGGAGCAGCAGAACAAGCAAGGAAAGGTGATTGTGGGCATGGGGCTGGGAGGGGTGGGAAAGGTTTTCCTTCTGCCAACATGTTCCCAGAATGTCAATTTGTGTAATGGATGATTTATAAAGTTTGTGAGTTGCTTCTGCTGGAAGTGAGGTTGGAGCTAACACCTCAAAAAGTCAGCATGCGTTTTATTAGCTTTGCTTCTGGATGAATAGCTGTGAAATGTGAAGGACATGGGGAACTGTTTCCTTCTTTCTTTGCTTCAGAGAGAGCTACATGCTTGGACTTTCCATTGAAATCAAAGAGTACTTTTCACCTCAGTGAAGTGGTTTGTAAGGAATCCTGGATATTGAGAAAATATCTCTGTTTTTCTGGCTTTAAATTTTGCATGGTTTTTGTAGTCCAGTCAATGCCAAGTCGATGGGGATATTGTGCAGCTGGGAGTTCCTGGCGATTCAAAGTGAGATAGCTTTACTTCCATGGTAGAGATAAAGTCATCCACCAATTATCACAGATTTAGGAGTCTTGGATTTAGAATGATCCAGGGTGGATCCTTGGTTATCACTTTAAATCCGAGACTTAAATCTGTGACACTTGAACACCACTGTTGCTCAGTGAAGACCAAACTAATGAACTAGATTTCCTTCAGTGTGTATTGATGTGACCGTTGATCCCCTTGAGTATGTCACTGCTTCATCAGTTGAGCATCTTCTGAAAGCATACATGTAGCATGCCTGTTAGGCAATAGATTTATATTTCTTTTTAAATTCTTATTATAAATTCATCAGTCTGTCAATAGCAGCTGCTAAGTGTCAAAACCCAGAGCAGAATACCTGCACGCACATCTGTTTTCCTGTAAACTCTGTGATGATGATGCTGCAGCTCATCTCATGATTTTTGCTCATCACTTTTGTTCACATGCACGGAAAATGTCTGTATTTCCATACCCTGATAACTGGGAATGTTTTATAGTGTAGCTGTATAATGGCAGTTAGTTTTTCTTTTAATTGATAGATACATTAATATTCTAGGTATGCTGGAAAGCTTGTGAAATTAGAAACAAGTTGACATGACAAGGACAGACTTAAAACAGCATGTTACATTCAAGTGCTTGTACCCTTAACATTTTTACTAATTAAAGAGAGGTTGAAATTATTAGTTTAATAACTCTGAAGTGGTATTCTGTTTTAACTCCCCTTACTATAGCAAAAGGTTGTGAGTCATACCAAGACAGTTACAGAAATGCTTGTGTTCAGAGAATTTACTTTAATAATTGTTTAGATTTATAATAAATGTATAATTTATTTTTAAAATATACATTAATGACACGTTTAGCCTACCTCGTTGTGCTTTTGTTCTGGTACAAGCATAGCCAATGTGTAAAAAAATTTTCTTAACTAGCTAATTGGGTATGTTTTGCAAAATTACTTGTTATATCTGTGGAGCAGAGCAGTGTTTTTAGCTATTTTGTGATATTGTGCAGTCCATTTTAAAGTGAGAATAGTGTTAGTAGTGTAATCTGATCCTTGTTCTGCTTAGCTAGGTGCTTTACCTAACTGTAGCATTTAAAATTTAAATAATGCTTAATGACTGTGACTTATATTCTAGGAGACAGAACAGTAGACCCAAGTAACATGAAAGGATGGATGTAATTTTTCTCTAAACCACTGCTGTACACGTTATAAGATAAGAGATGTGCACTCTGAACCACATCTTCACTGAGGTTTTCCTCTGTACGTGCAGTTACTCAGTCCCAGCTGTAGTTCCTGCAGTTGGATGTCTAGTTTATAAAACTGCTTGTTTTGTGTTTGCTGTGTAACTTTAGAAAAGTAACTTGAGTGGTAACAGTTGCTTTAGGTGAGGTTCTCACTGGAAGTTGCTCCTCCCTGGCAGCCCACAGGCTGTGTGCAAGGCAGTAACAGCTGTTTGTACCCCAGTGTGTGGTTTGACATCTCTGGGCTGCTGCAGTTGGGGTTATCGAGGACTGTCCTCCTTGGGAAGTGACCTTTAAGCCTTTTTAAGAGCCTTGTTTGCACAAATCCTGCTCATAGGAGAAGAAAAATATTAACATAGAGAGGAAGTGAATAAATTAAATTATTGAGTATGCGATACCGCAAAGAGGAATTCTGTTCAGCATTGAGAGTTGTTATAGGTGTGTTTGTTTTGTATTTTCCAATTCAGTGTCTTGGAAAAGAAATAAAACAAATAAATGGTTTCTGTAGAGCACACATGTGCCCTAAGGCTCTTTTTTCATGGCTGCCAGAAAATCTTTGTGACGTATCCCAGTACGAACAGATTTGACACCCGTGTTTGGTTTTCTTTAACGGTCTGCTAGTGCAAGAGAATTTTTCTTACTGTCCCTCAGTTGCACAAATGTTTGTACAGACAGACAGGAATTGAAGAGAACCTCTCATTGGTCTTCTGAAGAGAAAGCTATAGGTATGCTGTGTTTCTGAAACAGAGCAACTGAGTTGCTCATTCTGCATCCAGCTTACACATATCCATAGCAAGCTTCATATACAGCAGTGTTTGCTAAAATAAGAACTTTCTCAAAATAAAAATAATGTATTTTGTGTGTTCATGTAATGATTGCTTATCTGGCTACACATCTGATTGGGTATTTTTAAAAAGTTACTATTTTGTAAATTTTATTATGTGTGTTTCTGTACACTACAAGCCCCCTGTATAGCCCAAAAAGTCTAAGCAAGTTGTATTTACAGAAACATTAGACTGCAAATAATGAGTATTCACCTGATGCTCTGCACTGTAGGTTTCTCAGTGAAACATGGAAAGCACTCACTGTCAGGTTGGGCTACAGATGAGCAGACACTACAAAACATTTGATCCAACTTCACACAGTGCTGCAGTTCCCAATTCTGGACATATTTATGGCAGGTGGTACATACAGCTGAATGAGTCTTTCCGTGTTTCAGTGAGTGTGGCCATCAGTGCCCTGTTGAGTTTGTAGGGTTGAGTGATGCTACTGGTAAGATCAAGAGCCTGTATTGTGATACTTGCTGGTAAGAGCATGCAAGTATCTTGTTGAAAAAAATTCAGCAAATAGATGTAACTGGTCAGATTTACTGAAACACTTAACATTGCCTAAGCAGTCTGTCAGGTACTTTGTTGTTCCCTCTCTAGTAGTTATATATGCAATAATTTTAAAAAATATCTTATGTTCAGTTTACCTAAAGTATGTGATAAGTAGAATACACAATGAGTCATTCTCAACAAATGTTTTGTCTTGGAAGCTAGAGGAGTTGAGCAGCCTATGATATGTCACTCCTTCAAATACGCTGGTTGAGTGTGAGGAGCTGGAAACTGCTGCACGCTGAATGTTGGCTCATAGCAAAACCCCAAAAATTTATGAATGAGGGCATGCGTTTCACAGCTTAGACATCCACTCAGTTGCCAGCTGCTGCTTCCTGTACCATACAGTTCTGGATTAGGAAGATTACTAACTCCTGACCTTCAATAAAGTATTACAGGATTTTGGAATATATAAAATTAATCTGTAATAAAATTTTAATATGACATTTCAGTGTTTGGGAGTGGGGTTTGGGTGATTTTTTTTTTTTTTTGGCTTTCAATAAAGATAAAAGTTGGTTAGTTATCACACTACAGCTGCTGGTTGCTTTTTTTCTAACACTGCACTTCCATGAACACACTAAGCTCCCAAAAGCTGCAGCCAGCACTCACTCACTCGCTCTGGCTCCAGGCAAAAGGGAAGGGAGAGACTAGGACTGCAAAAAAAAAAAGGGTGGAGGCCGCTTCTTTCAGCAGTAGCTCTGTTTTATTCTCGTAGCTCCATTTTATACTTGTCTAAAGTGCTTACAAAGCTGCATTGAGGGTGCAAGTAATTCCGCTGGACTAAACCGAGGTTACCGCTTCCTCCCTTGCACTGGTGCTCGTGTGGCTGAACAGGGAGCTACGACAGGCAACTGGCTTGGCTGAAAAGTTATACATAACTGGGTGCCTGCAAAACATGCAGCCCAAGGTAACAGTCAGAGTGGGATCATCGCAGGCTGGGTTTGAGTTGGCTGCCATGAACCTAAACTGGAAGACTCTGACAGAGAACGAGCACGCGTGTTGCAATGTTTTCACTTCTCTGTTGGAGTCTCCATTACACTGAGGTCACGTTTGTATCAATTCAGTAATTTCCTCAAGTTGTGTTTTATCTTAAACTTTAAGTACTAACCTCTACTGTCAGTGTTAGGTTAATGGTTGGACTCGATGAGCTTAAAGGCCTTCTCCAACCTGGGTGATGCTGTGATTCTTTTCTATTCGTAGTATGGCACTTCTGGAGTTTTTTTGCACAATGAAAGCATACATACTAAGAGCGTCACAGTACTACATAGGAAGGGTGTAGTTTTACAGCAGTACTTTCCATAGCTTTGAATTTTGCATAGAAGAGTTGAGACAGTAAATCTGCAGCTAGTGGTGATGACAAACAGCAAAGTGATAGAGCAGTAGAAAGGAAAACCAAAAAATAATTAAGAGACCCTTGTTTGTGGTGCCTGAGGTCTTTTGCACCAGATGCAGAAGCAGGAAATGACGATGGAGTAGTTTCTGCCTGTCCATAGTAGCCCATTAGTTTGTCATTGTGCACATTACTTTCCCTGAAGACAGCGGTATGTACAGCTGATTCATACTGTGTATTTACACAGTATAATTTAATACCAAATTTAAGATAGCCTTGGTTTTGTGCCTTTGTTAGATAGCTGTGTTTAATGTTCATTGTGAATGTGGATTCTCTGTTTACTTCCTAAGTATGCAAATGGTTTTGCATTTTTCTGAGCTCCTCTGAACAACTTGGTCAAACATGCTTTCATTGTGAAATGTATGGCCACAGGGAAGAGGAACAAGTGGAAGGTGAAACTAAGCTTGCTGTTCTTCATAGGAAGCAAGGTGAGAAAGTGGGAGCTGGAACAGGGAAAGGAGCAAGATTTTGCCTTAGAAAACCATGGAGAGCATCCTGCTTGTATGAGTATGTGAGTTCATGCTGTTCTGGGCTTGTTAGTGCTCAGTCTGGGTTGTTCATGGATTATCCTTGCTGTTGAAGTTCATGTGAGAGAAGCTGTGGAGGTATTTCAGTGTTTCACAGAAGCTTGGCCTTTCAGGCCTGTTTTTGTGTATGTGACAGTTCCTTAAAACTCCACTGAAAAAGAGAGTTTGGTAAACAGTCTGGCAATTTTAGTCTAACATCACTGAAGATAAAAACTTGTTCTAGCCTTGAGCTGAGTTCAGGTTATTTCAATGCTCAAAGACGGTTTGATAAATGGTAACAGTCAGAAATAAGTGTACAACTCTTTCCAGATCACATTATCTAATGAAAAGATCAGATTGTGCCCAGCCTTGTAGTCTTTCTCCCTCCATTCCTCAATGTAAAAATATTGCAGTTATTCAGGTATAACCTACACCCACTTAAAAAGTTACTATTGTTTGGAAAATAATCCTCATTTAACCTGGACCAAACCAGTCTGAACTGCAGCGGGGGGAGAGAGAAGAGGGAGCAGAGGCAGCAGGTTAATGGCAGGAGGAGCAGAGCTTTGGGGAAACCTCCTCTGTTACTGAAGGTGCATCATAATTTCTGGAATAGATGCATGAAAAGAAAATGCAAACATAGCTTGTGTGTATGCTAGTGCTACTTTATACCTAAAGCAGGAGATTTTAGGACCATGACAAGTGTTTTTAACTCTGTTTTCCTGTCTTTCTGAGTCAGACATTGGGTGCAAATGTAAAGGGGGGGATGTTCAATTGTATTCTCTGAAAGGCCAGAGTGGACAAGGTTTCCCTTGGCTGTTTCTCTAAGATGATTCATCCTCAAGCAGACAAAACAGTTTAATAAATTTGTTACACATTACCTTTTATTTTATAAGTTTACCTTTCCTTAAAAAGCTGAAAATGAAAAATATTTCTGTAACTTGGAGAGCATTGAATAGATTGATCTTTAGGAAAGGTAAGCTTTGAATACTGGGTTGCTGAAACTTTAAAGTTGAAGCCATTAAAAGGAGGTTAATGTCATAATGCTGGATTTAACTTTTTGTCAGGAACAGTGTTTGGCAGCATGTTCCATCATTTAAACATCTGGAGACACTCAGAACATAAGAATTTAGGTGAAAATACAGCACTGGAGAATGATAATGATGTCATGAGTTTCTAGTGGTATCCCCTGACCTGAAGTGCAGAACACGATCAGCCCGTTCCATGTTCTCAGGTAGCAGGCAGTGTTTTGCAATTGTACAAATGGTATTAACAACAAACAGCTGACAAAGCTCATATTACCAGTCCAGGAAAGTCTTGCATTGAATGAGCTCTTTAGATATGTTTATAACCTAAGAGATGCCTGGGATTTTCACTGTTTATTTTTTTCTTTTTTTAGATTTTTTATGAATTTATCGACCTCCTTACCTAGAAACATTTGAGCTGTGGTTGCATTAAAGGTAAAGTGACTTTTGTGTGTGTGTGAGATAATGAATAATCAGATTGACAATAAAGAGGGAGTGGGCACTTAAATAACCCTTATTAAAACCTTCCAGCAGGGAACTCTGTCCTACCCTCACTATAATGATCAGTCCAGTTACTGACAGACTCAGAGTGGGGACTCTGTATTTTTAAGTTGAAAATGGAAACATTTTCTGACCATGTTAGCTTTTGGAGTATTGCTGCATTTGTTAACAAATTAAATTATATCCTTTTTATTACTAACCATAAATTGCTGTTGTGGTACACAGTGTCATACTCAGGATTTTTCCATCCCCTTTTCAGAGCAAAAAACCTCCTAAAAATAAATTGAAAGAATGGTCAACAGCAACAGTTTCCTCTTCGTGCTTCCTTCAGAATTTGTTAAGTCTAAGGCTGCTTTACTGGCTGTTTAGTCTGGTGCTGTACAAAGTTTCTTACTTCTGCAGTTTCTACTGTAACTCCTGCTTTATTCATCTCAAAGGTGATCTAGTTACCTAAATATCAAGTCAGGCCATCAAGCCACTTGAGTTTTAGCTGTGTGACTGGCTGGAAATAGTCACGCACATTTTTCTGTCTTCTGAGCTGGCAGGGCTCAAACAAATTCCTGTCAGGAAGCTCCATGTTCGTGCTAGTGCCCAGCTGTCCTGTGCCAGTGTGTTTTGCTGAGGGCTAGGACACGGGCACAATCATGTGATAACATGGTTATGCACCTCCTTGGCCAGAGCCATCCTGCTCAGTGCTGTCTCTGCTTCCAGCGCAGGCTCTGAGGACGTGATGTTGTGACCCAATCCTGTAAGTATGGCCTCTGCTGTTTTGCAAAAGCTACTTGTATGTTTTGGACTAAGAACAGCAAAAGCTGACTGCTTCTGAAATTGTACACCTTAAACAAGCATGCTGGTGTCTGTAAAAAAGTGTGATAAATGTGCATGCACATGTACTAGGGGGCAGTAAAGTTCAAACCTCGCTGTTTAAAACTGTCTCAGAGGGGTTTTTTTCTCCTTTTTTTTTTTTTTTTTTTTTTTTAAACTTCTCTAAGAATTGTACTAGTTTCTATCTTGTCTTTGTATGAATATGTTGGGACTACTTTTGCATTGTTTTCCTATCTTGGTGCTATTCCACTGCTCAGAGGAGTGAACAAAGTAGTGTATAGAGCTGTGAAATCTACCTTGAATCTGCATTTTGCCTCGGAGGAGAAAATGTCCTGAAATTTGCTTGGTCATCTCACTTCCTCTTTGCAGTACAGATAAAATCAAAGAACTGTTATGATACAATAAGTCAGTCAGATTGCCTTCCCTGGTGGAAAATGCCATAACCAGCATTCTCTCCCTTGCTGATGGGTAAAATCCCTGACTAAACTGGTATACACTACGTTAAGTTTTATTACCCATGTATGACTCATCCTCACTCTATATGTCCAGATCTTCCTTATAAAAATCAATACTTCAGTTGCCAATTAGTGTTGTTAAAAGAAATGTATTGCAGAGACATCTCAATCACATGAAAACAGCAGAAAGCAAGTTCACTCACAGAAGGTTTAGAGTGAAGTGAGCAAAAAGTTGCAGTACAAAGTCCTGTCTTAGGTAACTCTTTTATCTTGGTGTGGATCTAGAGATGAGTCTAGGTATGTTTGGCTGGAAGGTGATAGGATGAGTTCACAATCAACCAAGCAATAGACCCTGCATTAAGATCACAATAAAATTCAGTTCCTTATACAGAAGACATCATCACTTTGTCACTGGAAAATACTGTGATTGTGCAAAAGATTAAAATATGCTTTCTCCTAATTTTTATTGACTCTCAAACCATTTTCTTCTCCAGTTCAACTAGTTACACAATGAAAATGAAAAATAGAGATGACTCATTTTTGAAATCTCAGGGGTTCCCATCTCAAATGACCGTGGGTGGGAACAGTTTTCTTAAACTTGTATTTTTTAGGTGCACACCCAGTGATCTGTGTATCGGAACATCTGCAAGGAGAGAATTTCTTCACATTGCAAATAGGAGCTTCATTATTGTTGCTTAGTCACAAAAAAGGGAAGAATTTGGATTTGGATGTGAGCTCCTAAGAGGAAGTGTATTTCCCAACTGTGGTGGTTTTCTCGTTGACCATCCCCACAGAATTTTGAAAAAAAAATAATTGTAAGAACTTTAGAAAAAGTAATACAGAATTATATTTAGAACTTCAATCTGTTGTATTACAGAAGAGTCGCTGTTGGCAAGCCATTTAAAAAGAGGTATGTAATCTGTGAGGGTGGCTACAGTGAAAGGGAGACGCTGCTGCAGTCCAGCAGAGTGTCTGGATGTCAGCAGAAGGCAGGAGGTTAATGTCACTGGGCTCCCTCCACAGAGCATTAAGAAGGATTAGGACGAGCTGTGTTACGACGCGTGTTCGCCTGCCAGACCCGGCTTGTGTTCCTGCACTTCAACATTTTACCCTTTGAGTTGCTCCTTTCATGAGAAGGTTACTACAGAGCAATGCTGCTAGATTTCAGGGAATTATAAATAAAGGAAGTAGCTTTGAATGACTGGCTCTCCTGTGTTCGTGCTACTCAGCTTTGGTCAGATGAATCTATTAGCTGAATCCCATTTAAAAACGAATGATCCAATGTTTACTTTCTTCTAACTCTTGTTCTTACGTAGCAATAGATTCTTGTTACTATTTTATTTTATACTGGGAAATGTCATTTTCCCTTTTAAGTATTTCTAATGCGTCATCACAAGAGTACATAAAATTCCTCCTCGGTCAGGCTGGACAGATGTTTGGGAACACGCCAGATTTGAGGCCAGGAAATAAGTGTTAATACTTAATCTATACAGCTAGGGTGATGTCATGCATGAATTTTGTTTTGCCTCGTTGAGTGAAACATTAATATTTGTCCAGCCCTAATACAATGACTTGATCAGAGTCTGACCCTGACTGCAGGCACTCCAGGAACCAGTGAAGCAGTTGTGTCCACCAGCCACAAGCACGAGTACATTGTCTTGGGGGAAATCTTAAAAAGCTTTTACCTAGGGAGATTATTTCCTACACTCCTTCATCTTTACCTGCAAAACAAAAAGCACCTGATGTCCTAATTTCCTTATGCTGTGAAAGGATGTCGTTGAAACGATTATCATAAGCACAGGATAATAACATAAGAGGGGAGATGAGCATCCTAGTTCTTAAGCAACCTGTTGTCCGTGCAGGTGTTCCTAATACTGACAAGAAGTTGAGAACAGATAAAACTGAATGCTCAGGAGACCCAGGAAAACACCTGGCAATTAGAAACTGAACTGGCTTTACTTTGGCCTGTAATCAGTACCTTCAATCACATTTTCAAGCTAGAATCACCCTTAAAAATGAAAATTTTAAAGATAATCTGGTTATAAAAATTAGGTTTAAATGTTTCTTGGTAGTTACATATTCTGCTAGAGACTGCACAAGCAGTCCATGATACAGAATAGTCTGGGTGTTCAGTAATCTTTTTTTTATATTTTATTTTTATTTAACCTGCTTAATTTGTAATGCTTAAAAAGAAAACAAAGATAAAAAGGGGAATTGATCTGCAGTCTGTAGTTTCAAACTGATACAGTATAGGTGAACACAAAGATCTTCTACTTGAATACACTCCAAAAGAATAGGTGCAATAACAGGCTTTGGAATTTATCTACAGTTGCCTAAAATAAGAGAAGATTTTCGAAAAGCTTGAACTTGCCATGTCTGTACTCGAAGAAAATGGTTATGGAAGATGTGGGAAATTGGGGCTTTGTATTTGTACCTCTTAAACTGATTTGATCTTCTGTACTGTATAATTCAACAGTCTTAGGAGAGGCCACTACTTCTGTGTTTTGCAAAGCAGTTTGCTACTGAGAAAGCAGCAGAAAATGAAAAGATGTTAACAACTCTGACTAGTTGGATCGGTGTAAGTCACAGCCTTTCCACTGCAGAGTGATGGTGCAGCTGGACACAGAACCAGTCAGTCTGTCTGCTTTGCATTACTGACGAGAAGGAGATTGTCAATTCTTACTTGACTGTTTGCACACCTTCTGCTGGAGAACTTCCACGGCCACAGATCCTCGTCCTTGATCACGCTGCTGGCCTTTCGTGGGCTTGTTTTACAGAGCTGGGTGGAAGCATCACAATCATGTATCTCTGCTGTGGAAACACTGGAGTGAGAGTAACATTTGCCATGATGCCTGATGGGACTGGGGTGCACGGGGAGGGGATCAGGCTGAAATACTTCTTTATTAGCACAGAACATGCATTTTCCTTTTAATTTTTGTGCCCTTTAGCCCAAGTATATTTTGTAGATGTTGGAGGAGCTGTGAGGTACTATCAGTATTTGTCAGTTGCAGGCATGGGAGTGAATGAGCCTCAGGTATTTCCAGTGCAGATTCTGGATAGAATTTAACGAGGCAAAAGTAACAGTGGGTCTAGAGGTACTTTCCCAGTGCAATGTATTCTCAATGGAGAGTTTGCAGTCGTGGAATCTTGCCTTGGCCTTTTTATGTTTCCTGCCTTTGGGGCACACAAACAGCTCTTACCCTTTCACCAAATATCTGCGTGCCCTGATGTTCCAAGATTAGCAGAGTGTTTCACACCAGTCTGTTAGATCGTTGGGAAACACTGGGTAAGCGTGGCTGGTCTGGTTTCCATTACAAGTTGTTGCAGCAATGGATGTATGACACCTGACACAAACTGGTTTATTTTTCTGATTGACATTAAGTGTATATATGTTCTGAGGCAGTGAAATAGTGAATATAAAGCACAACAATATTTTCCTTGAAACCAGAAATAAACCTGATCTTTAGTAGCTAAGTAAAACATCATACTAACTACTTTTCCTTTTTAAGCAGCAGTAAGAGAAACAAGAATTCCTAATACTAAGTTATGGTTTTGCTATTTCAAATAGAATGTATATATTTAAACAGGGACCCTCAACTTATATCAGGATCCCCTGTACCTGACTCCCCCTGTCCCTGTTTGCTGGGACATAGGTATGGTATTCACACTGCACATAGTAAGAGCTCTTGAAAGTTCTCAGGCTTTGAGCTGCTATTGCCTTGACAGAGCACAGAAGTCCTTCTGAAACCTGCTGCCGTTTGATTCGATTACCCCTGGAGTTTTCACTCCCCTCTGACATACAGAATTGTGTAAGAGGAAAATATGTAGAAATAGGCCTGTGAGAAAGGAACAAAAATGGGACCTCATGTACTTTTTATCTACCATGAGTAACTTGCGTTAATCTTGGCAGAGTTTGTTTTCATAAAAACCACAGACATGATGCAAAAACTGAATCATTTCCCTTACCTTTTCTTCCTTTAATCTTTCTATCCCCCCCAAATTGTAATTACCCACAAGATTCTTCTCTTATTGCTATTTAATCACAGTCTTCTCATCTGGAGAGATATTGTCTCATTCTTGTGTGTGACAAGTATAAATTTGGAAAATCCAAATTCATAGAGAGCCTGGCAGTATGCACTCATTTGTTTACTGTGTTTAAGCTTGCTGCATCTTCCTGGCACTGGGATACTTCTCAGTCTTTCTGTAATTTATTTTTGAAATCTTGGCCTCTTTCAGTTCTAGTGCTGGAAAAAACTCAGGACTACTAGATATAGATTAAACTCCCTTCCAAAAACTGACTGTAACTCGTAACCCATGTACTCACTCAGGTCAACTCATGGTTTTTTCACTGTAGAATCACCTTTCCACTTAGAAATTATAAATGCTTACTGTGGTTTCCAAAGTGTTTAGATCTGCCTGAACGCTAGAGAAATTCCAGAAATCATTGTTACTTACTCATACTGGATTGTTTGGGAAGATTTCAGAACTTCCTGAAAGGAGACAACCCTGAGTACTTACACTAAAGCCAGAATTGTCTATTTGAAGTTGGCAAGCGCTCAGTTGCAGGGGAACCAGGACTTCCTCTGCTGCTGTTTTTAAATTAAACAACTTCTGGCTGTGCACATCACAGAATCACGGAATCTTCAGAGTTGGAAGGGACCTCCAGAGATCATCCAGTCCAACTCCCCTGCTTTAAAAGCAGGATCCCCTTAGAGCACATCACTCAGGGCTGCATGCAGGTGAGTCTTGAAAATCTCCAGAGCAGGAGACTCCACACCCTCTCTAGACAGCCTGTTCCCGTGCTCTGCCACCCTCACTGAAAAAAAGTTCTTCCTCATATTGAAATGGAACCTCCTATGTTCCAGCTTGTGCCCCTTACCCCTTGTCCTGTCACTGGTTTTTCTTCCCAAACGAGATTACTACTTTCCTGTCTAATCTCAGACTTCCCTAACACAATGAAAAAACATTTTGAAAGTTGCAATTAATGTTTGAAGTAGATTGAAAAAGAGGTATGTTTTCTTCTAATCGTGCTATTACACAGCAAACTGGATCCCTGGCAAGTTTTTTAGCATGAGAGGAAGGACAATAAACACTGTTAGTCATATACTTTTGATATTCAACCTTTACAGTGTTTTGGACTTGAGCTAATTAAAGCCTTTCCTAGTGAAGATAATAATTTGCTGCCTTATTTAAATTAAACTGCATAGGATAAAATTCCTAGCCACCTAATTCTTTAGGTTTTGAGTTACACTGAGGAATTCTAGTTGTGTGTGCCAACACTGGGTAAGCTGATGCTGTTCTGACTGAAGAGCTGAATGCAGAGATGAGGGCATTTCCTCCTCTGTGAATAATCACTTCCAGAGGTATGAACCTTCTCTCTGTTCCACACACACAGTCTCATAAGCTTTTGTGACTATTTAAAAGCTGTTTTTCTATATTAAAAATAAAATAAAATTTGCTACTTGTTTATTAGATTTTCAGTAAAAGAGGAACATGTCTTCTGTTCTAGAACCTGTGCTCTGATTTCAGGCTTTGTTCTGTGGCCCTGGCTGGAGGACAAGAATGGAATGTTGTGTATTATCTGTCTCTGAAGCCTTAATTGAGGATATCAAAGTCAGATTACACTCAAAGAACATCTCTTCCATCTGTGGCAGTCTGTAAAATACAGTGTCAGGGCTTGTATGAGCATTCACATGAGTTATTTGTTTTCTATGATAAGCTTGGACTATGGAATGTCTGTAAAGACCCAGCATATAATAGTAACAAGGAAAATATTACTTGATGAGTGAGGTTTCTAATACAAACACTGTAACAGATCATTGCAAATGATAAATGAACTCTAGCCGAGGGAGTTACCGTTTCAAAACTGCTAGGAGCTTATTCATGTGAGGAAAATCCTTGGGAGATGCTGAACCCACAGCTATCTAGGAGAGAAACTGCCTCTGGTTTTGGTTGGTTTGATTTCCTTAGCCTGTAGTCATGCCTGACACACACTGGTTGCTGGGAATGTGCATTTCCTACATCGAGAACTGGAAGTTCTGCTCTTTCCAAAATAGATAAGTGTCTAAATAGGGTAGTTACATTGCACAGTTAAGAAATAGTGAACTTTGTGAGTCAATACAAAATATTACATATTTGAAATAGTATTACATAAGTTTGACACAGTGACATTTTTCATGAGTGCCACATTTTCTTTTAGTTGTGAGGAAGGAGGAAGCTTACTGAGAACATAACTGTCAGCAATAGGTAGTTGGTGTGCCCTGAAGGTATCCTTCATGGTGCATCTCATCCTTAAGGTCTAATTAAACTTAAATAGGGGGTGGAAGGCATAAGGTGTAATTTGAATAGTTAAGTTTGGCTTCTAGCCAAATGGAATTGGTATGGAGGTACTTCTGCAAGTTCAGCATGTCGGTCTGTTCTGTATTATGTTTAAAATATGATGAATATGTATTTGGCATGAGTTTGGGATGCTCCCCTTACAGATTAAAACCTCATACAGCCCCATGCGAGTGTCAGTAACACAAAAATATTATTGTGCCTCTTGTTTATTTCCTGTTTCAAGAGAAAATGTTTGTAGGAGAATTTTGTAAGGGATGTTTAACACCGTTTCAGTCCGTAAAGACTGGTACCTTGATTGACATCTTAGACTTTTGGGGAAGGCTAATAAAAAATAACCATGTTAAACATCAGTTAAAAGCTTTCTGTGTGTAAAACCAAGCAGTCCAAGAGAACACTGACGCAGTAGACTTTTTGAAGCCATATCTGTATAGTTACAAATAGACATCTTTTTGTCCACTGGTGAGGGGACTGGTGAAGCCTCACTGCCTGCATAACCATGCTGCTGTTCTGTGCCCAGTCTCTGCTTCATCTTCCTTACGACTCTCTTGGGCAGTATCTGCCACGGATAGTCCTGAGTTAATGTTTCTGCTGATACTTATCCATCGAGAATGATAAAGGTCTTGTTGCTGCTGCCCCAAGGCAGAATGAACCATATGGAATCTGAAGGTCTCTTTCTTGCTGTTTTGTTTTTTTTTTTTAAAAAAATAAATTAAATTAAGCTTCTGTTCGTAGCTTTATTCAGAATATATTTAAACAAGGGGGGGTTCCCATAAAAAGTAATCTCCTTTTGGGCAGTTTTGTCTTTATCTGTACACTGTAGTTTGCAAGCTTAGTCCTTCCCAATGATATCATTACTCCCATCTTGTATGGGGAGTGTCCCCCCCACGTTGTATACCTTCATAGGCCATTCTTCAGCAGCACTAGGGTAGAAATTCTAAAGATTCCTTCTTTCTGCAAGGCAAAAAAAATCCCAACTTCTAATACTTTCTTTTTTTTCCTCCTGTTTTAATATAGATCTAATCAACACTGAAAAAACCTCAGTCATCACTGTCAGATACCTTGTAAGTGTACCTCTGTGTGTGTGTGTTTCTGCCTGTGTGTCAGTTTTTATATTAATAAATCCAAAGGAAAAAGCAGAGTTTGTCTTTTTGGGACTTACTAAATTTTTCCCACTGACATCTATTAAGAATTACAGCCTATTTTTGTCAAGGTAGGAACATTTGAAATTACCACAAATGTGTACAAAGTAGCTAAGTTACTTTTTTTAATTAACACTTTAAAAGTATTTCAAACAAACGTGAAATTCTAAAAGGAAAGAGATGCAACCTTTAACTGCTGCTGTGAATGTCAGCATAACTGGGTGGGTGTGTACAAAGTGTGTTTGTATGTGCACTTAAAATTGAAGTGTTAAAAGTCATTTCAACAGGGTGCCAGTTTGGGGACAGAACAAACATTCTTTCCCATTAGGACCTTTTGATCATTGCTTTATTGTTTCAGGCAGTATTTTGAACATTCTGGTGAGGTTTTTTAGTAGCACGTTAGAAAGTTGTTCCAGTAAATATAATTTATAAAATTAATGTACTAGAGATTAAATTGAATGCAAAAAGTTAAAGTAAGTGTTGTTTTATAGTATTGGTCAGCCCAGAACATTGGCTGAAGAATGTAAGTGAATGTGAACCCATTCCTCTCCTTCCTTTCTCAATTAGTTCTGGATTGTTAGCAAGTAGTGTTTTAACCAGTAGGACTGCTTCTGGAAAAGCCACTACTCAGCCTGAATAAAAGCTGTAGCACTGTCTCATTCTATTAAATTGTTTCCATTAGTCCAGTCTGTTTTTTATCCAAGTCATTGTGTCTTCTCCAAGGGGTTTATTTTCACATGTAGCATTGTGTCTGATCGTGGGCATGCGCTGAAGTTTTCTTACTGCAGTCTGTGGCTGGCTTTTGTTTGAAGTAGAAGCTCAACTGCTGCTTCTGGAGCACTGAATTAACTGGAATGAAAATACTATACAGGATTTGTAATATAAACCAGTAAACCTTCATTTGAGGGCGCCTTAGGGAGGTAAAATGGGATCTCTTCTGAGGTTTGACTGTTTGCTGAGCAGTTGATGATGATGATGTGAACTAGAGCAGAATAAGCATATATGTTTTGAAAAGAATGGAGCATTCGCTTTTTATAAACAAGAAATATTCAGAATACTCTTTCTGAACAAGTCTGAGCGTAGTTCAGCAAGTTGCACTGTGATTCAACAGTAGTTTTATTCTACAGATTTAGTTTTAAAAATTAACGTGGTAATTTTAAGTATCTGCAGATCTTTTAATCTTCCATTACAGTAAATGCTGTTGATACTGGCTGCAGCACAATTGGAGACTTCTGAATTCTTATTTTAAAAGCCAAGAACCTATTAACAGATTTCTGTTGTACTGTTGGTAGCAGCTGTCCTGTTTAACCTGAAGTGTTAATTGTAGCCTCCCTCATCACCCCATTAATAAAGGTACACTTTGAGGTGTGCTCACGTTCTTTTAATTCCTGATGGAGCCCTGAAAATTTCCCTGTTCCCATCCATTCTGTTTATCAGCTTCTGTCCCTGAAGGACTGGGCTGTGCAGGAAGCCAGTCAGGGTTACTCGCTCCCCTCTCTGGCTGAGCTCCTGCTCTTTTGTTAGTGCACCTTGGCCTTTTATTTTTCCTGCTGGTTATTCACGATGTGTTTGCATGCCATCCAGATGAAGATAAGAACCTCCACCTAATGTGCCAGTGCAGACTAATTACAGATCAGGAGCTGCCCACAACTCTGGTTTGCTATGAAGCTTTTGTTTTTCTCCCACTCACCCTCAGTCTTTATTCAGGCCCAGTTCTCCTTAATGAGGAAAGACTTCCAACCTGCAGACAAAATCTTGCCAAATTGTGCTTTATTTTAAATGGGATTAAATTGGTCAGATTGGATTCCATTTTCCATACCTGGAGTTCCAAAATGCCAACACTGAAGTAGTTTTTGGAGGGGGAAAAGCAAAGCTGTGTAATCCCTTTCCAAGAGTCTGACATTCATAGTTGAAAAGGAACAGGTTAAAATCCAGTTGCTGGGGCAAAATTAGTACAGCAGTTTTGGAGTATTATATCATTTTTAGATTATGAGATACAGGCTTTTCAGGACTATCAAGATACATTTTAATCTGAATATAAATTGACAGAATATTCTGAAAAGCAGTAATCTGCTGTATCTTTTCCTGCAGTGCAGATATTTAGGGGGAAAACAACTGTTGACCTTTCCCGTAATTACGCAATTGTAGCATTAGTCAAGCTGCTTAAACACAATATTATGATGCGAAGGACAAACTTCATCTCAACAGCCCTGACCTATTCAAACAGAGATAGCAGGGAAAAGTCTTGGACAAGTAAATATTTGTGGATGCAACAAACAAATATGGAAAAGATTCATCCTCTTTCAGCTTCAGAGCAGTACACTGCTGTACCAGCAGTGTGTGTGCCTCTTAGACCAGTTACTTCAGGCTCCTTTGTCTTGATGTGTTTGAAGTGAACGCTTAGAAGGACTAGAACTAATGGACTGACTGTAATATTACTAATTTAATTCTTTTTTTCTTTTTTTTTTTTTCCTGCTCTCTGCTTGGCTCTGGTCCTCACCCACCGGTGTCCACTGTTGGCTCTCAAAGGTCATTAAAATTTTAGCAGCTGCTCTGAAACAGAACTACTTAAGCTTCATTTACTGTTGCTTCTTCCTACACCGTACCGCACTGCTGCTTTGCTCTTGCCTGCTTCACAACACAATAAGGGATTTCATTTTTAAATACCTGCAATGAAACTTAGGCTAGACGTATGTGCCGTGCTCTTGCTGCCTGTGTACTTGTTAATATCTGTGTACAGTATGCTTGTATTTATTCCGTGGTATTTTCTTACCAATGCCAAGAAGAAAAAGGCTATGGCAAAACGTTTAAAAGCCAAACCCATCTCGGATAAACCTGGAAGCCCCTACCGGTCTGTCACTCACCTCGACTCACTTGCAAACATAAACATTCCTGGAGCAGACACGCTGGACAAGCTCTTTGACCACGCGTTAGCAAAGTTTGGGAAGAAGGACTGTCTCGGGACCAGAGAAATACTGAGTGAAGAAAATGAAATGCAACCCAACGGAAAAGTGTTCAAAAAGGTAGAACTTCACAATTCTGTACTTCATTCTGATTTGGTTTTGAGCTGCTTTGCTTTTTGTCTCCGCAACAGAGGTCTCCTTAGAGGTCTTCCTTAATCATCATCTTATGATATGAAACATCCCTTTTGTATTAGTTAAAGAGTAACAGAATACAGGATGCACTCTTCTGCTTCAAGCAAAATAAACAGTGATGTTTTTTGCTTTGAATGAATGGCAGTGTGTGCTTAGGGTGTTACACGCCGACTCACACAAACTTGCAGAGCTGAACCAGCAGCTTCTTGGCATCACAATTTTCTTTTTTCCCCTCCCCAGTTAATTTTAGGCACTTACAGATGGTTGTCCTATGAAGAAGTAAATGAGAAAGTGAATCGCCTGGGGAGTGGACTGCTGGCACTGGGACTGACCCCAAAGAGCACTGTTGTCATCTTCTGTGAGACCCGAGCAGAATGGATGATCGCAGCTCTGACCTGCTTCAAGTACAACTTCCCTCGTGAGTGCTGACCTTGTTTACTGTTAATATATTTTAGGGCCATTTCTCAGCACTGTATTATTTTGGATCTGCCAGTCCTGTTGTTGATGGTGTAAGAATTTCACAAACTTACTCTGCCTGTGCTCTGATTCTTAGAAGTTTCCAGTCTGTTCAACACTGTGGAGATCCCTAAAATTAACTTGCTCATACTTATGAGGCTCTGTTTTCCTCATTTTATTGTAGTAATGTTCTACATGTTAGAATGACAGAACAGTACAGTTACTATTCAGGTTTTTTTTAAAAAATACTCTGAAGAAGTCAGTAGTTGCATTTCTCCCCCCAAAATGTGGACTGTTTTTATAGTATTCTCTGTTTGTACCCTGACTTTGCATCTGAAACATTAAATGGTTAATAGAAGAGAGAAGGATGGTAGAGCAATCAAAATCATATGCTAGTCTGAGAGGGTTTTGGTGATGTTTTTAAGCTGTTCAAGTTCATTACAATTATGTATGTGGATTTTTTCTTAATTTTAATGTTATTTAAGCTGTCAAAAATCTGACTTAATGCACACAGACTTCTCAGTGAAGTGTCAAAGATTACTATGCACTCGCATGCCCAGTCTGCATACAACTACGACCCATAGCTTATTTTCTTTTTGCTGCCTTATGTTTTTGCTTGCACTAGGCTGCCTCCCTTCCAGTATTAGCAGTAGCTGCCTGTGTGAGGGGAAGGTCGTGCAATGGAGTGTGCACAGGGGCTGTTACAGGGCAATAATTGCTACTGAAGTAGGAGAGGATGGGTAATTGGGTCTTGGTCCTCATGCTTTGAGAGGCAGGACAAATACAACATCACTCTGGTTTTGTCCCTTCAATATGAACCTTATTTCACAGGAATATTAAATTCCTTTAGTGGTCTTTGGAGGTTAGAGTTTGAGGTAGCAGACTACTACAGGAAGGTGGGTTTTTTTTCAGTAGAGAGATGATGGGAAGAGGTGAATTCCTTGGTGTCTGTGAGGCACTGAATTGCATCACTGTAGCCAGTCAGGGTTAAAAATAATTAGTAACATGAAAAACAGTCTGATCCCTCAGTCTGATTCTCTGCCTTGCCCACATCAATAATTTCCTGGGAACAAGCAGAGCAGCTGACCCTGCTGAAGTGGCTGCTTGCAGAAGTGCATCACTTTGAGCCATGCCCTGCAATGCTCAGTGTCACCTCTGCCCCTGAGTTCTGGTTGCAAAGAGCTCAGGGGCAGAACACACGTTCTCAGTTGCTTGCTGTGTGATTGCTTAGTGCATTACTGTTGGGTTTGGGTGGATCTCTTTGTTGTGATGATTTCTCTTCTTCTATGGAATAGACTTTCAGTTGGAAGGGTCCTACAACAATCACCTAGTCCAAGTGCCTGACCACTTCAGGGCTGACCAGAAGTGAAAGCATGTTATTAAGGGCGTTGGCCAAACACTGACAGGCTTGCTGCATGGACCACCTCTCTGTAAAGCCTGTCCCAGTGTTTGACCACTCTCTTGAGAAAGAAATGCTTCCTATAGAGCTGTCCTCATTCCAGAGGTCTCTTGAGGAATAAAATTCTAATGTGGAAAAATGAAAAGCTGTTTTGTTTCCAAATTAGAAAATTCTCTATTGAGCTAATTGTACACACACACACCCCTCCTCCCTGCAAGGCTTTCCCGACAGCTAAAGCAAGAGCTTTTGCATTTAGAATTACTTTAACCTTTGTTTCCTGTCCCCCCTCTCCTTGCTGTGCCAGTGGTTACGTTGTATGCCACCCTGGGGGAAGAGGCAGTCACCTACGGTCTCAATGAGTGCGGAGCATCGTATCTGATCACTAGTGTAGAACTTCTTGAGAGCAAACTGAAGGTAATCTGGTACCAGCTTCACCTGCTTCCAAGCAACCCTATAATAATTTTACAGTGCAGTCAGTGCTAAAAAAATCATTTCTCTTTTATAGACTGCATTGCCACAAGTCTCCTGTCTTAAACATATCATTTATGTGGACAAGAAGACTATCAATAAATCGGAATTCCCTGAAAATGTGGAGATTCATAGTATGCAGACAGTAGAAGAGCTGGGAGCCAAACCAGAAAACTGTAAGTGAATCACTTCACACAGAACTAACAATGCAATGTTAACAGTGAAATCAGACCCAGGTTAGGAGGGGTGTGCAGCAGAAAACAACCCACCCATGCAGGTCTCTGACACAAAGGCAGTGGCAGATTGCCAGTTCATCCTCTGGCTTCCTTTAAATAAGTAGAAAGTTTGTTTGTTCTCTATTTATTGTCCTGGTTTTGCTTGTTTGTTTGGAAATTTTTATTATTTTATTTTTTTTTACCCAATCTGTAGCCAAAAGGCACGTTGGGCTAGAGGAATAACCATTACATCCCTTGCTACAGGGCAGGAAAAAACAATCTTGATCATCTCTTCTCCTTGAATCAACAGTCTGTGCTTAGCCAGATCTTCTCTCTCTTGAATAAAAGAGGAGATAAACTGGCAAAGGGAAGCACATATTCATTACATCAGCTTAAGGTACAGATACAAACCAGCAGTTATCTTGAGAGGTGGTGTTTTGTGGGTTGTTTTTTCCCTAAAACCCCTGTTTCCCTTGCAGACACTTCTGCTGCCTCTCTAGCTCTGAAGGCCATGAAAGCTAATAATTTTCAGCCTAAGAATAAATGCCAAGGGATTAAAACAAAAATCAAAATGAAGTGTTTAAGATTACTGATTTTCCACTAACAGCTTACCTAAGGTTCATTTTAAAAAACCCACATTGATTAATTACAGAAATAGGGATTTAGAAAGCAGATAAGAATCAGTAACAGTTTTTCTCCTGCGTTTTGTAGCAAGCATTCTGCCAAGCAGACCTGTTCCTACAGACTTGGCTTTAGTAATGTACACCAGTGGCTCGACTGGGAGACCCAAAGGAGTGATGATGATGCATAAAAACTTAATAGCTGGCATGACGGGGCAGTGCGAGAGAATACCTGGACTGGGGTAAGAAACAGCTGTCACGTGTATGGAGAGCTGAAACAGAACCTCCACAAGTTTATAGGAAGTCTGTTGCTGGCATCAGGTGTCACCAAATGTCTTCATTTTCTTGTGAGCTCACTAATCTTTGTAAGAAATAGATCTTGTGTTTGTGAACGTACCCTGTTGTTTGAAAAGGACGCCCTTCTAGCTCTTGTCTCACATGCTGGTTCTACTTTTTTTTATCATTACCCTTAGCTTTAGGTCTGTGATGGATTTTTGCACTCTCTTGTGCCACCAGATAAGGAGATTCCTCATCTAGTCAAACTGGGGAATTTTTTTAAGATGTTTTCAGGCAGCTAGAATCACTTTAGGGAGTATGTCAGAGCCTATCACCTCCAGTGATGCAGAGATACCACTGTGGGATGGATGATGCACATCCTGCAGAATCTGCTTATGTGTACTCCACTGAAATGAGCAGAAGAGTAATAAATTGTGCACTGACGACAGTAAAACCAACTGCAAACCCCCTCACATTAATATTTTGAGGTATTTTTTCATGAATGTGGGTGTGTTTGTCACTGCATTTGTGAAGGGTTTAATAGCTGAAATAAGCTGTGTTGGTAAACTCCTTTTGTGATGGGACATAAACCAGTTCTGACTCAATGCTGAAAGTGTCTGTAGGTGACAGCTCTGAGTTTCTTGCTGAGAAATCTCTGAGAAATTATTTCCTGAAATAAGCCTCAGCACTTCAGTGATTCAGCTCTCTTTCTACTAATATATTTTAGGAGATGCTGTGATGACTGTTTATAATTTGTAAATTGGTGGTGATTATTTTAAAACACAGTGATTTCATCCTTCATTGGCTACCTGGGATGAAATCTCCCACAGGGAGAGGAAACAGCAGTGGAGACTGAGGAATGGTTGAGCTTCCTAGAAAACAAGGCATATGTTGTAATTCGTGCTGATTTCAGTAAGGGAGGATTTCCCTCACTTTGTTTATGAGCTGTGGTTTGAAATCACACCCTCTTGTGTGCGGAAGAACAAGCATCACTTGTGAGCTCAGTCTTTCAAAAAGTAATAACTAAGCACACCAGAAAATTGTTAAATGGTGTTTTCAGCCTACCTGTGCCTCCCTGGTAACTAGGTAATCCTTTCCTTTCCTAGACCCAAGGATACTTACATTGGTTATTTGCCTCTGGCTCATGTATTAGAACTGACAGCAGAAATTTCCTGCATCACTTACGGCTGCAGGATTGGCTACTCCTCTCCACTCACGCTTTCGGATCAGGTGAGGGAGGAGGGGGAAGGTTCTTGCTCAGCTGTCCTCTTTCATTAAAGAAATGCTGATGTATATGGCACGCTTCACACATCTAATTATTTTTTTTTTCAGAAAATGACACAAATTAATGTTCCTGGTGATCTGTAGCAGTGGGTCACACCATATAAGTTTTATTAAAACCTTTACTTTTATGATACTTAGGAAATCTAAAAGAAAACCTAATAAATGCATATAGCATTATCCACTGGATATCAGGATAAGCACAGCTATTGATGAGCTGAATGTAAGACTGTTAAAAGCCATCTTAAGTTTATGGTCTCACTTTATCAGTTCTTTATCCAGTTATTGTAGAGCTATTCAGGCCTTTTTTCATTTAGCAATTAAGATAAATAAGAGCAAATCAAGCTGGGAGAGAATGCTTCTGTATGTTTTCCTGGTATAGAGACTGCATCAGGCAAAAGAAACTCCTGGAGGAAGATGGAGGAGAAAGCAAGTGCTAGAGGGAGGAAGTAAGAGAGAGACAAAGTGGAGTTAACCGGGTTGGGCTGGTAAAGCACCTAGTATTTTGGTTGAAATTGTTGTTAATCGTTACTTTTTTCCATCAGAATGGAAAAATTACATAGGAAATGTTTTTTGGAGGGACAGGGGAATAGATTTAAAAAATTACATGCTAGTATGTCTCCCTCATTTTGTAGTCCTTTTCGAAAGAGCTGCTGGGTTTTCAGTTTCATAAATTGATGTTTTTTCCTTATTACAGTCGAGTAAAATTAAGAAGGGAAGCAAAGGAGACTGTACTGTGCTTAAGCCTACACTGATGGCAGCTGTGCCTGTAAGTATGCAGAAGCAGATATGTTTGTATTTTAAGACCAAACCTGAGGTTCAGAAAAGCTGGCTGTAGAAATGCAAGGGGTACAAGGAATTACTGCAGTGTGCCCGAAGGCCCACCATGGTTACTCCATTACTTGCCCTTAACTTACCTCTCTGCCTAATTCAAGGCAAATTTTCCCATGTAAGGTATACACTACAGCTTGAGGGTTCTTCCTCTCCAGTGTGAGGAGAGAAAAAAGCAAATGGAGAAAAGTAAGGCCAAGTCACTAATTTTCTCCTGCACTTTTGATACTTCCTTCCACCCATTCCAAATAGCTCCAAGCTGCAATGGTCTGTAACTGGACTAATTGATGACATTAAAAGCATTACAGTTAAGCATTGCCTAGCCAATGATGCAGACATTTCCACTCTTACTGTATTACCTGTTTTAAAGGAAGAATAATAGGGGTTTTTTTTAAATTTATTTTTAACATTGAATTTACACATGCTTAGTCTATTCTGTGTGGCATTTTCCATCCTTTGTAGGAAATAATGGACAGAATTTACAAAAATGTCATGAGTAAAGTTCAAGAGATGAACTATATTCAGAGAACTCTCTTCAAGATAGGCTACGACTACAAATTGGAACAAATCAAGAGGGGCTACGATGCGCCTCTGTGCAACGTGTAAGTATAATTCACAGTCCAAGAGTACCTGTGATTTGTTAAGACACTAAAAGAATAATCACCTAAGCTATCCGACATCAGACAATTCTCATCCAACCTGCAAAGATAACTTAATGACTAACTGAAATAATCCCAGGTCTTACTGGAAATGGAGAAGATATTTAATGGTAGGAATGACTCATCTTCAGAGCAGATGACCCGTCGGTTTTCACTGGATTGCTCTTTTTAGTAATAAAATTGGAATGTTTGTTAAGTTAACTTACAGGAATTCTGCCTTCTTCAAGTGTTGCACAAGAGGTAACGTTTTTGATTATCCCTGCTGTCCACTAAAATCTGTGAATGATTAAGTTACTTTTTAAGGTGTTGCAGATAGGAAGGAAGAAGGTGGTCTGTGTCTTTTTATAAAGCGAGCTGAGTGAGTGATTTTTAATGCTTTCTTCCTTCTTTCAAGACTGTTGTTTAAAAAAGTAAAGGCACTACTGGGCGGGAATGTCCGTATGATGCTTTCTGGAGGAGCACCACTCTCACCTCAGACACAGAGATTCATGAACATCTGTTTTTGCTGTCCTGTTGGTCAAGGCTACGGACTAACAGAAACGTGTGGAGCTGGAACAATTACAGAAGGTAGTTAACAACTACAGAAGGTAGTTAAAATGCTTCTGGAAATACATAATTTAAGATATATATGAGGGTTTGGTGTTTTTTGGTAGTCAGAATAGTTCTTGACTGCAATAAAGTAACTTGAGATAAGATATTGCTTATTTATGGTTTGAGTTTGTTTTTCAAATGACAGAAATCTTTGTATTCTTCCTTCTTCTCTCCCTCAGTTGCTGACTACAGCACTGGCAGAGTTGGAGCTCCTCTTATTTGTTGTGAAATAAAATTAAGAGACTGGCAAGAAGGTGAGAGTTGTAAATGTTTTCATTTCAGAGTAACTCATTTAATCACTGCTTAGCTGGTTTCTTTTCCTGGCTGCTCAGCTAGGTGTAACCACATGAAGTAATTGTTCTTTATCTTTTATAATAGTCATCAGTTTGTGTGCAGTAACTTCAAGCTGAAGTTTCAGAATATTTTCTTGGCAGCAGAATATGTAAGTTAAAAATAATTGTGTGTGGATTTTGTTGTTTTCAGGGGGCTATACTAATAAAGACAAGCCTAATCCGAGAGGAGAAATTGTAATTGGCGGACCTAATGTCTCAATGGGATACTTCAGAAACGAGGAGAAGACAACAGAAGAGTTTTCCATCGATGAGAACGGTCAGAGGTGGTTCTGTACAGGAGATATAGGGGAGTTTCATCCAGATGGGTGTCTGCAGATCATAGGTGGGCCTCAATTTTTGGTAGCTTAATATATTACAAGACTTGACTAACCATAATTATAAGCATGCTATTAATCCTCTTGGCTTTGCCAGGGCTTATCTACTTAAGGTTACCTGCTTGTGGAATCACAGTGTAAAACACATTCCCAGAAGTCCTCACAGCTGTGGGGAAATTTTGGAACTGATGCCATTTCCTGTGACATTATCACTATCTCAATTTAGCACATGGACTCTAACGAATAAGTGTAAGATTAATTTTTGGTATTAATTACAAAGCTTTAAAATCAGTGTCCCCATTACTTTCATACAAGTTGTGTGACAAGCAGCGTGCTGCTATATAAGCTATTTTACAGAAGCCTTTGTAAAGTTGGCAGGATATGTACATGCTATTAATTGCTTTAAAATTTTAATAAGATGCTTTAATTCATGTTTATTAAGAACCTTGCACAAAATACATACATAGTGACTTTGCAAATGAGTCTGTGGAAATGCAAAAATGAGTGGAAGAAATTGTGTGGGGTTTTTTTCCTTCCCTCTCAACTCCTAGATCGTAAGAAAGACTTGGTCAAGCTGCAGGCAGGAGAATATGTATCTCTGGGCAAAGTAGAGGCAGCACTGAAGAACTGTCCATTGATTGACAATATCTGTGCTTATGCCAAAAGGTAAGAGCTGTATTAATTTACAAACTCCATTTAGGGTGAACATGAAATACAGGCTCTGAGCCACTTCTCTGCTGACACGCTACAGTTTTTCATGGTTTCCACTGAACAAACCCCCCTACCAGGGTGTAAGTTATAAATGCTATCTCTGAAGTAGCACAGGTGCCCAGATTCCCTAAAACCTGAAGAAATGATCAGTGTTTTTCTGTTGGCATTTCTATGCTAATACATCCATCCCATCACTTCCCCAAACAAGTACCAAAATATTTAGCATGTGTTTTAGCTTTCTGTCAGAATACCAAAGAAAAGTTAATCTGGAAACTTTGCCCCTGATCCAAAGCTCTCCAGTGAGGTTTGGAAGTCGTCCCAGTCTCTCCTCTCCCTCCCCTCCAATTCAACACACCACATGAAGGGAAACTGCAGAGAACCAGCTAAACACTGGGTGTAGCTGGGAAGCTAACAGAGATGTGCATGTGTGACACTGCAGCAAAGCATGACACTGATCAAACCTAACGTTGTAAAACAACTTAGAATAACCTTTGATAAGTCATTAGTTGTGAAGACTTAATGTACAAGAAGAACTGTGTATGTGGGAATAAGTACAGTCGAAAAAGCACTGTGGGTGTAACACCAAGGAAGCTTTTCATACTCCAACATGGAAGTCTCAATTGTTTGGATCTTTTCTCCTTCCTTCTCTTGACATCCTGTGGTAGTGACCAGTCTTACGTCATCAGTTTTGTGGTCCCTAATCAGAAGAAGCTGACGGCATTAGCTGAGCAGAAAGGCATCAGTGGGACCTGGGTGGATATCTGTAACAATCCTACCATGGAAGCTGAAATACTGCGAGAGATTAAAGAAGTGGCAAACAAGAGTAAGTGAAGCGGCGCGTTGCGCTGGCCACTCTCGGGGGGCTTCTCCAGCAGGAACGTTCAGTTATCCTCACTCACTGCTCCTCCCTCTTCCTCTTGCTTCTCTATCTGCCAAAACTTAGTAGTTTAAATCGGAGGCAAAGACCACACCAAATTGTCTGGTATCCCAGGAACCCTAACTGCTTTATCTTTTTTAATTTTCTAAAAAAAAAATTGAGATTTTTTTTCAGTTAAATTCTAGGGACAGATTGCTTGTCTAATACACTTAAAATAAGGTCCAAAAGAGCTGTCAGTCTGGGAGGAAAGCTACAAGACATTTGCTGGTAAGAAAACTGGTTAAGCAAGATTTCAAAGCTTTTTTTCCCCCCCATGCAACGTTGTCCCCTACAGCTTTGAACAGCCACGGCCCTTGTGGTTGTAACAGCTTAAAAGCTGTTCCTTGCTGTGGTCCTGAACGATCAAAAGCCTCATCAGTCCTTGATGGGGACAAAAAACTAACAGACCAACTGGGGAAGAAAGTCTCTAAAGCACTTGGCACCTCGTACAAGGGAGGAGTAGAACTGGACACACACTGAGTGCTGCCTCTTGAGCTTTGGAGAGGAGAATCTGCATTTTGAAACCGAGAATGAAAGGCACTGTTAAGTCTTGCCTTTAAAAAAAGAAATAAATCAATCCATAGGTCCCAGACTTGGGTTTAAACACCTTAATCCGTGTTTTTCTATCATGACCTAGGCAAATTACTATCCATATAGCTTTGTTTATTCAAAACCTTTGCTTTTGCATTCTTTCTACCTTCTAGATAATAATCCACCACTGAGAAACAACTCATTTATTTGAAACTTTTTTTCCCAAAACTATTCTAAAAAAAAGATGGTTCTCACTTTTCGTGGAACATAATGCACCTTCTTCACAAGCAGGCATATATAAGATGAAACAGTACATAATAACAGCCAGAGAGCCCAAGTGACTGACATTTGCTGCCACCCAGAGGCTGTGCTGCTAGAAGTTGTCCTCGACATTCAGCTGCAAGTCTGTGTGTGTGGGAGCCTGTGTGCAGGAGCTGACAGCAGAGTCCAAGTACTGCACATGTGCAGCAGCTCCCTGCCCTGTTCCTGATGTCCCTGCCCTTCTCCCTGGAGCAGTTACCAACCTCCTCCCTTGTGTACCCCAGTTTGGCCTGTTGCCTGGGCAAGAGACAGATGCAGCTTTGGTTGTGATGAGGCCTGTGCTCACCTTAGATTTTTAGGGAGCAGGAATTAGTGTTTACTTTGGCTACATAATCACAGTCATACTTTTGTTTCTTCTTGTCCCTGCAGTGAAATTAGAAAGGTTTGAAATACCCATCAAAGTACGGTTAAGCCCTGAACCCTGGACCCCAGAGACTGGGTTAGTAACAGATGCTTTCAAGCTGAAAAGGAAAGAACTGAAAAACCATTACCTCAACGACATCGAAAGAATGTATGGGGGCAAATAAAGGAGTTATGGTGAGCAGACAGTTGTGCAGATGGTTCCTTGTCATGCCTCAGTTTTGGATGTCTGTGTATACTGTAGATATCACACATTCAGAAATTATACCAAATGGATGAATGTTTCTATAATGTCTATCAAGTACAACAGAGAGTATCTTAGACTCCAAATTCTTAATTATTAGGAGATTAAATACTGATGGTCTTCATAGAGGTTCATGTGACCATCTCCGGTTTTGAGACAGACATCATTATGTGAAGCAGTGTGACCAGGTGCTTTTATTATTGTTGTTTCTCTAGCATGTTCAGGCTGCTCGCAACATCTCTCTAATTCATTTTGAAATCTGGCCTTATTTCAGAGAAAAATTAATGCAATTGTGAGGAGTCTTCTGTCGTAGTAAGATACTTAGTGGGGGAGGAAAAAAAGAGTATTTAAAGTCTACCCTTCTCCACTAAAAACAAAACCAAGATGACAACGTTAGTCAAGAATTTGCTAGAGATCACTAATAAAGCACTGTGTGAGCATGGATGGATTCTTCTGCACATCAGTGAGTACCTTGAACATTTACAGTGCCTAAAAAAGAATAGAAAGTACCCTTGCTGAAATAAAGGTGAACTGAAAAGCTTTCTGAAAACAAGTTATTTGAAATTCCATTCCAGAGCATTAAATTAACTGTTTTAACTTCCAACTCAAATAAGTTTTTACTTGCCACTGTATTTTAACTCAAGCAGAGCTTTCGCTAGGGCACAGAAAACAAAGACTTGCACTGCTACAGGAGGTGAGAAATCATCACCTGAGTGTGGAATGCCAGACTTGCATCTTGACTGGCAAACAGTGACAACCATGGGCACTTGTCCCTGAGCAGATCTGAAACTCAGTCCAGTTTTTGTTCTGGTTTTATTATTTTGTTTCGGTTCGGTTGGTGGTTTTGTTTTTAAGGCACTGATCCTCTAGACCTTCACATGTGTGTGAGTTATGGTACAGGTTACCTGCTTGTAATTTAGAGGATCAGGGTCTGTAGTAACTTTATGGAAAGGTCTTTCCGTTCACCTTTTAAATACGATAAGCATAACAAGGCAACCAGAAACCAACAGCAGTTTCCCCATGTCTTGTTTTACTTATGGAAAAGGAGTCTGGGGCCAGGGAATCTTTGTTTTATGGAACTTGTAAAAAAAGGGACAAATCACTCTTTACAGAAATCCATTATAAAAATGTTCTCTTATTAACTGGAAGTCATAGATGTGAAGCAGTGGGAAGATATAATTTAATAATAGTTCATCGATTAGTGTGCAGAATCCTGTACTGTGTCTTCTTTTGACTTGTAACTGAGCTCCTGCATCCCTGCCAGCTCTTCACTCTTGAACCATAAATGCTGTAAAAAGTGGAGGCTCTTGATACTGTTCTACTTTGCACTTTCTTAATCGTTTTATATATGTTGCTTACATTTTGTACAGCTGTGGCCCTCAACTGCTATATATTACAAAGTCATTTTAAAGTATTTATAGATTTCTATTCATAATATTTGTGTTGTGTATATGATGGTTAAAAAGAACAATTATTTGGTATTGTTACTGTACAGAAAGTAAAAGATTTTGTACAATGGTTCTCTTGAACACACTCGCTTGCAATTTCAGGGCAAGTTTTTCCTTTATTGCATGTATGTGTATTTTTTTTTCCAGTTCAAACAGATTTTTGGGCAAAAATAAATAATGGCTCTGTACTCATTAACTGAACTGTCCCTTCTCCTTGGGACCAACTTCAGACGTTCCCACACCCAGCTTTCTGTGGCCAGTCCAGAACACTGCCAGCTCATCTGCCAAGAGCCCAGGAGGGGAAAGGGGAAAAGAAAATGTGGTTTACAAAGCTGACTGCATCTAGTTGTGAATAAAACTGTAACAGTCACGAAAAAGAATGAGGAAATAGCTTTTCTAAAAAAGAAAATTCCTTTTTTTTTAAAGACATGTACAGTGTCTTGAATGTATTTATATGAACTGTATTTTATCTAGACTGCAGGTATCTTCTGTGTCTTTTGGTTGACTAAGAATTGCTATTTTCAGTATCTATATACACCCAACGTTAACGTTTCAAAGTGGAATACAATTTAAATGGTTCAACAAGTTTGTGTTCTGAAAGATCTTTGTCTCTAGTTACTGTTTAGTGCCTCACACTCTCTCTGAGCATTCTCCAGAAGTTCTCAGAAGCAGCAGCACCGAGTCCATGTGACAGCTGTTGAAAACAAAGCCTGGAGAGGGCCGAGTTTTTATTTAAGAAATGCACTAAATGTGGATGGGCTGCAAAAGACAATTTGATACACAAAAGCTTTTCAAGCATTTTTGGAGAAGGGGAAGGATTACATCAGGCTTCTTCCAAATATAGGGATTATTTGCAAATAGTAGACTTGCAGTTTGGCAAAAACTTTATTTTCAATGAATTCTAAATCCTTTTGTGACAGAGCTTGTGGAGAAGAAAGAAACAGGATGAGCAAGAATGTAATTCTCACCATTAAAAATTAGCTAGGCTGCAGATGAAGTGATTATGTGAGAGTTACAGAAGATATCCTGCGCTTGACTGATGGGACACACACTACGGGACTGAAGTGTGAGGGAGCAGTTTGTTTACTAAATGTGAAGGCTCCAGAAAGGTCACAGCAGCTGCAGGTTCTTCAGAAAGCAGGTTCAGAATTTAAAATTATCCTCCCAAGCCTGAGAAAGAAGCTCAAAGAGAAACAAAACCCAGTGCAGCAATGTCTGATAGAAGATCATCTTTAGGCCAGAGCCATGGGGTACCTGGAGAAGGACAAATGACAGCCCCAGCAGTGACGGGGTGAGCGAGGCTGATCTGTGCAGAGAGTTGAGGTTAGGGGGCCAGGAGAGGAATGGCACATGACAAGGGATGAGTAACCTTCAACTACACACCACGCTACCCTAACAAAGGCACAAAGCTGTCACCAATGGGAGAGGAGGAACAGCTTATCCTAAACAACATTTCTGGTTACACATTTTAAAAGAAATGCAGAACTTCAGAACAATTCCTTAGTAAATACTGAACTCGTTGCTCAAGATCTCTGCCACTGAAAGTCTTTAGAGCCTCAGAGTCAATGAAGCTTAAACAAACACCTTTCAGGAACAGCTTTGACACAGAACTTTGGGTGGAGGCTGGAAGAGGAAACCAGGTTCCTGTCCGTAATGCCACAGTCACACTGCATCCTGCAAGGTGTCATTAAATGGCTTGCAAGGAAAAAAACCCAACAAACTATAAAGTAATGAGTTACTCCTGTAAGAGTAGGTGAGGTGTTTAACCACCCCAATGCAATTTCAGTGCCCACTGCACCACCAGGGGACTTTGAGGATAACATGACACAGAGAGCTGCCTGCCAGGTGAGCCAACACACTGCCTGCAGTTCCCATCAGTGCACAGGCTGAGCACCTGGCTCACCAGTCCTCACTCAAAAAACCCAGCAACAAATCTACCACATCCCAGAATAATGGTTTCAAATAACTACACTGTATTCTAATGATAAATCAGCCATGTTCTGCAATTACATGCAACCCAAGAAATAAATTCTCATTGTTTATTTGGTTTTGATGTGTTGGTGAGGTTTGTTTGGTTTGGTTTTGAGGATTTCTGGTTTGTTTTGACAGAGCCTGTGTAATGGCTGAGCTCTGTTTACAGCAGAGTGTGTCTGTTTCCCTTTCGGAAGCTAAAATTTAGAAGCTTAAAAATAACAGATCTTGTGCTGCTTTTGCATAAGATGCCCCAGAGGTGATTTACAGAATACAGTCAGTGAAACCTGCAGTCCCTGCCTCCGTGGAACGCTGACTGCTGCACACAGAGCACGACTCCGGCATTCCACAGTGGCGTGAACTTACCTGGGTCAATAAACACCACACATTGCCAGGTAACTTGGGGCTGCTGCAAGGCAGATTACAGATTGCTTTATTTTTTTTTAACATGATAGGATTAGATGAGCCATGGAGCACTAGGGCTGACTGTGCTAAATACACGTTTGTTCTTGGCCTGTAATTTCCACATAATTTAATTTGAATGTGTTCTGACAGAAACGGGGTAGTGGTTGCACTACTGCTTTGCTCCTGGGAGCTGTAGTATCTACAGTCTTGGTCCACCTTCACTGGGGAAGAGACATGAATACAAACAGAGATGCCAGAAGTCTGTGTGTTTGTTCCACTTGCTTATCTCTACCCTCACCTGGCCTCCATCACAGAAGTGTGACCCCACAGCTACGCTATCCCCGTTATTTCTGGAAATCCAGACCCTGAGCAGGAATACATGATCTCATATCATTAAAATGCTAAAGCAAAAAGATGTCATATAAGTTTTACTTTTTAAAAACACATAAGGAAGTGGTGCCTGAAGTAATTTAGCACTTTTTGATTTGAAACAGCCTTGGACTGCTCCTAACAGGCCTCTGTTGAGCCTATTTAGGAATAAAATTATGCCCAACTATGCCTTCAGGTAGTGAGTCCCCAGATTGCTCCAGCACTTCGCAGAAGTCCCAGCCCTGGGAGGTGTTGCTGGGGTTTTTATTTGTTTTAAACACCGCAGTATCTAACCTAAACCCTTCCTGTTGGATATAGATCAGTTTATTGCTTACGGTGCTCCCCCAGGGAGTGAGCATAAAGAATGGGTCACTGTTCTCCAGAGCTGCCTGTCCTACTTTACTTTCTGTCTCTCAAGCCTAAGCAAACCCAACCTCTCCCGACCAGCCTGGTTTTATAAAATTTAATCAGGGTCATTTAACCAAGGCCACTCTGTCCCTACGTTTAAAATACACCTGCCCTATGCAGCTAAGGGTAATTACCCCCCAGAGCCCGTAACTTCACTGCATTCCAGAATATACTTGCCTCTTGTGTAATAGTGTAGCTCTCACCTTGTGACTTTTTTTCCCTGTTATTTTTAAAACCTGCATCTGAACATTTGCACAGTAACGATGTTGCTGTGAGGGGTGGAAATGCACAGGTGGTGACAGGGACTTCTCAAGCTCTGCAAACAAACACTGCACCACAACCCAAGCTGAATTTCTAACAAGTCGCTCTGACTCAGTTTGGACCTGCGTACAGCCCACTCTGAGCAGTCATTGGCAAGCAGAGCCCTTCCTTTCACAGGAAGGATGCCAAGAAAATTGTTCACGCCAACAAAACCATACTGTAGAAAAGCAGGTTAAAACCTGGCACTTTGTGAAGAAAAATCTATCATACGCTGGGTTTTGGCATTCTTGAGGTTCTAAATGGATATTCAGGCCCCCTAACTGCAGTGAAAGCTGTGATCTATTGTATTTCCTATTTTATTGCCATTGTCTAGCTACACTTTTACTAGGCCACCCACAGATAATGAAAAAGCAAGATGCCTGCAACATATCCGAGCCAAAAACTTTGCTTAAAAGAGATGTGGTTTTGTAAAAGGACTCGTAAGAGAAAAAAAAATCCCTCGTACACACAACAGAAACATGTCTTACTTACAGGCAGCAATCTCTCAGTAGCCTATAGCTTGTAAATTCCACTGGTGCTGGGGTGGGGAGTGGAAACCACAACTACCCTTACACCAGAGAGCTTTCAGTTGTATTTTGCTGATGGAGAAACAAGAAATAATGAATTGTGACTCTTAGAGGAGTGGGGGGGAAAGGAGGAAGAATATTGTTGCAGAAACATCCTATTTTACTAGTGTCTCTTCTGGAGCATTTAAAGAGAAGCATTACAGGAGAACCTGCTGCTGTTCTTTCAAAGCCAAACCCAGCAGGACTGCGCTCTCACCTGATGCTGTTTACACAGAAAAGCCCAAGCCAACACCACACCAACTTGCCCTTACAAATGGGCACTCATTCTGGGCTGCTGTTAAATCACATCCTTTGAGAAGAATATGGGAACACAGCAATCAGCCCTAACCATCTCCTAGAAATGGACAAAGAAACTGCGCAATGTAACAATCACTCTAAATGCTGGAGAGACTGTGGGTCTGCAGCACCTGCAACTGCCCCACTCACAACTGAACTTAAAAAACAACATGGGAGCAGGGAAAATCTGAGCCCCTCAGAGCATTCCTAGAATTTCAAAAAACCCATAACTACGGGCACAGAGCTTAGGGAGAGAAAAAAATAATAAAAATTAAGGTAACTTGCCTGTTTTCTGCAGCCTCAGTCCCTCTCCAGCACAGCCATACCAGAACAGCCTGATAACACTCAGGCCTCTGCTCATGGAACAGGTCCTCTTTAGCTAATTACCAATTGTTTTAATTACTCCCAATTAATTCTACCTGTGGGTAACTGACCACCACAGCTGCTGCTGCTCAAGCTCTGACCACCGTTCCTCCCTTTTCTCTGTTAGATGCCACCCGCTCTATGGGGCTGCCCAGAGCCTCCTGTACTGCTGTGCCACAGCTGTGCCAGCACGGGGCTGGACCTGCCACTGCCCTGCACGGCTCTGCCAGGCTCAGATGCCCACGGGCTTTGCCACAAAGAGCCCTGCAACAGGACTGACGTAAGCTGCCAGAGCTCCAATGATTAGAACCAGCTCCTTCCTGGGTTTATTTTGGTGGACCTCCATTTTCCCAAGCATTTACTTTCATGAAGGACCTGTACTTCAGGGAGCCTGGAAAGGGGTCGCAGTTTGCACCGTTCTCCGAGTGAAATGGAGATTTTCCCCCATTCTCTCCCAGTTCCCTCCCAGCAGGAGAGAGGGCCCAGCTGGTTCTCAGCAGTGTCACCTGTGCAGGACCCGTTCCCAGGGGCACAGGCATGGGCATTGCTCAGCTCTTTTCTACACGACTGCTTTCCAGCTGCACCTTCTGAACAGAATTAGATGCACAGGAGCGTGCATTTGAATGGAATTTGGCACTGTGAGGAACTGGAATTGGCCTTTTTTGAGCACCAGGCAGGCTCTTCCCTCCCTGTTTAGGGGGTGGCAGTGACGCAGGTTGGATTTCTCGTGGGCAGCAGGGTGCTGTAAGAGGGAGGCACAGCCGAGCCCCCAGGCAGCACGGCTGTGGCTGACACCCCTCGAGCAGAGGGCTCAGTCCTTGGGTTTTGGCACAAGCTATTTTATCTGAACACCAGGCACAATAATAATAATCATAGAATAGCTTTGATTGGAAAAGACCTCTAAGCTCACCCAGTCCAGCCATTGACCCAGCACTGCCCAGTCCCCACTACCCCATGTCCCTCAGCACCACATCCACACGGCTCTGAAATCCCTCCAGGGATGGGGACTCCCCCACTGCCCTGGGCAGCCTGGGCCAGTGCTGGGGAACCCTTTCAGTGAAGAAATGTTTCCTAATATCCAATCTAAACCTGCCTGGCACAACTTGAGGCCATCACCCCTCACCCTGTCACTGTGACCTGGGAGAAGAGACAGACCCCCCCTCCTGTCAGGGCGCTGCGAACAGCGATGCGCTCTCCCCTCAGCCTCTCCTCCCCACTTACACCCCAGCGTTCCAGAGCTCTCCCGCACCAGCGCAGCCCCAGCTCTCCCCATCACTCCCCGCGCACCCCGTGTCCCGCAGCTCCTCCACCGCTCCACCCGAGCGCAGGGGGCGGGCGCCGCGCTCCGCGGCGGGGCTGGGGCTGCGGCGGGGCGGGGGCGCCATGAACTGCAGCGAGCCGGGCCGGCTGCAGGCGCTGCTCACCGCGCTGCTCACCGAGCTCCGCCGCGCCCGCAACGCCACCGCGCCCGCCCCGCCGGCCGCCGGAGCCCGGGCTGGAGCCGGGCCGGGGGGCGACGCCTCGCTGTACATCCTCCTCATCATGATCTTCTACGGCTGCCTGGCCGGGGGGCTCATCCTGGCCTACACCCGCTCGCGGAAGCTGGAGTCCAAGCACGACCCCTACCACCTCTACATCGAGCGCGACTGGGGCCGCGGCGGCGGCCCGGGGCAGGCGGCCGAGGAGGGCGGCCCCGCCGAGGGCCAGCGGCTGATGTGAGCCCGGCAGCAGCGGTACCGGGGGCCGGGCGGGCAGCGCCGGGACCAGAAATGGCTTTTCTGTGCTGCGGCTCCCGCCCGGCAGCGCCGGCTGCTCTTGGACTCTGTGGGTGGATTTGTGTTGCTTTTCTACAATAAACACCGGCACCGCGTACGGACAGAGACCTCTCGTCAGTCATCTCTCACATCTTAGCCGAGCACCTTTAAAATCGGTCTGTATTCCGCCTTAGCACCTGACCGCGATGCTATTGCTGCAGGCAGCGGTTCCCGTAATTAAAAGCAGCTTGGTTATTGTGTGATGCACCCTCCTGTCACTTCAGAGCGTTGGTAGTTACAGGTACAATGGATTGGAAGGGTCGGGTCTCGTTCTGTTAGAGCAAGATTGTTCTGGCTTACATGGAAACCTTTATCAAACAAAACCAGCTCAGAAACTGCAGCTGTTCCCGTGAGGACAGCATCCGTACCTCACCTCGGCGCTGCGGCTTTGCCACTGCACAGTAACTTTTACAGCCATCAGCTACATCCACACACACAGAGACATGCAGCTCCAAGAGTATCTTTGCACAAGCTAAAAGATTAGAACAACGTACAGCATATGCTTTCTACAGAAAAACCTCGGCAGGCACGTTGAGATGTTCTGACCACGTTAATAGTCTATCGCTCCTTCCTTTGGGTGTGGGGTGGGGTTTTTTCCAGATAAGATTAATATACAATTCCAGGAACGTGTACCTTCCCTAGGAATGCAGCACTACACACTCCAAACTCCTATCTGGATTTTATCCAAACCACACTGCGGGAAAAAGCAGCTTTGACATCAGCTTCAAAGCAGGAGAGGTTTTTATGTTCTAGACTAAGATTTCCTCTATAACACTCATGCATGTTCTTTCTAACAGCAGAACAGTCTGAAGTTCTTACATTGGCAATTACTGCATCTTGCTGTCTCTACTATAACTTTGTGGGGAACCACTGTAAACTGAATACCTGGAGTGATGAGTTTAAACAATAAAAATAAAATCCTTGAAAGGACTGGCACTTACCAAGTCAACTTTGTCACTGTGGAAAACTACTGTGATATCCACAGACCAAACTGCAAAGAATCATTAGATATCAAACAGTATCTTGTGAATACCTAGGCATTTAATAACTTAAAAGTATGGGGTGGGGACAAAATTCAAGCTCCAGAAACTGTTGCAACAGGAGAGGATGCAATAGAACTACACACCAGCGTTGTACCAGTAGATGTATGTGAAATCTTTAGTTCAGCAAAGAAGATGTAGCAGTTGGCATTGTGTGGGAAAAAAAGATGCCAGAGAAACCAACACACTGCCAATATTCTTTAAATCACCTCTCAGGTAGTTGAGACAATGGTAAAAGTTCTAGTCAGCTACCTCCAGCTGCAAGGGTTCAGACAGTATCTCCCGAAAATGCAGCTGCTAACTTCAGCCAGGGCTTTCTGAAGAGCCATAAGCAATACATATATATATATATTCAGACACACACACACATACATATATATTTTAAGCTTCAGAAGCTGACTGTCTATTGAACTTTCACATGGGGATAACTAAAACACTGTACTGGCCCCACTAGAAGATCTGTGAGGATTTCCTTCAGTACCATCAGAATTAAGCTGACCACAACCAGTTTCCCCCTGTAAGAAAGAGGGAATCATTCTGCATATCCCAAACCTGTTATTTACCCTTCATTACACAGTTCACAAATACAGAAAGCACAAGACCTCCTGCCAAGTAACTAACAAAACATCTTAATTCTAATTATCTGCTGTTCTATCTGTACCTTTCAGTACCTGGAAGAATCGCCAGGTCTCGGTGAACTGCAGTAATTTGTGATTTACATCAGTCCATCTATTCTTAGAGTTACAGTTCAACCAGATGTTTAAATAAGGTAACACCATCATGCATAACTGCAGCTTACACTGGAACAAGACATACACCATATATACAGATAGTCTTAAACACAATATATATCTACAAATACTTAAATACACAAATGCAGCTGGCTATACACGTGTTTACTCACTGCACACATTTCTAATTAAGGAGGGAAGCATACCATGGGATAGTTACAGGGGACAGATGGAGTCCTGTGGGACTCTGACAACAGAACCAGCCACTTGAATGCAGCCCTCAGTTTTTTGAAGACTCTCAAATGAAAGCAACACCCACAGAGTTCAGGGGGAAGTAGGAACCTTCTGAAAGCAGGTTAGACTGCCCTGCCAAGCAGCACTGCCCCAGGACTGGGAGAAATATAACAAAATGAAGCCTTGCAGAGTAGCAAAACTTCAGCCCATTAGGAATTCAAGCTTCCTAAATCAATTCGGTTCCACAGAAGAACTCACAATGCCCCTATGGATTTTTCCATCCAGATGAGCCTAAGGATTCAGCATGGATGTGTTGAGTTCTGAAAAAAAAATGTGCTTTAAATGCTCAGACCCTAGGAACATGCTGTGGCTGACAGAAGGTTACACTGCAAAGCTGGTTATGTAAGTTCACATCAATTTCATTCTTACTCTGTTGGCATAAATACACACACCAAAGTACTTGAGCACCTACGAGGAATTCATATTGTGGCACACAGAGACCTTGATAAACAAGTATTAAGCCCAGCAGCAACATTCATTTATTTTTGTTTGATTTAATAAGTCAAATAAATTGTGGACTGGTTGGAAACCTTAAAAAACCATGAAGCTGCAAAGCCATTGGGACTGAACTGAATTAGACTGTAAGATGACAAAAATTAGTCAAGAATTCAACACACTTTTTTCCATCAGCAGTATATTCTAAGGCACCTGTATTACTGATGCAGGGCAAAATGGCCAGTCAGTCTCTGTAGTCCATTCCATCACTGGACACAAAAGATCCCAAGACAGATTTACTTATATTATTAAACCCAGCCTTCTGAAGGAATAAGCTCAGCTATCACTGACCTACTTCTTCTCAGCTGGAATCAGAAAATAAATGCTTGTTTAGAAAGACCTGTCTTTTCTTCAGCCCGGGGGGAATACTGGAAGAGCAATTTCTGGATTTGCTTTCAACATATGTGCAAAAATACCTTCTGGTTGAGCCCTATGATTTATTTCTCCCAGCACTCCTAAACCTTTACACTGCATCAGCTGTCAGAGCCTTGCTCAGGATAATTACAAAAAGTGACTGCTTGCAAAGCCTCAGTGAAATCTACACCTCCAAACACTGCAAGAACATTACAATATATTTAGCATTAATTGTTCCTAGAACATGTTTCTAGAACATCTGTAAACGTTGACCTTGCATTAGCATCCTCATCTTTTCACTGGCAGCACCTAAAAGCTGCTATCTACACTGCTGAAGTGTTCATTAGTAATTTGATGTTTTAAACAGCAAAATAAATGTATAAATCACCAGAGTTATCACATGAACCATTCCTTATTTGACTGTTTCACATCTTCTTGGCAAAGAAACAACAGAGGCACAACACGTTCTCAGCAAAAATTTACAATCCAAGGATCTGGCACAAGTTTTGTTTGACTTCATCCAGGTACTTGTTGGACAGCAGTCCAAATTTCAGTAAATTTTAGAGGGAAACATCAATTTGAGATTGTTACTCCAGCCACTTCAACACCCTTTACTGATTGACAGAGCTCTTGGTAAGACATTTGCTATAGGGTTATTATTCCAGACACATTTCTTTTTACTGCAGTGCCTCAGCACCATGCTGCCACAGTCAGAAAACAAAACTCACAGCTGGAACACAAGTAGTAAAGATGGGGAAGCCACAAATTCTGACACTTTTAATATTGTAAGAACAAGCTATGAAAACTTCTAAAAATAATAATAATAAAGAAGCAGAACAGCAGATAGGTTTTGGGGTTTTTTTAATTAATCTTACAGGAGGTCTTAAACAACTTCAAAAACTTACAAAATATATTCAAGTGTGGAAAGTTATGTCAGTGGTAACACAGCATTTCTTTATAATGTGCTTTTCTCCAACCAGAAAAAGGAAGTGTATGCACATTAAAACCATCAGAACGAGTCACTTGTCTTCATGCCAAGAAACAGCACGAGTATTTTAAGTCAATTTAAGTGTAGTATGCCAAAAGAACAAAGCAACATACACCCAATGACTGATAAAGACAATACAGAGAATAAAGACACAGAAGTGTCACATCTTCAGTAGCCACAATTTAGTACATGGAAGTGCTTAGCTCCTCAGCTGGCTTTGTTTCACTGACCGGTTGTACATGAGTAACTTGGGATCAAACAGCAAAAAATGATAGTATTAACTCCTGTTTACAGTTTAGAGCATAAACATGTTCACTTTATAGACACCTGTTGTAAATTTTAGGTGTTCAGTAGAGTCAGCAACAGGGAACACTAAACCAGCTGGATGGTTTTGTACTAAATGGATTAAAAAGCATTTGTATGTTCTCTTCTGCTCATTTCAGTACGGCAGTTTTAACAAGCAGCTTGAGTTGCAGCACCTCTAACTTCTGCATCTACTATAGAAGAGATTTTTTTTGTGTCGTTAATTACTCAGTTGTAAAATCACTGATTTTATCTAGTAGCTACATTATTACTTACTATGCTCCATAAAAATATTTTGTAAAACAGCATTTTCAGTTATAAAGAGCATGGTACTACTGACTCACCCAAAGTGATCCTCATTGAAGACGATGGAAATAGGCTGTACATAATTGGCACTTCTCCCCAAGATGAAGTAATTATGTTCTAAGAAACCTCTGTCCGAGAACCCCCGTAAGCATGCCAAGTCCCATTCCATTTACACATCTTAACTAGTAAGAGTTTAAATTGGGTTTGTCCAGCTAGGCCAGTTAGTGAGCTTCCTAAGTAACATTCCAGGTAGCGGTACCTTTTTGTGTTTAGTTTGATTTTTTTCAACGTTAACTGCAGAAGTCAGATTTAAAAGCAGTCTGCAATCACATAGCATGAAAATAATTGAGAATAACATTTGTTTGAAACATTGTCTCATATATTCTAAGTCTCCCAGTCTGCTTAGAAAAAACTTAAAAACTGCTATACAAATTAAAACTTAAATAAAAATATCCAGGAAGTATTTATGCCCAGGACAAGCTTATCAGGTACAGATACAAGTGTGTGTTCTGGTGACTGCCTTCAAAGTTCAACAAGCAAATGCTACGGTTTCACCCATTTCAAAAGCCAAAACCTGTTTGGTATATGTAAAGCAGATCTCCAACACTACTTATACAGTCAACAACAAATTAAAAATACAACAGAAAAGCACTCCCTGCCAGTGTCACAGTTTGACAATGCTGTGTCAGTAACAGGCAAATTTAGGGGTAAGTTTTCTTTTCAAACTTGTAGAAGAAATACAAATAATATGAACCACACATATTCTGTTGACAACAAACAGTAATTAAATAGATTGATCCTTTCTTTCTTCACTACATATAGAAATAACAATGTATTTACAGTCTTTAGTTTTAAAAAATTCCAGACTTCTTGCAGTTTTGCAGGAATTTATATTCTTCGGCGTGAAAAACAGCTACATAATAGTTCAGGACACAAACAGCTTCTGAATACAGCCAGGTTACCAATTCTGACTCACTGATGTAGAGACTAAAGTGCCTTTAAAGGAAATAAACCCATCCATTAAAGGAAATAAACCCATCAATTTCACTTAAACATCCCATTATTTATGGGATTATATCCCAAACTACAGAGGGTTTAAGATAGTTTACACAAGTTAGATATTGCTCATTTTCACAGTTTTCCTGATTTAAGTCATAAAAACAAGCGAGCTGCGGTTGTAGCTGCTGTATTCAGGTTGCTGCTGTCACTGCAACAAGTATTAAAATCAGAGTTACAAGTTCCCCTTGTGTATTTGCAGTTACAAGCAAGTGTACTCTCACATATATAGCTAAGTTTTGATTTTTTTTTTTTTAAGCTCAGCTTAAAATAGAAAAGTACCAGTTTGAAATAAATCTGCTGATATTCAGACTTAATCTGAAGTTCCCAAGTTAAGATGGACAGTCAGCCTGCGGTCTTGAGAACTATTTTAAAGCAGTTAAAACTTCAAACTGCAAATTTAAAGAAAAGGAAAAAAACCAAAACAGAATCAATAATTAAAAGTAATATTTAAAAAGAATATGAAAACTACAGTAAAAATCTGCATGACAGGAAGATGGTACTTGAGTTCAGAGCTGTTCTTGTAAGCTGAAATACAATCAAAGCACCTGTTCTGAATAACAGTACTGAAGAGAAAAAAAAGGCTTCACAGTAATACACACTTTCAGTGCCACTTTTTTACTACAATTTTTCCTAAAAAGCCAGTAGGGATTCAAAACTTGCAGACTGAATATGGGAGAAATAGTCCAAACGCCATAGCAACAGAATAATTAACAGTTAAAGCAAACCAGAAATGATGCAACTGACCCATTTCTTACACTGTAAGACTTCAAAAGAAAAACAATCAGATTGAAGTCCTTTACACGCATGTGACAAGAGCTCTGAATCATTCAGCGTGCCCCACATACGAATCAATGTCATTTAACTACAGCCACAGGCAGAGAAGCTTAAGCCAAAAGGAAACCTGATGAAATTATTTAGTCTTTTTGTATCAGAGAAGGTAAAATTAGCTTTCCAATGGATTAGGAGATTACACACTCACGAGCTATATTTGCTGCTTTCACAAGCAGTGGAAATCATTGTCAATTCTTCCTAGCTTCTTACAACCAAGAGTAAGTAGTTTGCAGAATTCTATCAACATGCCACAAGCATCTTCTTCACAAGGGGGAAGATGATAGTGTTAAAACAGATATTCTCAAGTTGAAAAAGTATATATTTGGTCAGAATTTTTATTTCAAATAGAAGAGTTTCAGCATTATATACAAGAAGTCTGGAAGTGGCAGCATAGCTGCATGTAAGGCATTTTAGGAATGATTCTAACACAGCTCACTGCCTTCAGCATTTTGTTTGGTTCAACTAACAAGAGCAACCTCTCGCATTTTAAGATATTTACTACTAAACCCATGGTCATTGGTATGAACCCCAAAACATCTGTAGACCTTCCACAATAACTGCAACACAAAGAACGAGTGTTTCCTATGCGTGGAGAACAGCAGTCCATAACCTAACTTCAGCGTGTTGTATGAGAGAGGTCGCTTCCTGTAGCCAGACCCACACTAACTGGCCCAGTCCTGAAAGCGGAAACAGTCACTGGCAATCTTCCACACGGCACTGGTAGATGTGGCTTGTGCTGTCAGCAGGAAATTCTGATTGAAGTAGCGCTGCTTGTCGCCATCAAATTTGGCTGTTCCACTTGTCACCACAAGCACTGTCGTCTGGCCTTGCGTAGCTTGCTCTTCACAAGGAGAAAAAGTGTGAAGGAAACAACTCAAAGACTAACAGGTAAAGAAGTAGGAAATGTATAGAGAGGTCTCATTCGATTGTGGGTATACTAGTTATAGGCTAACACCCAGTTACACAGTCGTGAAAAACACAGTTTGGTTGCATCGTTTCTATACAGACAATGGTGTATTCGCTCGCCAACACCGCTTTTTAATGGCTTTTCTATTTTCTTCTCATGTTGTTCATTTCAGAGCACATCAACAAACACCTGAGTAACGAGCTCTCATTATCCGACATACACACATATTTACATTTACCAAGTTGCATACACTTTTTTCCCCACTATTAAGGATTGTATCTTCTTCACAGCAGAGCGAAACAAGCGTGCTTGACCACAGGCTTCTTCCTTACTTTCATTCCCAAAATATCCATTAGAAGTAATTGATTTACTTGTCAATTACATAAGCCTTTCTTTAGCAGTTGTTAATCAGAAATCTAAAGAACTTAACATCTATTCTAGATGTAAAGAAATCAAAAAACATACAGGTTAATGATTTGTTCCACATTACACTACAGGTCAGTATCAGAGGCTACAGCAGAGGTCTCTTGACTATTAAGACACTGTCAAGGACAACATAACCTGATAAGCCAGACTTTTTCAATACATGAAGATACATCACACCCGAATATGATCTTAACAAAAAAGTCCTTAAAATATTTTCCCGGACATAAGAAAAAGTGTGGAGTTGCTGCATCTCTTGGTTTGTGCTTTATTCATGCACAACTTGACTCTTCAACCCTCAGTATTTTCTTTAAGCTTGTTCCAAAAGGAATATTAAGCACTCTTATAATTGCAGTTCACTTTCTATAGTTATAAAAAGACTGAAAAAATAAGTGAGCAAATTGTAATACAGCCTTACCGTGAACGGGCTGGCAATCCAACATATTAACCTGGAATTCACTAGATGGCAACATCTCAAAAAATTTATTCAGTTCTTCTTGCCCAGAAACTGGATTACCATTCCAAACTAACGTTGCTTTGTCCAAATAAAGTCTTGTTAAAGCCTGTGGGATGATGAAAACACATATTGGGGGAAATGTGTAAACACAATGGACAACAATATTCTTTGAATCCTTACATGCGAGTTACTGATTTCTTCTGTTTCTTTGATAGATAAAATGCCCTCCTGAAATATTAGCTCCTTTTAACAATTAGTGCACCTGACCAAGAATTAAAACTAACTGAAACGTATTCTGCTTTATAAGTTGCACAGTGACTCCTATGCCTCCAAATTTAAATACTGATGAGATTTCTTTAACAAATCTAGGGACAGAACTGAACTACTTGCTAACAAAAGGACAGCGCTACCTTTTCAAAATAATTTAGTGCTGATTTTTTTTTTGGGGGTGGGTGGGAGCATGTGTGCAACATAGATTATGTCAGGAAAGTATAATTTCAGGTAAAAGAAAAAATAAGGTGAACAAGGCCAGAAACAGTGGAAAGGTAAGGACAGTTATCTGCAGCAGCAGACCAGAACTTCCCAAATGTTTCATAGGCTATGACAGTTGACTAACTGCCTATCTCGCCTTGGACTCAATGATCTTCAAGGTCTTTTCCAGCCTGGATGATTCTGTGATTCAAGTTACTGATACATGTCTGCATAACCTACTTATGCACAAGGTGACTATGCAACTGCTGATATTTTCACATAATCTAGAAGTTATTAAATTAAGATTATAATACAGTTAAGATTCCAAAGAACAATCTCTGCAGCTCTTTTTTTTGGTGCAACTATCTGTTACATGATACCACATCATTGTTGTCCATAAAGACTTTCTGAGCCAGGCAGAGCTATGTCCACTTTATCCTCAGGCACTCCTGAAGACTCCCAGAAACAGAAGTGATAACTGCTAATAAAAAAGTTTGGGAAAAAATAAGCTGAATCCTAACCTCAGAGACAAATAAAGCAAGCTTTATCTGCCTGTATTGATCAAGTCCTATACCTGTAAAACATAGATGGACACTGAACTATTATCAGGAAGAAGGATAAGGCATTTTCAGAAAGGAGACAGTAACATAAAATCCCCTACAGGGCAATCCAAAAGGAACAGGTGTCAGCCTGGCCAGTAGGGTACACAGTAACCAACTGTCAGGTGCTTTCAAGTGCAACGCTAGTTAGGAAAGCAAGCAAAAAATGCACAAGACGGTTCGAACTATTGTCAAAATATCTACATACCCTTCTTCTTTTATCTATTGTCTCATAATAAATGTTGATAAATTCATCTGCAGCTCTACAGGCTTGATCCACGTAGGTTTTGAAATCCTGGGGAGAAGAAACCATACCAAATTACATAAGTTAGGCAATTTTATGCAACATAAAATTTTTCTAGCAAGTCACTTTGGTTGGTCTTTTCCATCCTCACTGGAAGATGATGTCAAATAATGTTGAAATTGATTCCAAACTCCTTTCCTACTTGCAGGAGGTACCACCTTTAGCAAAGTGAAGTTTTAAGATTCATTTTGAATGCTGATATATTTATTCTATTTAAATTGTAAAGATTTACATTGGAAAATGGGCTACAGCTGACTGCAAGGGGTGTGAACATGCAAGTATTCAGTGCAAATATTTGTTGCTGCGATGGCTGTCCTGAAATAAAGAACAAGGTTTATTCAATGTATTTCTGAAAATTAGCAGAAGCCCATCACACTGCCACCATAGCCTCATTTTTTCAAACACCTTTATACAGACATATATAAAATGTAATAATGCATATAAACAGATACACAGATATAAAAATGAGAGAGAACACGCACACATGCCGGATGCTTTCCAGTATCAACCACTTCAGTGCTATATCCACAGGTAAAAACCAACTCTCCTCACATCTCATAATTTTCTTTGTATCTCTCTATTTTTACTCATCCAAAGGTAACAGCTTTTGTTATCACATCACTGCACTCTGATCTCATTCAGTTATCTGGTCAGTTTGTTTAGCTGTTTGGCCCTTGATCTCTTACAGACCCTGAACTGTGACATTATAGAAAGCAGTGATTCTGAATTTCCTGTCCATACATCTATAAAGCTGCATTTGGTTCTGTTATATTTTGTTTTGAATATCATTTATCATTATTCTATTTCGGCATTATCTTCTCAATATCTGCAACTCAATCAGTACTTCACAATTTAACTACTTACATTTTCTTGGCAGAACTACCATGAATTCTTCCAGTATTACCACGAGAAACACTTTCATTCAGAGAAACCATCATGCAAAATACTCACTGGCTTCTGAAATAATCCCTGCTTACCCCACAAAACCAAATATTCTCCTGTTACTATATACTATTCTTTTGACCTCCCTCTGAAGGACATGAGCCTGCTCTTCACCTTCCTATCTTCTCCAGCAATTTCCAAACCCACAGGCCAATTCCAAACAAATACGGCAAAACAGTCTTAGAGACTACCAGCAAGTGCCAAGAGAAACTCTCTGGCACCAGGAGACAAAGAATATTAGACATCCTGCTAAGGAACAGTCATCTTAACTCAGACTTAGGCTGTTCCCTCTCGATCAGCACACACTTGCACACATACACTTTCTAACCAGCAGCCAAACATATTGCCACTGAGCTGCCAAACAGACAGAAGGGGTGTGAGGGAGAGCATTAGGGAAACCCTGGGAGACTGGAATGAGCTGTTACAAGTCAAATGGAAAATAAGTGCTGTGAGTTTTGATACTCCAGACAAGTTCTTTATAACCCACAGCCTGGAATGTGTTTTTAAATTCTGAGAACAATTCAGGTTGGACGAAACTTCTGCGGGTCCTCTGGTCCAAATCCTCTCTCAAAGCAGAGCCAACTTCAACGTCTGATCTGACTTCAAAATTGGATCTGACTGCTCAGGGCCCTATTTCCTGTCATGTTCCCAACATCTCTGAGGTTGCTGATGTCACAGTTTCTTCCAGCTCCTGTTCCAATGTTTAACCACCTCACTCGGGAATATTTCTTCCTAGTATTTAACAGGAAAGCCATACTTAAAAACAACCAACCAACAACCCCTGACAATTCCAATAAGTCAGCCAAACCACAAGGCCTCTGCAGACGGTCCCTGGGGAGGACAGCGGTTCATGACACAAACCACGCTCTGCCCTAGGCCGCTGCAGAAGGATGCCGCAGTCGCTGGCGGGGAAGGGGGGCACACACTCGGTAACCGGCCCCGCCGGTGGGTAGCCGGGGACTGAGGGGCGGCGCCGTGCACCCCCCCCCGCACTGAGCCGTGTCCTTCCCGCCCCGCTCGCACCCGCCGCCCCGGCACCCTCGACGCTTCTCCCCACGCGTTCGGGCTCCTTCTCTGAACCACACCAACCCGCGGCCCGGCGCGGGGAACCCGCGCGCCCCCCCTGTGACGCCTCCCGGTGAGGCCGCGGTTCCCCGCAGGCGGCTCCGCGCCCCGCAGCCTCCGAGCCGCGGCCCCAACCGCAGCTCTCACCGCCCCGGCCCACCACTCACCACAGAGGCGGCCATGGGGAGACGAAGCGCGGGGGGTCGAGCAGCAGGACGGCACCGGAAGTGCTTCGCGCTCCAGCCTGCCGCTTCCGGCCGCGCGCCACCGAACGCCTTCCGGCGCGCCGCCCGCCGCGGGGAAAGGGTTCCGGTGAACGCTGGGGTCGCTGGAGTTCACTGTCTGAGGAGGAGCGGTGCTGGGGCGAGGAGATGGGCAGGCGAGCTGGCGCTGTGTCCCGGCGGTGGTTCGGGCGTGGGCACCGGGCCGCTGAGGGACTCCCCGCCGTGGCACAGTGCGGGCACGTCCGCGTCCGGCCGCGGTAAAGGGTCTACGGAGGAGCGGAGAACGGCGCGGCTGCCTCCCGCTGCTGGAGCAGCAGTTGTGAGGTCGGACAGTAGCTCAGGCACAGCACAACACAGCGGGGTTCAGTAGCTCTGACAGTCGCCTCCTTCCCGCTCTCGGTAACAGTGACACTCGTGACATGAAGCAGCACCGACCCTGTGCAGGGAGAAGTACGAGCACATCAGATGGCCCCTCTGTAGTGCCTTCCAGATACACGAAGTAATTCGTACTTTTATGAATAAAAAGCTGTGAGTTTGGGTACTTCAACATCTTCCAGAGTTGTGACAATCTTCAAGAAGTCTTAATGTGCCTTGCTACGAGTCGTTAATGGTGTTTAAGTGATCTATATTTTGCAAACAAGGATAAATCATAGAATCATGGAATAGCCAGTGGATAAAGGACCTCAAGGATCATCTGTCCAACCTCTCCTGGCAAAAGCAGGGTCTGGACAAGATGGCCCAGCACCCTGTCCAGACAAATCTGAAAAGTTCCAGTGTTGGGGAATCCACCACTTCCCAGGGGAGATTATTCCAATGGCTGATTGTTCTCATGGTGAAAAATTTCCCTCTTCTGTCCAATGGGAATCTCCCAGGAGTAACTCGTACTATTACCCCTCATCTTTCCACGTGTCTCCTTGTAAAAAGGGAGTCCCCATCTTCTTTGTGGCCACACTTTCAGTGCTGGTACTTGGTGATGAGGTCTCCCCTAAGCCTTTGTGGCTTAAAGATGATAAAGATGCCTTACATACCCTGGCCAATAACCAGAGTGGAAAATTGCACACATTGGTTACTCACATGATAGCACAAGTGCAACTTGCCATCCCAGAGAACATGGTCATGGGGTCCATACACTGTGTCCAGAAGACCATGGATGTAAAAACAGGGCAGTGCTAAGCACTGTGCCCGTGATTTTACAGACATTTTAGATCTCTCTGTGCTTTGCCTACACAGACCTTTTTGCCTTGTGGTTGCTGTCACTCATGGCAGACTTCCCGAGGTCCCTGGCTGCTGTGCTGGCAGGGTTGAATGCTCCTGCTGCAGGGAGGGAGCTGAGAAAGTGCATGAAGGAAACTTGTGCTGTTTTCCTGGAACAAACTGAGTTGTAAGGCTGGCTGGTTAAATCTTCATCATGCAGTGAATAACAGGAAAAGGCCTGATGAGACTCAAGGGGTCTGAAGTTTATTAGTAAAGATGATGTGGAGCTGACTGGGAAGAAATCACATACTGAAGGTGATAAACACTCTGGGAATGGAAGGGTGCATCTGTGACAGGGCTGCTGGGAGAGGACTGAGTTTGGGTCAGGGCATCTGAGGCTGTGCCCTTTAGTTTACTGGATCACATCCAGCGGTGGCAGCTGTATACTCATCTGTCATTGCTGTGTAGGAGTTGTATCACTATAAACCAGCATATCCTGCTGAATTAACAACTGCTCAATGAAGATGGCTTAATAGAAAAGTTCAGATCTCAAGTGTCACTACATCACCATATTATCTATCTATCTACATCACCATATTACCATATTGTAAGCTGGAACATAGGAGGTTCCACATAAATGTGAGGAAGAATTTCTTCACAGTGAGGGTAACAGAACACTGGAACAGGCTGCCCAGAGAGGTTGTGGAGTCTCCTTCTCTGGAGACATTCAAAACCCGCCTGGACATGTTCCTGGGTGACCTGATCTAGGTATTCCTGCTCTGGCAGGGGGATTAGACTAGATGATCTTTTAAGGTCCCTTCCAATCCCTAACATTCTGTGATTCTGTGATTCTGTGATCTATTTGCGTCAAATTAATAGAAGTACTTCATAAAACCTCTCTCAACAATAGAAATGAGGTAAGTATCTGTACAAGCATTATCTCTTCATTTGCTCACATGCACCTGTGAAACCTGGGAGAGTAACGGGCTTAGCACAAGCCTTGTTGTTGGCAGGTTGTGCAAAGTTCTTTATATCTTTCAAACATACTAAACTAGGGATCTGAGGAAAAAAATACATTTTGTTTACTTAGAAAGTATAATTTGGAGAGGAAACAAAGGAGTCCATCTGAAACATATCAAAGATTCTCTGCCAGACTCCTCCTTCAGTTGCTTTCTCTTCAGCAAGCCTTTAATTTGGGTGTTGAAGTCTTAAAAGAGTAGTATGAGCAGGCACAATTTCCACTTTGGGTTGAACAAATTATAGGCATACTGTATATTGTCCAAATAGTCCTTAAATATACATTTGGATTTTATTCAAGTAACAACTAACTGCAACTCATAATTTCTCTTCAAAAGCCCAGTTATTCCTAACAGTTTCTCAGCCTTTATCTCCCATACCTCAAGCCAACTCACCCATGCTCTCCAGCCCTTTATTTTCCAGAAGGAACATGTAAGATAGAAATGCCAGATGACTCAGCAACAATGACACTGAACTCCCATGCAGAGTTCAAGCAGTTTACATCAAGATAACTCATCAAAATACCTTTACATCTGAAGATGGTTCCTAGAATATGCAGCTCTACTACACCCACTTACCATATGGAAAGAAAATTTCGAGTTAGTTTAGTCCTTACAGACCAAATCGGAAGCAAAAAGTGTTGAAATAGCTGGGATCAGCTATTACAACTGTGAGATGAATCTAAAAATATGGGGTATTTTTGGTTATCTAATCAATAATGGTAACCTTTAAAATTATTAGTTGCTAGAAATCTTCCCAAATAGCCGACACTAAGAACAATGAATTAAAATTGTAGTCACAATTAAATGGCAAATAGGATGACATATCTCCCTATCTGTATGGAGATAGGAAGTAATCCTTAGAAGCAACTGCTTTATAACTTCAGTCAAATTTATTCAAAATATAACCACTGATAAATAAAAATGTATTAAGCGTTCAAAAATGCATTCAGCCATCTGGATTAGGACAGATTTTCTTTTGTTTTCGTCAGCTGATCAATTAAAATCAATTAAAATTGATAGCAAAGTGCTGAATAATTTCAGAATCATTGACAAAATGCATAGATTTTTATTGTGAATTATTTTGATACTGGGCAAATAATGATTTACTAAACTACAGTGGACTTTAGAAGGCCTGGTTTGGCCAGTTCATTTTCAACATAAAAGGCATATCACTCTGGACAGACCCAGGGAGAACCTGTGTTTGTTACAATCCCATGGCAACTCTGGACAATGCACCACTCCACCTCAAATTCCTGTCATACCAGAACTGGAGGAATGTAATAACTCTTATCCCAACAAATACCCTCCTTGTTTTTTAAAGAAAAACAGGACTTGCTATATACTGAAGTGGTAACTGTTCCACTGACCCACTGGGATATGGTGAGATCAAGTACAAATAACTTCTATTTTAATCCATGTAAAAGCACTCCCAAGTGGGGATAAATTTTCAGAACAGGTCAGTTCAAAGTGAACACCACAGTTGCTAGTTAAATTTTAAAAGCCTATCCATTTCATTAGGTAATGAAGCAGTATTTGAGCTCTTAGGAAAATCTGGCCATATGTAAGTAAAACATAGGTAAGGATATTTGTATTACAGTGGACTGTAGTTAAATGTAGGAAGCTGATAGCCAAAGTGTGTATCTGTGCACACAGGTACGTTCATATACGAGAGGGAGGGAGCCTATAGTCTCACCTTTAAGGCTTGTAAGGTAGTTCTGTCCTTTTATCTCAAAATTTTAGACTGAAATTTTGATCACAGCTTCAGCAGGATGCTGTATCACTTAGCAGTGTAGTATCAGTTCCGAGTGGTGTCCTGTATAAACAGAACAAAAATGTTGCAAGGAGCTATTACCAAGATGTCTCAAGTATGAAATACCTAGACAACATCTTGTATCATACGCATCAGCTGGGCGGGATTTTACAGGCATCGCTTGCAGCACACGACCATGGTTTTCTTTAACTTGTGTGCAGCTGAACCAGCACACTCCATAATAATTTCTCCTTGGGCTGCAAGCATTGTAGCTGCAGTAGTTCTGCTCGTTCTTTTTCCTGTCTCCATCTAGAAGAAGGTCTTTCCTGTTTTTTTCCTTTACATAACTTGCCTTTACATAGCCAGATTGCATTTTGAGGAAAAATTAGGTATATAACATACTGAGAAGCATCTCCAGTTTTTGAGCACTAGCAAAATGAGCCCAATTCTAGACCTTACCCTAGGAGACATTTATCAGGCTTGGAGACAAAACAGCTACAGATGAAGCACTATAGATTTAATAGAACTACTGAGCAAAGTTCAGTCAGGTGAGGAAGGCCTGCAAGGGCTGGGATTACGGTTTATATGCTGTCTGAAATTGTTCGTTCAGGTCAGTTTGTAGCATATTCTGAGCTCAGTTTACATTTGGCTCAGACTTGACTGCTGGGCATCAGTAGGTAGGCCACAATAATTAACTGGTTAGTGGGATGACTTAACAACATCGAATGCTAACTAGTATTTCTTCAGGCCAAACATACCCATGACCGTTTAAGGAATCATTTTCCAGTGAAGAACCATTTACTTCCAGCTGGAAGTAGAGTTTGGTCACTTGCTTTTTTTTATAAATGGAAGAGTTCTGAAAATCCTGTATGATTATTAATGGAGTACATGCCTTCAGTTTTGTCTGAAAATGTTTTACTTTTATTCCCTGAATATGGTAAAATATTTAGCATTGTCTGAGCATCTGAACAGTGGTTCTGTGATCTGTTGAGCTGGCACAATAGCTCTCCAGCAGTGAAAGCACCCCTTTGGCAGCAGCAGGCACTTCGGTCAGCTCACAGCTCTGGAAGCACACCCAGAAAGGCAAGAGGTGGAATTTGGTAAGTTTTCTTAATGTGAGGAAAGAATCAAGCTCACTGTTTTCACTTTGGGAACGTGGATAGGAAAGAGTACTGATGAAAGGTAACTCTAAAGTAGATTAATTAGGTTCTCACCACAAGTATAAACAACTAAATTGTTTCAGGGATACAAAATGGAATCTGTTTTATTCTTCTTCATTACACAGATTATGACACATTGATTGGAAAACAGTCCAATTTCACTGGCAAAGCCAGTACATCTATTTTTATCTATTGAGTTACTTGTTAAATTACCCAGGAAAAAATGTTGTATTGGATTTTACAACCTGCTTCTCTTATCCTAATAGCTTGCTAACTCACGTTCCACAAGCTTCATCTATATATCTTTCATTTGTAGCTTAATGAAATCAACAAACTAAATCAGTGGAGCACATTAATTCTATACAAAGGTCTTTAGTCTCTAGAGAAGGAACAGAAATCTTTACTGAAACAGATTCATCCTCATCTAGTGGTCTAGTTCTGTGGTCCTTGGCATGAGCAGAGTAAAGCGAAGCCAAAGCCCAAAGAGAAATGGGCTGTATGAATGCTTGGAACCACCTAACGAACTGCAACAGAATAATGACAACTGAAAGAAAGAATCCACTAAGTGACATACAACACAAGATAAGCATTACTACCCCAAGACATTGATATTTGAAGAAAAGTAGTTGGAAGGCAACCTGGTGTCAGTGGAACACTTAGACAAGAGACATAAAAACACCAAAAGGAGAAAGGGGAATCATTTATCACCTCTTTTTCTGACTACATTTTCAATGCTTCGATAATATTGATTGTTCCTAACAGATATACAGGTCAGCAGATGGTAGGAGACTGTCATTATTTTGCAGCAATGATCTATTATTTTATAGTTTGTCATCAACATTTTACAGTGTACTTTTTAGAAAAGGGCTTATTTAAATAAAAGCTTTATCACATTATTGTCCTTTCTAGAAATAAACTATGTTGACCCGAGTACCACATGCATGTACAAGACAAAACACCATTGTAAATATAGGTGGGTTTGCATGACAGCTCAGTACTCCATGCTAATGTAGACTGCAAGGACAATGGTACCAAGTGTTCCCTAAAATATCAGTGGGCCAACAGTCAACTGTTAAAAAAATGCCAAAACTCCCATTAACTCTAATGGAAGCCAGATCTGGCCTTGTGGTTGGTTTTGGTTTTTTTTTGTAGGGAATAAACAAAGTTACTTCAATATGTAATTTTAATCACTACCTCAGTCACACAGCCCCATTGCTCAAGCTCCAGTTTTAGCAGGTATCTTGGCTAAATGTCAAACAATTCCATCAGCTCTTTGAAGACAAATATTAGACAGAGACTGCATCTGAAATAATTTCCCCAAGTACCATTCAATTAACCCACTTGACTAAAAGGTGATGCAAAAATCAATATTTTGTAACAGATCCTTGTGTTTCAGACGAAACTAATCAATAGGCATCAGAGCAATTTCAAATTAAAGTCAAATACAGACAAAGTTAAAATATCAAGCAGTTTAGAGATCACATGTATTGCCACTTAAAATAGCTCCATTATTTTGGGAAGGATATTCCCTCAGTTACAATCTCAACATATCATTACTTTTATTAAATTATTTATCACTTTTCTAAGATAAAAATATACTGTCGTTTTGGGAGAACTCAGAAAAGAGGTGTGAGTTCCCCCTGTTGGACCTATAACATCTGTTAACTGGAGCTGTGCATTAGGTTTTCTCTGAGTATATAAATTTGAATAGATCTGAATATTTAGAATTTTTCTGTTTGTTTTTCACAAGCAGTTTTTCACCCATTTTCTTTCTAGCCTTGTACATACATAATGAGATGGAAACAACAGGAGACCCAGCTTGGACCCTAAAGGATAAATTTTAGCATCAGAGGGTGTGCTATATTGTACGTAGAAAAGACTCAAGGAGACATTAAACATGTCAGTGAAACAAAAATAAACATGGCTGCTTGAACAATAAGAAAAGTTTCTTATTCACGAGCCTTTTAATGGGATATTTCAAGACAGTTTTGCAGGGATATGATATTCTTTCTATTTAGGCACTAGAACAGATAATAGGATAATTCAAGGCACTGGTAATAGGCTGTAGAACCTTACACATCTAAACTTCCAGTCAAATCCATCCAGCTTACTCAGGAACCAACATGGCATTTATTATTGATCCTAGTTCAGTTCTCAGAAAGTGGATGATTTCCTCAATGAAGGTTCAGCCATTGTTGGGCCTGGCACAGTGTCCCAGTCAGGAAAATGATACAGATATGCTATCTATATGTAAAATGCTCTCTGCTCCTGAACAACTTAAGAATATCTAAAAGACAAAATACAGGAAAAGCAAGCATCTCCTGTAAACATGTTTTAAAAAATCAAGGTGAATATGCTTATAGAATTATAATAAATTATTATCTATAGAATAAGATAAAAGAATTACAATGAGTTATTATGTATTAATAATCACTGTAAATACTCCCTATTATTTACATTTCAACACATTAATAAACCGTCGTGCAAAAATTGGTTCCTTAAGGACTGACAGCAGAGCATCCAAGAAACTGGTAGAAGTGCCACCAAAACAGGCAAGAATAAACCAACATGCCAGTGCTCTGTTGATCTATTCCAGAGCGACGCACCTGGACCCACCAGCTGTCAGACATATTCCATCTGGAACAACAGCTGGCAGCTCAATAGTTGTCATATTGTCTGACACAAACAATTGCTTGTTAAATTAGTCATCAGTGATTGCCCACAGGGTTTGAAATACTGGAAAATGTTACATTTTGTTCCTGTCCTTAGGTTTTGAGCATTCTTTTCCTTACATAATATGCAGGGCTCCCAAATGGGATTTTGTGCAGCTGTGCAATGCTAGTCAAAATGACAGCTCCTGTAGCAGCTCCAAATAGATCAAGTTCAAGGTGTTCACTGTGAGCTAAGGACACCTAAGTAACGGGAGGTGGAAAGTAATGTTTAGTGGATCAGATTGTGTAGGAGACAATATGGAATGATCTGGTCAGATCATCTGGCTAAGAGCACCAGATGAACAAATACATTTTATGCAGACTCTGGGGGAGAAGGGAGAGGGACATTCCAGATCATGGAAAGTATGGGAGATGTTACAACAGTCAGAGCTGGGGAGTGACCTGAGAGTCATAGCTGCGGGGAAAGAACAAATGTGTTTCTTAGAAATGTTATTAGGGAATGTTTTGCATGAAGCAGTGGGATTTGCATACTAGATAAATGAAGCAGCACGTTATTACAGGGTTGAGCAACAGGGAGGACTATGGTGTTATTTCTTGTGAAGAAGATATTCAACGGGAAATGAAGCAACATTATGTGATAGAAGAATGCTTATAAATGGAGAGATAGACCTGAAAAACTTCAGAGCACGGACAAGCTTTGAAGATGAGAGTTGATGAAATCACCATACAAATGTGTGTAACAAGAAAATGTGGAACTTGAAGCCAGTCATGTAATCTCTCTGAAGAACTGAGAGACCAGAAGTGTACCCATCAAAACAGACGTTTTATGAACTGTAACAGATAAGCACCAGGGGTGAAGGTAATGAAAAAAGTAGATCAAGATGCATCCTGAAAAAAATTGCTTTTTCAGTATATTCCAATGGGAAATAATAGAATCAGTAAAGCACATAATGGATGGGAAATCTAGTTAGCAGAGGCAATACCTGCCAGACAATTATCCACCTAATTATTTCTTTGTAAGTACTGATTGTGGCACAGGAGAATATGGCATGAGTAAAAATATTCAGTATATTAACTTGAACTGCTCACAACATCGAACAAATCAACAGACACGAAAACTCTCTTCAAAAAACCTTTCAAATAACAGCGTGTGCTAACAGAAGCACGTGTTTTATGAAACTCCAGGGCAGAGGGTGTATGCTACACAAGCAGAACAGCCCTGTCCTTGCCAGTGACCCGCTTTCCCCTCAGCTGTATGCACCCATGCTTTGCTGATACCTTCTAACAGATCTGCTTACCTTTTCGTTGGACTAAACTAAAGATTAAATAATACTATACAAACTTTTTTTAACCGATCCCTTCAGATTCCTTGCCACAGTTCTCCTTCTCACCGAGAGGTGGCACCGAAGCAGCGCGCTGCCCGTTTCCACACTCCAGCAACGAATTATGACGTCATAGACGGGCTAAACATTCTTAGACTACCGACTGTTTGCGACGGAGGTCAAACATCAGGGTACCATTTCGTCCTCACATGTCAGAGTAAAGTCTAAAGGACAAAATTTGGTGCAACACATTTACTTTCTACCAGGAGGAACTTTGGTTTTGAAGAATAAGGAATGAAAAACTGGAGATACTGTAAATGTTCACTGCCACAGTCATACATCCATATGTAGGTGTGGGTAGAAGTGTGACTTTCAGTTGTTTGGGCATTCATTCTTAATATACTGATCACATCAAGACACTGATGAAAAAAGATCCTGGATATTAGAGGTCACAATGTCTTGTCCCAGAACTACCAAAATTTAGACCACTTTTAATCATCTTAGATGGGGACCTGAAAGCTTTCTTATTTTGCAGAGCTTGTAGAACCTTTCAGACTGGGCTGTTCCACTGGTAAGAGTTAAAAAAGCTTAGAGTACTGAGATACAACTTTAAAGTTGTTGTTGCAAACTGGCAACCACCAGCTTAGCCCAGTGCTCAGGCATCTCAGCACCAACTGCATACATCTGCAAAACTAGTAATAGTAATATAAAATATAGTAATATAAATAATTTCATTCCAAGCAGAGCACTGGGAGAGGAAAAGAACCAGCAACCTCCTGGGGTCCAACTGGGGCATCTGTTGCAATCCTGTAGATCTTTGATGAAATGCTGATAACCTGCAAACAGGCAGACTCCTCTAGAAGGAGAAAGAGATGATAATTGTGTCTTTATTGAAGATTCCAGCACATTATTAAAACATCCATTCTTGAGATAGAAGGAGCAAAAGGAGAGGGAAGAAGAATATTTATGTAAAGGTCTGACAACATTGTAGAATGTTTTTTCCTTTTGGAATTCAGCAGATTGTCCAAAATGTTAGATATTTTCAAGAACATTATGGGGGAATGTTCTTGAATATCAAAATGTTTTCTTAAACTACCTAAAAGAGGCTACACACATCCCACACAGACCTACAGCTTTTCAGTATATTAGGTCTCTGTCTAACATCTTAGCCATGAAAACTAAATAAAATACTATTACTGAAATTTGGAAATCATACTGTCATAAAGGATCTTCAAACACAGTATCTTGGAGTGTCTCACAAATACAATTAATGCAAAAGTGTAGGAAAAGTCTCAAAATGTGAATTATTTTTATATTCGCAGATATTTGGAATAAGATTGCGTGGCAGTTAAGTACAGAATCAGAATAAATGCTTCCAAGTTCTTTTTCAATTTCAAGTAGAAAGACAAGAAGGTAAAATGACAGTGATGTGATGCATCTTAGCACCCTCAACTGCTGAAAAAGAACAAAATAACACTTAAATTCACAATGATGATAATTTAAAGTGGGCTCTGGAGTATACAGTAGTCTGATAGATTAATGTGGAAAGGGAATTTTGGCAGTATTTACACTAGATGCCCCAGACATTGAAGACTGTTGAGAACCAAGGAAATTTTGTCATTGATCTGTGGAGGCTTCTATAAGCATTGAGTACATACTTCTATTTCTCCTGTCACAGAGGTCTGCAAAAAGAACAGCCCTTCCTAGCAACTTAACTCAGGTTACAGTGCTTGTCTTTTGCCAGAAGGAATCACACAGCCATTGTACACTGAGAGCAGCACTCACTGCTGCCCTGGTGTATTCAGCAATGTTCTATATTCAACCAAGACTGGGATTATTAGTGTCAGTTGCTTTCTGGTTGGTCTCATTTGAGAAAGGAGACAGAAATGTGCACAAGGGACATGTTCTGATTTTTATTTTTAGACAGATCTTTACAACCTTGAACACCTATCAAGAAAAAAAAAAGAAGCCGGTGCTGTAAACAAACTCTGAACTAGAAAGTCTAAGGCAATTCTAATTCAGACAGCAGGGTCAGGAGACTGCAAAGGATCTGCGAGATAAAATGCAGGGGGCTTCCTCAATTCCATTTCTGTATTGTCAGAGTATGTCTCCTGTAGCCATCCACCTGCCTGTAGGTACCATCTGCCCGCTACGGAGAAAAATCTTAGTGTCAGTTGCTTTACAAGTCTGTCAATTTTGAGACCGTACATATGCAGGTCAGAAATATTACAGAATCCTAAAGCAGGCAATGAGAAATTATAACTTCACTTCTATCCCAGTGAAGACTTGAACTGTAACACATTGGTTTACATGGAGGAAGGTTTAGAGGATAAGATCCTAGGAAGAGCAATTTCTGTCGATTCTCTTGGGTTACTTTAAATTGTTTTCCTCCAGCAGCTTGTTGGGATTCTTTACAGCAATCAGATGCTTATATAAAACAGCAATAAGCTTAAAAAAACCTGACATGGACTACATTAGCTTCCAGAGAAATTTCTGTGAATTTTGCAGTGATAGATGTTTTATGGACCAGTAGTACAATTTAAAACAAATTAAATGATTAAGGACAGGCACATGGATGGCTGGGGATGTGTTAAAAGCTACACAGTCCACTGTTGGAATACATGGAAAGCAAGCAAGTAAGTAGGAACAGGGGGAGGAGCAGCAACAAGCAACATGATCTTGGTGGTGTCAACATCAGCAAGAGGAAGCTCGTCCACTCCAGCCCTTGGCAGTGTTTGCTTGTGTGGTGTCTGACTGCTGAGATCACCAGTGTGGGACAAAGTTTTGCTATAGAGGCCATGAATGTAAAGAGAGAAATGGTTTTTTTAGGTGCCTTTGAAATGAAGCAGATGATAGCAAAATACTGTGTACAGATTCAGTTGCTGTAAGTCAGACAGCACCTAACGCCAAATAACCTTTCACACTAACCCTCAGCAGAAATGTGAAGAAATCAGCAACAACTGTTCCAGCAGAGTAATTCAATTACTATGAAAACCACAGTCATAGATTTTACTGAGGGAAAAGCACTGGCAGGAGTACATGACATTGTCATACTGCAGGGCAGAGCACTAGGAGGGAGGGTATCTTATTGCAAAGTGTAATGGTGAGGTAATGGTAACATTACTTTATAAACTGCATACACATCAATGACAACTTTAAGCTTAATGTACAGGAATGTCTTCAAATAACAGAAAAAGAATTCATCTGACCAGATAACAGGCACAGAACGCTGTTAATGACAATGCCAGCAATAAAACCAAGAGGAATTTTGTAGGCTTACATTGACCTGGGTTGCAGACCAACATTCCTTGTGTGTGTGTCAAACAGCTATTTACTTTTTCCTCCCTAAAAAGGTTAGTATAGGAAAATACAACAACATGTCAGATGAATCTACCATATGCTGTTGTCTATTAGCAATGAAGGCTCATGAAAATCAGGCCCAGATTGTACTGTACATTCTGTGAGAAAATATGTTGGAAGTTACTGAATGTACTTATAAAAGTAGTGCACTACAAATCAAACCAGTAACAATGTCCTGAGCACTCTGTTATGGTGCCAGCAAAGCATTCAGTCTTCATACTTCCCAAGAGCAACACCCAGAAAACTGGTGTGAGCAGGGAAAACAGAGGTGTGGCCAGAACCATGCCTAGTATGAAATGATGATGCTGATGATCACATGGTTTGTTATTTTGCCCTTTAATAAATGCATGGTAAGCGAATGCACATTTGAGAGGTTCTGCTAAAACCAGTAACTGCCAGTTAGCAGTTCCTGTCAGCTAGTGCTGTTTGGGGTTGTAGAAGAACGCAGCAAGGGTCAGTCCTGACAAGCAAAAATGATGAGCACCCCAAGTAGGGTTGTTACTGAAGTTCATTATGTGATGAAACTCCCTCTCTACAGTCAACCTTGACAAAGCTTCTTAAAGGTCTTTTCCAACCAAAGCAACTCTATGATTCTATGAGCCTCCCACCATCTTCCAGCTGCCTTCAGCTGTGCTCAGGAAGCAGCATCATATCACTTTTTATCACAGTACTGTGTGTCACTATATTTTTACTATCAGTCAAGACTGTTCCTTTCTTTTTATTTCTTTTTTCCCCAGCATGCATCATTTCTCTTGGACTTTTCAAGGGTTTGATTTTATAAAATACTTTCAATTCCCATTGGCTTCTGTGGAACATAGAGATGTCAGCACTATGTGGGACAGACCCATTAAGTTTACATCAGCTTTGCACCTGCAAACCCTCCATGAGTTTAAGCTGTTACACTGCCAGGATGTGCTCTTCTTTAGACATTCCATGTGTACACTCTGAACAGCAAATATTTTAATGGACCTATTTTAAAAGTTCTCCTCTTTTCAGTTTGTTTTGTTTTCTTTTTTCTTTGCTACTTTTTTCTTTCTGTTTAACCCCTTAGACTTCTGAGTTTCTGTGCTTTTCCAAAATACATCTATTATACTTTATCTTTTGAAATGCTTCCTGTAATGTCATCTTTCCTCCATCTTTCCCAAATAATGTCTTTTCAAATTTCTCCTCATTCACAAACATAAAGTATTTAGAACTTCAAGAATCGACAGACACATCAAGCTGGTATTTCCTATGTCAGCAGCCTCAGCCTGAGGGTAAAATAAAATGTGAGGACATTTGGAAAGGTTTCATACTGCTGCGTTTTAGATTTTGGGGCCTGAAAATGAAATCATGTTTTCATCATTAAAGAATATTTTTGATGTTTTCCTTGACTACAACTGACTCAAAAATAGCTTCACTGTTGGATTTCCTTTTCCTCTGAATCTATGTATTAATTAAGGAAGTTGTAATTCTTAATAAATAAGCACATAGGCCAAAGAGGAACCACTGCTACTCATTGTTTAGGGAAATAATTTGGCATTTAATGAGTTCTTTATGGCAGCTGAAGAGGAAAGTAATTAACAATTCATGTTGGGAGTGCCCCTGGCACTTCCTTCTAGCAGGAACAGTAGTTGTGTTTTTTTATAATACAATCTTGCATGTTTGCTAAATCATATGTGTTCATTTTACCCTGACTTTTGTTAGATGAACAAATGAAATCCAAATGTAAAACCCAACAATTAGAAAACAACTAAAATGTTATATATTAAATGCTGATTTGGTAGTGTCTATCTTGAAGAATGCTCTCGTGAGCAATAGTTTAAGGATAAAGGGAAATCTGAAAGATGAATTATATAAAAAAGTTAAATTAGTTAGGGATTCTTCCATTCATCACCATGAATCCAATCAGGAATTACTGACACTGGAGGAATAATTATATGCTTAGTGGAGAGTCTGCAGTGTTTTTTATTATTGTATTAATATTATTGTTCCTATTCTCCCTGGTTTGGAAAAACAATCATTGAAACAAAGTCTAGACCTGCAAACAGCCTTTCATTGACTTATAGTCTAGGAAAAAGAGAGGAGGTAAAAGCAGAAAACAGACAAATAAAGGCTGAAGTGGTTTAAGTGTTAAATCCAACACATACCAATATATTTTCTTAGCCGTCTTAATTTCATTAAACTGATTCTAAAATCTTTTTGATTTGCTGTGTAAACTTATTTCAAGCAGAAAAATAATTCCAAAGAATGGTGCTCGACATTTTTCAGAATGGTTGTTCTATCAAGGCTTAGGAGATGCTCTGAGAATAACAATACTGTACAACCTCTGGGCATTGGGTTTCCAAGCTCGTATTTAATTACTGACGTTTTCAGATAAATCAATGCTCAAAATTTTTCATTCTTGTGTTTTTATAGATCTAATGTATCTGAATAAACTTCTAGGTATCATCTAGATAAAAAGAGTGCAAATTAAATCAGTGGCATGCCAGGAAAAGGCCAAATAAACAAAAGGCTGTACATTTGTTTTTTACAATCTCTTTTTTTTTCTTAGTGCTAATCTATCAATTAATAGGCAAGAAGGCATTTAGTGACTGCAAACAGCAGAAACAGCACAGTAACACAAGGGGTGCATCACTCCCTGCCTGATAGGTGTGAGCTCAGTACCCATGGGTGAAAGCAGACAATGCAGACTCAAACACAGGCTCTTTCTTCCCTGCCAAAGGGGACTGGAAGTGATCTGAAGTGCAAAAAGAGACAGAAACCACTGACTTCAGTGGAATGTGAGGCATGCTTTCTCCTTTGTTTTCCAGCATGTTTGACTATTAAAAGAAAACATTGTTTCTAGCTTTGAATCTTTCCAACTATAACATTGGCCAAGGCTAAAAGGTGCTGAGCACTTTCTGAGAAGGTGTAGAGCTCCATGAATTCCCATGAAGGCAGTGTAACAATAAAGGGACAGCCTTCTGACACTGAAACACGTTTGCAGCTTTCAAACTGTTATGTTTCTGTGTAATAAAACTGCCCTGCTGGTACTCCATCTAATCAGTACCACGTGCCCCATCTCCCATGTAAGCATGTTTTGGAGAATACTTTCTACAATAGCTCATCTGTGGATTCAACCACAAATGAAATGTCTTGCTTATGTTGCACTCCCTTTCCTGCCTGCCTGCACAGAATAAAATGAACTGTTTCTTCAGTTATCAGGCAGCCTCTCTCTTCTTCAGTCTGAACATATTCAGCATCCCTCCAGGGTTACTGTATTTCTAAATTCCCTACATGCACATATATGCGTACACATGCAAATATAAATATAGCATGATAGTTTCCTGTTGCCATGTAAACTGGAAACAAATATGGAACACTTCTGACTTATAAAGCATTTATGGAGCATTCTATCACTGAAAAGTTATTGGGTCTAATATTTACCTATCTGGAGTCAACAGAATCATGTGAATTGCTAAGCAATTTCAGTTACAAAAAGAATATATTTCCAGCCAGATCTTAAATCTTGGAAAAACATGACAATTAACATTTCTGAAATTAAAAACTATCTAGCTGTTTTCATACTTATACACTCCCTCTATCAACTAAGTCACCCAGCCATTCACCGACATCTCTGAGGAAGCTTTCTATCCACAGTTAGAGCTTAGTACCATTCCCTAGGAAAAATGCTTTGGAAAGAGGATTTTTATCCTCCATCTGTGTTAAAGGCTTTCATGTTCCCCTTTTATTTATTCTCTCACTTTTTATTTCATAGATTCCTGGGAAAAAACAGGCTTTTCTGACCCTTTCAAATTGGCCTCTCCATATAATTTCCTGTGCTGAAATTCTCTGTGTTCCTTACACTGTATATAGCAAGGTTCCCTAATTCTTGGTTACTTGAGAGAAGACTGAATGGTTCCTTGTGAATTTGTGGTGGTATTACCACTAGACTGCTAGCCCAGCTCTCAACACCTCGCATTGCTAAAATGAGTCAGATTTTGATATGAACTGCTATTTTGTTTTCTTAACTGAAATTTGAACAGGCTTCTGGTACACTTCTCCAGTATACTTGGAAAAAAAGACACACACTAGTTTGGTTTTAATTCTTAGAGAGCTCACTAGGCTTTTGAGGTTGCTCTGCTGTTGTTTACATGGTGTCACTCCTGAATGGTAGAGGAGGGACCCTCAGACTTGACACAGGAAATCATTAAAATTCCTGGTATTCTTGAGGCAAACTTACACACAGTTCCTTCCTCTTACCACTACCCTTGCACAGAGCTGTAAAAAACCAGCTACAACACTTAACAAACTTCTGCCGTGCGATGGACTATGCTATGGGATTGATCAAAAGTGCATTTTTTAAAGTCAATCATATAGCACATGTGATTTAATGACAAACAAATGGAATGCATTTGCCATTTCCTCAACAATATTTTGCTGTCCTTAAAAGCTTTCTGATGTACTAAAAATACTTCATTAGCATTAATCAGTTAATCCTCATAACCCACTTGTGAGCTACTGTCCCATTTTAAAGTTGAGAAAGTAAAGGCAAAGAGATCAAATGGCTTTTTTAGAGTCACAAAAGAAGCAGTAATGTTTGTGTTTCAGCAATATGCAGAGGCTGCATCTGAGATTTATGCCTTAGGGGCTGCACAAACGAACAGTTTCCAACCCCACAGAACTCAAATTCTAAACGAAGACAAGTAAGAGGTTCTGGTGGAAATGGAGGCACGGAGGGGCACAGTGACTTTCCTGTAGTCACACAGATCTCTGATGCCACACTGAGATAAAGACAGTATAAATGTCAAACCTGCTTGCTAGATAAAATCCAGACATGTAGTTCCATACCAGAGGAGCCAAACTACCCTTTTCTTCCCCCCATCAACCTTTTCTCATTCTTCTTCCTTTTTTATATGGTCTTAATCTCATATGTTATTACAAATGTTTTCTGGTACCTAGATATAGTCTTGGATGGGAAACAAAGCTTTAGCTTCCTCAGAGAAGAGAGCCACATTCTCCTGTGTAACAGATATATGATCAGCCAGAACATGACCCTCCCTTTAGCTCTTGAAGCTGCAAATGCTTTATAGCATACATCCCATCAATGTTTTGGCAGAGCTATTCCAGCAAGGATTGTAGGGAAGCAATAAATTGGGAAACACCTAGTATAAAACTTCTTATGTGCAAGTCCACAAGATGTATTAAATTTTTCCTATTCCTTTTATTTCAGTTAGCAACAACTAGAGATTGCTTAGGTTCCTCTCAAATAACACCAACAAGTCAATCAGGCTTTATAAACGACTCAGTTCATGGTAAGATGAAGTCCAATAGGAAATTATCAGGATTATTATTTATAGTTTAATTCACTTCAGGATTTACATGAAAGATTAAATTGCCTATATAACAAGTTTTGGGGTGTGTTATAGGGCGTACTTGATTACCAAGAGTCATATTGTGCAAAGCATGAACTATTATGGAGTACCTCTCTGGTACAATGAGACCTACAGTGGCTTAGCCACATTCATGGGAGAGCAAGAACTATCTGCCACGTTCCTTCTTCTCATTCCTGGAGCAGACAAAAAGAGCAGAGAAGCAGACAGCAGGTCAATCCTTGGTTCTACTCATGCCTACAACATCAGTGAGACTGTGTGAGCTCAAGAAAAAATGTGAAATAAATGGTTTTTTTTTTTCAAAATTGCAATCTTTGAAAGAGAGCAAAAAGACTGTTGTCTCTTCCATAGGTTACCTGGGCTGCTCCTAAGAATGGCTCAGAAAGAAGTCTTCTGTTAGTGTAAAAGATAATACCTTGTCAGGTTCGACCTAAGGTTTATATTGACTTTAGTATCTGAATATTTGAATGTCTCCTCATAAAGATTACAAGTTTTCTTATTGTGATATTAAAAGTAAAGCAAAGTTTCCCTCCTCCTTCGCCTAGATTAAAAAAATGCTATTTTTTTTTTGAGAGAGGTGTTTTTATACAAGGGCTAAGTCTTGTTAAATTGGGCCTAAAGCAATTAACCTATTTCTTTCTGTCAGATTTAATTGTAATTTGACCTAATTGAAGACTAAAGCCTGTGCTACACCTGTCTGAGTTACCTTTTTCTATTGAGCCTGAAAAAGCATCACAGCTGGAATAGGCTGAGCACAGAGGAATTAAATAACCCAAATAAGGGTCTGCTATGCTTTTGGATATGCATTTTGGAGGCTAAGTATTTCCAGGAGATAGAAGAGATGTTATGCTGATTTCAGTATGCAGAGAATGGGTCACTTCTAACCTCTCCCTGGGTAACTGTCAATGAAATTACTCCAGATACACGTCAGTATTAGTTACATGTGAAACAAGTCATCTCATTTTAAGGAACGATGTAGTATCTAAAGAAAACACAGAGAGAAGCTGTATTTTAATAGCTTCCAATCCACTGATTTCTAAGGGTTTCAGGCAACTGCACTAACATAAAGGTCTTGCTCTCTCTACTATTTGTTTATCACTCTCTATTATGAAAACATGGAAATATATTTGGAACACAACCAGATGCTACTGTGAACTGAACTAGTTCAGGAATTCTGTGTTATATAGTTCATCCTTTTTTTTTCAGTCTAGGGTAAATCATATCATCAGAACTTCAGTGTGTAATTTGTGTTGGGTTTTGGTTTTAAAAAAAGTATTTTGAAAGATCCTTTCTTTTTAAAGACACAGCTTGTTGAGGATTTAAACTGAATAATCAGGACATACATATATATGTGTATGTATATGACAAAATGTTACACCTACAAACAATTCAAAGATCTTTTCTATACTACATCTATTATGCATTTGAGCTTTGGAGACTGCCCTGATGTGACCCCTTTTCATTTTAGAGTCCTGCCCTAAATTACAGACAACCAAAAGTAGGAGTCAGTCTGAGTATTTGCAAAAAAAAAAAAAAAAAAGTTAGAAATAGTTTGCAGCAGCTAGTTGGAGCAGAAAAAAATCACTCGAGTGGACCAAGGTCTGTGGCATTTGTCATTCTGGTAGAGTTTGTTTTGACTACACTGGAGACTGCATGGGATGATTGAACAGTTTGGTTTCTATCTCTTCTGCCTGAAAAATGACCAGCAAACAGGACTATCACATTCTGACAGATGGAAAACAACTGTTCAGCTGATTCTGTAAGAACTTACAGTCTTCTTTTTGTTTTGGTAGATGCTGAATGATATACTTCTACCTCTGCTGTATATAAAGCATCCTGCACATTGTCACTGGTAGGAGGAGGACAGCAGAGACTTTTTGAGATCTGACTTAACTCACGTATTACTGACCTACAGCCTAACTGTACAAAGAGAGCCTGTGACCCCATCAATTCTGCAAGTTGTAAAAGGCCACGGCTATGTCAACTGATTCATTTCCCTGTTACTGGAAAACTGACTTTGCTACAGTAACACGCTGTACTTTAAAGGTCACGGTGAGCAGGGCTCTGATAAATCAGGCTTGACAACCACATAGTAGGGCCATGATAACAAAACAAGAAGCTGTAAAATAAGTAAACAATAAAGTAGGTAGAACTGCCAGGATTCTATTTTAGCCTGATTAGACGAGAAAACCCATAACCAGGAAAGCAGCACATTTTCTGCTGTCTGGGGCATTTTTCAGGTGCCTATCACAGTATTAATTCCAGGAGGGAAGGAGTCTCCTGCAGTTCCCTATCCCCTATACTGACTCCTAGAGACATGTAGACAACCTGCTCAGGTCTTCAGAGAAAAACACTTAAATTCCTAAAAAGAAATTATGCTTCAACCTTCCTGCCCGTAATGGTAATTGCAGTTGTCACCTATTATAAGACTGAAAATAGAATTATGAGATCAAATACATTCAAATAAAATTTAAAATGCCAGATCTTCTGGAATAACAGAGCAGTGTTTGATAGATGACCACGTATGCAAGTGAGTTTGGCAAGAATATGCTTCTGGCTTTCACAAAGAGACAATAAACAAATGTTTTACTCTCGAGATGCACTAAACTGAGTATAGTGTTGTTGTTTATTCCTTTCTGTGGATTTTAAGTGTGCATAGATGCACACTTAATTTTTATAACCTGGCTTTATCTGCCTGCTCAATTTGCTTGTTTGTCTCAGCAGTCAGAAAGGGCTTGCTCAAACTTTCATGTTTCTTATCTAAGTTCAAACATAAGAATTTCATTAAAAAATTACAACCCATATATTGAAAGCCCTGCCTTTGTGGAGCATTCTCTTTTATTTTAGGTTAATTTTATTCTTATACCACTATTGTAAAATAAATCTAAATACTCAACACCCTTAATTCTAATTAATTCAGCAGGAAGATAGAGGTATTCAGCATTAACCGGGATCTTTGCATTAAAAGAATAACATCTGTTTATCAAACAATCCATGCTATAATCCTAACTGCCCATATGATTGAAATACTATGATATTTTGGTTTCTACTGGATGTCTATTTTGTTCTTTAGCTCGAGCTTCAGTCTGAAATTAACTTACTGTACCTTAAATTATTGCAGACTGTAGATCTGGAGAAGCAACGTCAGAGTCTCTTTTTTTCCCCAACTTATTTGAACTACTGTAACAATCCCAATAGTGCTAACCCCAACTAATTAAATTAGGATATGTTTGTTTTCCATTATCACAGCAATCACAGTGCAATTGATTATTTTGCTAGAAAAAACATGAGGCACTGGATATGTCTATTTTGTAAAATCAGGTAAACTGCAGAGATTCATGAACTACTGCTGCCTTGAACTAGTATTTTTGGCATGACACATTGACAATAGAGATACCAGCTTAGGTATAAAAAACCCCAAGTAACTGTGTTTATAATTTGCTTGGAATACAAATAATTAGATTTTTAAATTAAAAATAAGACCTGGATGCCTGGTGGCTAAATTTTTTAGCCTGGTGACTAAAATTTAGATTCTATGACATGGAAGAAAAAACACCATGTTTTGGGATGGCTGCTGCAGGTTTTTTCCATAAAGAAGAGCTCAGATAAAAGTTACATGACCAAGTATACAGGCCAGAAAAATGTCAACTGAGGCACTGTAGAGAAGCTTGTCAAAAACTGTAAATAGTTCTGCTTTGATATCATAAATAAAGCATTTCATACAGACTGGAATGCTTGGTTAATTGTATGTGACTTTTTCATTGATGTGATATGAAAACTCCCTAGGCAACTTGTAAATTTTATCTAAGACTTCCTTTTCCTCATTTAAAGCTGAATTATTTCCTTTTATGGCTTTATCAGTGGGCCAGAAAGGCTGATAAGATTGCTTCCTTCCTCTGTTAGATATGTTTGGACTCCTGCCATCCCGTCTTGCAAAGTAATACGTTTGCTTTCCTGTCCTGTGTAGCAGCAGTAAGTGGGAGGTGACTCGCTTCATTCATAAAATGGAGCTGGAAGTTTATACATAAGCAATAGAAAATCAAACTAAGAGACATGTTTGCACCTGAGCTACTCAAATTCTCTGCCATTGCACCCCCAGTAATCTACTGCTATAAGGACAATTGCAAGAGTACCATGAAGCAAATCTCTTTTCAGAAGACTGCCTGACTGCGAACCACTGTGAAGTTCCTTCATGAGGGAGGTGGTAAGGGTCCTAAACTCTCCTCCTGCCTCTCCCTTATTATTCCACTCTTCCCTCCTCTTCCTCATTACACACTTTTGATAAAGAGCTCTCTTCTTACCAGTTCTTTGTGCACCAGAATGAAGTAGGTGTGAGGGAGATGAAAGCATGACCTCATTGAATCCTGCACTGTACCTCTCCTATGAAGAATTTCTAGGGCTGCAGCCAAAGGCGATTCTGCACTTTTGTGGCATAATGGGAAAGCCCTTCCCCTTCCTACTTCATTCCCACAGCAGAAAGAATAATTTTGGACTTAAGAGAATCTTCATGTATTTATCATACATGCTCTTGCAGCCCATATTGGACTTCAGCCCAACATGTGAGTGAGTGCAGCAGCTACAGGGAGCTTGATACAGCTCTTATATATAAATGTTAAGAGGTGTGAATCATTAAAGTCATCTATTTCCTGAGCAGAAGCACAACGGCAGCAGCTCTTTTTACAAGATAAACAATATGACGTCCTCCTGGACCTAAAAGAATCAGTCCTGAACTGCTATATATTGCTTTAAATAAAAAGACAGGATGAAATCAACCCAAGCTCCCTGTCCAGCCCCTCCTACATTCCTGTTGGTACATTCCTGCCTTTCTCCTCTAAGTTCTCTTAAATTTTTGTACTCCAGTCTCCAGCCTACTTGTTCTCACCATTTTCTAGTCCTCTGCTCCTCTTGTCCCCTCCCCAGATACTTCACTTGCCTTCACGTCCATCTCCACCCATTCTCTGAATTCTTTCTTAGCAACATGGGGATCAAAGCACAGTGCATGTAGATCACTTCAGATGCTTTCCTTATGAGGCTGTACTACAACTACCATTATATCCTTTGTGGTTACTCACCATTCCTGCTCCAACAAATACTGAGATACTGCAGAGCTCTGGACATATCTTTGATTGTCCTAGAAAACCTGAGATGTGTTTCCTGCCCAGAAAACTATTGTGAGAAGGGTGGAACAGGCTGCCTATGCCTATGTCATATTGCACAATAAATTTTTTTCATGCAATGGCTTTTTGTCAGGGGCAGTACCTGCATGATAATATAAATGCAATATAAAAAATTAACCAGGTTTCTTTTGAAGAGAAAATACACATATATGTAAGTACTTATACACATATATATAAATATGTATGTATGTACTTATGCACATATACATAAGTACTTATATAGAAGTGGATTCATTATTTGTTTTTTTAAAATTTCTTCAATTCTATAAAAGCCTAAGCAAACAAATTCTGTGCTTCAAAAAAATAGTGCCATCCAACTGCTGAGAGTGGCAATTGCAAGAATATGGAACAGATTAAAGTCCTAAATTATGATATGGTTAAGTTGAATATGGCTTGGAAAAACTGCATTTCTAGTGAAAACCAACCATTTGAGGAAATTTAAGAGGTGAAGTCATAATGTGGGCTACTTACTGCCAGAAGAAAACAATATGATCCCATTCTGAAATGCTGATTGATCTGGCAGTAATCTCAATATTGGGGGTATTAAAGTGTTATTCTTCAAAAGATCTTAGTTTTCAGATTCATTAAAAGCTGAGTTTTAACTCTAAAATCTGAATCTTGTATCTTTACCACAGCAAAAAGCAAGGCAAACAGGACAAGAGAAACAACACATCAAGAAATCTTCCAAAGTAATTGGCTTTAACTTTCCATGACATAAAAATATGTGGTCTGGTGGTCTGGGTACAGCAGCAAAAGCCAGGAATTCATATTTCCAGTCCTGCCTGGATCAATGAATGGCCTTAAGAAAGCTTTGTTGACCTATCTGCCTTAGTTTTTCAGGGTGGAAAAAGTTCAGTATGAAGCAATGACAACAATCTAATCACATTTCTACTACAAAGGCAGAGATCTGTAACTTTCAAATGGGACAGAAAGATTTCCCCCAATCAGTCCATTAAGGAAACATCAATTTCTGTCTATATTGATTATTATGATAATTATTTTGATCTGGCATTTATAGACAGCTTGTACTTTTCTATTAGAACTGAAAAGACATCCTTTAAAGAAAGAATCAAACTTCCACACCTGAAGCTGAATGATTCTTGTTGTTTAGATTTTACAGTAAAATTTTACCTAGGAAGTTCTTTGCCTTTGCTTTTATACTTGGCATCTGAAATATAACTTACAGTAAATACATGGATTATAGAATATTCATACAAGTCATAGCTGTGGGAACTCAGTGGCAGAAGGATAACGCAGATCGCAGCTGGATAAATGCAATTTTATATACTTTCAAAAATACAGATTTAGAAAATTAACTTTATAGCACTCCTTAATGTATATATTCTGCCATATTCATTTAATCAAACATTAAATCAAACCTATTAGATTGCCTCTGCTTTTATGAAGTTAGCCAGCATTTTAACCTTGTACTGTACTGTATGGGAATGGGATCAGAGCCCCGACAAAAGTCATGAAACTGAAGAAACGTAGCTCAAAAGCAAGTTCACTAGATTCTCTGAACCTGTTTTTTTTTTTCCTCAAAATACATCCTCATTCCTTCTGTTATTTTTTAAGGTAACTTATGATCAAAGAATTGCAGAATGGTTTGGGTTGGAAGGGACCTCAAAGCTCATCTCATTCCAACCCCCTGCCATGGGCAGGGACACCTCCCACCAGCCCAGGTTGCTCCAAGCCCCATCCAGCCTGGCCTTGAACACTGCCAGGGAGGGGGCAGCCACAGCTTCCCTGGGCAACCTGGGCCAGTGTCTCACCACCCTCATAGGAAAGAATTTCTTCCTAATATCGAGACTAAATCTACCTTCTTCCAGTTTAAAACCATTACCCCTCGTCCTATCACTACATGCCCTTGTTAAAAGTCCCTCTCCAGCTTTCTTGTAGGCCCCCTTCAGGTACTGGAAGGCTATGCCTTTATCTCAAATAGCATCTAAAATTGTAAACAGACTCCTAGATGCCTTTGTATCATTTCCCTCTCTTTGCTAGAAACTTCTTGATAGTTTAGTTCTTTTCTAAAACTTAACTTTGTATACTGGGACCACTCTCCTAATTGCTGGAATCCCTGCTTAGAGCTGAAAGCTACAGAAGACCCACACAGCTCCAAATGAACTGGACATGTTGCCTTTCCAGCCACATGTTGGCTAGGAATGTATGGCATTCCCAGTCTCAGAAGCATAAATGTAAAAGTTGGAAAATGGAATGACCGTACGCATCAGAAATTGCTTATTTAATGATTTCCATCTGTAATGCAGCTTGAAAACCTGTGGAGGCTGTGATTTTCCTTGATTTAAATAATTGAACATTATGTCAAAAATTTTACACATTTCCAGCACAATAATTCTGTTGTTTGAGTAATTCTTAAAGCATTTGTCATTCCAAATGAGTATTTTGAGTGGTGTTCCCAGAAACTTAGGTCAGCAGACAGGTTTTTGTTCCTTCAATGACAAATCACAGACAGGTAATTATAGTATGTAAGTATGGAAAATTGATTTTATAAGCACTGGGATTTTTTTTTTAAGTATTCTTCCAATTCCAGTCAGCCCTTTGCATCCACTCACCCACATCCTCCTCAGGTATTTCTGTCCTTCCAGAATATCCTCTAAAATTTCAAAAAGTCAGTCAATGTAACGCAATCACCCTCCTTTAAATCAGTCTCTCCTCCTTTCTGTTACAATGCAAACATTTTCAAACAATGATAGACAGAGAGAAGTTAGGCTATGTGATTTACTTGGCTTTATGCCTTATTGATCTGCTTTTACCCTGTATGTACCCTGAGTATGAACAGCAGTTTTTAAAGTTTCTTTGAATATCTTACACTAGTTTTCATTTCCAAATGTTAGTGAGACAGTAATGTTTTAATGTTATTTGAATTGTGATAGTATCTAGAAACTTCAGCTATACATACTGTGATATCTCCTGGACAAAGTAATAAATGATAGTCCCTGGTAATTTAAGAAAGAAGCAGTTGTGTGCTCTTGCACAATGGTCCCCTTCCTTGTACTTCCAGTAGAATTTGTTCATCACTTCCTGAATGTTCCAAGTGATTTTGTTTCCAGCACTTATTCTGAGTTATTTCACAACTCAACTGAGTATTATTTCACAATCTAACAGGTCTATTTGACACAAAGTCCTTCCTGCTATTCGACCTACATTTTCTGTTTCCTTTCTAAAGCACAATGTTTTTGTTTGCATTGCCCAATACATCTCCTAGAACGGAATCCCTGTTAAGGCCACAGTGAGGTTTTGATGGTTGAGCTCTTTCACATTTGGGATAACTTTACAGGAAGTAATATGCTTCTCATAATTGTCTCATTGTATATTTTTAAATAGCAACTAAATAAACAACTATAACGAGCCACCAGGATGCTCAGCAGCAGAAGAGTATCAGCTTGTAGTTACTTAGAGAGTAAAACTTCTTAATCTCAGGCTTAATATGTAATATTTTCTTTATATACAAACCTGTTTGCCACTGGACTGCATATGCTGTCATCATTCTTGCATCATTTTTTGTTGACCACTCTATTGTGGAAATTCTATGATATTTTGATACATAGTAGAAAATGTTCAACCTGTATTATCTTTCCCTTTTTCACTTCAGTTAACGTTAAGAGAATTTATTTTTGGTTTATAATCAGGGAGAAGATGGAGATAACCTGAACCTTTGTTCAGACTAGATCAAAGCCTTTAAACATCTAGCTGTTAAGTTAGTTCTTCTTTAATACAGGGAGAAAAAAAATATATGTGCTTTTAAACTTGTGTTATAATATTTTTGGTAATTTGACATGGTAATTGGCAACTGTGAAGCTCTGACTGTCCAAAGAGAAATTAAGGTTGTACTTAATGCCTCAGTTTTTAGATTACCATTTTTAAAATCAGGTGGCATGGGGAAAATGAAAATATTCCTTTATTTGTAGGCTGGGAATACATGTAGTTTTTAACTTTACATTTTTCCTAATCCTTGAAGAGCCTTTTACAGATACAGTCTGACTTTAGATTTAAAGGACTAAATTAATCCCTGGACCAAATCTACTAACAAATATTCCACATGAAACAAACATTCAAGCCCCCAAACTTTAAAAGAAGATGTGCCAGGCCTGAATAATTTAATTTATTTAGTAAGACTATAATCCTGGTGATCTCACTTTTAAAAACTTATTGTTCTCTAGTTGATAAATCTAAACCACAGCAGATGGAGTCATAATTCTGTGGATATGTCTATTGGTCACTGAATTCTTCAGGCAGAAGAAATCCTGCTTGCGATTAGAGCGAAAGCACAACGGCTGCCAAACATCTGTGAGAAATGGAACACTATTCATTTATGATCTGAAACCTGAGTGGACAACTAGTTGTTGGCCTCTTCTGTCTAGACTGCTGTTGTTCCCCACCCCCACCTCCATGTAGAAGGGTCAGCCAGGAACCTGCAGGACAGCAAGACAATGGTCCAACTGACTCACACTTTTCATTTAAGTAATCAGAGTTCACTAGCACACTCTTTTCTTCCACCTCCATCAAAACATCAGTAAGAGGAAAGCATGGTTTTAAAGTTGACAGCTATGAAAATAAAACGCCTGGCGGAGGTTCTAAGAAGAGGCATGCCCTGGTTTTAATTTGTATTATGTAGAAAGCCTCTTATAGTGAAAAAGCATGTGGTATGCTCGAGGCCCCTTGCAGCTAGAAGACTGGAATAAGAGAAAGTTCATTTATGCCCTTACTTTATTTGTACTCCTTTCCACATGAAGGTGCTTTTTTAATCACTCAGAGTTTCCTCCTTAATTCCTTCTTTGGGTTTTTGCCTCTTAAAAAAACTGTCATACAAAAACCACTGTGGAGTGTTATTTATGGTTCTCAAATTATGATTAGGCTGAAAAAATATAAGTATTTCAGTCCTTTATTTGACAGAGTGGTAAAATGATTTATGGCAATATAGTTGTAGAAAAAAAACGGTGAGGGAGATGACTAAATTTACATGTCAACATTTTTAATTAAGAGCAACTACAGGTAGTTAGAGGCTGAATTTTGAAGGGTTGATCAGAAATTCAACTAGGTTTTATTACTAATTTACAACATAAACAAGCCTAGCTATGAAGTTGTACATATATAAGAAGACTGCTACCTCTACTGTATCAGTGTGGCTGTAATGAATTAAATATCATTATATTGGCAAGGTGGAAAGATTTGGATTCAGTTAATGAATATCAGCATGAAGCCAGCATAGCACAGTTAAGAGGTCAAGATCTCAACAGAGGTGATTCCCAATGAAACTGCAGTAATGCCATGAAAGATGACAGTATCAATGGCAGGAAGCTAGAGAAATATGATGCTGTGATTAACAAGACAAAATGCCTCTTTTTTTTTGGTTCCCATGGCATTATCTCTACAGAGAACTGTTTTTTTTTTCTTTTAAAAATATTAAGCAAATCTGTGAATACTATTATACTTTTATCCATTTTAATAGCATAAATGTTCTGATTCACGGGAAGTGCTTTTTGCTTTTAATGACACAGTATCTAATAGGTTTATGCTAAATCCTTAATCATATTCCTCCTGTTCAGCTTTTGCTCTTGGCTATAAAACCAGAAATGGTCACAGAACTGCAAGCCTGGAGAAATATCAAGAGACAGTTCAAAAAATAAAGCAAATACACATAACTGCAATGAAGACTGCTGATAAGCACATCTCAGTGGGTGTAGTAATCACACAGTACAGTTATGACCACTCTCAAAGTTTGAGTTGAAACTTGGTATTTCACTGAACAGAGACATAAAGCTTGTAAATACATTACAGCTTACTTCTAGTAAAATGATTTTTTACTACCAGAGAGTCTAGACCTAACTGAGATTGGAATTCAAATCTTCATAGGTACTATGCAGTTAATACACTAGATAGTATTGGGCAAATATACTTGCCCAAGAAAACATACAATCTAAAAAGGACAGGAGGAAATCTGGAAGAAAGGTGGTATTTTTTCCATTTTACAGGTTGGAAACTAAAATGCAAAATGGTTTCAAGCTTAACCCAAAATACAATGATTTCAACGGCCTTTGGCTAGACTCTTGGATTATATCAACACTGTTTCCAAATGTCACCTCAGTAACTGCCAGACTGTACACACTACAATGCAAGAGGTTTTGGCAAGACAGTGTGATAATGCAGGCTGCTCTGTGGAGTATGTGATGCAGGCAGCAGAGACATCACTGATCATCACCATGAAAGTCTGCAAGGACATACTGGAGGACTCTGTACATCTGGGTGTTTCTGGACACTTCCCTTAGTTTACCAACTCTATGGCTTTTCAAGAGCAATCAAAATTTAAGGTGAAGATCATGAGGGATTTGGCTTTAAGGACACTATCACAGGCATTTTTTAATCTGTGCAAGATATAACTCAATGAATTTAGACCTAAGCTTCCCATAATTCAGAAATAACCTGCTCCTCTAGTTTGAGTCCTTAAGAAATTAAACGGTTTAGTTCATCCAAACACATGCAAGTTTGGATGCTTCTCTAGGTCTCTGGAGCCTGAAAAAGTAGGGCAAGAAATCTCATAAAAATGTGCATGACTTCAAGGAAAGTTCCATGCCAGGTGTGGCTGCAAAACCAGACCTGATGAAGTGCTCCTTTTGCTCAAATTTCATTTTCCAAAACCCCCTCAGCTAGACTGATTCTGTGCACAACATTGTTGTCATAAGATTTCTGTTAAGCATAGAACAAAGCACTTGCAAAATATGTGTTCACTGCTTTCAATTTTCAGCAGGGCACATTAGACCAACATTTTAAAGCTACAAAACAAATACACCCTTACAATCTCAGATGAATACAATGTCTTTGCTTGAGATTTGAACAAGTACTATTCTAGCCACAGGTCCCCTGAAAAATCAAAGTTCAACCTGTCTACAATGTGCCCTACAGAATCACTATTTTTTACTATTTCACTATTCTGTTTGTTTCCTTGTTGCACTCGATATCCTTCAATTTAAACAATAAATTTTGTAATCCTACAACCTCTGACAGCTGCAGTTGCTCTGCTGCTTAGTTCTTTTTAAAAATGTCTATTATTATCTTTCTTCTTTAGTATATTTTGAGGTTTGCAATACTGCAAATTACCTGCCTTTATAAAGTAATGTGCAGATACAAGTAAATATTTAGGATTCAGAACAGGATGCAACAATAATTATAACCTTTAAAATTATTATTTTGATATTCCTTCTATCATTGACAATTTTCCTCATATTAACAAGACATGTTCATCCTCAAAAAGATATCTCCAGTAGACAATGTACCGTATCCATATAATAATGTAATGACATACAAAGACTGTATGCAATCGCAGTATGAAAAATATGCTAACATTCCTTAAAACTTACCAGCTTCTTTTCATCATTTTACTGCCTCATTTAAGAGAGTATTAAAGAACTGAACAATGCAAAGGTGGTTTTTAAACTGAAACCTATAGCTCATGATCTAGTTTATGCCACCAATGCGAGCAAACAGTACTCTATAATGCTTAGCTTAGTCAGTGAAAAAACTCATGTGAATTTCCATAAGCTTTAAGTCAGGCATTCAACCAAAATCTGTAAAAACTGTTTCAAACAATTCTGAGGCCATCAGTTCTTCCTTAAAAAGGCATACCAACCTGCCTCATTCTTTTCACATTAGGTCTTTCTTCTCTTCTGTCTGGGCCTTGAAGGTTATATTACGCATAAATGTGTATAAACGACATTTATTTGCATGTAACACAAATACTCATTCTATTTCCTCTGAAAGTCTACTCCATGTGTTCAGTGCTTCTATTTTATATTGACTTTTAATATAGATTTGTTCAACTCCAGATTTTTCAGCCATCTGCTTACCTTACCCACTTTATTCTAGTGTATTCACTCATTTATTTTACACGTTGACACCATATCAACATATACTCAACTCATGGCTGCTGCCCTCTGCCACAGCTGCCATCTTTCCCTTGTATGTGTTCAGCTCACCAGAGCCCTGGTCTTGCAGCACCAGAGACTGCAGAGGATGATGAGGGGTTATAAAACCAAAACAAACCAAACCCCTCTATAGGGTTTACACTTTTCCACACTGCCACCATTTTCTGTGGTTCCCATGCAGCAGGGAAGTACTGGGTGCAAGAGTCTCACTGCTCCCCCTGTGATAAAAGTATGTTCTGCATATACAGTCCATTTTTTTCTACAAAGCATAGTCACAGATTTGAGGACTGAAGATAAAAGCCCATGGGAAGTTTTAGATGTTAGGAGCTTTGGACAAAGATCAGATGACTCTGATCTGCCTGACAACTTGTTTAGTATCACCTTTCTGTAGTAGGCACTTATTTTGGTGGTACCTCCTTTCCAACTAGTACTCAAGTTAATATCTCCCGATGTAAATCCTAGTCTGCTCTCAGTTTGTTCTTGTTGATCAGGAATTTTTGGAACAATACAAATGCATTTGTATTTTTAGCACACAATATGTCTTTTCCATCTGCAAGAAACTTAAATAAGTTACATCTCTTCCTACTGGCTAAACTCTTTTATTATTCTTGATTGATGAGATGGATTTATTCTCATATTCTTATTAGAGCATGAGAAGATATTAGGACTTCTGCCTTCATAAAACAGGCCAAAGAATTAGGATATTAGAAATAAAATTAAAACTTAAATTAGTATGGTTTACATTGTTAGCATTTGTTATCACTGGAACAAAATATATGACTTCTGAACAATTGAGCAGTTTAAGAAGCTGTTCCTCATAAATGAAGGCCCTCTGTTCCCAGTGTACACAATAGATGCTGAACATCTGTGCTACAACAGGGCGTAATTTTGAACTCTGTAGTGGCCAGCTCCAAGAAAAGTATGAGAGAACACATAAGTAGAAAGGAGAAGAAGGGAAGAGCCAGGCAGCAGAGGTGCAATGTACCCTGGAGGGTAAGCTGGTCATAACAACTCAGCTAATCAACAGTCTAACCTACCTCCTGCTAAGCCAACGTTGCGTTTCAGTTGACAAAGCCGAGAAGTTCAGCACCGCTGTGTTTCAGAACAAGTTGTACTTGGCAGTCTGCCACGGTGCTGAGTGATCCTTCTCCTGTGGGATTCCAGAGCTTCCACAAACACAACAGGTCACTTGCCGCTAATGTGACATAAAAGAAAGAGATTGAAAATGTCAGTGTTGACACTGGCTGCCTGCTGAAATCAGTATGCAAAACCCAGCTCTGTTTACAATGTCCAAGTTAAAGGGAAATCACGTAACTCCCTCTTCCCCCCTCCTGACTTCACCTCTTCCACACACAGACACGCTACCACACTGAACAGCTGGCTGGAGGCTGAAAAGGATGGCCAGAAAGCAATGAATCTGAATAATTTTTAATGAGTACACATCTAGCTTTACAATGATAAAGGTTGAACACCAAATGCTATAGTGCTCTGCTGCCAGGGATAACCCAACTCTACCTGTGGAACACATAAATACCCAGCAACATGCACATTGGGTGTTTCTCTTGGCCGCCTTATCAGTGAAAACACCTTTTGTAACATTTTGTACATTTGAAAGATTTATTTTTTTCTGTAAAATATTCAATAAATGTAAAGTAACATTTTGGCTGTAAATTTGTAAGTTCTTGTACAGAACAAAATGCCTTAATCTGAACCATTTGGCTTAGTAATGCACTTAAAGATATTTAAATAAGTGTTGAAGAAATGCTTTTTTTCTTTTCAGATCTGATTAATTTCAATGTCGCTTCCAGACCACACAAGCAAAACCAATCCTTGAAGTCTAAATATTAAGTCTGAATGAGTAGAATGGCATACAAATACATTGATGATCTCCAAAAATGATCTAGTTTTTAACGCTAGAAAATGTGATCATCAAACTATAAAATGGAAAATCGTTAAAATGCTTTGAAAAGTAATCCATCGGTGTTACTATTGATACATCACATAATATGCTTCAGAAAAGGATATGTCAAAACACAGAGAGGACTATTCGATTAGCTCTAGCAGCCTTACAGTGATCTAGATTTCTCTTCCAAGGATGTGTTGTGTTCATACAGAATCACAGAATCATCTAGGTTGGAAAAGACCTTGAAGATCATTGTGTCCAACCATCAACCAAACACTGACAGTCCTCAACTACATCATATCCCTGAGCGCTGTGTCAACCCGACTCTAAAACACCTCCAGGGATGGGGACTCCACCACTCTCCTGGACAGCCTGTTCCAATGTCTAACAACCTGTTCTGTGAAGAAATACTTCCTAATATCCAGTCTAAACCTCCCCTGTCGCAACTTGAGGCCATTACCCCTTGTCCTATCGCTTGTTACTTGGTTGGAGAGACTCATCCCCACCTCTCCACAACCTCCTTTCATGTAGTTGTGGAGGACGACGAATACCAAGAGAGTGAATTCTTAGAAAAAATCAGGAGAATTAGATCAATTCACACAATTGCAGGTATAACCCACAGCATCCAAGAAAGAATAAAAATTTAAATCAGGAATGGTTTTGCTTCCTAACCAGACTTTTGAAACAGCAAAAGTCTCAGTAGGCCACTACTGAGAATACCACTGTATGACTGCCAGTAATATTTTAATCATGCACCATATTCTCTATCCCATTATTTTTACATTAATGAGTAAATGATCTGTGAAAAGATGGAAAACACAGGAAAGAGACCATACATTGGTTAGCCAGCCCGTTTTTTGTATTTTTTTAAAATTTCATTTATGTCATGCTGCTGTAGTCTAGTTTTATGGCACCAGCATAAGCTGGCTTGCCACTGACTGCTTATATTGTTTGTTTATTTGTACCCACTTGTGTTAGTACTGGAGCCGGCTGCTGACAAATTTCTCTGTCTCTGTGGATTATCTCCTCTATTTTGATACATTTTCTCAAGCCCTAAGGCAACTGGATATTAAAAATAAAACTGCAGTCTTTTTTTGAATCCTTGCAGTAAATTTAGGTATTTAGTTAGTCGAAATTTCTCCTATTGTGGGATTCCAAATCAATCAATATGTAATCACTATCATTTTTGGTTTGGAAACAGTAATAGAAACCTATCAGCTATTTTTAATAGAATGTTGGTCTTAAAAATCTTATGGCTTTCTTTTGGTCTCAAATATTGTTTAATAAAGGTATTATTAATTTGTATTCTCTCGATATTACACTGTATACTATTTACTGAGACTCTTATTATAGTAGTACAACTAAAGAAAAAGATAAATTCTCCTCCTGTGCTTGCAATTCTTCATCTTGTTTCTGTGAAAAAGTGGTCTACTACCCTGATCCAATCCACAACAAAAAATTATATTCATGTTTATGTATGTTCTTAAATCACCGTTATAGTATGGCTAAAATCTGACTCTCAGTCAACTCTTTTTTTCTCATTCTCCTGCTCAGTGACTTCTTTAAAGATTCCAATTTGTAACAAAAGTTGAGTTGACTTTTCCTGAGTATATAATATTTATTACTGTGCAAACTTACTCCACTTTGTAAGTAGTTTCTACTAATTTGCCTGGTACATTATTCAACATAGCAGGATTACTATCCTAAGAAAGGAAAACAATGCATCCTTTCTCTTGCATATCACAAAGGCAGATTTCCAAGACAGACTTTCATTTACCCATAACTACTGCACATCAGTGAGCTGCTGGGATCTTGCAGAAGTCAATACATTGCAATTGAATGTTAGGTAGCTGATTAGAGAACTTCCAAAATCACAGAATTATAGAATACAGCATAGAAATGCCACATTAGTTTACAAAAAGCAGTTCTACCTACTGAAGACAGAGTGCACGGAGTCATTCAGGGTAAGAGAATTCAACAAAAAATCTTAGAAAAAGCTTAACCTGAACATGCATAAGTTAATTAGACTTTTCTGTATGTTTTATCATCCTATTTTGCTCAGTTACAAGGCATGTAGTTTAATAAAATCGGAGTGGCGTCAAAAGGACAGGGTATCTGTACCTGCAGGCTGAAATATATCATGGAAATACTCAGACCTGTCACATAGGGCTAGTTCAGGTGCCAAAAGCAGTCTGGCTGGGGTGTCAGGGAATCCACTTAGGCAATTTACCAAATAGAACCCTACCCTTGTTTAAGATGACTCAAATCATCCATTGTAACAATAACTCAGGAATGCTGGGCAGTTTACAATGGAACTATCATGTTTTTTTATCTAATGACAACATATTAATACTTAATTACGATTTTCTGCAACCAGGATTTGCCCACAGTACAATGTAGGGCACTGTAGAAATACTTGCCACTACCTACGCTATACTTGCACTGGAGGTTATAGGGACTGTTTACACAGCACAATGTTGGGCAAAGTAGCTGTACAGCTATTTTGCAAAGGCTGTTGACCTACTAAGCCTGAGCAGAGTGCTCTATTAATGGAGATACAGTGCTTTCAGGACGTGAGCTATCTCTGCACTGCACAGCACCATGCAAACATCCTTGAGACCCTCTGTTTACTCACAGCTCAGGCATGGCAAGCGTAACAACCATGTTAGCTCCTCAGGTCACCTTTCTAATACACTCTAGGGTCCTTCAGAGGAAATATTTCTGTAGGCAAGAAGGCAGACTAAGGCTTTAAACTGACCCAGTATTAGGCTGCCTTCTCCACTGAGACTACCAACTGCTTTTTTAAGAAGAGCCAAGCTGTGATGTGTACAAGCTGAGGGGCAGCCTAATGTTACAGCTAAATGTATTTACTGTTATCTTGTGCCAAAAAAAGTGAGTGTCCCTGCCTGTCAGCTCCTGCCCTCACATTTCCAATCTCTTTTGTGTCATGGCATACCTACAGAGAATCTTCCAGCCATCAGGTCTGTGAAACCCAAGGCTAGCCTTGCTTGACAAATACGTATTTATTTTTTTGACTAGATGATCACAGTCCTCTGTTCCCCTTTCCCATAACACTTCCATCTTTCCAAGGTTAATATCACACCATGATTATACGGAGCGTATTGCATAGGGAAAAGTTGAGATTACAAACAGGAGACAAAGTGCATAGTCAGCAAAACAGAATTTTGAAATAAGCTGTGCTTTTTCATCTTTAGAGTGATCTTGTGGGGATTTTTTTTGTTAGCAGTTTAATATTTGTAGGAGGATTTGCTTACTGGGCAGAATGATCAGTAACAGGTCAAAGCAAAAATTACTCTCAAGTTGGAAAAGATAAGCAATATAACTTATGATAGCTGTTGTTATTTCCTTCTCTGAAGCATCTTTCTCATGGCTTTATCTCTGTTATACAGCTAGTAGAAATAGGCCACACATAGACAGATATACTATTACACAAGAGCTGCCTTGGTGTAAATGGCAGTTTTTAGTTAATAATAAGAGAGACTTTTTTTAAACTTCTTTTTTTACTTTTAAAAAAAAAAAAAAATAAATTGTGCTTCTATATTCAATTGCTCTTGTAAATTCTAAAATATGTTACAAAGTCACAGATAGCAGTCAGCTTCTGGAGTGCACTGCTCCGTGTTCCATGACTACAGCTGGCTGCATTCCAGCCCAATATATTGACTCATGAACTCAGTGCCCCTCTGTTATTCTTACAAAACCTTGTTCTTGTGTGTGAGTCAAAAGCTTGGGATTCTCTTAAACAATAAATTTGTAGAGTCTGCTTCTTGGTTGTCAGCTAATCATCTGTGAACTCCCTGCAAATATTTAGAAAACAAGCTAGAACAGTTGTGTTGACTCAAGAGTGCACTATACCACCTTTTGGTCAGGTAATGCACACAAGAGGAGTCTCTCTCATTAAAGGCACTGCCAAAGGGCCAAATTCTTGCCCTTTCTGGCAATCTAGAAGAACAGCTCTATTAGATGCTTTAAAATTTTGAGAAATGTATTAAATCTTTGGCATTCTTACTTGCTTCTACTTGTACAGGCAGGCTCTAGCGCCCTTTATCCCCTTCAGATGAAACCCTAAACACATGGGAGCACAGAAAAATGAAGGCCACTTACCAAAAACTACTATCTTTCCTTTTTATAATTCTAAATATCCAAGTCCTCTTAAAAATGCTACTTTCACTAATATAATCTCAATATTTTTCATGCATTGATTAGGGGGGGATTGGCAATGTTATGTTAATGGTTGGACCTGATGAGCTTAGAGGTTTCTTCTAACCATGGCTGTTCTGTGCTTCTGTGATTCCATTACATATACACAAACATTTCAATTTGTACACAGATCACATCAATTTTAGCATTCTATAGATTCAACAGCAAGCCCAACAATTTATCAACAGCTATGCAAATGAAGTGCACCACTTTTTTTTGCATGAGAATTCAGACAAGCAAATTCAGACTTGATATAAACATCCATGCTTGTGAAAAATATAGTTCTTAGCAGAGGTTCAACAGGGTAGGCTTTCCCAGCTGTATTTGGAATCAAAAAGTTACAGTCTTTGTCACTTGTTCCTCAGTTTTGAGCAAATTTATATCTGAGTTTTAGCAAAGCAACTTTAGTCATCACCAGCTTTCAGTTCTTTGATATCTCAACCAGTTGTAGCTTGTCAAACAATATGCAGAAATATTTCCTGTAACATGAATCAAGAAATCGTTTCACAAATACAATCCTAGAAAAAACAGACAGTATCATGTTTGTGTGAAGGCACCAAAGTTCAGAGATAAGGCAGGTGACAAACTGACAGAAACATCAAATTTCAAGATACAAAAATTGTAATTTAGTATAAATTGTAAAACCTTTCCTATCTTTATTACTTTCTACGAAGCTGCTCTAGATTGATTATGCAGCTAAGAACAGAATTAGCCTCAGAGAAAGGGGAAGAAGTACACTCATATTTTCTGACGTACTACAAGAATTTTTTTTTAAATGAAAGCTCAACTTTGCCTCCCTTTTTGCTCTTCAAACTGTAAGATAGAATTCTCTTTTCATAGCTTGCAGAAGGAAAATTAACTAACATGCACCAGCACATGACTCCATCCCAGCATCCCATTTGAGGCTGCACCCACTCCTAAAATAGCAGTGCTTGTGCCACTCGGGGTCGGTTCCCTCAGCAGCAGCTCTAGTGGATATATTTTTATAATGAACTGTAGCCACAAGAAGGAGAGTATTTTAACTGTGTGAACAGTAAAAATATGATTTTTAATTAACAACTGCATAAAAAATTCAAGAATTTTAATATTTGCTTACAAGAAGTTTGAGAATGAATGCAATTAAACATGTATTTTAGCTTTGCCCATGCAAATGTGAGCAGCTTTCAGCAATCTTCTTTGTTATCTGTACTTATCCATTACTCCAACACATAATTATTTTAAAAATATCACAATGACATGATGTTGTTGCAGAATATTATCTGGTATTCATTTGAAAACTAATCTCTGTCAGCTCTCCCATGAAACAGAAGGAAAAAGATTTTCTACAAATAAACCCCACCCAGTCAAGTAACATTTCTTCTCCTATATAGCAACTTCCTTCACTCCAAAAATTTGGAAACAAATCAAAACCTCGCGAAAAATACTGAATACTGTTTTTCTTTTTCCACATAAGGAAGCAGAGGCAAAGACAGGTTAAGTGATTTAAGTGTGAATATAACCCCACAATCCATTATAAACACTACCGTTTCAGAAAGCACATAAGGAGCCAGGAAATGATATCTGATTGCTGATATATTTGTCATGCTGTTCCCAAAAGGTATTATGAAATGCTGTTCTGTTTTTTAAATCTTCAGATTTATGATCAATAATAATGTTAATTAACTTCATTAATGACTTTTTAATCTTATTGCCACACACAAACTATTTTGCAGACCTTGTAACTATAAATTTTAACTTCTTTTAGCTCTTCTATTAAGCGTAACGCTGGTTCATAAACATGTTAATTTGCAGAGATAGCAGCTTTGTCGGATCACAGACATTCTGAGACTTGTGTAATTAAAAGATGAAATTCCTCTGAGGTGAGTGCTAGGTCTAAAAAGCATTCTGGATGGCAGAATGTCTCCTGGATCCAATACCAAGGCGTTTGCTCTGTCAACGATTGAAAAAGTGCTATCATTATCCCTCTAAAAACTACAAAGGAGTGACAATATAACGACTCCAGAAATGGTTAGCTATACACTGTACTATGTGCATAGTCTTTTGAGTTACTCACATCAACAGGAAACACAGCAGATAATACAGCAAACACTGTGTAGAGGATGCAAACAGTATTATCTTTAAATATTAATGACCTCTTCTTTCAGGAATCTGCCTTGATTTCTTACGAAGGGAATGATAGTTCAGGATAGAGAAATAGGATGAACCAGTGGAGGATATGTTTCTCAACCAACTAGGAACAGGAGTTTTCTGCATGAAGATAAAGGGGTTTTGACTTAGTCAAGAGGAGCAAAACGAACAGGAAGAGAAGATTTTATATTGAAAATGTCCATGCAATTATTATTTTCCAGAGTTTCAGAAATTTACTTTCCCTTTTATCTTCTGCAATCTCAATGTTACTTGAAGATATTCATGTCCCAATTCTTTTTCTGTGTTTTTTTTTTATTTCAAAGATCAGATTGATAGCTACATCAATGACAGAGCTAACCATCAAGAGAAATTAAATCCTCTGGATTTCAAAGAAGCTTTGGACAAACAAGAAAAATCAAATTCAATCTAATAAAACCCATCATAATTTCTGGACTACAAAGTGGTTCTGAAACTGTGTATCATCAAAGGTGAATTTTACATCCCATTCTAATTCACAGACTCGCAGAAAATTTTATTTCAGAAAATGCAATTTCAGAAGTGCAGTGACTATACTCTCCATGAAAAGGTCTGTCTGTCTTGTATTATTATTAACCAATTTACTGGCCCCCATGTACTAACAGACTTCAAACAAGTTCTGGATGGATTCTGTTCAAATGCCATCAATTTTTCTTTAGCCCTACCATTAACAGACTTTGTCCTTTCATCTTCCCATCTCATTTTGCTACAATTCCTAATTTTCACTTCATTTGAAGTGTTATTTCTGAGGTTTATATTTGTATAGTATATATGATACAATGAACAGTTACTTAATTTTTTTTTCATTTTCCTTTCATTGATTTTCCTCTTAATTTTTTTTACAAGTAAAAAATTTGGAAGCAACAAGAAATAAGACAGAGAAACTGTAATGATGACCATATCGTCCTACTGACTTATGCTGAAGACAAAAGAAAAGGTATGGAGCAATTAATAATAATAACTAAGTATTTATATATAACTAAAGTATATTTGTATTACTTTAATACTATTGTCAAACTTTGCACATAGAAAATGTGTTGTCATGAGGACACTGATGTAAATTCAAGACAAAAAACCTTTCTAAACGTAATGCCACAGACTGTGGATCCAAATTTAAGCCTAACCACCGAATGAATCCGGGATCCAACTCCAGCAGTAGAGCGTTTCCTTCCCACCACAGCAGTCATGACTTCAGTCCTGACTCAGCTATAATGATGAAACCCATCAAACCACTGACATCCTTTCTCGTAATACGATGGATTTTTCTTACACATCTCCCATTCAAGTACAGACGAGGCCCAGCTCTGCTTAGTTTCTGAGATATTACATGAGCCTACCTCAAGCACAAAAGCATTTAAACTAACATGCTTGTTACCTTTCTTAATGATCAAGTGATTAACATGTTACCTCTTGCTAATTTTGTGACTCAAAGAAGACGACATTCGGCATTGCTCATTTCTGGAGTTTTGTTAGATTTATTTACTTTTTTCACTATTGCAGCAAATGCAACCCCTATGAAATAGGACACTGAGATATCATTTCTATAAAAAGCCTTTTCAATGTCTAAATATATATATTTTAATTACAGAGATGTAATAGTATGTGTGTAATAAACCAAATTATTACCTCAAGCCCTATAATGTACTCAATGCTACCGCTGATTATCTAATGACTAAATCTATTAATTTAGATAGCCATAATTTATGTTTATAAGTTTTGTATTACGTTTCTTTTCTGTTCTTCTTTACTCATTTCCTAGCAAAGGTGCCTTGCATGTGGATACTGGGCATTACTAAACAGTAACTTAACTCGTGCTGCTTGTACGTCCCGCTGAGGTAAAACAACTTGGGACAAAAAAAGTGCACAGTCTAACCAACCTTGCTGAATGGTTGGACTTCTCAGCCTGGGCACACTGTCCTGCTAACACACCTCTATGGCTTTTGGATGCCACTTTGGTTTCATAGCTCTGTGACAGCACAGAATTAATGCTTCTGAGTCAGAGATAGACCATGGCTAGCTATCTTGGACTACAGGTATAAAAACTTGGGTCTGTCTGCACAGACATGCCCAGACCCAGTCTAGTGAAGATTTCAAAATGGCTATAATATATTTTATGATCTTGAAGTAAATATATGGGGCCAAATACTACTCTTCCTTACACAAGAGCAAATCAGAGCAATTCATTATTTCCATATTTAAGTTGCAGATCATTAACTTCAGGTCTGTTTCTCCAAATTTGCACTAGTGCCACTGAAAGAAAGATCTGCCTCTAAAAATTGGAGGTGGCAGAAGCAACCACTCATCCATTTCAGAAGAGATTCCAGCTCAACTTGTACTCATATTTACCCTTAAGATAGCATCATATTTACCCTTAAGATAGCAGCATAGAGTACTGTAAGTTTTTAATGCAAAGAGAGAGATTCGCTGAATAAAGTTGGATTAATGTTACTCTTTAGTTTAGTTAGTTATTTGATCTTAGAATGTAAAAGACTCATTAAGGGTGATTAGAATATGTCAAGAACAGGCAAATTATTAAAGATCTCCCTTACCTCTCCCATACACATCCCAATGCCACCAATTCCAGTTTTATTCTTTCAGTTCCAAGCTTACTACTAGACAAATGATTACTCCCCTCTCTTTATGCGTGGCAATCCTTAAGGGTAAGAAAATATTTTTGCCTGCCTTCTTTCTTTCCTTCCTCATTTTCCCTTAACTACTCAGATTCCACTTCGATAGACTTCTAGAGATTTTAAACTGCCCTGCATATCAGCAACACTTTGATGTTAAATAGCGTTACCAAGGTCATTCTGACAGAAGGACCAGAAGTGATGTTTGTTTTGAAACCGAGTGCTCTGTTTAAATCTGTTTATTTCTGTGTGAAGTCCGGGCACTTTGAGTTGTCACGATGACTCAGAGCAAAGTTGCAAAGTCTCAGTTCTACAAAGAGATTAGTCACTTTGTTTTTTTGCACTGAGCTGCTCTGAGTCAGCTTCAGATTGTTGCACAGAGAGTACCTGGGTACAAATGGTGCAGGTAACTTGAGTGCAAATTTCTGAGAGAAAAGCAGCCTCTGTATAGCTGAGCAAATAATTGACCAGGCCGACCTTCTCTAATATCCCAAATAAGAACTGGGGTTTAGAATGAAAGAAATTATAACAGTGTGAATATTGAGTCACATTTTTTCCCTAACTTTAGGGTTAGCAGCCTGAGTTTAATAAACTCCGAGTATACTAAACAGTCGGTTGAGCTGTGCTCTTAATTCATTAACTATTTCAGGGATTGAAAATTTAGACACCAAAAGTTTTACTTTATTTGCTGTCCTTTCATTAACTGGAAATATTTCTTCTGCTTTTTAAGTTCAACAAAACTGAGAACTAGGGCACAATTAGGGCAGCTGCTTTACTTGACTGTGATTTTAAGTTGACCATGACTGTGAACAAGTCACTCACTCGTATAGACCTGCTTTTTGTTGATTGTCTGGGCTATATCTTTTCTTTTACTGGATGTACATATATTTGTAGTGTGTCTATATAAATATGTGAATGTATATGTGTATGTGAATCCATATTGTCAATTTACAATGACTGGAGTATTAAAAATAAGTACAATATAAACCAAATCACATAAATGATGTCACAATTACCTAAAAAGGCACTATAGATGACGTCTCTTCTCAGAACTCCATAAAACTGTGAATAATACCATGGAATCAGACTAATGCTTGTTCACTGGCCACATGGTAAGCCAGTCATAGAGATAGCCTAGATCAGGTTTACCAGTTTTACCTTCTACACCATAAGGGTGTATCTTTCTGAATGACTGTTAGGTTCCTAAAAAACACAGGCACATCAGAATTTTTATAATTATGATCATTTATTACTCAGTCCATTCTTCATTTTTTGTAAAGTGATTGAAAGTAAAGCTTGGCAAGTGTAGAAGATTAACTAAAAGTAACAGAACAGCCCTGACAACTGAGTATCAAGAGAGAGAGCAAATACTCTGTGACATTCTCCTGTTCTTTCAATTTATTGCAATGTATTTTTTTTCCTGACTTTATTATAAACTATTTTCTCTCATAAAAATTTTTAGTTGTTGTGAAAACTACTTGTGAATCTATGAAAGCTCTTTCTGAAAAACAAACGTAGGTGTAAGGATCATACAGAATGGAATTCCAAGCTACATACTTAAAATTAGATTGCACAATCTGTATTTGTGTTGATGAGCAGCTACTTACCCAAGCAGTCCTACAGGCTAAACTCAACAAATTGATATTCCCTCACGCATTTCCTCCTGGATGATAGATGCACCATTTGTCCCTTAAGTACATGGTTCAGATAAAATTTTCTTAAAATTTCACTATAAAAGTACAGATGTCTAACACTGAATTTACCAATTTCAACATATGCTATCCTATCTATTTTAGATTTTCCTCCTTCATAACCAGGAAAGAAAATAAATACTATTCACTGTCAGGCTTCACATAGAATTACTGTTGCTTCCAAATTAGGAATTCTAAATGCTTGATTCCTAGTAGGTTACCAGAATCATTAACCTCTTTAACCATTAAGAACAATGGACCTTTGCATTGCTAGCTGATCTAATACTAACAAATGAATACTTTAATCTCAATTATTTACAGGTAAATCACTGTTCATCTGTAAAATCTGCTGACTGGATCTGTTAAAAGGCATTGCAGAGCTTAATTAGCTGATCAGCTATTTGCTTATGCAATTCTTAAATTTAACACATAGGAAATATTTCTTCACTGAAAGGGTTATCAGGCACTGGCCCAGGCTGCCCAGGGCAGTGGGGGAGTCCCCATCCCTGAAGGGATTTCAGAGCTGTGTAGATGTGGTGCTGAGGGACATGGGGTAGTGGGGACTGGGCAGTGCTGGGTTAATGGTTGGACTGGGTGAGCTTAGAGGTCTTTTCCAACCAAGGCTATACTATGGTTCTATTATTCTATTTTTGTTTTTTTGCATGTGAATACAACTGATTTTTGCAAACCATTACCAAGAACTCAAATTTGTTTAATCATATTTTACTGGGTGATTATTAGTGTTGCCAAATCTGCCTGGAATCAAGCTCAAACAGTACTTTGCAAGCCATGTAGGTGTTGCTGATAAATTCTCTCACTGCAACAGATTTGCTACCTATAGAATGAAAAGTGAGTGCCCAAGGAACAAGCATAAGTTTCAGACCTAGCAAGTGAGTACAGTGTTCTGCCTACCTACAAATGAGCAGTAAAACATACTTAATATCAGGCAGCTGATAGTCATGAACTTCTGCATGGAAGTTGTATGGCACTCGTGTTCTACCGTGTCATCACACCGTCCTTCCTGAAAGGTGTACTAAGGGCAACTGTATTAAAAAAGCAACCACCCACTGATAATGACTTTAAATGATAAAACAGCCCATTTAGTTCTAAAATGTCTGTATTGTCCTGCTACACATTTAAGATCATTATGTATCTCATATATATAGAAGATACATCCATCATACATACGGAAATTTGAGTCATTAATTACCTAAAGTTTACAGAAAACCTGATTCATAGAGTGACAAAAGGGCCTGCAGCAGAGCAGCGGATGCTGGCGCACAGAGCAGGTTCCTGAGGGAGATTCCTGAGGTGGGAAGTGCCAGGGCAGCAGGGAGACCCAGCAGGAGCCAGCACCTCTCACAAGAGACACTGACAGACCTGGGCATTGCCAGGGCAATGCCGGCCATTTCCCCACGCACCCACCCCAGTAGTCACCCCACTAGCTGGTTGCCAGCACTCTTTCAGGAGAAGCTTGGCTATGGTGTCCACCTAGCAGAAAGCCACGTCCTCTGCACTTGCCAGAACAGATGTGGTAACCCAGACAGAGCTCCCACCAAAACACACAGCCATCCACAGAGTACAAGAGCCTGTCACTGGTGACGGGTGGCAGTGGTGAGAAGAGCTGTGTGAGGTGTAACAAGGTGGACAATCTGCTCAGCCTGGTGGCAGAGCTGTGATAGGAAGTAGAAGGGTTAAGGAGCATCAGGGAGTCTGAGAGACTGGTGGAACCATGCTCTGCCCTCATGGAGCAGGAACAGACACTAGAAAAAAAAACAAGATGAAGGGAATTGTGTATCCTCCCCCCACCAGGCAGAAGGCAGTAGCTTAAAGGAAAGGAGTGAATGGAGGCAAGTCCACACTTGGTGCAGCAGGCGAACCCCCTCCTTGCCCACCTCGCCCTCCCAGGCACCTCTGTACAACAGGTACAAGGCTCTGGGTGTGGAAGGCCAGTCAATGGATGATGGGGATGATGGTCCATCTACACCAGAAGTGTTGCCAGGGTCAGAAAGACATACCCCTGTATCATGATAAACTCCACAAGGAAGACAAGACTGGTTATAGCTGCAGGTGACTCCCTTCTGAGGGGAACAGAGGGTCTAATGCTGCCTCCCTGGGGCCTGGGTTAAGGACATCACTAGGAAGCTTCCTAGCCTGGCACAGCCCACAGACTATTACCCACTACTGCTCTTCCATGTGGGTGGTGATGAAGCCACAATGCGTAGTCCAAGGGCAATCAAAAGAGACTCCAAGGCCTTGGGACAGTTGGTAAGGGAATCTGGAGCACAGGTGACTTTTTCCTCTCTCCTTCCAGTTGCGGGCAGCAACACTGGAGGAAACAGATGGACCCAGTCTATTAATACATAGCTCTGTGGCTGGTGTCACCACCACAGTTTCAGGTTTTTAGATAATGGAATGGTCTACACAGCACCGGGCCAGCTGGCGTCAGATGGGATTCACCTTTCTCAAAGGGCGAAGAGGGTCTTTGCTCACCAGCTAGTAGGGCTGACTGACAGAGCTTTAAAAACTAGACTTGAAGGGGGAGGAGGAGAATATCAGGCTTGCCTGTGACAAACCAAGGGATGATACTGCAAGGTTAGAGGGACAGGGTGCTAACAAGGGCCCTCAGCCTGTTGCTCTTAAGACTTGCTGCGTACCCTGCAGCACATGAAGTCTTATGGAGATGTGCCAGGAGCTCCTGAGTTAATCGGCGCAAACAAGGAAACACCGGTGAAATACCTCAAAGGAATTAAGGTGTGTTCTTCTAAGAAAGTGACATGGCCCACAGCCCAGCTGAAGTGCCACTACACCAATGCATGTGGCATGGGCCACAAACAGGAGTTGGAAGCTACTGTGCTACTAGAAAGTTCATAGAATCTTAGAATCATAGAACAATTATGGTTGAAAGGGACCTCCAGGGTCATCAAGTCTAACCTTTATAAAGTTACGAGCTAGTTGCACTGAACCTTGGTGGGACGAATCCCATGACTGGAGTATGGCTATGGATGGCTACAGGCTGTTCAGAAGGGATAGGTGAGGAAAGGGGCGAGGGGTTTCCCTCTGTCAAATGGAGACATTGTGAACAGCACCTATACTCTTTAAATATTTCTTACATAATGTGGTGGCTTAACCACGGCTGGACACCAGATGCCCATAGGTGCCACTCTATCACCCCCCCAACCCCTCAGCTCACAGGGGAGAAAAAACAATAAAAGGCTGGTGGGTTGAGATAAGGACAGCATTTGGATTTCTTTTCCGCTGAGGTAAGGAACTCTCGTTCTTTCCATAGCATAGCCATTGCATGACACATTCCAAAAGCGTATTTAGAATCAATACAAATAGTTACCTGCTGATTAAGTCTCCACCAGACTGCTGATGCAGTTAATTCAGTCCCTTGGGCACTCACCAAGAGTTTCTCACCATTGCATAGTCTGGGTGTCATTTTCCATTCACATAGTATGAAGATCCATCGGTAAAAAGGGTTAGATCAGAGCTCTCTAGAGGCTGATCTCACATATCTTCCCATAGGCAGCTGGAGTGAATCACAACCATAGCCCAATCATGATGTGGATCACCATTGGAGAGAACAGGCAGTAAAGTTGGTGGATTCAAAACGTTACATCTTTTTAAAGTTGTATTATCCGCATTTAAAATCATTAATTCATAACGATGTGCTCTTTGTGGAGACAATGCTTGTGTAGCATGTTGTTTGAGAATCGGGTCTGCGAACATGGCTGTTGGGTGACTCAGAATGAACGGTCTGCTCCTGTTTATGATGGTCGCTGTCGCTGCTGTCGCTGTCACACAGGAATTCCTCCCTCCTGCTACAGGATCCAGTTGAGTTGAGTAACAAGGCACAGGGCAGCAATGTGGATCTAGCTTTTGAGTAGGGACTCTGCTGGTTACTCCTTTGTTCTCATGCACAAATAAATCAAAGGACTTGGAGTAATCCGGCAATCCCAGTGTTGGAGCAGAAGTTAAAGCTCCTTTTACACCTTGGAAAGACTTTTCTCTCTCTGGATCTCAACATACAGGCTCCACTTCCTCTGCCTTGGTAGCTGCTGTCAATGGCTTATTTAACTCCCCTAGCCTTGGTATCCAGGTCTGCAGTACCCTACTGCACCTTAAAATCCCCACAGTTGTTTCTTTGTTAAAAGTCAGAGTACTTCTACAATAGCTTGGACCTGTTCTGGATCTATTATTCATCTTTGTCCTTCTGTTAATATTAATTCTAAATATTTTACTTTCTGCTGACACAGCTGAAGCTTAGAAAGAGATGTACAGTAACCTTTTTCTGCTAAAGCAGTACATAGACAAATAGTATCTTTTAAGCAATCTTTTTACATTTTGCTGGCAAATAGCAATTCGCCTACCTATTGTACAAATATAATACCTCCAGGTAATACAAGATATTTCAAATCTTCTCTTTGCTACCCCAGCATGTGATGCTTAAAATAGTTGCAGATGTCAGAAGTGGCTTCATCCACAAACACACTTGTTGCTAATTCATTATGAAAACTCTGGAGAGTCATTCCCCTGGATGTCAACAAAGCCTGTCACAATCTTCCCCAGTAGCTGCTGGGGTGTTCCTCTGGCCTCTCTCTACATTTCTGTACTTTAGTTCAATTTACTCTTTATCTCCTCACAAACTCTAATCACATTTATCAAATTTCTAACCGCTGTTTGGCAATTATCTCTATCTGTTTGATTATTATAATCCCAATTAGAATCAACCTGAGGCCAGGTACTCCAATTTCCCCCTGCCTGTATGGTTAATTCCACATTCTTTTCAATTATCTTATCTTTCTGTCTGGACAGAACAGCTCTCAATAACAGGTTAACATTGACCTGGGACAGATTATATCCTGAACAAATATTTAAAAATAATGATGGACATCGATCCGTATCTTCCCTCAACTTGGGAATTTGATTTTCCCATATAACCAAATCCCTGGGGTTCCAGGGGTGATGGGTACATACATGTAACACTAGAGCTGGGGGAAAAAACATTTCACACACCCTGACCCCCTGCTCCCGTTACAAGAGGATTAAGGAACCCAACAGAAGCAGTGGGGACAGCAGAGGCAATTGGGGGAGGGACAATACAGAGGAAAGAGCGTAGGGTGGTGCAGGGACCAGCTCTACAGGTGCCTGAGTTCAATTACTCTCAATTGCTACAGCTAAAATTCTTGCTTGAGGTTTTTGTAGATAGATTCCTTTATAAAAGTCCTTTTTATTAATAGTGCTACAGCTCGAGATGGGTGCCTCTGAAGAGGGACCCCAAAGAAATCCCTGGGCAATTATACCCTTACAATCTAAGTTCCCCACTCCTCGTGCGATTTTTTGGACCAATAATAATATTAAGATCTAGGGTCTTCTTGCTTTTCTATTGGTTTGATTTGTTTACTCTTTCGTTACTAAGTGGTTGCTAAGTGGTCATCTTCTTACTCACACATATGCTGCCTCTATATGATAAGTGGAGGCATTTCTGAGCTGTCAAAGAAACCATACAGCAAAAATACCAGCCCAACTTTTCCAACAGAAAGCTCAGACTCAGCTGAAAAAGAAAACAACATGTGGGAGTACCAGCTTCTGTGTGAAAAAGGATTCTATATGCCAGGATTCCTTCTTTAAAATGAAGTTAGATGATCTTTTCTCTTCTGATCAATACTTTTTTTAAGGTCAGATGGTCATCTGTTGCTCCATTATACAACACCACAACTGTAATAAAACCTGACTCTACTCCATGGTCTTGTATCAGGAAATGCAAGAAATCTAAATAAAGAGCTAGTCAATTAACAACTCGTCATTCCAATTTTTTTCCTAATTCAGTTGTTCATAAACATTCAAAATATACATCCTTACATAACAAAGAATGATAATACAGACACAATTAGGAGATTCCACAGGAATTACGTTCAGAAAAATTATTTTATTGGCCATGACTCGATTAACAAATCAATGTATCTTGCTGTACAGATGAGATAGAGTTCTTTCTCTCTTATGTCACCAAAAAAGAAAGAAAAGAGGACAATTTCTGTGAATTGGACAATAAAATACAGAAGCTAAATGAAAATGACACCACATAAGTAATAAGTAATAGTAAATTCATTAAGTGTGGCTGTGGGTAAGACAAGCACATGCTCTCATTCCCTGAGACAGACACTGGGGGAGAAATTCAGGTTAAAACCAATCTGCCCTCCACTGGTATTCAGGTACTGACACTCTTAAAACTGAAGCTGTCATCAGAAAAAGCATGTAGATCAAACACACACATGTGGTTTGCAACCTTCTGTTTGCTACCTTTACTGTAAAGAAACCTCCATCAGGAAAGGAAGAGAGAAATTACTTGCAAATTCTCAAGTCACAAAATGAAACTGAAAGGCAAATAATTTTATTTTTTTTTAACTGAAGACATTTTTACAGGCAAGGATGGAGATAATAATTGCAGAAGCTATATCATCCAGAATAAAGTTGACAGTTCTCATTTATAAAATGATCTAGAGAGCATTTTCTTTAACTTCCACTAATGATTTTTATAATCAAGGAATTAAAGACATGCTGGCTAATCGATATATAACACCTTTTTGGTAGATAAGATGTTCTAGCAAAGAAAATAATAGGAAAGGTTCATTTACACTCAGTTTGGGGGACAAAATGCTTTTCCTTTTTGAAAACAGTCCTATCTGCTCATTATCATTAATACTCAAAAACTGACACCAATTATACCCCTTTTTTTTCAAGTTATATAAATGGGTATCTTTAATTTCTGTTCTACCCTGCTAATGTCCAAAGACAATCTGTGAAATTAGTGAATAAAAGGCTGGTTGCTTTAGTAGTTTCCATAACTCACTGACCAAACTGTGTATTGCAAAAGGGCACATTTATGTTTCTTTCACTAAAGTAGTTGCATAATATTTCCCATGATCCCAAAGCTATCATCACTATTAACCCAAATAGGAACCATCCATAAGTAGGAAAACAAATAGGCAGAATAATCTTACTATTCATTCCTGATCCAGTGAGAAAACGTTTTGCAAATTTCAGCATATGCCTTTGAAAAACAGTGTTGTGTGGTTCTTTTCATTGCATGGTGACACTATCCCCAATTATACAAAACAGTAAAGAAACCAAGCGTCTGAGTATTTTCTGTAGACAATTATGTGATAGGATTAGATAGATGGTGAAAGGAGTATAATGGAACAAGTAAACAACCAGATCTTCATTATCAGAGAGGTGCTGAGCACCCACAGCTCCCTCTAAAATTAAATTGGGCAGCTCTTTAATATGTCTGGCTTTAATCTTTGTGCCTAAAAATCTTCAATTCAAATCTATACATTTTCGTAAATGAGCATCACAATAAATGCTGTGAAGGTTCTGGTATCTTATGTGTAAGACTGAGCTAGGACTGTGTTTTACTACTCAACAAAAATGACATTATTTGTCTTATGGGCATAATATAGGCTGGTGAAACTAGAAGAAACGATCAATAAATCATACGACACTGTGTGAAAAACCATTTACATCTTAACTGAATTAGTAATATTGTTGTTTGTGGAATTTCACGGACAACTACAAGAACCTTAATACATCTGCAGCAGATGACATACACGGCCCTCCATGTGGCTCCACTGTACGACTACCAATCGCTCAATTACTTCACATTACAGACATTATAGTCACTTGGGGAAACCCTAATGAAAGAAATGGTTTCAAATTGCTGGTCTTTTACAGTGCTCGTCTCACGCAGATACTTGGGAAGTTAGAAAGAGCAAATAAATGAAACACAAAGCAAACATACCTCCAGCTCTAAGAATTACAGGTTCTTCGAGTCTGGTGAAGATCAAGAGACACGAAGAGGGGATCTTGATTTCCCTTTACAGTTGCTGGAAGACAATGCAACCACAGTTCAGGAAGTGTTTCACACTCAGGCTATGTTGGTTTCTATAAGTAGAACTGAATAATGTAAAACTGACTCTATATAACAGTGGGACATGACGTTATGGAGTAAACTATGGCTGTGTGCTAGACCAACAGCCAAACAGCGAGACAGAAACCCATGTAAGTTTGTGAAAGTTATTATTTGTGACATAAAAGATAGGAAAATTAGAACCCACATCTAGACAATTATTTCACTAATGGAAGGATAACATATACTAACAGGTATTGTTACGTATTTTATATGAGCTACAAAAATAAAAAATCCTTACTACAGAAAATCAGTAACTTTGATTCAGTAACTGCATCAGACTCTCAACTTTTTCTTTGGAGAGTTAGTTATTCTTCCTACTAATGAAAGTTGAGAAAGCATATGCAAATTAAAGATTAGTTTGCAGTTTGGGGAAGTATTTCCTAACAGCCTCATAGAAAAACATGAATGATTTAAGTTTTCAGCACTCTTTTTAAGCCAGAGAGGGCCCATCAAAAAAGTCCATTTCTTTTAGCCCTGTTCTTTGCAGACACCCATGGGTCTGCTCACACACATCCACCACCCCAAAATTTCACCTGACTGAATATTACACAAATTATGCATACGTTGCTTTCTCAACTCCCCAGCAAAACCACTGCAAGTGCAATGTAACAGCAGAAGCCTTTAGAAGAGGCCAGAAAACAGCAATACATTTATTCTGACATACGGAGACAGCTTATTCATACTGCTAAGCAAGCCCAGAGGCTGATGACTAAAAAAAAAACATAAACAAAATAGAAAACCCAAACCCTTTTCCTTCAAATTGTTTCCTTTCTTCCTCCCACATGTATCCTTCAGCAACTGGCTGGAATAAGCATGCAATGAACGCAGTCCACCTTGCTCTATAGTTTTAAGGCTTTAATATATTTAAAAGTTTCAAACCACTTTAAATTTTCATGTAAAATTATACAACGAAATCCAAACAACATATGGAAATGTGCAAGCCATCTCAGCTCCACCCAACTGCCGGACCGGGTAGAAAGGAATGAAAAATAAAAGGAATACATCTTCAAAAACCAGTTTAATTCTACCAGGGGCTATTAACAATATAATGCTATGTAATGGTATAGAAATTGCATGGTAGCATTGCATGGCAGAATCAGTGTTACTGGGGTGTTTAGTTGTGTATTTTCATACTAATATGTTTGAATTTCTTTAAAAACTAAATTTAATCTCAGTTTCCTAGTGCTTATAATGCTTGTTTTGGGAATAATTATATTTCTGTAGTTACAACTTATCCACTGTATTGCCATAACACTTAGGAGCTATAATCACGGACAAGAACATATTGTGTTAGATGCTGTAAAAACACAAACCAAGAAAAGATTGCAGTTTAAACACATGATGAGCAGGCAGAGAACGGAGAAGTACAAAGAAATAATGAGGCATTAACAATCAATATGGCAAGTACAAGATCTGGCATTCAGGCTTCCAAACTGAGTTACTGGAGACTCCCCAAAAAATATCTTTTCCCACATCTGAGAGGCAGAAAAAGAGAAAACATAGAGCTATTTCTCCAAAAATTTAACAAGTGGGTGGTGGAAGCTGATGTCAGGGATTGGTGAGAGTTGTCATCTCAATTATAAATCATAGGTGAGGGAGACAAAGAATGACCTTGAAAGCAAATCAAGTACATTATGTTTGAGTGACAGAGAAGGGAGAGGCAGTAGAGACCCAAGGTCAAAATTACTGACCAGAGAAATGATCTTTGCAGTTGTATTATGCAAAAAAGATTATTCTTACACTTACATGACTGATATACACAAACTCCTAATTGAAACTACATATACCTTTGGCAGGGGCATTTCTGTTAAAAAGGAGAAGGCACTAGGGACTGCTTGGGTGGGCAACACCCTGACCTCCACCCCTGAGTTACTACAGCACAAGGAGGTAGGAAAGCTGCTTCTGTTCTTAGCTGTGGCAGTGTGTGGGCAGGGTCACTGCCCTGTGCTCCTGTGCCAATTAGTGTCTCTGCCAGGACAGTGAGCTGGCAAAGGGAAGAATTAATTAAGAGAGGAGGAAAGCACTGTGGAGGTTGGTAAAGGGCTAGGAATGGTTCCACACCCTCCAGTACTGTACCTGAAATGGTGGAATGTGTACATCCAGTAACGCCTAGCCTGTCATTGCACAATGCAAAACTGAAGGGCTCTGCTCCTCACTCTTCATATTTTGAGGTAAAACTCGGGGATTGTGTCTGTGGCCTGCTTGGATACCACGCACTGGACATCACACGCTGCACGGAGCAGCCACAAAAGTCACGAAGGTTGCTCAGCACGCCAAATCCAAGGGTGACCGCCACCGGGCAACGCCAAACCGTGACAATTGCCAAACGACTCAGTGTATCAGAAATAAAACCCCCCTCACTGTACCACAGGGCACCGTCCTGTGTCAGCACCGGCAACACACGCTGCGGGTGGAGGCTTGCGGGGGGCGGGAGGCGGGAAGCGCTGAGGCGAAGCCGCGCGCGGGCAGCGCGCGCTGTACGTGTCACGCGTGGGCCTCGCGCCCGGGCCTCGCCTCACGGCCGGGCTTTGCACTCGGCTCCAACCAACGGTCGCTCGCGCGCTGACGGGTTGTTTACTTCCTCCGCCGCGCGCGCCCGCTCACCCCTCCCGCCCTCTGCGCTCCGCCACCGCCCCGCGCGCCCGGCGTCCCCCGCCGAGCTCCCCGGCAGCCAATCAGAGCCCGCCCCCGCCCGCGCGCGGAGGGGCAAGGCTCCTCCGAAAAGGAGCTGGGCGAAGGCAACGTCAGCCGGTCGCTCTCGTCGGACAGGACTTTGCCGTTGATTGGCCGCGGGACCTGCCCATCATCCTCAAGACCCCGCCTTCCGTTTTACTCGCGCCGCCGAATACACACCGCTCCCCGCCCCCGCCTCCCCTCTCTGTGTGTGTGAGGCGCGGATTGGCTAACGCCCCGGCCGCTCACACCCCCCCGGCCGCCACGCAGCGTCGGCCCCGCCTCTTTCCCCACTCTCCCGTCCCCAGCGCAGGAAACACCCCGCTAGATCGCGGCCAGCCCGGGGCTGTCGCCGCCTTCCATTGGCCTACTGCGCTGCTCGTCCGCCGGAGTCCCGCCCTCCCCAGCAGCTGCGTCCGCTGATTGGGTCGCTGACGACGGGCCGCCGTTCTCTATTCGCTCTCTCCCTGCCACTCAGGCGAGCCGCCCGGCCGGCTCCCCGCTGCCCCCCTCACGCCTCGGAGCCGGGGACTCCGCCCGCCACCGGCCGGCGCCCCGCCCCCGCCTCCCTCCCGGCGCGCGCCCCCGCCCTCCGCGGGGTCACGTGATGTTTTCGCCGTGGTGCCGCCGAGGCAGCCTGCGTGAGTGCGAGTAGCCGGGCACGGCGCGACCGGCGGGAGGGCGCGGACGGGGGCGGCGGGTGGGCGCGCAAGCAGGCACCGCCCGCTCCTCATGCGCGGCCCGCCGCTGCGAGCGTTTCCCCGGTGAGGGCGGATTCCCGCTGCCTGCCCCGTACCCCTTCCCCGGCGCTCCGGACCCTGCCTGGCCCCTAAGATGGCGAGTGGGATGAATGGCCCGGGCGGCGGCGCGGCGGCCGGGGGCGGTGAGGAGGAGCCGGGTGCCCGCCACACGGGAGGCGGAGCCGCACCTCAGCAGGAGCCCGGCGTGCCCGGCGCGGCGGCGGGCGAGGGGGAGCCGGCGGCGGGCGAGGGCGTCCGCTGCCCGTCCCCTCAGCCCCACCACGGGCTGCTGATGCCGCGGCGTTCGCCCAGCGCCTTCCTCTGCCCGGCGCCGGAGGCCGCCCCCGCGGCGGCCCGCAACACCCCCGCGGTGGGCCGCGGCGGGCAGCCCCCCCCGGCGGGCCGCGCCGTACCCCCGCCTGCGGCCGGGGAGGACGTGAGGAAGTGCGGGTACCTGCGGAAGCAGAAGCACGGGCACAAGCGCTACTTCGTCCTGCGGGCCGAGAGCCACCTGGCCCCCGCCCGGCTGGAGTACTACGACGGCGAGAAGAAGTTCAAGAGCAGCCTGCGGGCGGCGGCGGCCGGCGGGGCCGCTTCCCTCTGCTGCCCCCCGCCCAAGCGGGTCATCCCCCTCTACCAGTGCTTCACCGTCAGCCGGCGGGCGGACGCCAAGCACAAGCACATCATCGCCCTGTACACCAAGGATGAGTACTTCGCCATGCTGGCGGAGAACGAGGCCGAGCAGGAGGCCTGGTACCAGGCCATCAGCGAGCTCATGAGCCAGAGCAAGAGGGGCTTCCTGGAGCAGGAGGACCACGCTGATCAGCAGGTGGACGAGGATGATGAGCACTACGGGGCTGCCCTGAGGCCTGGCACCGTCTTCAAGGAGGTGTGGCAGGTGAATGTTAAGCCCAAAGGGCTGGGACAAACGAAAAACCTTACGGGAGTGTATAGGTTGTGCCTCTCCAGCAAGGCCATCCACCTTGTCAAGCTGAACTCGGAGGTGCCCTCTGTCCACTTGCAACTGATGAATATTCGCCGCTGTGGGCACTCCGAGAACTTCTTCTTCATCGAAGTGGGCAGATCTGCCTCCATCGGGCCTGGAGAACTCTGGATGCAAGTGGATGATTCGGTGGTTGCCCAGAACATGCACGAGACTTTTCTGGAGACCATGAAAGCTCTAAAGGCCTTTGCAGAGTTCAGGCCCCGAAGCAAGAGCCAGTCTTCTGGTGGTGGTAGCGGTACCAATCCTATCTCCTTCATCACCACTAGGAGGCACTTGGGCAACCTGCCCCCCAGCCAGACCGGCTTGCAGAGAAGATCTAGAACTGAGAGCGTTGCTGGAGGGACTCCTCCTACCACCAAAAGCAGCAATGCCTATCGCTTCAGAACATCCAGTGAAGGAGAAGGAACCATGACTAGACCTTTTAGGTCAGTGACTGGGAGTCTGATCCACCTGAATACTGCGAGGATGAATTTAGGCCGGCAAGAAGGGAGCGGAAGGTACGTGAGAGCTGCTTTCAGCTCATCTTATCACACCAGGTCTGCGTCGCTGCCTGTTTCTCATTTTCCCTCCACTACAAGTCCCATCAGTGTTTCTTCCAGTAGTGGTCATGGCTCTGCTTCCGACATGTTGACCAGGCCTTCTAGCTCATCTGTTTGTGGCTCCCCAAGCGATGGGGGATTTATCTCTTCTGATGAATATGGATCCAGCCCTGGAGATTTCAGGTACTTTCGGGTCAGGAGTAACACACCTGATTCCCTGGGAAACACACCACCTATCAGAGAGGAGAACTGCCTGAGTGAGTACATGTCCATGAGTAGGCAACAGGCAGATGATAGCTCAAGAGATGATTATATGGAGGCTGAAAAGTGTTTCAGGAAAAGAACTTACTCTCTAACAAAACCAACTTCTGTAGCAGTGCAGCAGAAGACGACACAAACTACAGCTTTGTTAGATGAAGATTCTACAGGAAATCATGGACGATTACTTTACTCTGAAACACCAAAATTTAAAGATAACCATGAATCGGAGTACAATGATGCTAACCTTGATTCCATATGTAACCAAAGTAGGAGTAAAGCCAGGGATGATGGGTACATGCCAATGATGCCAGGAGTTGCATCTTCTCTCTCCAGCAACAATGATTATTTACCAATGACTCCTAAAAGTATGTCTGTTCCAAAACAGATTAACAATTCATGGTCACCGTCTCAGGTTGACTCCAGAGGATATATGATGATGTTTCCAAAGGCTAGCTCCTCACCTGTACGAAGTCCTTTAACTGGATTTATTTCTAAAGGAAGTAATGAGAAGATCATAAACAATGAGTATATGGATATGTCACCTGGTAATTCAGCTCCAAAGCACCCCGGTGATTCAAATTATATTCACACCGCTTCTGTTTCCAAAGGTTTCAGTTCGTATTTTTCTTTGCCCCGAAGCTTTAAGGCGTTATCAGGACAAAACGGTGACCACAGTGAATATGTTCCAATGTCTTCACCTGGAAAACTCTTGTATGGTGGACCAGAAAATGTAAAAGGGGTCAGCAGTGAAGCTCTGGCTAACGGCATCTCTAAATTGCCAGTGGTGAAAGGTTCAGATGAAGGACTTGTGCAGAACAGGGCTACTAGGCCCACAAGGCTCCCCCTAGGTACCAGAGGGAGTAACACTATCCCGAGAATGTACGATCGCACAGTTCCACCTGAGCCAGCGAGCCCCGGGGAATACATAAACATCGATTTTAATGAAAAGGCGAGTAATACACCGTATTCCTTGTCTGCAGAAGGATCGCCATCATCTCTGGGCTCGAGCAGTGACCACAGGCAGTCCCCGCTCTCTGATTATATGAGTGTTGACTTGGACGTACAGTCACCAAAAGTAGCGAAGGAACTGTCCAACTCTCTAACAGATATTTCAATTTATGCAAGTTCCAGTATTCCTAGAAACCAACCGAATCCTGACTACGCTAGGCTTTCCTTTGGTACTGCTTGTGTTAGCACCGCAGCTAACAGGACTGATGACTACACGGAGATGACGTTCAACATGGCAGCAACGCCGCCTCGGCCCTTCGCCGCCGAGTCCGACGACGGTGTAAAGATTGAGAGCCCTTCTTCCATAGTGAATAGACTGTGCATTGTCGATCGATATGCTGGTACCAGTAGCTTCTCTGTTCCCAGCTCTGAACCTCCTATGGGACCGAAAGTGATTCGAGCTGATCCTCAAGGCAGGAGGAGACACAGTTCGGAAACGTTCTCCTCTGCTGGGACTGTGACCACCTCCTCCTCTTTCTTTACTGATAGTAGCAAAAGACACAGCTCTGCCTCATTTGACAATGTTTGGTTAAAACCGGATGAAAACATTTCTGATGGTCAGGAAAGCAAAATGTCCCGGGATACCTCAACTGGATTTCAAAATGGCTTAAACTACATCGCTCTGAATTTACGCGATGATCCCATAAGCTGTGAGGCGAGTACTGCAGCGCCAGCTTGCCATCTCCAAAATGGTACTTCAGGTTTGGACAGTGGAGCTTACGTGAGCATAGATTTCAGCAGATCGGATGGTCTGAAGTGTAACGCTGCGAGAAAAGGTAAATTTTAAAGCACTTTCCTTTCATGCTCGTGGGAATTGGGTTCTCTGCTTAATACTAAAAGGTGGCTTTCAGAGTGGGGTATGTTTTCTGTAAGTTCTGTATTATTCTAGTACAAGTCTCATAGCCTAGTGTCCTAACCACTGAACAAAGGCAAAAGGGCACATGGTCCTTGGCCTAAAGGATTTCTGTGACTTCTAGGCAGTTAGAGGTCTTATCAAACTGTCATCTGCCTTATTTATTTTATATAAGAATTCTTCTAGTATAAACATTAATCATATTTCATATTGGGACTTCTTGTCCTGAGGTTAGGGTAGCTCTTTTTTTTCCTTCACTTTTGTTTTCCTCTTCTTCCCTTCCTAGAACTAGGTGACTCTTCACTTTTTTTTTTTTTTTTTTGGTCAACTTGATACTTTGTAATTTGTGTCATGGATAGGGAAAGCTGAAAACTGCTACACTGAGTTTAGTCATATGGGCTTATGATCTGTTTATGGGGCTTAGATCTGTTTCAATAGATGTAGGTGAAATGCATATTTTGTAGGGTTTTTCGTGTGCAAATCTGCATGGATTTATTTAGTTGAATCTTAGGTAAACAGAGCTCAGTTTTTTTCCCCTTGAAGGTTTGCTGTGCTCCTTTTGAGCTCTGGTCTCCAAAGTGTCCTTGTGTCCTCTTAAGAAGCCATTTCCTGGTGGCTGACCAGGGTGGTGGAGGGCCCCTGCGGCCCATGCCCTCCACCTTCACCACTTTCTAGTAGTGTCCAAGGGCTTAGCTGAGCTGTAACCCTCCTCCTGCTGTACAGAGGGATCTGCCTTTTGGGCAGCAGGTGAGGAATGCCTGGAATCAAGGAAGAACAGGCTCTGAGCAGTGTTTTGTAGGTCCGAAACTTTGGAGAGAAGTCTGCTAGCTTTCAAGTGATCAGTGGTCTAACCAAACTTAAGGTAATGCAGTTTGAGGTGTGCATCAAAAATCAGGGTGGAGAGGAAGAATGTAGGAAAGAGGAGGGACGTTCCCATTCGTATGTGAACCTTCTAGCTCTCATGGTGGGAACAAAAAATAGTGATTAGCTGTTAGTGGTATTACACACATCCACTGACTGAACAGCAGGGTTTGTGCAAGCACTGTGTTGTGCTGCCACTTTGGAAGTATAATCCTTATTTTGGTGTTAGTGACCCACTGAACTCCTTACAGGAATTCACCTACCTGGCTGGAAAACTGTGTGTGTTGGAAATGATGTTTTCCTCTCTTTGCTAATGTATGTGTAGTCAATAATTGATGAGTACTACGAGGAAATATTTAATCACTGTTGGACATTGATATTTGTCTGCTTCTCTGTCAACAGAGAAAGCAGTGAAGGGGCAGGCTACTGCTGGCTTTTATAGTTTTAATTACAATCCTAAAACACTGAACTGATAGTTGGTTTTGGGTTGTTTTTGCTATTTTCGCTCTAAAACTAAGTGTCTAAAGGCAGAAGGTATTGCAGGAGCTTAAAATTATGTAGCCTTTCCTAGTGGAAGGTATAAGCCTGACTCAGCTCACATACCATTCGAAGTCTGGCAGCGCTGCTTGGGGCTGCTCAGAAATGTGTGGTTTGCCTCAGTGGTTTTTTTTCCTCTGCTTTGTTTTGTTGGTTGGAATCAAATTTAGAAGACGTTGAAAATTGCCAGTCCAAGAAGTGCTTTTTTTCCAAAGTTAGTCTTTCAGCACTTCAAAGAGCTGTCTGCTACGTCAGAGGCACACTGATTGCCGTAGCCGATTTGTGGGTTTGGGGTTTGGTTGTTTTTTGAAAAAAGTAGCCCCAAAGACAGCAGAATTCCTACTTGATCTTATTGCCCTCATATGACTAAAATCCATGGTGTAATGTAAGACTTCTCACAAAAGGGACAAAAGAACAGAGATTATTTCCTTTCAGCTGTACTTAAATAATACATTTAAAAAATATTTTTCAAGAGGTAACAGGTTTAGAAATTGTATTTATATAAATTGTATTTATGTTGAACATTTTGCTTACTACTGCTACAGCAAATATGGGCAGCCTTGTGCTTGGGGTTTTTTCCCTTGACTGTTAGGAGTTATGGAGGGGCAGGAGACTTACAGCTGCTGGTTTTGCTGTGAATTGAAGTTTTCTGGAAATGAAACATGCATTAAGTGAAAGAAACTGTGCATAAAAAGCCACGGGCATTGGGAGGAAATTAAGCATGAGAATAGTAAGAGTTTAGGTTGGTGTTTTCTTTCTAGTCCTAAAAAGAAAAACAAAATTATAAAACAGTGCTCTGAAACAAGGCCTGGCAGTGTTCTGTAAAGGCAGCAGGGAACATTTCTGGTGTGCGGTAGGAGGTCAGGTGGCGTGTGGACATTGTTCACGTGTAGGTGGCTCACAGAGGGGTGGGCAGTGTTTGGAATAGTCCAGGCTAAAAGCAGCTTGCCAAACTCGAGTAGTGTTGTGAATTGGTGGTGTAGATCTCTTTCTTAGTAATGACTTAAAATTCTTCATGATAAAGATACCAGTTTACAGTCACATACTAAGTTGTGTCTCTGAGCTATAGCAAGTGTAATTTTAGAAGTCTGCATTCTTTAAACAGTTTGTCAGTTTCTACTGCAATAGAGCTTTTATTTTAATATTTAAAAAGTTTTTCTGTAATCCATGAAAACACTTTCCCATTCTATTTTGAATAGTAAAAATAAAGCTTCACTCTTAAACCCCTTACAGCCTGAAGAGGTGTAGTGTGCCTATGTGTAATTGATATTTTTGATACTTTGGGAGACTTTTAGCAGGACTGAGTGCTGTCGTTTCTTTCCTTCTACATCCCACTCTTCTGGTCTCTGCCTGAAAAATGCTCTGTGGTTAAATCCATTCGTAAGGAAAATATTTAGCAGATGCATTTACCCTTTACTTCCTAGAAAGGAGCTGCCTCATGTATATGCAATTCTATTGGGTAGAGAACTTTCTCTCTTCTCTTTAACTGCAGTTTTACTGGAAGGAAAAACTTCCCAATTTTGGTTTGTTTGCTTTTCTGGTTTTGGGGTTTTTTTTGTTTGCTTAAATGGAATATGGTGTTGTGTGACTCAGCTGCGTTCTCCTCACTGCTGAGGGTGGTGCAGTGATTTCCAATGCATCACTGCCCCCTCATTGTAATTCCCAAACTACTTCTCGTTCAGGTTCACTGATGTGAATCAAACTTTTTTTTTCCCCTTCTCCATTCATGACATGGGTGGAGGAGGGGGAGGACACTAACTTGGAACTGTAAATAGGCCTGAGTTATTAGACTTTTATTTTAGATTTAAGCAAAATTGAGCTCAGGTTTTATCTTGATAATGCTGATGATAAAAAGAAGGTTCTAATTTTTAATACTTGAAGTTTAAGGAGGTCATTAGCAAAACAGTTTCATCACTAAATTGTTACACAATATTGAAGCAAGCGGTTTGCAGTTTTGATTACATGAATCTGAGTCATGAAATTTTGTGCTAGGAGTACAGAACACTAAAGCTACTTCAAACACAGCTTAGCTAATGTATACCTTGTTATTGGACCTTGTAGAAACCAAGGAGGATAATGAGAACGGGGTGGTAATAAACTGCATAATGGGTCCTGTATAATACAAGTTTCTTCAGTCTTAATTAGAAATAGTAAACCTGCAAAGATACCCTGGGCTCCAAAACCAAAACAGACTGTTCTGAGTAAATGTAATGTTCACCTTCCTATCAACTCACCTATTTTACACCCACTCTTTAATCTTATCACTACCTGATATTCTAACACTATGCTAAGCTATTATTTCAGAAGTTCTCTGAAGTGCAGGATTATAATTTAAATGTTCCTCACCTTTTTAATCTCCTTCTCTGCTAGACTGGGCGAGAGTGTTGTGTACACTTTGGGGAGCTGCAAGGAAGGAAAACAAGCACAGCTGTAAAGCAAAACTTGTGTTCGAAATTATCCGGATCCTTTATGGTAACTTGCATATTTCAAATGCAGAATCTTGAAGAATATAATGAACAATATAGACTTTGAGAAATTCAGGAGCTGGAAGTTTTAGCTATTACTAATATAGTAAATTACAGTTTACAGGATACCAGGCAAATAACTGCCCCTTTTGGGTTTCAGACCAGTGGTTTTTAAAAGTTTCCTTCAAACTGAGGCTTTTTTGTATTGGCAGAATACTTCAGGCATGGGCCCATTTAAAAATAACTTGATGAACACTACTGAAGCACATCTGAATGCTGCTGTGTGTCTTACATCTTTGAAGGAATGCTGGGATAATAATTCTTTAAAAAAAAATTAAAATAAAGAGCACCCCCCCAAATCATTTTACTCTTGCTGTAACAGATGCCACTTTAACAGTCTTAGTTGACTTAGAGCTATGCTTAAAAATACCCAGGGTAACTTTCTCAAGTAGTATATGAGCTGCTGAAGGCAGAACAGATTTTTGCTGTGCAGCGTGGGAGTGAGCTAATTATGACATATTTGACCAAGAATCAATTGGTTTTTACTTGTGAGAAAATCTGAGACAAGAATGTTCCTCTGCCATTGAGAGAGAACACTTATTCCAGCCCTGGAGTACTGGCCTGGCTTGTCACTAGGTCTTTTGCAGGAGTTTTTTGTATGTCCAGCACCACATTAGCAGGAGGGGTTCAGGTTTGGTTTTCTCTCTGCATATGCTTTTTTTAAATGAAAGGATCTTTAAGTTTTCATCATCTTGATTGCTGGGGGCGGGTTTATACCTGGAGGTTTTGGATGGTACTAAAAAGAGCTTACAGTACTGTGTTGTACCTCGGTGTGTGTTTGTGTGCTCTGTTTGTGGATCTGTGGTACTCCCACAAACATGCTGAATGGTGCCCAGTGTGTTGATTGCGCTGACAAGTTTGTTTTTCTGATGTGAAGCAGGAAACAAACTACAATTTTATTTTAAGTACTGTTGTGATCAAATGTAGCATTCTTCAACCCAAAGGAAAATAGAGTGATGAAACTGAAGGGCAGGTGAGAGTGTGTCAAGCTTTCTGGAGCCTAGGAATGTATTATTACTGGTGTTTTGTCCTAAAAATGTAGCGCTGTCTTATGACTCATCCTTAAATGGTCTGTAATGGCTTGGCTGGAGAGCTGTCCTGTGGCCCACCCTGCAGATTTACTGTTTGACTTTTTTTCACGTTCAGCTTTTGCACGTGAACAACAACCCAACGCTGAAGTTGCACTGTTGTCTTACAGGTTAAAGTGATGACATGGGGAAAAGGAAAAAGTATGTTCTAGTTTTAATCAAGCCCTGCATCTCTGTAAAGGGCACTCAGGGAGGGTTCCAATTCAGTTGAGAACCTTGATCAATAGGGATCTGTGACATACTTGAGGGCAGTGGGAAGACAAAGGTAAATTAGCCTGACTCATCAAAGGCATTTCAGAGGTGTTGCTGGGTATCTTATCTAAGTGATCTTGAACATATAAGTGTTTGGATTTGTAGAGATTTTGCTTCAGGTGTAGCACTACCCCGAGAAGAGCAGCAATGTAGTAGACTGTTAGCAAGAATTTTCTGCCCTGTTTAAGTCATAGGCTGTATCTTAAGGGACAAAGGTTGCTTATTTCAAAACGTTATTTTTTCTATTAATTTAGCTGTATGGTTGGCTGCTAACAGCTCAGACTGCTTGTGTGTGTGTGTGTACATTTGTGCTGCATGCCAGTGATGTGTGAGTTAAGTGTAAGGTCTAATCTTTTTTAATCTTCAGAGAAGAAAGGGGTTTTGAAAGAGGTGGCTTATACTGAAATTAATATAGTTAAGGTTTGGCTGTAATTCCAAGGTGATGATACGATTTAATGTGACTCAAGAAAATGAAAAACTTCTAAATTATTACTAAAAGGTGGATAGTGCTTGTGTTCACTGTATAGCACATGTATATTATGGATATATAAAAATACGACATTTGATGATTATTTAGGGCATTAAATAGGTAAGAATAGTGTTTCCTTTTTGCTAGGGCATGAAAGGCTCATAAATAGGCTGCCTACTTGGAGAAAGGGTTCCCTTTTACTAGAACAGGATATTGTGGAGTGACTGAGGATATCAAAGTGTTTTCTTTTTCTGAAAATCATGGGAAGTAATACCAAAAGATGCAGAAGAAACCTGGTAAAACTTACTTCTGATTTTGAGGCACTAATGAATGATATCCTCCTTCCACAGGGAATAGTGTGAGTCTGTTCCCATACTCCTGGCAAGCCAGCTTGCTTTATTGTTTATGGCTCTTGCTGAACAGCTGAATGTGCAGTATAACTTTTTTTGATGCTGGATAGGCTGACCTTGAATTATTTTTTGGGAACTGGTGCTTCTTTTCACACAGATCTCTTGGGCTACCGGGAGTTTGGAGGGTTCTTAGTGACAGTGAAGCAGGTGCATCATTAAATAAATGAGAACCTATTGCATACTAGACCAAGAAAAACTCTTAATGTCAGCCATGTGATACGTTATTTGCAGGAGGAATTTTAAGTTCTTGACAGGTATTTCTGTGAATTTCCTGGCACCTTATTGACAATTGGGCTAAAATGGCCAGGACAAATCAGCAAATGGCACAGAAGTCTTCTCCTTGAGTCTGGGTGCCTTTGCTTTCCTGGTCTAAGTAACCTGTTTGCAGGTGGGTTGGCTGAGGGCATTCTTCAGCAAATGTTGGATGCAGGTAAAACTTCCATCAGTGAAGGTGAAGGAACATGTTCTAAGTTTTGTAAGTCTAAACCAATAAAGTTCCTTAAATCTAAACCAATATGGGTTAAGAGGCCAAAAAAAATACTGTTTGTATGGAATTTTTTCATATTTTAAGGTAGTCTGTTTGAAAAATTTGTAAGCTGTTTGGGTTTTCAGTAGTAACATCCACTGTTGAGTTCAAACTTCCAGAATATTTGCTTTTTGTTATATGAGACGCTTTGGGAGGTATTTGCCATCTATATTTAATTCCATGGTGGTTTTTTGGGGGTGGGGTGGATGGGTTGTTTGTTTGTTTGTTTTTTAGATCAAGTTGGTTTTAAATTGCAGATTGTGTTGAACAGGAAATCAGTTAGAAATGAGTTGGAAAAAGTGAGCAGATTTGATCTTGAGGTCATTCAGACAATATTACACCAGTGAAAGCTTGTAGCTCCAGACGTGATCTCGTTGCAGTACCTGAAGAGGTAGGCAGGATGGAGGTCCCCTGTACCATGCCACAAATGTAAATGTGTCCTAAGCAGCTTATAATTTAAAAGATGAAACTAAAGAGATGGTTGAAACTTAATGTGCTGGGGTGGAAAGTGAGATAAAGATCAAGGCTGCTGCCATTGGCAGAGTGGAGATAAGAGTCAGCCTTGCAGAGATAAAAGGCTGCCTGAGAGCATTGCAAGAGAGGAAGCTGGTGGAGGTATTTGGAAGGGTATGCACATGGCAGGGAGGGAGGGAAGGTAGCGAGCTATAAATACAGTGGTTGTAATGGTTTAAATGACTTGAAAAGGATGAGGTAAATGTCAGAACACTGGCCAGGATATTAATCTTGGTAAGAGGAATGTGGGCCAACATGTATCACCGAGTAAGGAGCATGTCCCAGTGTTTACTTCTCCCTTTTAGATGTGGAATGTGATTATTTTCTTTTTTTCTCCTTCCTTTCTGTAAGTTGGTTTTCCTGCAGCCATGTGACTGGTAGATTTGGTGCAAGTAGGGGAGCAGGAATGGGTTCTGGAGCACTGGATCACCCTCTGCAGTGTCCCTAGGCAGTTAATGTCACGTGGACCTCCGTCCTCTCTTCTTTGTGAGACTTTGCTCCAGAAGCAGCTGGGGTGGTGGACCTGCCTTGGCATTACTACTGGATACTTACTGGGTTTGCAGGGGCTTTTCTAGGTGGCATCTCTGGGATTCAGGCAAACTTCTAGTGTTGGGGAGGAGCCAGCAGTGTGCCTTGGGAGACACATCCACCTTTAGGGCTTGTAACCAGTGTGGCAGAGCGTTTGGAGTCCAGCTCTGCACGGGGAGGTCTGGATGGCACCCACTTATCTCTGCTTTCAGATGCTGGAGAGCCTGCAGAAGCTGGAATGCAAAACAATAGCTTTAACAGGAGAAAGTTATTTCATTTCTGTGTGGGTAGATCAGGTTGAACAGACGCTGCAGTGGTTGCGGGTGAGTCTGGAAGTGGTGGCGGCAGTGAGGCTTGATTTGCTGTTGAGGGTATAAATGACTGAAATATTAATGTTGATGTGTTCCACAAGGTAAACACTGAACAAGAGCTGCACGCTGTTGATTAAAACTTGTCTGTGTGTAGACATGGTTTAACTCTGTCCCTCGTGAGCAGCTCCTGGGAGCTGGAGGCCCCGTCCTTGGCGCTCGTGCATGTGCTGTGATTTGAGACGGCCTCGCCTGACACGCGCAATGCGATCTGAACCTTCCTCCTTCCCTCCCTGCATAAGGCAGGGTTTGGGTCTCCTAATGTTAGTGCAGACTCAGTAATGTGAGAATCAGAATATTGATGGGTGCCCCTGCTTTGTGTGGTAGCAGATAGTGGCTCATAGCCAAGATTTTTTTATTATTTTTCTTTCGTGCAGGCACACACGGGCAGAAGGCATGGCTGAGGAGGGTGTAACTGGTTGAGTATGTGACCAGGTAGTAACTTTCTGCCTTTGACACTCATTTATGGTGATAGAGGTGGAGGAAAAAGGTAGTGATGAATGCTTTCTAACATCAATGGCTTAAGTGGTTGGGAAGAGCAAGGGGATAAATTAGAACATGTGACACTGCAGAAAGGAACTATCAGGAAAGGTGATTTGAAGGGTGGGGAGCCATTCCATTAGTCATGAGTGACACTGTCCTTTCTCTTCGTGTGTTCATAAGAGTAGTTTTGCTCACTCAAACCGAAGACCTGTGCCTGCAAGCAGACACCACCCAGCAGAAGAGCCGGGCAGGCGTGTGTAATACTTCCCCACAAACATACACCCAGCTGCTGAGTTTTATTATTTTTTTTTCTTTTTTCTTTTTTTTTTTTTTCAGCTTGGGGGATTTCCTGAGCCTGATGTAGTTTGTCTGTTTTGTAATCCTTTATGGATCTTTAATCCAAGTACTTTTCCAGTCTCTCTTTGATCCTGTGTAAACTCTGTGTAGCCACAGCAGCCTGCAGTCACAGTCAGGACACGCTGCATGCAAACCTCTCTCTATTTTGGACCCCACTCTGTACCAGCTTCATTTGGCAGCCCCTAGTTGGTGTATTGGAAGAGATAACGAACCCTATCTTTTCTCTCCATGCCACTTAGGATTGTGGAGATGCTGTATCCTCCTCTGCCATACACTTGGCCAGTGTGCTGTCAGCGCCTTCCTGCACTGCACACAGCAGAGACCAGCAGTATATTTTTTTTAATTTCCTGATACATCCTAATACTACTTTGCAGGCTGAAGGATCCTTGTTTCCTGGCTGTTCCTAACTGGGATGCTGTTTCACACCTTTCATGAGTTTTTCTGCACTGCTCTGGAACTCTTTTAGTTATCCCAAGTCCCTCTTGAATGAGAGGACCAGAGCTGTGTGTGCTGTTCAGCGCTGGGATCTGTTGTGGCTGTTTTCTCTCCTATTCATTTCCTAACAGTTCTTAACGTCCAGTTTGTGGCAACAGCACAGGCAGGAAATATATTCCTCCCTACTGGCATTGGAGGGGCTCCTAACTTTTGTCACAAGAGCAGAGTGGGATTGTCAGAACCTGCACAAACAAAAAAAAAAACCCAACCAAACAGCAAAACAAAAAGCCAAACAAACCAAGCCCCAAAAAACCCCAACAACTTGTTGTCAGGCTGCCCGGTGCAGTTTGAGTTGGTGTTCGGGTTCTGTCAAAACCACGTGCAAGTTTCCTAGTTCTAGGAATAGTATCAGTAAAAGAGATGAAATTAGGGAGTGTGCGCAAGGCCTTCCTAGAAACAACACTACTGTTTATTAAAACAGAAAAAGAAGCCACCCTTGCAAAAGATAAGGCATTCCTGCAGAGCGAATAAAAATGATCTGAAAGCAGAGAGGGTTTTTAGCTCATGGAATTGTTAAGCACTAAGAATAGTGGAACCACATTTTAGTGAACATTTGCGGATAGTGATTATTTGTAAGAGTAACTTTGGCTTCTAAGTTTTAGAAATGCAGCTTGAGGAGGAATCTAATTCACTGGGATGTGATGTTAGCACTCGCTGTGTTTAGTTTATCCAATGAAAAGTGGGTCATGTAACAGTTTAAAACTAATTTTTTTTTTTTTTTTTTTTTTTTTTCTTGTAGAAAGTCAGTAGAACGGTAGGTACAAACTACATTCATTAGCTCAACTGGAGCATCATAAGTTTGTTGTTGAATGAGGAAAGTATGTGAAATATGTGCTTAATGGTAAGCATGTGGTTTAAGACATTTCCTGAATAACGTGGTCTTTCTGTGTCAGGGTTTGGGTTCCCCAGGTACAGTGACTGCATGCAACGGCCACAGCAGACCTGTCTGCTGGTCTGATTTGTGTTTGGAGACTTGGTGTCTACGTGTGCAAATTAAGAAGGATTTCTGTTTTTTCTCAAAACTGCTTGCCTCTAGCAAGGTCTGAAGCGATGCCATTAAAATAAGAGCTCGAAGAAGTAGGACAGTGACATAGGATAGTAACTAGGTGCTTGGCAAGATTTGGGGCAAAAAAATTTCTCACTAATTTGTGAAGAATGTATTTGGGCAAATTACCTCCCTCCCCATGACCTGCATGCCATATGAAGGCTTGAAATGTAATAAATACATTGCAGTCACAGAATCACAGAACAGCCTTGGCTGGAAAAGACCTCTAAGCTCACCCAGTCCAACCATTACCCCAGCACTGCCCAGTCACCACTACCCCATGTCCCTCAGCACTCAGGTTGTGTCCTGAGGTTGTGCTGGGATTTGGTGCTTTCCTGAACAACAGGGATATTGTGTGGCCATGTGCACGAGAACATCAAGGGCTGTTCTGCTGCTTTTCATCTGCCTCTAAGTCAGATTAATCACAATTTCCCCCTGACCTGAAGTTCAGGAAATTGAGAACTTCAGTTGTGTTCTCCAGAAAGCATTAAGCTGTCTTAGTCTTTGACATGGAGATTTTAATAGTTTAATTAAATTAATGTCTTCTGTAAGCAAAGCTTTTATCCTTTTAGGAATCAGTTGCAGAATCATGTCAGTAAAAGCCTTTCCTGTAAAAACAGATATTATTTAGGGTGGATTTCTTTGAGAGAATTGGGATATGTCTGCTCTGTTCTTAAAACCTCTGGGCTTGTTTCAAAGTGGCTGGGCTTGTATGACCGTAATGTCAGGTGCAGGGAATGAAGTGTAAATTGGAGATACTGTCATGGGATACATTTTTCAAATGGAACACACTGGGTTTGCAAACTAAGGAATTAGGAGCAGAGGATTAGATTAATCTTAATTTTTATAAAATTATAGACTATTTTTGCATAGGAAACATGCCAAGCACTTTCTCAGTGTGTTCCTTCATTTCAAACAAAACATTTTTGAGCAATGGCATACTGCCATCCTATCTTAAATATTTGCCCTCTTAGTTTCTCTGCTGCCCTTGGGATCCTCCTCCTCTGATTGTTTGTTCCTCAGAAGGATTTGGTCTGCTGTCTGTAGTTTTATAATCTGATCCCATCTTAAACCGATGAATTTAAATAGAATTGTGTAATGACGAGAACATTGTTTTAATTTTCTAAATTTTGCTTATGCATTTGGAGAGATGATCTGTGAAAATGTGTGGATGTTTTCTGGAGTCATTTTCAGTACTGAACATTCATAGGAAGATGAATTTGTATTGTTCTCAGTATTTTGAAGCAGTGGAGCTCAAATTTTGAATAAAGGCTGAAGCTTTTGTGTAGAGTTTAACAGAGCTGAAGTTTGAAAGAACAGCAGAGCCTGTTGTAGGGTGCTATGAGAGCTACTTAGATTAGTGTATATCTGGGCTGCTTCAAAAGTGCACAGGGGTGTTTGTGGAGTTCAGGTTTTGCCACTTGTTGTGTTGTAGTGATCAGTTCTCAGATATTTTTTTGGGGTAGACTGAGCAGATTTTCTTGGAAGAGCTCGTGACAGTCCAGGAACCAGCAGCGTGTTTACACTGCAAGTGAAAGTTATCCAACTTGTCACATCTGATTTGTCCACTGAGTTCTGTCTGGTGGCACTGATGTTTTGAGAACTCCAAGGCACTGGTGGGCCCTCTGTGAGCGTTGTTCCTCGCTTCCCAGCTAACTCCCATCTCATAATTTGTTTTTCTTTCAGGAGAGTTTTCATCCATTTCCCTGAGAGCTTCCTTTACTGTTCAGTCAGTACTGAGTCAAATATATTTATGTGGTATCTAATGAAATGCTAATTTGGATTTTACTGTTGATGAGCAATTCTCTATTTGTACTATTAACACAGAAGAATGTTGAATGATGAGTCTTATGTTATGAAGACTGAAATAAGATCATCCAGCTTTGCAGTTGTGTTCTTTGAGCACTTTGTGTCCTCCATTAGTTTACCTTCACCTACTGGCTTAGTCAAAAAATGGAAGCAGATCAGGTGTGGGACAGAAAAGCCACCAAGGAGCTTAATGCATGAGCACTCTTGTGACCTTGCTAATAAACCCACGTCACTTCTGAAGGATCCTTCTGACGGGGAACCACAGGGGTGGAAATCCACAAATCAGCCCTGGCTATCAGCAGCACAGCAGACACCAGCCTTGTTCTCACTTACATTAAGCCCATTTTCCACCTCTTTGGCTGATAACTTTTCTTGTGCTCACACACGTGTGGTGCTCTCATACAGCTGGGTGCAGGTGCCTCCCTGTAAACAAAACCCGTGCGCTGGTGACACCGAGGTTCCCACGCGCTCCCCGCAGGCAGCTGTAGCCCTGCAATGCAAGGTGCAGTTAGGGGGGTGGTTTGGTGCAGATGTTCCTGGGAGGATGTGGTGGGGCTCATACAGCTTCATGGCTCAGAAAGCAGAATTGGGGCTTGTGACTGTGACTGCAGAAACTGTCCCTGGCCCTGCTGGAGACCCTGCTGTGCCCTGTACACAGGCTCCACTGGTTGTGACATGGGATTTCTTTGGTGCCTGGAGGTGGTGGTGGGTGACCTGTGGCCCTTCCTGGCTGTGGTGAGTGAGGAGTGGACTCCTGAGTGCCACCCTCACACTGCAGATGCTTTGTGGGAGGGACCTTAGAAGACCTCAGTGTTGTCTTAGATTTCAGAGGGAATTTTTTTATGTGGTCAAGTTTCACGAGTTCCTTTTTGCTTTTTCTGATGCTGATACATGTGTTCACGTACATATATATCAATTTATATCTGTATCTATATATCTAACAATGCTTGATGCATTTATCCCAAAAAAGAGGCGATGACTCAGGGCATCAGCCAGCTGTACTGCTCCAACTGCAATATTGAAATTTTCAGCTTTAACGAGGGGATTAGAGAAGTGGTGACAACCAATAACTCCATGTTGGAAAGACTCAAGGCTCTATGAGACTCTTACCAGCTGGTAGGTAATGTTTGTGTGAAACTCCCTTATGGTTTATTTACAATTCCCACAATTCTGTTTTAGCTTAAAAATTAAGAGGGAACATGCTGAAGTATAGTTGATAATCAAGGGGAGAAGGGCAGATAAATTAATGAGATCTTGTTTAATAGGTGCAGAGTTTTGGGAAGGGGGATGACACTGCAAGGAGGTCCTGAGGTTGCCTTTACATCGGTGTGAAACTCTGTAGTTGAGCCAGGACATCCAGGGAATTTATAAGCTGCAGTGAAGCTTAGTTGAGGATACTTTCTTCTGGTTTCTTATAAAATAATCTGGGCTTAGATGGTTTTTCTGGGTTATTCTGGGCTCTGATGAGAGTTACCTGCTGAGCTTGCTTTAGAATCGGTTATTGTGGTGCCTTCTGAGTTCTGCCAGGCTTGTGCAAAGAATCAAAGTTATGAGTTAAGCAGCTTTTTGCTTTATTTTGTCCTTCCCCTTCCCCTCCAAGTACCTTAAATGTCATTCAGCATAAGTTTATGAAAGTTTTCCAAAAAGTTTCAGGTATAAATACTGAGTTCTGCCATATGGTGTTGCCCGATTCAAACAACTGAGCTCTGCTCTTCAAAACGTTTTGGGGATATGCTTGGGGAGATTAGAATAACTTGTCAGGCAGCTTTCAGGTGTGCCTGTGTGTTAGGCGTGGAGGAAAAATGTCCTGACAAAAGCAGAGACAGTTTTTGAAGTTCCTTTTATGTGAGCTTAAAGGTCCACAGCAAGGAAAGGGTGGGGGGATGCTGGTGAATGTTAATTTTTACTGAAGGTGAGTTTAATATAGAAGCTTTAACTGTTGTGATGTGTGACTTGCGTGCATCCTTGAGGTATGATTCACTGCAAGCTGCGGTGCCTATTTTCATCCTTTGGTCCTACAACAAAATAATGTTTTTCTAAAGAGGAAAACTGTTTCAAAAATAATAGCTTCACTTGGCTTTTGTGAAAACAGACCCACATCCCGCTCTGTGTGGAACAAGCACGAGCTTTTTGGAGTGATCTTACGACGTCAGTGAAATAACAAAAGTGGAGATTCTGGAGTTGCGGGTGTATTTTGGCTCTTTCTTCCTTGAATTGTGGAAAACCGAGTTCCTGTATTTTTGAAATCACTGTGTGTTTGAAAAATGAAACTCGACGACCCCGAGCCTGAAGTCAGAGGACCCCTCTGTACTCCTGCAGTGCTGCTGGGGTCTTTGCTCTCCTCTCTCTGGAGCAGTGGGCAGCCTTCGCTGGGGGCCAGGGCTGTCCCGGTGCAGTGGCAGGGGCAGGGCTGCTCAGCACAGCTCATCTGAGCTTGCTGCTTTTTTTTCTTCCTTCCTTTTCCCTTTGAAGGGACAGTATTTTTAGCTGCATGGAAATCAGAACTTCTTTAACTTTGGGTGGAGTTTGTGCATGCACGCTCCGCGATTGGGTCTGTAAGTAAACATACAGGTTTGTGTTATTATACATAATGCTTGCTTGCTCCTCAGATGGTCTCATTTTCTTCAGCCTATCCCTGCGGTAGAGGCAGGAAAGCACTGTGCTTTCTGTAGCAGTGAGATTTAACTGAGTTCCTTGTGACCCTGCAGAAGGGCACAGCAGGGTTATGCTCCAAAACCCTGTCCTTCGTTCCAGTGGGTGACTCTGCCACTGCTGTATGCTGTAATGAAGCACTCCCCATATTGCAGCTCTCAGTGGCAGCGAGGTCTCCCAGAGCAGTGAGAGAGTTTGTCCTGTGTGGCTTTGGGGGGGGAAAATGTAGACTGTGTTTCTGTACTTGATGTTTTCTGAAGGCTAAATCTTATACTCTGTTGTTTCTCAGTGAGAGCAACCTGGTGTTTCCTCCTGTAATGCCAGGAAACAGATCCACAGACATGTTCCTCAAACCTTGAAGAGAAGGTGACTGAAGCCACCTGGTCGGCAGAGGACAGTGTCCTCAGTCTTGGCTGAGAGGACAAAAACAGTGGAAGAGGAGAGTCTGTCAGGGCAGGGAGGCAGTGTCACCCGGTGATTTGGCTGATAATTCCCCTCTGGACTGAACAGGAGTGTTCACCCAGGGTCTGTTGGGAGTGGAAAGGGGTTTTGTAGTGAGCTGAAAAGTGACTTGTACGTTCCTCAACGTGTGTCCGCCCTGCTGCAGAAAGCATTCGCATCCCCTTCATCACATCTTCTCTGTCAGGAGCCTGAGTCACTCTCACCTTGGCATGGGCACGGTTCACTGCAGAGCTCACGTTCTGCTTTGAGATCGTCCTCTCTCCTGTTCCCATTTCTGCCTTGTCACCCCACTGTATCGTCCTGGCATACAAGGCTATGTTTTTTTCCCCTCATTTTACTGAGCAGTTTGTCTCTTGCCTTTCCCAGTCTGAAGCCACTGGTTTGTGCTGCCAGCGGGGAAGGTTGGTGTCTGCCATAGCTGGGGGCTTTTGTACCGTGTGTTGCCTTTGAGTGAGACTTTCTTGAAAAAGGGAGAACTATACTCTGAGGTGTTTCTTACTGTAGTTAAATTAAGCTTTTTCCCCTGAAAAGTTGAGGACAGGGCACGTGGCTGTCATGGATTGGCACTCCTTGTTTGGAGCTGGAGTTGCAGGGAGTGTTTCTATCTCAGCTCTGGACTTGCTGTGAATGGGAGCGCAGGGTTCACCAGGACCTTGATCACACTGGGGTGAGCAGAGCTGTGTGCTCAGCAAGTGCCCCTGCCGTGGCACCATGCTCACGTGGAGGGGGTGAGATCTGGTTAAATGAGGTGGTGATAGGTGATGGGCAGCTGTGAGCTCTGGTCCTTCCCACGGCGCGTGGGCCAGCGGGATGGCATGGCTGCCACCTGAGCCCCTGCCCAGCGTGCCCGTGCCAGTTGGTGGCTGCAGTGCCTCTGCAGTGCCTGCTCCAGCTTCTCGTTCTTCCCAATGGCTCAGGATTCCTGAGCGTGGCATTACCTGGTAGTGCCCCCCTCTGTGAGGGACCCACGTTCTGCACTCCGCTGCTGCAATGGATAAGCTCCGTGTATTCTCCTCCCTAGAAAACAGTTTTTTCCAACATAACTTGCATTTAAAATGTCACTGACTTTTTTTTTTTTTCCCCTTTTTTCCCCCCTTCCTTTCTAGACTGACTGCATTGCCATGGAAACCATTGTTGGGAGAGAAGACTTTTCTGCTGGTAACTCCAGAAACTGTGTGGTGCTTTTGGAAGCAAAGCTCAGCTCCAGCCGGCTACTTTCATTTCCACCAGCACGGACATGGACACGCATCCTTTTAATTCATTTTTTTTTCATAGACATCAGCTCTCTACAGTTGAATTAATTTGGATTGAGATTTATTTTTTTTTCATAGCTGTGCTTTGGTGATGGAATTTGGTCTTTTGCGTCATATCTATTCGGGAGGCAGCGTGAATGCTAATAGGAGATCCCTGTATGCCCCTTTCTTCCTCCTGCCTCTCCCATTGATTTCTTTTTTTTAAAAATTTATATTCTGAGAAGTCAAAGCTGGTTTCTGATTGTCTGTTTAACATGGGGTTTGCTTCTCTTGGTACATTAACAAGTGGTTAGCTTAAAACATGTATTGTTTAGAAATGTGTTGGCAGTTCAGGATTTTGCCAGGTGGCTGTGAGTGAGCTCAGGGGTGAACCCGTGAGACTGAACTGCTCCGAGGAGGAGAGACCTCTTCTGCCTTTTTTTTTTTTTTTTTTTTTTTTTTGGTAAGGTTTTGCTTTTTTGGTACAAGAGGTATTTCTTGATCATAGGCTAGAATATTTTAAATCAAATCTCTGTCAGAGCTTAAATTGATTTATTTTATTTTTTTTTTGCTCACAATTTTGGTATGTACAAAGTAGGATTAATGGGCTGGTTGTCTTGTAGATTGTTTTTGTTCTTACCCTCAAGATACTTGTTTCTAAATACGAATTGTGTAAAAGGAGGTTTTTGTTCATGCATTCAAATGGAGAAGTGCAGAGTCGTACCCGGCGTCTGTGACTTCTGCATTACATTTGTCAGCTGTAGCTTTTTAAAGGGAAACCACCCTAGTTGATCTTACTTTCAACCAAAGCCCCATTTCTAATTTGGGACTACTTTTGTTCTTTCTTCCTGGCATAATTGGGGGGGGGGGGGAAGTAAAATGTTGGCTCGTCAATTGTCTTTATCCCATTTCCAGAAACACAGACAGTGACTGACACTTTTAAAATAAGCCCTGGTTTTTCTACAGTTTAAGTGCTTCACTCTTGTACTGAATTTTTGGTTTGGTTGAAATGAATTTAGGTTTTTAACACTGCTATGAACTTAAAGAGCATGACACTAGTCGTTGGTACATGCAATGTATAGTAAGTAAAAGGCACTGATGCTTACGGAAGGGTTGAGAAGTGGTACACGAATCCTCATGCTGTACTGCACCACACAGCTGGTAATCCTCGACGTCGTATATTGTACAACGGGCCCGTCGGGCTGCCTCACCTCTGACACACAACCTTCAAATTGCCAGTACAGTTTGTATCACACATCAGACACTGTCAGCTTTGTTCGGTGATGTGTACCCAGATCTATTTTTGAGTAGTATTAAAATGTACATGTCACTAAAATATGAAGACTTTAATTTTTATGGAAACACGGTACCAATCAGTTTACGCAGTGTCTTGCGACAGGGTTGAAAAGCACAGATCTGGTTTTGAATCTGGAAGAGAATTCTAAGTTGGTACAGTTACTTGTTGCTGCTAAACACACACGTTCAAAGTACGACCACTCTTACAGACCACGATACTGTCTTGCCATATAGCTGTTGTTTGGTCTCCTAAATTACTAATGCAATATATAGACAGCTTTTTATAAAGCTTTACATCTTTTCTAAGAAATCAAAATTTGGATGAAGCTAGTTCTAAACATTTAATGTGAAAGGAAAAGGTTGTTTTGAAGAAATTTGTTACATACTTATTTCATATTAGATCCCTGAGGCTGCCATTGTACAATATACAGCACTGATTTAATAAATGCTGAATAAATAAGTAAATGGGTAACCTCAAATATAGTGGTACAAATACTAATAGGTACGGCATAATAAATATGCAATCTTTTTGAATCTCTTAGTTTACAGCAACTAATTTATTCAGTATTGTGCTGGAAGAACATTTTCAGATGATGTAAAACATATCACTATATATACTACCTTCCAGCTACCCGTTTATGCTGCTGTATAGTACAAAAATACCAATGATAGAACAATGTTTGTCCTGTAAATTTAATTTGATATTGGACAGTTATTGTCTGTACAAACTAAAACATATATGGTTGAAACTGTTCATTATATTTGCTATTTCTGCTTCACAGATCTGTTTTAAAGTTGAGCTGATTGATCTGGCTTTGTCTTCCATTGTAAATATTGTTATGTTGTTTTCTTTGTAAAACACATCGCGTTGGCGGTTTTGGGAGACTGGCTTGAAGCTCTGTATAGTGTTTATATTTATCTGACTTGGCTTTCCATAGAGCTACTTGCAGTAAATACGTGTTCATGTAGCTCCGTGTCTGGGTTTTATTTTTAAACAAACTTTTGGGTTTGTTTTTTCCTGTCAGAAGTACATTTCCTCCTGCTGCCACTGCTTTCTTGTTTGGGTGGTTTTGTCACCCTGTGTCACCCTGAGGATTTGGAGAAGCTTTTAGTGTATTTCAGGGCAGTGATTCTCAGCCTGCAGCATTGTCTCTGCCACTTAGTGTAGAAGGCTGCATATACCAAAACACCCAGGAGTTTTATTTGTCTTAGATTCCTAGTGCTGGTAAACAACTCAGTTTATGAATGAAAATAATAATAATAATCAGTGCCCAATGCTTTCTTTTTCTGCTTTAAGTGCAGAAGAGTGTGGCAAATATTGTTCATGACTTTGTCTGTGACTGGGTATGGAAGTTTGATCAGAAAGTCCTGGAAGGAGTTATTAGTGCAGTGTCCAGTAGGTTCCTGTCTCCAGAGTTCAGGGCAGAAGGGACACGTGTGGCTTGCTCTTGTGAGTTCTGTAGTAATACTTTGGTTTGATGTGTGTTAAACATAGTGCCTTTTCAAATTCCTTCCTGGCATGAAGGATAGGTCAGTAATTCTGTATAGAATGAGTGTTTGTGATCTCTGTGGATGTGGGTGATCACTGTGCAATGTCTTGGATTAGACCTTTCTTTAAAAATAACCCAATTTAATTCTTACCCTGTTACTCAGTGCATTAAAACAACTCCCTGTAGAAGTCAAGTTCATGGTAAGAACTGGGTTTTCCTCAAATAAACCAGCCCCCTTCCTCAGGGCCACATTTTCTAGCATGTAGCCTGTATTGGGAAGAAAAAGAAAACTCTGCTTCTCATATGTGGCAGAAACAGCCCTACCAGCAGTAAACAAACAGTGAAAATGACCCAAACACTGTCAAGACTGTTGCAACAGTCTCACAGTAACTGCTGTGGGAGACCTTTGACTGAAGGTTGTGCTGGATCTGAGACAGGCTGGCTGCTGGAGGGTTTGGTTTTGGGGGGGTGGAGGACAGACATAGTTTTGCACTAATTTTTCAAACCCCTTTGGGTGAATCATTGACAGAACTCTCTCGCTTCTGAGGCATGGTGAAAGCCCTCGATTAAAACCAGAAGGCAAGTCAGAGTTCCTGGCTGGAGTTGAAGACAGCCACTAGAACACGTATTGAAAGTCGTTGTTTTGAAATACATTGACAAATTTTCCTGGATCTCGCAGCTCACTTGGAACTACTCAGGTACCTGGGAAGGAGAGGTTCACAGCAGGGAAGGGCCTTTTCAGACTTACCAGGTAACAGTACAATCTGTATTGCATCTTTGATCATCCCCGCATCCTCTTTTGGCTACTGTAGTGTTCCCTCAAACAGAAAGAAGTTTTGCCCCTCATTTTCCCACAAAGGGTTGTGAAGGAGCATGGCTGGGGGGGAGGAGGAGCACGGAGCTTGCTGTGTCTGGGAGGTGAGAACCTCTTCCCTCACCCCTCTCCCCGTTTGTTATAGAAACACACCAAGTGCAGTTTCTTTGATTTCCTTCCTAGTTACTCAGTTAAATAACTTTTTAAAGAAGTGTTATGGCCATAGGAGTTGTCAGGAAATGTATCTCCATGGGCACTGAAGTTGCTGTGTGGCACAGTGGCCTCAGCCACGTTCTATACTCCACCCTCGGGTTCTAGGGAGTACCTCTACTACAGACAACTGTTTGCCTGATTCACTCACCAGTTACTCTTCACTTTGCTGCCAGCTGAGTCTGTTCTTAGGTAATGGTCATCTGTCTGCTACAAATAGGTTGAGTTAATAATCTTTCTTTCAAATGCTCGTAGCTCTAGATACTTATCCTACATTTTAAATGTAGAACAGTTACTACTCCCCTGAGCTAATCACTCCTCTCACCTTCTGTTAGCAGTCGTGTCCTGCTTCTGGTCTCTTGTGCAGTTTTCAGCTTGTGCTTCCAGTGGAAGTAGCCAGAGCAGCAGAAGTATGTGTCCAGCAGCAGTGTTGCATTGTCTAAAGCATAACTTCTGGGCAGGACCTGTTCAAAACATGTAATGCTGCTCCTCAATCTGGAAAAACTTGAGACCTTCCCTCAGTGGTGGCCCTAGGGTGGCACTTAGATACAGTCAGCTCATATTGACTACAAAATACTTTAGATAGCAGAGAATATAGAAAATAATAGCAGATGGAATTTTAGAACTCAAGCATTTGTGGCTTGCAAAATCAGTATATTGCGTTTTCAAATTCCAAACCTTCTTTTTAGAACAGGCACTGCATCAGCCCAGTTGCAATTGACAGCCCACCATCTGCAGCAGGATTTCAAGAACAAGAACTGGGCAGTGAGCAAAGGTAATGCAGTCCCCCTGCTAGTAGGCTTTTTTTTAAAAGTCACTGCTGCATGCACTCACTTGGAGCTGTGGTTCTGTTCCAGCTTTCTTTTAAAGCTGTGTAGTGCCCTCGAGTGGCTGAAGTGTGCAACTTGGCACCAGACAACTTCAAAACACAACTGAGTTATCTTCCAGATTAACTAAAACAGACTAACTTTACATGATTAGTTAAGGGAATAAAATCTTCAGTTAGAAACAATCAAAATTCAGGTAAAAAAGCTGTAACTGTAGGTGGAGTGGTGTCATGTTCAGGCTGTGCTGAAGACTATTTTAATGTTCAAACCAGTTTTTTACTTTTTTAATAATAAATCTGCGAACACAAGCTTTTACCTGTAGTTTAATATCAATATACTGATGGATAGCACCTAGAGGCCCCAACCAATATTAGAGCCCCTCAATGTGTCTGCCCCAAGGAGCTTACAGTCTAAGCAGTCAAGTAGGAGAAAATAATAACTATGCTTTCTTTTATAGATCAGTAACTCTGATCCAACACAGGTCAAGTGGTTTACCTGCTCTAAGGCACAGGATGTGGAGTGGGAATTAAACCAACATCGTGTCAATCTCAGCTGCATGTCTTAGTTAAAAGATGCTCCTTCCTCTCTAGAGCACTTTTCTCTTAATAAAAACCAGCCCATTCAGACATTGCAGCCTGAAGCTGATTAAGGTTCTCCAGGTCAGGCTGAGAGCTGCATGAACAGAACAGAGAATGTACCTGGCAGGAGTGTAGCTGCTTTACAGATTTTCATTTTCTGTGGTCATCTCAGGTTTGGGACCTAAAGCTGCCACAAGGCTCTTCTGGGTGTGAGCTGCCTTAGATTGGAATGGTGTCTCCTGTCTTTTCAGTTCAGTGGGCTTTGTTTTATGTGCTGGAAGAGAACCCCCGATCTTAGAAAGTTGCCTGGGTTATGCACTATTAGAACAAACATTCTGCCCTTTCCCAGGTCCCTGTATATGAACACTTTGTGGTGAGCACAAGGCTGGGTGAGCTCTTTCCTCTGGGAGCTGCTTGACCTTCACATCCTTTCTCCTGCTTTTTTGGGGGGCTAGGGATAGGCTGCTATGTTCATTTTAGGCTTCCAAGGAGCCAGCAGTAAAATAAGGACTTGTGTTTACAAGAAGAGACTTACTATTTTATTTCAGCTTTGGTAACAAGTTCTTGACTTGGAGGTAGCAGCAGGTTCAGTTTATTTCTATATGCATCAGCAAACCAAAATAAAATGAGTTGAAGGATGCACATTGCTGAATTGCCCACTCTCTACCAACATATATAACTGCAGCTAATTGAAAAAAAGACAAAGCTATTAATATTTTGCATTTTAAACTAAAGAACTTCAGTTTCATACTTAGTTGAAAGCTTTTGAAATCAGCACCAATCTCATTGTATAAATCACTGCCACCTGGTCAGTCACCAGTCCTATGTCTTTTGTCAAATGTGCACAAAACAGGGAGGTTTCTGATGCTCCGTGTTTACATTGATAACTGAAAGGTAAGAATGAATAGCCATTAGCAGATAAATTACTTAACAACTTAGTCAACAAACAAATACACTTCACCTGTATAAAGCAGTCTGTTAATTCACAAGGTAAGTTGTATTGATAGCTGAGGTGGCAATATACAATGAAAATATTTACGTATTGTCACTTGAAAAATAGTCTTGCTTTGTTGGGAGCTCTGTTTATACATAAGGGTAAATGAAACAGCACTGACCAGAGCAGCTGAACAGTCATGCATACAAAAAGTGATCACTTTTCAGCTATTGCACAAGTAGTGACACTCCAAGACATACACAGTAGGGTTCTTACAAAAGGACACTGGAAAGGCTGCATGCACCATCTTTCAAGGCCTTATGTGAACTACACATACACAAGAGTTGCTGTATACTGTAAATACATTGTGGGTGTGTATAAATTCACATAAGATTAAAAGATTGAGTTGTAAATAGGAAAGTTTCCACCAGCTTATGTCTTATTTTATTCAGAAGGTTTCATAGCATGTACACTGTTCTGGGTAAAATGCATGACACCACTTGGGAGCAGAGATTTCATGTCAGCATAAACAGAAATGCTTTGGTAACTGGATATTTTGTTAAACCAAACTGATTACTAAAACGTGAATGTGACTTTTATTCAGAAGGATATAGAATATGGCTAATAATTTCACATATTTTCACAAGATACAACCCCCCGCCCCCCTTTTCAAGTGGATGGGGATTTCTAAGCACAAGTAAAACCACTGATAGCATGGTGTATAACATTTAAAACCCTGATTGAAATGACTTCAGAATAATTGTGCATTCCCCAAATGTATCAAGTTGGCAACTGAGGAAGGAAATGAAATGTTAAATGAATAGGTTGGCCTAAGAGGGGTAAATTCTCTCTGTACCACAAGTTTCATAATAAAATACTGCTGTATGTTTTCATTTTAGACATAAGCATTTTTATACCAGAGTCTGGTTTGTTTCTAAATGACTGAAAGTTTCAACTAAAAAGGTGTTTACACAATATACACATTTCATTACTTACAAAGAGAAATAAGCTTAAAATTTCATATTAAAAACCTGGGATACAGTAGGGTTAGTAGCACCATGAAAAATGTTTTTTCAAAACTGCAGTCTTGTTATTTTAAACATACTCAGTGCGTCAGGTTTTTCTTTATTCTCTTGGTTGATAGAAAAGGTGCTGTTTTGGTACAGGGAGAGAAATGAAAAATGTCATCTTCTGATCCTTTGTGAACCTCAAGTGTTCTTTCCTGTTTCCAAGAGGTCGATTCTTTCATCTCAGTCCTGTTGTCAAACACGTACCAAACAACCCCTCGTTTGGCACATGAGCGAGGTACACTTGAATTTGCATGGTTAAAACAGTTTGGATTTGTTTCTTTTCTTTCTGCACAGTAGCACCATTGTTGCAGCTGGAAGACAGTGCATCTTAGGAATTTTCAACTGTTTTATAAAACATTCTCCAAGACGTTACGTCTTCTTCATGCAAACTTGACAACGACTAATCCGCGTCCTCAAGTCTCCAGCTTTCAGTGTCTCTGACTGAGGTTTACTGGGTGACAGACACAAAGGAAAGGTTAGGTCAGCTTTTTCTTTGTTTACAGAACTGTTCCTTTAACCTTCTACTTAATTCACAGTTTAAGGCAACACTTAAGTATATAAGTGGGGAATTAGTCCTGTGTTTGAGAGTTTTCCTTAAGAGTGATCTTTGTGTGTCTTCAAAACCAGGTGACAGACGCTCAGTTTTGTCCAGTGTCTCAGTGTACACAAGGTATGATGTAGCACAGATACCAAGCTGAGTAGAAGGTGGATTTTATACATTTGAGACAGTATTTTGGGGGTCTTTGTTTGTCTCAGTTGAAGGGTACTTTAACAACCCATAACAGGTACTGCTACAGTGAGATTTGTATTTAAGTGATGGCTTTACCAAATTATTTATTTATGTCCTGAAAGGGTAGGGAGAGGGGAGGTTTATATATTAGTGTAATGTGCATTTACACAGACCAAGCCCAATTCTTAAAAGATTCTTTTAAAAAAAATAGAATAAAAAAGGAAGTTGTGTTTATTGGAGACAGAAAACTCAAAGGTGTGTGGTAGTTGTGAGTAGGCAGTTTTCACTAGTGAATTACCACTGATCAACTATTTAATGCACATTATCACAGCTGTAGGTGTTAAACAAAACCAGCTCAAGAGCCCCCACTAATCTGTAACACAGTGCACATTGCCAGCCACAGCTGTACCACAAAGCTGCATTTTTCAGTTTGATGGCGCTGGGAATATTTATGAGGTTTTTATCACTACAGGAACAGGGCAGTAGCAATTTATTCTATAAAAGGAGATGATTTTTCAAAGAAAAAAATGATTTTGCTATTCAAATTGATAAGGAAAAAGTTTGAGGAGCTGAGAGACTCCAGCTGACTGCAGAGAAGCTGAGGGCACAATGTCCATTGGCCTCCTTGCCACCAAAATCTCATCCTAATTCTTCTGCAAAGTAGTGGAAAAAATGCCTTGCAATGGAGTGTATGAAACCTCCTTCATACAAGACTTTTAAAAATAGGTTATGTGAGCACCTGCCTTAAAAGGTTTAAGCAGAGTTGATCTTGCCCTTCATACCTGTCCCTTGTATGTCTGTGAATTACTTTTTCAAATATTAGATGCTATTGAAAGGCCTGGCAAGAAAAAAACCAACAAAAATGGATTTTTTAGGCTCCAAATACTGTAACTACAGTAGGACTACGTTCAGAGAAAGCACTGCTAAATGTGAATAAGAACTGAATTAAAAAGAATCCAACTCCTTGCAAAACAGAATGTGCCCTTGCAAGTTTTTACATATACTAAAGGCTTACCAAGGAAACACTTGAAAAACTGGTTGTGAGGGGAAAACAAAGTAAATTATTTCCCTACACCTCTGTAAACAATTCTCTTTTGATCTTTGGAATAAATTCAGTTTCCAAAGCTTTCATGCTGGAATAAAGCAATATAAAATAAACAGGTTTTCTTACCTGAACATTTCTGACACCTCTACAGTTGCCAGCCAGAAACTATACGAATTGGCATAGTAATTACAAGTGCCACGACCATGGCATTCAATAAAGGGAGCGGAGCGGAATTCTTCTAAACAGGATCCTGGTGATGCCAAGGCCTGCCCAGAGCCCTCTGCTCCAGCACTAGTGTGCTGGTGGAGAAAAGAAATACACAAACAACAATCTTACAGTAGGTGCTAAAAATTAAATAGCACAACATTCAACTGCTAAAAGAGCCACTGTTCATTCTTGGTTGAGATAATGCGGTGTCAGACACCTCCATAAATACCAGTTACACTGGGCCCTGTGTACTGGACAATGACTGTTAATCTTGGCTACCATGGTTAGTCACAGAAGGTAAAGGCTTTTGAATGACAGCCATTGTATCTTTTAAAGTCCTAAAGCATGTCCTTGAGGACACCAGTGGGTATGAGCTACTTCTGGAGTAGTAGGCAGTTCTTACCATCATGAAAGAGTAACCAATCCAAAGGGAGTCCCAGCCTGGAGGACACAAAGGAATCTGAATGGTCTGGCTGTGGACAGCTATCACCATCGCAGGAGCTTCACACACAACACATCTGGACACAGGGGAAGTATCAGGGAAACGTGATATTAAAATATAATAGGATATGTTTTATTAAGAATTCTCACACGGAGAAAGGGAGGAAAACTATGTGAGAGGCTGTCCTGTTAATCTAGACTTCCACTTCTCATGTATTCTGTAACTGCAGTAAGATGGTATCTCTACTAACAACCACTGGGTAAAATACTGAAGCAGTTTGAAGCTCAAAGTCCCCAAGTGAATGCCTTAATCCCAGAGCTAATGGCCCTTGTTTTCTTTCCTGTCCATGGCCATCTTGCATTGCTGGCTACATGGCTTCCTCAGCCAAGGAGAGCTCTTACAGCCTCTCAGCCTCTAATTATCACTGCTGCACGCAGACTGACCTTTTAAGACAATGAATACTTTAAAACAAGCTATTTTCCTAGTATTTCCCAGAGCAAAACATGACAGATTCACCTCCTAATACCCAGCCTGCACCTTGGAAAGAGATGGATAAGATGATAAGACATTTATCCCAGTAGCCTGCTTTGTCTCACCGGCTAATGAAGGGCTGGATGCTTTGCCCAGTCAGTGGCTCCATGCTCATGGGCATTGGCTCTGGAGTGGACAGCCAGTAGGAATAGTCGTTCCTTGATGCAAAATTACAAACGTTGTTGATGTTGCAGAACATGAAGGGCATGGTGCTGAAACGCCTAAGACAGCTCCCAGCAGTACCTGCAGAGTTAAGATATATAAAATGTGACAGCTATGTTTGCACTTCATTGGTTTTTATAGCAATTCTGTGAGAGCAGTAATTGTGTATTCTTCCTCTCCACCTGCGAGTGCACAGCATGTGCTATCAGATTGTCACACGTGGGAAAAACTTAACTTCTCAGGTTTGGTTTACATTAATCCTGAATTATAATGGGCAACCTCTGGAGGCAGCAGATCTGAGTATGCAATCCCCATCCTCATCTAAGAAATCTCTTAGGCTGTCATATCTTCAGAGAACCAGAGCATTTGAAGAAGCAGTTACAACTTCTTCCCCTTAAAGACCCAGCAAACAGGGTATCTCACCCAAATCCTGGCCATGTGCTCTCTCATTTCCTTGCACATACAGAAGAGAGAATCCATCATATATTCTTGATGTTCCTTGTGGACACAGTGGTGTATCCCTGGTCTGGCTGTGCCGAGTTATAAGGAACCCATGAGCAACAGAAGCTGTTCCAGGAGGACCAGGTGGGCCCTGTAAGCCATCAGGACCAGGAGGTCCCTGTATTCCTCGGGAACCTGTTCAGATGAGAGAAACACAACATGCAGTATTTATTAACAATGTTTCTTGCTCTTTTAGGACTAATGTAGCTCTGAAAGGTAGCCTGGTCTTGTGATTAAGATGCCTGTGAGTTGGGGGCCTGGGATGTGATAACACCATCTTCCTATTTTTTTTCACATAAGCTTAGTTTAATCACCGAGGCTGTTGTAGCTAGATATAGCTGTGCAACTTCCCTGTGTTGTAGGGGTATTGTGAAGTTAAATACGTCCAGAGCTGTGAGGCACTAAGATAACAACTGCAGTGGACATGACAGCCACTGGCACGAGTCCAAATCAGCATCTCAATTCCAAAACATATTAATCTGTATATGCAACTTGATAAAATAATGTTGAAACATCTTGCTCAAGATCACAAAATAAATGGTAGAGCCAGAAACAGAAGCAAGTCTCACTCTAGGGCATGCTCTGCTAACACCCGAGTCAAAGCGCACCGAAACGCGTAGGAAAGCTGCAGTCAGTTTTGGAGGAGGTTACAAAAAGTGGAAGTAGCCTGGAACAGCCTTGAATGAGAACAAGGATGAGTCATATGACTGAGAAAGGTATCAGAAAAGGCATTTGTTCTTGAACAGCAAAAATGTCAGGCAGGAGTACTACAAATATTTAGACTATGTTATTCCACAGTCATTATTATTTACATTTTTTCACTAAAATAATGTTAACAGATTTCATAGAGCTACTCAAAGGAAAAAAGGCATTATGGATTTTTGGACTGTTTTAACTGTTTAAAATCTAGTATTTTTTCACAGAAATTGCAATATATAGCTACTTAATCATCATCTTTAGGAAACTGTCCCAGTGCCTAGTCTGACTTCTTTTCTCAAATCTTAATTCAGTAATTCTAAGCAATAGCTGCATGGTAGCCTGAGTTCTGCCTTTGGTGAAATTCTTTCCTTTATGAAGTCCGTTTTTCCCCATTCATGATTTCCATGCAAAATTAAAATTATTTTGCTAATCTCTCTCTTCCATTTCTTACTATTTTTGTTATCTCCTGTTCATCATCTGTGCTGCAAAGGGGATGCCATTAAGTTGAGATTAAGCACTCTACAGGGAGCATCTCTTCTTCCACTGGGTCCTCACAGGGTAACCACCATACCTGGTTGGCCTGGAAGACCTCTCTCTCCTTTACGTCCTGCTGGACCATCAAAACCAGGTAGTCCATCTCGCCCTGGGTCACCAGGAAGACCAATTGGACCTAGAATAGACAAATGCATAACTGAAATAAAAGCTCTTGAGATCTCACTACAGAAATCTTCAGATTGTCTGGGACTCATCTATTGTTTCTTCATGGCACGTTGGCCAGGAACAGCCCATGAAACCAGACGTATACAGTAGAACCTGCATTTATCTCATACTTCTTGCTGAATTCAGGGACTTGTTTCTGCAGCCTATGCTGAGTGACTCGCATTGCAACCTGCAGTCACTTATACGTCTTAAGTCATTTTCTCTGCAGCCACCTAGGATCATACCTGGCAATCCCTGAGGCCCTGGCAGTCCGGGTGGCCCCTTCGAGCCAGGCTGTCCTGGAGGACCTGGGGGGCCAGGGTCACCTTTGACAACAATGCTTCGTCCAATGGTACCTGGTAAACCTGGTGGACCTGAGAGAAAGCAGCTTAGTATTAGATAAACCAAGGTGGAAGAAAGCATTATAAACAGGTTTTGTTATTCTTTATTGCAAAGTTAGAAACCAAGAGCTCTATCAATGCAAAGAGTAAGTGTATATATAAGGCACAAAAGTGACAATAACGCTACCCAGGACTCCTACCTGGAGGGCCTGGCAGTCCTTGACTGCCTGTGAGGCCAGCAGGTCCTGCAGGTCCAGTGGGACCCTTCATACCTGAAACATCAAATTCACACCGTTACACAGCGAAAGAACGTGCTGTCTTACAAAATCTGCTGCAGGAATGGCCAGAATCAGGCCTCTGTTCTCCCTGAGAGGCCGTTACTGTGTCTGGAGGTTTTCACTTGAAGTGCCAGTTAAATACCTGGGAATCCTGGAACGCCTGGAACCCCGGGGTCACCCTTCATTCCATTCAGACCTGGACGACCAGGATCCCCCTGAACAGAACAGCTTCACGTTATTCACTCATCTCCCTCAGCAGTTTCAGAAAAACAGGCAGAAAAGGTGGCTGGGGGACAAGTAAACACACTTTGGGTTTGTGAAGTGGTGCTTTGAAGGGCTGAGGCCATGCAGTCTGCTCACTGCTCTGGGTGCTGTCAGGAAGGCTGCAACATGCAGTGTGCATTGACAGCTCCAGCTCCCATGGGAATGTAATGGGGACATCCTGCCCAGGTACCGGGGGATAATGAAGGAAAAGACCCTCTTACTTGCTACAAGACAGGATGTTAGCTACCCCATTTTGGCTTTCATTTTACTATGATAAACTGCATATTTCACCCAAATATATTCCATTTTTATTGCATTTAAAAATAAACTCTTATCTCTTGTCCTACCTGGCGCCCAGGCGGTCCTTGATCTCCCTTTTGACCAGTCAGGCCAGGTGGGCCAGGTTGACCTGGGTTCCCTTTTTCCCCTTTAAGTCCTCCATTGCCTGGTGGCCCTCGTGGACCTTCTGGGCCTGGTGGACCTTAACATTGCAGAAGAAATATGGATAAATCAGTGTGTATCAACCATTCTCCCCAAGTTTGTGCCTTCAGCGTAAAAAAAAAAAAATAAAAATTGAAGATATTTTGACTTGGCTTCCCAGCTCTATTTCAATGCTGAATTCAGGATAAACTAAAAGGAAAACAAATAGAGGGATTATTTGCACTACCCAAATCAGGAACCAAGGCTCCTTATCTAGCTGATGAGAAGCAGGTCTTTCCAGAAGGCAGTGCAACTCACCCACACCAGAAGCTTACCAGTGACCAGACTGGTGCCTTTAGTAGGAGCCAAGAAACCCCAGATTAGATGGTACAAATATCCCCTCTGCTGACCTGCATCACATTCACCATCACAGACTGAATTCCTTTTGAAAGCCAGTCTCAACAATGTAAAATATTGCTGCTTTTTTTTGCGTTAACTTCTAACATACCTATATTTGAGGAGCCCAGTATATACTGTCTGCTGACTCCTGGGCAGCAGGGAGCCCATCAGTCTGCCTTGCCCAAACACTCCTCTGAGTTGCAGGAACTTCCTTATGTTGAATGACTTTCCTCCAACTGATTTGTCTACCTTTAGTAGAATTACTCTGTGTAAATCCCAATAGAGGAACTGGGCTGCTCTTTTAATCCAAAGCAAAGCAGCAGATTTAAATGAAACTTGGGTATTTGGAGAACTGAAAGATGAGACCCCCACCTTTATGGCACTATCTAAACAGAAGGTTACTCATAGTTGTCTGTGGCAAAACAAACTGTATGTAAGTGCAGCAACAGCTAATAACATTTTACAAGTTAGATCTCATAATTGGATTAACAAAAGGATCTCTTTGCAGGACAGTGTTACGACATTCTCCCCCTGTAGTACAACAAATCTAGTAACATTTATCAGTGTGCTGGGTTTTCAATTCTTCTGCAAGCTCGAATAATTTATCATCTCCTTTGACATCCTCACAGTCTATATTCAGTGGATAAATTTGAGGAGCTGTATTTCTGCATGCAAATATAGAATCCCTTCCAAAATTTTTCTTTTTAAATCAGCAGTAACTTTGTACCAGATTTCACACGTACCCTGTAGCAGTTTCAGCTACAGAACACATCCCATCATGCAAGCATTTTTTTGTGTTCATTTTGCTCTTTTATACTGGTCTAGTACTGTACACATGCAAAATAGCAACAGGTTACCATCTGAGGCATGCTGATCAAACACAAACGATCTGCAGGGTAACCACAGTCCTTAAGGATAATCACAGAATTACAGGAAAACATCCATTTCTCTTACATCAAGTGCAACGCAGTAAAATAAATTGACCGAGTTAAGAGTCTAACCTGGAGGACCTGGAAGGATCAGAGTTCACCAAAGCCCAATGATCGATGTTAGAAGGGTCAGACATCACACAGTACAAAACAAGATTACTAGTTAGAAATAGCACAGGTGACAGCATATACACTACACAACAACCCATTTCACCAGCATATTTTGTATTTACAGTATAATCCACATGCATGCATAAAACCATACATGAATACACAATGTATTTTCAGATACAAGTTATTCTGGTGACTAGGCTCTACTAAGACTAATTTGACACTTCATTTAACAGCAAACTTAAAGCTTTACTAAAGAATGTGTTATTGCCTTAACATTACAGCTGAGGCCTGTGACTGGTTAGTCCTACTCATAACGGGGTGTGGACTATGCAACCATTTCACTGACAATATTCAACATCACCAGACCTGGAGCTTGGTAAATATACAGGTAAACTGTGAATGACATCTTACTCTTGAGCAAAATTCTGCTTTGGGCAGGGGGAAGTGTGGTTAACAGAAAGAGTTATCACCACTAATCAGGTACGAGCCTCAACTACCTGTTGAATACAATTTGAGGACTGAAAAGTAGGCTTGGATCCTCTTCAAAGTGGTAAACAGGACTGACATGGATCAAAAGGGTTGCAAATGCTGTATGCAAAAAAACAGCAGAACTTATAATTTTAGAATTTGTTGTCTTTGGGGCATTATAATAATATTGGCATTATTTTTTTCTTGATAAAAATACCCCAAGATGCTAATTTAACTGTTTAAGGTTATTACGGAGAGTGGCATGTGATAACATCCTTAGAAAAATCATTTAAATGTCCTCTTTGGAAAGGCAAGCTGGTTGTCCCTACCATGCTCCTGAATTAATACATATTTTAGCTCCTGTGCCACCTGCATCTTTCATGTCAGTGAAATGATTTAAATATATCAACATATCACCATGCAATCTGCTGCTAAAAACTACAATAAATACACACGTCAGGTTTACCTCAATGCACTACTTCTTACATCTTTGGTAAATTATTTTAAATACTAACTGTAATACAGTTGTTAAAAATAATGACATGGACATTTCATTGTTACCGTTGAGTACTTACAATCTATATTTCACTGTTAGATAAGTTTTGCTATGATTTATAAATCTGTCCTACACTTGTTGATTACTGAATTCTGGCTGGGTACAGTCACAGGGTGGAACAAAACATGAAGCAATTGGTCAGTTCCTCTCAGCACACCCTCTTTGAAAGCGTGGTTACTGCTTGTGTGACCACACTTTAATTAAAAGGTAAAGTCACATGCATTTTTATACATGACTGCACAAAGCAAGGAGGCAAACATCAGGCACTGCCACATTTGCTACCTCACAGTGCTTAGGACAGAAGACTAAAATCTAAAACGTATTCCTTTATTGAATTTTGATGACAGGTTTTTTGCTTCCTGAAAGTCATCATAGCAAAACCTAAAGGCATCATTATTATTAAATAGATATACCAAGTCATTTCCAATCTAGACACACATGTTAAAAATCTGCCCCAGAGCTGGCTTGTGCTGATTTGCTAAAATTACAATAAGCTTGTGAAAACGACCACGTTCTTAGCAATGCTGCTCCACTGCCCTAGCATTAGGTAGGGGAGGGCTGTGTGCTTCATTTTCATTAAATATATGGTAAAAGAAGAGCTTTCCTCATTCCCTCTAAATAGACTGGTGAAGCCAAACCACAGAAATGAGGATTTCTCTGCATTGGAAAGTTATGATGCTGTAGGTTGGGAATGTAAAGCATCACTGTTACTCTGTATAAATTTTCCTATGGACACTGTTGGTATAAAAGAAGCATCTAATTTATTTAAGTCAGTTGGGAGTGTCCAAAATCAACAGTAGCAGGTGTTACAAAAATGAATACTGTCACTTGCCCCAGCTGCAAACCACAATTATACAGCAAAGACATAGGAGGACAGAGCAATAAGCTTTTTAAAAAAAGATGAAAACCAGTACCTATTGTTTTCACCTCCACTGAGAATATATATGCTACAACAAGTTTCAGAGCTGGGGACACTTTATAAGAGCCTTGCAAATCTGCCCCACACAATCTTCTGTGGGGAGAACAACACTATGTCCTTCAACACTATGTTAGTCCTACAACCACATGGAGGAAGAGTCTGAAAGCCAACTCTGAGCTTTTCTTTTCTACCACTAATTAAAAGGTATGTCTGAAAAATGACTCAGCATATCTACATTTAGACACTACAAAAGTATATACATTCATTTTCATGCAAAGTTATTATTTTGGAGTTAAGGGGCTAACCTGAGGGACCTGGGAGTAGGGGGTCAGAGTTCACCAAGGTCATCATTAGAACAAGGGGAAAAACATCAAAACTGTTAGAAATATCAACAAGCTAACATATTCAACTAAACCTTTCTTTTTAGATTTAGCTCAATATTCTTTTACATACAGTATGCAAAACACCAAACTATTATTATTCATAGCAATGAAAATAGACACGTGGAGTAAAAGCAATGTTGTGTTGCCCTGGAAATTGGCTTAATTTTATAATCAATTAATAAATCCATCCGAACACCATCTATCAACGTTTGTTTTAGGGGCAAGTCAACTGAAGTCAGAGAGCTACATCATGTTTGACTTCATCACTTTTACTAATCTTAGAATATACCCAGAAGTCAACAACAAACAGTATATGCATCCAGCTTCTGGTTTTATTTCTGTCCCTAGAAGGGGGCTAATTTGACAGCCACACAGCTGCTTTTATGACTAACTGCCTTATGTTGAAATGTTACAAAATCAGCTTTCCAACAATAGGCTGTGTTATCATTTGAAACAAAAGGCTGGAGTGCTGATTGTACCAGAACTGCAATAATAGTTTGGTTTAGCCACATTAGTTCACGCATAACTGAGCAAAACAAATGCTTCACTTTACACATTGCATGCAACAAAAATGGAAATAAGAGAAAGAAAGAGAGAAAGAGAGAGAACATGGCTGAGCAGAACCTCACTGGTTGTTTCCCCCCTGCCAATGCTCATAAAACTGCACAAAATGAGTCCCACCATTCCTCTACCTCCCCTGGCAGGGGAGTTTGAGTCAGTGAGCATCTGATTTATACAGAGAAGCATGAAGAGGATGAGAGCTTCATAAAAACACCAATGCTATAGCAGAGCATAGAATCTCAGCTGGTAGGTTTATTATACATCAGGAGCTGCTTAGCAGGTTTACTTTGCTTTTTTAGAGGTTGGAGATACCCTCTGTGTAAGAATCTTTTAAAAATGAAAGCCTATGCACTTAGGGACCAATCAGCTTCCTGTGCCAAAATTTTAACTGCTGTACCCTTCCACATACAGAAAAATTATCTGTGGAAGATCTTGACATCTAGAATGTTTTAGGCCTTCATTTGGGCACACTTAAATTACAAACCCAAATCCAGCATCCTACCATCTCTTATCCCTTCACCCCTTCTCCCACTTGCCCCAGCTGCAAACCCTAACCACAGAGAGCAGAGCTGGGATTATTTGTCCCATGCTCCAGCCTGCCAGTGAGCAACTGGGCAGGAGAGGACACGGCCCCACAGAAAGTGGAAAGCAAATTAGGACTACCAACTTGCTGCAGGGATGCTCCACTGACTGGTATGAGCCCCTGGGGAAAGGTGTGCACCCCTCCTTCCACTAAATAGGAAACCAGAAGGAAATGGTGACTGGCTGTGAATTAATTAACTCCCTGGTTGTTCCACACCAGTTGCATAAAAAGCAGGTTTAGGATACAACACAACTCAAGTATGTTTACTAGGACTGAAAGAAAACCTCATTATACTGGCAAACAGCACCCCAGTTTTAAGGTGTTATAAATTAAAACCAACTGTTGTTTATAATGACTCATTTTTTAAATGTGCAGTTAGGACAGATGAGTTCATAGCCTCCTCTGCACAAGAGAAAAGCCCATACTGCCACTGAGAATAATAAAATACTACTCAATTCCTGTTCTAGTGAAAATATTTTGATAACATTCCATTCTAAAAATGTTTTTCAGTGGGATTGCCTCTTCCTGTATCAGAAGCAAGCATGAGGAAAAAAACGAATCTTAAAGTCTTTCCAAGTGTGTACTGCAAAACTAAACTCTCCCTCGACACCCAGAAATGAACAACTTATGTGTAGCAGCTATTTTACACATGTACTAACTCCAAACTAGCATTCCCCAAACAACTCTTTGAATGACAGAAAAATCTGAGGTCAGAGATTGAGGGCAATAAATAAAAATAGTAATTCTCTGTTAATATGCAAAGAAAAAACTGAAATGAACCAATAGCTTCGTTTGACAGTAGTCTCCTTCAAGGAGAATATCAAGCATGTTAAGTGAGATGAGTTTTATGGGTGGCAAAGTACCCCTGGACTCAAGATACAGCAATAAGCTTGAGCCAGAGCTGTGGCAGGTTCATTAAAGTTAGATTTTTCGAGAGCAATATCTAACTACAAATAAACATTCTATGCCACAAAACATAAATCAAATTCTAACCCATGCCAGGGAGTTGCTCAGCAATGTTAACTCAGTAGAGTGTTTTTTTTTTTCATTCCCAGAATTAGTTGGTGCAGGAACAAAATGCAAACATGGAATGGAAAGATGAACACGGCATGATGGTGCACTGAGTCCATGGGAGCCACGTGACAGAATGGAGCAATGACTTAGGTTACATGACACGAAGATGAAGAGGCAGCTATCCAATTTGATCATGCTGTGATGCTAGGGTGAATTTGATTTTCATGGCTCTTAAAATGATGGGGTTTGTTATGTTTGGGTTTTTGTGCGCGATGACGTTTGCTGATCACGTGACAATACTGCAAAGGCATCAGATGTTCAAGAGTCGGTATCGTGCTCGCTAGATGATTACTGTGACAGCATGCGGAGAATCTCCCGGGTATTAACGCGCCAGATTTTTGCTGCCAGGTATCAGAAATTAATAGAAACTGAGGCTGTTTGATTTTTTAGATGCTGTTACTTTTGACAACAAAACCCTCTGGTTGCCCACAAAAATTAAGAGCTATGCCATGAGGCTTGAACTTATCCATCCAGATCAACTGAGGAAGTTTAAAGTCTGATAACCTAGCAGCAAAATATGAAAGTACTGGCAGATGTTGATAGGTACAGATCATGCTCTTACCTGGCCTTCCTGGAACACCTGGTGGCCCAGGACTACCTTTAGGACCTTCCAGAGGTGGCCCTGGTAGTCCTGGTGGACCTGGTGGACCCTGTAGCCCAGGGAATCCCTGGAAACCTGGTTCTCCCTTCAGACCTGGCAGTCCAGGGGGCCCGGGTGGGCCAGGTAACCCCAGTTCTCCTTTTTGCCCTGCAAACCAAGCATGAGTACTGTTACAAATCGATAGACAAAATTCGAAATGTCGGTTTGCAGAGCTATTTCTCTCTCTTGCAGAAGGTGCAAGTCTGGCCACAACTCACCTCATTAGTGCAGTGAGGCAGTATAACATTGGTCTAACGTTCAGAAAAGAGTTTGGGCTAATAATGCTTGCAGGAGAAAGTGCTATAGCTTCTGACATGTTAAAAGTTCTTACTAAGTTTTACTTTACTACTCAGTGATGCTGTAATTCATAACCAGCCTCTGAGGCTGTAAGCCTACAAGCAATGCTTTCTGTGAAGGAATCTATCAACATTAAGACTCCATTTTTTTGAGACACTGCTGAAAGTTAAGACACACTTGCAAAATTTTCAAATAAGCTTCAGGAATTTAAGAGCTTTAATGCTACTGAGTAATATAACTTAGGCTGTGAAATTGGCTTTTGAAAATATAGCAAGTAGCTATATATTCAAAGCAGCTTCATTTGTCATCTATTGTATGAATGTTTTATTTACTGAGACAAATCAGCAAAGTTCCACACAATGCATAGACTATTATCCTGTGTGGATTTATTCTGTCTGCATAATTGCTAATTTACAAAGTTCAGTAGTCAGCAGTGAGTGTCTTTATTACCGTGGTTAATTGAAAATGGTCTGCTGAGTAAAAAAAAAAATAAATGTTAGTTTAGTTGTTGCTATGGCAAGTCATTTGTTGCAGAACATACAACATGCCTTCTGGATTTGGTATACAGATATATTTTACATTCAACCTTTTTAACAAAGAACAACAGAGAAACTTTACCTGACAATCCTGGGAGTCCTGGAGGTCCTGGGCGACCAAAACCTGGTAGACCTGAAAAAACCCAAACAGATTCATATAATAATAATCAACATTTAACTTTCAAGTCTCCAGGAATAGGAACATGAGGCTGAGAATGATGAAAGTGCAGTTTATCTAAATCTCTGATTTCTTGAGACTACCAGGATTCTCATTCACTCACCAGTCAACACCAAAGCTAGAGTGAAGAGGAGAAACCAAACAGGAAGGATACCTAACCTGGTTCACCCTTCTGACCAGCTGGTCCAGGGATGCCATCTCGACCAGGCTGCCCCTTCTCCCCTGAAGGACCAGGAGGGCCAGGACGACCAATATCACCTAAAAGGGGGAGAGAACACATTAGCACAGTAATGCCTAACCTACAATAAAAAAAAGCAAACTCCCCTGCCTCCCCACCATCTGAATCTGAAGGTGTGACAATATAATAACAAATTCACAAGGGTGTAATCTTAAAATGAAAACCTTTCTCTCTCTCCTCCTCTCTCCTTCCTGACAATTTAAAAAAGGCTTTTAGGCCTTTTTAAAGCAGTTAGTGTTTGCTAAAAATAATATAATGCTTTCCTTCAGGATAAATCAGAATTTTGCTCCTATACAGACAGGTTAGACCACTGGAGTACTTAACATAAAGCTAGTAAATACTGAAACAGTTAACTTCTTGTTTCAATAGCTAATGATATGACTATGACAGCAGACACAAGTCATCAAGAAAGTTAAAACTTTTCTGTTTAATTTCAGGGAAGTAAGTTTGTGCAATGGTGTTTGAGCATCCATATACATATAGATGCATTTTCATGATGTTAAAAAGATAAGAAGAATTGAAGTGGCTTCATGTGTTATGTTTTTCACAGAAAGAGCTGACCTTTGCTGCACTGTTCATGCTCACCTACTGGCCCAGGTGGTCCAGGCAGGCCAGGATTACCTGGTGGCCCCTCGATACCTTTTGGTCCTGGAATTCCTGGTGTTCCTGTAAAGTACGGGCATTTCAATCAAATTAAGCACAAAACTGTCTTTTCAGCACATCTTCAAATGCTCTAATCTGAAATTACCATTTTAGAGGCAGGTATTTCTGCCTGACAACAAATTGAAAGCATTACGAGCTGTGGTTCGATAGCCCATCCCCAATCCTCTTTTCCTTCCCTGAAAAAAGGATCTTAATAAAAATGGTCCATGAATTTACACTGGATTCTCACTCCTACAGCATGAACTGAGTGGGAGGCAGGAAAAACAATCGATCTGTTGCAATATGTCTGTTCTGAACAGCATGTGAGCCTGAGGAAGGTAGTGTCTCAATACACCATTTTGGCTGTTCACAGACTTTCAGGCATGGCATGAAGCAGAGGTTAAAAACTGTGAGATTCATGGCCAGGTTTTGTTCTCTTCCAAGCTTCCTGCTGCCATGACTACACTGTTACAAAATCCTTTACTTCCTACATTAAAGCAGCTCAAGCATGCTTGTAGAACAGCCTTTATTGCTGCAAATGCAGCATAGGTAAAAAGCCTGTTTCTTTAAATTAAGAATGAAAGAACTGACATATACCCATAAACAATCTCTAATAATATTTTTAGAGAAGAGTGCAAGACCTAATTTCATTATGTTTCAGAAAGCAATCTCTTTAGAACATCTTTTTAGACAATATATGCTCTTATTTTGTGGGTCAGAGGAGGTAGAAGTCTGACTGCTGTGAGGAGTGGAGAGCATTAGCTAACACAACTACTACATCTCCTTGGAGCAGATGAATAATTTCAGAAGGCACTCTTAAGTGATGTATTCACACACTTACTCTTGCAGTGACAATTCCAACAGCACAAAGCTCAGAAGCAGCAGACTGCTAGAAACTTAAAAGAAGCTGCAGCCCTTCAGCAGTTACCCACTGTGTTTAGATGTATATACCAATATAAGCAAGAGGGGAAATAAAAAAATCCTGTTCAGAATTACCTGGGAATCCAGGAAGGCCTGGTTCTCCTTTTGCACCTGGACTGCCTGGAAATCCAGGCAAACCAGGATTTCCAGCTATACCTTTACTGCCTGGACTACCTGGGTATCCAGGCAAACCAAGATCACCCTAGAAAACATTAAGCAGAAATAAGAGCCCAGTCTTTGTAAGATGGGTAAGCCCTTCTTGTATGTTCCCAGTCTTACCATCACAATCAGGTCACCATTTTATTCTCCTTATAACCAGTTCATGTTAACCATTCCACACACAAAAAAATTATTTGGAAATAGCAATTGTAAAGATTTTAACAGTTTCCCCCTACAATTTTGCATGGAGTATCACAGCTTTTCCTCAGAACTGGCCTATGTTGCAGAAGAAAAAAAGAAATCTGTGGATTTGTTTTTGCTAAATCAAGTGCTGCTCAACATAAATTGCAAGGCAACAGTGAAGGCTGCTAGATATTCTGTAGGTCTTTTTGTCACTTTGAGGGTGACAGATAGGATGATACACGTAAACGTTAGTGCAAATGTTTTATATAGACAAAAATTTTAAGCAGCAGTAATCACGATATATCATCTCCTTAGTAATTTATTCTTAAATGCATATTGTCTTAATTTTTTGAGTTAACTACATAACTAGACATGGGAACAATGATATTAATTGCCATAAATCCCTACCAACTACCAAAATGTCAGCAGGTGTCAGAGTGCAGACTAGGCCACTAACTGAAGCCAACTTGAAAGGTCTGGTAAACAATCTTCTCTTTTAACCAGATTAAATTATATGTAAATACTTACACCTTTAAAATGAGAAATTTTTGCTCCCACCTGTACAAACCACAGTCAATCTTGCTTGTCATTAATATATTTATCTATGTATTTACAGTTATACATAATATATACGAAGTTATAGTTAAAAAAACAATATCCACAGTGTGTCTAATTTCCCATGGAATTTCTCTATTTAAGAATTTTGTAAATGTACCTTTGGTCCAGGGAGACCAGGAATACCAATGCTTGAAAGCCCAGGGTCACCTTTCTCCCCTTTCAACCCAGGAAATCCTGCAGGCCCAGGCTGCCCTGGACGTCCTGTTATTCCTTGGCTGCCTTTAATCCCTGGGGGACCTGTCCAAAAGATAAAATACAAATTTTACAAACAAATAAAACTTCTACAGTAGTTTAGACAAACCACTCAAATTATAGCAACCAAATTATAAAGGACTAACAAATTGACTGGCTGGCTTTGAATACCTTATGTGTTTTTATTTTGAAAAACAAAACTGAAACAATGTACTATATAAAAGGAAAACACTGGCCAAAACTAAAACACAAGCACAGAAACTAACCTGGAAGGCCCATCTCTCCCATGGCACCTTTTAACCCTGGAGGTCCTGTTGGTCCTGGTTGCCCAGGAGGCCCCATGTCTCCCTTGATGCCTAGGAAAGTTGTGGTTTCAGTTAATTAATGGCAATAATTAAGAGTTTCTGATATTCATGCATTCTCATATGAATATGCTTGTCCTCTAATTACAAAGGCAATGGACTGGAAATTGCTTTAGGCCTCATACTGCTCCTACATGCCTTTTCACATTCATTTGTAGTGAAACATTAAACATCTTCAGTTTGTTCCAAGCCAAGATTTGATCAGGGAAACTTCTTTGTTTTGAAGATTAGTCTAATGAAATGGGTCAAATCTCAGTCCATGATACAGTAACCATCTGAAACAATTTAGTACTGGTGTGAGTTGGTGTGTCATGGATTGTTCTGCAGAATGAACACATCATCTCTTTCTCACGTGCAATTGGTATTTAGTAGCTTCTATTATAGAATTAAATGTTACCTACAATGCTCAAACTAGTTTGAGTCCTGGATGCTTAAAAAAATTCCCATGCCCAACAAGATATTTAAAGTAAGACCTACATTAGACATAGTGAGCAAAGATTCAAGATTTCAGATAAATTGCTATAGCTGTAGGAAGCAGCAGTGCAAACCAGAATTCATTTCCTTGATCCTTGCAATTCTTTAAAGTAAAGCTGTGACATCCAGACAGCCTTTGCAATACATACATTTGGTCATTTGCAAAGTATGAGTATAATGACTAACAACATAAGAAATAAACATATGAAACAAGCCCTGTTGGTAGATCCTGCAGTCATGTTGCTCAAGCAGCAAGCACTTTTCCAGTCATCGTAAAAGCTATCCTAATCTTCAGTGAGATCAGCTTAAAACTGCTTTTGGCTCTGTTAGAAGCAAAGAACTCAAAGCATGTTGTTTGGATAATGATTGTAAATGTCCCAAAACTGTTCTGCAGCTTTAAGTGTAAATCCCTAGGTTTTGCTTAGATATACCTGGATTAATTTCCCAATCCCATGTGATAAAAACACATGCAAATTTTTATACATCGAAACTGTCCGAGGCCTTGTTTACTTACCTGGCAATCCTGGCACACCTGGTGGGCCACTGAGTCCTGGTGGGCCTGGGTCACCTGGGAGACCTTGATAACCTTTCTGTCCTGATAAACCAGGAATACCTCAAAGAAAAAGGTGTATTTTATAATTACTACAGAACAGGAAGAATATAAGTATGTAGAGGAAAAAGTAACTTTATGGCTAATGCAAGGGACTGTCTTTTCGGATGAGCAGAGTCCATACTAACCTCTCTATATTCATCCAGATTATTCATATACATGTTTAATTACACTACTACACTAGAAACACTTTGGGACTGATATATTATAAAAAGAAATGCAGGTGTTTAACAGATTCTTGCAAATTCTATGTGGTTGTTATCCCATACAATATGGGATATGCCCTGCAGGCATAGTTAAATCTGCCCTCTATAGGTCTTACTTAACGGGGGGGGGGGGGGGGGGGGGGGGGGGGGGGGGCATGGGGAAAAAGGTGGTTTAGGATCCTACCTAGGCTTCACAGACATTAATGCAATAGATAAATTAGCACAATAACGGCTGGGCCAATGTTAGAGAAAGGCATTCTGGTTCTCTCTAGGGTAGAATATTTTTACTCTTCTCGAGACTAAATTAGAATTCAAAGGAGACATCAGAATCCTTGGGGAGCAGGAAGGGGGAGCAAGTGAGAGTGAAAACAGACTTGTGTGAACTGAGAAAACCTTCCAGGCTGCCAGTTTCCCAAGTAGGAACACACAGAGATGAGATTCAGCACAGGGGAGGGTAAGTTTACAGAGATACCCAAAGGGTGATGGAGGTGATGCATGAGCAGATGACCTGTGCAATTCCATCCTACAAGGCAAAGGCCTAAGGGCCTTTGAGACAGCACAACTGCAGCCAGCACAGCAGCCACGACAACTCTCTCATCATACTTAGGAATGACACCTAGAAGACTGAACTGTAATCCTGCTGAAAGCACTGTAGTGCTATTACAGTATCACCATATGCCAAGTAACAGTTAAGGAGCAAGGACATTGCAAACTAACCATACCAAGTACCTTGGCAATAGAACCACTTTAAAAAAAAAACTAAAATAAAAGAATCTTAAGCCATGTCCATATTCTGAGCTTATTTTTTTTTCCTGTAAGAAAGAATGAACTGCCATGGCTTCAGCTACAGGTCACTGTTTTCTGTAGAGGCTAAAGCACCTCCCCAGACCCACATGCAAAGTTCTGTACCTGGAACACCCGGCTCGCCTTTTTCTCCTTTTGCTCCTAGCTGTTTCGGATCAAGTTTTCCAGGTGGACCTGGCAGGCCTGCTTCACCTTTGATACCTTTCTGTCCTACTGGTCCAGGATGCCCTGGTGGACCAGGTAATCCACTATTACCTAGAATAGGTACAGACAACAAAAGGGAAAAAAATATAATCCTTAAGGTAGGGAATATTTGTAATGCTTATTCTTACATGTCCATGATTTATTCATGAAGTTGAAATTCACTGAATGATCAGTTTATGCAATGTTCTCCACAGCATCTTAAGCTAGAGCAAAGCTAACATTTCAAGACATCAATTTAAAAAAAGGAGTATCTGAATGCTATAGCTTAAAACTGCAAAGCAATTCTGAACATCAGCATTTTCGAAAGAATATAACCTAAGCAGGTCCCAGTAATGAAGATCTAGATGTTAGTATTACAAAGCCTCTTCCCACACACAGGACATGGAAAACAGCATTCTGCATTCTCTTCAGGGGCAGATAAAACAAACATTACCTTTCAAGCCAGGCAGGCCATTTCTTCCAGGAGTTCCTGGAGGCCCTGGAGGACCAGGAGCTCCCATGACGCCCATCTCACCTTTGGTACCTAAATGCATTGAATCACCATTATCATTCTGAACAAAAACTCAACACCTCCCAGTACCTAACTTATACTTCCCTGCATCTACACGGTATTTATTAACCAGTACATGCATATAAGGCCTATTTTAAGGGAATTAACAGCACTCAGTTCTTGTATAGATCTAAATCACACTTGAAAATTGTGCCAAATTTTCTGCAGTTACAGAGAAGAGCAGAGATGTGACAAGGATTCTAACGTAACAAATTTTGTTAAAATTGTAATGGTTATACGTATCCAACTCTAAATTAATAGGTTAAACATCGAAGCTCATTAAGCTGGCAAGCCCAAGCATAAAAAGCATCCAGCTGTAACTACAGTTTGGTCTTTGTTCACAGGTAAAAAAATGTGAACTTACCTTGAAATCCAGGTATTCCATCCCGGCCAGGTGGCCCAGGTGAACCCTGTGGCCCTGGGAGACCAGGGGGTCCTGGATATCCTGGGGATCCTCGGTCACCTGGAGGACCAGGGACATCAAAGCCTGGAGGTCCTGGATCCCCTTTCTCCCCTGGAATGCCCTGCAACCCTAGACAACGTTGTTAAGAAAAAATCTTTTAGCAAAAAGTAAGGCAAGGCTGAGATCTGTGTGTGTCTGAGTGTAGTACTAAGTTTTATGTGCAGTCCATTCCTAGCACTGATGAAGACCCTGCAATTCTTCTCAAGCCATTCATTTTTAATGGCCACCAGCTGTTAAAAGGCCATCTTCTCCTGAAAAGAAGCATTACTAAAATTGTACCAAGTTGTAGCAAATGCAATTCAAACCAATCTCAACAGGAAACCAACTCCTCTTTTCAACAACCCTTTAAGTCTGATTAGTAAAATGAAAAGTCAAGATTAGACTGGTTTGTATTTTATTGATAAGTACTCAGATTCTTACAAGTATATCTCCATTAATGATTCCATTTTACTACATTCTAAGATAACATACTTTTGAAGGATAGCAAAATTCTGCATTGCATTACATATCCCTGAATTAAAAACATGAATTGTCAAAACATGCTTAAGATTGTTTAATGCTAATGATACTGAGCTCGAGGGACTGCTGAAGCAAGCAGACAGCTTGTTTTCCCTTCACTTATACCAGTGAAGATGCTCACTTTGGCAAGGTAGCTGACAAAAAAAGGATTATTTTTAAATCTGAAGTTAAGAAAAGGCTTTGGTAAAGAAACCACAGTACCTGGGGAACCTGAGGTTCAAAAGCCAACGAGTTAGAGCTCATCAGGGAGTTGAGACAGGTAGCAGTAAGGAGTTGTAATAGTCGTTAAGTTAGGAAACAAAATAAAGCACATACAAATTAGAACAAATAAAAAATCTATCCTAAAGTTACTGAAAACAGATCTACATACTAAGAATACAACACTAATGCAGTTAAGAGAAACCAGACTGCAAAGAAACTTGGAGGTCTTTTTCAAAGTGCAGCCACCACTGTACACAGAAACAAGAAACTCAGCGAGATATTTTCAAATATTAATGGTACATTTTAAAAATATAATTACTTTTCCCTCTTTCCTTGTCCAGTATTCTCTTTGCAACCAGGGAACAAGTTTTTTCTGAAGTGTTTCTTATGCAAAAGTGGCATTACTAGATAATGGCTTGGACACCTTCTGAACAGCATAGTACACCGTACTGATCAGCTTTTCGGTGATCTGCATCACATTCTGGTAAATCCCTCCAAATAGGGATTTTCAAAAGATGCTGCTTCTTTATAAGACAAAAACATCTAAGTATTTTTCCCAGTCTTCTAGTCCTATTATGCAAATTTACACTGTTACACCTACAGAGACAGTGTATTGCACGCCACATGTCCCTGGAGAGTCTACTGACATTATGACAACACCATGCCAAAACCTCATAGCTAACTACAAGGCAATATTACTCTGTAACTCTGCAATGGCAACCCCTGCTCTTGATTGCAGGAACAAGTTTAGGAATGGTATCATGATGTGTTCTTTGCACACTAAAAAGGCAGATCAAGTTTTCTTGACTGCATAGGCTGTAGGCTTCTGTTTATTTAATGATAAACATGCTCTCCTCTTAGGCAGCAGATTATCACTGCATCAAACTGTGGTGTCATGTGCCTGGAACTGCTTACTTTGCAGAGGAAAAACAGTACCAGAGGGATTGCTCTATCAGTAAGTGAAAAAGAAAAAGTGAAAATAATTTATGACTGAGTAGCAGCACAAACTCAGTATCTAGAATGGTAAAGATACTTCTTAAAATAGAAATTAATTCTAATTGAAATTCTGGTTCTCAAAAAATGTAAGCGTATCATAATTAGAACAATAAAGACAACAGATAAATTCTAAAGTAATTTGTTCCATATTTAAAAAAAAAGAATGTTGAGTTGCTGCAAACTATTTGAAGAAATGGTGGTGCAGAGAAAGGAAATTCTGAACAGGGAAATCCTTTCAAGAATTTTCCAAATTACCTGAAAAACAGAGCCCCAGAAACTTTACCCTAATGTGTAAAGGAACAGAATCCAAACAGCTTAGTAAAACAAACAAGGGATGGGAGATGGGAATGTAAGGCATTCTGCACGAAACAGAGAAATAGCAGTGTCAAGGCAAATAACAAGGACTTCTTAAGCAGGACCTTCAACCATGCACTAGATTTCAGAGCCACCACGCTGTTAGTAGCCACAATGATTAGTCAGTACAGGCATGAACAGCAAAAATAAAAGCATTTCAAATCCACCAACTCTAGTAATAATTGCGCATTTGTCAAAATTGGTATTTTGCAGAATAAATTGGTGATCATGTGAAATCAAACTCTGGCTCACACCAGAAGAGATGTTACAGGAAGACAAAAGAACATGCATTGGATGAAACATTCAAACCCATATAAATACATCCCACCCCAAACACACACCAGTGTCACCTTCTGCTTCAGTTCAGCCTCAAGTGCAGCCAAAGGTTCAGGACAGTATAGCAGGCACAGTAAGGCAGGCAGAGGACCCACCTGCTGGCTCAGGGAACTTCTGTGCACATTGTCCGGATCCCTTCTGTCCCTAGCTCTTAATACTGGACACATTCAAGGCTTGCTGGTACAGTGACCACACCTTCCTTTCCCCACTGGGAAACTTATGAAAAAATATACTTAAACATGACCCACACTTTATGTATGTGAGTACTTACTCAAGTTAAGCACTTTGCTGAATCTCAGCTCACAGTTCATAAAGACCTGAATATGATCAACCAATCTGTGACCCATGGTCTTACAGCTGGCCATTAATTTTTCAGCATGCATTGCAAACAATGCCAAGCCCAGTGCTGCCATACAAACACATCCAAAAAGTGTAGCTCACAAACATGCAATGTGAACAGTCACACAGGCATGGCGAGAATCAGATGGGTTTTGAAGTGTTTCAGCATGCTCAAGTCCACAGAGAAGGTTCTTGCTGTGGTGACTGCCACACATTTGCAACATCAGGAGTTGGTGCAAAGCAAGCCCAATCACTGAATGAAGGGGAAAAGGAATTTCCCTAAACAAACTTTGTGAATAGAATGATGTGCATGCATGCACATGTACCCTTTGTGCACAGAGATGGAACAAGTTCATATTTTCATCAGGCATCAGCTACTTTACACAAAAGACAATCAAACTCCCTTCAGAAACATATTCCTAATTATCACTAACCTTCAATTCCTAATTATCACTAACCTTCAATTCTACTTTGTCAATCTACTTTAAACCTATCAGGACTCATAAAACTTGTTGGTTTTGCAGAAAAAAACCCTGCATGAAGGTATCAGGAATCCCAGAACTCACAAGTTCCTGAAGGAGGAATTCTAAAGCTCTTTTCCAGGGTGCTTATGACAAGATTACTTCTGATTTCAGTGAAAAAACAGGATGTACCAAGTTTTGCCTGCTTGACTGGCAGAACAGCCAAGCTAATAGACATGAAGTCTCTATCTTTCCTTGCCTGTCTGTTCACAGTAGGACCTTCAGTGTCCTGTGGACCTGCTTGGTGTATGCCAGAAATAACCTAAGGGTACAATTCATGTGAGTTTTACCTGGGGGGCCAGCAGGACCTGGAGGTCCTGGAGATCCAGGTGGACCTTGACCGCCAATGCCAGGGATGCCCGGTGGGCCTGGTAGTCCTGGTGGTCCACTTGGTCCAGGGTCACCTAAAAGAACACTCTTGTTTAGTTAAATAGTGAACTCAGTTCAGAGATACTTGCTTTCAAAAGCAGAATGCCTGCACATTGTACCCAAAATCTCATCCTTGCATGCAAACAAATACAGATCTGACACAGGAAAAAACACACTTCAGAGGCTAATTCTGAAAGCCAGAGATTTGTCTTCACTCTGTGTGGAATGCAGGCAGTTTACATTTCTAGGCTACACAAGAGACATGTTATTGTATCAAACTCAACAGATGCTCTCCAGCAAACGAGGCGTGCTCTGCAGTTCAATATAGACAATGATTAACAGCAGGAATTTGTGCATTGCTAACCCTCTGCCTGTTGAAGCACAGTGCATCTAAATGAGTTATTCTGTTGAAGACGTTTTACCCTCACATTAACATGATTTGTCTTCAGAATACAGACTTTCAGATGCTGACCCACAGACTGGAATTTACTCCTTTGCTTGTTGTCTTTTGAGAACACAAGCTTCCATTTACACAGCTCTGTCTGATTTGGAAAAATGGACCCCGAAGTAACTGCCACATGACTCCCAGCACGTCTACATTTTAGGGAACAGAAAAGGGGAGAATTTTCCATACCTTTGGGCCCTGGAGTTCCATCAAAACCTGCCCGTCCTGGGAGACCAGGGTTTCCTGGGAAGCCAGAATCACCTTTAGGTCCTTGAACTCCTTTTGTGCCTGGGGGTCCTGGAGGTCCAGGTGGCCCTGGAACTCCAAATCCACGGTCCCCCTGTAATAAATTAACAAAAATTTCAGAAGGGAGTTTTCTAAGTTTAGCCTCTCCTAAAAATGTTAAAGTAGCCAAGAAAAAATGCCCACCATCTTAGAGTTCAACTTATTTTTTCCTACCCTCACTCAAATCTCAAATGGAGAATGTGACTTCCCCACCATCAAGAGCTGACAACAAGAGGTGAAATCCTCCCCACCAACTTCCCACTGATGCAGAAGAACCCCTAAGGAAGTGAAGTTTTATATTAAACAGGCAAACACAGACCTTCTGTCCTGGGAAACCAGGTGGTCCAGGAGGTCCATCTAGACCAGGGCGACCTGGAGTTCCCGGAGCTCCAGGGGGTCCTGGAGTTCCTGGGAAACCTACACATGACATGGAGGTTAGGGCAGCAGAGGAGAGGACACCAGAGAGCATTAGAACAAGTCTTCCAGAAATGCTTGGGGCCTATGAAAAGTAATCTCTGAAAAGAGGTTCTGTGCCAGCTCAAGCATACTTGAGGTGTACCCGTTTGGCTGAGATAACTTTTTAGTCTTTGCACAAAGGATCTCTGGGACTCCTCTCAGAGGAGGGCACTCCCCATGCTGTGTGCTCTAACAAAAATTACAAACAGTTCACATGAGAAACATTAACATCTTGAGGCAGCATTTGGAGATCATTTATTGATTCAAGCTCAAACATTCATTATTTCACAAAGTTTTACCCATTTACTTTTATGTCCTTGGTTTACTGAAAAATATAAGTTACCATGAAGGAACAGTACAGTGAACAGAGGAGTAAGAGCTCAGCAGGTTTTTTCCTGATACTTCTAAAACTACTATAAAGATGTATAAATTCAAAACAAACATTTTTTAAAGGATTCTAGAGACAGAAAATAATTCACTAGGAAAAAGCTAAGAGATAAAACCCTTCATGTCCCCTCTTCCAGCCAGTACAATACAGTAACATGGCTTCAAACATACCTTTTGGACCTGGTGGACCTGGAAGTCCAATGCCAGGAATACCAGGCTCTCCCTTTGCACCTGGGATGCCTGGTAAGCCACGCTGACCTGGCTGACCAGGATCTCCTGTAAGAAGAAGAAAATCAACATAGCTATCAAGAATCAGTCAGAATAAAAAGCTCCTGGAATTCCCTGGATATCTAGTTGCTGCTTTACCTGGAAGTCCTGGATCACCATTTCTTCCTGGGGGACCAGAGGGGCCAGGAACTCCTGGTTCTGTAATAGTCTGGCCAGGGTCACCTTTTGGACCTAAAACCAAAAAGAAATATGTTACGCGGAGGAGGAATTTGTTTTCTGTTTTTCTTTGAGCAGAAAAAGATGCTAGCCACATATCAAGCTTACAAAGACCCTAAACACCAGCAACAATTTACCCAACAGGCTATCTGCCCCACACAGCACTTACAGGCTTAGAAACATTGCTTAATGTTACAACAATTTTCTTGAAATGTTCTTTTTTTAGCTTTCTCCTAGATACCATCACATGAATAGTATTTTCTGCAGCTGACACCAGCACAACTTGAACAGGAATTGACAAGGAAGTAACAAAAGCAAGCTTGTTCAGAGCAGACCCTTGTTTTCAAAAATCATTGTAGTTGCAGTATTATTAAGCATAAGCCATATGGTAGTTACAATGCATTTCCACTATAGTCAGTTGAGAAGGAGAAGCTTCTCTAGGGGTCAGAGCAGAAGGGTGAGTCACATGTCTACAGTAACATCGCATAAATTCTGCTCACTTTGTGATTCTGTAATGACCTTCAGTAAGGGAGCTTATAAATCCTAGGTCTTACAATGCCTTTGGGAAAAGCTTAAAAGCAGCATTATGTTCTGAGAACTTTCTGGAACAAAAGGACAAAATTTGATTTTACAGCTTTTGTTCAATAGTACACAGAGATCAACTCACCAGGAACTCCAGGAGGCCCTGGACGGCCTGATACGCCTTGGATGCCCTTTTCACCAGGTAAACCTTGTGGACCAAAACCAGGAGGTCCAGGGAGTCCTTTGTCTCCAGGAAGACCTGGTATTCCTGGATCACCTGGAATACCCATTTCTCCTTTGAATGCAACACTGCCCTGAAAAAGGAAGAGCAGGATGGGAAAGAGGAGCATGTATTTACTAGCAAAGGAGTAAAGTGTTTCACTGCTTCTGTTTTGAAACTCTTTGGCAGTTTCCATCCTTCTAGCTCTCAATGCCATTAGCTGCCTACATCTTACTAACAGTAGAGACAAGGTCTAAATCTGGCTACTTAATTCTTCACACTGCATAGGTGAAATGCAGACAATATAGAGAATGGAAGAAAGGACCATCTGACACTATCCAAGAGAAGTCTCTGCTTATTTTTAGAGGCTTTGACAGATTCAGGAAGTACCTCTGTATATCATCACTAGATCGGCATCTACTGAAGAGAATTACTGTGTTAGTCATATGCAGAAAAAAAGTACGTTTGCCAGTCCTCTTATCTGTACTATGTCAAATGCATCCAGGACTTCCCAAAACATCTGTGCAATCAGAGACAGCATAAAATGGAACTCACAGGTTCCCCCTTAGGGCCAGGTAGACCTGGCAGTCCATCTCGTCCCGGAGAGCCATCTATGCCAGGAGGACCTGGAGGTCCTGGGAAGCCAGGGTCTCCTTTGTCACCTTTCATTCTTGGAGAAGTCAGGACATCCCCTGGCTCTCCTTTAGGACCAGGTCTCCCTGGAGCACCTGGGGACCCAGGGAATCCCTGAGGGGAGGAAAAAGAAAAAAAAAAAAAGGCATTTTAGTTTTTCTTTCACTCACTCTCTCTGTTTGGCACAATATAAGAATTATGCATTCAAGCTAGTTATGGACAAAACCAGAAGTATTAGAAAATAATTCATATCTACTATGCACAGATCAACCAGACATGCAAGACAAATGAGACACTATTCTCCCACCAGAACATAACACCACCACTTACTGGTGGCCCTACAAGGCCAGTTAATCCAGGAAGCCCCTTTTCACCTTTTGGTCCAGGAAAACCAGGAGAACCTGAGCAGTGCAGAAAAACATAAGAGAAAAACATATAACTGTAGAAACCGTAAATATCAAGCATGCTGTTTGTATAAGATAAAAGCTAAGTTGTTTCAAAATCAGGCAAGCTTTAGTCTGTTTTTTTTTTTAGAGAGCTTGATTTTATTTAAGCAGAACAAAATTTGCAACTCTAAGTTAAATCAGTAGTGTCAAAAAATTTCACACTCTTGAAAAGCTCCGGCTCCTTTATCATTTCAGAAATAGCAAATAGTAGAAGTTAATTTCTCTCTTTCAGTTAAATCTATAGCAGACCATAAACCTTCAATATGCAGAATGCTTCCAAGTCTGCCTTTGATCAGATAATTGGTCTTGAAAGACTAGATTTTCAAAAAACGAGCAATTGTTGTACACGTATCCAGCCTGTTTCTTCCTAATTCTCCCCAACTGTGCATAACAGGACATGCACCAACTATGTACTGGAGCTGGCAGCTGTGCATCTGAATTTGTACACAATACACAGATGTATCATTAGCATTACACACAGATACAAAAGTGACTTTCTAGAATATGTTAAGCAAAATAGTGAAGATTACAGCCTTACCTGGACTACCTGGTGGTCCTGGTGATCCTCTCTCCCCAGGAGGCCCAGGTACTCCAGTTCCTATGCAATTGAAGCATGTGTCTCCTTGATCACCTAAAAAGATTTGCATTGAAAAAGAATACCTGAGCAGCAGATCTTAGAAAACATTAAAAGAATTCAGCAAAACAGCAATTGTTTTATTGCTACTGATTTATAACACAAAGTCCAAAATGACTATTTATGTAATTATATGATTGCTTAAATATCAGAAGGCTTCCCCCATGAAGGCCAGACTGAAGCTTTTTGGTTGCTAGGAGTCAGAAAACCAGTATCAGAGATGATTAGAATTTATTTAGGCTAGTGCAAAATACATTAAAACAAAAAAAATAAATGCTTTCAATAATAAAAAAATAAAACAGTGGACTTTTTTTTCCTCAACAAAAGACTCCTCTTCTGAAGTAGGTACTTGACACTTCAAACTACAACTCTAAAACACATATACCAAAATCCCAAACCTTAATTAAACTACAGGAATGCAAAACAAATACTGGGAACGTTTCATTGATTTGACAATAGGCTAAACTTATTTCATTAAAAAATAAAAAAATGGTTTCCAGAAGTTTAGGAATTTCCTTTACATACACTTTTCTGACATTCATCAATGTAGTATTTCAGCACTTCCTGTAGGTTAATTAATTAATCCCTGCAATCTCCATGAGAAAAGACTTCTGATTGAAAGGAGCACAAAATTAAGTGAGATGCCCAAAGTCATGTAGAATGTCCATGGTTGAGCTAGGAAAAGATTCTCACTTACCCATATCAGCATCCTCATTGCAAGGTTGTCTTTTTGGAAACAAGGATACACATTAAAGATGTCTTTCTTTTGCTTACTCAACAAACAAACTCACTGTAGATTGACCAACTCAAATTAGGAATCCTGCATTTATAATTTCAATGTTGCTTTCCATAAAAAATGTTAAATTTATTCATGAAGTATAAAACTTTTTCATATAGAGTTGGCAACTGCTATAACAAAGCACTTAGTTTCTATCTACCTGGGAGGTACTCATAAACCCAAAGTTCCATTTTACTTTAATCATGATCCATGCTAGGTCCTAGCACTGGTTGTACCCTCAGTCACTTTGAGATTCCTGTGCTTTAGCACTAGACGAGGGACTACCCTATGCCCAAAGAAAACAGATTTCTTACTCAAAATGAGAAAATATCTGTACTCAACCCTACTGGGAAGAGACACTGCTTATCCTTATTTAAAGCAGGATTTACATTGTTTAACAAACTCTAACAAAAAGAGAATAAACAAGATAGCCATGACTGTACCTTTTTGGCCTCGCTCCCCTGTAAAGCCTTGTTGTCCTGGAATTCCTGGAGGACCTGGTGGCCCCTGATCACATAACCCTTCACCTAAGGAGAATCAGGAGAGGTTTAATGATCAATTGGTGTTAGACTGACAGTAGCACTGAATATATGTATTCAGTACAAAACTGTACTTCCTAGTATTTGTGTGGATATTCTAACATACCCACACAATCACAGACCAAACATTTTGGCAATTCAGACAGAGGACTGCTAATGAAAAGCCACCAAAGTAATCCAAACTCAAAATGAAACAATCGGTGAGATTACACAACAGTCATCAGTTCTCCTTCACAGCCTCACTACTTCCCACAGCCTGCATGCTTCCATCTCTACACTACACTCTGCTATTCAGTCTCATGTCATAAAAATACGTGTTTGAAATATCAGAGTGAGGAGACTTAAGATGCCAATGCCATTTGATACTAAATTCCTCCCTGAACCGTGTTAGCCCCTCTCCACTACAGCTTTCCAGTTCTCATATTCCATCTTCCATTCCCAACTTCCCTTATACCAAAAAGGAGCTAAGAGCCCTCATCCAAAGTGTTCACTTCCAGGCTAATTTTACCTGGTCTACAGACCAGAATATGCATTAAATGAAACTGGAATTCTGTGAAAAATTACTCCTTTGACTATCTTAGTATCACTACTCTTAGTAGGGAATAGTCCCTCCAAGCATTTATTAGATCATATTATGAAAGCTAAATTTACTCAAGACAGTGTCAAAGTAGTTTCCTCCTGCTTTATCCACACATTTTAATGTAACTTTCATTACTTGGATTAAATAGGATGTAACATGAATTAGAAAAATACTTTATTTTGTACATCTGGATCAAATCTGCTTGGCCCTAGAGAACTGTCATTACTCTGTGAGTTAGCACAAAGGTCCTTCAAGTCTTACAAGATTTCTTCTCCTCCAGTCTAGCAGAATCTCACAGATAAGTCAGTGCTCACTTGAGGAAGAAGGAGGCATGATAAAGCCAGACTACAACTCACATCATTGAACCACCAAATTCTGTAATTGTCCTTAGGGCTAGAGTTCTACAAATGTCCTAATTTGCAGTGGGAGTAATGTCTATATGATGACCACTTACCAGGAGGAACAGATGGTGCAGGTGGCCCTGGGGGACCTGGTGGTCCTGGAGGTCCTCGTGGTCCATCAAGTCCTGGTTGCCCAGGAATAGAAACACCAGGTAAACCTGGATCTCCCTTCTGTCCTCTCTCACCAGGTAAGCCAGGTGGGCCAGGAGGTCCAACGGTAGTGATCCCTAAGATGGGAAGAACTTAGTTCCTTGAGAGCTCCAAGGTTCGAATGGCTTTTTTGCAAGGATTACAATGATACACAATGAATAACATGTTACAGATAAGACTGTCTTTCCATGTAAGTACTCCATGACGTTTCTTTAACAAAATCATATTACATGGTGATGTGCAGTGTTTGACATATGCGCATTTTGCATTTTCAGAGATTTTTGTTTGAAAAATTGACCTGAGACTCAACACCTAAGTTTACAAAGGAAAAAAAAATAAAACAGGACTAACGAAAGGAAGTACTGATGGGAAAAAATAACATTTATAGGCTGTCCATCTGTCAAAAGGAGCGTGAAAAGGCTGTAAAGCTAAACATCCATTCAGACATTTGATCATACATCTTATTTTAATGCTTGCACTCCTACCTGGAGAACCTGGCAAACCAGGTGGGCCTGGCCTACCAGAGAATCCACGCTCCCCTTTGGCTCCTGGAAGTCCTGGCAATCCTTTGCTACCTTTTGGTCCCACTGTTGCATCAATGCCTGGTCTTGAAATAACCTGTAAATGTTTCATGTTCATGTGAAACAACTTGCCAAGAAAAGAGCCAGTGGAATGGTAAAGAGGTGTGAGGGAGGAAAAGTTCCACATACTTCAAACTTTATACCAATGACAGGATGCTTTTCCTGCTCCACTGAATTATCAGGTAAAATTCCAGTAAAGAGCACTCCCCAGTAGGAAATCTTTACTGGTTCTGTTATTGTTATACCCAGAGATGGGACTCACAGGCACCCAAGAACTATGATGAGACAACACTGTCAACCAAATGAAGAAAGAAAGGATCAGCAACTTACTATTCCAGGAGGACCAGGGGGACCAACATCACCTTTTTCACCCTACAAATGAAATTAAGAACACTTTTTACACTGCGCATTAGTATACAAAAATAGTTTTTGAAAATATTCCTCAACACTGTAACAGCATAGGCAATGCAATGACTACTCAGCCAGAACTGAACTCAGTGATTGCAGATTTTCAGGATACTATAACAGTAATGACAAAAAACCTGGCATACCTTTTCACCCTCTCTTCCTGGAGCACCATTTATTCCAGGCCCACCAGGTAAACCCTTCAAGAAAACAGAAAGATAATCACACTCAGATCTTCTCCATACCAGAAGAAAAGCTTATAAGGAATCTGCTTAGATCAAAAATGTACGAGTTACTCACATCCCTACCAGGCTGACCAGGTTCTCCATCTTTGCCAGGTTTTCCCTTCAAAGACATAAACATACATTGAAATCAAATGCTTCAGTGGTGAAGAATTCTTATGGAAATAGTGTTACTTATTTCCCATTTTTCAATAAACCAAACTTGTTCTAGAATGCAGTCCTTGTGACAAATATGGCAAAGACATCAACCATGTAAAATCAATAGAGTTATCTAAACTGAGGTTTTCATTTTGCAAACCACAGCACAAAACCATGACAAGCCTCAAAGAAATGTTGTGTAATTACAGCACAAAGTGCTCTCTCCAGTTAGCTATTGCTGATTTTAACTATTGCTGTGTTTAATAATTCCCTTTATTTTAACATTAGAGAAATCCTTTATTTGGAAAGCAGATCTTAACTCCCTAAACACTAGAACATTATATTTAATTAGGAAATTAGTACAATGTGACCGGTGAAATTAAATAGAAACATTTTTTTGTTTGAATTTTAACTCTCCTTTAAAGCAAATGCAATTTTCTGAAGAGTATCAATGAAAACAAAGTGCAATTCTGCTCAAAGAAGTGACTACTAAAAACCATATATTCTCACTGAACGGTTTTGTCATTGCTGCAATAAAAGTAGTGCAAGCTCCACTTTACTCCAGAGCATTCACTGGGCAAGACAAACAGTACACTATTGTTAGCATTAGAGAAGCAGTATGTATGGGGGACATCTGCTGGAACATTACTAGAACAGGGGATTAATTTTCACCACAGTGCCAAGATCAACTCTCAGTCACCAAGAAGTTGATAGTAAGACCTGACAGATACAGTGTTAATACACTATAATGTGATTTGTGAATTCTTTATTATTAGTGATGAGTTCTGATTCTCAAAAATGAAGTTTTAAGATTTCCTGTGAATGTGCAGAACTACCTGCTTCATTACATATACTGACAGTTCTATGAGTGTATCTTATATGGGTTGGAGCCACACAGAATCATATGGAGTCCTAAAAAGCAGCTTTAAAGTAACTTAATAGCAAAACTGCACTTTTAAGTATGCAACATGCTCAAATTCAGAGTAATAGAAAAACAAAAATGTTGGTTAACAAGCTTTTGGCAAAAGGCAACTGCCATATCCCCTCAAGACTTTTATCCTTTCAGATCTTTACAAATTTATGTGGTTCTCATTTACTTTTGCAGAGAGCAGCAAGTTGGAAAACACAATACAAAACCCACTCAAAATATAATGAGAATTTTGGCTTTGTAAATCTGCCTCATTTCTTCTGCTCCTTAAAGAAGGCAAATCAAAGCCTTCCTATAAATCTCAGCAACTGAGAAGAATTTTATCTAGAATACCCAACATTTGTTTCCATTGTATTTATTTCTTATGGAAATTGGAAAACCTATTAACAACATGTTTCCAAACTGTGCTTATATATTGTCCAATTAACCTGAGCAAGACTTGGTCTTGGTTTTCAAAGGGCCCATTGATGAAACTATGGGATCAGTACCTGTGAAAGTGACAATACAGCATGCTTTGAGCAGGTAGCATCTTATCTTTTCTTTGCTGGTCCAGCCCATGTTATTTTCTCCTATTTCTTAGCACTTTTATGATCATCCTCAGCTTTTCTAAGCTGTGGTATCCAGGATGGATTTGAGTCTAGACAGGAACAAGGTGACTTGTACTATCCTCAGATGCAGCTACCCTGACTTGTCTCTCCCCAGATAGCACATAAACTGAAGTATTTTCTTGAGAAGTGACAAATGGACTTTTGATCTTAATGCAGTGTTCAGAGACTTGGGTTTTGTGACTCACCTCACATAAACTCACTGAGAATGAGTTTACACAGATCAGCTTAAATATATGCCAATCTCATGCTGCTTGCCAACCCAGTACATAGCAAACTGAATGAAGACCTTCTCTAAAAGGAAACAGAAAACTGCTGCTTCAGTCAAGCAGAAAGTTTCCACATATAACCAGATAACATTATTCAAATTAGTTTCTCCTGCCCCCAAGACTAAGATCTACACGTAGATAATTCTATCAGAAAGCACTGAGAGATCCATAGCTAGAAGCACTCTTATGAACCAGATGCATCATCTACTACTTTGCCAAGTTACAGAAAACAAAAAGAAGTCTCTTACCCAGAGGCTGATGGCCCCACCTGAATTCAACATTTGCCTAATTCTCAAAGATAATACTGATTGGAAAGATAAATGTTTGCTTAAACAGACTACTTACTCTTTTGCCTGGTTCTCCTTGCTCACCTTTTTCACCTTTTACGCCACCGGGAAGACCCTGGACACACAAACGTCATCTTAAACTGAGCCCACAAGTCAGAGTGGAATGAATTTACAGTTCTGATACAGATACAACAAAAAAGAACTACAAGAGGACTACTCACAGGAGGGCCTTGTGGCCCAGGAAGTCCTGGTGGGCCTGGATCACCTGGAATACCCTGTCAAGCATGGGCAAAGAAAAAGAGGATTAAAGCCTCCATCACTCCCTAGTGACTCAGTTGATTTTTTAATTATTTTTTTTAAAGAATCTTTTTTTGCTGCCACTTAGATTTCCAAGTACTATGAACAGTAGAGGACCATATTTGTTCTTTCTTTGTGTGGAACTTCAAGTGTATCTATAAATTTTATTAACTGCTCATCCTGTTTATTTAGATGATTCACTCCACTAAGATACAACTGCCTCCTGCGTGCACTGCAGCAGCTGGTTTGGTGGCCTGCAGCTGCTATACAATAATAAAAAGGAAGGAAAGAAACAAAAGGGAAAAAAAGGAAACAAAAGGGAAAAAAAGGAAACAAAAGGGAAAAAAAGGAAACAAAAGGGAAAAAAAGGAAACAAAAGGGAAAAAAAGGAAACAAAAGGGAAAAAAAGGAAACCAAAAGGGAAAAAAAGGAAACCAAAAGGGAAAAAAAGGAAACCAAAAGGGAAAAAAAGGAAACCAAAAGGGAGAAAGGAAACCAAAAGGGAGAAAGGAAACCAAAAGGGAGAAAGGAAACCAAAAGGGAGAAAGGAAACCAAAAGGGAGAAAGGAAACCAAAAGGGAGAAAGGAAACCAAAAGGGAGAAAGGAAACCAAAAGGGAGAAAGGAAACAAAAGGAAGAAAGGAAACAAAAGGAAGAAAGGAAAACAAAAGGAAGAAAGGAAAACAAAAGGAAGAAAGGAAAACAAAAGGAAGAAAGGAAAACAAAAGGAAGAAAGGAAAACAAAAGGAAGAAAGGAAAACAAAAGGAAGAAAGGAAAACAAAAGGAAGAAAGGAAAACAAAAGGAAGAAAGGAAAACAAAAGGAAGAAAGGAAAACAAAAGGAAGAAAGGAAAACAAAAGGAAGAAAGGAAAACAAAAGGAAGAAAGGAAACAAAAGGAAGAAAGGAAACAAAAGGAAGAAAGGAAACAAAAGGAAGAAAGGAAACAAAAGGAAGAAAGGAAGAAGAAAGGAAGAAAAAACGCCAGATCCTGCTGAAATTACAGGAACAACAGTCATAGGTGAGATTATAGGTGGAGGTACACACCAGAAGTTTGTGTCTATTTCACAAAAAAACCAAGTGTAATGTTGAAATTTTTTACTGATTGTGTACTGGCAAGCATAACCTTTGTTGAAGTAAAACCAAATTTTTAAACTTTGAAATCACTGTTAATGATGGTCAAAGGCAACACACTCAAATTGTTTTTATAAGTCTCAGTGCTCTAAAAGGAATGTAGTTAAAATGCCTTTATTTTATACATTTATACAACTTAATGCCAGTATAATTAGTCCTTCAGAGATGCCTAATGACAGAGGCAAATTACTCTGACCCTAATTAAGTCACCTTGTGTTTTCTTAGAACTATAAAGACACACAAAGCTGCTCTTCACCTTCTCTCCTACCATTTAGTACAACAGAGACAGAACCAGAGACTGAGCCCTTTCTAGGATGACTGCACATTGCAAATGTGCATCAGCAGCTAGCTCTAGGGAATTACTAGAATGTTCTTCAGAAAGGAAGGTTACCAAATAGTTTTGATCAAGGTGAAGGGCAGAATTGTCCCACACTCTGCCAAAATAAAATACTGCAGTGTATCAGAGCTTTCTTCTCTGACACATTTCCCAAGACAAAAAGGTGGAAAGCAAGAAACTGATCCAAATACAGATGGAAGAAACAAACAGTTTAAAGCTCGGTTACCACAGTGACATTTGCAAAATAACCAAGCATAAAAAAGATCACTCACCACTCTTGCCTCAAAATATCTACCTCAACTCTTCTATGACTCAGAGTGGTATTTGAGAATACCACAGAAAATTCAAAGAACACATGAAATCTAGGCACCCATGATCCTGCTGGTGCTGCCAATGACTGGCACCCAGAATCAAATGGGACTGTGGAACGTTCCCCAGTGAAGAAGAAAGGAAAAAATGTTGTAACTTTAAAAATGGCAACTCTCCCAATGACTTTTTGGCATTTATGGGTGAGGAAGGATCCATACAAATCAGAGCAACAGTTTGAGCTTACTGTCATGATATTTACTTAGCTCACTGGCTTGATATTGATTTGAGAGACCAGAAACAGAGAAAGCACTTTATTCAGACCACAAGGAAGAAAGATCCTGGGGCATCGCTAATGACAAAAAAAAAGCAGGAGGGGGGGAAAAAAAAAAAAGGAAAAAAAGAAATTGAGTTAAAATTTTTGAAAGACTTCTTCACAATGGATGACATAGCTGGTTAATTAATGGGAATCTGAATCCCCTGACAGCTTTGAAAATTCAAGTTTGGATGTTCCAAGGAATGAGATAATTTTAACTGCTTTTACTGTTACTATGAACCTCCTTTAAGAAAGATTCTTAAAAATAGTTATTTTACTAAGGGAAGTAACTGAGCTAATGGAACTGGCACGACTTCTCCTAAATGAAAAGTACTCAAACCTGAAATAGTACTTTGAGAAAAATAATAGAACCTCTGCAGTAAGCAGGATGTGAATATATATGAACCAAACCAACAGAGGCTGCGTCTCGATCAGCTGCCCATTGCAGATGGACATAGTTTCCCACTCACCTGATCTCCTTTCTGAAACTCAATGTCATTTGGTCTCTTCTGTTCTCCAATTTGTCCTGGTGGCCCTGGAGGTCCCTGAAGACCTTGTTCACCCTAACATGCAAGAAGATAGCAATTTGTTACAGGTAATACAAGTCAAAATGCCACACTTAAGTATTTTGAAAGTAATAAGCAAAAATATCATCATGATCACCTACTCACTTTTTCACCTTTGGGTCCTTGGAAATTCAAACCCATGTTACCCTGCAAAAAGTATAACTCATCAGCCCTTAGAAGTCACAAATGAACAGAAAGAAAACCAAAACAGTCCACCACCATCATCAATGAGGGAAAGAAAATACCTTAGGTCCTGGCAGCCCTGGTGGACCAGGAGGTCCCTATTAAAAAAGGAAACAAAGAAACAAGTTATTTTCAAGCACTTTACATGCTCCCTTATGGGGGGAAGAAAAACAAAATAAAACAATGTTGTTACTTGGACTCCTGTGCATTATACCCATGTTGACAAGGCACCTTGCCTTCCTCTGAGAGCTCTTCATCATGCTATTCAACTTGACAAATAAGCAAGGAAGTAGTTCTTCCTTTAAGTGAGTGTCAAATAAAATTTGCCAGATATTAAATGTTAAGAAAAGAATCACCCTGGCCTAGATAAGCTAAATCTTGGCCCTCTGGTTTCACACAAATAAGGAGCTTGCACAAAGATTCAGTCTGATTTAAAGCAAAGAGGTCTGGGAACAGGCTGGGTGTTTCAAACATCACATTTAAATGTGCACAGTGGCAGCTCCAGAGTGAACTGAATGGCTGGTTGCTGTTGTCTTCATACCAAGTCCTGACTACACTTTACTGACCTGCCTCTGAGTACCTGAGACAAAGAAGTAACAGCCCCATTTAACACTTTATGGGTAAGAGGTTAGAGAAACTTACTGTCAAACCTGGGGGCCCTGGAGGGCCAACTGGACCTGGTATTCCCACGGAGCCGGGTGGGCCCTGTTGAGAAAGGGGAGGAGGCTATGAGAGAGGCACCTTTTCATGAAAAAAGTGAGACCTTCAAGGTCAAAAAAACCCAACAGCTGGCACCCTATACACATCAAATCAAAGCAGCTGACCACTAACCTACCAATCTGTCCGTGTGGAAAGGCCTAAAGGAGTGCATATCATGTTAGGAGTGTTTGGCTCTCAACATCAATACTCTGGCTTGGATAGGGAATGCTTTTTTGTTTGTTTTGAATTACTTTTGCACTTTCTTTCTCTTCATGCACTGAGAGAGAACAACAAAACACTTTGTATTTGTGATTCCTCCCAGCCAGAAACACACAATAGGGAAGCACAGATCAGAGGAACAGAAATGCTAACAGGCTCAGTCTGGTCAGAATAGCCTGGGGCTTGCCTCTCTGTACCAGGAAATGGGAGTCTCTGGCTTCTGTCCAGCCTGATAGACTCATTTTCTGCTCCCCTTGCTCTTCCACTAAATCAATGAATGGCTCAGTGGGGAAGCACAGGGCCTGGAGTCACTAGCTGTTTTCACAGAAGACTGCTGGGAGAACAGAAACACTGTCCAGGAGGTGCAACATGAGGAGAACAGCTGAGGCATTACCCTCTCTTCCCACCATCCAAAATAGTGGCTACAGCTCAAGAAAGGCAGATGTTCATTGCTTTACTTCAGGGTGAAGAAGGGAAGGGAACTCCAGAACTGATACAGAAAATGTCTAGGAAGGGAGAACAGCCAGGGGAAACAGAGAAGCAGGTAAGCAACTGTGACTACTGCTGTCTGCTGGAAACCACTTTCCTGAGCAGGGGACCTTTCTAGCCTCTGTGGGTCACCCTATCAAGAGCAATATGGAAGCACCTACTTTCCCTCAAGCCATAAACTAGACGTACACTAAATGTGAGCCCTGCTTCTCCGTGTAAACATATGGATCCCCTACACTAAATGTTCCAATTGTGCTGTAATGCAAATCCTTTTCATGTTATCTTTTTGGCACGACACAGCCTAATAGTGCTTTACACAACTCACAGGTATCCCTGGAAGACCTGGAAATCCCGGGTCACCCTTCTGTCCTGGCAGCAAGGATGTAATTATTTCACCTGCTTCACCCTAGAAGAAAAAGAGCTGGCTTTAAACCACAGAACAGAAATAGAACATTTTACAATTCTTTATCACCATTTTGACCCCACAATACACACAGTGCTTCTTAAGACTCTGAGAGATTGAAGAGTTATGTTACACCCTAGCAGTACTCTTTAATAAAAGTACTAGATTCTCCAAGAATAGCTCTTTTTAGAAGAGGTCCTTGCATATTTGGAAGATTCTTTAAATAGCTAAACTACCAACTATTAAAAGCTCTCTTTTTATATGTACAAATATATCAGCATTGATTTAAATTCCAAAAGATTAGGGGATTGAAATACAAACGCTTTACAAAAGAAAGACATTCTAGCTCCATGTGAAAGCAATAGATAGGGCACAACAGAAAAAAAGGCTCATTCAGCTTTTTCCAATGTTCCTCCTCATGAGAATAATGCTGAGTAAGCTGTTAAATAGTCATGCTTTATGTTATATATTGAAGCTCAGTTTCTTATTGATTGCAGGGAAGATCTTTGTTTTAAAAATATATGTTCTGATCAGCTTGCCTTTTAATATCTTTAAAACAATTGGGAAGAAAAGGACCTGAGAAAAACAATTCATCTTAACAGACACAATCTGCCAGCACCAGTGTTATGCTGTCCTCTCAGGAGTTTATTGGAATAATTCTGTGGGTCAAGTTTCCTTTCAAATAGATTTGAACCAAAACTGAGGCTTTAGCCAATGCCCAATAGGTCAAGGATACAACAAAAAAAACCTTAAAAAATTAAAGGGATCCTTAAGGTCTAAAATCAGATTATGAGATTATTTATATTAGGAGAAAAAGCCATCTATGTAGGAATCTATACAGTAGACAGCATATTTCTGAAAGGAACATAAGATGCTGCACTATTCTCTTCACTGGATATTTTAAGTTATTATTGCTAGTCTCTAGTAGTGTTCTTGAACATGCACAGGTAGACTACTGGTGGATTTGGGTGTTTGTAGGCATTTTGCTAACTTGATGCCTCATAACACAGACACTTGTCCCTTACACTCCCAAGGAAACCAGCTTCAGAAAACAGTCTGCTACTTCTGGTACTACTGACCCCAACTGAGTAAAGCTACTGCAGAATTTCCAGTTAGTTGCACTGGAGTGGCCTAGAAACAATAAGCTTTCTGCAGAATGTCACTCCAGATTCCAATGGATGCACATGGTCTTGCATAAAAACAAGCAGGTTATTTATGTCAGATCACACTGCATACCCATGCCTGGTTAATACTTCGATGTGTGAGTACAGAACACTTACCTTCATACCTGGCAGACCAGGGGGCCCCTTTGTTTAAAAGAAAGAAGAAATAAAAAAAAAGATCAATAGAAATAAATCATTGGTATGTTATTTGCAAACCACTAATCAGATCTACACCATGAGGCATGCATTAAAGACAGAAATCTAAAAAAAGGTATGAAAGACGAGAAAATAAAATTTTTAGGATCTTCAGAACCAGATGGAAAAATTAAAGTACTTTCACAGTGAATGTTGAGCACTAAAGGGACTACATTTCCATTTTCTAGCAATTTGTTTCTTAATTGCCTCCTATTATCCACCTTGTCTACTACATTTCTTTCTGTTTGTACTTTGGTTCTGACAGTCACTTTGCTGTACATTCCTGTGTTTTAAATGAAAACACCCTGCATTGTCTTTTTTCTGCTCCTCTAACCATCAGTAAGACTCTTTAGATGTACTGGATGACAGTATCAAGAACTTACTTCTCTGACACATATGTGTGTATTTGTATTTTTCTGCCGGTGGGGCAAAGCATCTCAGCATGTGAGAATTCAAAGGGGTTTTTTATTAGCTTTACTACAGCATGCAGCAGAAAATCTCACTCTTATTGGACATCTAAAATGCTCTGATTAACCATAAAAAATTTGATATATTCTTATTTATTAAAAGGCCAACTGCAAAAAGAGGCTGATATTTATCTCATCTTTCACAGATCTAAGTAGAAGTCTTCCAGTGGATTACACATAGTTGATCTGGAAATCTTTTACTTACAGGAGGCCCTTGTAAACCAGGAAAACCTGGACTGCCTGGGAATCCACGCTCTCCCTTAGGGATGAAGAAAATGATTAGCCAAAACCAAACCAAAACATAACAAAAATAGACAAACACATTTTGACTGAAAAGTCCAGTTTCATCCTTAGCTTATGACTCCAGAGTAGTAAATTATATTGCAACAATCTATAGGATAAACAGTTTGTTAAATCACACAACTGATTGAAATAGAACATTACATATCCAGATATTTCCACATACTTCCAGGCAAAGAACTATACTACAGAGACAGAAAACACACATAGTGCTAGAGAAGATCAGCTTCTCTAATGGAAAGATCATAACCTGAAGCCAAGTAACACGTCCGAATGAAAGTGTCTCCTTCCAACAAGGATACTGAATCAGTACTTTCAATGTAATATTATTAAAAAATAATAATTGAAAAGCCCCACTGTTAGGTAATGAGTTTTCCTTAGTAACAAGACTCTAGCAAGATGAGATGCAGTATACGATCTAATTATCAGACATTCCTCTCAGTTGTTAGCTATAAAATTAACAGTGAGAACAAAGAATTTTACTACATTGGCTGCAGAGTACAAATGTTGTATCTTGGGGGTAATCTCTCACAAAACTTGTGCTTTAAGTACCAGACCATGACCCCTTCTCTCAGATGTGTGTGTATGTCTGAATTGTCTTGAAATGACCTACACAACTCAGTAACAGCAAGTACTGCTGCACATAAACTAAACCTATTGGCTACAGCCAGGAGAACAAGAGCTCCTTATCATATTATTGCATTGTTAAGAATTCTAAAGGGATTCCACCTTTGTTCCATTGCATCCTGGGATACCCTGAGGTCCTGGCGGCCCATCTTGTCCTGGTAATCCCTTTAAAGTGGAAAAGAGGAAAGAAGAGTTAGCTTGTAGGACGCTGATCTGGGTCTGAAAGACAGAAAGCAACCAATTAGTATCTGCACAGCCCATTCCTACTCACAGGAAGTCCTGGTGTTCCTGGAAATCCTGGAAGCCCTGGCGGTCCCTAGAAGGAAATAAACCACATATGTTTTAAACAGTATGGTACACATGGATGTGCAAAAGGATTTAGCAAGGTTTTACTAAATGTAACCTCTTTGTGCATATGTAAATAAGGAAAAACAGAAACATCTGTAAAAAAAGAATGCCATGTTGGATGACCATCAAGGTTCTTACCCTTCTTTCAGGGAAATATCCGCAAAAACATAGAGAAGACAATGCAGAACAACTACAGTAATAGTATATAAATATATATAGAAAATAAATGAACACTCATGGTGTGGAAAATGGATGTGCCCCACTGAAGTCAGAGATGCATCAATTGTTACCTATTGAGGGGTCTGACAAAAAGAAAAAACAAAGGCACAAAACCTAAAGAATTTCCAGACAGATCAACCTCTCCCATATCAACCCTACATACACTGTGTCTAATTCAGAATAAACTGAAGCAAAATTACTGGAGAGTGTTTAGGTCCTGCAGAACAAAATAGATCAAATAAGTATTGGGGCTACTCTCCCCAATGAGTTTATGAAGGTAACACAAGCAATTACCTAAGACTGTATTTCTTACACAATCTTATATTACTTATAAAAAGTAATACAATCTCTTCTAGCTGGTAGATAAACCACTATTCAGATTCAAGTTAATTCCCCCCACAATAAATCACCACTTGTGTGAGGACCCACTCAATGCCTACCAGTCTATCCATAATTCCACTATATCATCCTAAACCTGCACCATTACTTACTCTGATTCCTTTGGGTCCAATAGGCCCTGGAAGTCCATCATCACCCTAAAAAAACCCAAACAAAAAAAACATACACTCAAGTTTCCAGTCTGCCTTTTCTATCAAATTGAACTGTAAGAATGATAAAATTTCTTTTACATGTTTATAGTAAGTGGATTAAAAGTTCTATTAGCTGTCATTTCCTGAGTAAAGGATTCAAAATGATTTTATTTTTGGCATTGGACTTTAAAGTACTTTCACCAAATATCCTATAGTGGCCTCTTGTGGCAAAACAAGGTATAACAGATTAAATGTGAATGATCTTGTACCATTATTATTTTTTAATATGATAATGCAGAGCTTTGTATCAAAATCTTGAGAAGAAAAGGCATTTATGGAATAAAAATATAATCAAAGCTTATCATGAGCCCTCTGCTGTTTCACTCTTGTTATATCCAATTAATCTTTTCTTTTAGTGTAGATTTTCATTTTTTTCTTATTACATACCTATTTTTCCCTTTGCTTCTTTTGACATGCTTTTGTTAGTTCATACTATGAGCATTTGCAAAAGAAATTGCAGATCTTGGATAATCTTGTGTATATTAAATATAAATACATTCAGAGGAAAGCTTTTCAACATTTTAAGACTATATTACACCATCTAAGCATAATGATGTAATTCACTAGCAAATAAAAATAAACCAAAACCCTCCAGGGAAAGGAAGGAGCATTCCTCAGTGGTCTCTGCATGGGTTCAAGGAGGCCTTCATTTGCATTGCCCCACCCAAAACCAGCCCAGGAATGCCACCAGGTGCAAACAACAGTTTACCTGTGTGGTAGGACCCCTCCTGGCAGCTGACAGCCCAACACCACTCTTATCAGTGAACTAAGCCATGGAGTGCATGATTGCAAGGACTGATAAAATTACATTACAGCACCTTGCTGAACCTGTTCTTTGACCTTAATCTGCAGTACCTAGAGAAAGGATATAAGTGCACATGTAGTGCTTGCAAGCACATGTGTAGGTGAAGCATAGGAAATTTAGAGCAATCTTGCTCTGGTTGACTATTCAAACCAACCAACAAACCTATGTCATATCCCAACATCTGAAGATTCTGACTATTTAAACCAACAATAGTCAAGAGTTCTGCAATGATTTAGAATCAGCACTACAAGCAAGCTAATGCTACCTAGCATTTTCATGATATTCAAGTGAATTGGGGCTTACCTTTGAGCCTCTTGGACCAGGTGGTCCTTCAGGTCCTGGAAATCCAGGCAAACCTGGCTGTCCTTCCAAGCCTGGGAATCCTCTTTCACCCTACAAAAAGCATAGGTGGAGGTGCAACATGACAAAACCACAAGTTATGACAGAAAAAAATCAGAGAACACATTCTCTTTCTGGTTTTCTGTAGGAAGTCATCATACAGAGAAACAAACTAACACTGTGATTAAACATCTCGTCTACTTAGCTACAGAAATTTCTGAACACACACACACACATTGCCTTTAATTGCACCACTTAAATTTCATTGGATGTTTATCCAGTATTTAAGTCACCTATTTACCAAAATAATTCAACTATCTGTTTCTCCTGTGCAGCTTAAATACATAGAACTCTCCCCCCTTCCTATAAAAACATAGCTTTATTGGTTATGAAGTCTCTCCCAAAAACTCACCTCTGCTGCAATGCCTATAAAAACTTTCAGAAGGGTGTAGATTGCTGCTATACGGTGACTACTGTTTATTATTTCACAGTTGCAAGATTGTAGTCTGTAATATAAAAGCAACTAAGATCCTGGTCATGCACTGTAGGCTAAACACTGCTCAAATACAGGACACAAAGAGAGTTCCAGGCCAAAGTGCTGACAATCTAAATCAAGCAAGACAGACACAAGACAGCAAAGAAATAAGGTTTCTTACTCCTTTTGTCTGTCACCTCCTGCTAAAATTGTAAGATCTCAAGAAGCAACCATATTTTGCTTATTATTTATGCAATGATTAACCATGATGGGCCCTCAGTAGTGTAACAAATACCATATACCACCACGTGCCACACTCTAACTTGCATGCCAGCAGTGTTAAGTCTCATTCTCAAATCCCAATTTTCTCACTGTACTGCTTAGGTAGGTGCTCTGTATTCCACTGTGAAGGGCAGGAACTTAGAACTTGCACTCAAACATTTACAAGATGCTGAGATCTTGGAAAAAATGTCAGAGAAACTAACAGGGCTTCTCTTCCTGCCTTCTTTTCCAGTGTTTGCTATACTGCTTCCTTGGAAACAGAAGAGAAAAAACTTTTGGATGAGAGATTAAAGGCTATGTGCAAGGCTGCAGCCTTACAGAGGAAACAACTAAGCTATACTTAGTCCTACCTATACAGCGAGACTCAGGAGGATTCCTTGGATAGGAATGGACAGCTCATTAACTGGTCTGCTAAAATTGGTTTCCTATTAATTAAAATGTAAACATACTCCTCTCTTACTACAGGTCACATTGCTCTCTTATACAGGATAGGCATCTTGTCCCCTCCTGTGAAAATGCTGAAATCACATCATAAATTGAAGTTATTTTAAGTCTGACAGTCAGAGTCCAGACTATCTTTTTGCACACAAAGTGCCCAGGCTGCACTTTCTCACAGAGCTGGACAGTTGACATGCTACCTCATCTGAAAAGCAAGGCTGGAGGAGTGTTACTGTCTCAGGCCAAGATATGAAAAGGGTAGTGTGTCCCTGAAGGAGAGAGAATGAGGAATTTGGGAGTGCCCAATAAGGAAAACATTAGACAGAGCCAGACTTTGGAGCAAGCTCTGGCAAGAACGGTGTTTGCACACTAAGGAAACACCTGCGTGCAAGAGGCATGTCAGATGTGTCAGGTGCTAGCTAGGCTACACAATACCTACTAATCCCAATTTGGTCACACTTCTTCACATTTCTGTTAGAGAAAGGAACATCTGCATGTGGTTACTAGAACAGACTTTTAGCAGAGGGTTGGCCTTACGAGTCAACTAAGGCTGAAGAACTGTTCTCTAAAATGCAGCTACTCTGAGGTCTCCAAGTAGTCACAGAACTGGGAAGCCAAGGCCTTTAAAGTAGAAGAGAAACATATGAAGCTAAACAGTTCAGCAAGAGAAACACAGTAGGCAACAGATGCTGCTAGTAAACTGCACTATTGAAACTATGCAATGAGTATTTTCCAAACCCACTCTGAAAGCGAGCAGCCACAATGAGAGCCTTGCAAGAGGAAACTGTTGCCAGAGCAACTCCTGTGGTGTTTACCAGCAAATTAGCCCCAAGAGTGAGCAGATGATTTGAAGAACTATGTTTGGGAACAGCCAAGGGATTACACCAGCCACTTCCCAGGGGAACTGTATCAAACTAATTACAGAGGGAAGAGCTGCACTATAATCACAATTTTTGATGAAAAAATTGGTTGGAGAAAGAAATATGGGCAAGTGGGGTAGAGGAGAAACCAAGCTGATCCAGCTCTCTAGAACACAGATGATGTTCAGGGGATTATATTTTTCATTGTCTTCTACTTCAGTAGTGTATAGAAGGATTTCATAAGTAAGAACAGTTACTCATTTGCTTCTGCCTCTAGACTTTTCCTATTGCACACCTTGCATATACTATACTGTTTTAATGAAGGTCCAGATGCTACAAATTTGCCAGGAAAAACTGTCTGTTGTCTTGCAGGAACATACTGAAACTGAAGACACTTTAAAAATCTTCCCCCAAAAGTCAATGCCAAACAAGAACATTATATCACTGAGGATATAATGAGATTGAAGTCCCTGGGTAGCGTGCAATGTATTTTCTTACAGATGCAAAAACTGATGGTCACTAGCCAGTTTTGCTTGCACAGAAAGAACTGACAAGGCCTGGAAACCTTTTGTTTCAGACTAGAAGCTACTAAAGAGAAATATAAATAGGAAAGGTTCAGATCAACTCAGATCTCATCTTCCAGTCCTGAAAGTACAGGATTGTTTCCATAGCAGAATAAAGATGCATCAGCTATAAACCATCATTCCCTATTGGAACAGGCTGCCCAGAGAAGTGATTGAGTCATCATCCCTGGAAGTACTTAGATAATGTGTAGGGACATGGTTTAGTGGTGGACCTGGCAGTGTTAGGTTTAGGGTTGGCCTCAATGATCTTAAACACCTTTTCCAACCTAAATGATTCAATGATTTCCTTGGGGAATGGGCAAGGAGCCAGATTCTGATCTCATTTATTGATAAATCAAGAGTGGCTGGCAATGCAATTGCCCTCAAACAGCTACACAGACTCAGCAAAACTGTCAGCTTGAGCATGACTGAACTATAGTATTTAACCAAGTCCTCATTCAAAACAAACACACCAAGTCACAAATGGTAGTATTAAGCATATAGTTTAATGCAATAAAGACCTCCCCTCTGACATGACCTGTATTGTTCAAAATACATCAAATTTCTTCGTAGTGACTAAGATGCATGCAGCTTGCTTGCTGTAGCCCTTGGCTCTCAATCTTTGCCACCTGGAGCAGCTGAGATTCAGTACCACCCCCTCCTCCTCCTCAGTCTCTGTAGAGCTATCTTATCAGCATCTTTGAATCTTGTTTTCAGCTGAAGTAAAACCAGCCCAATAATCTACAAGTCCTACTGGTTTGTCTTAGAAATTGCACTGCACATGCAGTGTCTGTTGTGTTTATGTCTTTAGGTAGTTTTTACTGAACTAGCTTTTAAGTATTAAAGCAGGTTAATCTCAAAAGTGCCAAGCAATATTTATTTAAAACCTAATCATCATCCAGTTCCTTAAGTGAAAAGCAATTATACACTTCCAGTTGAAAAGTGAGAGTAATTCCTATAAGCACATGTACATAGCAGCTTAATCAAGCACACTGGCTCCCAGCTGCCATCCATTTTCACTGACTTCTCCAGTAAATTCCTCATTTCTTCATTACACCATTTTAGACATGTTTGAATTCTACACTACCCATTCTATATTTAATTTTAGTAAGGCAGATCTGATCAGAGGAAGAAAACTTCAGTGCACTGATTCTTCTCAGTTATTGTACTTTGGACTCACTGTGCTTTGATTCTCCAACAGGTAACATGCTACTGATGCTATAAGGGCTCAGGGCAGAGGCTGAGTGAAACAAATCACTGCCAGCATTGCAGCAGTTAAATAAGGGCTGTGGCTTCCCAAGGCAGGACAAGAAAATAGTTTTCTTATTTATTACAGTTCAGTTTGTATTACTTTACCTGATCTGTTAAAATTTGGATATCCTGAAGGGAATGCTAGGATGCTTAGGAAGAAGTCTACTTTTGAGACTCAACAGGAACGTATTAGGCTCTGCTGAGCTGAACAAAGCAGCACTTCTCAGTTGACTTAATGCAAGTGGACAGCGACTTGGATGCAGAAGCTGGTCGAGGGCCAGAAGTGAAACACAGTGGAACAGAAGCACAGGGCTCAGCCGAGTGCCTTTGACAAGGCTTTTCCTGTCTTCCCAGTACAGAAACAGGTTCCATACGCCTGACTTCCAGTAGTTCTACAAGTACACTGACACACTCCCAATGGGAGAATCAAAGAGGAGATTATTTAAACAGCTCCTCATCTAATGCTCTTCATACACCAATTAGGCAAGGAGCTATAGAGTTTGACTCCTGGTTCAGAGGTCACTAGAGGAAGAAGCAGAAAGACCAGATGTCAAGAGTCAAATACAAAGCAAAAGCCTGAAACTCGTTGTAGCAGCAGTTTACACTCATATAAAGATAACATTTGCAAGAAAGCTGGCTTGAAGAGAGTATCAGGTTTGGAAATTTAATTCAAATGTATAAGGGGTACATTGTAGTAGCACAAGACTCAAGTTTAAGGCTGTAAAAAAACCAAAGAATTTATAAGAGAAAGTATTATGGATGTCAGTGACAAAGAACTCGTGGTTCTCCAGAGCCAAACTGCTGAATCCATCAGTGCATCAAATACTGAGGGCTTTGCAATTATAGGGCAACTAACATAATGGGGTGTGTGTGTATGTATGATCAAACCAGTTCCACTGGCAATACACCATACTTGAAAAAATATGGGCTTTGCTTTTCATTGTTCCTTTACCTAATGTACACGATGCTCTGCAAGCTTCTGAAGGGCTGTTCAAAAACAAAACAAAACAAAACACAACCACAAAAAACCTCTGGCATGCCTCAGGATTATGCTGCATTTACCTTGATTTCAGTGGAAAATGAAACAGTTACCAGATTTCCAAATGAATCTTCCATTCTAAGAATGGAACCTGCCTTATATCTATCAGTTTAACAAGTGGGAGTCTCAGACACACCTCCCCATCCCTAAGAGGACGCAGAAATACAAAAAAAAAAGAGACAGAGAAAACAGTCTTATCATAGGTGATGCTCTGTTTTCTTTTGTGTGCTTCAGTTTAAAAGTTTTATTAAAAGATTACACTTTGATTAATTTGTAAACCCCTAAGAATTTTCCAGGAAGATGCAGAACCATTATATAGCTATTTGGTCTGATGTCATGCTTGTTTTTTTCCTTCCCCTCTTCCTTTTCACAAAAGGTTATCAAGCTTCACACTCTTCTGCTCAGGACTTGCTATAATTCACTCCAGAAAAGGCCAACAGAGGTTGGAAACTAAATGTGGAAGAGTTTCTCCTGTGCTGTTCTCCTTAATAATTGGTTAGGGCAGTCTAGAGGAGTAGAAACAAAACCCACAATACACAATGACACTTGAGAGTGATCTTGAACAGGGTTTATATGCTCCAGTTGTTGACTGTATTTGGACAGAAAGAGTCCCGAGACATTCTTTACCAGAGAAAGGTGACTATCTCAGTTTGATTAAATGACACTGAAAGACTGGAATGTATTGAGTGGGTCATGGTACCTGCATGTAACAGCAGCATGAAGAGAAAGCCAAATCACTGGGAGAAAATTACTACTTTATTTTACTTAGAAAGCCAGAAGATTTACTTCTAGGTTTTCCTTATCCACACTAGTCAGATAATACCCATTTCCTCACTGATTTCACAAAGTAACAGTGACTAGTCCAGAAAAAGGCCAACTTAAAAATACAGAAAGGTTCTCCAAAGTTGTGCCTGCTCTGATTGTATTGGAAATATAAACCTAATGCTTAAGCGCCTTCAAACCAAACTTGAAATAATCCCATGACTGTGTTAGGATACATCTGGTTTCACCACTTGCATTTGAAGATCCTGTAGGAACACATCAACCACGTTCATGTTTTGGCTAACAAAATCTAACTTGGAAAGCTTGCTATCAAGGGGATACTGCTCTTCACTGGCATGTAAATTGGGAATATATTTGATGTACTAAAAGCAAGTAAATGCCAAGGAATGACCTCATCTGTCTGGAGCTATCTGGATGGCAGGTGTGGCATCAGGAATTACCCTGAATCTTGGACATCTGCCTTGTTTAACCTCAGCCAACAGTAAAATTCTGCATCAGCACATTACAGTGCCAATGCAGCGACTGATTATTTTGCATTACTTTCGTACTTGTTTATGCAATGTCAAATATTACCTTTGAAATGTGTCAGAAATTAATCTAGAGCACTGAAGCCCTTCTAGAACCTTGCTAAAATAGGGTAAGTGGTTAGATAAGATGGGGTTATCAAACTCTATCAGTTCACATCTTTAAGAAGACTCCATTGTATCTCAAGAAAATTGTTTACAAAACTAAGAGTGGAAGTGTTTCGGGAAGTCTCCTCCCTTTGCAGTGATCACACCACACAGCTATACAAGTTATGAGGTAAGAAACAGCCCAAGTTCAGAGCACATTAGTGAGTGTCAACCACTTACGAGCAGGCTATGCAAGAAAAGTAGGAAAGCAACCCTCACTCACTCTGCTTTTAAATCCCACTGACGTATTTCTAGCATAGCCATTATTGTACAATCCACACCTTAGCTTGTCCACACAAACTAGTTTGTGTGGGAAGGCCTTGGCAATAAATAAGAATTCTTTATAATTTACTAGAACTTGTGTATTTTCTGTTGTTCACTCCCACATAGCTGAAGAAGTTTGTGCCGTCATTCCCCATTCTTGAGAAAGTTATGATATGAAATTCTGTATACAATCAGATGAACCAGTCAGTCTGACTCAATACCTACAGTTCTTACAACAGCTATGCTCTTTGGTGGTGACACTGCGGGCAAAGAAAATAAGACATGAGCAAGAAATAAAAGCTATCATACATAAGCTTCAGCTATCTGAAGTTGGTGTATGGCCCAGTTTGTCAGTGTGCCAGTTAAACAAAAAAAAGGAAGATTTACCTTTTCACCTTTTACTCCGCTGCAATCACATTTGGATAAAGATGTACATCCATGGCAAGCCTTTAAAGACATAAAAAAAATAGATGCTTTTAATCAGCATAAGACTGTATGAAGTCTTTAATACTTATTACAAAGCTTAGTCTAAAACATAAGCCTACAAAGTTTGTCATCTAGCTATTACACATGGTGAAAACAGATACAATTAACTGAAGGTTTAATCACCTTTATTAATACCTATGCTTATACTAAGTATATTACAGATAGTTTTCCTGGAAATTTAGGCTTTTAAAGTTATGCCTAAACACCATTTACTCTATGGCAAGCTACAATCCAACATCTACTGCCAAAGGGGCTAGAACTTCACTAAAACAGGCTCTTCAGCACATGCCTCCATACCGGGAAGAGTCCAAGCATGGTTCCCACCAGTAGATGTCAGGTTTTGCACAAGAGTTTAACCAAGCCTGAAGCTTACAAGCACATTTGTAATAGTCGTCAGAAAAATACTTACTACAGGATTAATTCTTCCCTCCACAGCTCAGTTATTGAGAAAAAACCCTAGATTTCATCTAGCTGCATTCACACTCCATTACAAATCGGAAGTCAGCTACAACAGTCCCTAGCATAAGGGAAGTGACAACAGATATTAAGGGGTCAGATGAGGGAGATCTGGAAGCTTGATTCACAAAGACCCAAGTTAGGTAACTTTTCATAGTTAAAAGCCATGATCCACGTTAGAAGATACAGTACCTGAAATACTTTAGGTTTTAACTTGTTCTGAGAATAGGTGTGGTATTGTATTTAAAAAGTTACAGCACTACTTTAAAAGTTTGAAAAGCTGAGCTTTTGGGGTCCTCTCCCCCCAGTAATCTACAGAGAACATTACGTACAAAGTCTCAATCAAGCAGGAGATCAGTTGATGTGTCAGATCTGAAATACACCCACACTTGAATTCTAGTCTTCATTATCACAGAAGCATTTAGAGACATGACCCATCACCTACCTGGCATCAGGAATGTCCTGGCTCTTAGCCTAAACACACTAGCAAGCATCAGACTGAAAACACAGAAATAGCTTATTTCACCTGAAGCTACACAAACCCAGAATCAACTGAAGCATCTTGTAGCAAAAGGCAGAGCTTTAAGTACAGCAGTAATGCTACACAACATAACTAGGGCCTCTCTCCAAATATTCCATTTGGCTTTTGTAATCAGTTTATTGATTTGATGTATATGAAAACCCCAAATTCTTAGTTAACAAGGGTTTCTTGAATTATATCCTAAAGTGAAACTGAACCTTACTCCCCAGTTTAGGTTTTCAAAGGTCAGACTGGACAAAGCCCTGAGTAACCTGGCCTGACCTCATAGCTGACCTTGTTTGGGGCAGAGTATTGGGCTAGATGCCCTTCTGATGTTCCCCTTCAACCCAAGTTATCCTGTGAATTTGGTATCAGACCCTTTTCACTTTCAAAAGTGGATTTGAAAAAAGCAAGTTCCTTGTGAACCAGTTTTAGGATTAATCTCGTTAACAAAGCTTCATTTAAAAGGGATTAACCTTAGTTACATGCAATATTCCCTTGCCTCACAGTACAAGCCTAAGAAAAAGCAAATTACCCAGCTCACTGTGCAGCAATGCTGGTTTCTTATGACAAAGGTAAGAGAGCTACATGGAAGTCTTTGCTGCCTCCAAGAGGCAGGGGGAGGAAAAATCAAGTAAATCAGTACTCATTCAGAACTACCAAAAGCTGTGCAGTGGTAATATACACATAGGCTAAAATAATACATGCATGGAAAACATGATCAAGATCCTATATAGCATGAGGATTTATTTAGTTTACAGAAGACACTCATTTAGTCTTCCTCACAGCTTCCAGACAATGTTCCTAATAGAAATTTCCTGAGTTTTCAGGTACAAGAGAACTGTTGGGGTAAACAGGGAGAAACGGAAGCTGGAGAGGAAAAAGGTGGTGGTTTGAGATCACATTGCCCATCACAAAATGAGTTAGATGTACACAATTTTGTGAAGGTGAGTTTTTAGACAGTGAAACTCAGGTTCTGAATATGGCAGCAATAAATAATGGTGATATTGATGCTGAATGATGAAGTCCATCCTTCCCAATACTGTGGCATTAAAAAAAAGCAGCTCTTAAGATGAGTTTAAATCTTCCTGTATAAAGTATTCAAAGAAAGTGCTTCTTTCCCTTTTTCTATTTGTAGTTTAAAGAAAAAAAGAGTTCTTTGATTTAATCAATAGTTGTTGGTGTTTTTTTTAAACCTGTAACTGTCTTCCAGAGCCATTTATATATTAAGACTGGATTCCTTACACTTTGAGGAGACTCTTAATGTATACAATTAGCCTGTCTTGAAGGGTCGGGTGTACTCGCTGAATGCTTTTTGACAGATGGTTTTGAATATCCAGTTCAGATGCATTACTTACAGGAAGGGAACATGGTCTTTCCCAGACAGCAGTGAAGGGAAGCTAAAAAAGTCTCTAATCAGAAAACTCTTCAAATACCCACTGTAATCAAATGGTAGAAATTTCTGGCTTAAGTCCTGCAAAGATCTATTCACCCACAAGCTTATCAAGAAGTATTCCCTCAGCAGAGTCACTTATCTTCATGTACAAAAGCTGTATTTGGCAGATTGTGTTTCTTATTTGCATTAACCTGTATCCCCACCAAATTAAGGGTTTTTTTTGACTAAATAGTTTGAAGAGAAAAAGCCCTGAGAATTCATACTGTATCAAGATCAATTCATGCCACTTATGGGTCATATTGCATTATAGCATAAAAACCAACAAAGTAAAACATTGTGGCACAGCAGAAAAAAAACCAACAGCTTAATGATCTATTCTAAGTGAAAACTTTCTTCTTGTTTAGACTTTTCAGTAATCTCAAGGCCTTTCTTACTTGGGAAAGCAGGCACAAAAATTGTGCTACAGGAGAATGCATACTGCATAACAAGCTAGTACAAGTTTGAAAGCCACTCAGTAGCCACAGGCTAGAGACTTCTGATGTCACAGATTTAATTCTGTATCTCCTCTTAATGCAAAGATAATCCAGGCTCCATACTATGAATAGGAACACTTGGAATTCCTCCTGCACATGAACAATAAATTATATACAACTCAAAAAAAAGCAGGTAACTACAATATTTCAGTCGTGGGAAAATGTACATTAAGAGTAAGACTTCGATGGCTATGAGTAGTAGCTTGCCCTTAGTAAAAGCTTGACCATCACTAGTTCTGAAAATTAGGTGACTTACTAGGTTTTCAGACATGGAAAATTAAATTATTCCAAACGTCTGTGAAACTGAGCTGCACTTGGTACAGGTTCAGAAACTGAACAAGTCACTTGCTTTGTATTAGGCAGTCAAAAGACTTCAGCAGTAGTTCAATTCCTAGCTCTGGCCAGTAGGACACATGGTCTAACGTGACAGGGAAGATGATAAAAATATTTGATGTGGCAGTGAGTTGTGGCTTGGTCCTAAGGAGCTGGTCACAATCTCCACACCTATTTGAAATATTTCAGTTTTCAACCACATACAGCTGGATAAGGAATCAAGGCAGCTTTTAAAAACAAGACTGAAACTGCTCAGATTTGCTTCTTGCCTTCTGTATTCCTGCTGCCTCCCCCCATTCCCCACCATGTACCTGTAAAGATGAACTCACTATCACTGTCATTGCCTTTGCTGTGACTTTTGCATAGCAAGACACAATCAAGGGCTCTAATTAATCTATTTGAGTTTAGCTAATCCTTTCATTGGATTTTCCTGACAGCTTCTACCCCATTGAATCCATGTGTGGAGAGCAAGTTCTTTTCATTAGTATATAAAAGGAGGGATGGTATTGGTTTACTGGTCAAAGGATAATTCTTCCAGAACAAGCTCAGTCTTTTGTGTCTTACATGGACTGAGGAAAACTGCTTTATGCCACCAATAGAACAGGGTTTTTTGTTTGTTTTTCAATTTGAAGAAAAAAAGTACACATTTGAAATCAAAATAACTTCTTACTCTTGGCCACAGGTTTGTTACAGTAAGCTCAGTGAAATGAATAAGCCTAAATTAACCTTCCAAGTTTGTTTTGGCTGGAAGCCTGCCTCATGTATCGGGCACATTCCCCTCCTCTCTCATCAGACCTAGGGATGTCAGTTACAAGGCAGTTTCAGCATATTCCACTCCCTCTCCACCTCCCAGCTGCCATTCACAACACTGGACAAAATATGTGTAAAAAACCACCAGAAAGATGAATGCCATTCCTGAAGAGAACAGCAACTTAGGATTTCCTAAAACTGTGAAAGGAAAAGAGAACCTGTTTTACTGATTACTAAGAGCAAGTTAATAAAAGTTATAGAGAACTGTTGACTTTCTATCTTAGTTTGTCAGTCAAAGTAACAGCACAACTTAAGCAATACATTAGCTGCCTAACTAAAAGATTTATATGGGAAATTTAGTTGTACTCCAGGAGTGATTTATCATTACACACATGCAGCTACAGTGAAACTAAACAGTTAATTGTGTGCATGTAGGGAGGGGCTTAGGGAATATCTAAAACCTCAAACTAAAGTACTTAAATAATCTGTAAGTACTTGAACATAGAGTTTAACAATATTTTATTACCCTTTCCATGGGAAAGTTTACAGGGATGGGGAGGGAAGTCAGTCATTTACAGAGCTTGACATTTACAAATTAGAAATTGATAATCAAGAGAAAAAGGTGCAACTTCTTACAGAAGCACAGTAGGTAAATTGATAAGGTGCCTCTGTAAGTTATCAGAAGAGTTCTGACATGACCCAAGTTGCTTACAAATAAGTTCTCAATCCAGATATCAAACAGCTGGATAAGAGAAAGAAACAACAAAGTCTGAACCTTTACAGACTGAGCAATTTCTTTACTCCATCCTCCTCCTTATGTATTATTTTACCACGAGTCCAGAATTTCCTGTTTGATAACACCTCTTATTTCTGGAAGAGCACAGCTACGTTACTGAAGTCACCCAGCAACACTATTTGTACTTATGGACTATATGCTTTTCTTGACAGCTCAGTTCTGGTGGCAGCAAGAGGTCAAGTAAGAATCCAAACCTGATTGTGTACAGTCACTGGTTTTAAACGCTGGTGAGGCCTGTGATGTATTAAGACTCCCTCAGAGATTTAAATGACCACCAAGCTTCAGCATGCAACATCTGTTGGGATTAACATGCACATACCAGCGTCATAAACAGATGTCCTGAAGAGAACCAGACAGTTATTTGACACTACAGTGTTGTAAGATACCTTATCAGGTAAGGAAAGTTCTCTCCAGCACAGAAAAGATGCACAGAAATGACTGAAATCAGTTCTGCCTAAGAGAAGTTGGCCAGAATTTTAAAGCAAATTTAAAACTCTGCAACAAACTGATCACAGGAGCATAACTGAACTGTGAAACAATGCTCTGCAGTTTGTGAGGGAGGAGCAGAGAACAAGCAGCAAAGGCTAGAAAAAAATGTTCATATGCACTCAAGCCACACTATGCAGCAGTTGCTGTTTGTGTCCCGTATTTCTATGTTCCCACATCTTTTTCTAATGATTTCACTAAGATTTGTTTGAACACATATAATCAAGCCTTTTGATAGTTTGGTTTTACTGAGACTCCCATTCACTAGAACAGTCAAAGGAAGAACCAGTCATAAAACCCATTCAACAGCAATTCATCTTTGCAGGGTTCCATACAGCACACGGACCATCTCCCGTAACAGTTCTTGAACATGAAACTTGCAGTTCAATCCAACGTTCTTTTTCACAGGTATGAGTAACAGAAGCGCTTCTGCAAGGCTGGTGTGCTTATGAGTCACTCTACTACCTGTAGCAGGCTTAACCATACAGCTACTCAGGCAATGAATTACTGTTATTCAAAGGTATAATCTCAACTTCAGGACAGACACAAAGTAGACTAAATACTTCAAGCTTTCATTTTTCCCTTTCCTTCCAAGTGTTATAAAAAGCTAATACAACAGGCACTTGCTCTTAATAGTAAACTTCAGATTCATTATCAAGCCCCTCAGGTTTCTCCCTTCAGTATTTACCAGCATCACATGATCAGCTATTCTTGTTAGCAAGCTAATCAGGTAACAAAATTAACACAGTACTACTTTCTTTGGAGACCAAACAAAAGAAAAAAGGGTGAATGAAACATTGAGTCTTGCATTCTGATAGAGAGTCATATCAAATCACAAAGCCTAGTGTCAAAAGAACTACAGGTACATCAAACCCACCAAGTTCAGGCACAGTTTACATCACCCCCACCAGGTTTTCATTGCTAAAGAGGAAGGGAGAGAGGGGTTAGAAACAACGGAAGCACTACTTGGGCTAAAATCCATGGGTAATAGGACTTCACAATTTGATAAATCCACCTCTAAAGCACATATTTGGTAAAATAAACTTATTTCCTGGAACTCCTAGAATATCTAAATTAGCTCAAATACATGCAACTTTGCCCTAGGAGGAAGACTACAGTACTTTCTCCTGTAACCATGCAAGTCTTGAATTCAATTATTCATACCTCAATTTACAACAGAAAAGAAATTCAGCCTGTAACTTCTAAGTAGACAAAGATTAAGCTTTATTTTGGTGGTGGTTCTGAAGAACACACATTTATTCGCTTGCCAAGATCTGTGTAACAAAACACCTGCACAGTTATCCAGCTAAGGATTTACTACTCATCCAGGTCAAAGATTTCCCCATTTATCTTCAGCACTTTGAGTTTCCTTTCACTTGCCTGGACATGAATATAACCAAGAAACAAAAGGTTTTGTGGGGATTTGACAAGCAGAGTTGAAGCTGGTATTGTGAGTTCTAATTATGATTTCACATACATGCTCTTTAGGCTTAACAAGGCTACAAGCCAGCAGATAACAGTATTACTTAAATATCTGTGTGAAGTCAACTATGCCAGCAAAGCCATCACAGCTCCATAATCCAAAAGGCCTTGCTTTTCTCACTGTATTGTATTTATGAGCAGTAACGTTTCTAAAGCAGAATCTGAATCAAAAGTTTATTACATACCCTTTAAAGTAATAGTTTCCCTCAATTTACCTAGCTAAAAGATACCAAGAGAATAAGTTTCATAGTCTAAAATGTGAGTCAAAACACATTTGCAGAAGTTCTTGACCAACTTTTCTTAAGTAAGGGAACCTCTGACATGTAATTTAACCTGTTGAACCTTGAGGCACTATTTTTCTTTGAAGTGTGCACAATACAAGATCTGTTCAGACTTGCAGAGGAAGCTCTTAACTGTAGTAGCCACAGTTCTGGCCATTGTGAATGAGAACATAACAGAGGCAGGTTAACAATAGATTCTGAGATACCTGATGGATAAACCACCCTTCGTGTTCCTCTTAAGGGGCAGCATTAGGTTGTTCACTATTTACACACCTGAATAACTTATGTTATAGTAACAACATGAAACATAACTGCAAGAGATCCACTAAATTTAGTTACCACACTCCAAACAAATGTTATGATTATATAGAAAGTTTATGGATCAATAAATTTTCTTAGAACTAGTTACTACAATTAAAACTTAGTTACTACAATTTGGTTGGAATTAAAGGGCTATTTTTTTAAAAGAAAACAAACAACCCAAACCCCAGAAATATAAGCAAGAGAACCTTGGTCTAACTACCTTCAGATACGCAAGACTAAGCAAGTACACCTATGTTAAAGATACTGTGCCACAAGAAACAGAGGTGAATTCTTTTCTAAAGAGGATTGTTTTTTTCTGCCTGTACTTTGTACTAAAATGATATGGAATTTTACTGTGTTAAACTGAACTAATTACAGCTTTTTAAAACACAGTTCTCTGTAAAAGTTTTCACAGTAATTTCTAGTTAAAATACAGGCAATATTTGCAGCAATACATCTTTCCTTAGACCTGTTGACCACAGACAACTTTCAGACTCAGAGTCTCTTTAGTGAATTAACGCCCAAAAGCTTGCCTAACTTTCATTCATCCCCAAACTGCAACTATTTGCCCATAAAGATCTTTCCCTATAAACCTCAGAGCAAGACAGGAAACAATCTCTCTCCTTTCCTGGAAGCTCCTAAGAAACATTCAGAGACAAGATCAATAGAAGCACTCACCTACAGATTTTGGCAGGTTTTTGAGCTGCTATGCAGCAGCTGCTACTGCTGCATAAAAGACTCAATTGGCAAACAAGGGGAGCAGAAGGGCAGGCTATTCAAATGCCTGAATTGCTGATCAGAGTTTCTAGAAACAGAAAAAAAAATGGGAAGGACTCATCCCTAACAAGCCCCAGAGAGGCTGCAAGTCAGCAGGAAGAAGCTTACACAGGAACAGTTTTAAACCTCCCAGAAGTGAGGGGTTCCCACCTCCCTTTTTTTAACAACTAGGTGAAAGCCACAAGCAAATACACACACACAAGTTATTACCCCAGAAGAGGAGTTATTGCAGCCCAACAGAATCTATCTGTATCTGATTCCTGAACCACAGGACAGAAAGTGCAAGAGCCCAGCTGGACATCCAGTCAACCTCTCTGCTAGCCCTGATACTGCTCCCTTTCTTGGCTTTAGGAATGGGAAGACCAAGAACTCTTCAAGAAGTTTCAAGAAGCAGTATAAGGAACAGAGTTAGCCCTTGCTTCAAAAACGATTGTTGCCACTCTGCTTTAAGTAGTGCTGCCAGTCTTGCACTCAACTGTACGCAAGCAAAAGGACATGAACAGTTAGCACCACTTCTGAAAATGCTTACATTTCTGCGGTCTGGTAGTCTTACAAGACAAAGAATGAGCTTAGTGTGGTATATTTGACTGGGTGGGAGACATAGAAAGCAAAATAATCATATCTAGCTCCACTGCCCTTCTCACAAACATTTCAAAGCTGAAATTGAAGAGACTTGAGAAGTCAAATACTTTTCCTGTTGTCATAATGAACACAAATTTCCAAACAGCTCCACATCATGCTGTATAAATTTGCAAACATTTCCTTTAATAGCAACACAGGTTAAGTACTACCTTTATGCCACCATCCAGAGGTAGCGTCTTAAAATGCATCTATGTTTAGATTTGGCAAGTACACCTCCTGGTAAACAATGCGAGCAAAGAGCACTGAAGACAGAATTCAAGCTACCAGGTGGTCCTCTAGCCCAGTCAACTTTGCCTGCAAGTTCACAAACTGACAGATGCCAAACACCACACTTCCCTCTTCAGCAGGCAGTGCAGCACCTGCATGAACCTCTAAATAGACAGCATTAATAGAGAAACACCCTAAACAAAATAACTCTGGTTGGCTTTTCCACTTTGGAATGGGAGGCTCTGGGGATGGAGAAGTTTTATACCACCTCTGTAGGCAATACACACTTCACTACTGCTCATTTCAGTTCGAAATGCTGAACTCAGAATGCAAGCCAGCCTCTAGCTTTTATACAGACCATGACCAAACTGCTTAAACAAGTCCATAGCAAATTAGAGGAATTTTTTTTAAGCATGCTTCCATCTTTGCCAGTTACACATTTCTATAACTAACACTAGCACCGAGACACAAGCACTAAGTACCTGACAGTCAGTGGCAGTACACAGTAAGCCACTTGGCTTTTCAGGAAGTCTCAGTTTTACTTGAATTTTACACACAAGTCTCTAACCACTAGCCTCTGGAGGCTTCCTGATTTTTTCCAGCTGCAAATAAGAAGTGCCATATGGTACTCATTACAGGTTAAGATTTACTAGTCATTGAGGACCTTTCCCAAGCGACAGGTGTTAGATGTTGCCACTTTCTATAACCATGTCCAAATGCAACACAAACCTAGACCTAACTGTCAGCTAGGCTTGTAACCTCACATACACTTGCAAGCCAAGTCTTACACAGTCATAACACCACTCATTCAGGCAGTCTGTTTTTAATCCTTTTGTGGTTAAGGAAGTGGAATAAAGATACAGGCTCCAGCCTAATTCCCCAGAAAATGTCCTGCTCCTCACCTTCATCCATGTAACATGCAACAGAGGAAGCTTCAATTCCTGAGTCCTGCTAATGAATGTCAGTCATTTGTCACTGACAACTGCACTTTCATGTGTCAAATGCATGCAGCAGACCACACAAGAAGAGAAATTCAACTCTTCTGACAAAGAGACAAAATAAAACAGTATTTCAGATTAAAATAGAACCACAGCAGGGTTGGATTAAACTACTGAAAGCATTAAATTAATACCCAAGATTAAGCAAGTATACATGCTAAAAAGAATAGAGGCTGTGCACAGTGATATCGCATTGAGATGTTATCTGAAGAAGTACACACCCTCTTAACTGTCAGAACAAGACCTAACTCACCTAAGGCTTGGTGGGTGTCTAGGGGATTTTTTGTGGTGGAGGTGATTATCACCTCCATTCTCTTTCAGTTCTTAGAGCAAGTATCATAGCTCCAAGGTTCTTCTAGTCAAAGCTGTTTCATCATTTGTTTATGCCTGTAGCATCAGCATACTCTGTGTGTGCATTTTAATACCTGAAGCTAGCACTATGGGCAGCACTTTCTCTATATTGCTCAATACTAATAAAAAAAAGCTATCCTCCAGCCTCAGGTAATCAAAACTGTAAAAGTAAATAGCACTGAAGAGGGGCAAGTTAAGCAAACAGGCCATAAAGACAAAGCAATTGTCCTAACCCTGTAAGTCAGAGGCACTTTACAGAAGAAGAGGACATCAGGACTTGATGAGTTGGGAGGTCCTTTTCTTTGTTTATCCACAAGAGTTCAAAAATACCTGAAGCTGATAAAAGTTGGATATTTAGTAGGAGTTCTTAGATGCCTGTTGAGGAACTCACACACTTAACTTCAGCAGATGAAAGCCTAACACTGAGGGCTACTCTAAGTTCATTTACCAACATACTGGCTCTGTGCTAGCAATAGCTCAGAGTCCCCTTAGAGCACCTGTCACTTCAAGGTGCACCTTGCTATGAAAAAGTGACCTTAGAGTGATAATAGTAATATCCCACAGGCTGTTTCACAGAGGCATAGAAAAAAGGGGCCTGAATGTACTTTATTGCCTTTAAAATGCTGGAAGAGAGAGCTGCAGGCCAGTGCTAATAGATCATTCTATCTAGCACACACAGATCTTAGACACTCAAACTCGATTGGAAGAAATAGATTTCATTCCCTTACACTCGACAAGTTACATCTAGAGGTTATACATCTCATTATCCTGAGTCATTACATTGGTTTGCACTGATCATCACTACACGGAAAGCATGCCCTGGGAATTGAGTTTCACTTGTCAGAGACTTGCTACATTAGACAAAATTTTGAACCCATGCCAAGGAAGTAGCTAAGAGGACCACAGATAAGATCTCTACAAAAAACATTGAAAAACCAACAAGTCTTTTTAAATATTAACATTGTATCAGTGGTAGGAAAGGCAAAATAAATCTCATCAGTGCTAGAGGAAGGGAGTGCAGAGGGAAAGGAAATGCACATTGCATTTTTGTCTCAAACAGAAGCTGATGTCTAAGTCTTCAGAATAATTTCTTCTGTATTTTTGCTTCCCTATTGTCCCCCCCAGACTATAGAAAGATTTTTTTTTAACAGTCACAATGGAGTATCTCTCCTGAGAGGTTCAGTAATAAAAACATTTCAGTAAATATTATAAGTACATTTAAAAATGTACCAGACAGTGCTTTAGTAGAGACACCAATTAAAATGTATAACCCAAATATTCCTTTTTAAAAATAGTTAGATAGCATCCACTTAAAACTTGCAAGTGTCAGTTTCAATGGATGTTGTGTAAATAGTCAAGTACTATTTGTTTTGGGAAGGGAGGAAGTCTTCAGCAGCAGCATTAAGCATGTACATTTAGTTTTTGCTTTCGCCAGCAACTGATTTTATTCACAGTCACTCTCTGGAGGCCACTCAGTAGCAAGTTAAAAATACCTAACCTAAACTATCTCATTAAGGTGCCTCTCTGAGGATGTCAGTAAGCTGTCTTCCTTGCAGCATTGCATTTAAAAATGGTCATTTTTAATAAGTGGGAGTAGGCAAGGAGAGAACACACATGGTTCCAACACCCTAGCACAATAATTAAAGTGAGGAGACCCATTCATGGGAAATGGCCCTCAAATATTATTAAAACTCAAGATGCAGTTCAGTCTGAGGCTTGGCAGGAGTAAGAAACAGCCCCTGGCATTTGCACACATTCCAAAACAGAATGTCACTTACTCCAAGGGAAAAAAGTATTCCCTGAGGCACCCTGTTTTAGGGAGTATACCAACTCCCACCAGTGCTATTTAGAGCTGAATGTATGCCAAGAAAATAACCCACTGCAGGCTTAGGATATACGTTCTACACCCTGTAGTAACCAGTAGGTTAATTACAAGCACTCAATATAGAGCATTTTCACAGAGTTTTAATTGCATTCCTACAGCAAGGTTTGGAATAGAATATACTGTTGCAACTATCAGAAGAAGAAATAGAGAACTTGTAAGACAGCTCTGCTTTGAGCAAGAGGTCACCTAACATAGCCTCCATTGAGCAGAAGGATTATACTTCCAGTCTAAGTTTCTCTGCAATTCTACAGTAAATGACAAGCTTGGAATTTTAGCACTTTTTGATTTTGTTCCCCACTTTTATTTAAAAGCATTCAGAGAGTGAAATCCAACAATGGTTTTGCCATGGGTCAACTTTGGCTGCTCCACCAAACTGCTTTATCGCTTCCCTCCTCAGCTGGACAGGAGAGAAGTTCACAGATCACAGTAAGAACAGGGAGATCTCTCAGCAATTACCATCACAGGCAAAACAGACTTGACTCAAGGCAATTAATTTATTGCCAATCAAAAGTCAGAGTAAGATAATGAGAAATAAAACCAAATTTTAAAAACACCTTCCCCCCCCCGCCTCCCTTCTTCCCAGGCACAATCTGACTCCGGAGTTCTCTACCTCCTCCCCACAAGTGGTGCAAGGGGACAGGGAATGCGGGTTGCAGTCAGTTCACACATTGTTTGATAACTTAAGGGTTCGTGTTTGGTACACTCCTGAACATCACCAAAAAGCTTAAGGGCTTCCTTGCTATGTTAAATAGTCTTCTACCAAAATTAGCAACATACTCCTGCCATCGAGAGAGAAAACCCACTAAAAAGCTTACAATGAAGCTTAGGACAATATATTCACAGTGATTCATCATCTTATTGATGTTACATGTCAAGATTTACTTAGTCTGGCTGCTTAAAAAGAAAAGAAAAAGTGATGGTATTTCCATCACTGCCATGACTGGCTGTGCTGTTCCTCCACAATTACTTCTGTGGCATATTAGCAATTTAAAGTTCTTCTGAGAGACCTGTTTGATTATTCTCACTCTCAGGTACAGTATGCTGACGTTCTAAAAATACACATTTTCTGAGCATGACCAGACATGTCAACAAGCATTTTCTCATTCAAGCCTAAAGTTAAGGAATTTTCTAGGTTCACTTAGGATACAAAAATTCATACTTCAGATGTAAATGTTTTAACACTTTGTTACTACTGTTGCTTTAACAGTTTGAAAGCTTTTAGAACAGAAAAGACACTGTCAAGATTTTTGTGCATGTGCACACACGTGTGGAGGAGCATCACCAATTCTATTGCCAAGAAGTTTTCCATACATCTTCTGGATCCGAAACTAAATGACACTACATATGACTCTATATGACACTTTCTCTTCAGTCAAAAAAAATTTTTTCTTCTTGTTGTTTTAAATATTGTTGTTTGAATATTTAATGACTTCATTGTCATTCATGAGGTTTCTGCAAAACCTCAAGGTTTTGTCCTCACATCTGACTACACAGTGACTGGATAAAAAGAGATGTGAGACGTCAAATATAAATTGTCTTTTTTCAGTCCAGTGAAGAAGCCTCCTTTCCCTTCTAAATATCTTTGTCCTTTAGGGTTCAATATACAAGAGAAGTGTTCTTAAACTAATTCAGAGTATTTTCTCTGCTTAAGTCAATTCATATTGTCTGAATGACATCCAGAAGTTACTTTGCCCTTCAGAAACAATGGCTTCTGCTGTCATTCTGTGTAACAGTTTGGTTTAAAGTAAGCTGACTCACGAAAAATCACTGTCCCATAAAAAGGATTATTTTTGAAAGGTTTAGAAACTGAGTTCATAAGCTCCTTCACCCAAACATTGTTTTGCAGTGGCATTTCTTGTCAGGAAATCAAGTTTTCTGAGAGCTGAAGGCTTGCCTAGCCTTGCCTGCAGGTCACGTTAGTTTTCACTGCTTTAAGTAAAGCCATTTAATTGTGGTTTTTAATAATTGCTACTTTAATTCAAGGTGTAGAAAGAGTACATGCAGTTCATTGCCCAGGGTAGTCATTTTCTTCCTCTATCAGACACCTGCAGGATTTAAGTGCATAAAAAGGTTTGCTTCTGAATAATCAACACTGTACTTAGCAGACACAGACTGATGCTAGCTAGTCTGATACACAAGTTGCCCATACATCAGCCTTCATTGCTAACAAGGTGAAGCCACACAAAAAAAATAATCAAATGCAAGTGTTGAATTAATGGTTGCTTAAACTTGCCAGCTTTATGTAATTAATAACTAATGCTTGCTCTATTTTCACACAGAATGCAGGAGTTAGAGAGGCTGGGAACCAGAATGGATAGCAACAAAATTAACTATTCTGAATATACTGTAAACTTCTGACATTTTTCAGAGTACTGGAGAAACACCAAGAAGTCCAGTACATATCATCAAAATCACTCAATTTCTCTATCTTGATTAAAAAAAACAGGGAAAGGACAAGAGTATGACTACCAGGAAAACAGTAAAGAAAACAGTGTTTAGGATAGAGGCGAAGTATATAGACTCAGAACTCGTTTCAACACATGGAGATAAGAAATACTGCCAGAAGGTGTTTAATATAAAGTTTATTTGTTTAACAGGTACTTATTAAAATAGTAGGACATAAGTCCACAGATGAATGAAAAAATGCATCTGGCATTGTTCTTTTAATTAGTCCAAGATTCCAAGTCACCATTTTTGCATCACACTGTTTATATTAGTATACAAATTAAGAAGCATAAGCAACATCTTTTTAGATTAAGACAGAAAAGTAGAAAACTATAAGAACAGCATGAAGGAGTTGATAACAGGGAAAAAAAGACTTCAGCCCATAGCATCATAGGCAAGCAAAAAACCCAGCACCCTTCTCACAAGAGTTTCAGAGGCTCTTAAACAGGTAAAGCAACAGGGTAGAAAGAGATGGCTTTCCCAGATCAGAAACCGGGAATGAAACCCAGGCAACTGACTATTCCAAACACCTTAATGACTTGAAACCTCATTCAAAACTCATCTTTATCAAGTGCTTGAGGATTTTTCTTAAATTTTGAGTTGCAAGAGAAAATCAGTTATCTTATTTCCTTCTGTTCACAGGGATCCAAACTGCACTTTATTAAATACAGCACACCAAAGCATATTATCAGTGCACATGTGTATGTATAAGAAACCAAGTTTATACTTGAGAAGGTAGTACCAGTGATTGACAGCATACAGACAACCCAGGTTATAAAATGTAAAATGCAACATATCGGACACGTTCTACAAGTTTTTGCCCTTCCACTCAGTGCTGACCGTCCTCCAAGGTACTTGAAGTTCCTGAAAGACTTTAAGCAGAAACAGGAGTCTGTCAAAACCAAACAAAAAAACCTCACACAGCGTTGAGATCCAAAGCTCACGGCCTTTCTCTCCGTACAAATGCTGGCAAGTTGCTTCACTTTATCACTATGGTTGCCAAATAAAATCAAATTTTATGTTTAGCACATTAGAGTTCTTGTGTTTTTGCCTAGCCCAGTAACCACACAAAAAGGCAGTTAGTCAAACTGAAAATTAAGCTAGAATGGAAAGTCTGTATAATCCTGCTTCATTTTCTATAGAAAAGTATTAAAGATACATGATAACTTATGTCACATACAGCAGTATTTCCTAAAACACTCTGAGCCAAAGGACCTCTGTCAAGCTTTACCTTTCTCATGAACTGCTTTACAGTCTCAAGCTCTTAAATGAAATCATTCGAATATAGCTCTGCTGATTATTTGCCATGGTTCTCAATGAGTCTGTGAAGGAATCAGCAGTGTCTTACCTTAACCTTGTGCAAAAGGCCCAAATGGACCAATCAGTCTTCAAATTCTTCTACCAGAGCCAATCAGGTGACCTTACCGACCTTAACTACATTTCCAAATACAACACAAGGAGGTGAGAGAATTATTACAGTAGAGAAAGAGGCAGAAAGAGATGAAAGTCTTAGTTTTATACCAGTGAAGCATTTTAACACAAAACAAGGACCCTCTCCATGCTCACAGCTCCTTCTAGAGAATTGGTGTCTACCACATATAAACACCTCAGCTGCAACTACAGGTTGTGCAAGGCTGGTTTCTAAGCATCCAAACTCCCTAGGAAGCAGTACAACATAAATATCTTTCTCCAAGTTAGTGGTGTGGTTTAAAACCAAGACTCACACTGATAGCAACTAAAGTCAGTCCTAGAAAAAACACACTTTCCAACACATTTAATGTGTTTCAGCAGAAAGCCCTGACAGATACAGACAGTGGTAAAAAGACTTACTAGCCTGTTTTCAGCCAGGGATGTGAATAGAGCTTTGCTTATCTCAGGGAAAGTTAAGAGGAGGGAAAGCAGGGCTTTCAGCAGAGCTGCAGTAGTGAAGCTTATCTAGCATACAGTGGAGTCATATTAGACTACAGTAGGACAGTTTTGCAGGTCTAGCTATATGCCTCAAAAAGAATCATTTTGTAGATAATGCCTATTTCACTTTTGGTTCTAGTTTAAGTGCGTGGCACACAGATGCGTTTTACAGTGCCAGCAGAGAGAAGGGATTGAAATTCAACTCTGACATTTTAATTCTCTGTAGAGATTAGGTAAAAGAAACAAAATACAGATGAGACTAAGCTATTTTCCTTCCTCTCCAAATTAGTGAAGGAGACAAAGACAGCCAAGAGAGCCGCAATAACTAAGAGCCTTGAAGGCTATCACCTTCTAGTCAGCCAGAATCCATATCTTTAGAGTTCCCTTCTCTTTCTGACTCCTAAAACACACACTTCAGTTGGAAAAACGTCACTGCCAATATTGCCACTACCTTTTCTTTTGTTATGTTATAACAGAATAACATATACAAGCACACAGCACATGAGACACTCTACAAAAGGAAAATACAAAATTAAAATTCTGAATGCTTCAGTACTGACAGCTTAAAAGATAGCTGCTTGACCAGTTGCAACTGAAAAAAGTATTTAAATAAATACGAACTGTCCAGCTCACAATTTAGCTACACAATTATGATTAATTTTTGACTACAGGGTATGTAGGTTGTCCTAACAGACAATACGCCCAGGAGCACAACTGTACTCTTGTATAATTTTAGACTTGTAGGATAATTCAGGCTGGAAGGGGCCTCAGGCAGTTATTTCATTCAGCCTCCAGCTCAAATCATGGCAACAGATACATAGTCTCATAAATGAGAGCAACCCAATATCAAAGTTTTTCCCAGCAGACTAGAGATATGTCTACTAATACATTACAATCTAAATATCACACCTCTTAGAGGCAGAGAGACTAAAGTATTAACAAGTTCAAGCTAAAATGTTTCATTCGCAATATAGCTTTGCAATTATTTAATTGCCCAATATCCACTTCTCCTAAAATTAAGATCACATGCTTCTTGCATCTCCTCACAAGTTCTCCAAGAAAGACTTAAGCTCTGCAAGAAAGAGGTGAGATAATGTCAAAGCAATTTTTTATTTGATTAGGTTTAATTGCATTGCTAATCTTTCACAGGAGGGTAAAGGATGCTCCTTAAGGATCCTTAAAACTGCACCAGCACTATGTCTTTTGAACAAGTTTTGGTTTAGGTACTCTTGAGAGGAGATGATTTACAGCACAGGAAAGCGCAGTCAGCATCAGATAGCCAAACACAGCACACAGCAAGAATTTAACAGCATGCCACTGGTTTTAAACATTACTGAATCCATACAGTCTTGTGAAACAGATAAGCAAGTGTCTTCATTCAAAGCAATTTGTCTGGTATTATCACTGGCAGAGGCTGCTTTCCATTCAGAATGCTTGCGTAATTCTATTCCTAGAACGTGTGAGTGTTATCTAGGTATCTTGTTACGTGGTGATATCAGTGGAGAGTTTACACAATCAATGCAATTAGAGAATGAAGTGTTTTAATCCAAGTGAATGAAAGGTAAAAAAGCACAGTACATCTTCGCTGTATGCACAGAACAGATCCCTTACTGCACTTTGCCCCAGATAGAAAATACGCATGTTACATTTGTTGGGATGCTCTTACTGATTGCAGATGTTTTGTAATTTAGAAAAGTTTCTGCATGTTCTAGTAAAACCAACAGCAACTAATTTTGTTATGGTATGCATTATCACTTGTTCATAGAAGAAAATGATCACTATGTAAATTTACATTTGCTGTTAAATAAATTAAGTAACACTTTGTCCTATGAAAATTTCACTTTCTAATTTAAAAAAGGGTTACGGCGAGTAAATTAATTCATTCATAACTAGGAGAATGAAAGCCTAGGAGCTTCTACTGAACTATCAGTTTATTTCCATCATGTGGAAAAAGCAAATAACGATTTTGCATGCTTTGCCACAAAAGATCCTGTTATGGTCTGAATGGCTCTTACACTGGGTTGCATTCAGGATTCCTTGGATTTGTTTGTATTTTAATATATGCCAGAACATACCTTGAGATACAAGTATTACTATATATCTTTAACTAAGAGCCACAAAAGGTCAAAAGCAAAACACATGACAAGTGGTAAGTTGCAAGCGGGAAGGCTTGAGCCTTAACGTTATGAAACTGAGAAAGTCTTGTGCATGACTAACCAAGACACATCCACGGAATTTCAGGATGAAACACTTCTTGAATCCCAAAAGCCAGCATCCATTTCTTTCTGCTTTTACAGACCTAGCTTTCATAACTAGAGAGCCACAGACAGTTATGAAATGGGAAATAATAACAACCACCACTACCACAATAAAACAGGACAAGTGAGAGAAACACAGATAACCACCATTTACAAATTAACCATACTAATCAAACACACTGTAATTAATGACATGGTAGTATGAATTTATATACATGGTAACTTCTGAAAGGAAAAAACCCAACCAATTAAACTTAGAGAACTTTCATGATTATTGCATTATTTTCTTAAACACAAGTGCTACCCATTTTCACAGCCTGCCTTACTCTGAGTCTTACACTGTAAAAACCTAGGCCTTAACCATGAGGGAAGCTTTTTTTCCAATATAAACCAATAGGCAGTCACTAACTTCAAGTGAGCTTCACAGATTAGCACTATTCAAGCATCTAGTCCGTCCATGTGCTTTAATTAAATAGGTTTCCTGGTCATAACTTGCAATTACTTTTCTATAATACAATGCAAATGTAAACTTGGTAGGAGAGGAAAAAAAAGTCTGCTTATAGGAAGAGCTAATTGGCATATATACATGTATGTAGATTTATATTAAAAACACCAGGGCACTTTAGCAATAATATTGTCCCTTCACGTATATTATAAGCACTCTCTGATAAAAGCATACAAGAAACGAGCACCGTTTTTTTATAGTATAACTCTAAATCACTTCCTGCACTGATGACACTATCTTTCACCTCATTCATTCTCCCACTCTAAAGAAAGGCCATTCGTTCTCAGGCTCCCAGCTAGTTTTACACTGCTAATCAGTAGTTACATGCTCCATTCTACACTAACGAGTCTGCACAAGAGTGCATAGCATGATCCATACACTACTCATTAAGGTTAGATGATCAACTATGGAAACCCAGCAATAAAATCTGAACAATGAAATTCATCCTTACTTGAGTAGGAGGTTTTGGCTCCTTTTTTTTTTTTTTTTTAATGTAAGTTATTGGGACTTCACTATCACAGCCACATTGGCAGATGACTTTCAACTATACTCTATCACCTTGTAACTGATCACATAGCCATATATATTATTTGAAGAAACTGGAGCTAAGAAGGTATTACTTCTGTATTTGAAATGTGTATTATGAGGTTGAATAACAACTGCAGGTACTGTTTTAATAGGGACACCAGAATGACTTGAACTCATCCCACCAGATTTATCCTGGAGAAGATTTTGACACAATGCCCCAAACCAAAATTCACACGAGAAACGGCATGTATTAAGCATACTGCTACAGTGTTAATTCAACCCTTTCTAACAACGAGAAGAATAAAATGCTGATGCTCCTTAACAAGGGTCAGCTTCATTTAGTGTTATCACCATAGGATATTCAAGGACATCAGAACATCAAAGCATTGAGCAACTATTAGACTTTTCTGACAAAGTGTCAGTGGGACTTAGGCATCTTAGAACAGAGGCATCTCTCTCTTTCCCCAACCCCCATTAGCCCTTGGGTCTTCAGTTAATCTTATCTCACTGTATGGCAGTAAATCCCCAGGGGGAATCAACCTAAAAGAGACACGGTAGCACAAGGTGGTGTTAAGAACCAGGAACTCCACCACTGTCTTCTCTCCTTTCTTCATTTCTCTGAAGGCAGAGGACTGCCTACAGGATCAGCCCAGCACAGTCCCCCCTTCCCAGACCCCACAGATTTCCATCAATCACACAGGAAACTGCTTGGGCACGTTCCTGAAAGAAAAAAGGGGACACATTTATACACACAAACTTCCCCATCTAGTCCCACCTGCTAAAACAGTGAATTCCTGTAGGTGGGACTGATCGGATCCTTCTTCAGAGATGAAAATTATGGGAGATGGTACTTAACAGCAGCAGAACTGGTATTCCAGACAGCATGGAAAGAAGCAGCTTCCCAAAGCAGTAAGCACTGGTGGCACACTAGTATCACTTACACTTGGGTACACACCTGGGCATGGTAAGGAGGAGGGGTAGAAGAGGGAGGGGGTATATTATGGCTGCTCTTTGCTTTTTGGAAGGGCAGTTGAAAGGTCTACAGAGTTTCACTGTAAAGGAATGCACTTCAAAGGAGAGTTCAAGACAAGTAACATTTTGTCAGCTCTAACTACAAAATGGGGGGGAGTAGCAGAAAGGTATTCTACCTATTACTGTAATATATTACATTTATTCAGCTAGAAAGTAATTCTCCGAAACAGAAATCTGGATTATTTTTCCCTTCCAAGTACACTTAAAAAAGTTAACAGGCAGGGGAAGGGATTATAAAAATCTGAAATTAACCTATGTTAAAGTATGAGCCTAAATAAAAGTTAATTTCAGTACTCGTTACCAGCTGAAGATCTCAGTCAAACACCTTGGAGGATGAAGCTGGTGATCACCTATCCCTCTCTCCTTCCAAGGCCCAGCCACTCCAGGGAGACTGGGACAGCATCCCTCTCCCAAAGAGGGAGAACAAAAACCTTCCCCGGGCCACCAACCGTGCACCCTCTGCACCACCGCACGCATCTCCCACCTCCGCCAGCACCTCAGCTGGGGTTGGAGACAGCAGGAACACAGTCCCCGGGCAAAGCGAGTCCCGGTGCGAGGCGCAGTCCCGCGGCTCAGGGTGTCCGCGAGGCTCCGGCCCCCGGCCAGGTGCGCCCCACGGATGCAGGAGGAGAGCTCGGACGCCTCCTGGCCAAGGTCCTTTGGGGGCGGGGGGGATTTCTCCTCCTTTGTCCCGGGGGAACAGCGGGTGCCCAGCACACACAAAGCTCGCCCAGGCTGCCCCTGCCTCGCACTCCCGCTCCCTCCAGCCTCCCCGCAGCCCTGGCGAACACAGACGTGCCAAGGGCACGCGTGTACCGCGGGGAGCCACGCCGAGGAGCCTTTGTCCGGGGAGGGCACTGCCCGCGGAGGGCCGCCCCGGGGCCCGCGACACCTGAGGGGAGCGAGCCCAGAGACCCTCGCGCGCGGCCCGGCCTCGCGCCGCTGACCCCCGCCCGCCCGGCTCCTGTCAGGGCCCGCTGCGCCCCCTCAGCCCCAGCGGCCACCGGGGAGCCCACCCTCAGCCACCCCACTTCTGAAGGGGCTCCAAAGCTCCCCTCCAGGCTCTGCACAGCCGCCGCGCCCGAGAACAAGGAGGGCGCCCCGCACTCACCGCCGCGACCGCCTCCTCCGGCCCCCAGCACCCCAGCAGCAACACCAGGCAGCCGGCAGCCAGGCTACGGCTCCGCCACCGCGGCTCCATGCTGCCCGCTCAGGAGCTCCGGAGCTGGCCCTGCGGCGCGGGCATAGCCCGGCAGGGCAGAGCGGCTCCCTCCAGGCGGCTCCCGCCGGCCGCCCCGACGCCAGCGCCCGCCCCTCTGCCGCACTCGCCCGCTTCTCCCGGCTCAAGTCCTCCCGGGACTACTTGCCCCACAGTATTCATCCGCACCGTGGGCGGGCGGGTGGCCGGCAGCGGAGGGTGCGGGCGTGCAGTGTGCGGGGCAGGGCGCACCGCCGCCCCGCTCTAAGGGGGCTGTGATTCCCTGCCGCCGCCACCCTTCCTCCCGGGCACCGGGGTTTTGTTGGGTGGAAGGGCGGGCGCCTGCCTCTCCCCGCCCCGCACCTCCATCGGGCGGGCGGCCGCTGAGACCCCGGACTATTTTCTGCGGCGGATGCACCTTGGCGTATGAGGGCAGGGGGAGCTGCTGGCAGTGCCGGTCGCACCTCAGGAGGGGCGGGCGGCGGGGTGCGGGGCTGTGAGGGGAGCGCGGGGCGGCCGGCCCGCCTCAGTCCCGTCCTGTCCCGCCCGGCTCCGCTCAGGTGCGACGCCTCAGCGAAGACCGCGCAAACTTTCTGCCCAGGCACGCTGTGGCACGGCGGGCGCCCTGAGGGGAGCGGGGCGCTGCGGTAGGAAGCGAGCGCTGACCGACCCTGACCGGGAGCCGCTCTCCCAGGGCCGGGCACCTCTCGCGGGGGAAGGAGCCGGCGAGCGGCGGCACCGCGGGGCTGAGCGGTGGCAGCCCCCGCCGTGCCCGGCTCCCGTAGGGGGCCTGCCCGCCCTGAGTGACGGCGCCGGGCCCTCCTCTTCCTCCGGCGGCGCGGAGCCGGCGCCCGCGCGGGAGCAGCAGCGCGTAACCGGGCTGCGCCTCTCCGCCGTGCCCGCACCGCCTGGAGCATGGGCTGCGGCTGCGGCCCTGCCCCGCCGGCCGCGGGGCGCGCAGGGTGAGTGCCGAGGCGCGGCGGCCCCCTCCCCGCCTGACCCCCGCCCCGCGGGTGACTCCTGTCCCTTTGCCTCCCTGCAGGGTGCTGCTGCTGGCGCTCCTCTGCCTGGGCGCGGAGCTGGCGAGTGCGGTAAGTGTGCGGGTCCCGGCCGTGCCTCCCTGCTGGAGGTGCCTGGTCAAACCTGCCGGGGTTTGGGCATCCTTCGGCCACAAAACAGCCGCCTCCCCAACCCCCTCAGAAAGATACGGGGATAGTTTTTTAATTGCTGTACACCTCTGCTGCGAAGTTCCTTTATGCCTTTCATCTGCTCCACTTTGATTAATTTTTGCAAAGCACACTGAGGTGAAAGACTGACTGTATTCAGTGTAACAGCTTTCTGAAAGGATGGTTAGTGTCTCTCTTTGCAACTGACCACCTTTTGTAGCTTCTTCTCAAACCTTTCTGTTAAAAGCCGACCTTTTGGAACCTCCCTCACAAGGGATCCAACCCAGAACACCTCAAAACTAAGTAAAAAGTGGTGTGAGAAATTAAAGGATTAAGCTGTTAAGTGTGGCATCAAAGTTCATGACTAAGAATTAGTAAACGTGTTTAAATTCCAAGTGGCATACAGAAGCAATGACTTTATGATCTGTCAATCTGACAATTTTATGGCATAAACACTGATTTTTCTCTTGCTTTTCCTAATTAATGCTTAAAAAGATTAGGAAGGGATAGCAGACTTTTAAAATGTTCATAAATTTTCTTTTTTGGTGTTGTAATCGATTTTTTGCGACTGGGATGCTGATATTGTTAGCCCACTCAACTGTAGTTAATAAAAGAATTTGCCTTTGGAAAATCTGTAGCCCAAATCAAGTGTCCAGCTGATGTACAGTCAGCAGCTCATAAAAATCTTTGTTATCTAAATTAAGATTGTACAAAACTCTACACTTGTGGCCCACATTTTATAGCACAAGTGCAACAGTGAATTAAGGGAAGCAGTATAATATGTTTTAAGCATGTTTATTCTAATTCAACTTCTAACAGACGTCTACAAAAAGTTAAAACATGAGTTCTTGACCTGTCAGCTAATGTTTTTCTACTGCTTTTGCTACTCGCTTGATTAAAATTTTAAGGATTTAGAACCTTCCTGTGCAAGTGAGAAGAAATCTTTTGAACAGACTTTAATAACAGAGGGGTTTATACTTTTCATAAATATGAAAGGCTTGGTTTTGCTTTGCACTTTTGGTGATCAATTGCACTAGCAGAATTTCATCATCCTGATCAGGTGGTAGTTATAAACTCTAATCTCCTCCAAGATTAAAAGATTAGACAATGTGGGAAGCTGTGAGAGTTTCTTTTTTATGTTTTCCTTCAACAAAACTGAGAACTGTTCTTCTGAGTGTTCTTGCTGCGGTGGAATCTATGTGGAAATGGCTTTTATAAGGCAAGTATTTTCAAGGCTTTTTGAAACAAACACGTCACATTTTGCAGTAGTTTTTATAAATTCATGCAGTATGTCAGTGAAATTATTCCTGATTGTTGCAGGTGTAACTGCCAGCAGATTTTTAATTGTTTGCTCCAGTTTTGCTTCGTACCTGTTGGAAAGCACATCTCTTAAGCAGTCAGATTTTTGTTAGTTCCTTGACGTGTTTCATTGCCCATAAAGGGACTTTGTCAATTTCAATCTATGGCAATGAGTAACATTAATATCTACATGCTATTTCTAAGTCTTCATGCCAGTTTTCTTCAGGGTTAGAAAACAAGCAAAATCTTTGTTGTTGTGTAATCAGTCTGAAAGTATGAAAAATAATCAGAAATAGGTCCTTAAAATACTTAATTTAGTACTTTATATGTCTAAGCCGTTAATGCATTTAATGATACTTATTGGAAATGCTTTGAAACATGCTTAACAAGAAAGAAAGAGAATACAACTATGTTTTTATCAACTTCAGATACAGTAGTAGGTAAGTGACTTTCTGGTATTGCTGATTTAAAAACACACCCGAACACCTTCCAGCATGAAGTAAGCTTGTTAAGAGAAAATACTACCGTTTGGGATTGTTTTTGTAGTAAACAGAGCTTTTTTAGGAAAGGCAAGATCTCTGAAACATTTCTTTGCAGTCCTATACCATATAACTTGAAGTGACTGAGCATAGAGAAGTACAAAGTTAATAAAATGTGGTTGAAACTTCAGATTATTAAGGAATAATAACTTCTAGAAGACTAAGACAGTCAACTATTAAAAGCACTTGTTGCTGAAGATGATGTGATTTAGAACTTTGTTCATATTCTTTCATTCAAATAATAACTGTTGTAAAAGAAACGTCCTCAAATACCGTACCAAGTTGTTGAGCGTTCTTCAGGAATGTTACCGTGGACATGACCAGTAGGCATGTCAGGCCAGCATCTTAGTTAAGTTGTGTCAAAGATGGCTTTGACTCGGAGGTCTCAATTTCAAGGTGTAGTCATCCCTCCCTCTCTTAGAATAGGATTTTAAAGTGTATCAGAATTAATTTCTCAGTTTGTATGTATTTTTCCTGGATATAAATAGTGATCAGTTTTGAATGGCAGTACAAGATTAGTCTCATAATGCAGTCTACCTTTTCTTGAGCCAAATGTTGCAAACATGGATGATTTGCTGTTACATGTGGGGTTACTTTGCAGAGAGACTGTTACCTCGTTTGTAGACCAATTGCTGGGAGTGACCTAAGAATTTCCCCTAAGAGCCTTCACCTGAAGTCACTCTAGAAGCTATGCTTCATTCATGTTTTCAATCTTTTATTATCAGTGCATTAATAATGAACCAGAAGTGTTAGTACAAGATGCTAAACAGTTGAACAACAATGTAGTACTATTTTCAAGACACTCATTACACTGTCAGACAAATGACAAAAGCTGATCTAGCGCTGGAGGGAGTAAGACAAAATGTTGGAACAGTGCTAGAGAGCCCAGTGTTTGCCTGGGTAATCACTGCCCACCCCTGAGGCTTTTTCAGGCTACAAGGCAAAATACAGTTTTTACAAGAGGAACTTTTAAAAGGGTAATTGAGTTTTACTGATGTTTCTGGCATGTCCTCTCATAAATATGAGGTGGAACATGAGGTGAAAATGGTCGCAAAGCCTAGAGACAGCCTCTTGCAATTACATCTGAGATTGTCACCTCTTTGCAAAGCTCTCAGCTGAGCTGCATCATAGACCTAGAAGTCATTCTGTGCCCACTTGAGAGCATACCTGGCATACAGGTGAGATGATGACTCCTAACTCAGTTCCTTTCTGCAGTTTTTCAGCTAGTGGAGCACACCTGGAATATGTGCTAGGCTTAATGTGCTATCCCAAGGAACTACTGTAGGATTTACTGCAAGGACTTCTTGTCAAACGTTTTCTTGGAACAGCTGAGCTCTCAGAGTTCAATTAGCTTTTATTTTGAGTCTGGACTTCATGTGCTATTGCAGCTCTTCCAAATCTTCTGGTTTGTTGGGTTTTTTTGCTAATAAATGTGCCGATTAACTAGAGATACCGTCTTTTTCTAGTGCACAGTATCTTGTTCAGCAGAACATCTACAGTATCCAAGTAAGGCAAATAAAAACTATGTGCCCAAACCAGTTCTGGGTACTCTGCTCTATTTTGAGAAGCTGAAGCTCTGCTAGTTTCTGACAAGCTAGCCCAAATCTTACTTCTTTCTCCTCTTAATATATTCCAGGTTTTCTATGTGATTTTTTTTATTTTTTTTTTGTTTATATCTATGATACAAATGTTTCATAATGTCTTTTCATTTAATATGTACTGGACCAGCATAATTGAACCAAGCTCATTGTTTTCAGTGGCCTTATGCCAGACATAAATTTTGTCCCAGAGCTCTAACAGAGGGTAAAAAATAGCTGTTTATTTGTGGATATTTAGAATCAGAGTTGCAGCTCTCATCATTCTGCTTTCCAATACAATTTCTGCACATATGATCTTATCCATTAAGAGCTATTTAAAAAGATTTTTATGTTTCTTTGTCATTTTAATCAGTATTTATAAGTATTCAATCTTTTGTAGTTTGACTTTTATAGTTGCATCTTTACACAGCAGTGAGCTTTACTGGGAAAGAAGTAATATCTATTGTAAAATTACTTGTGTAAGGAAGGAGCCTACAGAATTCAAGAAATAATGTAACAGGGTGCTGACTGGAACATTGAGGTTAGACAGCCAACTAGTCTCTTGTCAGACAGTTTTGGTTATGTATCAGAAAATATGACCCAACTGGTTTTTGAGCATCTTTTGCAATTAATTTGGACAGGAGAGCTACAAAACACTGCAAAGCTAATGATTCCTTATTAAACAGTCCTGAGGAAAAACAAATAATTTATTCCTGTGCTTTTAACACAGATTTCCTGCAGTTTAGCCTGCCTTGGGTTTTTCCATACAACTTCCCCTTCTGTGATGGTGTGATTTATATGGAAGTCGTGTGGCTGCAGTCTCCAGTAGCTGTATTTAACTTTCTACTTATCAAAAGGTGTTGACATTGTTCTTACTACTTGTGTTCAAAGCCATCTTTTCAGAGTGGCTTTCTCTCCTATTGTGTCTGAGGAAATACGAAGGGACAGAATTAATACAAAGTCAAAAGAACTGTTCCACAGATCTGCTTCTTCTCTGGCTTTTTTTTTGCCACTTTTTCCGCAGTTCTTTCTGGTCTGGAAGTGAGTTTGCTGGCCCTCTGATTCTGTTCTTACCCAAATGGATACAATGCTGTGGAGATCCTCACGGTCTGTGCTAGCTTCCCTTGTTGTTTCTGCAGGGTTTTGATTAGCTTTGGTTATGTCAACCTCATTGGGCCGCTAAACTAGCACCGTCCAGTTTGCATAGTCTCGACTCACTTGCTTACATCAGTATTGAGAGAATCAACACTGTGAACCAAAATGGCTGATTTGCTTCAGTCCACTGAGATGTCAATAGCTACTGTACTCTGAGTTTGCCTTATTCACTCTCTGGTCTATTTTCTTCTATTTGGCTTGAACCTACTGTACTTTGTACAGCCTCCAGCCCTTGCCTAAACGTGCTCATCCGCCTTTCTAGCTCTGTTTTGTGCCTTAGTAGTCTAGGGAGGCTGCCAGTATGACCCCTGGCAGTTAATCCTATGGTGCTTTTTCTGATGCCTCACTCTTAGCAGCAGTGAAGATGTGTCAATGCCTGTTACCTAGGAATCTCTGTTGTATAAATCTGTTTAAGAGGGTTGCACCTAATGTTCGTTGCTTTTCCTATTACTAATAGGAGCAAACAGTTCATCCTTCACACAAGCATTTGGCAGGACCTCAGTGTGATGTGTAACACAGGTAAAATCTAAACATCATCTAGGTGTTATATCTGGATTAACCAGGACCTAGCTAGAAAAAGCAATACATCAAGGTTTCTGAAGAAAGTAGTTTTTCCTTTGGTTTTGCATTTTTGTCGTTTTTCCATTTCCATTGAAGGGGAAAGAGCTTGGAAAAAAGGCAGCAATATTTACTGTTTCTTTAGCGGTTTTTTTTGGCTGGCAGAGAAATTAAGACTTGCCACTTTCTAGAGATTGGGATAAAATATTTGGACAGAGCAAGTGGAAAGCCAACTGCATAAATGAATTTATAGCAAAGTTGGGAAAGGTTGGTTTTGATCTAAAAAGCAGAGGAGAGGAAAATGAAAGTGCAGTTAAACAAGGAATAGACTTATAAATGGTCCTCTGCTTCTTAAAATATCTACAAATTAAATGTCAGTGAAAATAAAAATAATCTTCCTACTTTTTTGTTGTTGTAGTTGCTAGTGGCATCATTTTAAAGCTCTAAATAGTGACAAGTCAGTGTTGTCTTTTCCCATCTCTCTTTAATTGCTGCATGTACTTCACCTGTTCACATTGCATCAGAGTTTTCAAATCAGCTCCTTATGCTCCTTATCCTTTTGTTTGAATCATTGAAGATACTACTTTCTATTAACGAAGGTTATGCCCTCAGATGTAGCAGTAAGGCTATTTCTCTGTGGACATGGAGTAATACCTGGATCTAAAAAGCAGTCTTAAACCAAAAAGTGTTTCCTTAGAAAACGATACAGTTATAAAAGAAGCGATGAATCTGTTACTCTTAGTACTTTAAGTCTGCTTAGAATTCAGAAGCTGGTAAGTCAGTTTTCCAGAAATGTGTATATAAATGCATCTCATTACTGTAACAAAGTTAAATGGATTAATTCACACAGTGAATAATTACTTGACTTTCCTGAAAAGGAGCAGGACCATTTTAAAGTTGTGGTACTTCTCCTTCTACCAGTCAGACTCTTGCTGTGAAAGAGTGTGCAGATATCACTTGCCCTGTAGAAAATAAAAAAAAATAATAATCAAAAATATATATATTGAAAGCAGTTTGGGATTATTACTACTGCTATAGTGAGTGGAAACACATCAAAACAATAAGAAGGTGAATCATTGCATTGTACTTTGATGATTAAACCTATCCTCAAAGCAGGGTGTAACTGAACTGGAAGAACATAGCCTGCAGGAACAAAAACATTTGGCAAAAAAGCAAGCTTGGAAAATTAAGAATACATAGTAGTCTTCAGACTTTTCCATAAAAGGACCCTGTAGGCTTTCAGCCTCAGCCCTCCTTGGGAGATTTGAGACTATCATCAAAGTGTGCATGAAGGGGTTGGAAAGTTGGAACATTATCTGTAAAATTAATGTATCTTTGTAAATACCTTCTACATGAACTGCAGCACATGGGAAGTGTGGATTCGCCTGGAAGGTGAGGTTGGCAGGTCCTCTATTGCATTGCACAGCGTACAGCATATTGCATAGAACGTGCTTACTCTTTATTACTAGAAAGGATTGAAGTGTGGTGAGTCTCGGTCTTGTGGGCATGGCTGAGGTGGTCTGCAGTAAGCCCTGGGTGCCAAAATTAAGGTGCTTTATTTCTGGTTTACTTTTGAAATGCATATGCTTTTTACTTTCACTAGGGGAATAGGTGTAACATAAGAGCATTGCTTGTTAGTTAGCAAAAGTTTTTTATCTGTTTTCGTCTGAAACAGTTTTTAACAGCTCTCTCTTATTGTAAACTTTATATGATCGTTTTTACAAAGGAGGAGGAATAGTGCATTTTTAACCTAATTAAGTAGTTTCAATAAATTGGTGACCATAAACAGAATACTTCAGATGGTCTCTTCAAGGTAGTGATTATAGGGTTTGCTCTGTGGTGCTTCTAACAACCTTAATCTCTGTGAATCTATAATCTTGTTAGGATTAAATGGAAATCTGACTAGATAATTAGTGAGCTCCAAACTGTGGTTTGACCTGGTATCTCTTAGTGGTACAATTTCCATGTGAATGGATTGGCCCTGGAGCGTGTGGAGTGTTGAAAGCGCTCAGCAGAGTCTCTGGGAGCTGAGGGCCTCAAGTAATCAGCAGAAAATCACCTCAGTTTTTGCAAAGACTGTTCTTCCGAGGCTGTACAGACTGGGGTCTGGGTCAGAACAGCTTTTAATGTCAGAGAGCACATTTTCCATTGAAGGCAAAATGTGTTTGCAGACCCTCTGGAGCACTGAGAATTCCTGAAATGAACATGCCTGTTAGTTACAACAACGATATTTGGTCTGTTTTGTCCCTTTTCTAGGGTTTGTTTATATGGACACACATTGTTTCCCTTACATAAATACAAAGTAATGTGTTGCACTTTAAAATACATAATCACTGACTGCATTACTGTATTGTCTTTCACCTCTGGGTCAGAGTGGTTTGCAGATATCCTTCAACCATGCCTGACCATGTTATTTTGTGGCAGGCTAAATAGTAGTAGTACAAGCTTGCACGTGTGAAGGAAGCTTTGCCCCAAGTCACATGGCAAGCTTGTAACAGTAAGGTTGGATTGTGACTCCTAGTTCTCTGCTCTGGCCACTGGATGAAATCAGATATTACAGCCAGGAAATGCAAAATACCACTTTTCATAATGATCACTGGGCTGTTATGTAGCTTTGCTTCTTTGGACTGTTGCACCATAATTGGTACTGCTTTGTATACACTCTTCTATATAGGAGATGAAGTGTACAATCTGCTTTTGGAGATCTGGAAGGGTTGAACCTCTAACCAGCAAGGCACAAAGGTGTAAAAAGTTGATTATGGCTATTTAAAGACCCTCCATTTAATTGAATTTTCTTTAGTGTGCTAGCATGATGCTGTGAAGTTTCCGAAGAATCTGGTTGGTTTTTATCTTTCAACTTCACACTATCCAGCCAAGTTCTACACGTGTTTCAGAGAGGAGTGGCAAGGATTAAAAACCAGCTAGTTAGTTTCAACTACAGCCTGACAGTGGTAGAGTAGAATTAATTGTTTATTTCAGATCTCCAGTGCTACTCTATGAACCACAAACTGAAATATTTACTGCATATTTTGGATGGAAGTAAACTAATGCTACATTTAAAAAAAGAAAAAAAAAAAGAGAACACTGTGATTTTGAATTATTTGTGTTTTTTTAAAAAAAATATATAAATCTGATTCATAAAACAATAGATATTGAGCAGATTTCAGTGAACAGGTGGTTTGGGTTTTTTTGTTTCAAAACTCAGTAATTTTCGTTCTGAGCTCCTATTAACAGAAGTGTTCTGCAGCTGGCTGTAGCCTTCCAGATCCATTTCCCCTTTCTTTCTTACAGCTTGTGAAACAAAGGAAAAGGAAACTTTGGAGGTGTTTGTGTTTGTTTGTTTGGTTTTTAATGTTTTTTATTAAGCTGCTGTCCAGATCTGGAATGATTATTTTATTTTTGTCCCTGCACAGAAGACTGTCAGCCCAATCATCCTGGTGCAGTGATACTGTTTACAGGTTTTGTTTGGATTATATGATACCATTGAATTTACCAGAAAATAATTTTGCTGAGGTAGTTATATATTTTCTATATATAATAATAAGTGTTCTGTGTGTGTAAGAATAAGTAGCATCCATTTCATTGAGATGTGTGCTTGTAATTTCTATTAAAGAAATTCCAGTGAGAAAGTGATTTCCCTCCCCTTCATTCCGGTATTATGAGCTCACTCACAGGAGGGCAGAGGGGTACCAGGTTTCGGGCCTGAATTCCTTTGCCAGAGGAATGTGCAGTGAGACACAGGTACAGGCTAGCTCCACGACATACTTGTTTAGGGGGGCCTTTCTGCAACCCAGCAGCTCACAGATCTCAAATTTACAATACTATTTTATCTGCATGTTTTTGTTTTTTAAAAAAAGAAAAGAAGAGACAGCAGGATTAATATTAATGAAATATATTGTGAATTTTGTTTAATTTTCAAATAATGCATTTTGTTTCTTTTTTCATTCTCCTTTTACATATAGGCAGTAAAAGTGTATTGCAAGACCCTTAAAAGTTGTGGATGTGCTAGTAAGAAAGGTAGAGACAATTAAACAACACTCCTGCTGTCAGATGTAGTCTATGCTATTGTGTTTAACTGAGGTCAGTGAGGATTTAGCCTACATCTTACATATAGTGTGTTATTTGGGGCCTCGTTGAACTGATCATACTCAGTTTCTTTTGGAATTTTATTTAGTGTCTGGCATGAGTAATCCTTATGTATTGAATGTCAGTGGCATACTATACCTGATTATTTAGAAGTTACCTCACACTGTGTCAAAGTAACACTAGTATCAGCTTGTATCTTGAAAAAGTTGCAGGGGAGAACTAAAATGCTTCTGTTAAATAGGTTCATCATAAAACTACTATGGGAAAGTAATTGAAATTCTGTTTGAAACCAGATTCTTTCTGTAAGATGAAACCACTACAATTCATTCAGTTACTTGGCAGAGTTGTGAAATTTACTGTACTTGCTCAGTTTATATCAGCTGCAGCCTCTGGTCTTGATAAGCCTGCAATCACTAATTCCTGTCTGATGACATCAAGAAACTTTAGCAAGATTCTGACTTCTATCAGATATTTTGTGGTCAGGGCAGGAAACTAGTATTTTGAGGATAAAACATGAGGAGTTGGTTGTGGCATAAGGAATAAGGAAACCTGGATTCTATTCCTAACATAGCTTGGTGAATGATTTCATGAAGCTTTCTTAAATGCTCCGTGTCTTGTTTGTAGCTATCTGTAAAATAATCATGCATATGGTGATCCTGGTGGTCCGTATGTCTATTTATCAAGCAAAAGAAAAATATATTTTTCTTTCAAGTCATTGTAGTGACTTGCCCCCCCCCTTGAAGGGGAAGGTATACTTGAAGATAGGTAACTGTTGGTAATATTGAAAGAAATTTAGGGGAGAGAGTTGTACGTGTACTTTGTGTCTTCCTCAAGTTTCCTAAGGTGATCAAGTGTTTTGCTCTCTTGATTTTCATGAGTAATCTACCAGCTTTTCTAATATATATGAATAGAAAATCATAATAATAACCTACAAAACATGTGTTTTGTAAAAATTGATGTGAATGCAACTTTGAATTTGAGTTTTAATTTCACAAAACTAAATAATTTACTTAAATCTTGTGCTTTTCTTTACATATATTCCACTGAGGTCCCATGAGGCTGGTTAGAAACTAAGACTGCACAAAGGCCTAGGCTCTACCAAACAGTGTCTGTGTAAAGCAATAGAACAAAGTTAGTGTTACTTTGTTCTATTCAAGTTATAAAGGCATAATGTAAATAAAACCACAAGTAATATAGTATATTGCCTAGAGATACAGGTGATGCTAGATTTTTTTTTTTTCCCCTAAAGGCTTACAAAAGGATTGGGCTTAAGAGCACTAAGTATTTCACTAGTCTTGATTGTACTAGCCTTAGAATGCTATTATTTTAACAGTAGTACATGCTAATGGTTTATTTTTAAAAAGTTCTGCAGAATTTCCAGCTTTGATTTTTATAACAAAGAATTATTTTTTTTAAATCTTACAGATGTTGGAATCATGTGAAGATTACAACATCCACTCTTATTCAAAATAAAATCTTGGTTCCTATCCTTAAATCTTTGACAAAAAATGAGGAAAGCAGGAGAAAACAAAATTATCTTAAAAGTATCAGTTTTTCTTCCATGGTTTGTAAGTCAGGTGCTTGACTGTAGGGGCCTCTTATGTAGCATCTGGATGTTGGACTTCAGCAGTATTGAGGAAATTAAAAGGTTTCCCTGAGGCTGGGTTATCTCAGGCCTGTCAGCAGTGGGGTTTCTTGCATCTTTGTATGAAACAATTGGCACCCGGTGCTGTTGGAGTCAGGATCTCTGACAAGCTGGATGGAGGTTTGTTTAGGCAGGACTGGACTGAAGAGCAGGAAAAAAAATATCATACTTTTCTGGCCTCCAGGATTTGGTGTATTGGTTAACTGGACACAGTTAAGTGTTCAGAACGAAGTTCAGCTTTCAAAAGACATTAATTGATTGTACTCTTTCTAAATGTTTTTTGAAATTTCAGTGTCTTTGGATGAGCTGGAGTTTGTGGGAGGAGCAAGGCTGTTAAATGGAGCAAGAAACTCCAGCAGAGAAGCCTGCAGTGCAGGTGCCAGGCAGCCTGTTTGCTGTTGCAGGAGGCTGTGCCTGTGCCCTGCATATGGGTACATGTGTACGTAGGGGAGATGGAGGGCAGCTTTCATTGTTATGTCCCTTCTTGCAGTTTAATGTGTAATTTGGTGCAACCTTTTACACTTCCAACACAGCAAGTGCAAGGTGTTTTGTTCAATGCGAGGCAGGGAATATTTCTGTAGCTGGTTTAAATCCAAATAAGTTTGACAACTTATACCTTAAGATAAGAGAACTTACCTAACTAAATAAATCAGGTAACTTCCCAGTCCATCCTTTATTTCCCATTTGCACCACTCTGCAAGCCAATGTGCTTTGAAAGTAATCAACTTAAATAAAATGTGTTCTTCCTTTCAGTTACTCTTTCTGTACTATTTGTTAGTGAAGGTCTTAAAACCTAAATTCATTTGGTGGAAAAAAATAAAAAAAATCAAGTGAAACCTTTCTCAGGTCAGCACATTTGACTGAAATTTGATATTAATTAATTTAGCCTTGTTTGCCAAGTACCTGTGGTGTATAAGCTGCCATTGTTAAGGCACCTTTGTGAAATCTGAAATGAAATATTTTCTTTTGAGTTCACTGCTTGTAGATAAGTGAACACTCGTGTAACCTTTTGTTTGGTTTTCTATAGAATTTAATTTACAAACTTTGCTGGAAAATAACCTTTTGCCCTTATTAATGTATTCTGTACCACAAAGGAATCTGCAGGGTGTCAGGGTGTGCAATGTACAACCCCTGCTCTTAGCTTGAAATTGCTGTTTGCCTCTGGTATGGGAGCTTAGGAATTAATGGTTGGATCAGTTCATAGGTTGAACTTTTAGCTCTGGCTATATTTTTCCCACTGCAACTGTAGGTCTTGTACGCATCACAGCATCTGTGTTATGAATGTGGGAGTATAGATAGCTGCAAATTTTGTTCTTGTGGTTAAAGGGAGGAAATTTAGCACTTATGAGAAGTCCGGAACACGCAATTGTATTCAGGTTTTACATTTCAGAAGTCTCTTAAATAGCACTTCTGTCAACTTCGTTAAAAATCTATGAGCTTTAAGTATCTCCATGCATACTTAAAGGAATAATTTTTTTGAAACATCACTTCGTGAATTAGTGAGGTTTCTTGCTTTTTTATTGCTACTTCTGTAATGCTCACACCTGTGAACTCAGGTCACCGGATCTGACCCTACTGTACTCTCAGGCATGAAAAGTCAGAATTGAATACAATCCCTACTCCAAAAGATTCGCAACCTGCCAGATACATGCAAAACCTAAAGAAATCATGGGAAAATATTGCTCAGCAAGGGGCAGTCTCATCACACAAACTGTAGAATTGCACTGCTGCCGCTTAAGAAACTGTGTACACACAGCTTTCTCTGATGCTCATTCTGTTTTAACAATGACAGCTCCTGTACCTCTTAAAACATGCCTGAGCTAAATGTTTTTCCTGGGTATAGATGCGGAGGTTCAAGCCTGATTTTAATTTAAAATCACTTATTGCAGTAGAAAGGTGTTGGTAATTAGCTAGCTGAGTAGAGTCCTGGAAACAAGTGTCATTTTCTCCAAAATCTGTTCTTTCTCCTCAGTCTTGCAACAAAGCAGTGGCAGGATGGTGAGCTCAGAGCACAGCTGTGCTTTATGCTGCTGGCATGTAAATAGAGACCATAAAAAAGGAACCTTTCTGCAACACTATTTTATTGTTAAGCTGATTGTTAAGCTCAGATCATAAATCTTTTGAGTCAGTGATCAGGGATCCAAAGGGATCATTCTTTTCCTTGCATCAACAGAAGCATTACTCTTCCAGAAAACATCAAATTATTTCATATACTCAGGAAAAATCTGCCCCTGTACAGCCAAAAAAATACAGGAAACCTGGTCAAGCCAAAAATACATCTTGGTGTTCACTCTAGGAACAATACACATGCCTCTTACAAATAGAGAAATTAATCAGGGTTGTAATCCTTGGGTAAGATTACCATTAGAGTATCCAAAGCTATTATACTTGATTCAAGTAAAAAATGTGTGTGGGTGTATGTTTATATACAGCTATTGCTTAGTTTTGACCTCTTGGAAATCTCAAAGGGCAGTAACAGCAGGTGGAAAGAGTTTTCAGGGTAGATTTGGCATCACATTCAGATTAGTTATCCAGTATCTCTCACTGACTTTTTTTTAATCTCTGGAAGAAGGTTAAAGGAGGAGAGGATATTTAGCCAATCTGGTTTTGAGCTAATTTATCCATTTTACTGAGGTGTGACTCTAGAGAATGCCTATTGACAACCTGAGTCTTTTTATGGCCAAAGAAGGATGGGAAGAGGGGTAATTTGGAGCACCAAGATCAGATGACTGACTGACACAGGGAATGTAAATACTTTCCTCTGACACAAAGATCCTACATGCTATGAAAAACACTCTTGTAAACTGACATGTGGATGGGCAGTACATGACAAATCAACAGAAAAGGGATGGTACACAGTACAGGTGTTCACTTCTTTCCTTGTAGTGACACTTGGGCAACTCTAAAGGATTTCATCCATGTAAACTATTTCTCTAGTTCCCTTGCAGGTTGTGCAGCCTGTCCACATTCCATCATTCCAGGGAACGAGGGTTCAGGATAGTTATGCAGGTAGCAAAACCTAATATAGCCTTTTTCAGACAATAAATAAAAAAGATGAAGCAAGTATCACATCATTGTGGAGTACAGTGTATTAGATTTCTGCAGTGTTAGTGTTTTGTTTTGCAGCATACCAATAAACATTGCACAGCACCTTTGAATGGCCAGAAGAATATATGATTTTCTCTAAAACAGTAAGGGATTTTAAGAAATACAATATAGTTGTTAGTCTTGGAATATGACCAGGATGCAGCGTTGAACAACTCCAGTATCTCTGGTTTCTTAATGGCCAGGACCTCTGTGGGTTTTTTTCTCATCTGAAAGAAAGGCCAAGTCATCAGAACCCCTGATAACTCTGGATAGATTGAGATATAAATGCTTCCTGCCAGTTCTCAGCCCTGCCTGTTCTATCACTCACATTTCTGGTGAAGCTTCTTATGACAACACAGTTGTGCTGAGATTGGGATTTTTTGATGGGGTTAGGTGCAAAAGGTTGCAGCTTTCCTGTGAGATATACACATTCCTTCATGTCAAGGCAAGGGTTATGGTGATTATTGTCATAATAAAGACAAAATACATATGAACACATTTCCCTAAAATATTTTAAAAATATTTAATCTCACCCTCAGGAATAACTCAATAGTCAGTCTTTAAAATGATGATTTGTGCTCAGTGATTAATTCAGAAGCAGTTTTTGAGCCAGAATTAAATAGAAATCAGCTTGGTGCTTGTAATTTCAAAGGGTGATTTAGTGGGTGACTGTTACTACCAGTTCTCTTCTTTTCATGAGCCTTCTCTTTTGCCCTTTTTTTTCTTTTTGTTTCATGTTTTCAGCCATCCCAATTACCTATAAATACAGGACCTGGCCACATATCTTCCAGGTGAATAAGTAGAAACTTTCTCTTTGGCCACTATTTTAAAGTACCACCTTAAATTCTGTATGCTGTGCCATGCATCTTTGTTAATCTGGCTTGGAGAGTCGTGCCAAAAGCAAAGTCTGTTATCTCTCCCCTCTTTAGTAGTGAGTGGACTAGACATGCAGAAAAAACTGCTGGTATTGTGGGACAGTAATGAGTCTGTGAAGAGTCATCCTACCCCCTGCTGCACTACAGGATATTGCACTCTGCCTTCTGCACAATGTAAGTGCAGTGAATGGTTCACATAAACTCAGTCCCACCAGAAGTAGAAAGAGGAACCTTTCAGTCATGGTCTTTCTCTTTTGGATGAACTCTAGGAAAAGTTTTCTGATCCTGTGTGTATGACTGCTGCACATCTTCTGTTCAGCAGTAGCTGCAAACTGGAGCAGCAAGGTTTCTAGTGGTCGTGTTTGTAGGGGGATATGGGGAGTGGGGGAAGAGTCAAATTGCTTAGGGAAATGCATCTACTTATCCTGGAGGAGGAATGACAGAAGATGAACTTGACCGTGCAGGTCTGGAGTACACAAGAAAAGTTTGTGTCCTGGGAATGCAGTGAAAGCCTTGCAAATGAGTTTGATATACCTCAGTGTCTCTGGAAGAGCTGTGAGAAGACTGAATTTTTTTTTATTTTATTTTATTTTTCCATTCCACTCTCCCTCCTTCCAGCTAAATTCCTGCCCACATCTGCCCTTCCACTGAAAACTTAAAACCTTTTTTCGTTCTATGTGACCTTTGCCCTCCCTCTAAGCAAGTGCTAAAGAGAGAGGGCCAGGGCAGGGGCCAGAAGTCTTGTCCGTCTCCTCCCAGCAGCAAGAGTTCTTCCTAAACAAGGGCAAAATCCAATGAGAATATCAGGATACAGATTCAAGTCAGTCCAGCCTATGTTAAAGCCTTGACATTTGGATTTTATCAAAACATTAGCATGAAAATTTTATTGCCAATATTGAGCTCTTCTTAGTCCTGTACAATTTATTTTTCTTAAAATCCATGTACACGTGGGTAGTTCTGCTCTCATTTTTGGAACCAAAGTACTAAAAGCAGAGGGTGATTTGAAAGATCCCAAGGCTTTTGGAGGTTTTTTTGTATTAAAGAGATCTAAAATTTCCCATTTCATTTGCTGGTATGCACTCATTCAATCAATCTACGGTCAAGAATACCTTAAAGATCAAAAAGCCTGAGCATTTGCCTGTATTCTTATGCTTCTAGCTTCAATTACTTGATTTCTTTTGCTGCATTCAAGCTGAGTAGAAGTCACAGAACATCCAGTTCTTCCCGTAGTCCAGGCACTGAGCTGAATGGGGAGATTTTTATGATTTAAGAGGCCCTGGACTATCTTCACCTTTTAAAATGTCAGCGTTTGTAAAACTATCCTTGAGCTGTCTTCTTTAAACATGCTGTTCAAATTCCTCACTGGACAAACAAAAAGCAATCCTAACAGATATCCCTGACAGAATTCTGTTTACTTTGCTTTAACAGTGACACCATATATTTGTTTAAAGACAGAGAAGATATATGTACAAATGAAGGCAGAATTGGCCTAATCAAAATGTGGGTGGGTGGAAAGTGAATAACCTCATTCTGTGAATGAATGTAAATTACTGTAGTATGGTGTCTTTAGATGATAGCCTCCCAGATGTGTTCTCATCATTGTTTGCATCTCATCAGTTCCTGTTTTCTGAAAACACTTGTTTGCTTCTCATTGCTGACATAAAAAAGAGTCTTTGAAGATGATCTCCTGTAAGAGAAACAGCCTTGAGTCATAATGAAAGTGCCAAGATGGAATCAAAAAAGTCAGAGTTTTGGTTGTGGAAGTGCTGTGTGACCATGAGTTGTTTTTCTAACTCCCCTCTGCATTTCACTCTGCAGCTGTCAATGGGAATAGTGATAGAGACGATGAAAAGCTGTTTGGCTAACACTGATGAAGTATATAGTATTTCCAACATACTTTAAGCTCTAAAAATCAGCAGATGTTATGTATGAAGAAACATTTTGCCAGGAAAACAAGCTGAGAACATGTAATTGTGCTGACACTGACGTATAAGTTGTCCTCAAGTCCTGTGTTGCATCTGCACATTGACTTTGCAGTGGCGGTTCTGATTTCTGCAATACTATTTCTGCTGACATCCTAAAATCAACCATTAGAAAAGGCATTTGCAGAGGAGTAGAAGGAGTCGAGCTGGGTAAATTACTTATCTAAAATATTTTTGTGTGGTAGGTAGAGTTTTTAATGCAGCTCAAGGATTTGGACAGTGCTAAATCTTATCTTCTACAACATAAAGCAGTACGGGATAGTTGAAAACCATGGAGAGATAGATGTGTTTCTGGTGATGCTCCAGCGGTGTGTTAGCAGAGTGTACTCGCTTTTAGTCAAGAGAAGTGTGATTAAGGTGATGTTTATGTCAGATGCATTGAAGTATCATGTCTCTGAGATTACTTAGCACTGTTAAATTATGCCCAGGATAAATTATGCTTTGTCTTAAACCAGTGGGAGCTTCCGAGAAAACTAGGATGGTAGATTCTGTGCTGAACTACTTTTACCTTTTGACATTAGTGGTAGTTTGCCATTTTTGAAGTGATATGAAATTGGAATTAGTACCTGTGTTTCTTTCACCCCACTGTCCGCTTTAAGCCAGTCACCTTTGCTGGCTTTTGCTAGTCCATTGATTCTCTGTTTAGTGAAACAAATTGTTTACTAGCCATCAGACGTCAAGGAACTGAAATCTCTAGGCTAGCTCCTAAGGAAAGACATCTGAGACCTGGGTGTCACATGTACTGGGTACTGTCATCCCAGCTGGAACTCGATTGGATGAGGTCCTCTTAAAATTGTAACTATTGAAACAAAGGGCCCTGTCCTCTGTGGTACTGAGCTTCTTTAATCGTGATGCCTTCATTCACATGTTCTCATGTACATAAATAGTAGAATTTCACTCAGTTTCTTTTTGAAGTGCCATTTGAACCTGGCAATCGAGTCAGTTTTCAATACATCATGCTGTCCACTTGTCTAGCTTCATCAGTTTCTCTGTGAGGATGTTAAGGCAGACATCATTGAATGCCTCACTAAAGTAAAGATAAACAACATCCACTCCTCTCCCCTCATCCATCAAGCCTATCATCTCATTGTAAAAGGCTATTAGGATGATTAAGCATGATTTCCCCTTCACAAATCTGTGCTGACTGCTTCTGATTATGTTCTTGTCCTTCACATGTTTGGAATCGGTTTCTAGAAGGATTTCCTCCACTAGCTTCCCAGGGACTGAGAAGAGGCTGATGGCTTGTAGTTTCCCACATCCTCCTCCTTGCCTTTCTTGAAAATAGGAGTGATGTTTGCTTTCTTCCAGACCTCAGGAACCTGTTCTGATCACTGTGACTTTTCAGAGGTAATCAAGAGTAGCTGCATCTAAAAGATACTGGATGCATAAGCAAGTTAAGATTCAGTAGGGGGCTAAAATGTTGGCATTGTAGATGTGGTTGTGAAATGAATGAACATTGCTATTGTAATGTAGTTTATAAAAGACCTAATGTGACCTCTGAAACATCTGCTTATAAAGAGAGGGTGTGAAGCAGGACTATAGGCCAGAGCACTTTGTTCTTAAAATGACATTTTTGGAACTTTCTTTACAAGGACAGGCTGTTCCTTGCTTTGAGAGAGGCCTCTACATAACTGTACTGACATGTTAAATTCCTCTCCCATACTGCTGCTTCTCTGGGCTGCTGTACTCCTGCCATATGCTCAGTCAGAAGGATTATTTGCTTATAGGTTTGACAATAACAGGAAAGCTATTAAAATGGTGAAAGTTTACTAGTGCTGTACAAAAGTGTTTAGTCTTGGCTTAACTTCCAGCAGCTGAGGCAGGGAAGTTTATCATTCTCAATGTAATTATTTACTGTCTTATGATGGTGATTTTGATGATGTAGTAGCTAATGCACTGCTGGGAAAATGCTCCTCCACCATGCTTAGTCTTTATATTAAAATTCTGTATAGGAAAGAGCAACATAAGCAGTCTAATGGTTCCAGTCTTGGAACAGCATCGGTGGTTGCTCCAGACCACAGTTCAGTCTCGAGACCACTAGATTAGAGTACGTTTATGCAGTGACTGCTGCCCTACCTAATGTTGTTGCTGATCCCTTGCTAGCATGCTGCAACGTTAGCACTGCAACTCCTTCCTTGGCCTGTTTGTCCAGTCATCTTTGTCAGATCTACCCACTGCTCCCTTCTCTACGTAACTTTGGGTATCTATTGAAATGAAATGTAAAGTCTTTCATAGTATGGGAAGAAAGTAACCCTGAATAGGGTTAGAAATACCTGATCTTGAGAACTGAATAGCTGTGGACCTTTCCAGTGCTTGGGTAGGAGATGACTGGGAGGAAGTCCCAAGTGGCAGTGAGCAGCAGTGTAACAAGTACAAGAGATAGAAAATTATTTTTGTTCCATGATCACTAATGAGACATAAAAAGGAAACAAGGAGCTGAGTATGTAAACTACTTTTTTTCCTATAATGGAGGAAGTTTGTGGAGATCTGTCTTTAATACCCATAAGTCCTCTCTTGCTGCAGGTAAACATGAAGATACCTGCAAAAAGACATTTAAATATTGTTCATGGCTGTTCCCCATACATAGCTTTAAATTGTGAGCTGTATGGAAATTTTTTTGTAGTGTTACATATATATATCTATATATATATACACACACAAAGATTGGGCACACGGTATAAATACTCCCCCAAGACACGACCTATATTCAGTCACCAAATAAAATGTCATTTGAACTTGCCTGAGAAGGGCATTTTGATAACAAGCCCAATCTTGCCTCTGTTGGACTCAGCCAGAAGTTTCCACTGACTTCACTGAATGCAGGGTTCACAAATACTTGCAAACCTTTAGTGAGGTCAGATTCTTTGCCACTCATGCCAGTGCACCCGGCAAAGAAAAAGACTAATCCTGCAAAGAGCTGAGCCCATCAAAGTGAGGGAAGTAAATACAATTGAATACTTAAATTCAAACCTTGTATCCTGTCTTCTACGAAGTGCAAGCTTATATTGCACTTAATCTGATCTAAGTGTGGGCTACCCTATGTCCTGATTATGGTTTCCTGCCTCCCTTGTGTTGGATCAATCGATTACAGGATCGGTTGGATCAGTTTATTGTCCTGACAGAAAACTAGTCTCTGCTGATAATCTGTCCTGCTGATACCAGCAGACTCACGTGATTACTGGCTCTGGAGAGGTGGGAATGAGGAGCAACAGAAGAGGGGGAGAGGAATCTATGAGAGTGGAAATGAGACTTGGAGCAGCAGCCTCCAGTCCTGACTTATTAACATGAAACTAAGGGTAATTGTATGAGTGAAAGTTACCAGATCAAACCCTCAGTCTGGCTTATTCAGGTACCAAAAACTTACTCAAACTTTTATTGACTGAGCAGAGTGAAGGGACCAAGTCTTCTATAATCATGGCAGTGAAGATACTGTTGTTGCAGCAGATGTGTTTTGTCCCTTATATTTAAGGGCTACCATAGCAGCAGTTTCTGGTTGCATCAAGCTGAGACAAGCCTAAGTGTACGTGCTGTTTTCTTCAAGGACAGATTTGTAGCTGTTTAAACACCGTTGTAAGTAATCTACTAAAAAGCATTCCATCCTTTCAAAAATCTTTTTATTGACCTTGTCACTTAAATTTCAGATAGAGGAAGGAAGAGTTATAGCGATAGATATTGATGTAGTTTGGGTGGGAAAGGTGGAAAGAATAGTTCAAGGTACATTCATGCTTTCCTCCCCCCCCCCCCCGATGATACCAACTTTCCAGTCACTTCATGTCAGGATGAATACATGATGATTTCAATGTAGACTGTATTAATAATTTTCCTGAAGCAAATGAGTAAGGTGCAGAAACTTCAGCCACAGAGTACTGTACAAATAAAGAGTGCTTCTCAAACAAACATGCTTTTTCTGTCTAGTGCCACTGAAACCAGATAGTGCTGCTTGTCTTTGTCTCATAGGTGATGCTGTGGCAGAAGTACCCAAGAGGTGTGTGGTGGTGGTTGCTGCTAGCAGGATGCTTTCAGGGACTGAAGAACTGTACAGTGATCTCTCACTGTTGTTTGATATGCCACCTCTGGAGCATAATGCAGTGCCTATATTGCATCGTAGATGTCCTTAGAATGAGAGCCTGGAGGCTCAGTCTCACTGTTGAGATGTATGTTGGCAAGAAGGTAGAGATGCCTTTAGAAGCGTGGCTGCTACGAAGGTTCTTACGTCATTTGTCAATGACAAATTTGCCATAGTAGGAGTAAAAACCAGGGCTTTCAAGACATAGCTTGTTTTCTGAAGTGGATTTGAAATGGCTTTGACGTCTGCAAGAGTCAGAATCAGAATTTGTGGGTGATTGCTTTGGGGATTTTAGTCACCATTATGGTAGGGAGTATTTTCTAGAGCTTTTGTAGGTTTCTTGGATGCTTGTGTACTGCAAGCCCAGGAAGGTGATGTCTCTGCCTTGTGTGCATATACTGTCTCCCCATCCATCCATAGCTGAAGTAAAACTAGGGAAGAAAGGAGGTTGGAGAGTTTAGCTAAAATGTGTTCATGAGCTGAACACACCTGGTCTGTTCAAAATGTGGGTGAGGTAGCTGTGGTCTGTAATTAAAACCTGCAAGGTAATGGCCAGGTCTGTCTGTAGGTGCATGACTGCTGTAATCTTGCAACTCTGGGAGTCACGCCTGTTGAGAGCTGATGAGTAAAATTGTCTTCTAAAACACAATCCTATTTAATCTGAAGTTACCTAAATAACTGTAGCAAGGAGAATCATTCTTACTGGACAGTACAAAGTATGAATTCTTTCACCTCCTGCATCTGCAGAAGTTCCAGGGAATAAGAAACTTGACTTAAATTTCAGGTATCTCTTGTCCAGAACTATACTCTCAGTGTTACTCCCTAGTTTAACCCTTTCAAAAGGCTGTGCAGTGGGAATGAGGAGGAATCTAGGATGTGGCCTGTGGGCTCCCAGCGGCTGGTGCTGGGCAAACTTAACACTGACAGAACAAAACAAAAAAAGCCTTATCTGTGCTAAGGACTGTGCAACACAAAATTAGCCATCTTTTTGCAACATGGTGCTCTGGCTGTCACCGAGCATCTTGGCTCCACTGTCATCAGGGCACCTGAGAAGCCTAAGAGCAACCAGAGTGGAAGGAGGTGCTGGAGCAGACCTACAAGGAGACAAACCAGAAGGAGGTGAAGGAGCAATGCTACCACAGCCAGTGAACTGCCTAAACGAGGCTACAGTGGGGGCTGGCAAGGCAGTCATGGGGTCTTCTTCCAGAAATGTTCGTTCCTCTGCCTGTACTACATGCCAGCACCAAGACTTCCCTTTCCAAGCAAGTGGATGTAGGATCAGAATTCTTAAGTATGTCATGTTGCAAGTGTGTATACCTTGAATCAAGTGACAGGGCTGCAAGGGTGGCTTTCATTGTGTTGGATGCTGCAGCTTTTTGGAGCTGGGTTGGTTGGGGGTGAATTCAACAGCATCTTGGTAATAGGCTCCAAAATCAAAGGAACTTGTGCAAGGCAAATTTACAGTGTGTCTTTTCCCCTTTAAAAAAAAAAAAAAAAGGCAGCTCACTGGCAAATAATCTGAAAGAACCCAACATCTCAATAGGACATGGTCCCTCCCCTCTGTTCCTTCTGAAAGGGACCATTGTTTCCAGGTTTCAAGGTGGGCTCATTGACTTTCATGTTGCCATGGAACCAGCATGTTTTTCTTCCTGAATGATACTTGCTTGTAATCTCAGAAGCTTTTTCAGCAAATTAACACAGGTGATTTGTGAGTGGCCTTGGTTGGACTAAAGACCAGTGAAGGACCTGTTCGATTAACCAGATGAAGAAATATAAGGAGGAAAAATAAAGTCCTGGGATAAGCTTTGGTTGAAAGAGGGAGGGCAGATAACCAGAAATGCTCTTAACTCCCAGTTTCTATTCTATGTAACACCGAAAGGCTGATGTTGGATTTACATGCTGGTAGGCTTAAATACAAGGGAAGCAAGTAAAGCTCTGTTAAAACTTAGAATTTAAAATCCACAGCAATACTCTGGAGTTACCCAGATGAAAAAGGAAGAGGTACTTTTCATGGTAATTTGTGGCCCACACAGTTAATAGCAAGATGATCCTAACTTGTTTAATAAAACCTATGCATACATTTACATATTTTTCTCAATTCATATCAACGTACTGTCTAATACAACTGTGTTTAAAAATTTAGATGGAATAGTTTTTCTGCCAAAAATGCTTATTCAGTGAACTTGAGAAATTTGAGGCAATGGACCAATTTTTTCTGACCTTTTGTACAAGAAATGATAAACATTTTGATAAAATCAAAACAATTTGTGTCTAGTCCTGTCATAGAACTTTCATGTTTAGGTATTCAAATGAAGACGGGATGATTTCCTAAAAGATACATTGTAGTTCAAACAGGAATTAAATTGGGAGATGGTACGAGGTGATTGCAGAAGTCCTGATTTTGTAGCACTTGAAGATGTGTATCTGACTCTTTTGAGTTGGGAGGTTCGTTCTGGCTGAGGCCAGGTTGGTCTGGCAAGGCCAGCTTTGAGCCACGTCTCAAACGAACTTTGCTTGGGCCCAGACTGACTCTTGTCATTCTGCTCATGAGTGTGCGAATGAGAGTTTGGTCCTTTCATATCCATGGTCACCTTTTGGGGCTTTTTTATTATCTTGCTTTCCAGTTTAAATTCTGTGGTCTATTCCATTTTTATGTGCAAAAGTTTCACATTGAAAGAACATGGGACAATGAGGCCGGCTGTACAGAAACACATAGGAGAAATTAGTAAACAATACAGAGAAAAGCTCTTATATTTGTCATGTTACTATGATGCTTGTAGCCAAAAAAAATTAAGAAATGCTTTTTAAGTTGGCAAAGTCCGTGAAAAAAAGTTGTTTGGAATAGTGTGGGTGTTAATTTCTTAGGAGAGACATCTGTGCTAGCATGTTGTAGAACTAGACAGTAAATTTTTTGCTCCTAGCTCGAATCTTCTTTCTACACTTTTTCATGAATTGTTGGGTTTGCTGTTCTGAGTGATAACACTCAAGGTTGGATATTAAATTACAAGAATATCCTAGTAGTGTGCTTTCTGCATTGCATATACAACACCTCTCAGTCTCACTGGTATGTGCTGCATGTGTAGTGTAGATCATCCATTATCATGCTATGCCTGACAGCTAAGAACAAATAAATGCATTCAAATTAAGAACAATTTAGGACATTTTGAAAGCTTCAGATGAGGTTTTTGGAGGTACTGATTCTGTAAGATAGCATATTATGACAGTGTACATTCTGAGCATTAACTCCTGAGCCACTTTTTGTCATCCACCCATGTGAGAAGTCCAGGCTGTATGTCTTTTGTTAGACAGTACTGTATCCAGTAGGTATGTGGGGATTAGAGGGTTAAATGTTTTAACAAGTCACCATTTCAAACAGTTGCTTGCAAGGGCACACACCTATTGATAAAGATCTATGCCTTTGGCTAAAAAGAGTTCTGGAGATTATATTAAGTAGGCATTTCAGTTCTAAATTGCATCAGACTCCACAATCTGATTTTGTAGATAGTTTTAGTCTTTCTGATGACAGATTTCTTCAAATTTCCTATCAGGTTCTGTGACAAACTAGACATCTGAAAGCTGATGTTTCGTATGCTCACTATATGCCTTTTCTGGTCTGTAAGGCAGTCTGAAGACAAAAGCCTCATTTTCATTCCCACCCCCACATGTAAAGTAATACAGGAAACAAAAATTCTAAAACATGCATGTTACATATATAGAGAAAAAAGAAAACTAAAAGATGAAGTTAATCCTTGCATTGTTTTCAATTTGTGGAGTTTCAATAATGATGTTCCAAAAGACCTTTTTGTATGGTTTTTAGCTCTTGCTAAAAATAGTTTCCTTTTGTCTCAGTTTTTCCTTCCCTTATCCAGTACTAACTAAACGTGACATTTGTTTTTGTGTTTTGCAATATATCGTTCTAAAGCTCATAGTCTGCTTAGCAACCTAGATACACACTAAGAAATAGGTTATTTGTAAATAAAATGATACATTTATTCTGCCAGTTCTATGTTTTGTCCTTTTTTGGTTTCCTTAGTAGAAATGTTTGTGGCACACGTTGTCTCAGATTTAATCAGTACCTATTCCTCAGCAAACACACTCTCATCCTGTCAAAATACTGCATCAGGCTATACCTCCTCTGATCTGTTTAATCTAGATAAATGTTTTAAAGGCATTTTGTCTTTTCCTGTTCCAGACAGGTAAGATTATCCATAACGGACATTGTACATTTTGTCTTGGCAGAAGTTTGCAACATCCACAGTTGATGAATAGGCATCCACTCTGCTTAGAAGTGTTACTTGAAATTAAATAGACCAACCAGTAAATTAAATATATGGGTACATGATGGAACTACTTAAATGTCCTTTGACATTTTGTAACTGTTTAACTCGGTTTATATTTTCTCCCTTCCTCACTTCTCCTTTATCAGTGTCACTAGGAAGAGGAGTTAGCATGATAGCCATGGTCTGCTCCAACATGTGGAACACATCCTTTTTTGGTTTCTCAAGTTGCTGTCTAATTTACATCTGGCTTAACCATGTAGTGATGTACTCACTGGGTAGGCAGGAGAGGAATCCTTAAGCAAATCAGTTCTGCCCTGCAGGGAAGGGCTTGACTGGCTGAATTACTACGAAGGGTTGTTTTACCATGAAAGGACAGTTTGCTTGCCTTCTCTGGCAAAGCCAAACCCTCAGTGAAATGAGAAGGGCAGCCCAAAAATTGTCTGAACTAACAGCTGTAATACTAAATACAACACGTCGTGCACATTATGTGCTATATGTAAGTATGATGAAAGTGGAGTTATTCTGTAGTAAGAAAGTCACTGATTGATTTAATGTCTTGAATTCATTAGATACATCACAGTCCTCCAAGTCTTGAGTGATTATCTTGAACAGTGGACTGTGGTTCTATGTTCATTCTGCACACACATCCAACCAGGCTCAAAGAGAGGGTCCAGGAACCTTTCCCGGGGGCTGTGCCATTGCTGCTCTACAGAGCAGAAAGAAGTACAGAAGAAATACACTTTCATTTAGAGGTTCCTCTGCAGATTTGGCTCACCAACTTCTTTGAATTTCTGAGGCCCAGGATCCGGTCCCCACAGAGCTGTTGTATTAAGGCAAAGATTAGGGGAACTGAGAAGAACGCAGGAGCTGACTCTCTCAAACCAACCCACAAGTACTCAGCTGGTGGATAGGAAGCAAGTAGCCTTGTCCAGTTTCCACTGGGTGGGTAGGATTTGAAAAGGGTTTTTTTTCCTGTTATTTAAATGTCTCGAATTCCCAGCCCTCTAACCCCTTGTTATTCTTTACTGCCTGTTCTAGAGCTGTTCTCTTTCTTGCACCCCTTCAGCTTTGCCATTTGTATCTGCATTTTGGGATTTTACTTGCTTTTTGCTCACTTCCAACAGATGGATGGTTGATTCGTTTGCTCCTGTGGGTTTGCAAAAGCTCCTTTTCACTGGGAATGCTGCTCAGGTAAAACTTGAAAGGCCTCAAGGAATCTGTTGATGTAGATGGAAGCTAGGAAGGAAGTTTTCTCTATAAAAAGCCCAAGCTCCTGGGGCTTGCTGCAGGGTACAAAAGGTGTGCCCAGAATTCTTTTTATAGTGTTAAAAACATTCATTTTATTTTATCCTGAAAATACTAATTTTTCAGGATTTTTTTTTTCCTAACCTTTGTTCCATATGGAATGAAAAAAATGTCAGAAATGTAGTACTTCCAGTAGATAACATTTTTGCCCTCCCTGTCTCCTCCCAGAGATGGCTTGTTTGAAAAATGCTTTGCAGGACCACTGCTGTGTTTGTAGAGAACTTTGAGATAAATGTGCTTATAGATAAGCTGTGTTTAGAAACATATGGTTATCATCATCAGTATGATGGAAGGACTCATCAAAGTCACTTTACTGTCTACAACTGTGGCTAGAAAAGGGAATTACTTTAATAAATCTGTGTTTAGTTATGTAAGCCTGCTTGCATGGTGATGTGTCTCAAATGCATTCTCTTTTTTTTTAACATAATTTCTTTTCCTGATTTTTCCACCTGTTTCTTACTCTTTGTATTTCTGATATTTTTATAGTATTGGAAAATTCTTAATTGCAAACTGATTTATCCTCTTTTAAGGACTAACTGGGAAGCCTTTAGACTTCAAAGGGCATTTAGACTGCATTTGCTGCTTGGATGGGCCTTTTATGGAACTTTTCTTTTGCAGAGTTGTAGGGCTATGGAACAACATGTCTGATTTTACTCTTATTATTTTTAATTTGTTTGCTCAGTTTAAGGTGCATGCAGGAGTATATACAATTTTAAGGATGTACAATATGCATTATTCATTATTTTTCATTTTAACCTAAAGGAACTGATTTTCACATTTACACTAGGGCAATACATTTGTAGATGGCACAGCTGTCTTGGTGACTTCTTGCATTTCTGTTAAAGGGTAAATGACCAATCAAGATTGCAAAGTAGTTGGCAGCAAAGAGTGAAGAGTTGTATGTTCCTGGGAGAAAAACATGTTCTGACTTGATAAGTCTAGTCCTTGAAAATAGAAATAGTTTACTAGAAATAGTATAGAGGATAGAGGAACAGCTCTGAAGATGTTTACTTAAAAAAACCGCAGTTTTTCTTAATTATGCTTACTACTACGGTGCCCAAAGATTAGCTAACAACAAAGACTCGTTGTGCAGTGTCCAAAACAAACCTAAGAGTAGGAGAGCCATCTTTTTCCCCCAAAGGAGAGCAGTTTCTCAGTGATGCTACTCTTTGAAGTGCTTCCCTAGTTTCTTTTGCAATTTTATTAACCAAGAACATGCAATGTGCTTGGTACTTCCCAGAGTTGATATAGTAAGTCTTCACTAGAAGAGTTGATGACACAGTGGGATGCCTCTCTGTCCTGTTTGCAGTAGGTTTAGTCTGTTCTTGCTTCAGTCAATGACAGAACCTCTGGGGCTATGAATGAGGAGGTATCCAGGTACAAGACAGCTCATATTTGCAGGATCCCAGAGTACAAGATGAATAGAGATTAAATGACTAAATGGGGAAAGCAAGCAAACCAATGAGGCTATAGAGCTAGAGATTAAAGAGTTAATCGTGTTGGTAGTATAACAGGTAGTCTTCTGACAGCTCCAGAGGATGGCTGCATATGTTTTTGTTTAGATAGACTATAATTATGTAGACTTTCAGCAGTTGGGGCATTTTGGTCCTTTTGTAACTTGTGATGTAGACCTATTTAAAAACTAGGATGAAAGATTAAGTGAGAGAAAATGAGCTGACTGAGTTGTTTATTTGTCCCATCCCCCCCAAAAAAAAAGGATGAATGACCTTGATTTAGATATTGTAAGTGAACTGGAAAAGCTGGGTAAACTTTATGCCTGTGGGCCATGATACTTTGCTAACTAAACCATTTCTGCACATGGGAGTGGTTCTTTGTTGGTTCCACCCTGTCTGCAGCTGACGTGTGCCATCCTATTTTAGACATTTAATCTGGGGTAGGTATATTAGTAACCTGAACAGACAGATCCTGCAGTCGTAGCCATTAATTTGGGATACAGGCAGAGGTAATTGTTTATGTATAAAATGGAAAATCCCAACCCATCTGTGTATAATTTCCATTATTTATGAGTGACTCCCTGCAGCAATGATTTCTTGCTAAATGAACATTTATTTATTTATTTTTTAAATTAACCCAGTTCTTAATCACTCATTTTCATTTTCAAAACTGTAGTCCTCTGATAATTAAGGATGGGACATCAGAGTTTCTTAATCAGTGTCTACTGATAATGTGACAAGGAGTTTGAGTGCAAGGCGTTGCGTGAGACTCTTTGGTGCAGATTTGGAATCTCTACTGCAGTTAATTACAGGAGTGCTTGCATTCCCTCCCCAAAATATGGATTTTTTTGTATGACAAGAATTACTTGTCAATATAATGTGGTTGCTGAAGTAGTCCTAGGCATTTTTGTCATGTACCATGTCATGGGGAAGGACACAGGACATTTCTATATGTATGTTCTGGAAATACCAGTGGCATAAAAATGGCTATAGCTAAATCAAGATTATTTTTGTCACTTTGCTGCGGAGAAAAGTAGCTGTCTAGGTATTTTCAGTGTCTATGGAAATGTGCATACTTGGATATTCAGTGCTGAGGGCAACCCTTTCCTAATCTTGACAAGGAAGGAATCTGGAATATTCCAAACAGCATATTTTGTTCTTTGGGCAAATCGCAAAAAAAAATGTGTGCCATATTCCAGCTAAAAGCCTCATGGCATATTATTTAAAATAAAATTGTAAGATGAAAGTGTGAGTATCACACACTTCCCTCCCTGTGTTTTGGAATAGCACTGCTTCTGTTATGCTGGTAGAGGTATTTTCATCTTTTTCCAGTTGATTATTCCTGAAGAAGGAAAAGTGCAATTTTGGGAAGGTCATGTTTTCATTAGGGAAATAAATTAAAGTGATAGTTAATAGTGAAATTCAGAATGCTGCTGCTGTGTACTGTATGTGCACAAAGTTGAAACAAAGCAGAACTAGGGGAACTTGGGCCGTTTCTTTTACCACTAGTTGATTTACTTTGTTTAGGAGAGAATTTAATGGACGAAAATGGCATGAAAATAATTGAAACCAACAATATTTTGCACAGCATTGGTGATGTCTTTAGGAGGGGATGGTTACACAGATTGTACTCCTTGGACACTACCTGGAAGGATGCGAACAGAATAGCAAAGGAAAAGGAACCTGACTAGAATCAGCGCAAGTGTTGTTTATTCAAGTGCAGTGATGGTTGACTGGCTGTAGCTCCCAGTTTACAACTTGCATCTCTGTTTTAGACAGTGTTTTGATGTTGGCTGAGTCAGCTGAGCCTGCAGACCAAATTGTCTGAGCACAGAAATGGCTCAAAAGCCACTTCTGTTAAGAGGTTCTGCTCATGTTCACAGCTATGCATTTCCTTGTGCTCATCCCACTCTTCACTGTCTCCCCAGGAGATAGATCAAGCATCCTTACACCAGCTCTCTCCCACACATAAGACTATATTGACCCCTAGTGTAACTCCGTCAGAGTAAGCAGTTACATCAGAGATACTTTTTTTTTTCTCTGACTCAAATCCAAAAGATACAGAGAGAGATTAGTAGTTAGCTTTGGAGTGGAAGGTCAGATGCAGCTCCCTCCCTCACTGCTTAATCCATCAGCATTTTGCCCAGAGCGTCACTAAAAGCTCGGCCAGTTTCTGCCCTTGTTTTCCTTGGGTTTTACCGTTAGATTGTCAGCTCTGCGACTTTCATTTCAAAAAATGTTTTTTAACAGATGGCTTTGGGGGATGATACATTTGAAAATAAGATACAAATAATAAATTGCTGCCATATTTTCCAAGTTGGTGGTCTGTGTTGTCTATAAAATTGGAGGATGAATCGCAATGGACACATTCCAGCTTACCTTCTGGGACATGTTTTGCTGATAAGTACTTTGAGCATTCCCTTGATTTTTGGTGAACACTTTCCTTCTCTAGTAGTTTTATTTGTTAGAACTGTTTACAGGATGAAGGAGCTGAGTCACTTTCAGGGCCAGTGCTTGTCCACTGGCCCAGCTGTATCTGGAATGAATGCAAAACTGTAGAAAGGTAATAAAATTATCTATAAGGAGTTGTTGTATTCACCTCGGTTATATAAGCCTCTGGACACGGATTTTAGTTGAAATGGATGAAGTTAGTCAAGTTATTATTTTCTTGATTTCTGTTGCAGTTGAATCTAAAGCTTTTGTATTCAAAACTAAACCCTTACTTTAAATCTTTTTGAAAAAAACATCTTTAATGAGTGACTTCTCATGCAGCAGAACTCTGTAGATGTTGTGTATAGAAAAGCAGGCTTGAAAATTCAGTTGTTGGAAAGCAATGCCTTTATAAAATATACTGAATGCAAGATTTTTCACCACTTTAAAGAAAGAAAACATCCAGATTGTGTTTGACAGGGGAATGGTTACTTTCATAGTGAATTTGCAGAAGACACTTCTGCAGGATTATAATTGTCTGGGATTTCTTTTTGAAAGTGAAACATATTGCTTGCAAATGCTTTACACTTGTTGAAGTTTGTGCTCCTGTTTTGGCAACCAGTTAGAAAAGATGAGACAGTTTTAAAGATGGCTGTAAAAGATCCATGTTAATACAAGAGGGTGATATCTATAATGGGACTTGAAAACTGTCAGAAGTAGAAAGGTAGCTGGAATCCTGTTATCCTTCAGTCAATAAATGAATGCAGCTGTTTGTGGAAATTTGTTTCCAAGCTATATGCATACTTTTAAGGTTGTGTGAAATCTTCTGTGTATCACAGGGACACTTAAGGATAAAGTGAGAAGCTGTCTAAAAGCAGGTTTTTTGATCAAAGAGTGCACATTATCTGTTGTGAGCTGTTTTGGTTTAAAGACTGACTTTTAGTTGATTTGCTTGTGTTTGTAAAGGGTTCAGTTGGTTCATGGTGTTGATATATCATATACACACACTGCACAGCACATATTGATCATAAGGCCCACCTCCCACAACTACATCATCAGTACTTTCTATAATATCCATCTGGTAGCACAGGTTTTAGTATCCTATACGTTACTCGGTTCAGCAACTTCAGTACAATAGATGCATGTAGTAGTTGGCAATGTGTGTTGGATTTAGCCAGAGGGTTGTGGTAGAGAGTTGTGTGAGGCTTGTGAAGCTGTTGGACAGGTACCAACTTGGTAAGTAGTTGTGCTGAATGGTATAAATAACACCAGTATCTCTGATTTTGGAATCACTGCTTTAGTTTTCATAGCTTATAGCTCTGCGTGACTGCAGAACTAGGGCAATATTTTTTGTACTTCCTTTGGCATATACCCAGCTTTGATAGAAAGTAATGTAAAGACAGAATCATAGGATCACAGAATGGTTTCGGTTGCAAGGGACCTCAAAGATCATCTGGTTCCAACCCCCCAGTATCGTGAGTGTTTTTCAGTGTTATTTGCTGCAACAATATGTCAATGTGCTCTTAAAATTCACTTTTATGTAAGTTTCATGTTGTCTCTTTCCATACAAATGGAATTTTGGGATGCAGAAACACCACCAATGGCAGTTTCTTTTTAAATTAAAACAATAGACTGACTGTGCATTTCTTTTTTCCCCTGAGGTGACACTGTGCATTCTCTGCAAGCACTTTCCCTACAACAGGGCAACAGGGCGCAATAATTCTGCTGTTTCCCATTGTTAGCACTGCTGCATTTGCATGATAATGGATCTCATGGATATCCGTCTGCTGCCTGTGCATTGGCATATGGTGAAGTTAATGCAGAGAACTTCCTCCCACTCGGCAGGGTGCAGGGGGTGAAAACCTCTTTCCCTGGGCACTTCAGCACTCCCATCCCCAGACCATGGCCTCCAGCAGAGGAGCACATGCCTACCAGTAGTTCAGTTTCATGGGTAGTGTCTATGGCCACGTATATATTCTTTATGCGTGGCTAAATTTAATCTGTTAAGAAATACATTGTAAATTTCAGTGAGCAGAAGAAATAAAAATAATAAAAGCTCTTACACAAATTTGTGTTGTTATGTATTAAAGGTTATAAATGGTCTAATAGGATCAGGCTATGGAGTTGTTGCTTTAGAAGAACAAGGCTCCCTGACAGGATCCTAAAGATCAGGAAACTTTCTCAGAGTGAATAGTCTTTAAAGAAGTTAGGGTAGTGTCCAGTGTTTTATAATACTTGTCGTAATACTGAGTGTTTTAAAACTGATTGATGCTTATTGCTCAAATATAAAGTGGCTGGTCCAGTGCACTGGCCACTCAAATGGTTGCTGGAATAACTGCAGGATACTTAAAGTCTGAGTACTGCCAGGCTGGGGAGACCAGGTTGAAGCACAGATGAGTCTGGTGCTGATGACTTTGCAGCCAGTAATGAGAGACCTTGGCAGATACGATGGAAAAACCATTCTTCTGTGTAGCTGTGAGGATAAAGCTTTTGATTTTCTAAACCACATGGAGCTATTTGGCATTTTATTACTCATGTTTTCAGGCCAGCTAAGCACCCGTTCTCTGCTTATGAATTTTCTAACCTACTAATGTGTAATGAGGTTTGTAGCCATATGTATGATCCAAACATAATAAATAGTGTACTTGGCAGCTGTCATAGGCAAATTTGTACTCTGTAAATCCTTTGCTGGGAGAATGTTTCCCTTCACAGAAATTGATGACTCTATTAGTATGAGTGAAAATTACTTCAGTGAATAAAAAGCCTGCGAACCTCATCTCCAAATTCCATCCAAAGGATAAGAAATTCATGTATCCTCAAAAAGTGAGAGTCAGGCATCCCTTCTATAGTTTGAAAGACATCTGTTCATTTTTGCTTTGTGTATAAAGGTGAAGAATTGACCTTTAACATTTATTTTGTTTTATTTTAAATCTCTTTCGGTGCAACAGCACTCCTATCTCACTGGCAGGAATGAAAGCAGGGAGTGGGTATGGGATGGAATTTGCTTCAGTCAGAATTTGCCACTCATTTCTCTAGGCCAGGATTTCCTCCGAGTTTTGTAACCTCATGTGCCATTTGGATTGGAGGAGGGTTGGTTTCTATTAGTAACTATCATTTATTCTCAGCTGCCAGTTAAGATGTTTGCCAGCTCTATGAAATGAATGAAAATATTTGAGGACATTGGTTAACCGAAGAAGTCAGTGAACCCTAAAATGAATTAGTATCTTAGCTACAAATTCACATTTAATAGCTCCATTTGAAAGACCTTTTGTGCAGTAAAAGATAAGCTTGTGGCTTTGTGTTGTGCCCTTGCTCATGTAAGCTGTAAATAAACTGTCTGGGTTTAACTACGTGTTCATCGACTGATAGACTAGTCAGAGAAAAAAGTATCTACAATTTTGTGTAATCCTATCAGCAAAAGTGAAAAATATTAGAAGACAGAGCTGTTCAGAGCCAGATCCAAATCTGCTAACAACGAATAACCAGTATGTGACATTGCTACTGCTGTAGTGTTTGGAGACCAATTGTTTCTGTGGGACTATAAGAAGAATAAGGTGGTACTCAGGATGAGAGAAGGTCTTAAAGCCTGGCTTTACAGGGGGTTTATGAGTATTTAAACTCTACAGATTCTTACTTTTCAGTGTGTGGTTTTTACACTCTAATCCTGTTAGAGTCAATGAAAAATGCTTTTCCATGTTTTATACCAGATTTTAATGTAGTAAATCATAGAAGAAATTTGTAGGTGTGTCAAGTGGAGACCCTGAGGACAATTTCTACCAATTTTTATTTCACGGCATCTTTTTCTGTTTTTTCACTGCTGTACCTTCTAGACACTTTTGGTGCTAATGGCTGGAATGGGACTGGATGGGAAGGTGATGCTTTGGCATGAAATGCTTTAGCAACAAAGGAAGAGTGGCAGTCACTGAGTCCTGTCTCATATGTGACTGGCCACTGTGTCGTATCAATCTCCATTGAAAGGGATTACTAGTTCATCAAAATTGTTAGGAAAAAAGTTGAAATGAGCTCAGGCTCTTGATATTCTTCATGGGAAAAATGTGTTTGTATTTTAATTTTATCTGATGTTTTGCAGAACATGATTAATTTTATTCTCACCTGTTCAGTATTTCACTGCCAAACAAATCCCAGCAACTGTTTTCGTACAATGTAACTGGCAAGACTGTCAGTTTATTTCTGCTCTCTGACACCTCGTGTGTTAGGAAGAACGACTGAATCCATTTGCTGCATCATGTTATGCTATCTTTGATGGGTCACGCTGCCATTTCTGAGTGCAGACATTGCTGTGCTTCCTGGTTTATCATATTTTTCAAAGGATTTTTAGCCTTGAAGAAGTTCTTTCATGTCAGTAAAGCATCTATGTATTAACACGCACGTAGCAAAGTAGAATCTGCTGATTTCAGAGGGAGGAGTTGAACATGTGGATAAGTGTTTTCAGAACTGGGTTCTAAATTCTGTAATAAAACAACTAAAAGAATAATAGGCAAAGAAAATGTCACAATGAATTTAATTCCTGAAAGCCATGAAGGCTCAAAAGAGTGAGGTTAGCACAGCAGCATTATGTAGCTCATGAAGTAAACAGAGATATTATGTTTCACTAGTTTTTTTGCTGTGAAATTTTATAGGCAAGTCTGAATGTCTGGTACTGTGAATATCATTTCCTTATTAGTCATCAGCAGATAATAGGATCCTGAACTATATTAAAGATGTTTCTTCAAAGATTCCAGAAGTTTTTATTATGTTCCATTTCCAGCTTTTGATTATGAAGTTTCTTGTTAGGGTTTTGCACTGGACTGGAGCAGTCCTTAACTGGAGTTGGGAAGTTACTGGAAATAAGTTTGGGGGGAAAAAGTTTTCATCCCTGCTGTATCTCTTTATGCGAGTCTGAGATTCTTTCACTTTCTGTTTTATCACCATCATCTTTTTTCCTCTTTTATCACAGGCATGCTCTTTTTTCAGTATACTTTGCATTCTCCAATTTTGCATGCTGGCATTCCTTAGAATCCATTGTTTTCTAAAAGTTTCCAATTTATCTTCCCATTACTGCCACAGCTACTTGAACTCCCTCATGTTAAAGATTATGTAACCTTTCTGCTGTCCCATCCCAAAACGTGCCCTTATCACATTTCTCTGCTGGCTTTTGAGTTCACCCTCTTGGCTGATTGAAATTATCGTCTTCAGCCAATAGATTTAAAGTCTTCTGCAGTTGACTTTTTGATACAGAGCAGAAGTTTTGAGGAAAAATTGGGCCCCAGCTCAAATCTCCCTCTGAAGTCGTGTGTTAAGTTAGTTCATTCCTGCCTGTGCTGCAGGTACAATTTTCTTTGGATTTGCAAGCAAGGCCTTCCAGATCATTTGCAGCTATTCTGTGGTCCTGTGTGTTGCTCTAGAGAAGCTGGAATGAACGTGAGTCTGGGACACCTCTTATGGCATCACAGCTGTTGGGTTTCTTTACTGTCTTTGGCTCCACTCCAGAACAATCAATGGAAAGATTCGAATGGCACTCCATCTGAGTGAATCAACTGTGCATAAATGCTTGATGGAGGTACACCAGAAGCAGGAGAGGAAAATTTGTTCTTACATCGACTCTTGTTTTTGAATGTTTTTTAAAAAATAGTTTCTCACCCATATCAATAGTTCTTAAATAAAGTGGGTTTTCCTACATTGAAATGCCTAGTGATTCTTATATAATCCTGAAATAACTCAAAATCAGTATGTATGTTACTCGGTTTATATTATGGCTATTTATATCTCAGTCTATTTTTTTAATAGCGCTACTATTTTGTGTTTGTTTTCTGTTTTGAAAACCTTGGTCTACTTCTAGCCAATTAAATTAAAATAGTTTAATTCATTTCAGTTTTAGTGGTGGCACTTCCCGCTGTAACTAGTACTCTTATTTTTTTAGTTCTTATTGTTTCTGAGGAGCTGTATTCATCAATCTGAAATCTATCTCAGAGCAGCTGGAAAAGTCTCTTCCCTGAATACGTACACAGAACAAGTATGTAGGGCCCATGCTTACACGTTCAGATTACAATCTATAAATGTTCAAATAACCTATGCATTCATACATTTGAATGGAATAATGTATTGAATCTTTTCAGAAGAGAACATTATGGTCTACGATCTTATATGCAGCCGTTAGACTTGTGTTCATAAGTATTATGCATATGGCTGTTTGCTATTTAAGTAGCCTTGGAGTGTCTGATGTCAGCTACTTCCCCTAAATAAAATACTTAGGACATGTAACACCTGGTTTGGAGCCAACTGGCTTTGGTTTACTTCCTTTCCAAATGTTTTCATTCACAAGTGAGCAAAGTGACTCCTCATGCTGTGGAAAGGATCCTGGAAATACATTGTGGACATAATTTTACCCAAAATAGGGACCTGTTTTCAGTTTTTAATAAACTTCAGTGAGAGTTTGATCCAGCTTCCCAGTAAATTCAATGGAAAGATTTCTTTTGACTTCTTTTGACTAGAACCATATTTGCTAACCACTGTGGGGAGCAGCATAAGCAGCAGGGATGGAAAGAATCATTGGTTTTTGTCCAGTCCTTTGCCACTGGAAAGGACCTGATTGCTACCAGAGGTGAGGGATTTCTAACAAGGTGAGCTTCAGCACTCTGAGGCAGCAACTGTTGTCAGACAGTGACCTTGGAGGAATCCAAACCTTCTATGAAGTAAAGTTTCTTTGCCGTTACTCGCTTTTAGGAGGTGAGCAGAATGAACAGAGCCACAGGACCCAAAGGCTCATGCAAATGACTGTTGGAACAAAGAATAAGCTGGAGAAAAAAATAATTGGAAGTTGAAATCTTTAAAATAATTTAAGGTCACATAAATGTCTGAGAAGGCATAATCTGATTCCCTTCAGGCATAAAGCTCTCTGCTAAGAGTGTAAATGTGACATTAAGTGTCAGGAATAGAGGTGTACATTGGCTAGCAATGAGTCCAAATTTCCACTGCAAAATATTCATATAATCGTGGCAAAAGGAGTGTCTTGGGGCACTTCACTCTTAGGTCTTCTTGGAACCAGATCCTAAAGTCTTAATAATGCTTGTGGTCAGAAATGACCTCTCAGCAGTGTGTCTGTTAAGACAGGGACCAGTTTTTATGTACTGAGCCCCTGTCAATGTACATCGCAGACTCCAATTCATGCTAATCATTCCTTGTTTGAGCAGACAGTTTGGAGATGCTCTTACAGTATATTTTAAATTCTAGGTACAGTTTTTCTGCTCTTCCTTATTTTGTTGTTGCAGTTGTTTTTATCTTTACTGCATTAAACTTAATTTTATTTCCTGCTGCCTACAGTCAGAATTGCCTGCATTGTGTTTCCTGTTAAGTTGCCTCTCTTGCAGTGTGTCACTCTTTCCCTGTTCTCCTCAGGTACTGTGGTAGATCCTACCATAGGATGTAATGTGTAGTCCAGAAGCCCCATATGTAATGGGGTCTCATCTGAACAAAACTGCCAAGAAGTCTGCAAAAGTCCTGTTTGTTGGATTTTCTTTATACTTGTCTCTTAGAATTGCTTGAAGGTTGTTATGACTATTTTGCAGCAAGAGATAATGCTCCCTTCAGGCTAGGGAAGTATGGGAAGTTGGATTTAAGGCTTTTTGTTAGTATTTGTTCATTCTACGCTGCCTTAAGAATAGAGATGTTTAATTTAGCAAAACGGTGCAAACACGAGGGTGTACTTAGAGGGGGTTTTATTTACCTTTAGCAGAAAACCTACCAAGTGATGTCAGACTAGTTATTTCTTTGAGAAAGCTGATGCAAAGAAGTTCAAAAGTACATGAGGAACTTGCATGAATTGCCTTTCATTTTTCACGTTCCTCACCGACAGATGTCAGGAAATTTTAAAGGCTTTAAAAATATTTTCTGTGAATGCTTTTAGAAAAAAAATGTTCAGTTCCAGTCTGAACTTGTTTCTGCACTTCGTTTGGTCACCTTGATATGAGGAGCTTAAATGTTTATTCCACTCAGAGTTCCAAAACCTAGGGACTGTACCTGAGCACACTTGACAGCGAAAGTTTCCTGAGAGAGGTGTTCTTAGTGAATAATTAGCTAAATTACATCACTAAATTGAACTTTTTTTCCAGGACTGTTACGGTGGTGTCAGAAGTGTTGCAGGGCTTTTGGCAGCCCAGTATCTCAAGCCTGTTGAGTGTGGGACTCAGCTAAACTAAACTCTCTACACTAAACTCATGCAGTTGATTTTCATGTACTGTCACAACCTGTATTAGCTGGGAATTAAGTTTGTGATATAGGGACTTCAGATTTACATAAATATTGTAATTATCCTTGAAATAACTAATCTAGTGCAGCACACTCAGAATATATTTTCAGATTAAATCCAAATCCATGGCAGTTTCCTACTGTCTTCCTTGCACATCTGTTATTAGTTAAAAATCCCACCTTATCTCATCCAGGATTTTCTCTGTCCTTGTGGCTCAGGGGATGCAGCTTCTTGCTCGTGGAAATATACAAGGACCACAAAGTTAAATTTGTCCTGGTAGTTCTCACAGATGTAGAGATACCCGGGTATGCAGGATGGCTGAGGCACAGGTTCTAATTATTGGTGGTGATCCTAGTCTAATGGTGTACTGAGTGTCTCAAAATATCATTTAGTTTTATGAGTTTTGGCAGCCCCAGAAAGCACTCATCACCTTGCAGGGTAGCACCAACTGGTATAAATTCGCTTGTCCTCAAGGGATTTCTAAACCAACTTTTTCTGTCTGTTTGGTGATTTTGCAAATGACCCAATTATAGAGTAGTTAAAATGTAACTATATTTTGCTACTTATTTCCCAGCAAATTCATCCAGCAAATGTAACGTAGGTGAAAAGTGCTGAAACAAAGCATTTCAATTAAAAGATCTTCAGCTGACAAGTAGTTATGACACTCAATTTTCTTCTTTTTTTCTTTTAATAGGGTGGAAAGAAGTCTTACAGTGGGCCATGTGCGGGCCGTGATTGCAGCGTTGGATGCAAATGTTTTCCAGAGAAGGGTGCACGGGTAAGTTTGTTTTCAGTAATACAACTAGTCCTGTGTGTCTTAACCAACTTGTCATAAATAAATAAATAAATGCACCCCAAGTTTATGTGTGTAATTCTCAATCTAATGACCTCATGAAACGAGAGAACTGATGAAGACCAGCTGCATTTCAAACGTCCCTGGCCAAGATTTCAAAAGTTCTTCCAAAGGTTTACAAATTTCCAGCTTTGTAATGAGTCTTCAATGATATCTCATTTCTTTATGTGGTCTGAGCCCTAGTCCAAAAATGTCAGATGGTTTTTAAGTACATCACAACAATTAAAAAGAAAAATCAAAGTAGTGGGAGCTTCTGGTATGGATTTTGCTCAGTCCTTACTGTAATAGCTTCTGTTTGTTTGTGGAAGTGTTTTTGACGTTGGTATTTGTGAAGGAACAATAACTCTGAATGAATCTAACATTTCCCTTTGAGAAAGTCTTTTGTTTAGTTAAAACCTCTCTCTGTGAAGTCTGCATTTGAAGCAACCAAATGTTTAAGCATGTTTTCTGTAAAAATCTTTAACTTCTTTTGATTGTATGGAAAGATTATTTTAATGCAGCTGGTTATTTCCTGTCTTACAGTAATGCAGAGCTGCTGACTTCACTCAACTCTGCCTTCAATTACAATGTTATAATGTTAACAGACACCATCTACTTAATATTTTCTCTTAAAGTCTCTAGGATATTTTAGCACGTATCAAAATGAATCTTACAGATTTTGCTTTCAGAGATGAAAGAAGGAAAGAACTGCATTGTAGGTACTTGAAGCATTAACTTGAAAGGGCTTAAGGGGAAGGGAAAGAATACTGGTTGTCTTGTTTAATAAAGAAATTATTCTTGCTGAAATCATATTGAAAAGTCATTCTCTGAGGGAAAATAAAAGAAATGAAGTCTTATTGAAACACTTAGCAATCTTGATTTTTTTTTTTTTCCCCTATGTATTTCAGTAGTACAGTCTGGGTAAATTCAACACATCACTTTCTAGGACTGAACTTAGGAAAATGTTGCTATTTAGAAATTATCATTAGCATGGGCTTAATTGTTTCCCTAATTGCATGAATTCTTAATGGATAACTGATGATGTGTTTGCTCTGAAAGTATAAAAATTCTTTCAAATCATCATGTGGCGGGGTGAAAAACATGTCTAAACATATGAGCAGAAGAACTTCGCAAGGAAGTTCTCAACATAACCGAGAATATGAGCTAAAGCCAATTGCTCAACACCTTTTGTGATTAGATACAGTAAGGGACAGACCTAGTTTGGTTCTGGAACACAATATCCTGTAAATGCTTTGACCTTTAGATAGCATTGAGCATCATTCTTCTGTCTCTTTACATTCCCAGGGTTCAACTTGATTGTTTGAACTGGCCACAGTACTGTTGACCTTGCAGTTTGAGCTCTTGGCATCTCTTTTGTTAAGATGTCACAAAGATTTTAGGCTGTTTTCATTGCTGACCTGAGAACTCATTTGGCTTTTAGCTTGTTTCTTATGTGACCTGTATCGGCAGGCATTTTCAGTCCTTTAAACACGTGTTCCATCCTACTGAGACCTGTCCGTGCAGTAAACTGTCTGCTAGAAGTGGTAATCTTTCCCTTTTACAACACTACTTCCATCAAGCCATACTGAGCCCTGCTGACACCTTCTTGGACATTTGCAGGCAGCTACTGGAGTCCTGCCATGCCAGAGGATAAGGAGGTGACTGGCTGAACTGGTGAAGGGAATGGTGTGATTATGTATCCTACAGCACAGCCTGTTTCTTGGAGGAGACTGTACAGCCTAAGGCTAATTCCTTGGCTTCCTTCCTAGCTTCTCCTCCATTACTGCAAAACTTTAAGTTCAGAAGGCAAATGGGAGATGGGACTTTGCCAATGCCCTGGATCCATATTTTGTTTAAAAAAATGTTTCAGTTGTCAATTTTGCACAATTAACCAGATCAGAATAAAACTAAGCTTTCTTTTTAAAAGAAAGAAATAGCTAAAAAGCACAAGAAAAATGACAATAAACTGACAGCTCAATGAAAATAATATAGGCGGTGTCCTTAAATGTCCTCCTCCATGGGTACACTTCTGATCACATCAAGATGTGATGAACTTGTTTCTGACCAGATACTTTAAAAAAATTATTTAGGCAATAAAAATGTCAGAAGTACGTAAGACCCGCTGGCTGGTTAGTGAGAGATATTTCTAGAAATGTGATGTTGGCATGTAGAACCCCCATCTCCACATGTTCTTGTTTTTGCTATAGACTGTCAGTGCATGTGCAAGATACTAAAAACCCCAAACAACAACCCAAACAAAAAAAAACAACCCCCAAAAACCACCCAAACAAAAAAACCCAAATATAACCTTCTTATCTTTAGGATGGAGCTTGGTAGAAGACTCTTTAAATTGAGTCAGGTCTTTGGGATTCTTTTTGGGAGGAAGGGTGGTACGGTGTTTGTCTAGCAGCCACTTAGGAATTTCTTCTGGCAGAGTGGTAAGGCACATCTCCTACAAGAGCAAAATTTCATTTCTGTTAGTTGTCCCAATGGCTTGTATTAGAAATGCACTGCACCTAAGTCAGCAGTAATGAGGAGGGCATTTTCCTTATTTGTAGAGTCTCAAGAAGCACCAAATAGTAGACAGCCTGCACCATTTCATCTCTGCAGCTCATTTTGCATTTGTTTATGATAGTGTTGGCTTTTTTGTTTCTATATACTGTCATCTACTTTCAAACACTCACCAGGATAAACTAGCAGACACAGTCCTTGTTGCATGTATACCTTCTCCTGATGCCTGTTCACTTATCTTGGAATTTATAACAATATTAGGGTTTGTTTTAAGCTTTGTTCAACATGTGCTGGAGCTCTTCAGTGGATAAAATCTTTCAGGTTTTCATTCTGTCCAAGTTCTGTCCTCACCTCCCCCACCAAAAAAAAAGAATTTGAAGGAAAAAAAATTTAGAAATTGTTTCCAAGGCTCCACAAATTACTCAGCAGGGACCATGTCCCAGGTGGCTTTTACAGATCAGAATTGCTGTAAACTGAGAGAACCTGATGTTACCAATTGTTTCATTTTTTCCTGTGATACGTGATCATGTCAAATCATGTACATATTTGTTACATGTCATGTTTTCTTTAAAGCCCATTAAAATATCATTATATGATCAATTAGAAAACTAATAATGGCGTAATAGAACCTCTTTCATGTCTCAGAATAAATCCATGCAGAGGCTATTTGTAGCAACTATGTGGTTGGAAAGGAATGTATCTGTGGAATGAGGCAGTAGGTTCTGGTGGACACTTTACGCTAAATCAAGTGTGGTCCCATGAAGTGAAGGACTACTGGAGTGCATCAGGTATGCTGTGGAGCCCATCTCCTGACCTAGACTCACTCAGAAGAAATCCTTGTTATGTACTCCATACATGACACTGCAATGTAAAGCAAAGCACAGTAAGTAGGAGAGATTAAGATTGAGGGACTTTGCTCAAAAATGCAATTGCTATCTGAATTAAAGGCTAATGTACCCAGGGATACATGAGATTCCACAGATACTCTCTGAAGTTATAATGATGATAGTAAATGTAGTGTAAATTATCTGTGGACAATCAAAGAGTTTTTCATAGAATTACTGCAGATCAAACAAGGTAGAAAAGATAGACAGATCCCCAACATCCATGCACTGAACAGCGTAACCTGAGGTCAGAATTTTGGATGATTTAATCTAATTGTTATCTAGCATAAACTAATGTCGCATTGGCAAGAGATCTTAGATCAGCTTTTGTCTGGCACTAATCCCCTCAACTTAATACTGGGTGTACAAAGTGCCTCTCTTGTGATAATTAGTTGAAGATTGGTTGACATTTCTTTGCTATGAAATTATAATAATTACGACTTGTATTTTTTAATAACATTTACTGAATTCTGCTTTGGCTGGTGAAACACTGTAATTGGAACAGTTTAGGGATTTCCTGATGAAACAGTTTCTTTGGAAGTGTCGACCTGACAAAATGATTTTTTTTTTCGTATAAGTGTTTTACACAAACATATGTGCTGGAGACAATTCTGTTAAGCTGTTGGTTCAAACTCCTCTCTTTCTGTGTGGCTTCCTACTACCTGGCTTGACAAGCACTACAGAACATAGTGATGCCATTTTGATGTCCGTGGCCTGCAAGTTGGTTTGCCATACCAATTAAAATTGAACCAGACTATGAGATGTTGACGTTTCCTTCAAACTGACAGTGCCAAGATATGACCAGTTCTAAATGTTGTCTTAGTTTACCAACCGTGGATAATCAGCCTGGGTAATACTGGGAACTATAGAGTTATTTTTATAAAAGTCTTTTCACATCCAAGAGAAGGGGGGATTATTGCGTTATAGTAGTTCTTGAGAAATAAGAACAGTGCCAATGTCCTATTTTTAACTAAGTCATCCTTTTCCTCCTGTTCACTTTGCTGTTGTCAACACCAGCACCTTTTCAGTCAGTCAGCTGTCTTAGATGCCATCCTTGACGTGTCTCTTCCTGCCAGGTTATAACCAATTTCTGACATTCTCCACAATATGTCTAACTCTGTTTCCTTCCTGTCTACACATCAGCAGTTCACGGCAATTTCTTCAGGCTTCAGCAGAAGAAGCTCCAGTCTCCTTTCTGACTGGTGTCTGGAAATACTGCTTATAAACTATTGTCCTGACCTGCTTTTCTGTGTTTCATCTCTTCATGTCTTTTTATTGTCTTTTAGTCATATCTGAAGATGAAAGATCTTGGACTTTTGTATATGTCTACCTCATGTAAGAGATTTCATCAGCCTGTCCAAGTTCTCTCCTCATCCTTCTTTCTATACCAGCTGGTTACGTGATATCTTAGGTTGAATTCTACACTGCAGTGTAACTAAATTGTGCACAGCAGCTTAGGAAGGCAGGCAGGCAGGCAGGCTGCTGTCTACCAAGGCTTTGAGCACTAGCAATCAGCCAGCAACCAGACCCTTCTCCTCCAAATATGAATTGTAAGAGCTATACTTTGTTTTGAACTATTTTGATGTGTTGCAGTCTTGACAATGCTGCAGTAATTTCACCTTCAGTAAATACTCGTCATGGAATATATGTAAATGATGTCTAATTCTTGTTCAAATCCCCTTCTGGTTAAACAAATAAAATGCCATCATTTGATTTGGGAAGAGGATTATCTATAACGTCGAGAAATGTTGACCATCTGTTCACTGTCATTAAGAAGTTTTGGCAATATTTTGAGAGAAAATGAGGTAATAGTTAAGTCAAACAACTTACGTGCCAGCTGCTTTTTTTAACAGCTGCCAAGATTTTTATTTTTTTTTAAGTAATAAAACTAACTTTGCCAAATGCGGCATTAAACAATTATAGTACATGTCCTCCTGACCCAACCTAAATACATGGAGCTTAGCCCTCTAATGAGAACCACACCATATACTAACTAAAACAACATAAATAAAACAGATCTCATGGCGTTTCAAAATATCCCTTCTGCAATGGTTATCCAGACCAAACCTGTTCATATATACCAGTCTCACATCATCTCCCATAATCTTGAGTACATTTATGAAGAGTTCTTGAGAGGACAGGCACCCATCTTATCTTACAGACACTGTAGAATTCAATAATGGTGAACAACAGTATTTAAGCAGGCTAACCAAGGAGTCTGGTAGTTTGACTGAAAGGATGTGTGCAGTAAATGAGGCTAAATATATTCTAGGAAAGATATCCCATTAAGACGAGTTCCACAGCTTTCAAAACTAACCAGAAACCGTAGCATTGCTGTATCACCAGGGTGGCTGAGGTGACTCTGTGACCTGTAACTGTTTCTGAATCTCCCTGCAAGGGCAACACATTTTGTAATTGCAGTGAGGACCTGTGTTTACTTTTGAATTCAACCAGAACGTGCGTCCTCAAGCTGCGTTCCACAGAGCACTTCCAGATGGCTTGGAAAAGCCCAGCAAAGAAGTATCTGTCACTGTTCAAGTAATTGTGCTTTGTATCAGTTGTAACCCAGGATTTTAAAGTCTTTCCAGTGTTTTGGGAGCAAATGGAACATTTAAAAAGCTCCTTGCTGCATCTTACAATGCTGTGAGTTGTCTTAGCTTGAGAAGAAGTTACGTATTCTCTCTATACCAAGTGAATGTCTTTTCTATTTCTTCTTTCTAGACTGAAAAAAGCCTCTGTTTTTCTCTAATTGAGCTTCTCAAAAGTGAGGTGTTACTGGTATGGATTTAAGCTGAGATGTCTACTGAAAGTCACGTGGTCAGCTGGTGGCAGAGTCAGATTCCTCTGCCCTGTGCTGTGATATGTCCTCCTCATCTGAAGACATGGCACTGTGAGCTGAGGGTGCAGGCATGTTGCCCTGGGAACAAATACTTTATAATTTCTTGTGTATACAAGCTGCCACGGCTACCATTGATAATCTGGGTGAGTAAAGTACTGTTCCCCTCGAAGCCAGTGCCATCTCTCCCAATGATTTCATTTTATGTATGTTGACAGATGGGAAGACAGAACCAGACTAGCCTTCTCCCTCCCTCTTTGGAGTCCTGACACAATTGGCCTTCTGTTCTAGCTTTGTATCTGTGGCACTTTCTCCAAGACAGAAAATGACAAGTTGTGCTACAGATTTGATCCATATGGACAAACCAGAGTTCAACAACAGTTTCCTAGTAACCCCCACTGCTTCCTAAATACTGGAGAGTAAAGACATCCCCATATCCAATTTTTTTCTTTATAAAAATTGTGAAGTCTTTCTTGGCTGTAGAATGGAGTGTTTACAAATCTGTGATGTTTAACTTGCTGTATAACTGCTTAGAACTGGAGTGTAACATCAACCCTTCAGTTTCTCTTGTTCATGTGTTTATTCACAGTAGATGAACAGTTGTAAATGTTCTTAAAATTGTTTTCTATCAGCCACTTCACCTTACAGTCAGAAGGACTGCAAATGTTAACGTCAGTCTTTGGAACATATGAACATCTAGTTGGGCATTTGCTTAACAAAAGCTGTAGGATTTTGTCTGGTGATTCCTGCAATGATGTCTCACTTGAAAAGAGATGATTAAATCTGATAAAATCCCTCTTAAATCTGATAAATGGCACATGACTTTCTTTCCTCTCTGAGCAGTTAACAGCAAACAAGGGGTAACTTATATCCTGCCTAGAAATTACCCCTAGAATTGGCATTTCCTGCCTAGAAATTGGCATTTTCTTCTTTCATGTATGGGATTTGCCACCTAGACTGTGTCTTAGTAGCCTTTATCTCCAGGTTAAGTTCTCTTTAAGTTCTCTTTTTCTTTGTACCTCTCTCTTCTCACCTCATTCCAAAACTTGGCCATCTTCTAATTAAGTGGGATTGTTTCAGAATATTCCTGGCACTAATTAATTTTTTAAGCTGCTTAAAATGAGAAGAGGTGCCCTTTGCAGAAACAAGAGTCTTTTTTAAAGAGTTTCCGTTGGCAGTGAGTGAAAGGTGTGACAGAGATTTCCAGTGTGATCTCTTGAGTAAGTCAGCCTCTCAGAAACAGAAGGATCACAGAACCAGTCTATGAGCAAGGCCCAGTTCTAAGAAATTTGGCCGACAGTCAGGTTAGGAGCCAATTCTTGAGCCAGGAAAACAGCCGACGGCAGGGATTACTACAAAGCAAACTTAATTAGGCAACAGATAGGCAGGAAGTACGCCAGTCATGGAGCTTGCAGCCAGATAGAGCACACAATGAAGATGGTTAACCAGGCAAAACTGTGTTTGTAGTGGTAAAAGAGGCTGTAGTGCCAATTATTTGGAAGCAAAGCCAAATGTGTGGGTCCCCCAGGATAGCTGTCAGTCCCTGTTTTCTGGGAAAAATGTGTGGTAATTTTGGTGTGAATTGCAGCTTTTTCTGATAGGAAATCATAGATTCCAGAAGATAGGAGAACATCCTGACATTCCTCTGCTTTCCATGGTGAGTGAGGCTGAAAAGATAGAAGAGGCTGTTTAGAGATAGTTTCCCTGGTTCAGAAGAGAAAAGGACATGCATATCTACAGCAAAAAAAGGTAGGACCTGTTAAGAAACTGTAGGTTAATGCTTCTTTTTGACTAAAACCATTAGATAGAACAAGCGTATTTTCCCAGCTATCTAATGTTAAGCTGATTTTATGGCTGACGTATTTCATACTCTTTGACCTTCTGTGGAACTGCCAACATAGAAAACTTGGAGGGAAAGTGCAAACTGCAGCAAGAAAGGGATACCTGAGTTGTACCAGGTAGCTCATGAAGTTGTTTTGGAAAAAAGGAACATTTTAGTAGTCTGAAAAGTAGCCTAGATACAAATATTTTTAGTAATAACTGGTGATTTTTAATTATTTTTTTTAAAAAAGCAGCACAGTGTTGCCAAAACTAATAAACACAAAGTAATTTTTAAATGTCTGGTTTTAATCCATAATAAATACAGTACAACCAACGCACAACTTTGAAGGACTATTAAAAAGAAATCTCTGATTGTCTCTTAAAGCTTCTTGTACCTTTCATTTTAAATAAGCAAAGAAAGTTCTCTAATAAAATGACTCAGCGTGTGCTGAATTCTCAGTGTGCAATAAATGAAGAATTTTTTAGTACGTAGTGTTAGCGCTAAGGGTGATGCAATTCTGCGCTTCATTTTGTCTGTTCAAAGTTCTATAAAGCTGTTATCTTTTAAGGTAGATCTCTTAGATTTGTGTTCACATCCATAATATTCTGCTGGAACAGTACAGCAGAACTTGTTCTGCTGTTCAGTTGAGCTGTGTCCTGTCCACCTGCTCCTGAAGCTGGGGTATGTATTAGCACAGTGGCAAATCCCCTTCAACACCACATTTGTTCTGCTCACATCTCTGTTTCCAGACCAGCAACATCTGCCTCCTTGTGGGGCTGGTTTTTTCTGTTTCCTGTCAGGTTCCAGAAACACAATTAAAATTTCTAAATGTGGAAATAAATAATAAATGCATCAATCAGGATATTCTAACCATAGTTATGTTTGCTGCAAACTGCTACACTTAGGGAATAGATTTTGGTGTAAAAGAACTGTAAGGTCTTGGAGTGTACATGCAGTGTTTCATTGGAAACACTGTTCAGTGGAGTTCCACAAATACATGGAGAACTGCTTGCCCTGTTATCATGAATCACATTTTGTGAACAGCTGGAATGTAAATCAGGATATTCTTATATGAGAAATATAGGTAATGGGTGTTTTCTAGCAAATTTTTAAACAAGTTCTGTTGTTCTTTGTGAAGCTTCATTTCCCTCGATACTTACTGACTGTGTTTGCAGTTCTGAATACCTACATGATGTTGTGGCATTTCTTTTATTAGGGTGACTAATGACTGAGGATCCCAGCTGAGATGGGGGAAGTCCTGCAGTGCAGGGCAGTTAGAGACATACAGTAGGAGGCAGTTGGTGCTCCAAAGTGCTTTCACTCTCTGAGAATTACTTTAGTTACATGTTTTCTCAAGTGAAGAAATCTGTTACTTACTCAACTGCATTTTCAGAAAAGTAGGTAACTTAATAGAAACATCTTTAGAAATAAACCACTGAAAAGTTAGCACTCTGTACTCCTTAATAAGAGACCTCTGAAAATAGTTCATGAATTCTTCTGGAGTACATTTTCTCTACAAACCTAGAGACATGTGGAAGAGAAGACAGCAGAAGAGGTGGTTCTTGTCTCATTTTAATTAGAACATGTCTTCCTAACAGTACAAAATGTTTTTGGAGCATATTAACCTTTGGAATATCCTTAGTAGTAGAAATATAGCCCAGCCTGTCTCACAGCAAATTCAAAATAAATAAATAAAGTCTGCATGCAAAATCAAGGCAGCAGGTGGTCATTCCCTGTATAACTCCAGCTGCACTTGAGCTGTAAATCCAAAAGCATTACAAAACTAGCAACGGGACACCCAGTGGTTCCTTGTAGGCTTGGATCAGTGTTCCTGGGACATTAAAGGAAATTTTCCTAAGATTTAATGTTTTCTCTTGAAACAATAAATGACATAAGCGTTATCTCCAGACTTTTTCCAGAGTGGTGAAGTAATTAAACTTTACTTGTTTTTCTAACATCAGGACTAAAACCTGAACTAATCTATTCTAAGCATTCCCTTCTTTTTATCAGCCAGAATGTGCGTTAACTCCTAAGAACACTTGGGTGAATAAGTTTTGCTCACAGTGGCTTTATTTTGTGCACTGGGTGACAGAAAGCAGTCAGGGTTTCCTTCACAGTGTTAATGAAGCTGCTGTGTTCTGCATTATTTTTTTTCTTGTACAGATATGTGTCAAGTGTACCACATTTAGATGTCTTTACATTTATTTCTTTTGGTAAGACTAACTGCTGTAAGCAGTGCCTTGACTCTGCCACATGCTTTTGTTTTTACCAGTATTATGAACTCTTCAGTCTATACTGGAGGAAAGCTGGGTTCTGTTGGTGTTACTGAGGGATTGCTTGTCATCTGTAAGTAGCCAGGATTTTAGTTGTTAAATCTTTCAAGCAAATTGCTTTCAGGCTTCTAAGAATGACTGCTCAAACAACCATTTATGAGGACAATTTTATGTGAATTTTGCATAAGGGAAGCAGTTTCAAGAGAAGTACTTCCCAATGTATTTTTCTTCACACTTGCTTAAAAGAAGCTGTGTGAATGCTACATACAGTGTTGTCAGGATGTTATAGCTGAAGGAAGTGCATTTCTGTAACAGTTCTGCCATGTTCCCAGGCTGTGACTTGCTGTGCCAAACCAGAAGTGTTTAAAGGTGGTTTCCCTGCCCTGGCAAAATGGGTTTGGGATTCTTATTGTTATTTCATAAAATGTCTTAATGACTTCTGAGCCCTCCTGGTGCTTGTTTCTGTTTCAAAGATGTTTCAATGTTTAAAGACCTGCAGAGGAAAATGCAGTTTACAAAGTCTTTAGTTTTTTTCTTTTCTTCCATCTTACTCTTTTTTAGGCAATTCATCTCTCGGCACAAAGGAAATTGAAGTGGGAGTGTGTTTCATTTAAAAAAATAACATCCTTGTTAAATAATCCTGCACTTAATTAAATTTCCTCTGTTTTAACTGGACATAGGAACAAATAACTGTGACAAACAAAAATAAAGATCTTGAAAAATGCTGACTTACCTCTGATAAGAACCGTCTGGCATATACAGAATTAATTTTTTTTTCACTTATGCTTTACTAACAAGCTCAGCATTTGCTTCACGTTTCTCTTTTGTACTTTTGAGTTACTTATGAGTAAAGCCTAATGGATTAAAAATGTTTGACTTGAAGCCTAAAGCCCTGTTTGTAGGATTTTTTTTTTTAATCACCTTTTTGTTATGTATTGGAAAGCATATAGTACAACTGGCTTCTACCTAGTAAATATGTGAGCACAAACAAGTATCATAGTTCCCTATTTGATAATTGTGAAGGTACTGAACAGAAAACAATGACCAGTTTTCACATTGTTAGTAGTACAGCTGCAGTTATTATCTTGGTAGCAGCTGTGTTAATAGGGTTTGCTTTTCAGTGCTTCAGATTATGGCCATAAAGTTCTTAAGAGGACCTGGCAAAAGTTACTTTGGAAAAGTCTTTCCATGTTTCTGTGACCGCTTCCGTTTCTGTTCGTTGCTGGTCTCAGCTGTTTATCCTAGGGCTGTCTGGATTGTCTTCAGGAGCATAGGTCAGAGACAACCTAAGGCAGCAGTGTGTGACTTGGCACACCTATAATAAAGTCATTGTGAATACAGGTAGCTCACAAGTCCCATCAGTGCTCATTTCATGCAAGTCATGTCTTTTAGAGAGGGCCTGAAACTGCTTCTAACTCCCACACTGGTTATGCTCTGTAACTGCAAGGATTGTTGAGTTTTGTGGTTCAGGCTGGGAACTTGGACCTGTTCCTTCCAAGCTGCATGGGAGCGAGCGTGGGATTTTCCTTTGATGTATACTCAAACTTATCTAGAGCCTACAGCTAGACAGACACGTGCGTCTGCCTGCTTGGATGCCAGCTAAGTGCAGGCTTCAACTTGGAGTCAGGTCTACACTCAAAATACAGTATTGATTTATCTTACATGTTTGCCACTCAAAATGGTAGAGCACATGGATGGAGTTTAGCTCAGAGAAGAGCCTGGTCCTGTTTGAGGATGGAAACCCTGTTAATAAAAATGGAATTACAGTTCATAATGAGTCTATAATTTATGTTTCTGACCTGACTTTAGAAACTGAGTTGAATCATGAGCACACACAGTGAAAATTGGCTTTTTGAATGGCAAATGACCATTCCCAGGAGGCTGACTAGCCCTGTTCAAGATACGTGCCAGTGTAAATAATGTACTTTCTGCCTGTCCTACTTGTTATTTCTTAAAATAATCCTCTGGGATATTAAATGTAAATCTATTCACTTCAACGAAGAGTTTAAATAATTTCTCACATACTTATTTTATGAGTGGAAATGTTGCTCTGAGAACAGATGCAAAGTAAACTGTGAACAGGAGAGTTATGAGACTTTTATGCTTCCATGAGATTCGTATCTGCTCTCACCTATGAGAGACATAGTGACAGGACAGTGACCATCTGACTTGCAGGTCCTTGTTTCGAAGTGACTGGTGAGCAGGTCCTTCAGCAAGCAGAGTATCATGAGTGTGGTAGCATCTATTTTGTGTGGTGATACATGAGGCACAAGAGCATCTTCTCTTGGTGTCTGCCATTGATTTTTAACTGGGGTCGTTTTCCTCTTTGCCAGTAGAAAGGAGCATGCTGTGCAGGGAACTTAACTCAAGAGATTTCAGGAGAGCTTCACTGTCAGGTGAGAGGAGGTTGCAAAACTGGACCTTGTCCACACGCGCTCTTCAGAGTAAATCCTTCCTCTGCTCCTATACATTACGTTATTGGTGCAATACATCAGCAAATGTTTATAGTCAAGGAAAGTTTGTACTAACACTGTGTCATGCAACTAATCTGTTTATGTTAAAAATAGGGAACACTAAGTTAGCTCCATTTTGCTCCAGATGCAAGCGTCTTATTAAATATTTATATGTGGACTAGACTGTTTACTTTGCACCTCATAGTATAGTTGTATTGGGAAGATCCAGAACACCTGGGTTTTAGAGAGGTCTTAAGGAAAGTTTGCTTCAACTTTCCATATTAAAGATTAAGAGCTCACTGAACTGCTGAGTATGTGATGGGAGAGTTTTAAATGGAGAAGTGTCAGTTCTAGAAGTACATTTCTAAAATTGTGATTAACAAGTTATTGGTGAACACCAGATCTTGATTACACTCTGATTCTGTTGCATTCCTACACTTCACAGATAGAGAAATATTGGAGAAATACCAGAGTTTCCCCTTCACTTGAAGAAACATGTAAAAACCTTAATGTTATTTAAACTACAAAAATGAATGAAAAGCTTCACTGGTCTGTAGAACAAAAGCTATAGCAATTCAAAGTGAAAGCTAGTTATTTATGTGTAATCTTGCTAGGCTGTGCTTTAGAGACACTGGGGAGCACTAGTTTTAAGCCATCACCAGTGTTTTTTAGAGTGCTCTCTAATCTTGCTACAACACTGGAAGCGTTGTCGCTGCCCAGTCGTTTTGCAAATCTAGCAAGAGCTTCTCTGATCAGCACTCACCTCCAGCGAATATCTGCTCACTTCACCGTGAGATGTGAACATAAAGGAACATTAACTGTTTCTCTTGAGAGTAGTGGCCTGGGGTCTTAAGCAGCTTTTGAGTTTAAATGGCCTCTGAACAAATTTACACGTGTCTAAGATCTAGTGCCCTTTGCTTGCTCCAAAATGCCACTGCGTATCAGAAACTCCCTACCCTAATTCTTTCTAAGCACAACTGGCTATTCAAGTTACAAACTTTGGAGGATTTCCAAAACCATAGCAAGCACTGCTTGCTTGTCAGAACTAGTAGGATTTACTCTTTTTTACTAAACATAGAGCATTTGATCTGATTTTAGCTTTACAGAGTTAATGTTTTAACTACTGTGTTCCAAGAGTTAAGGAGCCTTATTGTTGCAAGATGAAGAACTAATTAAACGTAGTTATGACTAATAATGTGCTTTGCTTTTTTACTGGTGAGTCCTTCTGAGCTAATGCTTCCTATGTTTAAAGTTTTTTCCAAATATTTTGCACAAGTTTTGGAAGCAAACAAAACCTACAGTTCTAGGTATGTACTCTTAAAATCTGCTTTGTCCCTGAATTTGTTTGGATAGGTTTTAAGTGTTGTATGTATTGTAGAAAATTTGCATTCCAGTCTAAACAAAAAGTATATTTACTAATTGTCTGTTTAGTTTAATTTCTGTGGTTCTTGCCAGCAAGACACTTTGAGATACTATTCTCTCAATATATCAGTGTAAATTATCAGAATTTCCTAATACTTTGGTGTTTAAACCTAACCAGAAAGTTTAATTGTGGAAGAGATTTTATTTAAATCAGTTACTTTTTACTTACTTATCAGTTGATTACTTTTTCCTTGCACTGAAATTACATACTACTACAGTCTCTGTAGGAGAATCAAATTATTCCAGTAAATTAGGAATATATCTGTCCTGTAACAGCTATATTAACACGGGAGGTAAAACACTATTTCCAGCAGAATTGGAAGACACCATCCAAATGGTTCATATTTTTAAAGGAGCGTTTGTGCAGAGACTCTAGTTTCTTTGGTCTGATGATTGTTTTCAATATTTATAGTACAGCAGGGCCTGGGGCCTCAGTTACATGTTAGGATCAGTTGCACTTTATATAAACAATTAAAAAAGCCCTGCACCAAAGAAGTTTTCTTCTAAGCATTAAATTTACTGATATTTGGAGAAAAGTACACAACTGGGGCAAAAACATGGAACTGTCCCAAACTAGCTGGACACAAAGGCAGATCTGGATTTTCGTCCATCTGCTTTCAACTGTGGAGCATTTGGACTTAGTGTTCACTGCAGATGTAATAGGGATGTTTAAGCATCCATTTAATGGATCCACAATGTAATTAAAATAAATGATTCCCCAGTACACACACAGGCAGTGTTGAAGAATGAGACACTCGAGGAACACAAGCCAGAGGAGTCTGAGAGTATGTTGGTACAGTTTGATTTAGGCAAGCACGTAAGTTTAAGTGGCCCCTGCCCTGGAGCTGACTCTAGGCTTGGAGTGGAGTGAGGCAGCATACAGCTGGCCATACGTGACCAGGTGGATGTGCTCTCAGAGCATGCAGGCTCTCAACAGGGTTAAGGAGCCATAAAAATACCACAAGAAGCTGTAGAATGTCCTATTTCTAATCATTAGAGAATGGATCAAGTTTTTAGCATTCTTTTGTTTAATTTAAAGAAAGATAGATCACTGATTTGACCCTTATTGGATGGCTGAATGTATGTAGATCACGTAATTTAGATAGACTTACAGTCAGTGGTGCAAGATATCTTCAAGATAGTATTGTCTCTCCAAGCACTGGCCTGCTAAGTTCTAAATACAGGTGGAAATTCAATCTCTTGTGCTTTCATGGAAGGCTGCTGGACTTGGAGATACGAAAAAAGCCTTTGAAGCTGCTGATATTTTGAGAAAGATACGCACTTCACGTATTGCTTCAGTGGAGAGGAAAATAAAATAGTGTTAATGGTTAGTTGTTTCTTTAACAAATAAAGTATGAGCTGTAAACACTAGAGTAGTGTAGTGATAGAAAAAAATCTGCTATAGAAGTAATACTGATTTGATACTGGTAAAATATGATCCGAAGAATAGAAGTTTCGGATTTCTTCCCCACTTGCTGTAGCATCCAGTAACATAAAGACAAGGAAAAAGTATTTTTCTTTTATCTGTTCATCAAAGGTGAAGTTTCTGAATAGTTAAATTTCACTTCCCCAGGAGAAAATAGGTGTTATTCCAGTTGACAGATAAGAGCTTTGATACTGCAATGTTACTTGTGTCAATAGAAAAATTTTGTTTCTGGAAAGGAAATAGAAGATAATGCAGCTTTTGAGACTCAAGTAAAATCTCAGTGACCAGGATTTAAGTCCTGTGCATGGGCATATCCTCTCTCGAGGGCTGGGAACCTGAAACCCAGGCTCTGCAGCCTGCCTTTCCCAGGACCATGTGTGAAACTGCTGTTGAGCATTTATGTGCCTGCTTCTGGGCTTTATCATTTGGAGCAATAGTAAAAGCAGAGAGGTGGCCACCAGACTCACATGAAAACCAACTAGCAAGAGTCTCCCAAGCACATCCTCAGTGCTTAGTTTCATGGTGGGAGCAAGGACACAGTCCGTTCTCTTACCAAAAGTTGAGACACTTCACCTTACGCTCCATGTAGGACTGTTGGTTGACCTTTCTGGACTTCCCTCATGTGTACTCTTCTATCTGTGCTGCAAACTGAAGGTGAACAATATAGCTGTGCCTCCTCTATTTCTTACCATTGTCTCCTTTTTATTTCTCAGATTCCTTTTCTATTATTCTGCTTTTAAGCCTTGTCCCTTTAGCCTTCCTCAGTGGCATGATTCCTCTTAGGCTTTGGTGGGCAGATGCTCACAAAGCTGGTGTTTCCAGTCAGAGATCCAGAGAATGAATTAACTCATAGTCACTGTTTTGCTGTTCTTGCTGGCTAAAATCTAGACTGTTATAAATACCTACAGGGATTATGAACCACTTAATCATAGAATCATAGAATGGTTTGGGCTGGAAGTGTCCTGAAAGGTCATCTCGTTCCAACCCCCCTGCCATGGGCAGGGACACCTCCCACCAGACCAGGTTGCTCCAAGCCCCATCCAGCCTGGCCTTGAACACTGCCAGGGAGGGGGCAGCCACAGCTTCCCTGGGCAACCTGGGCCAGTGTCTCACCACCTCCACAGTAAAGAATTTCTTCCTAATATCTAATCTAAATGTCCCCTCTTTCTGTTTAAAATCATTACCCCTCATCCTATCGCTCCATGCCCTTGTAAAAAGTCCCTCCACAGCTTTCTTGTAGGCCCCCTTCAGGTACTGGAAGGTGCTATAAGGTCCCCCCAGAGCCTTTTCTTCTCCAGACTGAACAACCCCAGCTCTCTCTGCCTGTCTTCGTAGGAGAGGTGCTCCAGCCCTCTGATCATCTTCATGGCCTCCTCTGGACTTGCTCCAACAGGTCCATGTCCTTATGTTGGAGGCCCCAGAGCTGAACACAGTACTGCAGCGGGAGGTCTGAAGGGGGCTGGTACGGATGTGTGTGGCTGAGGGCACAATTTATTGCACACTATGCAAATACAGCATGGTGTGAGGCTTTAAAAAAGTATCCTATGGAAAAATATAGCTGTGGATAGCTGTGGTTTAACTGAAATTGGAGTCACTTAATGAACAAGGGAAATACGAAGCCAGTTTGTAGCAGTGATCAATGGAGGATTCTTTTTTCTCTATTCGTTTAAAGTATGCTTTGCTTATTTTTCTCAAGCAGCAGTGTAACGATTGTTCCTAGCTGATGGCTCTAGGGAAAGGGCTTAGAGTGGTTTGTGTAGCTCAACAGTGGCTGTTCTGGCTGCAAAAAGGAGCACTGGCAGCAACTTCCAAAGAGTCCTGCTGAGTCTGTGCAGACCAGATCCGCTTCCAGTGCTTGTCCTCCCAGGGTTTCTGGGGTTTGCAATTTTTTATGAGCTGCTAGGAGGCTATTTGCAGATCTGAGGCAGTTTTGGTTCCTCTAAAATGACGTGTCATGTTAGCATGTAGTTACACTACCCTTTGATGTAGTAGGATGATGCTGAACCAAAGCATCACTGCATTGTGTACTAGTCCCCATTTTGTTAGCAGGGTTTTCTGTCTGAAACAAACCCCTAAAACTGACTATGCTGTGAACTTTATATCTCTCAGGCCTTAGATAATTCCTGTTATTCACTGAGCTCCAAGTGAGCGCAAAATACAATGAGAAATGCAACATCATCTTTCAGACCAGTATGGCTACATCATCGTAACTACTGAAAACTGGAAGATGTCAGTATTTGCCGTTTGAAGTGAAGAATATGCATGCAAAGAGAAGGAAACCAAACAAGATGGTAACACCTACTATCTCTATGGGAAAAAAAAAAAAAAAAAAAAAGCGCTGGTGGACAACTTGTTTTTGTGAAATGTGCTGTGTTTTTCCAGACTTTTCCTGATTTCCTTCATTATACTGTCCTGGCTACAGTAATTCTTTAACTACTGAACCTCTACACAGAGTTAGCCAAAGCTTGGAGTTGTCAGCCATCTGTAAGTTACAGCTGGGTAAAGACTACTTTCCTCTGTCCTGTCTAGACGTCAAGATTAAGGCCTACTAAAGACTTCTGCTTTTTCAAGTGAGAAGCAATCTGACTCTTGTATGTACCTGTGGATAAAAGGTATTTCATATCCTTGACGTGTTTAAATTTATGCTGTTATTTCAAGCCTTGTTTTCTTGGGTTTATTTTTTCTTTGGGATATGTAACTCTTAAGCATTCTGAAAGCAATCAGAGGCAATTCCAGCTTTGATTAGCAGCTAATTTAAAACAATTGATGAGCTACCATAGCCCTCCCTTTGGCTCACTGGTATGTTTGCTTATCTGCAGGATACATTCCTAACCCTTAGATGTTTCAGTTCTGCTTGGGTACAGTGAAGGCCATTATCTGGCCCACGGTCTGTCAGAACAGGGAACATTTTCTCCTTTTATTTCAAGAGGGAAGAAGCTGCTGAGCTGCTTTGGAAATAGTGGGCTGGTTATTGTCTATCTAAAGCTCCCTGGACCTGTGTGCAGGGTAGCAGCAGTCAGGTTATCCTGTCATCATATACAGATCGCTGATTATCACACACCAGTGTTTGTGATCTTCTGCAGCACTGCTTCCTTCTGTCTCTCATCAAGGCCCAATGAGCACAGACCGTGACAGGTAAAATCTTCTTCCAGACCTCAGATGCTCCCATACAAAGAGCCATGCTTAATCCCTGGCCTAGTGTGTAATTTAGTAATCTGCATGGTCATGAATTCCAGGGATATATGGGCAGGAAGCGCAGAGCAGTGTGGGTAGCAGGGCAGACCTACAGAGTCATTTAAGTCTTTGTTGTATTGTGTAGCAAGGGATTTTGGGGACAATGAGACCTGTCTGTCAAAGATTAAGCAGACTGGAAGTGTGGTTTATACCAACAAATGAATGAAGCTTTTTGGAGTGTTAATACAGCCACGTAGTAAATGTCCAAGGACTTAAACATACAATTTATGTGATGACAAGCAACATTGGAATGAATCATTTATTCTATATACCTTAGGCAGTGGGAATTGAAGTAGGTGAAGAGTTCATTTCCGTCCTTATCTTGATCAATATGCAACACTTATTAGGAGAAATGAAAAATCCTCTATTTTTTTCTCTCCCTGACTTTGGTTTAAAGCTAGTTTTACTAATTGCAGTTTATACTCTGACACTGCCTGGGTAAACCAGCCACTGACTGACTGGCACTTCTTGTTATCAGGCGTTGCAGTAAAATTTTGCCTGGATGTGCTCTCCTTAAGCCTCTAGAGATAACTGGAAACTTGCCAGATGTTATGTTCATAGATTTGCAGGCCTCTACTACCCACCACTCCTGCTTTGCTCTGTATATTTCCAAGCAATGTGTAGATGAGAATTCACAGACTCTGTTTTTTCCCTTTAAAGTGAATTGTTTACATGTTTGCAAAACTCCCCTTGGCTCTGCTGTGTAACAGGTCTCTGGTAAGAGTTTTTATTCTAAATCTGCTATCTTGAATAAGCAAACGGTTCCCATCTGAGTTTTAAATCTTGACTAATGCTATCTATTCCAACAGATAATTTTGTTTTTAGCAGAACCCTGTGCAGGAAAAGCTGCTCAGACCTTTCTGAAGTGCCAGGAACATGCTGGGAAGGCTATGGGAGGCAAAATGTAGGGGAAACTGCTTGCAGAGAATCTATTGTTCTGTTGACCCCTTACTGGACAGATCTGTGAATGGCCTACTTTCACAGCCTGCCTTCTAACTAGAAGCATCCGTTGGGGCTGAATGACCTTAGTGGATAATGAGAACTTTTGCTATGTTTCTCTCTTGTAAACAGAATGTTTAGCATGTGGAACATGGTCTGGTGACTAAAATTGATATTTTTCAAAATGTGCTTTTTTCTCTTTTTCTTTCTTTTACAAAAAAAAAGACAAGTAATGTTAATACATGATATGGTAGTAAGGCTTAGAGGTAGCTCAGTGCTGCATAGATCAGCTGCCAGTTTCAGACTTGGTTTCAGAATTGCGTTATACTCGGTACTAAAATGTGGTTGCAATAGCACAGAGACTGGATATTGGACAGGGAAAGGAACAAAAGTAATGCATCTGTAAGAACAAAGGAAAAAAGACAAGATTGTTTTTCTGGAACATTGCTTTACTTGTGGCAATTTACAGATACACTGTTTTCTGTGTAACAGTGAAATTTAATAGAATAATTAGATGTTTCAATATGATAAAAGTGAGCCAAAAAAAGCAGTGTTAAGATCCTGGTCCAGAATAGGTTAGGCTATGACTTGGATTGCAAGCTAAGTTAGAGGAAAGGTTCAGGTTTTAAATTCAGCTATCTCGGCATCTTACAAGCTTGTTCTCTCAGGAACTCGAGACAAATGGAGAGAAACTCATAAAAGCAAGATTGGATACAGGCATTTAAATCTGCCTGTGATCCAAGTCTCTATTGTTCATATTCTAATGATTCACTTTATGTTCTGCAGAAACAGAGAACACATAATGACAAGCATTAAATTAATTATCATATTAGTTACCACCTGAAAAACCACGGCTATGTTTTAGTCCAAATATTAAAATAAATCTGTGCTATTTTAGTTAGTACTAAATAGTTTCTGCAACCAACTCACCTCAGTATATGAATTGTTATAAAATGCAGTAAGACTAACTAATACCACTCCAATAAGAACAGCTACATTACTAGCTGGAATATCCGCTTATAGACAAAGAGTAATAAGAAAGGACTGAGTAACTTTTATGAAGATTCAAAGGCAAGCTGTTAAATATGAAGATTGTTCTCTTATTTGATAATTTTGCAGCATTTAAACCAGCTTTAGCTGCAATACAGTGAAAAGGTTGACGGCAACGCAGAAAACTTCCATGAGGAGCGTGAAATCAAGGGGAGTAATAGCCTCAGTAGAGCTACAGCTGCTAATTAACAAATTAATGTGATACTATATCTCCATTAAAATGGTCCTCAGTTATGATCCTTTAAGAAAAGTTGTTGCTCTAAAGTAATTACCATGGAAAATAAATAATCAGTCTCCCTTGAGATGTCATGTACTGTGTTAGCACTTTTTGCTCAGATTACATCTAGCTGTATTTTTACTATGATCTGTTCAGATAAACTGCAGTCCAACGACGTTTCCAGTTATCAGTTCACTGAGATGATTTGTTGATACCCACCTTCAAAGTAGAAGTACCAAGTCAAGTGGAAACTAACCAAGTCTTCAGAATCAAAGACAGGACTGTTCTCTGTAGCTGCGGTGAACTGAATTTTTCTGAGCTATCCAGATATCCCATTTGGACTGAAGGTCTTTGCCTGGCAGAAAGCATTTTGGAGGTTTTTGAATCAGTGCAAAGTAAACAGATGCTTTATTGAGTGAACTTTCTTTGAATGACCAAACCCCTCCAGCCCTTTAATATAATTTAAAAACGGGTTTGCTTTGGCATTGAGTGATCTGGGAATGGATGAGCCTAGCCCAGGCTGCACACTCCAGATCTGGGTCTAAAACTACCCAAAGAGGGGGAACATTACTACTGCTCACCCAGAAAAAAACTAGGGCAGGATCTTGCCTATTTGGTCCAGTGCTTAGCAGGGAACCCAGCTGGTGAGCATGAAATAACTGTCCTAAAGATTGGTACCCATTAACTTCTTCCTAGCCCTTGATGATTAGTGAATGGTTTCTCTCTAGAAGTGCATGAGGTGTTAAATCTTTGCTACAAGTCTTTAACTGGCATTTTTGCAACTGTTCTTGTGTACCTCCATGTTCTTCTCTGTGTGGTTGTCCCTGTGAAAATACTCCTGAATCGCTGGTCTTAGATGCATCTTGTGGAAATGAGTCCCCTGGGATAATTGCCAGGATTTAAACAGGCTGGGAACTTAGTTTCACTACTGATAGAAACTAAAGCTGGGAATAGCTTATCTGTAGCTGAAACTGCAATAAAGAGCTCCAGTGAGTGAAGTTTCTCTAAAAGGTTCATGAACTATTTTCTTGTCTCTAGTGTGACGCCACTTGAAAGGCCAAGAAGGCATCATGTAAGATAAGTGATCACTAGAGCTCTGTAACTGTTTCCATGCATGGAAGAAAATCTCAAGGGCTTTTTGTTTTTTCATTACTGGTTTCTTCATCCTCCTTCCTTCCTTTACTGGTTGAATGTCATGTCTGGGGAAGTTCTGGTGCAAGAGGACATTCTCTGTTCCTATAGCATGAGAGAAATGGAAAGCTGTGTCATCCACAGAGCAGAAGGGACTTCTGTAACTCCTTTTCCATCTCTTCATCGCATGCTTCTGGGTCTGTTCCTTATCTCTGAGTTATCTCATCTCTGTGTTATTGGGGGAGTAGGATGTGTCTTGACTGCACTTGATTTCCAGTTCTCAGGCAGAAAAAGATATTGCAGCTCTGCCTCTCAGGGCAACAGGGGAGGCCAAACCATCCTGTTTGCTAAGGAATAGTTGTACTGGGAAAATGTCAGTATGGGCAGTCTCTTCCTGCTAGATCTGCTCCTTGCCCACATCCCTGTTCTGTCTCTGAGGAAACATTAACTTTTCACAGCCTTTGCTTGCAAGGGGAATTAGAAATTTAAAAATTGGGTTTGTTATAAAAGAAAGAACTGGAGAGGAGCCCAGAGCAAATTAACGGATCTGGACACAGAAGACCCTGAGGAGGTTTGGAGTCTGTTCGGCTTCAGCATGTGGCTGAACCCTCCCTGCCTTTCGAGATACAATGTCCCTTTAATAGCCTTAACAGGCCTGACACTGGCAAGATTTCACTTGTTCAGTACACTACTTAATACAGCTAATTTTCTAGCGACTACATTTTTTTGCAACAATGAATCTTCTGTCACTTGAGTCCATGAAGAAGGCAGCTTGGAAATGCCAGCCAGAGGGGGAGGTAGCAAAAAGTTCATTGTGGCTGTTCACTTAAACGGTTCTTTAGAAACACATCGGGCTCTTTTGGTTTGCTCCGTAGGGTGCTAGGGATAAGTGGAAGGGAAAATAACACAACACTGCATGTTTTTCTTTCCTCATGAGCCCATAGCAGATCCCTGGAAAAGCTGTGTGTTGTGGGGTGTATCTTAAGGAGAGTCAGAAGCTGTGGTTTCATGGGCAGCAGTCCTGATGTGACTGCCTGCGAAGTCACTATGATTCAGTATCAGTTTTCCCCATGGGACTTGTCTGACATCTCTAATTAGTGTGGTATCTTCCTCAGCAATGAGTTGGGTGAAACCCCTTTAAATGGTTTGTGAAAACTAGTATGCTTCATCTTAGCAAATTTGTTGGACAGACTATATATACATATAGATGTTGTGTATACATATGTATATACACATAGTACATACTGCAAGGCCTGTAGCCAGGTGTTGGGAATTGTATAACCTCAGTTAATAAACCCCAGTGTGTGTCTGAAGTTCATCCATATCGTTTGTCATGTGATAACCAACAGATAGAAACAATTAAAATATGAGATAAAGCTAAGTGATCCCATTCGATCGTCTGATTGAAACAACTAAGTTTTTAAGAGACAACTTTAAACATAAAATGTAAAAATAGAGTATTTCAGAGGACAATAAAAGTACTGCCAGAAGTAAGGGTAGTGCTGTGCATGTGCCACCTTGTCTACTTTCCTGTACAGCCTTCAGGAAAATGGAAAGAAGTCCTAGAGAAACCATGTGTTTTATTCTGAAATAACTAATTCTTTTGTATTAGAATTCAGCTCAGGACTTGTGCTGCTGTCAAGAGATGTACACAGTATTCAGAAGTGCCCTTCCTTTGGTTAAGGGCAGGAAAATGTTATGACAGCTGCTGTCCTATGTGAACAGGTCGTGGAACTGTAAAGGCTTTCTAAGACATTTTTTAGAGATTAGGCACCAAAGACTTGAGGGAGAGGAGATGAACTGAGATCGCAAAAGACCATAAAATCTCATAAACCATTCAAACCTTTGGCTGTACTATGCTCTTTTGTTAAATAAAAAAAATGCTTAGTTCATAAGTAAATTAAAGTCAGTTAGACCTCACTTGCTGCCTGCAACATTTTAGTAAAATTTCATAATCCTGTAATCCATCCTTTCAATATTAGCTCTATTTTTTGGAATGTTGATGCGTGTAATGTAATGCCAGAGCTCCATGAGGTGTGGGAGCAGTTCTTGCCCACAGTTACTCACCTCCTCCTTCATGCCTCATTTCCTTACTTGCCTCTAAGTCAGGTTTAAACACACGTGTGTGACTTCAGAGGAGTAGTGCCAGTTGCCAGTCTCGTGTGCTGTCTACATGAGTTGCTCTCTATTTGTGTATGAACCTAGCATTGCCCTTCCAGTTTGAAACATGAAAAGGCCCTAAGGACACCTGTCAAGCTAGCAAAAACCCTCTTTTGCCATGGCAAGTAGTGAAAAGTTCATGTCAGATGACTTTGTATCACCTGAGCCTGATGGCCACTTAGCTTAAACAAACAGTGGTTAAGCTGGGGATTCAGGGGTGATCACCTCTGCTGCGGTGATACTCTGGGACTCAATTCATCAGTATCTACTCTCTGCAAACCATGATAACCATTTAACACAGTTTCTGGTGAAATAAGAGCATAATTCTGAGTGACAATCATAGAAAAGGCAAGTAAATGTTCAAATGTTTAGTGTAGCTCCTTAAAAATAAGCTATAACTCATAGTTTTCATACAACCTTTATTCATTTAGTCAAAATATGATGTAAGTCTTCACCACGCTTTGTAAATCCTACTCTTTGTTCTTTATTTTAAAAAATCCCCCCAAATAATGTGTTTATATTTGTGTAGTGCCCATTGTTTGGTATGACACTCGATGTCATGGATCCCCTTCTCCCTGGAGTGCAGCACAGGAAGGCTATTGCCTGGCCAGCACACATCTCACACAGATGTTCCAGCCCACAAGTGACTTTCACATTATCTGTGTGCTCTGTGGCCTGGAGCCTTTCCACATGCTCTACTTTCTTATCTAGCTTGGACATTTCAGTACATCAAAGCAAAAAAGCAATCTGAGTTGAAGTCATCCTTTTTGACTCCCTTACACTTTTTTTTAAAAGTAATTTCTTTAAAGGTTATGAAGTATAAAATAGAATAATTACTTAGATTTAACACTGAGTCATTCCTAGCATTGTCCATGGTGGGGAAAAAGACAACAGTTTGTGGTCTCTTTGTGTGCTGGAAACAGAAATAGCAAATATGTGGAATTGATTGGATCAGGATGTTCCATGAAAGTTTTTAACTGGAAATTGAACATACTGAAGAACAAACTTTTCAGAGGTCTAAATATCCAATTTAAAAATAAAGATACTTAAAAATAAGGATTTTTTTTTAAAAAAAAGTCTAGGATTTATATGCAGATCTATATTTATAATGTGGTGAACCTTCTGTTGCAACTTTATGTTACTGAAATACAGGATTCAGGAAACAAATGGTTTATGGAATCCAGTTTCATCAATTTTTTTTAAGCCATTTTAAAAAAGAGTGTAAAACCATATATATCCACGTGCACACACACATGTTGTTTTTCTATCATGTAGATTTTCTGCTTGTGGTCGTGCGTAGTCAGGCTTAGTGGAAATAGCAGAAGTATTTTTTGAAAATGGAGATTATCACATGAACTAAAATCGGAATTTATTATGAGAAACAACCTGCAGTTGCTCATTACTACATTAAAAGCTGCTCCTGAGATGACCAGAGCAGCCTTGACAGTCTGCAGTGTGAGCGTGCCAAGTGCTGCTTCGCATAAACAGAAAACTTCTAAAATGGATTATGATATGAAAGAATTTCAGGTGGTACAGGAATAATTTGTCTCTTCTCTTAAAAATAAATTTTAAAAAGTTATTACAGGGAATGCAATGAAAAAACCTGAGATGTTTGTGAAGGTGCTGAATGAAGTGGGATGGTTGCACAGGTTGTTTTTTCCAGTCCGTTATTTCTGTGTCTATATACAGTTTTGTGTATTCAGCTCATGCTGTGTGGGTAAAAAGCTGTGTAAAGGAACAGTAAATTATATGACAGAAATAAAGAAGCCATTCTGAATAAGATTTTCCCAAAGTTTTTAGAAGAAAATCTTGAAGAATAATTTTCTTTAAAAGTACAAAGCATTTTTCAGTAGGGAAAATAATGACTTACTCTGGAATGTGCACAGGGCACTGGATGCCTGACCTGTAATTTAGAAAAATAGTGAAGGGTTTTTCATCAGTAATTATTATTATTACGGTAGAACTGTGGGGCCCCAGTTGAGACCAGGACTCTCTTGTGCTACGCACTGTCTGTCTAGCAAGAGATAACCACTGCTGCAGGAATCCTGCAGCAAAGGCAGGGCAGAGCAGAGAGGAGGGAGGAGATGGAGGTAGAAGGGAGGAGATGGAGGTAGAAAGTAGAAGTGGTTAGGCCAAGGTCATGCTGCTCACTAATGGACACTGCTCCCTTGCACTGAGAAGTCACCTATAGACACTTCAGTGAGTTTGGCGCGAGTCCTGCCTTGCCTTTTGTAATGTGGCATCCCTGATCAGAGAGAATGGCTGTGATGTAAATGGGTAATGCCATTTGCCTGGGTGAAAGAGCATCTGGAAGGATCGGTCCCTTGTACAGGCTGTCCTGTGCAACATGGGAGTCGGGTACATAGATCTTCCTTGAAGTTTCCAGCTGGATTCTGCTTGGTGTATGCAGTATATGAGAACATAACATTTTTAGGGTCATAATGATTTAATGGCTGGGTCTTTGGTTTTGCCTTAATGTGATCAACTGAGTATAAGATGCTTCAGACTGCAAAGCATTTGCTCATGTAGTAAATCTTCATCACTAGCAATTTTTTGTGTCGATAAAACATTATGGGGGAAATAATGGATGAAGGAATAGAGAGCGTAAATAAGACCCTTTTTAAAAATGTGGTCACTAAATTCTCACAGAGATGGAACTATGTGTTCATTTGAAAAAACATGAACACCTTGAAACTCAGTTGCTCTTTTCATACATTGGATCATAATGCTTTGCTGCTTGAAATACAACAGTCTACACATTTACTAACAGAAGCAGGGATCAGTTCTGCCCTACATGAGCATTAGTATTCTGCTTAGTTACTACTCCTGCTAACCTTCTCTCACTTTGTGAGTTCCAGTATCCTTTTTTTGATGATGAATCACTGAGCTAGTATTTGATAGTGAGTGAGGCTAGTAGAACTGTCCCCCAAGTAAGTAAGTGCTTGTATTATCTTTTGTCTCTGAAATAAGGGCCATGTCCAGTGGTTCCATGCCACTGCCACGTGTGTTCCTTTGCACAGTGACAAATCAAATAGATTTACACTTTATTCTCCAAGCTTACAGAGGCAATGGGGAAAAAAAAAAGAATGTTTGGAATTTGCAGTGCTATGTGTAGCAGCTCTGCTTCAGTGGGCAAAAATTTATGTGGGGTATTAGAGTTGGCACAAAGGGTAGGGACAATAGAGAAACTGTGATGTGTTTGATTGTGTAGCAGCGAATTTCTTCGAGAGGCCCCATCATTACCCACCGTACTGGCCTTTCCTCATGACACCTTGGGATGCAGATGAATTTAAAGGGTGAAGGAAAGAAGGCACATGTTGCAGAACCTTTTCCATCTTGAGAGGCATTGCCATCAAATTACATTTTCAGGCCAATTTGTTTTACTGCCTTCTGCAGTGTGGTGATTCAGAAGCAAGGGGAGGTTCCTATCCCAGCCTTTTTCCCTCTTGATTACCACACATTGAGAATAGAAACCTGAATGTCTGAGACTTCTTTGTATTTTTAATGGTTTGCAATGGCTAAGTGCATAACAGAGATGTATGTGACTCATACTGAACTTGTGGCACAAACTTGGTCAAAATCCTGACATTTTCTATGGAAATGCTATGGTATATCAAGAAATAATGCCAGCATCAAATTCATTGCAGAGAGACAGGCATCTCATTTAGTGCTGCTTGTGTAGTAAAAGCCTGATGCACAAATCTGTTTGAGAATGCAGGTCATGGGTTTCAAATATATGAATTTCTAGTGGACATTTGAGAAAACATTCACAAGTCACAGTAATTTCATAGACTTTGTCCTTACTTGGTGTTACTAGCATTCTATAATTTTCCTCTTTTTAAAAATGGTTCTCATGAAGCCAGGAAACCAAAATGATACGTTTGTGTTAATTACTAATGGCTTTTCTACAGGCTGCTGGACTATATGTATTGAACAGGAAAGATTAAAAATAGGGAGCTGTGTTGATTCGCTGTAGTTTCTGTTTGATGTAATTGCATTTTATTTTTAAGCTTGTCCTCACTGCTAAGAGATGTTTTATTCTTTTTAACTTTTGGATAAGTAAGAGCAATCCTGATGCCAAAGCACAGTAAAGACTAGGCATTAACTTCTTGCACAAGGTAAACTTATTGAGGTCAAATGGTAGTTCCACCTGGTGCTGAACCCTGGAAGTTTACCTTGTGGAAAACCTGAGTCTTCACTGTGCTTCCTGTGTCTTCCTGGAATTGCTCCTGCACACCACAATGCCTGCTCTTTATAATGCTTTTATCTTGGGACAGTTCATGGGAGTGCTACTGAGTGACGAAAAATGCTGCTTTTTTAGCAGTGGAGGCAAGTCCTTTGTTTCAGCATAGAAAACATGATTTCCATCCGCATAGACTTCAAAAGAAACAGTAGAAATTCTTGAGAGTCTGATTATCATGGCATAATCATATTATCAGAGAGATTAGAAGCACTTTACTGTGTCTTTATGGTTTAGGGACACTCTAAGGCACTGGACAAAATCTTCAAGTGCTGTTAAAATCTTTCTTGTAGGGCACTAAGGCAAAAGAGAGCATTTTACCTATGGGCCCTGAAATCGCAGAATCGAACACAAGCACAACATGTAGTTACTGGTCTTTATTGTCTCATCTAGTTATGTTTCTCAAAGTGACCTGCAGCAGACCAAAACAAAAGCCTTCTAAAATTTTAATTCTTATCAGTTCCAGTCATTGTGAAACACTGTCATTAACCAGGCAATCAAACTAATTGAATACAGAAGCATAAGCAATTCAAACCATTGAGGAATTCACAGTGTATTTTTCTCTAGAAACTTTGGTGGACTCTTGGATGCTTTTGCTTTTGTGGGTGGTGGCTGACTATGACAGTAACATGCCCATTTTTAGGGTACGTCTCTCCACTGCTGTGTTGCCTTGAGGTGAACAGTCCACAACTCATGTCGTGTAAGTGAGGTTTTGCCTGAAAGACCCTGAATAGCTTGTGACTATGGGAAATTAAAAAGTTAAAGCTGAAACTGAAAGTGAGAGCTAAGCATGTGATTTTCATAACGTGTTCCTTGTTGTGTGTGGTTGCCAAGGACCACTGATGATTTGGGGATTACTGTTATGATCATATGGTTCCCAATAGAAAGGATTCCATTGATAATTAGCCCAGAGTGAAGAAAGCTAAAAATAATCAACAGAAAAGCCTTTTCAGATGGGAGTCTGTGCCTCTGGAAGTGCACAGTATGGGTAGTGTCTAGACAGAAAAGGTATGAAACACAAAACATGCACTTGACCTCAGTTAAAAGGCCAGGATGAAACAATCACAACACTAAGAGTGCCACAGGGAAATTGCTGCACTTTGGAAGAAAACTGCTCCAGTAGTGAAGTGGAATATGGGATTAAATGGTTTTGCCTAAACAGGTACTAAAAATGATCCTGGAAAAAGATTTTTTTAAAGTCAATTAAAGTTTGTTTTGCTTTGATTATCAACATGTAAAAATGCGTTTTTAAATGAACTGTAAAGTCATTTACCTGCCAAAGCATGGAGTCAGGACTTTGTATGTCTCCAGCTGAGATTACTAAAACACTTGCAGCAGGGAGCTGCATTCCTTCTGCTGTTTTAAGGAGTTAGGGAAATAGAAGGGAAACACTGCCATGGATGTGAATGTAGACGGGAATTGAGTGGAGGATGATTTTTTTCTTTTTTTAGCTTCCTCCTCCATTCTGTACTTTTTAATGTAAGGCTTGATTATTTATGTGGATAGCTTCATGTAATCCACTGAATTGCCAGCAGAAAGCATAGCCCTAAGATGCCATTTTTTGCTGATACTTTGGGACCTTACATGGTTATCTCTTTCAGATTCTCTCTCTCAAAAAAAGTGAAAAGTGCAGAAATGTTAATACAAAACTCTGTGTTAAGTGTTCAGCTGCCAAGAGGCAGCTTCTGAAGCTAATAAAAAATCAGAGCACCTACAGCAAAAATTTTTAAACATTGGGCTGCTTCAGAAACAAGTACCAGACTGCTCTGTACATCCATGTAGAGACTGAACAATGAAAGTTCCTCAGTCACATATGAATCTCTGCAGCTGTAGAAAAGGCTGCCATCTTCGGGCAATGCTCAGTCGTTGCACCCTTGTTTTGGTGCTTGAGAAATCAAAATCCACACCCTGACTATAAGGTAACCAGGAGAGCACAGTGGAATCAATCCCAGTCTTGAGCCAACCATTGTACTAGTCTCAAGTACTCTCAAGTGTACGTTCTGAATGCATGTGGTCCGTTCACTTCTTGCATCTTGCATTATCTTTTTGTTGTGTGTGATCTAAAGCATAAGCAAAATCTTTTTTGCACTTTGCAGCTTGGAAGTAGAGGTGCAAACTCAAGAAGCAGCAGCCAGTTTGATCTCAAAACACTGTTGTCTTCCCCTGTTCCTTCCTACAGCAATATTGGTAGTGTTAAATCTTCCAGGAAAAAGGGGAGATTTCTTACTATTACTCATGACTTACCTGAAATAACCTCTAAAAGCTCTTTATCTGAGAATGTCCAGGGAAAACTTTAGGATGTCTGAACTACCTTGAGAGGTATCGAATTGTATTAAAGAATGAGTTGGATAGAATAATTGCAAAGGAGTTTGTGAACATGGTGCATTGACTTATTTTTTTGTTGTATATTAGGGACGGCCAGGACCAATTGGGCTTCAAGGACCAATAGGTGCACCTGGATTTACTGGCCCAGAAGGTTTGCCAGGAGCAAAAGGTGAGAGAGGAGCAGTGGGCCCCCCCGGACCAGCTGGACAGAAAGGCGACAAGGTAGGCTCAACAGTGACTTTTGCACATACTTTGACTTTTCCCTGCAGTAGATCCATGGCCTTGTATATATCTTTGAAATAATAAAGATAATATTGGACTATCTGCCCAGGGGTAAGAATACAACAGCATTTCTTTATTATTTTTAGAGAATCCCCTGCTTTTATTTTTGAGTGAGAATTCAGTTCCTAAAGCTGCTGCACATTGTAGCCATCCTGGTAGATGAACCATAGCCAAATGAGTATTGCTGTTGCAAGTAGTCTTTCACATCACATGCCCAGGCACAGGTGGGTGTTATTCACACTACGTTTAGAGAGTCCTGGAGCTGGTTCCTGTGTAGAAGATCCTGAGTTAATGTTTAGAAAATCAAAAGGAATGGGTAAGAAATGAAACCTGAAACCTGCAATTCAGTTTTGCAGGTGAAAAGTTATTTATAATAGAAATAATGTAATCTCATATTAAATGGAATAACCGGTAAGGTGTGGGTGTCAATGAATGCAGTGTGCAAGAATGGGCAGAACAGCAAACGTAGAAATGTTTTAATGCCCTGAGGATCTGTTCTGCTGTTTGGAGCTAGGCAAAAGAATTAATGGAAGTATGAACAAATACTTCCAGTAATAATGCGTGGATAAATGTGGATAGTTCACCTTAAGGAAAGTTTACATTGTGCACCAGGCGGTGTATGTGCTCCCACGGCATGGCCTGACAGAGGTTCTGTGATGGACTATAAAATGGGAAGTCTGATATTGTCTGATGTGTGGACTGGCATGAGATTCCTACTCTCATGCCTGTATGGTTGGACAAAAGAAGTGTTTCAAGGACAACAGCTTCAAAGCTTAAAAGGCAGAGGAAGTCCTGCATGCTTGCCTGGTTTCTAAAGTCTGAAAGAAGTCTGGGACATCAGGACAAGGGCTTACATTCTGGGACTATCCCAGAGCATCTTACCAGTCTACGTGATGCAAGGTGCTCACGTCATGTATGCACATAAGAAAGACAGATAGTTTAGGTACCAGGATCGCCAGAGCAGAGTTTGTCTTCCATATTTTCCCAGCTAGTGATAGATGAGCTAGAGATAAAAGCTAGATCAATTGTACTTTCATACGCTGCAGTTGCACCCTCTTCTCATTTAATATTAGTCCACACACTGGAATTCTAGTCACCCTTTCTCATAAGACAAAGAACCAAGTAAACTGAAAATGATGGCAATGAACGTCATTGCTTCTGTGTTGTGTTCATCTGAAAGGCAATGGAGGATTCAAAAGAAGGACTGACCACAGATATGAGTGATACCATTCTACCAGATAACACTGAAATCATTAAACCTGGATTTTGGAAGACACAGAAACCCAGAAACTGGCCCTTAAAGATTGGAACCAATTTCCTTGCACTGAAAAAATCCCTTATTTACTCCAGAACAGCTGTTTCAATCCATTGGAATAGATATATATTCAATACCAACATGCAACAAGATTCTATCTGTTTATCCCTCATGGAAGCAATATACTTTAACTTTCCAAAGCAAGAGCAGTTTAGGCTGAATATTCTGCTTACACAGACTATTTTGCCACTATCCAGAGCAGAGCAGTAGAATGAACAAAGTGGTAATTACTTGCAACTCAGCCAGGGGTGATCTGAAGCTAATAGAGTTGTCTGTGTATCTCTGGATGGTGCTGTCCAAGTATAGACAGGAAAAAACCTCTAAGTCCTGTTGAAACTCTTAGGAGGTCAAGTGTGACACTGAGAGTTAATCTTATACAGGATTGTTTATTTTCCTGGCATCTTGTTTTCCCCAGATGTGCAGTAGGAGATTATATTTTTACTTTAAATTGCCTTATTAAAACATTCCTGAAACACTCATTTGGCATCCAGTCAAGCTCAGATGCTCAGTTCCTGTCTTCACTGACCTCTGCAGTCAGAGCAAATCTGTATGAGATAGTTTGCTCCTTTTGGTTTTGAAAGCTAAAAGTGGAACACTGAAAATGATAGAGTGAAAAGTACCTCACAGGTAACTGAAATACACAGATTGATGAAGTGAAATATAATGTGTACTTTTTTTCTTCAGGGCCCAATGGGAGTTCCAGGATTTCAAGGCATCAACGGGGTCCCAGTAAGTTTACATATGTAAATATAAATCACCAGAATGTTAATCATGATCAAAAGCATGTAAGCACAATGAGACTGTCCTGGCACATGCATAGTGTATCTTTTAAGTGTTTGCTTCTCTCTGGAGAGAAATGGCAGTGTTTGTTAGTCTACCTGGCAGACCCATGCTGTTTTGTAAAAGGTTTGGAGACTCTAATTTCTCTGTTAGAAAAGCTTTGCTTATGTCTAACTTCAGTCTTAGTTCTCATCTTACTTAATCACATACACAGAGAGCAGATTGTTCCCTTTTAGTTTGTAGTAGCCTTCTTGTATATGATAAATGTTACCAAGTCTCCCTCAGTCTTCTTTTCCTATGATGTGAATGCAAACAGTGATTAGGGCTGAGGCTCTGCAGAGAATCCTTGCGTCTCCACTAGGTGTTAGTTCTGGTTTACATTTGAGCCTTTCAGAAACCTAAGACAGGAAAGAGGTAACTGCTGCATTTTCCAGGTGAGAGGAATAGATAACTACTTTCTCTGACCACCAGGAATTTTTCTGTTTGTTTCTTTCATTCTTTAGAACCTCAACATTCTAGTGATGGTTGTTTTCTTTACCATACAAAAATTTATGTGCTCAGAGTATTTTGACCAGCTTTCTTTTGTGTTGGTTTTCCCCAGTGATTCTTGCAAAGGTGTCTTACAGACACTTTATCCCAGGAAAGTTTTAGCTGGGCCAGCTTTAGAAGTTGCCCCAAACTTTCTTGCTCTCTCTACACTATTTAGCTCATCCTGCTTTCTCCTTCTGGAATTAGAATTCTTTTTCTTTTCTTGATGACATTTTTCATCTTCTGTATCCTTGTGCTTTCAGACTATACTCATTCTCATCTTCCCTACTTCCTCAGCTGGCCAAGAGCTCCACAGTTGAGCAGTGTTTTCTTACTTCCTATCAAAAACTGGATTGTTTTGGTAGATTGGCTGAAAATGTACAGTTGGCCCTGTAATGAGCTTGTTTGATTCCAGTTCCTTCCTGGCCCTTGTCCTTCTCTCCCCCTCCACTCATCCTTGCCTGTTTTCTCTCCTGCTCTACTCCCTTGCTGCTATTTTTTTCTTTTCCCACTCTCTAGCTCTGAAGAGAACAAGCTGTTCCCATAATACTTAATTTAATTGAACACACTGTGGGAACATGCTGTTCTCAGGGTATTTTTTCAGATGAGGCTCTGGAGAAAGGGGATTCCCAACAATAAGATACAGCAACAGCTATTGCCAGGTAGTTGGCAGCGACAGGCATTCCAAGAAGAGAGTAGGGGAGGTAGATGAGAGGGTTCAAAGCCTCCAGCACATGCAGATCTACTCTGTCTGCTTTACAGTATTCTGCAGGTGGGTGGATGGAAAAGAAGCAGATTTTGCTGCTCATGAACTGCAAAATGCTCACCACTGTGGCTCTTCTGTGCCACAACTGTGGGACAGAAAAGGGGGGAAGGGAAACTAATTCATATTTACATTCTCGCCATTGAAATAAATATTTCCATTCTGGGATGAAAATAGCAACCAACACTGCTTGAGAAAATACTTATACTTTTGCCAGTGTCATTTCAGGTTAGGGAGTAGCTTAGGTTTGTTGGGAAATGTATACAAATATATGCATATTATATGGATGTGTGAAATGCAGAGCAAAGGAGAAAGCATAAGTGTGCTGATACATGTAAGAGAGAAGTAAAAATATATTGCTATCTCTACACAAGGATGAACACCTAAATATGAAGAGAGATTCTTTGTAATATGCAGGTGTGTTCACGTGGGCAGGTATATTTTAGTCATGGCCAAAGGGCTGCAAGGCTGTGATTCAGAGGGGAATCCCACTATTGACCTTGAGGGAAGTGGTGTTCCACGGAGTTCCCTGGGGGAGTGTTGGTGGCAAGTAATCATGTTGTTGCAGCTGGCCTGACTAATCCCTTTAACCTGGTGAATACAGCAGCTACGTGTGTTTATTGCTAGCCTTTCTGTGCCACACTGTAGAAGAAACCCTCAAATCCTTAGTCCTACTCAGGAAGGTTGGTTTTTTCCATAGGTCAAGATTCAAGGACATGTCTGGCAAAGGCTGGAACTGGAGCCAGGAGATGTATATAGCTTTTCATGAACTGTTCGAGGAGTTCTAGGAGTAATATTTCTATGAGAAGTGAGCCCTTGTCTGTACCATGAAAACTAGAGCTGCACGGAGAGGCAAAGTTCTCTATTTTGTGACTCTCCTAGAGGAAACACAAGCACCTGATGATGGCTGTAAAAGAGCCACTTTGCCATAGCAATCCATGAAACTGCTTATTCAATTAGTTTTATGTTCACCCTTAATTACATTTGTTTCCCTGTTTTAAAATACTTGTTGAGCTCTCCTCTTGGGATCGCCTTTGTGCTGAAAAGAGGCCCCTGGGATCCCAGTGTTAGTGTATGAGCAAGAGTCAGATAAAGCAAGGGCCTAGATGGACAGCTCAAGTTTCCTTGTCTATCTCACAGGGAATGTCTTCTTTTGTGAGAACAGAGAGCACAAGTGATCTCTCTGGCCTGTGTTTCAACTCAGGTCTGTAAACTAGTCACCCTGCCATAAAGCCTCTAAAAGTCTTCTGCCTTAGTCAGTTGAGGTGCTTGTGCTGAAGTGGCACATCTGCCAAAACAGGAATTACAGGTGGTGAGAGCAGTGAAACAATCAGCTTACTGTACATCTGCTCTTTGTGAGCCCTTCTCACGTATTAAGGATACCAAATCTTTTGGGCCACTTACAGACTGTGTTGGGCCAAGAGTTAGGAGATCTCACCCAAAGGATTTCCCAAGACATGAGGCCACCAGCCAGCTGCCTGCCATGGGCTGGCTCTTGGCCATCACTAAAGGCTCAGCAGCTTGGCTCCTTCAGCTCTGAGGGGCAGATGTTGGTGTTCAGCTTCACTAAACCCTGCAGCTGGTCACCTTATGTTGTAACCAGATACATGTACACTTGTCCCACACAGCTTCTGGTTTTGTTGATGTTGTAAACAAAGTGAAAGACCTGATTGACATCGACCACTCTGGCCTCCCTCTGCAGTCACAGCCTGTCCTGCCAGAGACTCACTGCTCTTGGCTGTGACATCCCACATAGATGGAGGAGGGTGGGTTGCCACTGGTTTGTTCCAGCTTTGAACTAATTTTTAAGAGACAAACAAAAGTGGCAATAAATTGGTGATTCAGCTTTCTCCTGTCGCTTTACTGGGGCCTAGCAAGTCCCTGCTTGCACACCATGTGTGGGTGTTCTGACAAACAAACTTTAATCATCAGGGCAACTGGTACCGTGTATGCAGTGGTGCCTGAGGCTAATGCTTTGGGATGACTTCATTCCATCTCCTGAGGCCTTGTTTAATCTCAGATTTATACTTGTCTGGGTGAGCTGCCTTGATGCTGTAGTGGAGACATACTACACTTGTTCAGTTTGCACCTTATTGACTGACCGAGAGCAGATCTGGGCTCTCTCCCCTTCTCTCCATTTTGTTGACACAAATGGCAATAGAGTTGCCAAATGAGCTGGACCAAGGAACTCATCTGGCTGAAAATTAACCCCATTAAGAAACAGAACAGTTACTTCTCTGCTGTGTTGGTTTCCTGCTCCAACTCGCCTGTTCTGCCTGTGCTGATGCCAGCAGAGGGAGGAGGTAGGTGTGAGTAAGCAGGAGTGTTCGATGGCCCTCCCGGCAGCAGCTGAGACTGGTGATCAGCTCGAATATTTACATAATTATGGCCTAAGTTGCTCTGCATCCTTGGGAAAGTCACTGCTACTGTGTGCTCCCAGCTTCTCATCCATAAAATGAAGATTATAGCGTTCCCACATTTTTGCAGGTTATTTTAAGATCCATAGATAAAAGGCTTTACATTACTGCAAAGTTCTCATTGAGTTTGGTCAGAGCATACACTATTGGCCTGGACTGGGAAGACCTTTAGCAACACAAATGTGTTTTGTTTTAAGTGTCAAGCATGAAGGATTGTTAATGTTCTGCTTTATCTCCATTTTATCCATGTTTGTTTTCTTACTTTCCTAGTGTGAGTCATAACTTGTTTAATGCCATATCTTAAGGATGAATCTTTGGGATCAAACAAAAGTACTTTTGGGATGAGTCAAGATCAGGGTGTACAGAGGCGAGGGAGAGAACTATCAGTTATTGATACTATCTTCTTAAGTTTCATTTTTCTTCTTGCCACAAAACACTGTCTTTGAGAGCCACAGAACTTATTTTGGTGAAAAGGAGGATAGAATAAGGAGCTGCTTGATACCTGGGTAGAGCGACTGACAGTTCTGCCTTTCTGTGTTTTGCCTACACATACCCATATGACATGGGAGTAACTAAAGTCTCAACTTTGATCTCCTTTGCACCAGTACCATGCTGAGTAAACTCCAGTCAATTTATAGAGCTATACCAGGGCAAAAGAGGTGTGAAATCTGAAGTAGGTACGACTGTATTCTACTCTGCTTGATTAATAATTGACCACTACAAATACTTTCTTTTAAATGCTGTTAGTTTAATTAGGTCTTTCTCCCAGTTGCTTTCCCAAAGGTTTTAAGTTTAATATAACAAGAAAAGCTGTTTTGTTTGAGTAGCCTGGTGCTGGAGCTGTAACATCTGTTGAACTATTAAAGGAAAGAATCCACACTGGAGAGGAAGAGAAGCCACTGAAACTTTAAGCAGATTGGAGTTATAAATGCTCAGTATTGTTGAGTCTGCTTCTGCCCTTGTTTTTACATGAGTAACTTCCATTCCTGGTGTCAGGTGCACCCTTGCGTGCTGTTTTACACTGTGTTGTATGCTGTGTATTTCAGACTGCTGTGGGATGAGTATTGCCCTTTTGGGACCTACTCATGCACAAGTTATGTACTTGAGAAAATGATCCCTTGGATAAAAAGATAATTAAATAATGCAGCCAATGTTCTAGGGTTTAAGCTTTGGGAAGGAGAAACAATGCTGGCCGAAGAAGGTAATTCTGGTGCAGTCTGCCATACACTGAACTTGAGTGGGAGTTGTGTGTTTCTTTTGTTTTGTGTTGCCATTTGGAAGATATCAGTTTTCTGGGGAGGGGACAATATTTCTAATAAAATAATGCAATCTATCAGTCATTCTCTCTTTTTCCCCTTTACACAGGGTCACCCTGGACAACCTGGACCTAGAGGTCTGCCTGGCCTTGATGGCTGCAATGGTACCACTGGGAGTCCTGGTGTTTCTGGATCAGATGGGTTTCCTGGCCTACCTGGGCTGCCTGTATGTCCCAACTCGAATATGGTGTTTTGTAGTCACTAAGCCAGGATTTGCTTTTCATTTTTTGCTTTTGAAAACACTTTTCTGCCAGCTTGGAGTTTTATCTAGCCTTAAAGTTAGGTGTCTAATCAATTCATCTGTACTCCCCTCTTACAGAGAGGGGTACTTGTGAGAGCACTTCTCCCCCTCTGCCTTGCAAGGTGAATTGTCTTTGGAGATACCCATTTTTCTGCATTGACTGCAGAGGAAGTGAAGGTAGCTGGGTCATGCTCTACACTCTGTTTTAAGTGGGTAGAATTAGTTATAAGAACTTCACTCTTAGATCCTTTTGGGAACTATAATCTTTTATACAAGTACATGGTTATTTTTGAAGGGTAAGTAAAAAATATTTGACTTGATATTTAAATATTTGACAAATATTTGAATATTTATTCATGTCTGAAGCCTGATCTTAAAAACACAGGTCATGTGACTAACTGTACATGTAATAGAACTCTTTGCATGTATACATGAAGAAGAGGAAGAAAATACAGCTGGCAGATGTAAATAATGTGATTTGTTTCAACATTTCTAAAACGTGCTAAGATATCTTTACATGTCGTTCCAGACTTGAAATTCATATGATGATAAAAAATAATGAAGCAATAAGATTGAATTAAAGTACTGCTTTCTAAAGTAACTCGTACCTACTGCACAAATTTCTATTTTGTAATGCTTGTAGGACTACATTTTTGGCAAGGAAAGCTGCTTGGATCAGCCAAGCCCTCTCAAATTAAGTTGCCAATTAAGTGAAATCACCTCAGATAAATTGGATAGGATGATCAAGATTAAAATTAATTGGGTAAATCTCGAATTATAATACCAGCTTTTTCAGAAGATCCATGCATGCTAACATTTTTTTCTGTCGATTCTAAACAAAACTCAGTGATTTACAGTGTTAAGCAAGAGGTAGAATCATACAATGGTTTGGGTTGGATTAAGATTGTCTCGTTCTAAGATTATTGTTAGCATGCATGAATCTGACTGTTACCCCTCATCCTATCACTACACTCCCTGATAAAGAGTTCCTCTCCATCTTTCCTGTAGGTCCTCTTTACAGGAAAAAAGCAGAGAAAATGTTTGCAGAACCCTTTTTTTCTAGAGCTGCAGGAAGTCTTAAGTTCTGATAATACCACAGCTTCTTTGACCAAGCTGCAGTTTACTGGAGCCAGGAGTTTGTCTTGTATGTTATGCTGGATATAAGTGATCTCAAAACTAAATCAGTATTTTTTTCCAGAAATTTTTTTTTACTTTTTTATCCCCTTTAATCAGGGTCGTCCTGGCCCAAAAGGCCTTAAAGGAGAACCTGTTTTTGCTCAAGGCAGTCTTAAAGGAATGAAGGTAAGACTTGTCATCATGTAGGAGAAAATGCCGTACAAGAAACACGTTCACCAGCTTACGATGGTTTTGATTTCTGCCAGAAGTACTAGGTTTGTAGAACTAGAAGTACTAGTGAAGCCTTATGCTTCACTAAATATTGAAAATACTAAGAAATTTATTCTGTCATGTAAGGCCCCTCATACTGATTTTGTTGGTCCAAATTAAGAACTTTCTAAAATTCTACCCATATTATATACACTCATAAATTGGTAAAAGTTAAATAGGTGTTTGTTTACTTTAGTATTTTTGGGAAATACAGATAATTTGATATAATAATGACATTCTTTTACATATTTTATAGTGGTTTTTAATGGAAGTTTTTATAGTGTGTTTTCCAATGTTTCTACAATTAATACCAAATTATTTTCATGCTGCTTTAGTTTCCTTTGTTACCCATAAACAAAATGGTTGTAATTTCTCTGGAAGATTGGAATCTCTCCATTACTCAATTTAAATATGGAAGCACAGATGTCAAAATATTTTGCCATTTACACTTGATCTAATATTATCTAACAGCAAATATTTGTATTTATACAAAACTTAATGTTCCTTGTAGTTTGTTGCGATAGTGTAGTGTAATTTTTATTCATGCATTTATATTTTTTAGGGAGAAAATGGTCTTCCTGGATTGGATGGAATTTCTGTAAGTTATTTAATTTGGGGAATAATGATTTTAAATAATATTAAGTAGGTAATTTTTCTTGTATTGGTTCTCAAGGACACTTTGCAAATTAGGGGGCCATGTATTTACATGTGTGATACCAGTAACATGAGCAATTTCAGCTTTGTTATGAGTGGATCCACATTATGGTAGAGCAAGTCAGATTTTTGCTATTATCAGTCCCTTTTTTTCCTTTTTCAAGTCAAACTCCCTTCTACCATTGAACTGTCTAACTTTGAGTTTCAAAATACATGTAATAATGTGGGTTGTTATAGTATTTAAATTGGCATACTTAATTAGGGAACATTGCTTAACATTTCTTGAGACTCTCATTGTCTTTGGTTGAGGTTTGATGGGATTTTTACACATTCTGTATTTGTCCTATGTTCTTCTTATAGGGCCCTAAAGGTTTTCCAGGTCCAATAGGTTCTGCAGGCCCTATAGGATTGCCAGGTTTGCAGGTAAGAGATGCCAGCTGTTGAACAGAACAGTTCAAAATGTTGGCATTTTTCCCTCCTTGTCTGTGTTTGTGTCATGACAATGAGCAAAAAGTGTGTGTGCATCTAAAAGGACCAAGCACAGCTGACTTCAAGCATAGAATACTCGAACTTAGACAGTTTAATCTAATCACAAGAGGGAAAGCTCCTCTTTGGAGCAGTGTTCAGAGCAGCAATCAGGAATGAGGGCTCCAGCAGAGCCCTGTTATACTGTACAGCTACACTATATTATACTATTCTGAGCAATTTGTCATCTCAGGACTAGAGGGAATATGCTGACCCCTGCATGTTTGGAGCCTTTGTCATCATGAAATATGCTAAAGAATTGCTTTTTCAAGACACTAGAAGAGAGTTTCCATTGAGAGTTTCCAAACCACATGTTTGTTGCTTCTAAATTAATAAGTTTACTCTTAATTAACCACAGTACCAAAGGGCTATGCTGTCTGTTATAGATGTAAAGACTTGAAGATTATGTGTATCAGTTACTTTTGCTTTGAGGGCAAGAGGTGAAAATTCAGGTACCACTGCAGACCCCAGCATTGCTCCAATTTTGTGCATCCTAATTAAGTAAAAAGAAATAAAATTTTTATCTTGTTCACATTTAGGGTCCAATGGGTCCCCCTGGGCCACCAGGTCCAAAAGTAAGTACCTACCTTTCCTGTCTTTCTACACTTGTTTGTTGGCTTTTTTAACAGTGCTGTGGGCCTAGATGATAGTGATGCTGTTGTTTTATATTTCATTCATCATTGTTTTTTTTTTCCTCTCCTAGGGTAACATGGGATTAGGCTTTCAAGGAGAGAAAGGAGAAAAGGTAGGTAAAAGTTGTTCTGTTATGGAAAGAGTATGAATACTCTAGTGTTCCATCATAGTTTGAGCCTCTAGAAAGTGGCTAGATTCTAGCATTTTCTTCTTTTCCTTTTTCTTTTATTCTCTTGGACTTATTGACAGTCCAGATACTAGAGTCTTACTGGTTCCTTATCTGTTGATACACATAAAAAGGATGGGAGCTTTTTCTGGGTGAAGAGGGGGAAATCTCAATGCAGTACAGTGTTTTCATGGCTATTAAGACATGAGGTCCTTAGACATCTTTTGAATGTCTGTCTTTCAGTTTATTTGGACCCTCATCTCTTGTATTGAATTATTCTACTGACTTCATTCTTGTTGGCTTGGGGTCAACTGATGTGTAATTTATAGTCTCACTATCCTAAATGGATGTCCTGCAGTCTGTGTGAGAATTTGCACTGGCATAATGGGGCTTCTCAAAGTTCTCAATTTGAGACGATTATGCTGCTGTTAAAACTGGTTCTCAGCATTCTACATTTCTAATAGTTTCTTCTCTTCTTTTCTTTCATATTTCTCCTCAAAGCTTTTCTGGAATGTTTTCCTGTTGATTCAAAAGCTGAGCATTTATTTTTTTTCATGCCATGTTTTATATCCACAACTCTTCTGAAAAAGATTTAATGTGTTTTGTTCATCTTAGTTTTTAGTCTTATCTTTTGAATTCCATGACCAAACTCCTGTGCCAGCATTCAGGCACACGGATATTATTTACAGGGGATATAATTAGAGTGGGTTTTTTCTGATTCACAAGCCACTTCCATAGGAAATCAAACATGTTCTGCCTATGTTAATAGCTTCCTCTTTTGCCAACAGGGTGATGTAGGGCTGCCTGGCCCTCCAGGTCCCCCACCATCCACTGGAATACTGGAATTCATGGGATTTCCAAAAGGAAAGCAAGGAGAAAAGGTCTGTAAATTCAGTTTACAAACCCTCCACCTCCCCATGCTCCTTCTTTCAAGGCTGAAGGGAATTACTGGACAGTGAGAGCTATTATATTTCAAATCAAAATCATTTTCTATACTAGTTTAATCTGCCAGGTGGCTATTGAATAAAAATATTCTTAGCTGAGAGCATTGTGGAACACTGGAGAATGCATACCTCTGAGAAGGAGAAATCTGAAAGCTTTTTAAAGGTTTTCATCATTAATTCTAAAAATAAATGAGCTGTAGTTTGTCTCTCATAGACCTGTGGAATTGTGCCAACCGAAGCAAAAAACCCAAATCCTTTTAGAAAAATAAATAAAAAGCTTCAGCTCTTTTGCTTTGGCTATGATGCACACTACTCTGAAATAATCAGATTTATCTCCTTTACTTTGTTATCCTGGTATTTACTGAGGTACCTGTTTAGCTCATCAGTGTTTTTATAAAAGTGGTGTGGATCTTGAATTAAAGATTCTGTACATGCATGACATTTAGGCATACTGGCTTAACATGGGACCCATACAGGCTGGTTTGGGAGCCCAGTTTGAGCTTCCCTGAGCCCCTGCATAAGTCAGGAGAGATACTGTCTTACTTGGTGGAGTTACATTAACGTCAGGTGAGATTCAAAGAAATGCCATTCCTTTTGGCTCACTCCTGGATTTGTAAGCAGGATTGTGAAGACATTATGATATCTTATGATGTTTTATTTTTCTGATTTCTGTGAAGTACTGTGCATGTTCCAGTTCCCTAGATGACGTTATGGAAATGCTTCTAGTTTGACTTCTAGCACTGGAGGACAATAGAATAAGTGTTCCCAAGTAGTGGTCTTTGAAGCCATTGGAAGTGGTCACAGGCAGTCTGTTTCATGCACCAGCGCTGTGCTGAGAGACACTATGTCTGGCATGTGATGACACAAATCAAGTGTACTTGCTGAAAAACAAATGGCAAGGCCTTCCTTTAGGAGTTGGGAGCCTGATGGGTGGGTTGGGGAAAGTCTTGCTTTCACGAGCACACTGATTTATTGTGTTTACCTCTTCCCCATGCCAGGGTGAGCCAGGCCCTCAAGGATTCCCTGGAGACCAAGGATTGTCTGGCCTGCCGGTAAGGACAGAGGAGAGTTTTTAATATATGCCTAATATGGGTTAGACAGTTCCATACCCTCTGAATAGCTCACAAGATCTCTACAGGACTTTCTAGGCACAAGAGTGCTTTGAAAAGCTGGTAAAAATGCCCAGAAGACTTTTTGAAAAGTGTAACTGTAATCCGATAGTTTTTGTCCTGGAGATACAAAGAAGATAATACTGTCCTACTGCAGATGTTACAAAGGAGCCATCATTTCAGTACAAGTAATCTGCAGTTTGCAGAGACCTGCAAGTAGACAGACCCTTTACATAGCCACTTGATGGCAGTGTTTCTTGATGTCCCATAGAGAGCTAGACATATTTTTTAAAAATCCTACTTTTCCCCCTTAATTATGTCTAAACATATTTTTTTTGTTATTTTGCTTTAAAGTTGTAAAGCACATGCAGATCTTTCTATCTGTCTCTATATATTCAGTTTTAAAATGAGCTGTTTAGCGTTAGTGCTCATAAACTCAGGAATGTGTAGCATCTTCTCTGTATGAATCAAGAACAACAATTTACCCCTGGATTCACAGAATCACAGAATGTCAGGGATTGGAAGGGACCTCAAAAGATCACCTAGTCCAATCCCCCTGCCAGAGCAGGGATACCTAGATCAGGTCACACAGGAACATGTCCAGGCGGGTTTTGAATGTCTCCAGAGAAGGAGACTCCACACCTCTCTGGGCAACCTGTGCCAGTGCTCTGTCACCCTCACTGTGAAGAAGTTCTTCCTCACATTTATGTGGAACCTCCTATGTTCCAGCTTACACCCATTGCCCCTTGTCCTATCATTGGATGTCACTGAGAAGAGCCTGGCTTCCTCCTCATGACACTCACCCTTTACATATTTATAAACATTAATAAGGTCACCTCTCAGTCTCCTCCAAGCTACAGAGACCCAGCTCCCTCAGCCTTTCCTCATAAGGGAGGCGTTCCACTCCATCATCTTTGTGGCTCCGCGCTGGACTCTCTCAAGCAGTTCCCTGTCCTTCTTGAACTGGGGAGCCCGGAACTGGACACAATATTCCAGATGCAGCCTCACCAGGGCCAGAGGGCTATTTCCCAGCTTATAACCTTTGTAAACACAGGTTATTTTGATTAAGTTTAGGGAATAAATATTTTGTAGAACTTCTGACTAATAAGATAAATTGTTTGCTGGTTTATTCATCGTACAGATGTTCTTAGTAGAAAGACGTGCAAGAAAAACCTGTACATGAAGCACAGTTTGTTATTAGCTTTTCTGGACATGTTCCATTATGTGCATGTTTAGCTTTATGCATCACGAGAGGCCCATTGAAGCTAGTGGGGTTCAACATATGTGTGAACTTAACCACAACCAGAAGGTATTTTAAGATTGAAGCCTGAAAATTGCTTAACTACTGTAACTCTCACTGAAATTAAATCCTGGTGTTCTTTCTGGATTTGATAGTTCTTTCTGGCTGGGAAAACCACTGAACGTTTCCAAATGTTGAGCGTGAAAATGCAAGTTTTGTGTCATTCTTGGGCTTAGAAACGATAAAGGGTGCTCTGTGGACTCCGTTGAGCTGCTGCTGTTAAGAAATGAGATTTGAAATAATTTATAAAAGTAGAATACACTAGAGAGTAGCAGTGGCAGGACTTTGCTGTTTATAGCATGAGGTTACTTGCATTTGCTACTGACAGATGTGCCATGGTTTAAATGGATGAAAGTCATGGGGAATGAAGAAGATAATGCAAATCCTGCCAAGTCTGGTTGATACAGATTTTCTTTCTGGGGCAAAAGAGTGCCAGAAGAAACAGTCAGTTCCTCTTGTCTCTCTGTTGTACTGTTTATATTAATAGATGGGTTTGTGCTCATTTTATCTTAGGGCTGTGCTATTCAATTCCAAATAGATCACAGATTTAATATTGACATTTTTCCTCAGGGCTTTGGCGGTGTTGGAGAAAAAGGAGAAAAAGGTGTTCCTGGCTTGCCAGGTGGCAGGGTAGGTAACTTTACAAAGTCCTTAAGTGCCTGTTCTCAAACACATGAAGTTGGCCTTTCATCAACAGAAGCATTCCCAAAGCATATAGGAGTCTCAGACATAGGAACAAGTCTCATAGTAGCCAGCACTGTACAACAGAACCAACAGACAGTTCATGAGGGAACACAGATATCTGGGGAAGAAGTGGGCAAGCTGGCAATAGATGTTGATCTTAACTAGTCGATGAATGTGGGAGTTAACAGCATGCTCAGTCACATGCCAGCTATAGATTCTTCATGACCGTGCAGAGATGTGCTTCTACACAACAGGAAGACCAAGACATTCTGTTCTGCATGTGCAGAATAAATTGTCAAGATAGAAAGTCTTGATTGCATTGTTTCATGGCATATAATTACAAGCTACCTACCTAACTTCCTAGAAAGTTGAGACACGTTGTTTAGCTTGAACTGCTGATTAGAAAGACAATGGCTGAAGAAGGTAAGAATTCTTTTAACAGTTATTCTGCTGAATTATTTCAATTATGATCGTTAATATTTGGGAGATATGGAAATTCAGTGGTACTTTCTCCTTTTGAAAGTTTTACCTTTTCATTCTTTGGTGCTGAGATATTTGGAGCCTGGTACAATACAATCAGACTGAGATGGAGCCTCTGAAAGTTAATGGTTTTTTGCTGTTCTAGGGTCTGTTGGGACTGGACGGATCTGTTGGAATTCCAGGGAGAAAGGTGAAATTTCTTTTATTTTTTACTGTACTTACAATTACAGAAGCCATCTAACTGCTTAAGATCTACTGACTTCCTTATCTAGTGGCTCCAAGTTCTCTAATGGATGAATGCACCTGCCTTATAAAACTAGTGAGAGCTAACTAGAAAGTCTGAATAAAACTCTAGATCCCTATAACTGTCTCTCTAGTTATCCCTACATATTCAAAGGACCACCTCCACAGTTTGGAAATTGTACGTTCCCTCCTGGAACAATCAGCTCCCACTTTTCCCCTTTTGAGGGTGGAAATGGCCAGGTGATCCCATGACTGAAAATGTGTTAAATCACTTCCACTTGCAGATACAGCAGTGGAAGTTGTTCAAAAAAGCAGTTTTCAGAAATGCAGTTTCCATTTTGCAGCTTGGAATTCAGTCATTTTATTGTAGCTTTTGTTCTATGTATGTCCTATTCAAGGTATACCAAAGCTGATGATATCTCCAGTATAATCTAATTCATACCTAGACGTTAAAATTATATGATTACAAACAAGCCCTTTATGAAAAGTTTCTCAACAATACTGTGTGTGGGCTATATTGAAGCCTACAGCTGTCCAAGACTTCAGAATCACAGGCAAGGTTTAAAGTTGAGGTTCCCTGCTCCAGAGCTCTTTGAATGTCCCATTTTGTCTTCAGTGGCAGTGGGATTTGCAGTCCCTACTGGGCCAGGTTGAATATGGTACCCAATAGAGAACAGTAGATCACTTCTGTGTAGATTACCAGTCACACACCCAGGAGGGGAACTTTGGTGTCCCTGGGAATGCTACCAGGAAATGGAGAGCTGGATCTCACAGTGTCACTTTAAATGTTTTGGTGCTGATAATTTGTTGGGTGGGGAACAGAGTGGAGGGGAAAGTGTGGGGGACAAGGAAAATAATGTTCTAGACTCCTCACTCCACAAGCATTTCTACAGTTCCATGAAAACTTAAAGGTGTCCTCCTGATTTGGACACCCTTATGCCTGCTCACAAGGTCTCACCATCTTTACAGCATAAGGAGGCCTCAAGGAGCTTTGGTATTTTGTGAGTGCTGAGAAATTGATGCCATCAGTTTTCTGTTTATTTCTTCTGAAAATGTTTGGTAGGACAATGAATTGAGTTTGTGATTCAAGTCCAGGCACTGCAGATGTCTCAGCGAACAAATAATGCCACTGTCTTGTATCTCACTGTGTAACAGTGTTTCCCTGTGTGACTTTGCAGGGTCATCCAGGTATTCCAGGCTATCCAGGACTGGATGGAGTTGAAGGCATGAAGGTAACTCCTCACATAAAAATACTCTATCTGTCATTCTGTGATAATGGTCAATATGCTGATACGACAACTAGTCTCCAGTACACATGGTATACACGTGTCAGTGCTTCCTAGTGAGGTACAGGTTGCCTTCAGAGGGTAGCTGGATAATAGAAAACACTATCTAAAGCAGCTGTCAGTTTTATCCACCAGGAAGCAGGTAAGTCGGGAGAGCAGTTGGTTGTGAATGGCAGAACAACACAGTGAATTCTTCACCAAGACAAAGAATGATGGTTAGTCAGTGAATGACCACAGACACCACTACCACAGTAGTCTGTTTCCTGACAGTCTTCCCCTCCATTACCCATCTGAATGTGGCATGAGTCTGTTTTCTTCTACAGGGTGAATTAGGTGACATTGGTCCCCCAGGCCCTCCTATCGTTGTTGACAAGGAAGGTGTAGTTGTTTCAGGTACACATTTCCATTTTGTTTTGGAACTAAAGTCTAAAGCACTTTTTCTGATCCAGCTTTCCTTCTCACTATATTTTACCACTTTCCCTCATTGTGTATTTGGTCTAACACATCCTTTGTTATTTTTCCTTTAATTTCTGTATTGTTGGCATACAGATACGTTTGGTCCCATGTTTATAACTTCAGAGTTTACAATAAACCTTTCATCCCCACAATGCAGAATGATATGTTTCTAGGCAGAATGAAACTTGGTGCCCAGGAGGCTGACTCTGTCTGAGCACAGGGAAGTGCTGTGTTTCTGCCTGTGTGTCTGTCTCCAGTGTACTAAGGAAAAATGCCTTCCTTGTATTGCTTGGAAATGGGTACTGTGAATGTCATTCTGCTATTATTTGTAGTTCAATACAGTAAGAATATTGAAAATGAGCTTAATTAACACCTCAGCTGAATGAGGTGTGGATGGGAACAGTCTCTGAAGCTATAAAGGTAAGGAGACAAATTGTATGATCTTTCCTATTCTTCCTCCTTCACATGCAGTCAGATTTGAAACAACCTCTAACAGGTCAGGAGGAATTTTTCCCATTATTGTTAACTTTGACTAGCAGACTTGCTGCCTAATGGCTTTGCAACCTTTACTGTCACTGAGATCCGTGGCCACCAGGGTAGCTGACTAAACAGTCTTTCAGCAGAAATTCTCATGAGATTTTCCTCCTTGTTTTTCTGTATTTGTCTAATAGGTGCCCCGGGTGACCCAGGACACCCAGGAATACCTGGTCCTCCAGGAGACGAAGGGATCAGTGGTTTACCAGGCATTCCAGGAGCTCCAGGGTTTCCAGGCCTGGAAAGAGGTAAAGCAGCTGCTAACAGTGCTCTTAGCAGGCTGTTTTCTGTGTTGGTTGCTGAGAAGACTCTGGGTAGTGGCCTGGAAATGGTGCAGGTATTGGAGCAAGCCTCTCCCTGCTCCTTCAGTTGGCTGATTTGCAGACTGCTGTGTGAGACATAGGAGACAGGGATGACACACAGGGATACCAAGTATGTTGACTTTGATAGGAGCAGAATTAGTCCCACAGTGCTTCAGGTGTGAATATTTGGTGCAGCAGTGTACACAGGAGATTGATTGATTTCCATTTTGAATTAGTTGATTGACAGAACCTTTTCTTCATTTTAAATAACAGCAAATGGTTTTGAATTATTTTTTTTTAATGACTTTTCATATTTGCAATAGAGAGCTAACCGAATGGCTAGAACAACCCACTGTAGGTGGAACCCATTTGTCCCATCAAAGATCTCCCTTGAAAGTTTCTGTTTCACTTCAATGTCATTTGTGAAGTCCTGGCCTGCAATGATCCAGTGACTAGAAACTACTAAGGAAATTATCTCACTCAGAGGAAACCAGAAAATAAATAAACTTCAATCTTATGTAGTTAATTGTCTAACTGATCAGTGGGACTTAGATGCAGCCCTGTGAAGTTTTTTGGATGACTGAAGATGTGTTCAAATGGGAGTCAATTGGTGCCTCCAATTAATAAGCTTTCCTTTGTGTGCAATTATAAATTGTTCTGTGCTAACATGGTTGCAGTTCAGGGCACAACAGTAATTTTCATGACATTAAAAATATCAGAATGTGTTTGTTGCCAGAGAGCTGCTCATTGTGTCATTATTGTCTAGATGGAAGGGGCCCTGGAGGGTCTCCAGGTATTACAGGTGTGAAGGGTGAAGTGGGAGAACCAGGAAGAGCAACGATTGGATTACCAGGCACTCGTGGCAGAGATGGTTTACCAGGTCTACCAGGAGCACCAGGATTGCCTGGTTCACCACGTATGTATATGTGAAACAAGACAAATAATAATTTATATACTTATTCCTTTACTGGTGAGGATTTTTCATCTGTAAATCTTAAATGTGTGGCTGACACCTCTTGTGATTATAACTCACAACCTTAAATATATATATCTGTAACCAGCCCTCTGAAGTAAGAAAATACAGCTAAGTATTGTTAGAGTTGTAGCCTGAGAGACTGAAGCACAAGGTTCTGTAGACACAATTTGTAACACAAAGTGAAGTTGAAGTTATAGGCTAGTCTCCTACTGGCTTAGATAAAGAATAAACCATGACCTTATGAGCACTTGGGGTTAATGTCTAGTCTTGTGAGTAGGTATTTGGGGTAACAGGAGTCAGATAGGATGCCTGAAGAGACAGTTTTCAGACCAAAGGAAATGTGATTTTATTTCTACATGTTCATTTGTACGGAGGCTGTAATTGGATCAATTATGCATTGTTTTGTTTTCTTCAGAAACTGAGTACTACATGAAAAGGGTTGATTTTACACAAACCTTGTGTTTTACCATTGTGCCATAAATTGAGATTAAACAGCCTGTTTTATTTTTGAGAGCCAACCTTTCAAAACCAGGGCACACTCCAGTGATGGAGCCAATGAGCATGGTCTCATGAAATGATTTTCTGTGGAGAAGAAATAAGTGCTCTCTTATCAATAACTGTTTGCTAGTCAAATCCAGCTCATTTTTCTGCAGAGTCTGTAAAGCTCTTGTAGCTGTTTTTAGCTGATGGTTGCAGTTTGTTTCCATGGAACATCAGATGGGTGCTGGTCAGCACTCCATCTTACTGTTGTCACTGAGGGGAAGGGTTTTCAGACACAGTAGTTTTAGATTATGTTAGATCACTTTCCACTGCTGTTTCTGCCAGCTCATGTTTCATTCTTTTCAGCACATAAAGAGATGTAGAGAATAATCCTGTAGTGATAAAGTGAGGGACAGGGAAAGTCCCCTTAACCTTTTTGCCATTTGGCCTCTTTCCTGAGCTGCAGCACCTTAATGAGAAGTCAGGGAGCTCTGCAGAAGGCAGATAGCTCTGGGGATAACTCTACCATGTCAGCAGGAGCAGAGACACTGCTCATAAATGATAGCTTCTGTGCCAACAAAAAGGGCAATGGCCAGTCATTACAGGCACCAATGTACTGATTTGTCCCTTCAGCTTCTCTCCATATGAGTCTCAGCTTCTCCCAGAGCTGTAAAGGCACATCTGCCATGAACTAAGTCATTTCACCTTCTTTATACAGCCTGTTCACAGTTTGTTTAGTTCTTTGGCCAACTGCTAAGTCCTTGATAAAGTACAATGATAGAGCAGTAGAGGAATGAAACTCTGTTGCATCCACATTGTGAGAGCTTTTGCTGTTCTGTATGAGAAGCCAGAAGCAAACATATGGCAGAGGACTGTAGCCTGTGGTAACAACCAGGTTCCATCTCCTTGTGTAACTTCCACAGTTGCAGTTTGATCCCATGCTGTTCCTGTCAGCTGCATAACTGACATTGTAAGTAATTGATCAGCTGGAAATCTAGTCTTCTCATGGCTTTTGCTTGCCTTCTTTCTACGTATAGGCCCTTCGTTCCCCCCGTACACGATCCTGGATGGAAGGACTGGAGCCCCAGGGGAGCCTGGACAAAGAGGGCTGCCAGGAGCTTTGGGTCCAAAGGGGTACAAAGGTAATTCACTCTTGTTTTGAGACATCCTCTTAGGAGTCATTGGCTTCAGAAGGATATTATAACTTGGTTAATATCCTAAGAGATGAGGTGGAAGTGACTTTATGATAAATCACCGGAGGTTGAGATGGATTAAAAGAGCCAACAGCCTTTATAATTTAGAGAGCATTGTACCCAGCAAAATCCTACTTCCTACTCTGCTCAGGCAAATAGGCAGATCAACATCTCACACCCAGAAACTTAGCTAAGTAAGCTATACTTTAAAGCCAGAAGACATAATGAGACTTAGAAATAAAATCTTGTTCACTGCTTTTTGCAATATAGGCTGGAAATGACAGAGAAACTGAATTTTATTCTCCTCTGCTAAAAATGATGAGTATTTGGGTGTTAGTGTGTGACAGAACCAGCAGCAAAAGCCTTGATGATGCAGACATCACTGTGCTTTGTGAGTGTTTGGATCCATGGTCAGTTATGATTCAGGGAAATATAAAGATATGCTGCTGAGGTCATTGTAACCTACTGTGAGTGGATTTGCTTTCTCTGACATATAACTATCTCTTTAAAAAAACACAAGTCTTCTGTCCCAAAACTCTCTTAGACCCTCCTAAGTGCTGAGATTCCTGCTGAATGTGGCAATTTGGTGATGGGCACTGCATAGAAATTAACCTGAACAAAACCTGAGCTCTACTTGCTTGACACTCACGTCACCTGAGCAGAGTAGGCACAAAATCAAATCATATGAGAATGGCTTTGTCCTAATTGAATCAAATACTGCTTTTGGAGCTATTGCAACTGAAAAGGGTCTTTATCCAAACAAAACTGAGTTTGGAGTGTTGCCTGTATTTTCCAGGAGAGGCAGGTGATTGTGCTTGTGATGGAGGAGTTACAAGAGCTGGTCTAAAAGGCATCTCAGGTCTACCAGGTCCATCAGGAAGCCCTGGTGTGCCTGGGATTAAGGGCAGTGGCGGAGACCCAGGCACTGTGGGTGCACCAGGACTGCGAGGCCCTTCGGTAAGGCAGGGGGAGTTTATATTGGTTGTCATGAATTAGAGAAAAAGTGTCCATGTGAAATTGCTGGTGTTGATTGTAGGGAAAGCAGAATGCTTTTTTTTTTTGCATGATTTCTTCTATGTGTTTGAATTTAAAAAAAAAAAAAAAAGTAACCCAGAAACTGACCTATGAAAAGAAGCTGAAAGTAGAGCAATGTGTACAATAGGAAACCCTTTGGAGATCCTTTCTAGCTCTAGGCATTGTGTCCTGTCCTCTTATGACATTTTGAAGAAGCAAAGCCTTTCTTCTGCATGTTCATATTCCTATTTTTTTATCTTTTGGTCTGTAGGCTTCAACTGGTCAGCACGGTCTTCCAGGCCTTAAGGGAGAAAAAGGTGATCCAACCTATGCAACAGGCAGAGGTGCTCGTGGGGACCGTGGTGCGACAGCACCCAGAGGACCTTCAGGCATTCCGGGAACCCCTGGCAGGGATGGACTTCCAGGTTTGCCAGGCCCACCAGGCCCTCCAGTAAGTTCAGATTAATTTAGCAGCAGTGCTTCAGAATTGGAATAAGGAACAGAGACAATAGAAAGACCTGGATTACTAGTCGTGATTAGCCCTGTGGTAAGTCTCCAAATACATAAAAAGCTTGCAGTCCCTGAGCACAAATTTGCCTTGGTCAGGATTAATGATTGGCACTCGTTATGCCTCTGGCTACCCAGTCAAAAGATAAACTTCTAGTAGTGGGGTAGACCCTAATGCTGGTTTAAGTTGTGTCCTAATAGATAAAAGACTAGGCATAATTATGAGTCAAATCTTGGAATAGGAAAATTACAGCAGAATCCTTTTAATTAAAAAGAAAGTAAATGTCTTTCAGAATATGTAATATTTACATTTTGGTAAATACAACATAAAATATTATTTTTAATAGTCACTGAGTTTTCCTGCATTTTGAAATAATGATGGATATTTACAGGAGTTTCCATGTACCTTCCCAGGCCCGTCTGAACCTTGCACAGAACTGATCAAACTCTTATATTCTTTCTACATCTCTCTGATTTTCAGTTCTAATTGTCTTTGCTGTGCACAGGGTGATGGTGGGCTAGGTTTCCCAGGTGAAAAAGGACTGCCAGGATTATCTGGCTCCAAGGGCCAGCGTGGAGAAACTGGTTCTCCTGGCGTTGGCTATCCAGGTCCTAGTGGAGTTCGTGGGCTGCCAGGTGACCCAGGCATGGATGGGTTTCCAGGACAAGCAGGTCTTCCAGGCCCTCCAGGTAGGTGTTGCTGGACTGCTCTTATTTTGAAAAGGTGCAAAGCTACCACAAGTCAAATGGCACTCAATTTACTGCTGTGCTTGTAGCCAGGCCAGAAGATTGCAATATATTAAAGGTCACTCTTTAAATTAATTGAAACTGGTTTGTGGGCTTACCAGACCTCACAGCTTTCTGAAGTTGTCATGCTCAGGTGAACACAGATAATAAGCATCAAATATTCAAATAGTTCTCAAATACTAAGATGGAGCTACTCACTGACTATTGCAGGAGAACTGTTTTACACCAAAGGTAGTTAGGAAGATTGGTGCAGTGAGGTTTTCAAAAAGCACACTCTACTTAATTGTCCAGGTAAAAATAGTAACTCACTGGCATCTGAAACTTCTGAATTGGTTTTCAGAACTAGTGCTGTTATTGAAATAAGAAGAGCTCCAGACTTTTTTTAAAAGAAGCAACTGTTAGTACATTGTATGTATGAACAGGCGTTGGTGAATAAGATGTTGTCATGACAGTCAGATAGGGAGTTCAGTTGTGACCAGTGTAACCAGCTCTAGGCTGCTTGCTTCCTGAGGTACTACAGTTTGGCTCAGTTGGTATGCCATTAAATGTACCTAAAGCATACCATGACAAGTGATAAAGTCAGTACATGTAAGTTTGATAATGTTTTACATTCCTTCTCAAAGTGAGTTACATGGAAAGTCGTATGTCTAAATGTTGACGGAAAACGTTTTCATAACAAAATGACTGCAAATGTCCCAATGTCTCAATTCCATGTCAGCCATTTACATATATTTTAAGATAAACAGTATTTTTTCTTTGCCACTGCTGATTTTCAGTGTGTTTTCCACTCGGTGTCTACTTAGGCTTCTAGGTTTGTAATTTTGTCAGTGTCAATAGTGCAGAATCAATAACGTATTTGCAGGCATAATATTGTTGCGTATATTTCTGGACTGATAAACTGATGTTCTGAGTTCAAAACTGTTGATGGTAAGACCTCTGCAGTATGAGGAGTTGGCAGAGGAATCTGAAACGCAGAGGGAGGTGAGAGCTAGGCCAGAACAGCACTGGGAAGGTTGCACAGACATGCAGGATGGCATGTTACCTCACATCAGTGTCATGCTGGGCTGTTGTTATGGGGTGAGGAGACAGCTAGCATTAATGTCCCCCTGGAACAGTCTACATAAGCTTTTTTTCCAATTCAAGTCACATGCTAAATGCTAAAAGCTTTACTAATTCATAGCTATGAATGCCTACATCTTTGGTAAATTGTCTCTTACAAAATCCACTAAATTAAAATTGCGTTGTAAGATAAGTTAAAGTAAAACGCTCTGTGCATGGTGTGAACTCTACATATTCTGTGGAGCACATCAGCAGCCAGCTTATTATGAATGCTACATCAAAGCTCTGCTAACAATGAATGGTCCTTTGTAGGAGAGTATCTATAGTCAAAATATGTGGGAAAGTGTGAACAAATCATTAGCCAGTTCAGTTTGCACCCCCATAGAGATGTGTAAGAAAACTTGTGAATGCATCATTCCCTCCATACTAGGAAATAATTTACATACATTAAAAGACCCTTTGATGTAGTAAGTTTCATCTAATATTAAAGAAATGTGGGTGGGTGGAAGAAGTAATCATTTCTTATACTGCCCAGGCTGAAAGACTTTATCGTGAAAATGAGGAAAGACATATAAAAAGAGACTGTGACCTACTGAAGTTACCACGTCAAAGACAGCACTGGGGAATTCTGCTCAAGTTCATACCATGTGCAGGAAAACAGGGTGAAACAGTCTTATTTTGGAAAAGTTGAACTCAGTATTTTATAAAAAGCTGGACTGGATTTACCTGGTATTATGAGATTACTCCAAAATGTTGGAGTTGCCTGTATTTTGCTTTTCTGCCTGACATGATGGTTTCGTAACTGCTTAATTTCCTTGATACTGGGATATTAGTGTGTAAAGGGTGACAATGGAGTATTAAGTAGCTGGGGAACACTAAATTTTGCTTATATATTTCCACACTAACCTTCCTTACATCATTTTCCAAAACACACAAGGGAAAGGTCCTATTTGCATTTCAGTTATCCTCACATGAAACATCCATTGTTCAAGTACTCTGCTGCTGACTAATAATGTAAAATACAGAATATGCTATTGTACAGAGTTCCTTCTGGAAAACTCACGTAAGACTGAGAAGAAATTTTGTCCTGGTCTGTGTCATTTTGAGACCCTTATTCCCATTGTCAATGTCGGAAGCAAAGAGCCGTATTTATTATCCATACAGAAGTCCACTGATTTGATTGGATTTATCCAGAAAATAGTTTGACTCAGGGTCTTTTGTTAACAAAAATTGCTAGTCATCTGAAAATGTTAATCTTTTCTGAAAAAAACCTGTGCTCTTCAGTGCTCTTGAATGGCTGATGAATAAATTTGGCTTGTCCATCTGGGAACGGAGCTTGAATAGAAGGATCTTGCAAAGACATGGAAATGAGAAACAGTGGATCTGTGATACCTGGTTATCTCATCCTTAATTGGCCTTGTAGTTAATGCTGGATTTGAATTAGCAAATATTGGGCAACAGTGCAGTTAGGCAGCTCTTTCTCTGTGGCTATAAAACTGTTCAGAGTGTTTTATCTTACATGTGTACTTTTATTTCAGAATACCACACTATAGCATGCTGTTTATATACAGCTTAGAAACTTCCTCAGTTTTAAAAAGTTAGGAACACCTGTCAGCTGCCACTGACATTGAAAGCTCTTGGCCTGGACCCTGAGCTCCCTGAGGCACAGGCTGCCTTTTCGACGCCTGTGGCATCACCCTTGCCATAGGGAGGAACAGTTGCTGAGTGGAAGCCAGGGATATCATGCTACAAGTAAGTAGTCCACAGCAGTAGTTGCTACCTGCTACAGGTCATGCAGTAAGTGAGTAGTAGGGATGAGATTAGATGATTGCCAGGCTCAAAACACCTTTTCTTTACCATCCATGATGTCAGCAGTGCGTAAGTTCACTCACAGCCGCTTATGATATATCCTGTAAGAAACATCTGGATACCAAATGTTCCTCTTCTGACTGTCTCTCTGAAGAGGACAGTGTGCAACCTCAGTGTCTCTTTATTTTAGGTGTCACCTTGCCCTGCATAGTTCCTGGAGCATATGGGCCCCCAGGGACTCCTGGCTTTCCAGGATTGCCAGGTAGGGAGACAAGCTGATTGCAGTGCACTAGTTGACTACCAAGAAGCACTTACTCCTCAAGGAAGATAATACCTGCTAATTAATCTCCTCTGAGTGATAATTATTCCAGAGAGTTAACTGGCAGAACAATGTTCTTTTTTTTTTTCAAAGAGACAAACTCTCTCCTTCTGTGTTTATGTAGCTAATGAAACAGCCATAGCTTTGAATCTTTATTTTGTTTAAATTGTGTAGCCAGCAAGTGTTTTCAGCACTAGTTTTGCAGAAAAAAATCTCATCCTGATTTCGTGTGCTGTGTTTTTGTCTTCCATTATTCATTAATTAACACTATTTATTAATATATTTTTACCCTTAGGTCCCAAAGGCAGCAAAGGCTTTCCTGGCATTCCAGGCCAACCTGGATTACACGGGTCAAAAGGACAGCCAGGGTCTCCAGGAATAATAGGCTTGCAAGGGGAACCTGGTAAGAGGGAAGTTACTGGAGTTCTTTCTATTGTCTGATTAATGTGTACAATATTTTATTAGAAGAGTTGTCTGACCCTCTAGGCTGCTTTTCTGCCTGCTACATTCATAGTGCTCCATTGAGAGCTCCATTGTGCTCCTTCCAAATGCAATCTCTGCAAGCAAATTGTTGCATCGTGGAAGAAAACAAAAGAAATGCCCAAGATACTTGTTCCCTGTCACTGATTTCATGACATAACCTCTGAGCAGTGTGACACGTCCACACAGCAGTGCAGTTTAGTGTCTGCTTGCTACAGGGGGAGCACTTAACAGTGCCTTCTGCCCCACAGTGCCAAACATTGTCTGACATTGATGACAGGGTAAGAAAGGTGTGATGAATACAACATCTTGGTAGCTTTTGTGGTTGATAGTGGTAGTGAGATACTGCCTGTCGCTAGCCTGAAATGGCTGTCTTCCACCTTTTTTTGTCCTTTTTGTCTAACCTGACATCTAGTGAAACCAAGCTCATAAAGCTGCAACTAGATGCAGCTCCCAGATACTCCTAAAGTATTCTTTTCTTAAAAAAGAAAAGAAAAAATAAATCTGAAAATATATTTTAACTGCTTTAAACAGTTTCATCACATTCTGTCACCAATTATCATTTCTAATTCAGTACTGAAACATTCTGCAACTTTCCAAACAGCTTTGTCTTGCATGGAAATTTTTAAAATGTTGGTTTTGTTTGAGCTGCTATTGGAAGCAGGTATTCTGTATTTCTGCTGAATAACATTTACTGGTTTTCACTTTAAGGCTTCCCCGGGCCTCGAGGAGAGCAAGGGTCACAAGGACTTCCAGGACTGGATGGAACAGATGGTTTGCCTGGGAAAATGGGTTCTTCAGGCTTAGTTGGAACAAAAGGAGCTCCTGGAGATGTATTTGGTGCTGAGAGTGGAGCCCTGGGAGAGCGTGGCCGACCTGGACTCCCAGGTGATAAAGGGCTTACAGGTGATCTTGGATTTCCAGGACCAAAAGGTAAGCACTGATACTGCTTGTGTCTGGGAATATCAAACTGTTTCTCCTTCAAGAATCTTTCCTCTTTCCAGTCTCTTTAAGGTACTGTGTTAGCAGTCCTCTAAGCTGCTCACACGTGGCAATTTGCTGGTTTACTCTTAGAATCTAACACAACTCAAAGGCTTTTATTAAAACTCGCTTTTTAATTAAAAGTGTGACTTTTGTTTTATTTGTTCTGTAACCTCTCACTTCTGTTCCCAGGGTTAGATGGAAGACCAGGCCTCCTAGGTATTAAAGGCGAACAGGGTGATCCAGGATATTCGGGTGTCCCTGGACTGCGAGGACCTCCTGGTCCTGGAGGTCCTTTTGGCATTAAGGGAAAACCAGGACCCTTGGGGTCAGTTGGCCTTGTAGGAGCGCCAGGTATGTAATGTCTTCAAATGAAGAAAAGTATGAAATGCTGAATGCTGCAACATTGAGGAAGTGTGGGAGAGATTTGGCATTTACTAGGAGTGAGCTCCTACCTCTGACTGCTGAATGACTCCTGCCTAGAAAGGGAGCCCCAAGGCTGTAAGAAGTACAGCGGAAAGATAGGAGAAAGCATCTGAAAAGTCTTGATATTTTTAACATGTCTACTCTTCCATGCTGGCTGTATCATTGACTAATCTTCATTTCCTATTTTCATGACAATTAATTTCTAATGTGTGAGGTTGCTTGAAATGTGACTTTGATAGACTGAAAAATTGTTGGCTTTCTCGGAACATGCACTTAAGTCTTCTCTGTCTTTCTCTTCACTGGGGCACAAGAGAACTTTATTTCCCTTCACTTTAAGAAGAAAAAACCCTACCACTTGGGTACACCAGTATCTCTCAAGCTGCGCTGACTAAAGTGTTTCATGACAATAGCAAATGCAAGATTTGAGAATCAAGCAAAGAAGGACCTGGGAATTAGTGATAATAGTCTGTGATACCACTCACCTGTTCCGACATGTAGAATGACAGTGCTGGAGCACAGTGACAACAAATGAACAAAGCAGAAATATCACTTGAGATGAAAATCAGAGTTTTAAAGTCGTTTTTTTTATTATTATTTTGACATTAACATTGCTTTTGCGTCTCTATTGTTTTACATTTTTGGACTGTATGCCATATATGACTTTCCTTCAACTGTTCTTAAAAACCTCCTGTTAGGATGATATGCTCCAAATGATTAAGTTTTTTGCAGCTGTAGTCTCTCTGAATCATTAATTTCTTTTGTACCCTTGTTCTTTCTGTTCACATATTTTGTCTGTTTTTTCCTTCACCATGTTTCTATTCCATTTATCATCAACTCTCCATTTCTGATGTCACACTGTTTGGTTATGGGTTCTTCACATAGGCTGTCAAGGTGAGAAAATGCAGTGTAGCATAAAAGCTGATGGACTAACAACCTAGCTTTTAATGCTACAAGAATTGCATTGACTATAGGTGATACCCCTTATTATTGCTAATCAAACCAGAAGGCAAAGAACCATTGTAGTGAGAATGCTCAGACAGTAACAAAGCCTGAAGCCTATAATCCTTAAAATGTACAGATTTTAAGAGTATGTATTTTCTTTGTCATCTTAAAGGAAGCAGCTATTTCATCTTCTACTTTAAAAATACTGGGTTGTTGCTTAAAACATTTAAGCCCTGACCATAACAGAGCTTGTATATTGGGTGCTACTGCTACAACTGCCATTTTTCAGAAGCCACCTGATTTTTTGTTCTCTTCCTCTCTTTGGGTCTGAGCATTCTGCTTTCAGTGGTTTGAGCCTTTATTTAAAATTGTAAACCATTACAAAGCTTCAGCTAGAAATATTCTGAAACATTTAGAGGCAAAACAGTGCATATGGTGTTGGTTTTGTGACAGCACAATCAGAAGCTCCTCCGCTTAGTGAGCAATTTGCTCTTGAGAAGTAACACTTCAACTACTAAGGTGGAAAAGAAACTGTTAAAAACAAGCCTCTCCAATTGATCTCTGGTTCACCCAGATGATGGGGTAGGTAGCAGAAGCTGATACTAATGATGCTTCCCATTCTGGTTTGGCTGCCTTGATGATAAAGGTAAGACTGGTGCACTACAGTTTGGTAAAGGAGACAAACATGAATACATCATAAGGGGTTTCACTCTTGCCAGTTGTGTAGTGATGTAGGCAGTAACCCTCTTCATAGGTATTTTATTTTTAGATGACTAATGCTTTTGCAGTTCTAAGCTTTATGCCTTCTAGTAGGCTGCATGTGCCATAAGGTCCATTTGTCATATTAAAAACAATGCTGTGTTTAAAGAGTTTGGGAAGCTGTCCACAAACTGTCCCAGTGTCTGTGTGACATCATCTATTGAGTTCTTTCTTGTATTGATTCAGGACTTCCTGGACTCAAAGGCTTGATGGGGGATGTAGGTCCACAAGGCCCTGCTGGTATGAAAGGCTTCCCAGGTCTTGATGGTGCTCAAGGATCTCCTGGGGAAAGAGGATTCTTAGGGCCACCTGGGCCTTTTGGTCAAGATGGACGTCCAGGTTTCTCTGGGCCAAAAGGTAGGTGTTCCACTAGGGGAACAGACTGAGATTACTGTGCCCACAAAAAAATAACCTTGTTAATAAAGATTTTGGCCCCAACTTGTTGGAAGAGAATGAATTCCCAACTAGTGTTTGAATGCATTTATTTTGTTACTGAGTTATAAATTATGAATGATGGATTTAATTATGAAATCATGGTCATAAGGAGATCCATCTTAAAGGACTTGTGCCCTTATGGACAAAGGATCGTGTAAATCAAGATAGAAAGACAAGAAAATTGAAGAAATGAGGAATAGCGAATGAAATTTATAGAAGGGAGTGAATGAAGCATAAAGCAAATGGGAAGTAAAAATTTACTACCTGTGTGGTCATTAAGCACCAATACAGTAGTTGGTTACTTGGAGAATTCTGTGTTATTTTAGGCAGAGAGCAATAGAGCTATGTAACTGCATGTTGTTCTCTTGGAAATTGATTGGGTTCTGCTCCCTAGTGGAAGCAGGAGCAGGCTCTTAAAGGTGAACTGAGAAGTGATGGTTGAAAGTATCATGAGAGAAGTGGCCATGCTGTGCTTGCATCATGATGTTTTACTACTCGGATTTGGATGATTGGTCTCTGCCTGCTAGCTAGGTGGGTATGCAGTGTACCAGAAGACACTAATTTTCCCTTTCTATTTTTTAACTTTTCTATACAGGCGAGAAAGGGTCTTCTGGCCTGCTTGGTTTCCCTGGCATGCCAGGTCTGCCTGGTGTCCCTGGGGTGAATGGGTTTAAAGGAAGTCCTGGAACAGCTGGAGGAAAAGGGAGCCCTGGAGTTGTGGGACTCCAAGGTCAAAAAGGTGAGAAACAGCTGAAAGGCTTTTGCTGGCTGTGCAGCAGAGGGACTTAGGAGGCCTTTCTGAGATAACTGCATATTTAATGTTTTCTTCTAAATACTGTGTTCTTTTCTTCCTTGTGAAATACTTTGGCCTGATTGTCAAAGATGCTGAGCACTTACTGATGAATTTGCATCAGGAGACATGGAAGTTCCATTTTTGTCTACCAGCTTCTAGTGTTAGACCCTTTCTCTGTTAGATTATTTTGCAAGAAGGCTTCCTGACTTCTTATTTCTTCAGGTGACAGAGGTGATGTAGGTCCACCTGGTCTTCCTGTTCTTGGGCCTCCAGAACAGGCACTGCAATTCAAAGGAGACAAAGGAGATCCTGGATTAGCTGGACTTGGAGGATTCCCTGGACCTAGAGGTATTTCATAACACTGTATTTAGTTGCCAGTATCAGTAACTGTGCTTGTTCTCAGTGGAGTATGGTCTGTCCTCTTCACAGCACCTGCAGTACTATTTTCTGTTCTGCCATTCACATTCTAGCAAGATTTGCATATGGCAGCTCTGAATTTTGGAAACCGATTTTCCTTTGAAGCTCTGTTCTGCAGAGCTAATGCATCCCTTCCTCCCCTTCAAGGGGAGCTTTGTGTAACAGGTCAGTTGACCCAAATGAGCTGAATGTCTGTATTATGAAATTAAATTACACTTTATTGTATAACCCAGGTGATAAAGGAATCCCAGGAAGCCATGGACAGCCTGGTCTCCCTGGTCCAATTGGGTCAGCAAGCAAAGAGAGAGGTCTTCATGGTGACTCAGGCTTCCCAGGTCCACCTGGACAGCATGGGCTGTCAGGACAGAAGGGTACACATGGTATCACAGGATTTCCAGGAATGCCAGGAGAGAGGGTAAATACATTCTTAAGTATCTTCACCTTCTCTAAGTGCTCTTGGGAAAATCCTGGTTCTAATTGGTTCTTCTGTAGCAGCGCAGCAGAAGCTGGCAGTGTTTTTCCTTATAAAATTTCCAGATTGCTTTTGTTTGGCTCATACTATTGAATTTGACACTTTGGACAGTATTTCTTCCTACATCTTTGTGGTCTGTTATCCCACATGACACAAACTTGGAACAGCAAGAATAAAAAGCAAAGACTAATTTTGTTTTCGGGTTTTTTTTCAGGGTTCAGATGGTATCACAGGAGCACTTGGATTCCCAGGACCTAGTGGCCTCCCTGGTCCAAAGGGTAAGAAATATTTCATAGTGTACATGGTCTTTCAGTACACACAGTCCTAATATTCATGACTAAAATGAATGAGTAGCGTTCTAGTAGTGTCTATTGCTCTCTAGTGACTGGCTCTGAAGTACATGTCCCCTTAAAAAGGACTTCATTCAGATGAGACCAGTCCCAAGTCAAATGCTTAAATACTATATGGTCCTTTGAAAGTTTGGTCACAGCACTGTGTGAAGCATTTTGGACAGTATGAGAGGCACCCTTCTCTCTCATCTCCTTGTGTCAAAAGTATAAAGGGCAGGATGCTGTGGAATTACCATAAATGTTTGTCATATCATGCATTTGCATGACTGAATTTGCATCCATTGCTGTTTATAAGCATATTCAAATTCAGGTACATCACTCTTGTCTTTGTTTGCTCCATGGATTTGAAGTATAGGCAAGGTTTATTTTCATAAATAAGGCTATTGAACAGCTCTGACAACTGCTCCCCACAGTCAATTAGGGAATGGCCTCCCCACCTTGTCTTTATTTTTCAGGTGACCAGGGAGAGTCTGTTGGCATTCCTGGCACTGCTGGAGCAAAAGGAGAGCGAGGGGACCCAGGCTTCCCAGGTAAAGTAGCCCTTGATTGCTCATTTCAAGAGTGCTAAATTCTAAAGATAGCATTGCCCAATTTGGGTATTTTTGTAATCTATAAATTTAAATACTTCAGTCCTCTCCTGGAAGTGAGATTTGAGGAGGGACACAAATCTGGGTGATAATGAACATGTCTGAGAATAACCCAATTCGAATGCTGAGTCCCACTTCACTTCCTGAAGAGGAACTTGTGAACTTGCACTGGTGTTTGGCATCCAGGGAGTCCAGTCCAGGGCCCAGACTATGGCTAAGCAGACAAAAGTGCTGCAGCCTCAACCTAATGTGTTTCTCATTCTCTTCACACTTTCCTCCAGTTTGACTTGTGCTCTAGCACGCTGTCTGTTTTCATTCTTTCAGGAGAGAGAGGGAGAGAAGGACTCAAAGGTGAACCAGGCTACCCAGGAAACACTGGGGTGAATGGACCCAAAGGCAGCCCAGGAGATCTTGGCCAAGAAGGACCAGCAGGTACTGGGCTAGGCATCTAACTTCTGTAGTTCATGGTGTGACTGTGGAACAATCTCACCTTGTTTCCTTAGCCCTCGTTGGCCTGTCTCAGCTGAGACTTAAACAAGAAGGTTGACAAGATAGGAATTTTCTTTGACACTAGTGTAAGGTGTCACCTTGTCCTATTTTAACCAATCTTGTGGGTCAACCACATGGTGAATCCTGCACAGTAGAAACCTAAAGAAATTCCTTTGGCAGATAGGGAAGACCTCAGTCAGATACAAGCAGCAGCAGCTTCTTTGCAGCTGCTTATGAGCAAGGCTGCTCTGAAATCTTCCATTGCAACACTTCTGTCCATTCCATCTCTAGAACCAAACCTACCCAGAAGGATGGGTAGGTACAAGTGACTTTGGGTAGCGGTGTAACTAGCAGGTAGATTCTCAAATTGTTACCAAGATTAAAGATGGGAGAAGAGTGAAAGTCATTTTTGGAATATTTTTTTTTAAAAATGATGTAATTAGTTATTCAGTATGCAAACTCTTCCAGTGTGTCACTTGGATGATGATGAAGAATATAATTTCTCTGATTAAAAAAAAATAAATAGCTTGGTAAGTACTGTGCTAGTAGTGGTAGAGAGGAGAGATTTGGATCTGGTTTTGCTTTCCAAACAGTAGTTTATTCACCCATCTTATAAGTGCAGGAACAGAAGCTGTAAGATGGAGCTGTGAGTTGTTCCATCCGTGTGTAGTACAGGAACATTTTTCTACTCATTTTTAGGAATCCCTGGAAATGCTGGGCTGAGAGGAGTCCCTGGGCCACCAGGACCTCCAGGGCAGCCAGGATCTGTCGGATTCCCTGGAGCTCGTGGAACAGCAGGACCTAAAGGTATATCTGACCTGGAGCTTGCACATGGTGGGAGAAATTGGGTCAGAAAATCAGTGTTTCAGCCAAATATATCACAGCAGGCAGGCAGCACTCTTATGTGTGGGCCAGCTGTGCGTGGGAAATGGCTCATTTCTTGGCAATGTTAGTGCAGGCACCAGCTGCTGGAAATGAGCAGAGGAGTCACTGGAAAGGGAGAGGCACTTGCTTGATTTGGATCACTGATGGGTGTTCACTGAGGGTAAAACCAGTGAGAGCAGTGGGAAGAGTTTCCATGAAGGGGGCCTGTGTGAAAGAAGACTTTACATACTGTGTTCCCCTGTGTGTCATGTTTCTGATAACGTGTTGTAGTCTCCATGAAACATGTTATGCATTTCCACTTAACTAGATTATTTGCTTATTTGCTCACTTACGTGTTCCCAATGTCTCTGCAGGGTTTCATGGATTTCCAGGTTTAAATGGTCTGAATGGCTTGCCAGGCACAAAAGGGTCTCCTGGAACACCAGGTAAAGGAAATTTGTAGTAGAAATGTCATAGCTGGGGAAACGCATACGCTGGTCCATCATGACAACAGTGTTCCCCACAAAATTCCCCTATTTCACCCAGTCCTGGATTTAATTGTAACCTGGAGAAAAACCTCAGGATACTGAATGTGCATGAACAAGTTCTTCTTTAATGCCATAAGAATAGGGTGCAGCCTGGGGAATGAAGAGGCTTTTCTGGTGATGATTGTCCTTGAATTTCTGAAGGACTATGTTACTGCTGGAAAGTTGATGGAATGAAATCATAAAACTCTTCCATTTCTAATGGATGTTTGGTTTTAGCAGGGCAGTATCAAATGCTTGCTTTGAGTTGGGCTTAGTGATGGTATGTTTCTGTACTGCCTTCCATTATATGGAGCTCAGGAAAGGTAAAATCTGTGTTTTCTTTGTTGAAAACATACTCTATTGGAAGGTAATGATTTATAGCATATAGATCCTCCACTATTTTTTGTGCCTGAGGTGCTCAGTATTTACTTTTACCAGAGTCCCTGCAGCTCTTCCTGAGAGCCTCTGCCCTGCACCACTTGTGGTGACTCAGTGTGTCTTCTGCAGTAGTCTGTGGAAACTGATCTCTGTGTCAGAACATGAAGCCCACTAGTCTATTTAAAGACCAGAAGCTTGAGTTTATGTTGCATCCTCTTGAGAGACACAGCATACTGGTTGGCAGGCAAATCAAATCCTGTCACAGGAGTGCTATGTTCACATCCTTGTGCAAGAGCTTGTGGGAAGACCAGAACAGTCATACGCTTCTCTCAGCATCTTGTAGATTGTTTAAATTCACTCTGCACAATCAGAGTAGCACATGAGGCACCAAACCTCTTTCTCTTGCTCTACCAAAAACAGCAGAGAGAGTAGAAAATGGATAACTTTTTATTACAACTCAGTTTGCACAATAATGTAACTGCTATCAGGCAATTTGAATAGGCTCTCATATCTTTGTTAACCATGTTTAATTAGGTCTGAGTGAAGCTGGACTGAAAGGCCCTGCAGGTCTCCCAGGTCCAAAGGGAGAAGAAGGCTCTCCAGGCTTGGGTAGAGGAGCTCTAGGATTCCCTGGACCAAAAGGCTCATCAGGAGACATGGGTAAATACTGATGTTCTGGAAGCCCAGCAGGATGTATTGCAGCTCAGGTTAAAGGGTTGCATGGTCAGCAGAATTACCAAAGAGAACTCCTAAAGCCACAGAGGTGGTTAGTAGTCTGATGAGTAAATGTTAAATCTGTGATGTGGCTATATACTGGAGAAACAGTTGGTTACATAGTTCTCACAGTGTCTATAAATGCTGCTCAGCCACTGCTTCTGTCCATGCCTGTGAAGATCACTGAAGAGCTTTGGGTACACTCTCTCACTTTGTATTCCTTATTCTAGGTCCCCCTGGTCCTGTGGGACTGCCTGGCTTGCCAGGAACACCTGGAACTTCACTTCCTTCTGATATACGTGGGAGACCTGGGGATGCTGGCCATCCAGGAACTGATGGGAGTTCAGGTATGAAGAGAGTCCTCTTAAGGAGAGTGAACTAGCTAAGGGGATTTCTGCTTCTTTAGGTGCTTCCTTTGAAGAGCTCTGAAGGGAAATGACTTGAATGAGTACTCTCACTTTAATAACCTGATCAGGGATTGAGAATGAGAAGATCTGGTTTTAGTTCCTGCTGTTGAATCCTGTTTTGATTTAGCCTGTTATTAAAGCTCTCTAATCCATATTCATTTCACCTCTTGTGGTACTCAAGACAGACTTGGGCACTAAGGTAGGTACTGAAGTCCAGTGTAGTATGTCTGAATTTGGGCACCAGCTCCATTTTGGACTGTGTTTTCCACAGCTGTAATCATAGGCTCTGTGTAAAGTTTAGAAGTATCCTGTGTGAGCTAGGGGGCAGCAAAGCTTATTTGCTGCTTAGAAGTACATAAGAAGCACTTGCTGTAGGGTTGACAGCAAATATAGTTTGAAAGATTCGTCGTGATGGCATTGGTACCCATTCAATACCTCACAGCCTTGACAGAGAGGCTGAGACTCTAGGCCTTTCCCTGGCAAAGGATTTGAAGCTACTGCTGTCACTCTCCTAGGGAATGTCTGAGTCACCAGGCTGGCAGGTGGGGCAAGGGCCAGAATTTGAAGCTAAATTACTGTGGTTAAAAGGATTTAAAAGTGGATACAAGTGGGTGGGATCTGGTTCTTTTCCTTTGAGAGGAGGACACCCTTGGAAATATAGACACCCAAACAATGACTGTCCTCTAGAAAGATGCACTGGGGATAGCCCCAGCATTTACTGCCTGAAGAGCAGACAGTGCTAATTACCCCTGTTGTCTCTAGGTCTTCCAGGTACTCCAGGACCACGAGGACCCCCTGGCCCAGCTTCTGACCAAGGTGACACAGGCAATCCAGGTTTCCCTGGTGTTCTTGGCTTGCGAGGTGTTAAGGGTGATGTGGGACCCACTGGTCCAATTGGGCTCCCTGGAGCATCTGGATTCAAAGGTAATCTTGCCTTGAAACAGTCTGGGTGTGGTTTGGCAGCTGTCACCTTGTCAGTGGGAATGGCTATTGTGTGGTTAGCATGACTGCTTTGAATCCTCATTCAGATGTAAGCACAGCTGAGTTTGTTGTCTAAGTCTTCCCTTTTTGGCCCATGCAGGCTTTACAGACTGACTCCAAAAGCAGCAAAGTGATGCCAGCTCCAGGTGCTCTTCACTGTGTCCCTAATGACTTTTTTTTCTCTTCTCTTTGTTTTTTTTTTTTCTGAGGAGATGCTGTCCACATGCAATGATGCTGTGCTTGTCGAATACAGTTACCCATTTGCATGTCCTGCCTGGGCAAAGACTGGAGATGCTGTTTTGTCCCACCTATCATGTATGCTCAGAAGCATAGTGTGGTGGATTTAGGTCTCCACAAGAGGCTAAGAGGATGGTAGGAGTTCAGAGGTCTTGTTCTTGGCTAAGGTAGGGAGCAGGTTGCTCTCTCTTTGGTCTCTGCCTAAGGAGAATAGAGGGCAGCTGTGAACAAGAACTCTAGTAGAAAGGTTTCAAAGAAGCCACACAGCTCAAAAGTCAGGAAAGGATGGAGAACCATTGCTAGGTGAAGAAGTGTGTTCTGTCTTTGTAGGCTGGCAGATCCCCATCCCTGTGTGCTGTGCATACAGATGGTTCCAAACAGAAAAGATGTGTACTCCCCAAACACTTCCCCTGGGTTACCCAAGGAAAGGGAAGAATACTTTCAATAAAGTGTCATTATGTAGCAGTGGAAATTCTTGTTTTGAGGCTCTGCAGCCATTCTGGACATCAAAATGGGCACACAGTTCCTTATGGGTTGTGGTCCCCTCCGTCTCAGAGCCGAACTGCTGTTTCCATTGGTGCCATCAGCTGTGGATCAGAACCAGGACCCTGTGCCTATCCCCTGAGGTCCTTAGCTGTGTATCTTTGCAGGTATAAGAGGGGAGCCTGGCCTTATGGGGATGCCAGGTAAAGATGGGCCTCCGGGGGATCCTGGTTACCCTGGGCTGAAAGGTGAAGCAGGCCGTCGAGGTGAGTGCTGGAGGATTTGAAAAGCTGTATTTTATTGCACGTGGTTTGGGCTGGGGAAAACCTCCTTAATGGGCTTATTTGGGGGAGTCTTAGTTTCTTAGAGATTGAAATACATGAGAAAGAGCTTGACATACCACGTTTTACAAAGAAGCCCAGTGCTGATGTACTAAGGCAGTTGTAATTTAGCATACTTCTCCTTTCTGTCAGTATTATCATCAAAACTGTGATTTTTTTGTGGGGTGCTTACACTGTCCTTTGCACTGTGTGCAGGTCTCCCTGGCCAACAAGGGGCTCCAGGTATTACCCCACAGCCAGAAGAAATCACAGCCCCTGCAGGCTTACCTGGGCTGCCAGGAATTGATGGTGTCCCTGGCTTTGATGGAGATCCTGGATTCCAGGGCTCAGCTGGAAAACCAGGTAAAAAGTACACTCAGATCAGTGAAACGGTGGCATTCTGGAAGAACGCCACCACTTTCTCAAATGCATTAAGAAAGTTTTCAGGTTTTTCTAATAAAGGAAATAATTCCACCAAAATGCATACAAATATCATGTTCTGTTATTGTTAAAATGTATTTGATAAATTCTCTTCATGCACTTTTATAGTGGTTTTTAATTAGGTTTCCAGAATGAGGTGCAGCAGCTTGTGACATAGCTGATGTCTTGGGTACCAGCAGGTGGAGTGTTCACAAAAATGATTCACCACTGAGAATTATTTGAATTGTCAATAAAATACTGTAACTGAATACGTGCTGGGAACTTCAGCCTGCACCACTGGGGTTCATACTGTTCAGCAAAGCAACTTCGGTGGGTCCTCCACCAGCTGGCTCTCCAGGCCCCATGATTCCTCTCACAGCATTGCCATTCAGGGCATTTTCAAATGTTAGTATTCTCTTTTATTCATGAAAACTCCTACCTAGAGCAGGAACATCACTTAGCACCAGTCCTTCCCACTAGATGTTATCCTGAATCCCATTGCAGTGAATAGAGCTGTGTTAGTTCCTGTCCTTCTGTTGTTAGTTCCTGAAGTGAATAAATGTGCAAGGAGTAGATACTGAGAGAGCCTTTATTAATACTGGTCAGGCAGTCAAGTGACAGATGCTGCAGAGCAGTGGAAAAAGAGAAGTCCATTGGGAAATTACCCCTATTTATACTGGTTTTAATGCTTAATCTTTACAGAAGTTGTGCAAATGTACATCCATCTGTTTCCCAGTCACATGTTTCTTTATGCTAATATTAACCTTCCACATTACTGATCACATGCTGGGGGGTATCTAGCTCTGTGCAATTCCAGCTCTTTATACTATTTCGTTATCTTTTACCTTGTACCATCCTGAGTGCTTATTTTATTGTTGGTTTATCCAATCCGTGCCAAACCTTTCTGGTTTGGGGTCAGGAGAGTCCTGGATGGATTCTAAAGATCCACAGGCAGGCAGCTCCTCTGACATCCCACTAAATTCTAAGCCTTTATATTTTGAGCATCCTTCACTGCCCTGAGATGACTTAAAGATTTGTCATCATCAAATATTGGGGAGAGGAGGAAAAAGGTGAATTTCATTCAAGTCAGTGGCTCTAATTTTGCATAATATTTAGGCTGAACATCAAGGCTGATTTTCTGGTTTGAAAAAAAAGGGTGAAATCAAGCAAAAGAAGTGACTTAAAGTCTTAAGCAAAATTTCAGCAAGGGAGCTCAACTTTCTTCAGCTGACAACAGCTGGACCTTTATACCAGAGTTTTCTTGTTTTCACAGTGGCAGGAATCTTGCAAGACAGATGAGAAGAGGTCACAGACTTCCACAGTCATCAAATTGAAATCTGAGTCTTAGGTCTGATGTGGCTTCAGACTAAAATCAGTATCTTATCCCAGATCTCAGTGCTGCATTTTCAGCCATGTCTAATGTACTGCTGCACCTCTTGGTCCTTTAACAGACAATCAGATCTGGTGGAGTCCCTGTCGTTGTTTATAGGCACAGCTGATGAAGAGTGAGCTCTCTCTTCTGGAATATGATTGCAGAAGTGAAGGCATTAGTATGAGGAAATAATTATAGCACTAATTGTATTTAATTTCAGGTACAAAAGGTCCGCCAGGAAGATCTGGTTTGAAAGGACGTGATGGTTTAGCTGGATCACCTGGCATAGTTGGGGATCCAGGACCTTCAGGTGCCCCAGGACCACAAGGATTCGAAGGTAATTTTATGATTTAGGGAGCATAGATCAGAAAGAATCAATCAGTAGAATTCTGTTTGCCTACAAGCTCTGCAGAGACCCTCCCCAACACCCAGTTACCTTAGGAAGACCAGGGGGTGTACATGATCTTGTGTCTTGTATCTGCAGTAAAGTAAATTTGATCTTCAGTGAGGAAGATTATGTCACATGTCATTGTTGTCTGTCACTGCTGGTGCTTCCCTAGGTACAATTCTGAACGTCTTTTGGTTTTAATGTTTTGTGGATGTGGGAGTCATCTTGAAAATCTAAAAGCAAAATGGTATTCACAGTGAACACAGCTGAGAGGGTTGGATAGCAGAGGAAAGGCACAGGTTTGGATCCTGCCACAGATTTGCTGTACAACTTTTGGCATTTCTTTGTCAAAGGAATATCTTCAGGAGGAGCACTATAGCAAAAATGAATGTATTAGGCTTTGGTTAGTGCTTTGAGATGCTCAGAATTATTATTGACTGTGTGATATGTGCTAACACAGCAGCACAGAGTTACTGGGCAAAGAAAGATAATTAAGTGAGGTCGGAGATGGGTGAAATGACTGCTTTTGGAACTGGTAAGTACAGTTACTCACATAACAACCATCAAAACTTGGGCTCCTCGCTGTACGAGACTGACATAAACACAGTGACAGCAATGTGCAAATCAGGTATAGAGCCAGGTGATACCCACACTGCGTGTTAGTCATAGTGACTCCTTTTCTGTCTTCCAGGTGTTGCTGGAAAGCCAGGCTCACTTGGTTTGCCGGGAATGCCAGGTCGGAGCGTGGGCGTTGGATACACTCTAGTGAAGCACAGTCAGTCAGACCAAATCCCACCTTGTCCCATAGGAATGAACAAGCTCTGGGATGGCTACAGCTTATTGTACGTGGAGGGGCAGGAAAAGTCACACAACCAGGATCTCGGTGAGTTGACAGAATTCTCTCGGGCTTAAAAAATGTAGGGCAAAATCCCGTTTCAAATGAGCGATCATGGGTACCACAGGCGGTTGGAGTAGAGGTGGTGGCAGTCTGCTTGGCCAGAATCTGTGCTGGGAGCAGTGTCACTTGTGCCACCATCTGCCACTCATGTCAGGTATGTATGAGTTGGAGTGCTTGGCAGGTGCTTGCTCTGACCACTTCTCCAATTTCTCCAGGTTTTGCTGGCTCGTGTTTGCCTCGCTTCAGCACCATGCCTTTTATTTACTGCAACATCAACGAAGTGTGCTACTACGCCAGCCGGAACGACAAGTCCTACTGGCTCTCCACCACTGCTCCGATCCCCATGATGCCAGTGGACAGCGTTCAGATCCCTCAGTACATCAGTCGTTGCTCAGTGTGTGAAGCACCTTCCCAGGCTGTGGCTGTGCACAGCCAGGACATCACCATCCCACAGTGTCCCCTTGGTTGGCGCAGCCTATGGATAGGATACTCCTTCCTTATGGTAAGGATGCTATCGCTGCTGCAAAGGCAGCTTTAAACATTTCTAGATCTCTGATTAGGTGACTGAGACTGTATTCTGTGAGTTCTTACAGGAAACTAGAGCCCTTGTAGCTTCTTGCCCTGGTGCATTGCTTCATTATCAGCTGGCCTGCTCTAGGCTTTCCAAGTCTGTTCCCATTTAGCTGGCCCTCTCACCTGCACTGCTCAAGTTCAGTAGGAACACTGATGTGGCAGTTCCATATTGCCACAGATACTCTTTGTTCTTCAAACCTTTAACTGTGGAGACACTAATTAAGCTACAGCATTGTCTTAATCCCCTCTCTCAGTGGAAAAAGTAGAATATTCTGGAACAGGCTGCCCAGAGAGGCTGTGGAGTCTCCTTCTCTGGAGACATTCCAAACCCGCCTGGATGCGTTCCTGTGTGACCTGATCTAGGTATTCCTGCTCTGGCAGGGGGATTGGACTGGATGATCTTTTGAGGTCCCTTCTGATCTCTAATATTCTGTGATTCTGTGAATATTTTCCACTGCACTTTCCTAGAAGCTCATTAGTGTGAGATCATTAGAAAAGTATGGAGTCAGCATTATTGTTTCCAAATTTTCCCAGCTTCACATGGAAGGCTGGTTTTCAGTTATACCAGCCCTGTATGTTCAGCCTGAGTACATTCCTTTCCCTCCTCACCTCTAGCCCTGACTCAAAAGACAGACAGACGTAGCCACAGTATAATTTTAGTTGCCTGTTTTACTCCTTTTAACACTGGAACTGGAGGACTCCCCTGTTTACCTCCCATTCTGTTCCTCTGAACTCACTGAAACTGACATCTTTATTTCAGCACACTGCAGCCGGTGCAGAAGGCGGAGGTCAGTCCCTTGTCTCGCCTGGTTCTTGCCTGGAGGATTTCCGTGCCACTCCGTTCATCGAGTGCAACGGTGCTAGGGGCACGTGCCATTACTTTGCAAACAAGTACAGCTTCTGGCTGACGACGGTTGAACAGTCGCAGCAGTTTGTCAGTGCTCCTCCTTCAGAAACTCTGAAAGCAGGACAGCTTCGAACGAGGGTCAGCCGCTGCCAAGTGTGCATGAAGAACTTGTAGGAACAGAAATGGGATAAACTGACAGTCTTTGTGACCCAAGACTGATGTGAGGAAGGATAAATTCCTAAACCTGTTTTGTGTGTGGTTGGTGGGTGAATCAAGACAGCTAGAATTCTACAAAAATCAAGTGTCAAGTCCAGGAGTTTGACTGCACACAGAGGAGGAAAAGACCAGTGCTCTGAAACCTCTTTTTTTTTTTTTTTAATGAAACATGGTGCTATGCTTTTACTTCAGTGGGTTTTTTCCCCCTCGTTTATGGCTACCTCAGAAAGTCTCTGAGTTCCTTATTCAGACCAACGAGTAACTGGTGTCTCACATCACACCACTCCTCTGTCCGAGGCACATGCCGGTCATCAAGAGAGACTTTTCAAAAGTGATGCTTTCTTTGAGTGTCTTTGCATTTGGTCTGGTGTAAGGGAATGAAGACTCATTCACCTATGAAATACAGATCTAGCTACTATTTACCAGTGTATTGTAGGGGGCTTAGAAACTGTAAGTGTTCATGGCTGATAGCTGACTTCCTTAGGAAGACTCAAAAATTAATTTGTTTTGCTTTGCTTATTAAACAGATGGGACATTCTTTCCTCCAGTGACAGGCAATCAATTCTAACCCAGACTCCCATCCAGTTGACTTTAAAGAGCTACCCTGGTGAAAACCACAATTTTTGATGTGAAGATGAATCCAAAATGCCTCTTGCATTTTTCATAGCTTTCTATTGAAATAAATTCCAGGTAAAACGTCTGCTTCAAGGTCTGTGCTTATCTTCGTGCAGCCACCAGAAACACTTCATTACTAGGGACATGAATTTCCTTTCTGAGGTAGCCTTGGCACACTTGTTTTGTAATTATTCAAGCCGTGTGTATTTGAAAAGTAGAGGCTTTACTAAGCAGCATGCAAGCTTATGCAAACACAGAAGTTATGGGATGTACATTTTCTATTCTACAGCCACAATGTGTTACATAGTTCTTCCTCTAGGCTTTATTTCTGTTAAGTTTAAAAATTTCTATTTCTAGCGTATGCACTGTTAACTAGTCTCTTTCCTTCGGGGCATAATTAAAAAGAAGTGCCACTAACTGTATTATCCTTGTATATTTTGAGGGAAAGCCATGAAAAAGGTATGCTAATATATATGTAATGAATTCATTTAGTTGGGCTAAAGTTATTATTATCAACCTCCCTAGAGTGAAGCACGTGAAATCCTTATCTATTGACATGCCAGGACGTTTGAAAGAAGTGCTGCACAAATACACCAGCACCTTGGCTTAAAAATCTTTAAGACAAGAATTGTTCAGAAAATTATTATTAATACAAGACTGAGAAATTATTTTAAAGTTGTTTTTTTTTTACTAGGTTCTAGGGCTCTAGCTCTATCCAGCAAAGTACTTAATTTAAGTAAGTCTTTCATTTAACTTATTCCTAATTGTGAAAGACTTGCAACTGCTTTGGATGTATTTTGCAAATATCTTTAAGGCACTGTAACACTCCTGTGTGGCAATCCTTTTAAGCAGAATATCCCATGTACTTCTCAGCTGTCCTAAATGGGGTGTCAGTCAGGTATTGTGTCTACAGAGACTTTGGGTTTATTCTGAACATGGACACGTGCAAACACAATTTTTTTTTTTTTACCAGGATCAGAGCTTTATGCATTTTAAGCACCACCATCTTTAGGGAACAGCTTCTATAGCAGTAACCTGGCTCTGCTGCTGTCAGTGTCCAAATTGCCATCGAGTGCAACAAGCCCAGGCTCTTTCTGCACTGCTGACACGTCAGCCATCCTCTGTCAGGTGCATGGGGTGGGAATCCCACCCACCAGCAGTTCTTCCATCAGCCCTGTTTACACAGATCTCTTTACCCCCACCAAGAGGTCTGCAGGGCCAGGACCTCCTCTCTGAACAGTGTCTGGGGAACAGCAATGTGGGGACTAAGTATGCTGTACTCTACTGATCAATTTTTTAAAAATTATTTTTATTTTTTTAACTTCAGTGCATCCTTTTTTTTTTTTATTTTTTAGCAGTTACTGCTCAAGACTGAGCATTTCAGTGCAAGGGCTTCATTTTCATCTGTGGGGAGGAGAAGAGAGGGCTACAATTGCTGCTACATGAACAAGAACTTCATGTATTAAGTTTTAAAGGAGTTTAAAAAAAGCAACCACCATGCAGCTAATCCATGGAGAGGGGAAGCAAATGGTCTTGTTTCTAAATATGCAGTTTCCAAACTTTGGTTAAAAAACATTGAAGGCAAACAAGCTGAAATAGGATCTGGTTAACTATTTTCTTGGAAATTACACTGGCCCTGGTCAAGAACTGCAAGTGAGAGGAGACAGCATTCAGTATTTCTGTATGGTGTCATTTATTGGTGAAGATGAAACTGTGGGATTCGTGTCCGTTACGCTATCACGACAAAATGACCATAATGGGGGAACTGTCTGATAGGAAAAAGGAACCTTATAATGGATTAAAAGATCTTTGCCTTTAATTATTCTGAGCTGTTTTTCTTATGGCTGCTAGAGAGATACTCTGCCTTAGAAAGAAAACTGCACAGGCTGTTCTGGTACACCTGCAGAATTAAGGCACTTTGACCAAAACAGCTGTCAAAAGGCAACAAGTCAAAAAACAACAATTAAGTAATTTGCATATGCCTATATATTAAGTTTTAAGATAAACCAGTTTATATTTAGTTCACACAAACAAATTAACAAAATATAGCAGCGTACAACCTATGAAAAGCTTAAGAAATTTATTAGATGCACAGATAAAGTGCTGTAACAGAGAAACTTGTGTAAATCTTCTTTATAATAAATAAGGTACAGTTAAACCACCTTTGACTCATTTCAGCTCTGAAAGAAAAGTCAGCCTACGTTTTAATGATCTGAATTTTAAGGTCAAGGTGAAATATATCATAACTATAACAGTGGTTGTGATCTATATCAACTATTTGAGTCTCCTGTTCCTCTTGAGGTTTCCCAGGAACAGGAAGGCTATTGCAAAACGTATACATTAGACACAGTTCCTTTTACAGAAACATTTTTGTAATAAAGTGTGGTTGCTCAAATACATGTTAAAATATTTAACAAGGAAACAATTTTCTCCTGATCCAGTCGATCTTTTAAACAAGACAATGTATGTTTTCTACGATGCAGCCCAGAGGAGGGAACGGAAGTAAACATCCTCCTTAACTGAAGACTGTTTTGCTTTAAGAACTAAACTATTGCATTATATGAGAGCAAGAAATATCCATTTGGGGTTATCCCTTTCTCCAAACATGCAGCCCAGTGATATACGTATTTTTGCCTTAATCTCAAAGGTCCATTTGTCTTCAGGAAAGACACACATGAACAAGGTGTCCCCTTTAAGGGTCGCATTATAAGCTCTCTCACTGCCTTTCCACCTGGGGAAGCTCTTGGACAGCAGGAACTGTCACTGTTGGAGTTTTGGATGCTACTAGGGTTTTGTGCTCTGTTATCTGTAATTTCAGGCACTTTGGGGCTAACATGGCTGTTTGATTTAAGTCAATGCAATAATATTAGCAATATGTTCAGTACTCAGAAGGGTCACCACAGTTTCCTTCATACACTCAGGATTTCAAATTCTTCTTCCAATTCAAATAGCTTGTCAGTAGAGTCAATGAGTTCTGGAAAAAAAACAACACAACAAACAATTTAGAATCTAAAGACATGCCTGATTCTTTTTACTTAAAAACACACAAAAAAGCTTTTCTGGACTGTGTCCTTCAAAGTATTTTGAAGGATAAAAAAAAATATCATCTGTGCTAGCAATTGTTATGTGACCTGTTTGGAAAACATTCTGTAAGAATAAGGCATCTAATCACGTGGTGATTGGCTGACACTTAGGAAAGCAGAGCTTTTCCACCTATGATTAACCTTCTGTTTGCTAAGGAGGACCATGCAGCTGCACAGCAGTGCTGTCACTCAGTACTGCACCTGCTCCTGTAGTTGTCACTTCTGGCTTTGTTGGAGGTATGAAAGGAGGCCAGTGTGGTGGGTGCTTCTGGACCAGCTCAAACATCCGTAGGCTCTGCTGTTTTAGAATCTCCTGAGGACAGAATACTTTTATTTTAAAAGATGCTTCAAGATAATCTTCAAACACAAAAAATGTCTGCTTGACTAAAAACCAGAGAATCCGAGAATGGTTTGGCTTGGAAGGGACCTTAAAGGTCATCTAGTTCCAACCCCCATTTTTAATTATGTCTGTCTATCAAAAAACAAAGGCTTCATGCAGACATAAGTGAAAACCTGTATTTCAAGTACCTGCCATCATGAATCACTGCTTCACACACCTCTGTAATATTTCCCTAGTTGAAAACACACCTGAAGACAGATCTCTTGAACTGTCCTATGACTTACCAGTGGGTTATAATTAGCTTTGATATCCACACACCTATGATTTTGTTTACATGTAGCAAACACTCCAAGAATGTGCAGTATTTTCTGCCTTTTAAAAGAAAATTACGTGCATGGACCAATCTATGTTCAAGTTTTCTGTTGATCAGTGGGAACAAAAGACGGACTATCAGCTCAAAAAAAACAAGAGATTTTGAACAGTAGGTTCTGATCAGGAGAAACAAGTTATTATCAAAGCAAAATTCCACCCCTCTTTAATCAGGTAAGCCACTTCATATCCTGGTTTTCAGTTATTTACAAACTGCTTTCCTCAGCCTTTCCCCCCCTCAATAAATGCCTTTAAGAGGTTGATGCTACTTCACTTTCATACTTATGTTGCTTAGTATACCAACTGCATGCAGAAATGTCCTCAAGTCCTTTTCCTGTGGCACCAAGCACCTTTTGTGTGTCCTGCAGTTCAGCAGGAGCTGGAAAGATTCAGCACTTACAGAATCAGATCTTTTCTGGTACCAGGGACTAACAGTCATAATTAGAACACGTAATAATATATTATGTCAAACAATAAAAAAGCATCAGGAAGCAAATAAATCAATAAATTGGTACAACATGGAAGTTAAAACTTAGTCATTTACTGAGAAATTGATGTTAAATGTAAGTTTCAGCCAGTAACACAGTAGTGCTAAAAAATGACAAACTTTTGAAGGGTATATATGTACACCCACTTTCCAAGTAGCAGGGTTCCTGGTTGTCAAAGTGCTGCACAAGCTGCAATTAGCAGTTCAGCAGTACTGGCTTACCCATACATTTAATTTGCATGCAGAGAAAGATGTAATGGAAATGTCCATTTTTTTTAAAAAAAAGCATAGGTTATTTCATACAGAGCAAGTCAAGACAGAATTATTACCTTTTGTACAAGACTACACCAGTTATCAAAATCACATTCTTCTTTGCAAAAGAAGCCCTAAGGAAAGAACACATACAGGAATAGTATTAAATATAACAATAACTTCAGTGAGTGAGGGATGCTGTGGTATCTCTGTTTTCTGTAAAGCTTTAGAAACATGTCTCAAGTGCAGTCTCCCATAGGATACTGCTATGGCATCAGATTCAATTTCTTCAAATACTGCAGCATCCTTGTGACATATACTGGATGACTTCTACAAGTAACTCCATTTAAAGAGTTGTAAATTATGATATAAAATAAGCTAAGCTTAAGTAATTTGTCTAGAGCAACCATGCATATATGGCAGTGATGGAATAAAATAAGGAAACCTGATTCAGTTCCTTGCTTTGACCTTCAAAATAATTTCTGCAAAAGGTAAATGCTGCTCAGTAAAGGAAATTAATGAGTTCCCTAGGATACAAACAGCCAGTTCCCTGCTTGACCTGAGATTAATGCATCCTATGCAGTTAATATATAAACCACCACTGTTGAATTTTAGATCGTAGAAGACTGCCCTGTGATCCTGATTGCCCTCAAAGAAATGCATTACTGCCCTTAGCAATAAACAGAGAAATACTGAAACTACTCAGAAATAAAAGTACACCCATCTATTATTTCCTAACACCTACTAAAGCTACGGAAGGATCCAAATTCATGATCTTCATTCTGTGTGGGGCTTGCTGGCAGTGGAAGCTCTCGTCATCAACTGTGCCATTTTCCTCCCAATCTACAAAACTTTGAGTGGTGTGAGGGTCCAAATAGATCAGCTCATTGCCTGTGATGGTGATAATAAGCAAGAGACTTTAATAAGCATTTACTCCATCCAGACTTAGAAATCAGATTATCATCACAGTCAATATCTAGACTTTCTAGCTAAGGACTCTTTAAGAAAATCAGAGTCAGACACAATCGTTTCTGACAGGTTATTTAGTTTCATTTTCTATTGTGACCTAGGACTAGATTTTAAGTTGGTTTGTTCTACCTGTCACATACTTTCCTTTTTCTACGTGAGGTCCAGTACAACTTTTAAAAACCTCAACTGTTGTAATCCCCAGCATTCCACAGATCAAAAGGTACAGGGTGCCCACAATCTGTAATCCCATTAGGCATTCATTCAGAAACTGGAGCAAAGAAGTCTGACTAGAACAGTTTGGGCTTTACAAAAGGAAGAACAAACTATCCATAAAATTAGGGGTCAAACTGGGGTGAAATCTGAAAGACTGAAACTGTTGCTGTACTTAATAAAGGAATTCATGGAAGAAGGTGACAAAGATACTGCTATCAGAAAAGGTTTGAAACATGAGAAGATAACTTAAGAAAACTATGAAGCAAAAGAATAAAATAAGACAGGCTTCATTAGGAAGTAGTATTGATTAGGAAAAAAACAGTATCTTAGCAGTCGTTGACCTTTGACACTTGTCAACTGCTGTCAACTACTCTTAGTGTGTTGTTCCTGCTCACAGCATTACTTATTTTTATGCCAAGCTTTGCTGCTACTTTTCCATTCTGTAAGGACGACATTGTATTGTTCCTGAAATATTTGAGGTATGTCTCTTCATTTCTTTCACTCTATTCTCATGCTTAAACTGCTTTCTATTTCCCCTTCCTCCAAAAAACCCCAAACAAAACCAGCCAAACCCTTTCTCTCTGGGTCATGTTCATACTTGGAATAAGTTGGTTTTATCCTTACCTAAAAATCCTATGAAATAATAGGCATTATTTGGTTTCCCTCCTAATGCTCCTAAAGACTGTGGCATCTTAAAGCATTCCTAGAGAGTTCAAAGGGAGAAAAATGAAATTGTAGTTGATTTGTTCATTGATATAACAGATACCTGAACTTATTTCATAATAACAAGCAATTCACTGAAAGAAAAACTTACTTTAAACGCATCAATATACACTGGATTTATGTGATTTATCCCTAGCCGCAGAGGTATAATAAGCAAGAGAGGCTTCCAGCCTGTGTAGAATCCTGCTGTGTTCTTATTTTGGCCAAGAGCACTTCTGTGCAAATGCACACTGCTGTGGGCTGCGCTGCTGCTCTGGGGAGGGGACCAGCACATCTTCTCTGTGGGAATAAAACCAGCAATCAATGAATGCACAAAGGAACACGGAGCAGATCTTCCTCTCAATCCTGAATTAAGCTCCTTTGCCAGATGTCTTTATACAGCTCCTGTTGTAAGACAAAGGGAGCAGGGCATGGAAATGGTAACTAGTTAGTAGAAGTAATTCTAACAGAAAGAGTATGTGCTGGCACATTAGTGAGGCATGAGATAAACAACTGGGGGATGAGAATTTAAGACTGAAGTTATATTTACTACCAGCATTATTCACACTGTCAGGCTTTGCCCATAAAGTGCCAGGGAACTGAAATGGCAGAGATGACAGCATTAGAAACTCTGCAGGGTTTCTAATCACTTCCAGTGATGTGAACATAAAACAAGCAGAAGGAGGGACTGAAGTAGAAATAGGCTGTGGCCTGTTTCCCAAAACTGGACTTTGCATTTCCTTTGCTCCTTTTCTTACCCTGGGAACAAGTAGGGATGGCCCAAAAGTATTTTGTTCATATTTAGATGCATTTAGAAAAGTGGAGTCACAGAGAACTAATGTTTCACTTACTGATGTCTTCAATGACCACTGTATTGTCCATAGATACATAAACTGCTAATGAGTTCCATTCGTCAAATAAAGCAAGCTTCCTAGAAAACATTAAGGTAATAATTAATAGAAGTTCATTAGGATCACAAGGGTAGCTTTGCATTCAGGACAATTAGATGGTTCTTGAGTAAAAAAAATTGTTTCTTTGGAAAAACCTATTTGATGGATTATTTTTTTAAGTTACCACGTAATGGTAACTTTGAATATTTAATGTTTAATGTATTTAGAAAAATAAATACTGAGCAGCACCAGGAAAACACACACACTATACCATGTGAAAACTGTTTTGTCCTTCTGCCAAACGCAGTGACAGCAACAGCTCAACCACAGAACTGGTTATAGTACTTCTGATTGCACTTAACAGCCTCTGCAGTGGGATCTGCCCATTGTGCTGGCACTGTCTGGAGAAGGAAATATTCCTGTGCCAGTTTTGCACATTATTTTTTGCTCAAGAAGTTTCACTAAATTCAGGGGAACTGTTTCTGTGCACATGTGGGCAGCAGACTCAGGACATTAACAGCTAGATCAGCTGAAGGTTTTCAGCAACCAAAAGTTAAGAGGGAGGCATTACAGCACACAGGTTTCTGCCCACTTCTGTGAAATCCAAAACTCTAGGGAAGGGAGCTATGCTCTTAGGCTGCACAGGCAGAGTCAGCTGGCTAAAATAAGCCAGAAAAACCTGTATGTGAGCACTAAGCCATGAAGCATTTGTATGTGAAAAGCTGGAGGCCAGGGCAAGCTTCAGCTCCTCTCTTTCTCTCCAGAACATGTGTCTGTCCCAGGGCTGCAAAGAGTTGCTGCTGAGCACTCGGGACCTGCACTTGAGATTTGGCACCTCCACCTATCCCTCAGAAACAAAGTCAACTCTTTCAAGTGTGGCTTCTAACACAGGAGGAGCTGCCCCTGTTTTATAGAGCACCCTTCAGGCAGAACTGCAGCTCAGGCAGTGAGGAACTACAGTTCAGTTCCCTCCTCAGCCTGGATGGCTTCACTGAGGTTTCATGCCACCACTCCAATCTTCATGGTGGCTCTCTTGACCTGCCAGAGCTGTGCCACTTTGTGTAAAGGAATAAGTATCTCTGGTGCTTCCTGCCTGGGGCATGTGGACAGCAGAGCAGGAGAGACCTTTTTGCAGGTCTTCCCCAGGCTCTTGGTACGTTAAAATTTAGAACTTGCCAGATCCCCACTCAGTACCTGCCCACCAGACTACAGCATCATGGTCCACACCATAAATATTCCTGAGATCAGCCTTCAAAACTGTGTCTGGGGCCTTATCTTGGGCTCTGAGCTGAGCTGCCCCACGGGAGTACATTCTGAAGGAGCTATGATTGGACTTACTTAAGTACTTGCGCAACTGTGTTTGGTCCAAACCATTCTCCAATGGATTTCCCCTCTCCAACACCCATCTGCGCTGTTTTTATGATGCACAACACACACACACGGAAAATAAAAGACCACAGAGAGTCTGGTCACAATATGTGTTAAGTAGCATGATCTACTAGTATTTTGACATACATTCTAAAGCAATTGCATACTGTATTTAGCAATAACAATTGTTTTCTCAATCTATGCTCTTTTCAAGTCTTAATGACTGCTAGTTCCTCTACAAAAAGTTTCTGAACTGTAATGAGAATTACAAATATTAGCATCCTTTATTACAGATTACAGCAAGAAGCTTTGTGACTGTCTATTTTAACACTATCAGCTCTGGTACCCAAGGCTTACATACTCCATCAAGAACATGTATATTCTAGTATACAGCTTTATTTAGGTCTTGGTGAGTAACATTTTTGAATTATAGTACCCATTGCATGCATTTTTATTTAAACACATACATTGTCTTCATAATCACCTTTTTAACATGTTGAATTAATAGATTTCAAATTAGAAAGTTTCAGCACAGCAGGAATTTCAGATGAAACAAGAAGTTGATGTGTGTTCTTACCCATTTGGTGGATGGAATAACAGCAATCCTTTCTATCTAGGAAGCACCGTAAGATTCTGTGATACTCTTCTGGTTGTTTTTTGTGTTTTTCCCATTGCCAATCTTAAGAGGAAAAGAAGTTATATAGATTAATTAAGAAATAATAATGTTTCCACCATACCAAATTTCTAGATAGCAGAAAGCCATGTAATGAGATGTTAAACAACTAATGTACAATTCATCTCATTATGTTAGAGTTCCTACAAGTCCTTTACCATCACAGATTGTGAAAACTGGGAAGATAAAATAAAAACTTCAACTGCAAATACATTCCAAGTAATCACTGCTGAGAACTGACAGGTATTGCTGTATGTGAGCTTCCAAGATTGTTTAAAACTATATGTTCTGTTTAGATTTTGTTAGATCTGTAAGCACAATGTAAGCACTGGAAAGACAACGATCCAAGATCCATAAAGCAAAGTCCAAACACGGCGCTGTCCCTCTCCCACAGCAAAATCCAAGACACAGCTTTGCCATATGTGCTCTTGCTTCTAACTTAAGGTAGTTACCTCCCATTAACTGTCAGAGAAGTGCATGCACATGGCTGATACTATGAAATAGCTACATACTGTGAGTTCACACTTTAGTGTGACTTTAGTCACAGGCTGGTGACAGGCGAGTGAAGTACTTTGTGTGATGTCTATCACTATGTCACTATTCACACAGTCACTGTGTGCAAACATTTGGTGGCTACATAAGCAATGAAGAGAAGGGTAAGAAGTCAGACCCATGGCAGCAGGTTTTCCCTTGGCCTCAACATGGGTATTCCTCAAAAAGGTTTATAAAATAACAACAATGGGGTTCCCTATTTGTCCTCCCTCTATTTCTGTTTCTCTGCTTAAGGCTGGCATGATTTCATCCTGCCAGACAAGAATAATTCACTAGTAACTTTTATCAGGGCGTGAAAGAAAGTTTCATTGATAAATTTAGGTTTTCTGCTTTGGGTTTTGTTTTTTTCTTTTTGTAGTTTTCCACAAAACCCCACAACAAAAAACCAGTCTCCAAACACCACAGAAGTGCACTCAGCAACAGTACTCACCTCTTCCTAAGTGTCTGCAGATCAGTGCTTGTGCCAGCATCATCTGCCCGCATCGCAGCATGCAGCCCCAGCCAGCATCAGAGGAAGGGCCAGTGCCTCCTATTAAAAAAGTTCATTACAATCAATATGGGCTTTAAAATGAGTGCAGCAGCACAGAGAAAATTTCTAAAAATTTCTAAAATCTCTAACAGCTGTCCCATGGATTAAAGGCAATGAGCAAGACCTTTTCTTTCCATATTGCTGGTCTAACTTTCCTGCTTGCTCCACAAACATGAAGACCTGATTATATGCAGGGACAAGTAAACACAGCTTTTAACAGCTTTAACACCTTGCTTGCAAAGGCAGTTAAAATGATGCTCAAAATGTTCTAATACCGTAGAAATCATCTTTCAGTCCATGATAACATCCCTAATCTTGCTATCTAATTTACAACAAGGCAGCTGGTCTGCTGTGTACTCACCAATAGGGGAAAACTTTCTTCTATACGTGAACCAGAGACGAGCACTTACATCCAACAATAACTTAGATTTGTCTGGAATATTTTTAAGAAGAAAGAAATTACTAAAACAAACTTTTAAAACTGAACAAAACCCTAATTTTCCCTCTGCAGTCACTATGTGGAGTGCATGGGAGACTCCTGTCAGCTTTTACATGTAAACCCCTTAATGCTTAAAACATTTTGTAGCTGTTTAAACACAGAGAGCTTTTGGAGACTGCTAGTTAAAGTTATTAACTTATTAAGGATGAAATAATTATTAGCCAACAAAGTTTTACAAGGTGTTTGGAATGACTATGCCCAGCTTGAATGAAACAAATATGGAGAACTATGTCCTCAGGAAAGAACTGGTAAAGCAAGTTAAGAAAGGTGAAGAAGTTCTATATGCAAACCCACGTGGAATTATGCATTACCTCCAAACCCAATACAAAGTCATTTTAAGAAAAGGTTAATAATATTAAGTTTAATTAAATCTCTCTCTCTTTTTTTTTTTTTTTTTTTTTTTTTTAAATATACATGCTTACAGAATTACCCCAAAGACTTTGAAGAATTCTTAAGGATCTTATTTGCTGCCCTTTCTCTGAGCTGTGGCTCAGAGGTATGAAATATAAATACATCACTCTGCTATGACTTTTAGGTCACATATTTATTTTCATCAAAATACAGTGCATGCCCTAGATCTATTATTATTATTATTATTATTATTATTTTGAAATATCATTTTGGTTGCAAATAACAGGCTGTAGACATCACCCCTCAAGGGAAAATAACATCAGTAATATTGACCATTCCCCAGAAGTTATTTATTTGTGTATTTCTGAGGCATTTGATCTTGAGAAGTCACCAGCCTCATATCTGAATAGCTTTTGCTACAAGTTGGATCTCTTTACATGAATTATGATAGAAAGTACATTGGTAAACTTCTGGTTTCATTATGGGATGAACACCACTGCTTACAGTTGGTTTCTTCTTCACAGAGAAAAATAAACTTCTCTCATGAGACATTTAGAGGACGTAAGGAAATCAGGAGGTGCTGCTGCATGTGAACCTCTGAATGCTCTACGATTTTACAGATGAATTTCCATGCTAAAGATACCTGTGTTTAGGTGGTGTTGCCTTCCTAGAATCCACACTGGCTCATCAGTTTCTGGAAATTCTTCTAAGTAGTCTGACAAAATAGTGATCTGGTTTTCATACCTAGATAAAACTGAACAGGAACACACACAACTCACACTCCATTTTATCCCTTTGTTCTTTTATGCATAGCTTTGAGTTCTCAGACTGAATTAGTTGTTGCCAGTCCTTGCAGTCTTTGGGTCTTGTGAACGGTGCTGCCATCTGCGTTTACTCTCTTCCTTTAACACGCTGGTCTGACACTGAAATATCCAATGTCTTGGCTGGTTTTTATTTTGATCCTCAGCAAGTGCTGAGAGGATAACATGGCTGACACGTGATTATAGGCAGACTGGCTGAGGCCAGCAGCAGAAGCTCATGTTGACTGCAGTGAGAGCAGGATTTGACCCAAGGAAACGAGGAAAGGGAAGAACAATTTAGGCATCACGGCATACGTGCCCAATCTTCAATGTACAAATACTGCTGCTCAGAGCGATTATGGCCTTGTGCTTAATGGGAAGCATGTGAGAAGTGTTAGCAAGGCTGGGTTTTACTTTCCTAACTGGAGATTTGAAACGCTTCCAAATAAAAGATGCATTAATGCTGTTCTTCAATGTTAGACCTATTTACTGTAAATAGCATAATTAATACTACTTAAAGAAGACCATTCAGTTTTTAGGCAATTGATTAAGGTAGGGTTTGCTGGAAGAGGAAAACAGGCCTTCAAGTGTAAAAATAAACGTAAAATCATTTCTTTTAGATACCAATCTTAAGGAATATGCTGCTAAAAAATCAGAAGTTGAAAGCGAAAGCAAACAATGAGGTTTTACTCTTCAAGTAAGTGCACATACAGACAGTATAAAGAACGAATCATCGTCGGATAAACAGAAAACCAAAACATTTAATGTAAAAATCTACATTTTGGCACTGGGGAGCGAAATGGAGCTCGGGCACGCTGCGGTTCCAGCACCCTGCAGTCAGTGTTAAAAACCACGGCAAACTTATTTCCTACGAGGGTCTGCAGAGCCCAGGAACCTCTCGCACTGTGCTCCGGCTTCTCCCGCGGAAAACTCCCCGCGGTTACACGGTAAATGGGCTCTTCGGGTCCCTACAACACTCCCACCCCCGAACCCCAGCGGGGAGCACCGCGGCCCCTTCACGGCCGTGTCTCCCCCGCACCCACCTCGGGCCGTCCGGGAAACAACTACCGACCGGGCTCCCCCGCCGCTTCCCTCCTGCAGAGCCCGGCCCCAACCCCCAGGCGCTCCCCGCTGCGCCGCCGCCTCCCGCCGCGCCGGCCCCTGCGGCGACACCGGCCCCGGGCCGCCTCCGGAGAAACCCCCCTGCCCCGCGCCCCCCGCCCCGGGCGAGGCCGCACGGCCCCGTCCCTGCCCGCCAGGCGATCCCCTCACGGCGGAAAGCACCGACCCGCCCGCCTCACCCCTCAGCCCGCGGGCGCCTCCCGCCGCGGCGCGGCCCCGCTGACGGCCCCTGGGGCGGCCAGGCCGCCGGTCTAGCCCCTCGCCACCGCCGGGCCCGCGCCCCGCTCGCCCCTCTTCCCCTCCACGGCCCCGCGCCGCCGCCCCTCACCTGACTCCATCCTCCTGCTGTCACCATCCTCCTCCTCGCCCCGACACGGAGGCACAACACAGCCGCGGCGCGGGGCACCCTGGGAGCTGTAGTCTCGCCGGCCGGTGGCAGCGCACCGCCTCCCGCCCCTTGGAACTACAAATCCCAGCAGCCCCCGCGGCCCGAGGGGCGAGGGGCGCAGGCCGGCAGGTGCGATTGGCTGAGCTGGCTCCGGCGCCCCTCTGATTGGCGGGCGAGGGGGCTGAAGCACCGCCCCTGTCGGCAAGGGGAGGCGGCGAGGCGGCGGCTGTCATGGGGGACGCGGTGTCGGACGTGGGGGTCTGCAACCTGGCCTACGCCGGGCGTCTGGAGGAGCTACGGACCCATCTGCAGCGCGACAGGGCCTTGGCCACCAAGGCCGACCAGGTCAGCCGGCTGCGGCCCTCCCTGCCTGCCGGGGAGAGAGCGGGCGGCCTGTGGGGCCGCTTCCCGCCGAGCGGCTCTCGTCACCCGCCCCCCGCTGCCCCTTCCCGCCACCCGCTCACCGCCGCTCCCCCTTCCCTCCCTCAGGACAACCGGACCGCGCTGCACTGGGCCTGCTCGGCGGGTCACACGGACATCGCCGACCTCCTCATCGGCCTCGGCGTGCCTGTGGGCGACAAGGACGACGTGAGTGTCTCAGCCTTCCCCGGACCCCGCCTCAGCCCTGTGAGGGGCCGGCCCGGGGCGCGGGGCTGCAGCCGGGAGGCTGAGGGGGGGCTGTGAAGCAGTGTGTGAGGGGAATTGGGTGGCGCGGGTCCTGTCCGGACCCTTTGCCGTCGTGGTGTCAGCCGCTTCCTTCCTTTTCTCCCTCCTTCCGTCAGTCCGTGTGCCCGGTGTGGGTTCTGAGAGGTTTTTAAAAGCTCATATTATTCTGTGTGCGCTAGAAAGGCGTGTTGAAGCGTTTCACTGTTTATGTGGAAGTGGGGGTAATGAGACTTGATGAGTCTTGCTTATTGTCAAGAAATTTTAGGAGAACTTAGGAACAAAGTTGTAAAACCAGGGGTGTTTGGGTCATAGGTGGGGATCTTTGTCTCCATGTGATCCTCTTAATTATATTGTGCCAAATCATAGTATCACAGAACAACCTTGGTTGGAAAAGACCTCTAAGCTCACCCAGTCCAACCATTAACCCAGCACTGCCCAGTCCCCACTGCCCCATGTCCCTCAGCACCACATCTCCACGGCTCTGAAATCCCTCCAGGGATGGGGACTGCCCCACTGCCCTGGGCAGCCTGGGCCAGTGCTGGGGAACCCTTTCAGTGAAGAAATGTTTCCCAATATCCAATGTAAACCTCCCCTGGCACAACTTGAGGCCATCACCCCTCATCTATCACTGTTACCTGGGAGAAGAGACCAACCTCTGCCTCGCTACAACTTTCTTTCAGGGAGTTGTAGAGAGCGATGAGGTATCATGAGGTACCCTGAAGATTTCTTATTATTGGGGAAGGTATTACAGGTCTGGTGATTTCACAGTTCCAAAGGAGAGGGTCTGTTACTGTTCTAGAGAAAGGATTGAAATAGTTACATCCATTATGAAGCATCCTTAAAGATGGAAATGTTGTCCCATCAGTTTAATTAGAGGGTAGGATATAGAAAAGATGGCATAAACTTTTGGACACCCTTTTCTGCCACTCTTATTTGTTCTTTAAAAAGCACTACTGTTAATTCTGCAGGGGCAAAGTGCCCTGCAAGGTACCACACATAACTGCATAACAGAAGTGATTTCTGTCATTTAACAGGCAACTTTGTCAGGTGCTGAATGCAGACATGTGAGACAGCATGTTTCTCTGGTGATAATCAATAATATTTAGCTTTACAGTTCCAAGTATATGTGCAATGTGACTAATGAGTAATCAAGCCTATGTTGGGGTTATGCTTTGTTATGTTTTTTGCCTGAAACTCCTGGTTTGAATAACATGGTTCTTTTCTTGCCTCTGTAGGCTGGCTGGACTCCCTTACACATTGCTGCTTCAGCAGGCCGTGATGAGATTGTGAAAGCCCTCATTGCCAAAGGTGCTCATGTAAATGCTGTCAATCAGAATGGCTGTACTCCCCTGCATTATGCAGCCTCCAAAAATAAACAGGAGGTATGTCTGCCTACACTACTGGAGGTGGTGTTGCTCTTGGAAGAAGTATTTGGTTATATTAACCTTTCCTCCTCCTCCCTCCTGTCTCTTTCTGCATATTCAGATTGCAATCATGCTTTTGGAGAACAGAGCTAATCCAGATGCAACAGATCATTTTGAATCCACCCCGTTACACAGAGCAGCAGCCAAAGGAAACCTAAAAATGGTACAGATCCTTCTGCAGCACAAGGCATCTGTTAATATACAGGACTCTGAAGGGAATACTCCTCTGTAAGTAATTTTTGTTTTTATTTTGCTTAATATAGCACAATCTCTATGAAATAAAACCCCATTACTTCAATTTCTTTTTTTAATTTCTCATTGCCTCAAAATACTCCCTTGCTTCACACCCCTATGTAATTAAAAAGGATTTGAGAAAATCATATTTAGTATTTTGCCTGGGTGTGTCTGTACATACATACTTTATTTTGTGTTACTACATCTACTTTACAACTGTAGAACACCTTTTGTAATAATTTGGAATATGTTCAGTTGCCACTAGAGGGTACAAAGTGAGCTAATGGCATCAAAGTCGGAGGAAACTGGTCGTGCAGGCTGGCCTGCTCTGTCCTGCCAAGAACTAATTTGGAAAGCTTTTCGTCACCTCTCTAAGGAAAATAAGTTGTAATTTAACTACAATCAGTCCAGTGTTTGATATTACCTTAGAGATCAATTTGAATCTGTAAGGGTAAAACCTTACCTGCTTTGAGGTTGGTGGCAACCCTCTGCCTTGTCTACAGTGGAGTCAAGATTTTGCCATGAATAAGATCAAGCAGTATGTTTTAGCTATGCATAAACCCCAGTGTTGTCCAGGAACACACACATTTATTCTCAAGATACTCTGCCAAATGGAAAAAAATTGTTTGCTGCATGTCCAGTAAGTCTTTACCTCAGATTATTTTTAAGCAGTGTACGATGTAGTTTATCATTTTTGATTCAGAGATCACCATTTTCCAGTTTCACTGTGGATTATGTGCTTATGTATTATGTATTATAATCTAAAGAAGTGTCTTAATGTTGCAAGGACAACAGCAGGAGGAACGTTCTTGAGGTGCTTAATGACAACATAGTGACTGGACAGCAAGCTTTGGAATCTGTGTAGGTAGTTGGTTGCGTGAGGTTTTGTTGTTCTAGGATGTGTCTACCCCCCAACATTCACGCTGTGCTTTTGACAAGGCATAATTATTGCTTTTTATAAGCTTGGACTGTTTAATAGTGGCTGTGGGTTTCTTGTCCTTATTACAGTCATTTAGCCTGCGATGAAGAGAGAGTGGAGGAGGCAAAGCTGCTGGTGTCTCACGGTGCAAGTATTCACATTGAGAATAAAGAAGAACTGACCCCACTGAAAGTGGCAAAAGGGGGCCTGGGAGCCATGCTTAAAAGAATGGTGGAAGGCTAGTGGGGACTTCTGACTTGACTCTCTTTCCTGTTGCACTTGTATTTAGGACTGCAAACTTTGTATTTTGTCAGTTCAACTAGGATGTCATGTGTGGGCATCAGCATGGTAATAAAATGTCTGTCTCTAGCTTTCCTTCAAGAACAGTGCCAAAACAACTGTACTTCCTGTTAATTAAACAGTTCACTGGTTTTTAAAGTCTTTTACAATATCTGGTGGTTTTCTTTCTGTTTACAGTATGATGTTTATAAATGCAGTCATTCTGTCTATTTCAGAACCTAGTTTAGAATTACTTCTTTCAAGAAACAGGACCAAAAATGCTTTAACCATTTAAAGCCAGTTTTATTTTGGAAGCTTATTCTAGAGCCTTTGTTTTTTCCCTTAGCCCTTGTGTTTTGTGGGGGGGTTTTGTGGGTACTGATTCTCTTCCTTAAGGTGATTCTAAACTACACCTCTCCCTTTGTAGGATGCAGTTTGCTCAGTTACTTGGATAGTTGAATCCATTTTTACTCTTCTTAGTCGATTCAAGTGAGCCCTGAGTGGTTAAAGCTTTTCTGTTGTTATCTAGTGTTATCCTGTTTCTTTGAATCTTTACGTATATGTATTTGATGAAGTGCACTGGATTGCTTGCAGAATACAGGCACAGTTTCAGGCTTATATCTGCAAATATAAGAGAATGTATGGCTCTGGATGTTTCTCTGGGATGTACTTCGAATCTAGTGTTTTTTCCTCGTGCTCCTTCTGTAGATTTCTTTTTCTGTTCTGTTTGACTCCCATTATATAGCACCAACTCTTGCAGTTTACCACCTTATTTTATAACAGATTTTAATCTTTGGTTTAATCTCTTCTTACTCATAGCAAATCATGGTATTAAGTTTTTAGAAGGCAGAGCTAATGAGACTGAAAAGTATCCTGTTCTGCTGGTGGTAAGATCACTTTTGACACTAGTGGGATAGATTTCCCTCTTCTGAACAAATGACGCTGGTGAAATTTTGTGAAATAAAGAACTTTCCTAAACAGCACTTTGGTGTTATAAAACTTTATTAAACTTACATGTAACAAAACCAATATTTTCTAAATAGCTTGTACGCATGGGATGTGAACAAGAAGTTGGATGAAACCCTGCCATCCGTTACACAGTATGGAAATGGAACTTGTTCTTCAGCTGCAAGGAAAGGTTGGAATGGAAGATGACAGTTCCTGCAGTTTGACTTGTAGGGATTAAGGTAATGCAATTTATTTTGCTAAGCAAGACAGAAACTTACAACCAAACAGGTATCTTCACCAAGTACTTTAAGTCTATCCTAGATAGCAATATGCAGGTTAAGTTTTGCTGAGGGTACCTATTGAGAGCAGGAGGGATAACTTGCCTGTACAGTAAGCTCTGGCTGTGCAGACCTTGCTTGAAGGAGGAACCTGACTGAGTAAATGTTTCATATGTATTGTGCAGGCACCGCTGAAAACTTGAATTGAGAAAAGCTGTAGTTAGAGTTCTGTGTTCAGCCTGGATCTTTGTATAGCAAAAAAACCCTGCCACAGCTCTGTAGCTTTGTAAATCCACTTCCCTAGGAGATTGTGCCTTGAATGTTGGCTTAATATCTGTTTTCCATATTAATGATCCCTGCTCCCTTAGGAGAAGATAAATGGGCCATGCAACAGAGACTGTGGGAACATCTGAGGCAAATTCTGAAAAATGTTTCTGCATCCTGCATAGCTCTGCAGGGTTTTTGAGCTACACACCATGGATCAATACCTAATTTGGCTTGTTCTTTGCCAAGAGCATCAGTGGAAATCTAGGAACAGTGCCCCATCCTTTTTAATAAGCTATTTTACATGAGAGAAACTTCATAATGAGAACAAACATCTGCCAGAAGGTTTATAAAAAAGATCTCAATATGTTCAGAAACTCCAAATAAAAGTTATTTTCCTTACATTTCTCTTCACCCCCAGCAATCTGGTTTGCTGCTTCTTATTTTTGCCCCCCCCCCCCCCTTTTTTTTTTTTTTAATTCTATTACACACTGGTGGTTAGAGTATGAGAGGAATTATTATTCTAGACCTTGCGTTCAATTATTCTTTCTATATAAAAACATTAACATAACTTGAGCAATTTCTACTTTTTTTAGCAAATGTAAGTTCTGTGGTGTTTTAGGAAGATTGTATTAGCTATAGAAGATAATCACAACTTCACCAGCATAAGCTCCTATCTTACTGTAGCAAGTTATATAAGGAATACATGCAGAGAAATTTGTAGAGGTGAGATTAAGAAAATATTTTAAAATTATGATAATGACCACATAATTTATTCCCCTCTTCAGTCATGATAGTGCTGTTGCAGAGATGTGAAAGTTGGAAAGCTGTTGCAGAAAAATGTAACTAAGACACATAGATACAGGAGATGACTTTAGAAGAACTAATACAGCTACAGTTATGCTTAATGATCCAAATCGAAACTTAATTAGGACCTCATGCCTTACATCTTCTCTAAATGTTGCCATCTTTTTTTTTTTTTTTTTATTGTTTATAGGCTAGGAACAGTCACCAAAAAGTTTATGAGCAATTGCATCCTATAAAAGACGTAAGTGCCAAAAAGTTCAGATCCCTGAGCCAGATATGTTTTGTTGCAGTGCATGAGACTGAAACCAGTGTCTCCCTGTGTCAGTGAATATCTGCCTCATGTAGTTCAGGAGGCAGCTGCTGAGGCTGTGTCTGTATTCACCTGAGCCCTGTGGTCCTTGAGCTCTTCTTAAAGTAGGTATCTTTGCCCTTTTGAAGAGCTGAGTTTGCTTAACCTTAGAAATGAGACTCGGAGAGAAGAGGTGTCTAGTGATCACAGTGTATGTGGTTCAGTTTCCTCTTCTCCTTCCAAGAGAGTGCTCATTACCCAGCTGTTGGCTATTGGTGTGGAGGAACTGGTCATGAGGAATCTGATACTCTGTGCACCTATTATAACAAGCCTTGCAAGGGATTTAGATTTCCAGCTCAATCTATGTCTGAACTGGGTACCTGAATGCTAGTTCCATTAAATTGAAACCAGAACTGCTGAAACACAGCTCTGGAATGCTAGTGCCTTGGGAACTTTAAAGCCAAGAAGTTCACTGTTAACAAAATGTATTCTGCATCAGGCAGCAACAGGGTAAAAATTTCCAGGATCTTTTGTTTTTTAAGCTGTAAGTGAAATTCAGACACACAAGATATTGGTCCAGGTCTTACCATCTGTTTCTGCACTCTGATGACATTGATGAAACTTCTTATTACTTTTGACCTGCAAAATCAGATCCTTTAAACACTGCATTGTATTGGCCATGATGATTGTTAATGCACAGGAAACATGAGGTTGGCCAACACTGTTTCTGGAGGAGACTGCTGTGGTTCTGAGCTGTATGGATACATACAGTATTACTGACCGTTGACTGGAAAGCTCTTACTTTGTCAAATGCTTCAGCCCTTTTCCTAATTAGTTTTGCAAAATAGGTTGGATAAATGTGGATGATCATCTTTTTATATTTATGTGTAATTATAACTAGACAATAAATGATATGAGGTCAATTCTAAAGGCCAAACCCGCTATTCACAGAGAGCATGTGTAACAAACCCTTTCCAAGCTCCAGCCCAGTGGTTCACAATACAAATGCCCATTTAAGTTTTAGTCATGCTTCTATGTTAATTCAATGACAACAATTTTTGTAGAAAGTGGTCCAAAGCTGACAAACTAAAACTGTATTCAAACTCTAGGCTATTTCTTTTTCCACTTCTTGCTTCTCATCATTTTCCGGTGTTCCAGAGGCTGCCATTTCATCAGCACCGGGGTATTCATTTGTTGCATTGCTTGATGGAACTGTAGTCACAGGAATGGCTTCTTCATTAGGTACCTGAACATACTCTGGATTTGTATTGGGTTGTTTCTGAACCATTTCTCTGCAGGAAGACAGGATGAGGATTGTGATTTCACATGTTGAAATCCCATCTACACTAAAGGCTTTGAAAAGAATGAGACTTGGTAGTTTTATTGTCTAAACAGTAACCCCCTTCTTATTAGTGCTCTGTTCCAAGAGCACGTGAAAAGGCTACAGCATCACTGCTGCCAAGACAAAGGGTGACAGAGTGTTAGATAATAAGACTGATCTGTATTACTGGTTTAAGTGATCCTGTTAGAATAAAAAGGATTTTAGTATGTGTAAATGCTAGGCCAGGGAGGCAGAATGGGAAACTGAGTGGTGGCAAAGAGTGTCTGAGAAGGGGCAGCAAAACACCCTGTTTGGTGTGAGCTTTCTGCGAAATTCCATGCAGATCTGATGTCCCTTTCACATGCATTAAAAATGCAGTGCAGTCAGAAAAGGCTGAAATCTAGAAAAGTATTTTTAGTAACAGGTATGAATTCTATTTCTCTTATCAGAACAATAACAAACCACCTCCCAGTATTTAAGCACTTTCATATGTAAAAAATATCAGCTGCTAGTGGATTAATTCAATCTAGTAAGATTTATTAGGATCTGATATTAATGCTACATCAACTGAAAGCAAAATTCAGGTGTGTGAGTGACTGGCCACTGGTCTGGATTAGTGGAATTCTGTATCAGGAAGTCTTGGACCTGTGCTACAAGGAAATATTATGTCCTGAAGATGACACAGTATTTTTTTCTGGCCTCAGCTGCATGTATTCATTTAGCATTTAACATCATGGAGCTAAATACAGTCTGTATAGCATATAAGATTATCCCTATTCTAAAGACTGGGCAATTTAAGGGAAAAATGAGCAACCAAAGCACAGAGGCAAAGACATTTCCAGAGCAGGATCAAAATGGACATTCAGGGCTCCCTTTGGTTGTGTAAACCTTGTGCCTCCTGCCATTTGAGATGCCTTAGAGTATCCCAAGCACGTGTCCTGTAATTTCAAATAGCACTGAACTGAGCCCTCTGTGTTTAAATCCAGTCATGTACAATCCCAGTAAATTTGCTGAGGCAACCCCTAGCTGCTATTCCTTTTTTTACTTCCTCTGCCTACCTTTAACAGTCACCATTAACTTTGAAATATTAAAAACTATTTTTCTAACTTGCCACTTTGTGTTGTTTAGAAAACATTTACTTTACTATTTTAGATACTGCTAAGTGGTAGCTGCCTGTGAACATGGGGAAGAGGGTAATGGCAACTTCTGTTACAAGAACAATACCTTAGAAAGTCACACAAAAGCAAATATTCTCACTCTGGAAGTATTCTCAAAACCTGTATTATTTACCCTTCAAAAATATTTAGAGTAATTACATTTTACTTTAGTTCTGGATTATCAGCAGTGCTTTACAGACATAATTGTAAATGAAGCAAACAGAAGCTCTTACTGCATCTCATTACTTGACGACTTCTTATTCTTTGCCTTCTTGGTTAAGACCCAGACAATAATGCAAATGATAACAGCTACCAGAATTGCTCCAATTAATGCTCCAGCAACAATGCCACCGTCTGAATCTGGAAAGAAACAAAAGATTACTAAAGTTCTTAGAAAGTGTAGTGAAATCCCATGTGAGTTTAGTGGAGGAGCCTTTAGCAGAAAGAAGGCATTGGATTCAAAGAACTGAAAAACTGACTGACAGCTGTATTTCCACGAGAGAGGCCAAAGATTGTCTAGGAAAGAGAGAACTGTGCTTTTATGACCTTTGCTGCCTCCTTTCTTGTTGGTTAGCTCCTTACCCCAACTAACCCAGTGTTTATGCCTGGCTGAGGGAAATGTTAGCTTGTTAACACTGGCAATAGTTGAAAGCCTTTGTTCTTCAAACCTTGCAAACAAATTCTGAAATTCATATTGCCTTAATCTCTGTCTTTCAGCTGAGATGTACAATGTATGCTCTGCTCATTTGTGAGCCCCAAAACCCTTCTATTTCCACTTCAGTACAGCTGCTGGCTCTGACCTGCAGTTTTCATTTTACAGACCACTGAGTAATTAAGTGGCCATTTCAGGGACATCTCTTGTGGCTGGTTGTACAACATATGCTTGGTTCTTGTTAAATGTTACTGGTTACCTGAAAAATCTGCATGCAGATGTGGTTGACCACTGCTTGGGGGCAATCAGGATAAGGTCTTTTTCCATGACTGCAGTATTTTTAGCTAGTGGTCACATCTACAGTGCCCCAGTCCTTGTACTACTACATTTCAGTGATGGTTGTAAATTCTGGGGTGGGGGGACCTCAGTGGAGCTGTTGGCTGGAAGGTATTGGTTTAAACTCCATGTCTGTCAGTTCTCAGTAAAGGCTCTGCAGTCAGAGCCAGGTCCAGCTCATGCTCCCAGTGGGAAACGAAGCTGGAGATGTTAAATGAATTGTCTAGGTCAGTGTAAATTCTGGGCATGCCTGAGTGAAAACTCCAGAGCTCTCCAAAGCCCATTCTGTTCTTACATGAAAAAAATCTATGCTTTAAAGTTGTTACAGCATTTTCCTGCAAACGGTGCATGTCATACATCACCTAGGTGATTGCTTTCATGCATTAAACTTACGGTCTTCGGTTAGGTCAAGCTCACAGGTGCTGTTCCCCAGGACGTTGCTGGCTACGCACCGGTAGTACCCAGTTTCAAAGGTGGTGAGGTTGCCAATGTAAAGAATGCCAGTTTTTGGATCTGTGACAAACAAGAGAGCAGGTACAGATCACCCCTTGTATACTGTAGAGGCTAACAGTTTCTGTTAGTTGGTAATACTGAGGGCTAGCAAGAGATTAGAAACAGGGTTCTCCAATGTTTCGTTCATTTAAGGTTTTTTGGGTGGAGGTCTCAGCACCTGAATGACAAAATGATTTATTCTGAGTATAAGTTCACTCAGAATTCTGAGGGAGGGGAGATGTAAAGGCATAAACATTTCTCCCATTAAAGTAATGGCACAGACAAGACTTAAACGTGCCACATAATTTATACTAAAACAAATAGAAATAACACCCTGTGTTTGTGACAGCTATCAGTCAATTTGAATAAGTAAAAATAGGATTTTGTGCCATTGAGTGTCAGAAGTGGGTAAGTTTTAACTACCCTGTGTGATACACAGTGTTTGAAATGGCTGGTACTATGGAATTCCAGATCATGAACTAGTGTAGTCCTGTAGTTACGTACTAAGTTGCTCAGTCACAGGCTTGAGGGTATTCTCATCTACTTTGTACCAGTGGTAGGTAGGGCGAGGCAATCCTTCTTCACATTTGCATAAGAGGTGGATTAGATGGCCTTTTTCAGGCGTCCCTTCTACTTTGCAGAGAGGTTTTGATGGTTTGACTGTAAAATGAACAATGAGGAGAACAGACACATTGTGAGTACATACAGGGGGCTGCAAGCATCCACCTCGAGTTGTGGTACTGTGCTGCTGTAAGTCATGAATTGAACCCCATCTACAGATTTCCATCTGAGAGCAGTCCTTCTTAGGGATCTGACCATAAAGATTTGAGCAATATTAAATATCTGTGCATGGCCTAGAATACATTTTTATTCTTTTTTCTTCCATTTGCATACTAAATACTATTATGGAGGTGTTGAGATGAAGACTATCAATTAATTATAATGGGCCAACCACTATTCATCATACACCATTCTGCCACCTAGCAGCATCGTTTTCTTTAAGGACACAGCAGGAGCTTTGCCACATGAAGGGAGGTCAAGGCCTGATTCTTCACTATACTGCAGTTGTGGAGGAAATAAATGAAATACAGTTCTGTTAAACAATATAGCTGTTTTGATAGCATTTCCTCACTTTGCACACAGGAGAAGATCCTGTCTTCACCTACATGTATTATTTTGCATTTCCTACCTACAGATATGCTGTTGTGGTTCTTTAGAGCACCATCAGTGGAACTACACTGGCAATGAACACAGCCCAATTTTGTGTGCATAAATGAACAACCTTTCTTGGGTTTCGTGTGGAAAGTACAATCTCTTACTCAGCTGCTCTAAGATTTACTATTTGTTTGGGGAATTTTAGATGAGAATTAACAGTAGTACTTTAATTTTTCAGGGACTGAGTTTACATAGGTCTTCTTCTTATCCCTGGTAAACAGGCAAATGATGCTGTAATCACGTGCTCATATGACTTTGCTTTGTCACTCTGACCATGTATGAATTCTCAATATAAAAGCAATGATTAGATGGGGTTAGTACAGACTTTTATCACTTTAGAAAGTAAAATATCTCATCCCACTGCTTTTCATCCTTTCTGTCCTACCTGTTTGTGGTTGAACTGCTGCTTTTTTCTGCCCAAAATAGACTTTGTACTACTTCCATCTGACACACACCAAGTGTCTAGAGCTTCTGAGAATGAGGGTGAGCCAGAACCCTTAGGCTGTACTGCTGCCTCTCTAGATTTAAGCAAGTTACCATGACCAGCATTAAGTAAAATTAGTAAAACATTGGCCTTTGCTGATGTCATGGCTTCAGAGAGAAGTTGTCACTTCACCTTAAAAGGGCTTTTATTCTAGTCAAAGTTAGTATCACTTTGTTTTCCAACAAGAAAAATGTAGTGACATTGGATAATTCCAGCTACCCATTTACCTGCTTACAGTAGGTAGCTTTTGAGAGCACAAAGTGAATCTGAAGGGCGCTCATAGGAGCATGAGATTTTACTGTAGGTCGAGCAAAGGCGGCTGCGGAGTGGTACGAGGTCTGCTTTGTCTGGAAGCTAGAGGGCAGCCCAGGCTCTGCCTGCCTAAAAGCCCTTGGGGAAAATCTCTGCGTCAGTGCATCAGTGAGCCCTTTCTCTGCATCATGGGCCTTGTTTATCACAGTTCTGTTATTCCCTCCGGTCCTACGTATTTTGAGCCATGAATTCAGTGTTTCATAATAAGGGAAGAAAACTACAATACAGCAATAGAGAGGAAAGGCACTTACCCAGCACATTGACAATCACAGATTTCTGACTCTGTCCAGCCTCACCCTGCGGGCTGAAAACTTCACAGGTGTAGGAACCAGTGTCGGAGGGCTGCATGTTGGAGATTGTTATTGATGCATTCCCTGGACCTGTTGCAGCTGTTATTCTGTTCTTAAACTCTCCATAGGAGAAAGACTGGCCTCCTGAATAATAATAGATCTGTGATAAAGAATCAATTGTTAGTTTAATAACAAGAGATCTTCCTGATGCTTTTTTTGGTACTCAGAATTGGAATATATTTGATTTCTGGTTAAGCTAAGCAGTGTCACCCCATTTCTTGCCCCCTCCCCTGAGAAAGCAGCGATGAAAACACAGTACAGTTGAATATACATTTCTAGTGGTTCTTAAAAGACAAGCTTTTCAGAAATGGGATTTTTTTTAATTGTGCAAATGAACAGTAGCTAGTTCTCCAGTCACAGACTGATGTGTTTGCAAAAACAAAGGTGAGACCATTCACCATGATGACAATTCTGTGAAAAAAAATGCTAAATCATGCACAATTAATAATGGTACTAATTGAAACATCGATAGTTTGTGATGTTATTAATAAGCAGCTCAGAAGAAGATTGTGACAAGAATGGACCTATCATTGCAAAAAGTGGATGGCTGGAGAGCTCTCCAAATACAGAAGCTAGCAGAGAACTGAAACAAATCCACACGATGTAGGTCTAAGTAAACAAGGCACCTGATCTGTTGGCAGTAAAATTGGAAGCAATAAAAATGCAGTATGAAAACACCAGCAGAATCATCACACATGCAATTAGAGCAACCATGCTGTGTAGTGAGGGTCAGAGCCAGTGTCATTGACTATCTTGGTTTTTTGAGTTTATACCATAGGTGGAAGTCAAGAATACCTGTTGTCCTCAGTGCTTGGAGGGGCACCTATTTGGGATCAAGAAGGTCCCCTTTTAGTAAACAATAAAAAAAAGTTTTGCACAATTATAGTCGTAGTAAATGTCTAAGGAACGCAACATTTCCTCCCAAATAAGAATTTGCTGTTTTAACTGATTTCACTGATGTTCATTAGCATCAATTGTACTTAACAGCACTGTAGGAGTAGAATTGGCCTCATACATTTGTAAGGCCAAACCTGTTGTCTGTTGACTGAAAGGAGAGGTAGAATTGTGTTCATTGTAGAGCCTGGTTGGTGTTCTGAGACTTGGGCAGTTTAGGAACTGCAGTATCTCCTCTACTCTGGGGTAAATATAATAGTAATACAATAGTTCTCAAGGAGTGCAGACACTCTGTCCAGTCTAGTTCTGCTGTGAAACTAAGATCTGAAAGAACAAATCTAATGAGGAAAGCTACGGAATGTTAATTCTTTTTCTTGGATGTTAATGATAGTGTTGTGTAAAAGTGATAGAATTTGGGATAGGCAGTATGTTCCTCAGTGTCTACATGCACAAACTCCACTCTCTAGGCAAAGTGAACAGTTCCAGCATTCTCAGTCATTTTTTAAACTGGTGAGAGGTAACTATATAGAATTACAGGTTGGGACCCAAATAGATCTAACACATTTCCTACTGACAGTATTCCAGAATCAGCAGTATAAATGTATTTATTGAAATTGGACTGACAGCATGTTTTATAATGAGAATAGCTTGTAGGAAAAAGCTCCACAAACTCCTGTGAAATACCATTCACACTTGACTAGTCTTGAAATTTCCTTTTAGGGACGCTGCAGATCCCCAGGCAATAAGTAGAATTTGCTTTCCTTTGCAGATTAACTGATTGCATTTTGAATTAAGAATATTTATTCTTAATTCTATTTATCCACCCTGATACGATGTTGACTGAAGTCTTTAAGCAATGTTATCTGAAAGCCTTTATTAGCTTAAGGCAAGCTACACCCCAAAACTGCCAGAGCACAGCTGGTTTATGCAATGATAAGGCTTTCAAATGAAGGTCAGAACCCAGACTGCACAGCACCAGCAGCTCTGGTACTGCAGCTTGGCCACATCTCAAGTGCAATTTTGCCTACTTTCCAGCCTGACTTTATCTTTCCCAGCCCCAGGATTACAAACACCAGGTACAATTGATGCAGGGCTCTGAATACCAAAGCTACACTACTGCATTGCCAACATGTGGGAAACTGGTGTTGCAGGGAGGAAGTGCCAGATGTCCAGTGCTAGCACAGCAGCAGTCTAGGTTAGAAAGTCTGCTGGAGAGCTGGATAGGTTCTCCAGTTTCTACAGTTGGTGTGCAATGCCATCAGTTTTAAAACTAATTTTATGCTTTGCAAACATCTAGAGGTAGACCTCTATTGCAAAACTAGAGTCTGGATGCACACCCTCATATTCCCCAAGGAAGGAAAGTGTTCCATACAGGGAGTTTGGCTTAAGGAAATCTCTCATCAAAAAACTGATCTACCTGTAATACAAAACCACACTGACCATGCTTGTCTCATTCAACATTTATCCGAGTATGTGCAAGAACAGAGCATTAGACCTTTCCCTTGCAAGAGTCCAAAGTTACAGGAACTGCAACTTTGACTTTAGGCTCCTCTTAAGATGACATTCCCTTATAGATCTCAGCAGTGATGGGCTGGATTTGCCTCTCCTCTCGATCAATTGCATCTGTTTGAGTGGGGTAGGGAAAGAGTTTCCATCAGCTCTTCACACTAATGTGAAATTAACTTGTACAATGACTTAAATGAAGTAATGCGTGACTTGCAGCAGCATGAGAGGCAGGCCCATTATATCTTACTAAAAGGCCTGACTACTGACAAAAGGGGCTAAATTCTACTTAGTCTACCTCAGAGTGATCTGGGATTTATGTCAGAGTAAACAGCAGCAGAAGCTACCCACTGAGTGCTCGCTTAGCTATAGCACACTACAGTGAGTCTTAAATGCAATCAGGCCGTGCCAGTAAACATTATAGAGGAGCAAACACTCCTTGGTATGTTTGATCTGAAGTCAGGATGAATTATGTAGCTAAGTCCTCATACAATACACTGAAAAAATTAATCCCCTGTGTTCTCTTCCTGTCTGAATGCATGCAGAGAAAATATTTTGTGTACACTATTAAATCTGAGGCAGGTGTCAGCACAGCAGAGAATATTTCTTTTCTTCATGGATTTAAACAGAATCTTTCTGGGTTGTTGGTTTTTTTTTTTTCATCTGTGAACATAAAGGCAGTGGAATATCCTAAGGAAATGCATTCAGTTCCTCTGCAGGCTCCTGCCTGTTCTCTGTTCTTCTGCTCCTGTATGATGCATATCTCACTAACTCTGGAGTTTATTGCCTGAAGGAAGGTGGTAAACACTAAAAAGGCTGAGTAATTTTGTGATTAATTACTGAGGGTATATCTTGTCCCAGAGGTATGATTGGATTGTGTACACAGGAAATTTCACTTAAGAGGAACATGTTTCAGTTAATTGGCAGTGAATTCATAGCCCATTTTAAACAATACAATCAAAATGGGTATTTTAAACCCTTGTTCAAAGTGGTTTTATGCTGTCCTTGAAAAACTCGTGTTTGCCTTTCAAAAAGCTGAAATGAAAATCTTTGCAAGAATGTTTCTGTTCCATTTCAAAAGTAAAAAACTTGTTTTCTGCTGGAGATACAGAAGACTTTTTATTTTGGGACAACTGACAGCTAATGTTCCCTCCTACAGACACACATCTCATTGACATTTCTTTCCATTTGACCTAAAATGTCCCTAAAATGTCTGTTTGGGAAAACTGTAAATTTAATCAGTGGTAGACTTTTACTGGCAGCCTTTTTAATTTGATGTGATAAATATATTTAAAGTGCAACATCTTGAATGTAAAAAAAAAATGAAAGAAATCTGCTGTGCTTCTCTTGAAAAAATAAGCTTTTTATGTCATCAGTGAGCATGCTCTAGTGAAGTCGATGATTTACCAGGGTAAAAACAGTATTGAGGATGCAGTAATGGTCGCTGCTTCTTATTCCCAGCTAATTTGCTCATGCAAGCTTTTATATAATGGTGCCTTTTCACATTTCATGGGAGCAGATGCCTGGGATGACTAATCAAACAACTGACAGAAAAAAAAGAGAGAAGATTATCACTCTTAAAAATGTTTTTCCTAGTGATTCCACAATCTGAAAAAAACAGTTTCTGCAAAACAGCTAAGTTGCCCAGAAATTGTCTCCGTGGCCCTAGGAAGGATTGGAGTTCAGCTGGCTACGCAGCCTGGGCGCCAGGCAGTGCCTAGAGCCACTGATGTCAGCAGCCATCCTTCTTGGCTTCCCTAAGGTACAGTTACTCTGCATTTCCACAGTCACAGTTTCTGCTGCAACCAAGAAAAGGATTTGGGCTCATAGACTTCCAAGGCAGTTGAGTCAATTATTTGTGTGCCTGTTTGGGGGAGCTGAGTTACAAACAGAAGAGGGAACTGGCAATGATCATTCTCATTTGGAAGAAAATCTTGGTAATCTGAATGCACTCCAGATGCTAGGGACAAGATTATTTGTGTCCCCAGTTCTGAAGGATCTGGTACCTGAAATCACATATCCTTTCCTTCTTCTTTAGCCTGACTTGTGGGCAGGCAGCTTGTGTTCTAGTGTGATGGTGAGGAAAGTATTTGCCTGCAGAGGAAGCAGTTGGCAAAGCTGATGCTGAGTTGAGGATTTTCAAAGGCTGACAGATGTTTGGCAGAGAGCAAGGAACCCACCTACAGGTTTTCTTTATACAACTTTTATAGAAAGATCTTCTTCCTTAGGGGGTGGAGGTTGTGTGTGAAAAAGCAGGCAGTGAATTAGAAGAAACACGCCTCCACCTGCTTCTTTTCTTCTTGGGGCAGGACAAATACATACTAGAATTTGCATAAATATGTCTTTCAAATGTCTTTGGATGGACTCATTCATAATCATGTCACCATCCCTGGAGGCATTTAAAAGACATGTAGATGTGGTGCTTAGGGACATGGTTTAGTGGCAGACTTGGCAGTGCTGGGTTAACAGTTGGACTTGATGATCTACAAGGTATTTTCCAACCAAAACAATTCTATAATTCTATAATTTCCAGATCAATATTCCTCCCACCCTCCATCTCTTGGAGTCATTGCATCACATTGACATACGTGCCTAGTATATCAAAACTGTAAGATGAGATGTAGTTGTCGATGCGTTACACAATGTCCCTCTTAATCTTCACAGCAGTCTTCATTTCCTGACTGGGGGGCAGTTTCAGGACATGGCTTCCTTTGCAGTACCTGTCTTCCCTCCCCCAGCCCCTTCTCACTTTCCCCCACCAGCAGATGCAAAGCTATAGCATCCTGTGTGATGATGTTTCTCTAGGCTGATGTATTCAGCACCTGATTCACAGTCTTTCCCTGGAGAGCTGTAAAGCTCAGGCACTCAGAGGGCCCCATCACTGGGTTGTTCTATCATTTTCCATGTGACATTTTCTCAAGCTACTAGAAAAAGAACCGTTAAAGTGTCTTTCTCACTTATAAATTCAAAGGAGGATATTAACAACTTCACTGGTTTGAGATCACGATCTCTTTTTGAATTCTGAGTACAAGACAGAATTTATAAAATAACAAGGGAAAAAAGTGTTCATCACTCCCTTAAGCATCTTACAGTCTAATTAGAGAACAAATGCCACACACTCAAAGTGTTAATTAAAGCCCAAGGCTCAGATCCTGAACTCTGCTAGATAAGAAAGCAAATGCTCACACGTGCATTGGTTTCTTTGACGTGTGTCATGTGACTGAGTCTGGTCCCAAATGCCTTTTTTCATCCACAGCTTCTTTTCTCACTTTTTTGTCAAAACTCTGATCTGCCAGACTGTAGTAGGGATATTATGTCCTGCATTACTGGGATTTTTGCATGGGTAAGTGAGGGTGTTAATAATGACTAGAAGCATCTTGTCACAGCTGAGCATTGGTAGAAGAAGAAAAGGGTGGAGTCAGAAGCCTTTAGAGGATAAATCATTCAGCAGCTTTAACTGGTGCAAAATACTTTTGAGGAGCAGCTCTTTCATGTTCTCACAGTATCATTCTTGTGGCTGAACTATTAGTGAATAATTTCTACAGTGCATCAAGCACAAACATGTTTTCTCAGTGCATTTGGTGTAACTGCTCTTCAGCAGTTATTATTAGACCTCAATTTACATTGGGTTGTACTTGATGGTGAGACAGGAATCTCACTGCAGTTAAAGAGAGTTTGGAATGGATTATGGCTGGGAGGTTGAGCTGACAGCTGAGAGGAAGCCAGTTCAGCAGGCAGCTTAGTGTCCCTCTGTATCCATCACATCTCAAAATGTTATATTCTAGAAACAAGATCCATGATGAATTGTTTTTTGCTATGTAACTCCAAACTTGGGCTATCCAGACTTGCTCACAGTCAGCCCAGAGACCCCTGGTGTGTGGACATGCCCTTCAGATACCCTTTGGGTAGAATATTCTTTAAGGTGCTAGTTCAGCCACCTAGAACAGCTGTGGGAAAAAACAACAGCTACATCCAAAATAATTTTGATAGAGAAAAATGCCATAAAAAAATAGGTTGAGTTAAAAATTCTGAATGATGCGTCTAATTCAGATTATTTCAGTCGTGCTGTTTTTAAGATTTTAATCTGTAACACGATTACAGGTCTCACAGTAGCATATAGTAGAAGCTATTTAGCTCTTTTTTTCTTTTAAGATTGTGGGGTTTTTTTTCTTACCTTATATCTCCAGCTACATCTTCCCCGTGCATCTGTCACATACACCATCTTTTGACAATGACTGACTGACTTTTCATCCATACTCAGAATATCGTGACACAGGGAATGCTGTATTTGAGTAAAAATGTGCTGATCTGAGAGTTAAATGAGACTTTAAATGTTCCCCCAAAATCAAAGAGCCTCTTCTCTACACAGCTCCCCATCAGTACCCTGAGTGCTGTTCATAAGGGCAGGGTGCCTCATGTTCAGCACATTTTGCAGAGATGTCTCAAGCCTTGTCAACAGTAAGATGCAATAGAATCTTATTTCTAAGTTTTACCTAAAATTAGGCAAACTAAGATTGAAGCCTAATGTTTTCTCCCAACACACCAGTTACAACCTGATCATTTTCCACTTGTCTCCACTTTCCTTTGTGTTGTCACTGTTGTCTGCTTCAGTGTATCAGTTTATTTTCTCTTCTCTCTGTAGACTGTCACCGTAGTGCCAGATATAACCACAGGCAGGCCACAGTAATCCCAGTGACATCCAGGGAGCCACTCTGATTGCAACAACCTGACAACTGCATCTCCATTCCTCTGCATTGGAGGTGTTGCCTCTGCTATTCCTTTTCAGTGCCTGCTCAGTCATCTAAGTGCTAGATAAAACTCAATTTTAAAAAAATCACCTCTAGGCAAAAAGAAATGCTCGTGTATCAGAGAGGCCCTTTCCAGGAAGTTTTCCTGTACTGCTTCAGGAGGTGCTTTGGACAGGCTCATCTTTGCCTATGGGCTGGAACAGGCTGCTCTGCTCCCAAGCCAGTGTCCCTTGCAGCACTGACAGCCTCTGCAGCACATGATCTGGGTTGCCTCTGGCTGAAAGCATGGGATGGGGTTTCAGGAAATACTCATACTACATAGGGAGGAATTTGTTCTTTCAATAGTTTTTATGGGAACCCCACACTAACAGGGCTGGCTGGCCCCTGGCCCTCACATGGTAGCCCAGTGCCTATGCCTGTGCCTTGCTTTTTGCTGGGCAGCAGCATTGGGACTGCTGGTAATCGGAATTCAGGGGTTTGGGGTGAAAGGAGCAGGCACAGTTGAGCTTGGATCAGTCTTGCAGCTCTTTCCTTTCTTGGGCTCCACCACCCTGTCCCCTGCTCCCAAACAAGATGACACAAGCCTGCTCACTCCTGGGAAGGTTTTGCATAGTGGCTGATTGGCTCATCAGGGCTGCAAGGCTGGGTGTGAGGATATCACCAGACTTCTCCTAAGGGAACAGTGCCATCTTTCCTCTTCTGTGTGGTTTGCCGTAAGTGAATCCCTCCTCGCCCCTATCCACTAAGTGGTAATTTCTCCATGGTACAGATATGAGAAAAATACAGGGCTCTGGCAGGGTGAAAGCCAATATAGAAAATAAATGGAAGATATTCTTGCTGCTACACGCTGCTAACACTCCTTCCCTCTCAACTGCCCATCAGTAGTTTTACCAAAGCCGTGTCAATGTCACTGTTAGCAAATATTTCAAGCTTGCTTTTTTTAGATAATATTTTCATGAGAAGTCTATCAACAATTCAGTTTCTTTTACAACTAACAGTCATTCATGACCTTTACTCATCTAGTGAATTTAAAATTTCAGTCATGGATTCTGCTCTGGGCATATCTTGGGTAGCCACACAGTGTCTGATAATTTCACTCACTTAAACTGTGGATGGCCTGGGCTGGAAGCTCAAGGTGTGGCCCTGGTTAGGTTCAGGAGTTGTATTTAGCTTTGCATGGCCGTAGCCTCGCCTGTGCAGAGTCAACAGCCGGCTTCAGTCTTTCAAACATTTACTTAGGTGCTTCACACCAACGCTGGCTGAGTGACTCAGAGCATGAAATGGAGCACAGATGCAGATCTTAGCAGGAGGAGTTGAGACTTTACCTTATGAACCAGGCCAGGCTCTCATGTACTCTGTTACCTTGGGTGAGCTGAGTAAGTAGTGTTTGCCTCTCTTTGTCTGTATGTAAAATAGGGTTAGTTCAGTATTGGAAAGCTCTCAAGATCCTTGGCTGGGAGTTATTATTTAAAAATTAAATTTATCATTAAAAAGACATGTTGCTAAGGGGTAAAAGGCAAGAAGAAGTTAAAAATACATATAGCATCCTGTTTTCCATGAGCTGATATTTATATTACTTAGTTCATATGAGGGGAATGACTTTTACTGGAGAAACTTCTCAGTAAAAGAACAGAGTTACTCCAATTAGGAAAAAGATCTATATTTGCATGCTAAATATAGCTGCACTGTCTTCAAAACAGCACCATGAACACCTGCCAGTCCCCTGCCATTCCTCCCTGCTCATCATACTGCCTGTGAGCAGCCTCTTTGTGGTATTTCATCCTCTCTGGTGTAACCCCCATCACTTTTAACTGTCGAGCACCTGCGCCAGCGTTGTGTAAGGTGGGCGATGCGGGACAGGATATGAAAACACCAGCACAAACAGCAAAAGACACCAGGCAGCTTCACAGAACCACTGCTGGGAGGCAGATCTGCATCAGGTCTGCGAACTAGTGAACAGCACTGCCTCACCTTGAAGAGAGGTGAAATCTGTTGCTGAATACTCAGGGGCATTAAATTAACACTGACATCAGTCCTCATCCTGATCTCACTGATTTCACTCCAGACAGGACTGTACCTGAACCTATAGGACCTCAAAACACTGCAAAATCTCTAACATAGGTGACAGTGTAAACTATTGACATTCTTTTTAAAAATGGCCTCTGTGCTTATTATATATTATGTCCTAAAATCTAGTCATTTAAAGCTCACATTCATTAATGCTTCACGCCAAAGGCATCTTAATGACATAAATTTGCCTTAATTAATTCTAATGTTCTACAGTTTCCTCTATTTGCTGCCACTGTAGAGTGAAGGGCCATATTCTCAATTATGTAAATAAACACTATTTATTAAAATCAATATTTCCCCCCCCCCCCCATATTTGTTATGGAGAACATCCCCTCTGCTTTATCTTATTATTGTGACTATGTTACCCATGTGAACAACATGGTCATTGAGACACCCAGCATTTAGTAAAATGCAATATTTAAATTTGTAGCAGGGAGGGTAAGAAGACATATTTTCTGCTTTTTTTTTTTTTAAAAAAAAATGTAAGTCTTCTGTCTTCTCCTTATTTGGCAGCAATTTTCAGCTTTAAAAAATGGAATTTGAAAATGTTATCCATTTAGTTGTTGAAAACAATGGCAAATTTTGATTGGAGCCAGAATTTTCAACAAACTTTCAGGGAAAATGTATGCTCTTTATAAGGAAGTGTCTGTTTGTTTATTACTGACAATTTAGATGAATCTAAATTAAAAATAAATAATTGTATCCCGCTTAAAATGCAAGGTGCTGTTCTGGTATTCAGTAAGGTATGGTGCCAGTCTTTTCAGTTCAGTTGGTTTTGTCATCTTACCAGCATATTAAATAGATTTTTGACTTGCATTTCAGTATTCTTTAATCTAAACAACGAAAGCCAAAGCTGGTAATCTCCTCCATTGCCACGCATGTATTTCCTACTTGGAACAAAATGTGAAATTTAACTTCAGCTACGTGCCAAGCAACCAGGGCAAAGCCAGGTTTGTAGAAAGAGAGATTAATTTTTGTTTGAACTTGTAGGAGAAAAACATGCATGCTTTCAGGTGCTGAGTCCTTTCTGAACCTCAGAACAGTCACCAGCCTGAAATAGAAATAGCAACCTCATATTGCTGTGGGTTCAAAGGAAGGTTGAAAATCCAATTTCATGTTCAGCTGTGCTGTGTAATTTTTTAAACTGTGTTTTCCACAAGCAGTCACAGTCCTTTCTTCCCAGTGTTTGCATTAACGCGATTAATTTTATTGTGAATAGGTTCAACATGGTGAGGAATTGCCAAGTTGTAGTAAAAGGATAGAGGATCAAGTAATACAGGACTGAATGGGTTGCTAAAAGCAATTTAAAAGTAGTGCCCCAGTCCTGCAGCTCTTCACACACCCTGCAGGCACATCAGCAGGCTCAGAGGAGCGCAGGGGACCCTCCGAGGCTCTCTGGGTGTGCCAGCCCAGGAGAGCTGGCGCTGCAGCAAAAGGAAATTGTACCCTGGTGTTCAAGGAGAGCAGCACTAGGCACTAACCCACCGTCCTTCCAGATTGCACCAGCTTCATTTAATGAAAATGCAAATCATCCGTTACAAATGCATGTGTGTTGCGGTGTGAGAGTGACTTTACCGTGAAATTAGTTTCAAACAGGGAGAAAACCAGATGCAGTTTTTCCCAGTAGTGTTTCTTACAGTCCTTATAGGCACAGCTTTCCCATTGCTGCAGAAGCCGGGAGTGAGTGCCAAAGGGATTGATCCTAAGGTGTCCCTGACATTTGGTATCCTCACAGCAGTTACTTCTGAGCGTGTTCTGAACCACCCACAGAATTTTATGATTATAATCCTCAGGGGGTATTTTCTTATTTTCCCATCACTGATCACAGTTTACAAATGGTTTTCCCCTCCTGGGTCTCTTGAAACTGTCTAATTCTTCCTCTAAAACACTTGCAACTACAATCTGCTTATTTCTCTTGGTTGTGACCAGAAAATGTGTTGCATTTATTGCCTTGCAATATGGAAGGTTTGATGCAAGTAAGACAGAGACTTCAACCAAATCTGGAGAAGATGGGCTCGATCCTATGTCACTGCTGTACTTCCCACCTGAACAAGGGATTAAAATGTATGATATAATGTATAGAATAAAAGTTATAATATGTTGTACTATGTACAACTTGGGAAATGTGCACCTAGCAACCTTTCATGAATAATTCTTCATTGAATACAATAGTTTTGACCTGAGAAAAGCAAATGATGAGTAACAGCTGCTCACACAATTAGTCAGGCAAGGTGTCGGTCTGGCATTCAGCTGGAGTCACAGTTTGGGATGGGCCCTGTGTTTGTACTTAGCACAGGTACAGCCTTTATCTGTGGCCGTGATACGCTGCAGGAGGGTGAGCAGTTCTTTCTTGTGTTAAATTGCTATTTCTTACATACTGGCTATCAGCATTCAATGCCTAATATATTACATACTGTACAGGCTGCAAATTACAGACAGTCTTAATTCTGCTGTCACTGATAAACCAAATAGAAGATACAGCTCTCTCAGCAATGGCAAACCTCCTAACATAATATTATAAGGAAACTGTGGCACTCTTCTTAGTCAAATCTCTTCACACCAACTCCCAGGTGTAACACCAAGCAGGAGGACTGAACTTTTAGGTTAACAACAGGATAAAAGCAATGGGAGAAAAAAGGGACTGATTGTCTAACAGGCACAAGGCTGAAACCAGGGCATGGAAGTAAAATCACAGTCATCTTCAAGGATGCAGGAACACTTCTCATCAGCATTTCTTCTTATAAAGGATTGCTCAGCTCCTGTCAGGACTGAGCTGATGGGAACTCACACCCTGCATGTTATGCTGGGAGTGAGATGCATGGAGTAATTTCCTTATCAAAAAATAAGATTAATGGATAGCTCTTGAAGTCTGGGCAGTAGTGTGAGGACACGTAGGTAGTTACACATCCCATCCCTCACTCCTTCAGGCAGACCAGGCTGCTTTGCAAGGTCTTTACAGCCACATGAGAGGCTCAGGCAGTGGTTACAGCACGTAGCTGTGTAGTACTTGGTGTCCTTCACAGTCCCCATACTCCAACCTCCCACACGGCCTCAGTATACCCATGGGGGGAGCCACTCTTTGGCTCTGCTGCCTCTCAGGGTCTCGGGAAGGGCAGGGAGCATTTACCTTTGATCTGTAATTGTTCTGCTACCACAATTACACCCGTGGGATGCTGCAAAATACCAACACAAGTTTGCTGTGGCAAGTTTCCTGCTATGACAACTTTCTACAGTGTCCTGCCAAAATACTCGCTGCTCACTGCACCGATAGCCTATTATTGCTACTGCTCCTCTTACTGAGCCACCTAATAGCAACAATAGCAGCTGAGTCAAGGAGCTCCTGTTTGACCTTTAAATGGGGGACACATTGTCATAGGCAAGGGCGTCTCACCAGGAAAGCAGCCTTCACAATGGCAGGAAATATCTGCCAGACAAGAGAAAAAGGAGCTGGTCCAGGGGCTGGAGCGCTTGTGTGATTTTTGGACACCTGGTCTTTGCTCTGCTTCATGCTTCCTGTGTGACTTGGAGCAAGTCATTGGAGCATCTGAATCCTTTTGTACCTTCTCACAAGTTTCTAAAGGAGTTCAGGCATGCCAGTAGGAACTAAGAGCCTAGATAACTTTGTGCATCTCTCTCTCAATTTCATTGCACCCCAGTCCCCTGTCTGTAGGGTGGGAACACCAACATTACCTGCCTCCCTGGTCTGTAGTGAGGATAGCACTATCGAACACAACAAGCTTATTTGAGGACTTAAGGATATCCTAAATATAACTTCATGTTAATAATAAATAAATATCTTACGGTGTAAAGTTGGCTCTCTTTGGCACTGTAAAAACTCCACTGAATAAAGAAATTCCCCAGCGGTTCAGAGCCCGTGTATGTACAGAGGAGGGTCGCGTTTCCACCTGTAGTGACATTCACTATCTTCTCAGGGACGGTCACCACAACACCGCTGACGTGGCCTGTGGACAGTAAGTGTGATGAAGAGAGATCAGGAGGGGCCGACCCTGGGAGCTGTGCAGGAGTGCCTTGCTCCCTGCATTATTGAAGAAACCTGCAGGACATGTCTAGTCAGTCTCCTTTGCAATGGTTTCCCTTGGACTTTGTGAGGAAATTTTAGTGATAGCAGACTGGGAGTGGGTAAAAGCTAGCAAGCAAATAAATCCCCCAGAATACCTGTGCCCTGAAAGCAAACAATATTCTGAAAAAGCAGAGTTCCCAAAAACGTACTTCTTGTCACCTGCAGAGACTTGTCTTCTCACCAAGAGCCTGTGGCTAAACCAAACCTTTCTTCTGCACTCACAGTGCTCTCCTGCACCTTGCACTCATTCGCAGCTGTCTCTAGCCTTCTTGTACACCCTTCTTGCCCTCTTTTTTGGCAGTTATTCCTTTAGATGTCTGGTCTCCTTACCATGGATCACCACCTTCTGCAGTCTCATCTCTTCTTACATTCTCACGTTCTGACTTGCACCCAGTGGCACTGAGTTGGGTTCCCCCAGGCTGGAGCCCAGCAGCCTTTCTCCACTTTTCTTTTGCTAATTGCCTTGCTTTTCTTTAGGTTTCTTAGGGCTTACATTCAGAAGCTGCTCTTTTCCAATCCTTTTACACTGGAAATGTCAAGCTAAGCTTTTTGGAACTGCTTTTATTATGTGGGTTGTGAGAAACTGTGATAGCTTGATCAACTCTTTCTGTTGTGCTCAAAGCAAAAAGGGAGCAAACAACTTATGAGCCCTTTCCCGTAATGTCCTTATCAGTCTTGGCTACACAGTCATATTAATGAAAGGAATCAAGCACCATCTTGCAGTATTTACCTGTTTCTGTCCTCAGTTAGTAGCAACTGTGACATACAGCAACAAAGCTAGAGCTGTCAGAAAAAATAAGGCTGAATTTCAGGGGTTTGTTAGATTATTGAGTCCTGTCTAAAGATTCTGAAAGAGAATATATTATTTCTTTTGAATATGATGGAAAACATAAGTCTTTTGGAGCTTTCTATGCAAGACAGGCAAGGTAAAAAATTCATGTTATAATAATAATAATTTTCACGTGGACTTATTGCATGTATGAATGATAGAGGCAAAACATACAAAATACTCGTTAGAGAGCTGCTTTGGAGAGTTTAAGCAGAACCTCCAGTAATACCAAAAGAGTATTTTGCTGAAATTGTCAGCCTGATGAGAGAAAATGTTGTTTAAAAAGAAATACAATCTATTTTGACATTTATAGCCATGTAAATATTGCAGATTCATCAGTTGCTACAGTAGGCAAACCTATATGAACCTAGAGTCTGAACTCCTCAGGGTCTGTTTTCCTTGTTTGATGCCTTAAATAGTAAAAGCTCACTGCAAGGAAGAAGGGAATAATCTACTTTCTGTGTTGGTGGTGGCTAGGATGAGAACTAGTGGGTTTAAACTGCAGCAAGATTTACATTATATGTGAAGACAGCCTCACAGGCATGGCTGGAGACTGACCTAAATGTGTCAAACCTGCCTTGGAGAAAGAAGGGATCCCAGTGCTGGCTGCAAGTCCTGCTTGTCCTGTGAGTGCACAGTAGCTTAATCCTTACTGAGATCTAATATAAAAGCCCTGTAATAATATTTTAGATGTCTCGATTCACTGTTGTCAGCTATAAGAATTAGAGTTGGCCAGAAGATGATAGTTTCTTGCCACAATAATACTTCCAGGTTTACATGTATTTATTTTCTGCTCTTTGTGAGATTAAAGCTACGGTCTGTCAACACAATGTCATTCTACTGAAAACATCCATTTTCCAGTCATCTTGTCCGTGTATTTCCCTTCTCATTCTCTGGTTTTGGAGTCAGGAGTGCCACAGAGCCTGGCTGTTAAAAGCTTTTCCAGAAGAAACTAATTTTAACAGAAACAACTCCACAAAGCATTTCAATCAGTTTGTTATTCTTACCTGTAAGGATGGCTAGAACTGGAAATATCTTCAGCATCGTAGCAAACATCTTGACGTTGGGAGAGAAAAGAGACCAGATGCTGCTTCTGACTTTGACTAAAGCTCAACTGTTATTTTTTTTAAGTGGGTTTTTGTTTTCCTTATCAGCTGTGTATCAACACGTCAGTAAGCTTTTTCATTCTTCTTCTTTATCACATGTGTGCCTTTCTCCGACTAGTGGTGTGACTGTTCAGTTGAAACCATGTTGTGGGGTTGGAGCAACTGAGGGGTTTGTTAATAATAAACCCTTGAATCAGAGAAGCTCAGATTCTGCCACTTTTGCCAGGGCCCAGCAGTATTTGCCTACGTAAGTACTTCCACTGAGTACAAGCAAAGTATTTGTGGAGCTATTTAACGGTCAACCTGATTACCAGTGTTGGAGTCAGGCCTCATATAAATAATGAATAATCTTTATTTCCTGTTAATTCTATTGTTTCTTTTTTAAAATGGACATGTGGAGATAATACATTGTTAGTACATTTTCATTGTAAAACATTTCTCATACAGTTTTAAACAGAATGATTACATTGGCCTCATGATTGCCTTGAAATTTCCCTATTGAACTCATCAATATGATAACACATCAAAACAAAAAATAAAATAAAAGTTATCTTCTAAACTGATAGTAATATTTGTTTCATCTAGTTTTAATCCATGAAGTTGGATGCTACTAATACAAAGTGACAAGGTGAATATATTGATTTTTATTTAAATGTTAATACCTGATTTATATAGTGAAAAAGTAGCGGATGAAGGTTAGGACTTGAAGAACTAATTACAATAATTTACAGTAGGTTACTTTGTCCTTAGCGGATGCAAAACACTTCCTCTAAGTCTCTGAAGCTCATTAGGAACTGAAGGTGCTCAGCTTCTTACAGGAGCCAGCTTTGCTTTCTTTTTTTCATGTTATTTGACTGAGGCTAATTCACAGCCCCAAGCTGCAATGGGAGTAGCTGGTTCTGGCTACACAGCCATGAGCGAGTGAGTAGCTGAAGTCATAACAGAGGGCAGCATTGCCTTTTAGATGTGTGCCTGTACCTAGGACCAAGACAATTAAAATGGTCAGTGACTTTTTTTCCATGCTTGGGACTAGTTCATGCCTCCTGATCCTGTCTTTCTAGTGACCCTTTCCATGGCAGGGGCCATGCTGCAGCTGGGGATGCCCTGTTAGTGATGCTTGCCTTTTAGTGATGGGGAGGACAAGACCTGGACAATTAAATGTCTCATCCAAGGATGCACAGGTGACCCAGAGTCCAAAAAGGAACATGTACTTTGAAAGACTGAAATTCAAGTCCAGATTTCTTCCAAAATGTGAAAAGCATTTAGATTCACCTTCACTAAAGAAGCGTGGAGAGATTCCAAATGAACATGGCAAGTTCTGACTGGCTTTCCCTGGATCAGCCTAAAATGGGAGCTGCTGCTGTTTGCCAGTCATTTAACTATGGATGAGCACAAATGATCTGAACACGAGCACAGTCTGCAGACCCATTTTGGTGATTGCCTGTGGCAGCTCCGTGCTACCCAGAAGGAGTCTGACTAGCAGCTCACAGAGCACTGAACCTTTGCAAAAGACAGCAATTTTCAAGAATGTGCAAAAAACCGTTACCACTCTGCACTGCAGGTCAACACACACCTGCGTGATCCTTTGTCTTTACCACAATATCAGTGTGTCCTCTAATTCCCTATCATTTATCAACACCAAAGTCCTTTCTCTGGCACTTAAGGCACCCTCAGCTAATATATATTTTATTCCTGTTACATTCACTTCTTGTCAATTAAGTCTGTGAAAGATGACAGAACTACATTCCTGGAGGGTGAAATGCTCTGTTTGACCAGAGAACAGGAGCCAATAACACAACTTCTACACTCATATGTGCCCATTTAAGCTTGGGATGCAGGGCTGAGATTACCAATTACGGAGCGGGTGTATCTTGTAGCGAATGATTACAACCATCAATCCTATTTTACAGAGGATACTGAACACCAGTAGCATTTACTTTTGACTGTTACCAGCCTGGGGCTCATTTCACACTGCCAAACCAGCAGTGTATACCCTAACGCTGATCTTCTGTGCCGTCCAGGGTTATTCTCCTGTGAAGGTAATAGATGGTCCCTGTCAGCTGCTGGGTTTGCTTCTAGCTCATTGCTACTAGAGAGCAGCACTGCCTGTTCAAATGTCACCTTAGGAAAAGATCTGAACACAGAAAGCAAAATCTGGTTTAGTTTGATGATGGTTAAGGTTGAGTTACAATGGGATTGACGAATAAGCTCTTGCTTACATCGCTGAGAGAACAGCCCAGAGTGCAGCAATGGCAGCAGTCACTTTGCCATGGGTGGAGCAAAGACTCTTATCTCAAGATTAAATGGAAAGGGCCAGTACCAGGAACTGTATGTTAACAGACTTTGTGACTCAAATCTGTGTACACTGAAACGTACTCAGTAATGTTCCCTTCCAAGCAACTCCTTTGTATTGACTCTATAAATAGAAGTGTCAGTCATTAAAAAAAATGAAGCCCAGAGGCACACCCAGAGCAAGGCAGCATGGCCCAGCCAAGCACTGCTGTGATAGGCCTGAAACCTAATTTTAAAACTTCCTATAGAATTCCATGTTTAACTTGACAAAGCTCAGCAGCACTTCAGCTGCTTTGTCTTCCTGAAATATGCTAAATCTGTGATTGTTCAAAGACACCAAACCCAGCATAACGTGGTTTACAAAGCTCTCCAGTGTCACATCTGATTGCTGCGAATGAACAGTGTAATTAAAGATTCAAACAAGTACAGTAAAAGAGCTGCTTTAAGCCTCTGAATTCATCATTAGGTTGACTTTCAAATGCACTTTAAAGTTTGCTTGCTTATTGCACAGCCTCATTTGTTGTCTAAAAGGTGTTTATTAGCTTTTGCTGGAGGGTTTGCTGCCTAAAAGTTGATTCATGAACTCACTGTTATTTTGAAGCTCACAGAGTGCAAGTCTGTAAAGATACCAATAATAAACTCTTCTGAGGAAAGCACCATGGCCTGTCACCTCAAAATAACTTGATCAGAAACATACTTAGTCCTCTGTATCCACTTTCCAGAAAAAGCACAGCTTATTATCAAAACCACAGTACCATAAAGGTCCTTGTAAAGGTGCTGGACTGATCTTTTTTATATTGTCCCTTTTCTGACTCCAGAAAGAAGTACTTTTTCCTTTTAACCATTCAAAAGGCAGGCTCTCCCAGAGCAAACTCTCTATCCAGCAAGCTTTCCTCTTTCACACCTGATGGAAACGGGATGTGAGAGAGCAAAGAACTTTTGCACCCACCCGCTGCTCCTGTGGAGGATGCTCCTGGGGTGCTGTGGGCATGGCACTGCTGCCTCCCACCTGCCTGCACACCGGCTGTGGCCTCCATGCAGACTGGCAGGATGCAGCCTGGACATTTTAGACTGCTCAGAAATGTGGCAGGCAGTTAATTCAGTGGGATTTTGTTAAGAGCATGCAAAATGCTCTAGACCTCTGCCATATGATCAGGCCTGTTTGACAGGCACAGAAGGTGTAGGAAGTTTTCTTATCCTGTATCAGCTGTAGGAAGGTGATGCCTGCTGCAGTTGAAGGGATTTGTTTGTGTGCAACACATTGCAATAGAACTAGAACACCTGTACCCACAGTGGTGTTGATTTAGTCATCCAAGTCCCATGTGAAATCGGTGCGAATGGAAGCACCTGGATAAATTTGTGGAGCTGGCTCAGGCCTTTTGGGTTGATGGGAACACTCCCCTGCCTTCTGTCCTGAGAAAAGCATAAAAAAAGGCAGAGAAGCAGCTGTCTGTGATGCTGTCCCAGATGTCCTAGGGATGACAGCGTAGCACCCATGTAACTCAGGACTGGGCTGCCTTGGATTGTGCTGGACTAGGATGATGGGAGTGCTGGAGAGGGCTTTGTTGCAGAAGCAGAGCGATGGTTTTGCAGCAGTTGGGGTGTTACTATAAATGGTAAGTTTTACCCCCTCGTTCGTCAGGTGAGCTGTGTACCACCAGTGCCCTGGCTCATGCAGGGTAAAGAATGACTTTCAAACAAAAAGTGCCACCATCAAATAATCCATTTATGCAGTGTGGCGCAGGTGTCAAAACCAGAGCAAGCTCTATGCTGCATGATAAAGCAGAGTAAAATGGTTCTTTGTAGAACTGCTGTTTGAATTTGCATTGCCTGTGTAGCCTTTTCACTGCATATGATTAACTCTTGTTGTTGTGTCTTTTTTTTCCCCCTGTCCTTTTTCATATAGTTTCAAAATTGAAGCTAATAAAGCAAAACAAAATGGAAAATTCACAGTGGGGATCTGGGGATTAAACTATCAGCCTTATCAGAGGGAAAGGTCTTTTTTCTCATCATCACTTGCATTTTTCATAGGTTAACAATTTCTGAAACGGTTACATGATATTGTTCTGTGAGTTTGGCAGCATTTGCTGTACTTGTCCAAGATGAAAAATGCTTTCAGTTTAAGAATGCATATAACTATAATTTATATGGTGCCTGCTTGCCTTAACAGGTACGATAATGTAATTTTAGGATTACTGTGCCAAATTAAAACTGAGCATAAAATTAATGCAATTTTGGCTGAACTCTGTGGTTTCCTCCAGCTTCTGCCATCTCTGAAATGGAGGGTTTAGGTGGATAGATGTTAAAACAATGTTAGTGTCTAGTGGTTTCCAAGCACACCAATTCATGCTGTCAAAAGAATACAAGGCAATCTCATTCTTTATTTTAAAAAATAGCTGGTTTTTAATTCTCACTGCTTCACAGAAATGCTTGGACACAATGACTGCAGTGCTGATCTCAGCTGCTCCCTACACCAAGCAGGGAGGAATTGCTGAAATCTCTTTGCTTTTGGTGTGCTCCACTTCAGGAAAGAGCCTGAAGCAGCCAGTGGTGTCTGAGCATTGCTTTGCCTGCCCGAGTTTCACCTGGGTGCTAATCCTTTTTATTGTACTTCTCTGCAAGAAGCTGTTCCATGTCCAGACTCTGCAACTTAGCTGCCTTCTGAAGAAGCCTATGTTGAGTGAGACTGCATGGCTTTTTTCTTGAGGAGGCTTAATAATAGTTGTATATGCCATTAATTATCAATTAATAGTCGTGTAGCTCATTTTACTTCAGCTGCCCTTCTCCAGGTGTGTGTGCCCTGGGGTCCCTGGCAGTGGCTGGAGCCTGGCTCTGCCTGCCAGCAGCCGGTGTTCCAGCACTGGCTCCTCAAGGTGGGATGTGACAAGGTGTTTTCCTTGAAGACTCTGGATTCCCTGAAGCTGGGCAGTGCTTTGGAAATGCTGTGGTTCATTCAAGTGAGCAAGCTAATGAGAGATGAACTAAGAGCAACTGCTTGCTTAGTGCCTAGTTTGATGAGACTTTTCCCAGGAGCTTCTTACTAGGAAAAGGTTACTTGTTTAGTTGGTTTTAATTCTCAGGAAGAATGATATAATGCTTCCTATCCCGTTTTGTTAATAATCTCATTAGAGTTGCCTTAATTGTTTTAATTACGCTGAATATGGCAGTGCAGTGGTGTGATGTGATGAAGTTGAGCAGAGGATCAGCTATCCTGAATAAAGAACATGGCAGAAGACCAGCAGAGATAAACCTAAGCAGCTTTTTGGTTGTGCCTTTGATTTGCTTGTAGCAGGCAACCAAAGTTATTCATCAACTGATTGGGACTCAGGTCCTGTAGCCTGGCAGCTTTGTTACACACTGTGTCTTAGCAGTTCAAATTATTGGGAAGCACTTGTTATCCTTTGGTGATCAAGTAGGCAGTGAGTTTGCAAACTGGAGGAAGTAATGGAAAATGAAACTGTCATCATGGGAGCAGCTGGGAAAGCAATTGCTCAGATGGTTTCATCTGAGAAACACATGAATCTTAGGAGTGTGTAGGGTGTAACCTTTGAAGAACAACTGTCTAATCCAGTTGTACACAGCAATTTGATTCGAATGAGCTAATAAAAGCAGTGGGGCAGCCTGGCCTGGCACAGTTACATCCCTGTCACGCCTTCACTTGTGGCAGCAGGGTTTTGCAGCTGTTCAAGCATGTCCTGTTGGTAGAGAAGCCACTGATCCATGGCCAGTAGCTGTGGCATGCTGCACACCAGCCCTTGTCCCACAGTCCAGCTCCCTCAGGTGAGGAGCATGCTCCTACAGCCAGGCTGCATCCTTACATTTGCTGTGTGTGGCCATGTCCTTGCTCCCATGTTGCAGCTGGCTTCCCCCAGGCCAGGCACCCGGGGTGCTGCACAGCCCTGGGCAGTGTGCAGCGCTGCCCTGTGCCCACAGCACCTGGGGTGATGCATACCAGCCCCTCTCTGGGCTGGGCTCATTGCCTGTGCCATGTCAGAGCACTTGACTTGCTCCAAAAGTCTTAATTTATAAACTACCCTGTAATTCCCAGGCTCTCACAAGGAAAAAGCAAAAAGCCACAGGCTTGTATGAGTGTCCCCAAAGAATCGGATTGCTCTGTAAAATTATCAGAAGTGCAGTGAGGCTCTTTTTGCTCTTTTCCTTCCCAAACACTGATTATTGCTGCTGTGCCAGAGATGATGTAAAACTCCTACTGGGTGGCCTTTTCTATAATGTTCAATAAGTAAAGTGATATGTTCTTGGAGCCTGTATGAAATGCTGAAAAGCTTCCAATTCTAAAAGCAGACAGCGCCCAGGCAGAAAGAATGGCTTAAAATCCAGTTCAGGGACTTATTTATTGGCACCACTGGTGTGACTGGTATTGAATTAGCATTAGCTTTTCCTTCTGCCCCTTTTCATTCTGCAGGTTAATGTCGTATATCCAGCCAGGACTGTTCCACTCAACATCCATCATGGTCACTGTCTTTGTATCTCTAGAAAAAGCTGTTTTCAGTTCACTGTGATTTTGGGAGTCATGTCACACCCCAGTTGACAACTGACCTGTAGCAGATGGATTAGTGGTTGTACATCGCTAACAGTAATTACATGTAATTAAAGTGCATTCCTGGGACAGCAAAACCCTGACCTTGCAAATGATTATTTGCAGCCTTGATTTTAGTCCCGTGGCATCAGTGAGACTGCTTGTGGCGTGGAAGTCAGCCACATGCACATGGCTGTGGAAGCAGAGCTGAGGTCATGGAGAGGAGGACACCACTGAGCACACATGCTGTAGAAAGCTGCTGTTTAGCCTCTGTGTTTCATCATAATAATATGTTGCATAGGGGAGACATTGACCTAAGGTGCACCAGGATTGTCAAATTTATCATGAACTGTGTAATAATTAATGGTTTTCCCTAAATCCCTGCCTCTGGGTGTGGTGCTGGTGGTGAATAATGACATGAAAGGTCAGTTTATATTTGCTTTTTCTCTCACGAAAGGTTGTTTCTATCCTTTTGGTTGCATGGAAAAATCTTAAGATAGTTCCAAATATATCCTACATGAGCAAGAATGAGAAAGCAAATCAATTAGATACAGAATTTTTGGTTTTTAAACAGTATGGCCCTACTGAAGCACACAGCTACCATGAATATTTCATCATATGGCTCTAGAAAGGATTAAAAAGTACTAGCAGCTTCTTGCAGTTTGGACTTTAAAGCCAACCAAGACAATGCCTCTTCCTGATCTTCCTATTTCAACTTTGTACTAACAATAATAATAATAATAATATAGTTGATAATTAGTTGATAATTTCTAGAAAGAAATTTATATGAATAATCTCTCTTGCAGTTCAAATGCCATTCATAGGCTACTTGCATTTTTGCAAATGTCTCCTTTTTGAGAACACAAACTGAACAAAGGGATAAACATAAATGGTGTGGGAGTTCATCACAAGGGCTGGCTCTCGATGGTTAAGAAGGACTTGTTTAACTGTGGTTGAACACAAATCCACATGACGTTTTTTATATGCCTTAAATGTGTTATCCCTCGTTATCCCAGCCTAATTTGCACTTCCAAAGAACATGCAGCAAATATTTCCTGTTTCCTTAGAAAATGCTATTTTTGTGATCTCGTTCCTGTAACCAAACTCATTTTGTGCAGTAGTCCCTCAAGGCAAATACAGTAAAAGCAGTACTTCCTCTAAGCAAATAGCAGCATAATGCATTTAGGCATGTTTTTATGTTTTAATCACATAAAATTCTGGCAGAGTCCTGTTTTTTTCCATGCATGTTAAGTAAGCAGCCTATTTTGATGCCTTTTATTTTGCAATACGAAAGGTTTGTGTGCATTAGTGGCTTAAAACCTCCTTGTGCCCTTCTGTGACAAGGGTACATACAGGTGGGTGTTTCAGCCTTGCTTGGTTTGGTGGTGGGAGCAAGGGAGGAGAGGAAGGGATACCTGTTCTGTTGTAAAGGGATGGGGAAAAAAATCCTCCTGGGTTGGTTTTTTTTTTGTAATGAAAAATCATCTTCAAACTAATGTTGCTTTTTCCTTTTTAAAGAATTATTCTTAAGAATTCTCTTTTCTGCTCTGGCTGTTTATCAAGGCACTAAATACCAAATGCATTTTGTCCTTCAAAATTCTGGTGATAAGCAGTTTTGAAACCCATTTGTTTTGAGAAGTTCTCACACTGGTGTCTGGCAATTCAGTAGAACTTCTCTCAAGACAGACATTTCCTTAATAGTATTTAAAATCTACTGGGAAAATGTGGAGTTTTTAGTTCAAAATAAGTATGTCATTAAGGGTCTGATGCAAAGCCCAGTACAATCCATGTAACTGGTCCAAGTGAGAGACTGGTTGATAGTGTGTTTACTGGTAAAGAACCCATCTTGAAAATCTCAGCTTTCACAGCAAAGTCTGTGCCCATTTCTGGGGAAGTTAGTCCTTAGGATGTTGTATGTGTTCATACTGTGGGTGATGCACAGAGATTGCTAGGATTTTGAACTTTGCCTGCAGGATATTTATTCTGAAATAGGTTGTTAAATATGCATGTTATAGGGGGCAAAAAAGGCAGTTCCAGAGCTGGCCATGTGCAGTGCTGATTGTGACAAAGAGTTTTGTGGACCTGAAATGTTTGTGTGCCAAGTCTTGTGCTGGAGCACAGTGTAGTTTCAAGGCTATTCTATGATTCATATTGCTAAGCAGCACATCTGCCTAGTTTTCTTATTTTACATGAGAGATCCCTGAACAGACCCAGGCTCTGCTCATCTCACAGGAGGGTGGGTGGGAAAGACCCAGCTCCTTGCGATGCTGGTACCCTGCCCTGGCCAAGCTTTCTTGCAGAGAAATGCAAAAGGCTGTGCAGCACTGGTGGTAAAACAGCATCTGTGGGGAAGGTTGTGCCACCATGGGTAACTGTCCTTCACTTTTATGCACCGGAACTTGTTCGCTTGCAGGCTAATTTAACTGTGGATATTCTCATTAAGTGGAGAAACATCTGCTCCTCTTCTTGTATCTTGTAAATGGCTTCACCTTTGTGTTATGTTTCCTTGCGTGGTACCACACTGCAGTGTAGTGTTTACTTAGGACACCCTGTCAGAACCAAAGAGAAATCAAGCTTTAAAATGTGATTTGGGTTGCAAGAGGGCAGCAAACTCACTAATATTTCAAAGAAACCTCTGTATGAAGATTTATTGTTTGCTTGTTTTTAAAGGCATGCCAAGATGTGTTCCCAACAGGAGAGACTGTATTATTTCCTCTTACAACACAGTGCATTTTTAAAGTCAGTTAGCAGCAGACATGTATTTCTGATGGCTTCCTGCTGATATGAAGGGAGCACGCAGAGCATCCAGAGGGCAGGGATGGGACAGTCTGTGGAAGGGATGCCAAGCAGTGTCACTTAACTATCAACAGTAAATTTCTGTCTGAAAATGGTAAACCTTTGCTAATTGCCTCTCTTTGAGTAGTCACCTTCTGCTCCATGTTATCTTCTGCTGTAAGCTGGGATACTCCATGTCTGGGAAGCCAGAGAACAGATTTCTCAAGATGCTTTTTGCCATAGGCATCGGATGTCTAGCCTAAATCCTCAGTTCAGCACAGCAAACCTTGAGCAACAATGGTGGAAAGAGCAGCTGCATAGGGTTTCCCTTTCTGTGATGGTTTCACTTTGTTATAGCACTGCCCTCAACCTAAACACGTGGCTACAAATGTATGTATTGCAACCATATATATATGTAGCAGTGTACAATCAATGCTGGTTTATCTTACGCATATGTAAACTATCACCTGTTTCCTCTACTAACACAGATCAATACCAGTCGACATATGGTTGGAGGTCTCAGGTTTGTAGGTCTGCTTTCCAGAAAGATTTTCCTTGTGCCCACCAGGTTTTGTATGGCTACTTGGCTTTCTGGCCACTGGAATGGCCAGAAAATGACTGGTGCTCTCAAAAGAGTCTTGTTTGTGGTTGGATTCTGCTTACTTCATTTAGAAGCAGGATTCCCTGGCCGTATTGTCTCAGTGCTTTACATAGTCGGTGGAAGAAGGTGAGGCACCTCAGAAAGGAGGTCCACACTCTTCCTTATCTATTGTAAGATGGGGTGATTCATCTCTACAGGTCTCTGTGTACCTCACATCTGGTAACCAGCTCTTCTCACTACAGATACAAATCCGGACCTTGCCCCTGGGTAACTGGGTGCAGACTCCTGTCACTCAAGCCACGGGTGGTTGTATGTGCTTTGCCATCCCACTCTGTCACTGGGCTGAATGTGGCCCTATGAAAATTGTTGGCTTTGCTGTGAGCCATTAGTAACATCTTTTCTGTGATTTGGGCCATATGATTTGTGAGCCTCTCAGAAAGTTCTCTGAAACATGAGCCAATTTTCTCTTTTGAAACTGTTATTAAACTTTTTTTAAAAAAAAAATCTTACAATGCTAGCAGTGCTGAGCAAGATAGTATCAAAAGTCTTTCATAGTTCTCACTGCCAGCCAATACAGATTTATACCTTACAGTGGAAAGGACGTAGAGCCTCAGTTTTCAATTAAAACAGCTCAGCTCTTTCATCAGTAAAAATTGAGGTCCACAGTGCCAAATAAAATAAGGCCAGGTGCTTAGCTGGTTTAAACTGGATGAGCTCCATGTAGCTTCACTTGACCTGCACTGAATTATACTTGCTGGATTTCGGCTGTTACATGACTTTCCTTCTCTAGTCAAGTAAGCAGGCTTGCAAGGGATGTGTCTGAGGAGACATCTGTCCCACATTCACAGTTCCTGCAGATGTGAGTAGGATCCTGCTTATACACAGTTTTATCATGTTTTTTTTCTTCTCCATTTATGGCTTGCTGCTGGAGCATTTGTGCTAATGGACAGGGGATTTGTATCTGTTTCTTTATTTTGGCATGCTGTAAACTAAAATTTTAACACCCAGTAAACAAAACTGAGAGGCAGTTTGTTCTCAGTATAATATTTTTGTGACAAGACAGTGGGAAGTAAATGGTGTCTACAAGCACTGTGTTCTTCCCCTGGTGCTCCCAGTAATTTTAGCATGGCAGCTATGTAGCTGGGGAGGAAGGTTACAGAGAGCCACTGGGGTAGCAGAAATTTGAATGAAAACCCCCAGTGAAATAGTTGCTGGTGATTTTTGTCATGCTTCCACATTTAGGTTCCTCTAACACTGAGTGGTATCATGAAGAAATGCCGAGAGCATTAATCACACTGCTATATACTTTTCAGCTATCTTTTGGCAGCCTTTTGAAAGTCACAGCTAAAAATACTGAAAACACTCTAGGCTTAATGGTATTTGAGTTGAGAAAAAAGGATAGCATAAAAAGAAAAAGATGGAGAACAACGAGCTGTGTTATGGCTGTACTTACCTAGGTTCCAACATAGGCAAGGTAACAAAAGGACTGTTCATCTGAGTTAAAGGTGCACCTGATCTGAAGAGGAGTTATCCATTGGACTCGGAAAAGTTGCGTAGGTTTTGAGGGACTTCTCTCCTTTACTGGAAGATGAATGAACAAATCTTTGTCAATTCAACCACGGCACAAGGGGAGGAGACACCCCAGAGACAGATACCTAGTAGAGCAGTAACTCCTGAGGGTTATTGCAGAAGCACTGGTGTCTTGGGGCAAGCCCAAGACTGTTTTAAAACCTGCTGAGGTCTTAAACAGCCCCAAGTCTCCTCCCCAGTTTCCCATCTGTGCTGGGTGCTCCAGGGCAGTGGGGAATCCTTGAGCAGTCCTGCAGAGACACTGATCCAGCTCAAGGATGTCTGGTCTCTGTTCCCAGGCACGGAGGTTTATGCACTTGGGCCGCATCATCCTTAATACAAATCATCAGGGCTGCACATGAGCCACGAGCAAAGTGCCAGCTGATAGCAAGAGGTGCTCAGTGACCTGTAAGGGCAGGCAGCAACCAGCATCTCCCAGGCTCTGAACACCTCCCAGTATTTTAAGCTTAATAGCCCAAACCTTAGACTTGAATCGCAGTTTGTTTTAGGATACAGACCATAAAAGCTTAAATAGAGATCAGCAAGTAAATCAATTTTTTTCCATCTCTGCCTACTATTTTAGTGTTTTATGTGACTTCTGCCAGTTGTTCTCATGAAGAGACTGAAAGACTGAAAGTTGAGGAAAAGCTGGCTGCAGTAATCAAATGCATTTTTGTCAGTGATTTTACAGGCTGTTGTAAAGTTGTCCCCATGTGACTGTATTTTATTAGGCATAGGCTGTAATGGCGTGGGTTTAAGGTACCTGGCTGAAAATGTGAGAGCACAGGTTGTAAATCCAAGCAGTACTGTACCTATTGAATCCTCCTATCAGAATTCTTCCTGCAGCTGCGGAATCCAGTTTGCACTGATTAATTTGATGCTGAAACCCCAAAAGGGATTCTGAGCATCCAAGCAAGCAAGTTACAGTAATAACACAGTGCTCTTACTGATCTCAACGGGCTTTGGTGTTACTGCCATTGACTGGAGCTGAGATACAGAGAAGTTAAGTAACTTCTGTGGTACTACAGGACGTTAGTGGTAGGGTCAGTAGTAAGACTCTGGCTATTTGCCTTCAAAGTCAGTGCTCCATTTTATAGCCTAAAGGCACTCTTAAAAAGAGTAAGCCAAGGAGCTGAAGGCCCTCAGCAGAGCTGTCTCTTCCTCCAGCTCAGGTAAACCAAGAACTGAGGAAAATGCACAGCTGCCACTAAACTTATCTCAAATAATTGATATCATCAGAGTGATTCTGGTTTACTGCAGCTGGAAATCTGCATTTACAGTGGGAATGCAAATACTCCAATGCAAATATTCCCATGCCCTGAACTCTTAATGTCCCTCTTCAAAAAAAAAAACTTTAGTCCCATTGTGTAGAAGCTCAGGCTTGTAAAGGCATTTGAGGATGACCCAGGAGCAGCACAGTGTTGGGCAGACCAACAGGTTTCATCTCAGGGCTGGAACTCAGGAACGAGCCAGTGGTGGTGTTGGGGACAAATTGGACTTTGGGGCAAGGTACTTCACTTTGCATCCTTCACCTCTCCATCTTTAAAATAGGGACAGTCATGTAAAAGAGTCTGTACATAGCAGGCAAACACTGAGCAGGAACTGAGTGCACATGTGGAAGTGTGGCTAGTCTTGCTTCAGCCTTATCTGCTGGAGAAGATGAAAACTGGGAGCTGCTGTATCTGCAGCTGGTGAGGACAGCACAGACCACAAATAGCAGTGTGTTGCTCTCAATGCCCTTTTCTTGCCTTGGTGCTAAATCCTTTCAGGGCTGCTCTGTTTTTATTCCTAATGTGTCATTGGCATGTTGTAGACTACCATGTCCCAAATTAGCCAGGCAGGGGCATTCCCCAGCTCTCCTGGAGCCTGTTGATTGTTCCTCCCTGCCTAAAATCTGTTACTGTACCTTGTGTCTCTCTTCTTGGTGACTGTGCCTTGGTGTGAGGGGATGGTGTGGCACTAGGGGGGATGGAGGGCAACATCATGGGTCTGGATTATGCTGAAGAGGTAAACAGCAGGGATGCAGGAATTCCAATAAACTGGAATTGCTGGGAATGCACCTTCAAATCCTAACTCAGAGCTTAATTTTTGCTGGCCTGGGTTTGAACAGGGGTTTGGGGTGGTGTTTGCTCTTTGTTATCTGTCTGAGACTGGAATACTCCTTGGTGCCCAGCATCCCTCTCCATTACCCCTCAGGCACAGAGCAAGGGGAGAGGGATGGGGTTTGTTTCAGAAGCAGGCAGCCCTGACATCCCAAGAGGAGATGTCTGGGAGCCATGAGCAGGCCGGCAGCTCCCAAGGCGCTGCTGTGCACGGTCCAGCTGTGGGGCTGCTCCGGGCTGTGCCATAGGGCTGCCTCGCGCAGAGCACTGCGGGTAAGGTGGGCAGTGCTGCTGCCTACCCCTGCTCTCCTAACGCCTTACACCTCTCCTAACGCCTTACCCCTTCTCTCCTAACACCTCACCTTTCTGAGGCTGGTTCTGCCCTGCCTGTGCCAAGGGTGGGACTGGTTAGATTGTCTTTAAAGCCAAAATATAAGGAAAAACTATAGGTGGGAAAATTGAAAGAATCCCCAGCCCCAGCCTGCCTCCCATACCCGAGCTGTCCCCCGCCCCACCTGCCCCCAGTAACCTGCCGGAACTTCCCCGAACCCCGCCCGCCCCGGCTCCTGCTCTTGCGGCTGCAGCTCCGGGCCGGGTTTTCCGCGGTGCCGCCTCCCGGCACAGTCTCCGCCCCGCCCCGCCCCCGCGGAGACAGCCCCGCCCCCGCGGAGACAGCCCCGCCCCCGCGGAGACAGCCCCGCCCCCGCGGAGACAGCCCCGCCCCCGCGGAGACAGCCCCGCCCCCGCGGAGACAGCCCCGCCCCCGAGGAGACAGCCCCGCCCCCGAGGAGACAGCCCCGCCCCCGAGGAGACAGCCCCGCCCCCGAGCCATAGCCCCGCCCCGGCCTGCCGCCCCACGCCGGCGAGGGCAGGTAAGGGCAGCCGGGGGCTCTGTCGGTCCCGGGCTCCATCCCGGCGTCCGCGGGGGGCGGGAGTGCAGCCCCCGGGCCGGGCCCTGCCCTGCAGAGGCGGCAGGTACGGCGGGACGGGGTGGCCCCGGGTACCGGTGCCTGCGGGAGGCGCCCGGCGGACGGGCGGGAAGAGCGTCCGCAGCAACGGGCGATTCGATTGTTCCCTCCCGCCGCGGCGGCACCGCTCCAGCGGCGCTGGGAGCTGCAGGGCCGGTAGGAAAGCGGGCAGCCGCCGGAGCCAGCTGTGCCCCGAGTGCCCACGGCTCCCCGGGCTGGCCCGGGGCCGGGACCTGCCATCGGTGGGACCTGCGCGGCTTTACGGCTGGTCCTGCAGCAGCGGCGGCGTGGGGCACCGCCGGAGCGGGCGGAGTGTTGGGTTAACCGGGCACGGCAGGCGGGGCAGCCCTCTCGGCACTTGTTGCAGGGGATGGAAGTGCTGGTAGGGACATGGGTGCTGCAGCAGCAGCTGTCCGTGCGAGGAAAGCGCCTGGCACAGTGGCCGATGGCACTGGGGCGAGTGGAGGTGTCCCAGCCTTTGCTGCCCATCAGGTTGGGGCTCGGGGCTGGCTCCGTGGCCCTGGGCGGCCCCAGGCTGGCCCTGCCCTGCCTGTGCTTGGGACACCACGCTCATCAGCCTCGTCAGGGCCTTGGGCTGCTACCTAAATAAAAACATATTTTACCTTGCATTGGGGAATCGTATTATCAAGGCCTTTTGCAATTAGTCATAGAGTTGTTTTGTGACCTTGATTGAAAGTTAGTTTGTGAGGTGGCTGCTGGTTTTCAGAGGAGAGGTACCAGACCAAAGATGCAGCAGTGCTGTGGGGAAAATCTGACATGAAAAACTTTTGAAAAAAAGAGGAAAGCCCTACAAAGTAAGGGGTACTTCTGATGCTTCATAGTGTACTTCTTGTTATTGCTTCCTCACTTCCTATTGTAAGTTACTTGTGGAAACCTGGAACATGAAATGTCACTTCCCTGTGATTTCTCCTGCTGTTTTGTCTGTATTTCCATAGCCCCCCCCCCTCCATCCTGGTTTTATTTACTTCCTTATTCAGCCTTCATTGTTGTAAATAGTTGGCATGGCAACAGGAGCAGCATTTATTAATTTCTGCTCCCTTTGCAGCCAGCTCGCCAGTGTGATTGATGCTGTTGTATAAGCTATGGGAACCTGTGGCCACTATTTGGTTTATTATGTCTTTGTTAGATTTCCTTGGCACTGAATAATCTTTAAATAAAATAGCTTGCAATGGAGCTTATCCTTCCCAGTGATGTTCTAGACCATTCTGTGTCCCCCACATCTCTGCCCCCCAGGGTATGGTCAGAACAGTGGGGATCTACTGTCCTGCCACTGTGAAACTTCTGTGAGGGTGTCAGCAGGCGAGGATCAGTTGGTTATGAGGGCTGAACCCATCTCCTTTGCCCTCCCCTCTTCTCTCTCTCTCCCTGTTCCACCTTTTGGCAGAATATCTGAGAAGCTCCACGTGGTGACCCAAGTTTCTGCTCTCCTGCACAATTCTGTAATTGAACCACAAACTTGTTTTTCCCTTCTGAATTCATAAATCATGTCCCTTTAATGGGCCTCCATCACTGGGAAGGGAGCAGCCCTTGCCACGGTTTGGCACAACGTGGACAAAGTGTTCATTGTATGTCAGGCTTGCTTTGATTGCTTTTAAATCAATATTGTTATCTACACTTCAGAAATGGGGGGGAGGAGGGGTAGAAAGAACAATCATCAGTGTTTGCAATGAAGTTGAAACGAGTACATAGCTGTCCTGGGGGGGGGTCAACAGGCAGCAAAGCTGTGTTGAGAAATAAGTGCCTGTTAGTGATTCCTGAATCAAATCAAATTAAACCTAATGGTACAGTTTGTCTTGGAGGGGGAAAAATCAGGTGGGATGGGGACAGCAGCTCAGCAAAGCTCACCCACAGAGGATGTTGTGTGCTGCTGGCAGCTGCTCTGGGTGTTTGCTTGGATGAACGTGCCTCACTTCAGCAGGGTCAGCCCAAGCTGTTGCCTCCTCACAGACATGCAGCTCACCAGACTGAATGTGGCACTGCAAAGCAGAGCAGTCAGGAGCATGGGGTGTCACTGGGCAGACACCTTAACCCTCTGCAGGATAATCTGCGTTTTACATGACAGTATCATCATACAGTTATGTCTGGGCAGAATTATAGTTGTCACTGCTCATATAAAAGCTCCAAATCTTACTCAGCTTCAGCACCTTAGAAATAAAACTGCGTCATTCAACAGTACAGGTGATCTTGTTATTCTTATCCAAAAAGTCTTGTCTTCCCCACCTCCCTGTGAGGTTTGCAAAGTATTCATGGAGCTGCACAGATGGGAGAAACACCTTGTCTGCGCAAGAAAATGGTACCAGATGATCATCTGAAACTGGTTTTATTTTTAGTGGTTTAATTAAATTGGTGCAATATCCATTTGGATTTCTCACTTGAATTTATCTAAATTTTATCTTGAGTAATAAAGATAAATCAGAGAAGATAAACTCCCAAAATGACAGTCTATGTCCACATGCAGATTTGTGCTAGATTAAGCATGTCTGTATATATAGCCATGCCTGTAGTTAATTAACCTACTGTAACTTTCTCCTGTAGAGAGAACTGTGCCTTTATGGTGAAATGAGTGTGGCGTCTGATTTCTTTAATTTCCTTATGAACTCAGACTGCCCATCTCTGGTAGCATTATTCTCCTCAGGTCTGTGGGTGTTGTACATCACCCTTCACTGGGAATACTTAAATACAAAGTCTTTCACTTAATTCTGAGCACTGCAGGGGACAGGCTGTGGAAACAGGTGTTTTTTTTTTAAATTATTGTAGGTAACAAGTGCTGCCGGAGATACCTTCTGTCCCCCTCAAGTCATCCAGCTCCTAGAGCACATAAATGGCTCCAGTAAGAGAATTCGTGTCTGTCTCTGCATTGGAAAGTTGCATTATTCCTGGAAGAAATGTGGCCAGTTTATTAAAAAATATTCCCATGTATGAATTTATTTTCTCATGGAACAAGGTCTGTCAGAGAAGGTGAGGTCATGGCTTCAGGAATGGTGTTACTTTCCCTGGAGTTTCCTTTCCCTGTATCTCAGGGTGACAAAGTAAAACACTTATTTAAGATTGTAGCATAGTGCATTTCTGTACTTGAACCAGGCACAGCACAGACAAATCCAGCCCTCAGTGCATGCCTGGAAATAGAAGGGAAGAAGGTGGGGATCCCAAATCAGGCATGGACTTGAGCTTCATTTCTCTGCCCTTTCATAATGTCTGGACGTAGCCACTCTGTGTTTTGGCATCACAAACTAGAAATTGCAGATCAGGAGATTATTTCTTAAAAGGTTGTTTCAGAAACTTTCCTTTTCCCAGATGCTGGAGGGAGTTATACCTTCCAAATACACTTCATTTTAAGCAATTATGAGATGCACCCCGTTGTTTTGCAGTTACCTTCATTCCATTTATGAGTTATTTCAGAATCATCCAGGCGTGACTGAGGCTTCAAATTACTGGTTGAGCAGAAGGAAGGATCCCTCAGTGTGTGAAGTTTCCTAAACAAACAGCACTGGTTTCCCGTGGGTTTTAGCACCGTGCTCTGCCTCATGCCATTGAGCTCAGTAGGCAAAGGAGTACGAAGGAATTGGTCCATATGTATTTGTGACTTCTGAGCTCCCACTGTGTTACAAAACTGGAGGGTTTTTTTGGTTTGGTTTTCAACAAAACAGCTTTTCTTTCTGAGGGCTTCTAACCTGCTCCAGTCGGCTGGGCGGGTGTTGCAAGCTCAGTATCACTGGGGCATAACAAGCAAGGTCAGGAAAGCAGTTTATGATATATGTCACCACTGGAGGCAAACATGAAGAAATTATGTTTGGAAGGAAGCAAAGCTGATGTCAGCAAGTATTTTTCAGGGTCAAAAATGAAAGCCAGAAGTTCTCATGGGTGGTTGCTTTTTTCTTCATCTTCCAGTCCTGCAGTTTCTTTGTTTGAACTTGGCCAAACCTCATCTTCTGTCTCCCTTTTTCATACTGAAAATACTTGTGTTCTGAGGATGAGTGAGTGACAAATGGGGACAGGGAGATGATTAGTCTCAGTATGTAACCTTCACCTGTCCTGGTCTAGATTTAAGATGCTGATTTCTCACTCTTTGCTACCATGCATTTACTTGTTGTTGCCTTTTCAAGTATTAGTGGCTGAGAAGATGCTTTTCGGAGTTACCTCCATACCACGTGGCATCTAAAAACACTGCTAGCAGGACAGCTGGGTTCTTTAGACCTCATATAAGGTGAGGTGACTTTTCTCCTTTGGCTGAGAGGAAAGCCTGGACACCAGGATGTTTCTCTGATGGAAATGTTAGTGCAGCAGAAATGCAGCACAGCTCGCATGAGGCTCTCTAAAGTGGCTCACAGCTAAGCCATGGGGATGAAGGCTTCTTACAAACTAATAAACAGCGAATTGCAAATTCTTTTAAAACTCCCTTTTCTTGAGGATGTAAATGCAGATTTAGCACAAACCTCAGCGCAAGCCTCTGCCCTCCACCCCAAAGCCAAGGACATTTAGTGGTGGTGTGGGAGCGTTTCCCTCTCGCCTCCGCTGCTGCCCGCCTGGGCTGGGGCTGGGCAGAGGCGGTGTGGGTCTGGCTGGGTGACAGACATAGCAAGGGCTCTGAGACACTGGCATTCTCTCTTGCAGCTGGGACATGGCCATCCTTGTTCAGTGGGATGTTAGAGGATCTCTGGGTGTCCCAGGCGGCTGTGCTTGTTTATTTGTGTTCTGGCAGTCTGCAGAATTACAATGAACTACATCCTGCAAGATCCACAAATAGTCCCCACCTATGAAATAAACAGAAGTCTCAAATATTTAAACTAAAGCATTGGATTATCAGTTTATTACCAGTAAAAGGCCTTATCGACCTTAAGGAGTCTGAGTCACACTTCTCCTCTGATGGGGCTTTTTTTTTTTTTTGGCAATGCTGGCTCTAGGAAATAATGGTTAGGACTGTAAAACTCAGTCTTTTGTTTAGCCTAGGTAGGATGGTTCACTTAATTAAAAATGGATAAAAGGAAGCAAATTGTATGTAATACAAATTCCACCTGTGCAATTCCTTGCTAGATGGAAATGGGTAGAGTTCAGTGTAGATAATTACTCGTGTGACAGTTACATTGCATTGGGTAGAAATGTGTAAGGGAGAAAAATCCTTGTTCATCATTCTTTACAAAAGGAAGCTGAAGCCTTAATAAAACCTTCTGTAATATTGTGGGTCTCATACCTTCTTCAGAGGCAGTGGTATTTCTGAAGCTGAGTGCAAATAAGCAGTTTACCCGCTTCTAATGTGGTCAGTGGAGCATTTCCTCAATTATGCATTCCCCACATGCACTGAATAGGGGGGTTTACTCGTTTTTTGGCTTGGCATTGTATTGTTCTAAAATATCTTCTACTGGCTGCTCTCAAGGGGCCGGGCTAGAGACCTTTTTGCTCTGATAAATTCCTGCAATTCCTATGCGCTTAAGAACATCTCGGGGCCATTCTTGATCAATGGTGTCCTTCATGAAGACTGCCTGGGGGAGGAGGAGGAAAATGATTTTAATAAAACAGCTGAGATTCTCCATTGTGCTGGACATTATTGGAAAGCGTAATGTGAGACAATGACTGAAACTGGGAGAAACCACCCAAGGCTGTGCTCACAATGAACTGAGCAGTATTTTTTGTTCTGGGAGGCACATCAGAGTGAAGAGCCATCACCAAACCAGCTAGAATTTGGCCTTGACATTCCCTGTGTGATGGTAACAGATGTGTTGATATGCAGACTGCCCTGGGAGACCACAGCTGCCTGCTTTGTTTGAAGTTGTTCTTTATCTTATCGTCTGTCTCTCATCCGAAGGCCATTTCTATATGACTTAGTTGCTTAGGAGTTTTTTGGGTAGGAACAGTAGACTTCTTTTCTCTCCTTTCACTGCGATAAGTCAGACAATATTGCTGCAGACAGTGCAGCCACAGCATTTGTACTGGAAGAGCTTTTCAGAAAACTGTTATATTAAATATATTCTCTGTTCTCGTAGCTCACAGCTGCTCTTGGTCGGCGAAGGACTAGACAGTTCTGAGCTACAAGTAGCATATTGCAAATTAAGATAAAATTATACACCTTGGCAAGGCTCTCATGCTGCTGTGGAACTTCACAGTGGCTAACCAAAAGGCAGGTATTTTATATATTTATTTCATGGTAGTGAGAGGGCAAATGTGAGCACAGAGAGGGAGAAAGAGGATTAATGGTGTGTCTGCAACCACAGGCAGAATATACCTGGGTGGGGATACCTGGTCAGCCGTGAGCTTTTTCAGTGGGAAAGCCCTTGGCTGCCCAGGGAAGGAGCACCTGGATTTCAGTGTGAAGGTGACACACCAACTGCACTTGCTGTTACCCAGCAATTTGGTGCTTTAAGAATGATGTTTGTAGGCTTGTGCAATACCATTCCTACCTGTATTATTGCACCTTGAGGGCTTGTCTGTGTGTAAAAGGGAGCACTTACAGCAGTTGAGCTGCCACAAGTCTAAGTGAGACTCACACATCTGGCTCCCTTCTGCCACAGCAGCCCCAGCAGCTCATGGCTCCCCAGCCTGGGACTGCCACTCTCAGTGGCTGCAGCTGGTGTGGGCTGCAACCAACAGCAAGCTCCTGCCATGAGTAGAAACTGGGATTGGACTGCTCCGTTTCTGGCTGCAGGGAGACTCAGTCCAGCCCACATGGACAGGAGGTTTTATGCTGGTTTTCAGCCCATTCTTCCCAAAGAAAAAGATCATCTCATAGTTTGTTTTTTATTTCTTCTCTGCTGGTAAAGGACATCAATCAAATGTCGTAGTATTATGTGTATGAGCATTGTAATGGCTGTCAGTGTTTTGCCTATAAAGTAGTGATGGCAATACCTCTGCATATTTCATGGTACTGACAGCAGAAGAAATCAGATGGACAGAAGAGTGGGGCTGGATCCTCCAACATGAGACAGAGAGAGGCACAAGGCTGATCACGGGTTCTGTGCAGGTATGGCAGTTTCGTTGCTGAGTATTTCTGTACTGTTAACTACCTCATATATTGGGAACTGCAGTATGACTGTGGGTGCCAGGACCACATCCATCATTCTTAATACAATGCTACTCTTGGGTTTGACCTGCCATACAAGAGCTGTCTTGACTAATAAGGGTACTGGGAAGTGTCCACACATTGTAAAGCAAAAGGAGGTTATTTCCTTACACTGTGACAGGATATGTGATAAAGAGGTATGGACAGAGGCAAGCAGTCTTGCCAGCCTGCTGCTATTTTCATCTGGCTATGAATAGCCTGGTGAGATCAGTATTATCTGTTCCGGGTTTTGTTATGTTTTGGGTAGGGATGTTTTCATATCTTTATTACATGAACCTCCAGGTCTCAAAGGGTGAGGTGGGTCTGGATGGTCCTGCACTGAGTTAGGTGATGAAATTGGGGTGTTAAATACTCTGGGTCCTGACTATTAAATTGGCAGATTAAAGTTCCTCAGTTCATCCTCTTCCTTTACATGCGATGCAGTGTCTGGGCAATTAAATCTGCTTGGCCCATGGTGTGTATTATTAATCTGTGCACATCCCAGTGCTGAGGAAGTCATGCAGCACTGGGAAGGAAATGTGCAAGCTGAGAAATCCGAACTCGGACTGGTGTGCCCTGCAGATGGTCTATAGATAATTTGTGTCTGTAGGCAGATGACAGCAAGAGCACTGAGCTGGTACTGTGCATCTGAGCAGTTTGTGCTTGGATTAGTTATGAAGAGCGTTAACATAGTTCTGTTTTGAGCTAGAGCTGAGTTAAACCTCTCATAAATAAAAAGAAGATGCAGCACAAAGAAGGCGGCAGCCCCTTCAGCGTCTGCCTTTCCAAAAGGGGCTGTGTTTCATGCCTGCTAGGCTAAGCAAGCATTTCATATTTGCCTGATAAAACTATTTGAAGGAGAGTTATTTTAAAAACCCAAACAACTCCCTGAACAACATCCTCCTCCACTGTCATAAAAAGAAAAAACTTGGAGAGGATATATTAATTCAGGCGAGAGGTCTGCAACATACCTTCTTTCATAAATAGCTCTTACTGTGGCAGAAACCCTGCACAGGATTAGTCAAACTATTTATTTTGGAGAGTGCTCCAGAACTGCACCTTCTGGAGCGTTTCCTTGAGGGCGCAGCTGCATGCCCATGATCTGCACAGCCAGGAGGCTCTGAGTGAGAGGAGGCAGGACCGTGGCACAGGTAATTCAGTTGGGTTTGACCACATGTGTGAGGACACGGTGCAAAGCACTGAGGAACGAGGAAATGAGCATTATTCCAGGCTGTGGGCTGTTTGCATGCTCTTTCACTCGCTGTGCCCCAAGGCAGGTCTCTTCCCTGTGAGAGGATATTGCACTCTGCAAGGAAGGTTGGTGTTTATTTGCCTCTTCACTTTTAGGGGTTGGATAATGGGTTGGTGGTAGGGGAATGCATGTCACACCGTTGTTTGGTGCTTTGTTGAAGGGGGAAATAAGCAGTTCTGGACAGGTCACAAATTTCAATGTCTCAGCTGGTGTAACCAGGAGTCTCCCCAGGTCCACACTCATCACCTGACCTGTCCCTGGCTGTCAGTTCCAAAACATGGGACTGCTGTTCTACCCGAGTGTCACTGCTCTTCGCTGGTGCACAATCCAAGCAGCTGACAAAGGGAAGCTTTATTCTTTTTATTGCTATCCTCCTTAGCTTTTCTGCAGGTGATGAGAGCTCTTCTCTGTCCAAGGGGTTGGCAGAGCTCTTAGCTGTGCCCCATTTGAAGGCTGGCATTGCCTGTCTCCCTCCTGGATGAGAGCTGCAGCCAGGCACAGCTTACACCACCTCCTGGCACTGCAAAACCAGTCTCAGGTGAAGATACCAGGGGCTGCAGCTGTTGGGAAAAGCATTTTTGCATCTAAAGACTGCTAAGCAGTTCTGTAGTAAGCTTCACAGGGGGCAGAGAGGAGTGTGAGGAATGATCAAAGCTCCCTGAGTAACACCTGGAATGAGCAAACAGCAAACTTCCTTCCTCTGGAAGAGAAACTGTGGCTGTGACACAGGTCTGCAAAATGAGCAACATGGAGTAGGTGAATGCAGAGTAATCTGTTCTGGGGTTTCTAATAAAATGCTTAGGGATATCAAATGAAGAATGGAAGTGGTGGGTCAAAACAAAACAAGGGCAGATACTTTTCCATTTAAAGCATAGTGAAGCTGTGGGACTGTGGAGCTTTGAGGATATTGCAAATGCTTAAACTTAATGTGAGTTTGTAAAGTAATTATAGAAATCTGTGAAATGCAGAGACATTGCTCCTGTTTTGGGGAGTCCCTGCCCTGTACCCTACAGGAAGCTGGAGCACAGGTCAGCTCTCTGTACTCTCTCTAGCCATATGCTGTTAGCCCTTGTTGAAGATAAACTAGTGTGTTACAGGGACCTTCACTCTGGCCGTGAATGACTTTTCCTGCATTTTTTAACTGGACACTGAAAATCTATGGGGAGATAAGATGCACACATCCCAGTGTGCTGTTTTAATGGAACAGGCCTCTCTTCACGCATGCTTGGGCTCTGAGTTTGTCAAGCTTCACAGTGGCATAACACACCGTCATAGATCTTTTCCAGTGGCTGGAGCATTTGCTTCTTCTGGGGAGGCGGCCACAAGAAATCAAAAGCTATCATAGTAAGAGATGCATCAGTTATGCCACATGATAGGTCATGCTTCTGCTTGTCTCCACACCCAGCATTTGTCAACACAGCTGGGCGTGCGAGTCAATCTCTTTGTGATGTTCTCTTCCTCAGAAAAGCAGTTAAAGAAAGTCCTTTGGACATCTAGTGTGCTCCTCTGCTCAGATTAATGGTCTTTCCTGTAGCCATGATAATCCTTCTTGCCCATCTGCTTTCTTGTGACAAGTGGCAGGACCCAGCAAGGCTGCTCCCCCTGCTCTGGGGCATCGTGGTGCTGCAGCTCCTGGGAGCAGCCTGAGTTTGCTCTGCAGGGTTTGCACCAGTCTTTAAGCAGATGCTAATCCAGACACAACCCATTTGCTCTTCCACGACTGTCCATTTTGCTCTTGTTGCCAGAGAGCAATCCTGACCTAGGAGGGTTCTCCCACCAGCAGGAGGGAAGGAGAGTGCAACTTTCTTTTTGCTTGTCACAGTTTGTCCAAAACCAGTTTACACTTGAAAGGTCCCAGTTGAGGGTAAAATCTACCCCTGCACTGCCCAGTGACTCCCATCATTGCCCTACAAATCTGCAAGGCTTTTGCATTTCCTTTCCCTGCTGTTTGCAGAGGTGAGGACGTGAGGGTGGGCAGGGCACACAGCAAATGGCCCTGTCTGTGTGAGACCCACGGGGTCCCGACTTTCTTACGGATCTGTTGATTTGGGTGTTTGTACTGTATCATTCCTGTCGTTTCCAAAGTGTTTATTAGCAAGGCTTTGAGAGGGGAGAGGATTATGTGCAGTCTAAGAAAGCAAATCAAAGCTGTGTGGTGCTGCTTCAGGAGTGTAAGCGTGAGCTCTAGGGTTAAGCAACCCGGGGGAGCGGGGATGGTAGGTACAGTGCAGTGTGCCTGCCTGGTAACATACTGTACATGTCAGTTGATTTTTATCCTTCATCTATTGTGTTTGCAGTCCCAAGTAAACAAATAACATGCTCTCCCTTATTGCTGTGCACCTGAGTGGTTAATGGTGGGGTTCTCCTGTTTCAAGCCTCTGCAGCATCCAAGACACAGCAGCACGGTGTGCCCATCAGAGGCTGCAGTGGCGCAAGTCACACCAGGGACAGCCCCGTGGCCGTGCTGCGTCTGGAGATCATTTCCCAGCCTTGTTTACCCCTGCAGGCCTGGGTCAACAGCTTTGCAGCTCCTGAGCCTGCCAGCAAAACCTCCAGGTGGAGTGGTCCCCTCAATCAACTTACTTTCCCACAGCAAGTGCATTAAGTGGTTTGATTTTTAACTATTTAAAACAAAAGAAGGCATTGGCTGTTTGGTTTCTGTTAACTTTTTCCTTCTAATATAACTATTCCAGTAAGATAAAACACTCTTGGGGGAAAAAAAGGCTATTTACAAAGAAGTAGTCTTCATTCTTTCCCTAACTGACTACCATACTGCTGAATAAATATGAGTCTTTGCTGAAAATGTTTTCTGAAGTACTTTCAGCCCACGCGTCATGAGTTTGTTAAAAATAAATAAAAGTTCTAGAGAAGCAAATACTGTGAAAACTATGTCCCTAGATACTTCTTTAAAAATAAAATCTGTCCCAGAAATTTCTGTAAATGTCTTTGTAGAATAAGGATTGTGCCTGAGAGCCAGAGAGAATAGATGCTTGGAACCAAGGATGGAAATGCTGTGCCAAGCTGGATGAAATGTAGGTTTAAACAGTAGAGATCATCAGGGCTTTTTATTACTGTTTCTGTGTTAACTGTTTAGAGTAGTATCAATAGTTTCTCAGATGATAAAGGCTATAATTGTAGTGTGACAAGCACAGCCATACTTGCCTCAAAGAAATATGAAATGTTGTTTCCTTCCTTCCAAAAATTATTTTCAAATAATTACAGAGTTTTTATGACAACGCCCATTCCTTTTACGAGCCTTTTTATGTGGTGTTCTGTGGTATTTCTTTGTAAGCATGAAGGTCAGATGCCTATTCTTTCTTCTAACATATTGTTACAATATAATGAAAAAAGCAAACATTTGGGAATGTATCATCCATAAAATAATGTAAATCTGTGAGTGATGTCAAATGAGCAAAACTCAGCTGAAATACTTGTCTTTGACTTTGGATATGCCAGTTGAAGGAAGAGGTGCATCATGTGGAGGCAGTCCAAAGAAGAGTGAAAAAAATGTTGAAGACGCCAGCTCTGAGGAACCTGAAGGAGCTGGGGCTGATTAATGTGGAGGCTGAAGTGTAGAACACTGCCAGGATGGCTGCAAAGGGAGCACCTCCATGGCGAATAGGACAGGCTGGCATCTATCAGGGAGATCTGGGGTAGGCAATAGAAAAAGTTGCTTGCTGCCAGTTAGCTAAGGACTGAAACAGGGGGCCAAGAGGGCTGCTGCTGACATCCTCAAAGAGGTGGATTAGATGGACAGAGACATGGGGTGATACAGGCCTTGACATTAGGGAATGGGCCTGATGACCTTCTGCCGGGATTCATTCATTTTTAATGACCTGACTCCCAAGGCTGTGGCTTCATGAGAAAAAGCCAAGTATGATGAAACCCACAGTCACCTGATGGGCTGGGAACAGTGGAAAAATCCCATCTGGTGAGCTAGAAGCTGCCTGCATGGACACAAGGAGAACTTCTCCTCCCTTGGAGGTGTGCGTTGCTACCCACAAGTTGGCCAGGAGAGAGGAAAAGGATTAAAGGAGCAAAGCAATGCATGATTTACTTTTCCTCCACACCCTGCAGCCTCTGGCCGTTTTCAGTGTCTGTTGAAACACTAAGAGATCTGCACTCTGTTTGAATAGCAAATATCAGTGCAGCAAAGTGCATGCATAGTAGAAAATGAGCAGCCTCTGGTAGTTCATAGCGTAACATGCAGCAATAACACTTGCAGGTTGCTTTTCTGTCATTTTCTGATTGCTTTACAAAGGTTGTCTGCTTATCCTTGGTCTTAGTTAGGGAAGAAAGAAGTAAGGAAAAGAAGAATGGAGGTAAAAAGCAAGCAAGCAATTTGGTAATTTATATGCATATTTTGCTTGTAGCCTGCTGAGTCAACTGTTTACCTGTTAGTAGGAAAGCAGCTAAGATAAAATATTGTCTTGGTTGGGTTAATACCGTGTTGAGGAGCTGTAGGATGGGGAGGAAAGTAGGGCAGCTTGTTTTGGAACTTGTGCTGAAGAACAAATAAAAAGCCCCAATGTACACATTCGGTTACCATATGTCGCGCTTATCACAAAAGGCATCTCGGTGTTATTTCTTTGCAGGGATGCTTGAACTCCACGGAGGCAGACTTCCCCGTTGAGGAAAGTGCATGCCAGAGGTGCTGGGGTTGCTGTTGGTGAGAGGAGCTTTCGTGCCTGTTGAGACAGCTAAGGCGGGCGGCGAGCTCGCTCCTTCCTGTGCTTCCCCGTTTGATTGACGTTGGCTTCCCAATTGCTGCGACTGTGCCTGAAGAAAAGCAAAGGAGCACAATTCTGCTGAGAGAATTTTCCTGGCAGGGGAAGGCATGCAGTGCAGAGAAACGTGCCAGCGAAGAGCCTGGAAGTGCAAGTCCAGGTGCTAAAGCAACTTCCACCGTTGCCGTGCTGTTGTGAAGTCCTTTTTTCCCAGCCATGTCTTGCTGAGTGCACCCGGGTGGGCTGCCCAGGGGCTGCCCATGGCATTGCAGCAGTCTGGGCTGGGTTAGTTCCTGGTGTGTCACTGCTTCAGCTGTCTGAAGAACTGAAGAAAATTGCAGGAAAGATGTTGGACTTGAGCTTCCTGACCGAGGAGGAGTATGAGAAGCTGATGAAGGTTCTACAGAGAGATGCAGAGCTGAAGAAGAAGGATGGGGATCGCATCAGGTGAGCGAGCGTGCAGTAACAGCAGGACGTGACCTTACCTCGGGGTTTTTTTTTGCTTTTAGAGAGGAGAGTGTGTGTGTGTGCACGCAACAAGAAGTACAGGCTGCAGCAGTGCTGTCTCTTCTTGTTCAGATCCTGACGATCTTTTCATTGCACCTCCTGCTTTCTCAGCTGTCCTGCTGTCACTCCTGTCCTCTGCAGGACTGCAGAACTGGACTCTCCTTTTAGGTTAATCAGCAGCCCTCAGAGAAGCCAAGGGACATCATCCCTTTCCTGCTCTGGGGAGGAGGATGATTTCTCGGTGTCAGAGATCCAAGCAGGGATGTAGCTGCTACCTTGTTTTCCTCACCCAGTTGCACAGAAATCCCATAGAGTGTTTTAAAATGAGACTTTACATCCCCACCTCTGCTTTGTGTCCCTCCGGTGCTCTTTGAGGGGTGTGTGTGTGCAGCATCCATTGTGCAGGCAGAGAGGGGCAGTGAGAGGTTACATGATCTGCCAAAGTTTGTGGGGAGCCCTTGCAGAGCCAGGAATCACTCTCAAGTTCAGCTCACTTGCTGCCGGCCATCCTGGAGCTCAAGTCTGGTCCATCAGGATTGCTTGTTGCTGCTGTCACTTTTTAAATGCCAGCCATTAGACCATCTGGGTTGACAGTATGCACCAGGCTCAGGAAGCTGGCACCAAACTCTTCACAGCAAGAATTGAGTAGTTCAGTGAGTGTGGATGGCACTGTGCCAGTTTACCCCTGTTAAGGATGTGAGTCTTCAACTTGCTGTTGAGCCAAAAAAGAGTGAGCCCCGTGTAGGAGGGATGCTCAAGGCTTGAAGGGGGAGTGGGTGGCTTTGCAGCAGGCTCGGGAGCCTGTGTGTCCTGGCCTCTGCTCAGGGGTGAGAGCTGGGGAAGCAGAGCTGGTGGTGGCATGCAAGCAGTTTGGGCTTGAAGTATGTGTGTCTGCATGCTCCTGTGTCTCCCCTGGACTGAAAAAAGGTTTCAAAAAGGTTTTCTCTTTTTTTCTTTTTCTTTCTTTTTCTGAAGTGCAGTAAAATTTCTGCTTGGCAGTGGAGGTTTGGGGAAAAGAGTGTTTGGATTATTTCAGTTTTGTTTCACTTTTCTTTGGAAGCTGTTGCACAGAAGGCTTTCATTTGGGAGCAAAGTGAGTTAGATCCTGACTGAGGTGGTGCCAGGTGCCCCTTGCTGTCAGTACGGCTGCCTGCAGTACCTTTGCTGCAAGTGTGGACGTGTTTGGCTCCAGTACTACCTGCCTGCTGGGTGAAATGAAGTCAATGGCATTACACTGATCTGGTGTCAATAAGATTAAATTATATTCCTACCTCTCCTCTGGCCCAGCACCTCAAGACCCTCATGGGTGCAGATGCAGCCCTGATCTAGATGGGAGCTGTGCAGCTCCCTGGCAAGCCCTGGTGTAAAAACAAAATAACTGGAGGATGGCTAAAAGTATAGGAAAGCAAACAGAGCACTGAGGGATCTGGGTGCCAAAAACCAGCCCTGGGTGTGCCCGGGTGAGTTACAGTAGGAGAAGCTGCGCTCAGGAAGGAGAGCTAAATGTTTGAGTGCCAAAATCAGCATGGCAAGAGGAGCAGTGTCTGGGGAGAATGCTGCAGGGACTGGTTGCTTCCCTAAATAACATGATTTATTTCCATGGTTTGCATCAGATTTGATCCAGAAGGCTTTGCTGCTCATAATAAGATTAATAGACAAATAAAACAGAGGAGTACAGGACCTGCAAACAGCCCCAGCCCTTCCCACACCCTCAGGTCTGCAAAGCAAATGGACAGATTTCCTTGCCAAGTGACTCCAGTTTGGATTTATACAATTTGAAAAAGGTGAAAGCCTGTGTTTACAAGGTTCTGTTCCCAGTTCAGATAAAGAATAAATCATCTCTTGTTTTAAGGCTGGTTTGGCCTTTGTGATTGCAGAGAATAATTTCTAGATCCTTCATAGTAGCAGACAGGTGAACCATACAGACAATTGTTATGAAGGTGGTTCAGGGGGAATCTTTTTGGTGTGTAATGTTCTCGTTGACTTTCAGGCGGATACAAGGCTCCATCAAGGATGAAAAGAAGAAGAAGTTTGTGACAGGTGAATGGTTTTCGGAAGTGAAGGCAAAAAGGTTTCAGGAAGACTTAGAGGGGCCGGATCTACTTCGGGCATCGATTAGAAGGAAAAAGGGCAAACTAGAAAGTAAGTATATTAGTGTGCATCTTAACGAAACAAATTGATGGACCAGAAAAAAGTGGTCAGGTACAGGGGTCTCCTGTTGGAGACCAGCCTTTGTGTTGTGATAAGGGGTTTCTCAGCTAAGCTTTCAGTACTGGAAAAAAATACCTGACTATCAAAATCAGGGCCCAAAGAAAAAATTACACTGCGGCAGAGGACCAAGGCAAAAGCTGCTCAGCAGTTATGTGCAGTAAATGCCTTTTTCCCACTTCAGCTTCTTTCTTTGATAATGTCTGTTTGTCAGAGCCCACTGGTATCATTTCTTGTGAAGGGGATGATGTAGGGTGGTTTCTGGCATCAAACTGATACATGTGGGTCAAACATCCCCCCTGCAATTCCTGGAGTGGTCTGACAAAACCAGCCCTGCAGCTGCTCTTGCAGGCCTCTGGGGTGGGGAGGTCAGTAACATCTCTGCAAAGAGAGGGGGTGTCTCTCTTCTCCTGGCAAATATTTGCCCACTTGAGAGGTTCCATGCCTAGCTTTTTACATGGGAATAATTCAAAGGTAGAATGTGGTTTTCAAAGTAAAAAGGGCTTTGGGGCCAAGTCTGAATGGTACATGGGCTCCTGTGCCATAACAAGGATATGCCTGGAACTGTGTGCTAATTTGAAGCAGATGTATTGCGTGTTGTTTGACATGTAGATGAACTCTCATGGTGGTATGTAAACCAGATCAAATCTGATTTGTCAGCTCAGGGCAGGGAAGAGATGAGCCTTGTGTGAAATAAACAGGACTGTGCTTTGAGTCCAAACAAAACCAGCCCAGAGCTGGCACTTTGTGCTGAACATTTGTGCAAAGCAGAACTGGGGATGATTCACATCCAGTCCTCAACATGAAGACAGGCCAACGGACTCCGCAGCAGGACTGTGGGACTGCAGCCCAGTCTCACACAACCTCCTTGATTCTTTTTCGGGGTGGGTATTCACAGGTACTCGGGCATGGCTGGTGAGTTACTACCTGCTGCTGCTGCTCTGGGGAAGCCATGTCCCTGATAGACAGCTCTAAGCAAAGTCTACCACGGTCTCTAATACAAGGGCCCTATAACCAGGCTCTTTTGCAATAATGGCTGCTGTGAGATAAAGGGTTATCTTCCATCTGTCCCAAACTCAAATGTCATCTCTACCAGGTCAGTTCAGCCCTCTCCTGGGCCTAGCTGCCCATTCCTTTGTGTTGGCCAGGATAACTCTATAGCATTAATTGCCTGGATTTACTATACCCTTCTTAGCTCCACAATACTTCGACACATTCTCAAAGCTAAATGCTGGCTAGGGACTTCACTGACCAAGAGCCTTATTTTCTTTTTGCTTTTTACTTATCCCTGACAGCTCCTGTCACTTAGCAGAGATTTGCTGGAGCCTCTGATGCAGAACTGGCCCATCATATTTCATATGAAGTTGCTTTTATCCTTTGTATTAAGGATTCATGATGTCATTAAATTTACTGTTTTATCATCCCTCCAGAATGCTAAAACATAGAAAAACTTTTCCAACTGAACAGTTGCTGCAGAGCATGTTCTGCTTTTTGAGGATGTGCATTTCTGCTTGCACCCTGTTTGCATGCAGAGACAGACACTTCAGCAGCTCCTCTGCTGGGGCCCAGGTTAGACAAATGCTCTGTCCTCTGCAGCCCAGCTCGTGGCCAGCAGTGAATTGAATTTGTCTGCCTGTTGCCTTGCCAGAGACATCAGCACCCATAGCTTGCAGCCCATATCAGGAAAGTAAAATTTTTAAGTACCATTGGTTTTAGACTTAACTTTTACTGCTGATGTGCACATATGAATTGTGGTCACAGGTTATCACCTGAAGTAATCTCCTTATTAACGTAGCAGTAATGTGCAAGTGATGTTTTTGCATTACTTGACTAATGCTGCTTTAAAAAGAAAGAAGCAAATGTTATTAAATTATTATAGTAATTATGCTTAGATTTAGCCCTCATTATTTATTTTCCAACTTTTTTCCTTTCCTTTCTTTCCCTTTTTCTATTCTGACTTATTTTGGTAAAGCATGGGTATAACATGACTTTATTCCTTCCTCTACTTTTCCTGCTGCCATTTTACAGCACTGGTTGAGGATCAAGATTCTGCAGCTAACATTCCCACCCTCCTGTTGCCTATTGCGTGCTCAGCTCTTGCAGTGGTTCCTGTATGGATTGCCTCCCTTTGCATGTAGGGGCAAGCACTTCTCTCACTGACTTGGCAGCAAGAGTGTTGCACTGGTGAAAGCAGTGCTTGGCCCATCAAGGAGCAAGGATAGGGCCCTTCACAAACAGTTTGGCCATGCAGCTTATCTTGAATTTGCAGTAGATGAGATAAAGGCCCTTGCTTGCCATCTTGATACCTTTTTTTCTTCTCCTGGAAAGATCAGTGTCATTCACCTTCTGTCAGCTTTCAAGGTAATGAAGGGGTGTGTGCTCATTTAACCAAATCAGTGTAACATGTTCATGATTCCAGGGCTCTTAATCCTGATTTAAGTCTTTGATGACCGTGTTAGGGAGTGAAATGAGAAAATTCCTGCATGGAAAAGCCCCACTGAGATAATTGCTGGTGTTCCCTTTGCACGGTAAACAGGCCAAGGAGGGGTGGAAGTTCATGCCTGCGCAGGAAAATGTCCAGTGACCTTTCCTGGAGGGGGTTTTAACCTTCAGAAGAGAGGGCTGCGTGGATCCCTAAGGGTCTTCATGGCTGGTATTGATTATAACAGAAAACACTAGTAATCAGCAGTAATATCAACTATAAAATAGATAGATACCCTATATTTAAACTACAGCCTGAAGAACAGCACAGATGGATGAATTTGGTGGTAACTTCTCCTTGAACTTGTGTGCAGTGGATGAGAGCTAAAAATCCTCTACAAGAGAGACCATTTTATCCACCCGCTGAGGCAAGTCAGCCCTGATGGCACAGTTAGCTGTGCTTTCCCCAAGTGCTGAGTGTCTTCAGTTTAGAGTGATAGGAAATGAGTGAAGCAGATAAAGTGTTAGAGCAGGAGTGGCTGTATACATACATATACAAATGTATGCATGGACAAGTTAAACTGGTCAGGCCACTACTAATTTCTGTTGGAATTTGCTTCTTATTCTGTCTGATCCTAAAGTTAGCAAAGGATTTTTGCTTGCCTTGATGGATTATAATGTACTAATAACCTCTTTGTCTGTGGTTATAGAAGCCAGGTATAGCTGTGGCTGAGCCATTTTGAAGGGCAGTGATTTGGATGGGAGGAAGTGAACACCTCTGCCAGCTGGGAGGGGGGTGCTCTGTCTGAGGGGAAAGGGTCAGTGAAAAGCAAATATGACACTTGGGAAACGAGGTGAGAAATGAATGCAGTCTTTGGCTGTCAAGATCTTTTCAACCATCACAGCAGAGGAAAAACTTGGGAGGTCTGTGTTCGGTTCCTCTACTTCCAGAGGAGCTACCTGCTGGCATCTCCCTCCCTTGGGCGTAGGGCAGAAAAGGAGGACATGGCTCACTGTATAAATAAACACTCCTCAGTGTGCCTTCCCATGCCAGCACGTGACGTGGCCTGCACGTGCCACCAGCCATGCCACAGCTCGTGGCTCCTGAAAGGAGACAAGGGGGAATGAAGCTCCATCTTGGGACATCCCTGTTACCCGTGGGCTGACGGTGCTGACGCTGGATGGCACCACATGGGCAGCACCAGCATGACATTGGTATCACAGCCTATCCATAGGACTCTTGAGCTTAGTGCAGTTTTCCAACGAGGTAACAAGTGAGGCTGTATTATTTAAAGCCACATCGGAATCCTTTGAGCCTCTGATTCTGTTGTGTTGTGTAATGAAATATATCCTAAAGAGACTTGGCAGATTTTGTAACGGGTAGATTTACTCTTTAAAATGGACCTAGCTGCATGTGAATAAATATGTTGACCAGGTGAGTTTTTCATTGCTGTTTGAAAGTTTTATCCTTTTGGTTTTGCAGTAGCAAGAAAGCTTGTTTGCCAGCAAAACATCTAATGCAACTTTATACCCTGGCAGCCTGCTCTAAAGGTTACCATCTTCTATTATTTTTTCTTTTGGGTCTTTGAGAACTTAGAAGACATAGCTGAGCCTTGTGCCAGTAAAAATAACAGGGATCTCCTCATTAACTGTATTGGCCTCCTCCTTTGTTTGCAAAGATCAGATGACTCCGTGTCAAAACAGGAAATGGCTGAATTTAAATCCTGGTACGGATTGACTTTATTGACACCCACAGCAGTGTCCTGCAAGGTTTGCAGTGATGCGACAGCTCCTGGCACGGGTCAGGCATTAGGCAGCTCGCTTTGGCCTCTCAGACCTGTGGGGTCTGGAGGTGACTGCTGCATGAGGAGCACGGGCAATGCTGCCCCAGAGCCTCCCCCATCCACGGGGAGAGTAGGCAGAGCCCCCCGTCAGCCATTTCCTGTTAAATCCCCAGGGTTTGTGCTGGTGGGACTCATTTAACAAGCCTTTGCTTTCCCCAGATAAAACACATCAACCACTGCAAGTTTAAATAAATGTAATTTCTCAATTGTCTCTGTTACATTGCAGATGAGGCCACCGAGCACGTCTGGACGGGTCTGGAAAGCAAAGGTGCCCCGAGTCCTGCCTTCCCCGAGCACACTGGTGATGCAGGAGAGGAAAGGTAACCACTGATGCTTGTGCAATGCTCTGGCTGCTTCTCTTAGTTCTAATGAAAATTTAATGCTACCCATTAAATTCTGGCCTTTAACTGAGTTTTCAAGAATGTATAAGTAATAGGTTATATAGGATATTTTAAAAATTCTTTTTCCAGGAATTACCAGAATATCAATACTCCCCTATAACTAACTGCTAATGTTCTTATCCCAGAAAGGTCTTTTCCTGCATGATTTGATAAGGGGTCAGTAAAATGGAAGCTGTCTCTAATGTCAGGATATTCTGGTTAGTCTTTCAAAGTAATTATGGTTTTGTTTGTTTATTTTTTGCCATGGAGCAATGCTAACAAAATGAACTGTTTGAGGAAACTGCTCATTTCCTGCGGGTGCCAACCACTGTCAAGTGCTCAGCGCTCTCCATCAAGCCTTGGTAGGATTTCACGTTGTGCTGACTGAGCAGAAACACCCACTAGAAGCACTCCAATGAGCAAACTAGTGACCTCACTCAATATTCCTGAACTATGGAGAAACCATTAAAATATTCACATATTCATTTATTGTTGCTCCCATCTCATTTGCATTTTTTTTGCGAGCAGAATGAGGAATCATTCTTCACAGGTGGCAATTGCTCCAGTTAAATATTAATTATGGGCCTTGACACTTCCAAACCTCTTGCAGCTGATCATGAGTCAACAAGCCCAAGATGCTCCTGCTTTACCAGCACAGCAATGGTCCTGATTTTTTGGGGAGGTTGATTAAATGCTGAAAAGCTTGCTTTGTTGTTCTCAGTCAACCCTAAGCACGAAGCATTCTCATCCAAAATCTCACCAGCTTGACTGCTGTTCTCCGTTTAGAGAGCAGCCACCAGTAGACACTCCCAAATGTCAAGTAAACTGCCTCTGATACGTGTTTCTTTACCATTTATTTACCAGGCAGCTAGTAATTAACTTATATTCCAAGCACGAAGATCAGTATCCTGTATTATAGTTTTGCCCCGACTGTCGTCGTCATAATCATTCCTGTAGTTTCTAAATCCTCCATCAATCTGGTGATGCCTTTGGCCTGAGCTGGGTGGTGTGGCCTGTACCTTCCTGGCCAGAGCATGGAAACACATCTCCCTCCTGCGTGGCTCTGGGGCTCTTCTGGCACTGCTGCTTCCTGTGGTTCTGCCTATGTTTTTTTCCCAGAAGGGGAAAGTTGGAATAAACCTAGAGGTTGACACCACTGTTTTTATTCAGTGTGTTCTGTACTGACAGCAGTGGGAGACTTGTTCTTACTCCAAGTTCAGGCCATTTAAAATGTTCTCCAGTCATTCCAAGCTGTAACAAAGAAAATAAATAAAGGCACCAGCTCTGGGCAGCCTTATATGGGGCTGGGTCAGTAGATAAAAGTGGCGCAGCAGCTGAGCAGAACTGAGCCTGTGTTCAGGACTGCCTGATCACCCTACCAAGCACATCGCTGCCACTGATCTTGCTCAGGCTTTTCTCCTATCCCACAGATCCAGCACACCTGCTTTTGATACTGCAGAGGAACGTAAAATCTTGCCAAAACCGAAGCCGAGAGTTCCTGTCCCGCTGCCTGCGTTACACAAGGTAGTACAGGCACAGCCTCTGCACTTCATTTTGTTATTCCTTGGACCTTCACACAGTCTGTATCTACTCGCAGGGGCTCCACAGACTGTCTGCCCTGGTGTCTGTGCTCACATAAAAAATGCTTTTCCAGTCTTGCCAGTTCATATACACTGATTGAATGTGTTTTCCATTCAGAGATCCAGTATACATGATGTGTCTTCCTCAGAGAGTGACACTGGAGCAACTCCATTTGTGACTGCAGCAAAGAGCTTGCATTGGTCTAGGAAAGGTAAGATTTTTGTTCAGTGAGCCACTGGCGTTTTTGTTATTCAACATTAAACACCAAGAAACAAGATGCTTTTTTGTGTGTGTACAAATGAATAACAAAAGTGTATCTTACCTTGGTGTGTAAGAATGGGCTGCCAACATTTGTATGAATTATGCCCAAGGCAGCAGGGGCCAAGAAAAAAAAATCCAGTGACTAAAACTTCTCCTAGATCTCAGTACGTTTTAAACTGAGTGCTTGACTCACAGCACTTAACCCACCCACCAGTCCAAGTTACCTTCTCTTTCCTGCCTTAAATGTATAGTGTATATTTGGTACATAGCAAATAGCATGCAGGAAATCTGTCAAACTGAAAGCAAAGCTGCGAACAAATCCTCAACTCACAGCAACAAGTTAGAGCTCAGTGGATTTTTTCTGTGTCCTGTTGCAGAGAGGTTGACTGAGGTTTTCAGGGCTTTCTTCAGATGGAAAGAGGCTTGCTAGAGTCTCAAAATGGGGAAGAATTAGGAAGATATTGATGGTACCTGGAAAATCCCCTGCCTGCCTTTGAGCAGGTGCAGCCCAGACCTTCCAGAGAAATATGGTGTGATGTGGTGGGACAGGCTGTGAGCGTATGTTGTCGTTGTAGGTCATGGAGGATCTCCACTGCCCACCAAGTTTTCAGAGGATGCTGTGCCTCAGCCCAGCAGTGCAGCTGGAGGAGAAGCTGTTGATGGGGCCACTGGCACCACAGCGGGGCCAAAAACTCCACCTGAAGAAACTTATGCTCTCAGCAAGATACCAGTTAAGAGGAAACCAAGCAGAACTTTCCCCAGATCCGAGCAGTTTGTGAATCACATGGGGCCAGCAGAGAACAGCCTTGCAAAGAGTGAGCTGCTGGCAAGCCCTAAACCACTGACCACAGAGGGGGAAAGCAGCCAGGCTGCAAAGCAAGGTGTCAACTATACAATCTCATCAATGAGTAGCAAAGAGGAGGATATTGGTGTAAATCGTGAACATTTCAAGAACTTGAAGAACTTCTGGGAGAAGGGAGCAGACTCTGTGATGGTGGGAAGCGTGCAGGAGGACCCGAGCTGGGTGGAGGCAGATGGTAGGCAGTTCAAGCTGTGCCGCTCACTGTCTGTGCAGTCTGGGCAAGGCCAGAACAGCGAAGAAAAACCCAGCGTCTTCACCAAAACCAGAACCCCCTACAAAAGGACAATAACCTTGTCTTCTAGCGAGGAAGAACCAAGGTATGTCGCTCCTGCAAGGAAGGGCTCAGTTTCCGCCGTCCCCAGATCCACATACACCAAGAGCAAAGGCAGCCTGGTTACAAGGAATAACTCGCTGAGTGAAAGCAATGAGAAGCTGCTGGTGCCAGAGGAAGAGAAGGTGGCACAGCGTGGCTCCAAGAAATCCAGATTGCCTGTGCGAGCGCCTTCCGTCAAAATCGAGTCGCCTACCAAGGAAGTGTCTGGCAGCAGGCTTGAGCCAGAGACGCCTCCAGACGAGTTTATCGTGGCAGAAGAGCGCAAGCAGGCAGCGAATTCCCTGGCGAACAGGGTGCAGATACTGATCGAGCCTGTGCTTACAGATGGTGAAAACGATGTTGAGAAAGAAGAACGATCTGATTTGGGCACTCACGACAACATGGAAATAAATGAAGAGCTACCTGAGGAAAAAGCATCTGAGTCTGCAGACAAGCCAACACCCGGTGAGGCAGCCGGAGAGAGAGAAGCCGTTCAGGGAACTGACTCAGCTGTTTACTCAGGTACTGAGGGCTGTAACCACACCCTGTGAAATCCCAATAGAATCATCCCTAAGCCTGCTTTCTTCCCTAGCCCTTCTGCATTTTGCATATTTTCTTCATTTGTCCATTTGTGCTATATTGCATGTGTGGAATATGTTTAGCAAACAGCTCTGGAAACAAATCTTGTGTAGCACGATGTGAGTGTAAAAGGGGACAGTGCCATGTTCCCTTGCCTTCCTCCCCACTACCAGCCCTTGTGCCTTACCTGCTAGCACCTCGGCTCAGGACAGCCCTCCATTCCTTTAGCACTACCTACAACAGGTCATGGGAACTTACTTTATTTCACTCACTGAGAAGACTGTACTTTCTTCAAACGTGGGGCTGGAGGAATTCTTTGTGGTGGCAGAGATCAGTCTGACACAAATAGAAGAAATAAAATGTAAAGCAAAATTTAATAAATACATGGGCTGTTAGGCTACCTTGATATAGCAGCTGGCTGTCAGTGTTTAAGTGACATTTTGGGTCTTTTGAGAATCCACAAGTGAATTTGGATATTAAACTGCAACCAAAGTGGACTGAATGAGGAGTCTCATCTGTCTGGGTTCTGATACCATGTTCTCAACCATGATGGTGTCAGTAGTATCACTGTTTTGTCAGCCTCTTCCTCTGGGTTTGATGGGCTCTTGTAGTGACTGTTACTGTGACCAAAAGTTACTGTTAACTGCAATTCAGTTTACATGTGGCTCTGATTGCCCACAGCTCTGCTCTCTGCCAAGCAAAGAGAGAGCTTCTTACCTCCTTTTTTCCAAATTTCCTGTCCTCATGTACCTGGATAAGACCTGTTTGAGAGGATTTTCCATAGACTCATCTGATTTTGATTTTTAACTGTGTCATTTCTTGGCTTATTTCCTACCTCATGTGACATTTCTATGAAAATCCTGAGTTGCACTTCAGGTAAACATACATATTTCATTTCTATACCAGAACATTCTTATGTTTCTGGTTTTTTTTCCCTTATTATTCCATTCATTTCAGGATATTAGGAGATGGCTGTGTTATACTGGAAGCTCTTTGCAAGTGCTGGTCTGTTTTAGGGACTGGGTTAATCCAATATTTACATTTCCCATCACAGTGTGAAGAGTTATTCTCAGGGAGAGACATTAAAGCACACCGATGATTTGAAAGCAGCCCTATGTGATGTAACTGCAATGTGCTCTAAGTGAACAAGCCAGGAGAGACAGACACACACATGTGTTTGTTGACATACTGCCCATTTGTGTTTATTTATTTACCATGTTGATTTGGCTTTTCATGTATTCCAGATGAAGATGGGGATCATTCTCCAGCCGCTCAGGCATTGGCCCGAGCAAATAACATTAATCTTGCAAAGAGCATGGTGAACATTTACACAACCACAGAGAGTGAGTAACATCTTTCTTTCTCCTTTTTGGTTTACATTCTCTGAAGGTAATACATTATTCCTGAGTTCTGCATCCCTGGTGCTTCTGCGCATGTACCAGGCCAGGAAAATGATATATTGCTTCATCATCAAATTAGAGAGCTTATAGTGCCTAAAATTAAATTCAGAGCCAGGAAATTGCAGCTAGATTGATGGTATGTTACTCAGGGTCTTCAGCAAAAACACAAAGGCTTCAAAGGGTTGGCAGGGAGCTTGTGCCCATCTCTCCTTTTCCCCCACCAAGTGCTGTGGGAGCTGCATGGCAGCCTGCACAGTGGATTAATCAGAGGGACCAGACCTCGAGTCCAGAGTGTGAGTCGTGCTGCAGACTCCTGTCACACACTCACTGGGCTGGCAGAGCCCAGCCTGGGCCTCTACCTCACCCAGAGCAGGCTCTGTTTGCTGGACTGACCTCCCCAGCTACCAGCTGGGACATGCTTTATGGTGGCAGTTTCTCCCTGAGAAACCAAGCAAAGCTAAGGAGAAGGCAACCAAGAAAGCAGCAGCAAAGCTGAAGAAACCCACGGCCAGGAAACCTGTCTTGCCACCAAGAAATCCAAGAAAGCTGCAGCCAAGGAAGGGGGCCTGAAGGAAGGCAGCAGCAGCCTCAGTGGCCAAGAAAGCCAATAGAAGTCCCCAAAAGGTGAAAACTGGCCAGCCCAGGAGAACAGCTAAGAACTTGCATAAAAGCAAAGTGGTAAGGCCATGGCTGCCAGATCTGAGGACAAGGCTGGGAAGGCAATGCCCAAGGAAGGGTAAAGCCACTTAGAGGAAATGATTGAGCTCATTTAAGTAAACCCAGCCTTGCTTCTGGGAGGGAGGAGAGTCCCTTTTGGGGTCATGTCGAAGGCAGCCTGCAGGTGGGACACTCTACATCACCCGGTGACTCTTCCTACCCTGTCCAGTAGCCTTGCATCAAGTGCATCCCCCATCATATGGTGCAGTGACAAATGTCACATGGCATGGTGGCTCAAAGCTTCAGGTCCCACATGCATTGCCGTTCAGTGACGTGGTCTTCACACAAGCGGCCAAGATTTTAACCTCCCTTTATTAAAGCTTATTTAGAGCCATAAACTTCATCCTCAGAAACCCTTGTCTGCAGAGTTACACTTACTTGTTTGCAATATAACAAGTAGTCTGTGGAGAGGGCTAGATTTAATGCTTGGCTCATGTTTGGAAATAAAAATAGTAAATATCAAATGAATGGTAAATAATATAAAAGGTAAATCATATAATAGGAAAATGCCAAAGAAGCTCTTGGACATTTTGAGCACTGAAGAGTGTATCATCATGGCTATCATGCTAAGCAAGTATGTATATGTGCAGGCATGTTTATGCACATATATCTTCTAAAACCAAGTTCTTCTTGGGTAAAGATAATAATCTTCAATGGAGTTATTGAGAATAGATAAGGATAGAACAAACAGAATGTATTTTAGACATTTAAGCAGTCCAGTAACCATCTTTCTAAGTTGGTATGAAGCTTTCTGACTTTTTTTCTTTTAGATATCAGGCTATTGCCCACCTCTTTGTCTAGCAGAGTCTTTGAGAGGTGTATGCAATGGTAAAATTGTAGTGTTAAATATTTTACAGCTTTTGTACAGGGCAATGTGCTATGAGATGAAAATGTGAGCATGTTTGGTTTCTCTGACAAGGAGGCAGATCTGTATGGTTTTATCTAAATTAAATCTACGCAGAGAAATTGGTGCAAACAAGATACATCCTTAGGCTAGTTAGTGAATTAAATTAGCCACGAGAGGGAGTTTGCACATTCCCACACATTGAATGAAAGCACACTGAAAATAGCTTTAAGATGTTAGTTAACAGTTTTAGTCTTGGGGAGGGTCAGCTTCAATGGCAGATGACAGAGATGGGGCAAGTGGGTTGTACTCTGGTGCCTCCCACAAGCTTTTCCTTTTTCATTGAGCCTTTAAACAAAAATGTGACTTTCTTATGTTTTCCTGACTCTGACAAGATACCTTGATGCCTTTTTTTGTTTGTACCTACAGCATACAGTAAACCTCATGTGATACCCCATCAGTTTCTTGAACCTGAAAGAGTCAAAGAGCTGAGCAGATCCTCTCCTCTCCTGTTGTCTGAGGTAGGCTAGATGCCTGAAATGGCTGGAATAATGTTCACAGCATCCTCTGAATGGCAGTTGGTTTCATGAGAGTGTTTCTCCTGGACACCAACAGTACTTGTTCTAGATCATGCCTTCATTATGTCATAAATAAATGAGAAAAGCCTTAAGAAAAAAGCCCCCAATAACCCTGACCAACCCTTCTGTCCTGGAGGAGTTTTAGCGTTTCCCTCTGTTTCAAACCACGCTATTCCATGCCCTTCCTGAGAGCCCAGGCAGCTGTGTGCAGCTCTGTTTGGAGGCAGTTAATGATGACGTTCGCTGCTGGTCGGAGGGAATGCCTCTGGGGAGACTCCTGGCGCGCTCCTCCGCTCTCCTCACCCGATCGCTGCTTAACGGGACTCTGCTGAGCTATTGCTTTTTCTCTGTAATGTTGCAAAGTGCTCACACGGCAGAGCTTAAAGATGCTTGTTATTTTCTGAGCAGACTGAATCAGACACGGCTTCAGAAATCAGCTTCCAGTTTAACAAGCACAAAAAGACGCCTAGCATTGGCAGCCACTCGTCCGACATGGCCTCTGTCTCCTCGGTAGGTATCCAGCGCCTGCGTCTCGCTGGGCAGGGTTGCGGAGTCGGATGCGGTGACACTGCATTTAGGCTGCATTGTGGCCTCCTGAGTACCCTGTTGGTTTCTGCATGGTACGTTATTAAAAGAACAATGATGGTTAATTAGTTACTTGCGTTAAAGGAGCGTCTGCAGGTACCATCTCAAATTAGAGACCCTCTGGGTCATTGTTAGACCAATTCTTGGTGAGCAGTAGCCCTCGTTCTGAAGTGTGGATACTTAGAAGCATGCAGGGGAGAGGAGGGGCCTTTTTCTAGGTGGGGAAATGAGGCATACAGCTATTAAGTGACATGTTTGTGGTCCAGCTCTGAGAGACCTGGGACTGCAGATGGGTGCCCTCTGCAAGCTCGTCCTTCACTTTATCAGCAAATTCAAGGGAGCTCAGAGCTGGACAGCAAAAGCATGATTTTTGAGCTTTAACTTCTAAGGAAAGCTGAAAAGAACTGAGTGTGTTTAGTTGAGAGTTTTTAAAAGATCCCTTAGAGACAGTGTTTCTTGTGGGGCTGCTTAAAAGTGCTTGGATTTGCTGTATTACTGTTGCAGGTATCTTGAAGGTGTAGATTCAAAGAATATATGTGAAGCAAAGCTGGTAGGGAGAGGTCATGAATATAGATAAATATATTAAAAAAACCCTTGGCACATGAGTTCTTCTCCTAGTCTGGAGAGTCTGGGAGCTGTAAATGAGCCTTTTGTAGCCAAGTCACACACGTGTTCTTGACATTCTCTGCTGGGATGAGTATCCTGATGGAATGGTAAATGCAGCTCCGAGGACTCCTCCAAGGAGGAGATGTTCAGCAGGTTCTTGTAGGTTATAAGAGAATGACATTCTGAACCAAAAGAAGTAGGGGAAGACAGAGGAGAATCGGGTTAATTACTAGGAAAGATTTTGATAAATGTTCATGACTGTACCATAGAAAAGTGCCAAGAGGGTTAATTATTTGCTTTGTAATGGCATTAGTTATCCCGTCAGGAATCGTGAGTGACTGGTGCAACAGAAAATTCTCTCATCTTTCCAAAGCTGTGTTTTGTTTCTGTTTCATCACTTTCTACCAATGAAAGACAAAACCTTGAAAAAAGAACCTCAAGGCCTATGGGCAAATGCAGTTTGTTCTGGGAAAGCAAGTGATTTTTAGGTGCCAGGCTCCTGATTTATACCTGTGGAAACATCATTTTGCTCTGTCTTTGTGGCAAGTAGATGCACACAGGCTGCCTCTGGTGGGACAGTGGCTCTTCTGGACAGGGGTTGTATCAGTTCCTGTACAGCTCCATGCACATTGTGAGCAAGCAAGAAGACAGTAGTAGTTTTTCCTATATTTTTAGTCTGATAGGGTTCATACTAATCTATTTTAAAAACTAATTGACAATTGTGTGACTATATCTACCATAAATAATAAGTTCATATGCAGATAGTTCAAGTTCTCTCAATATATTTCTTTCTTAGTGATAAGACTGGATCAAGATAGCAGCTGTTTGTACTGTAGGCATAGGGAAAGGGAAGAGACTTGTGGGACCCCCCCCCCAGTAATATTTGACTCCATTTCCCAAAGTTTGGAGATTTAGGGGTGGAAAAATCTTCTGCATTTATTGAGCATTCAGGAGAATAGTGTTTCTAGTATAGCACGTCCTTGTGAGACCCTTATTTGGGTTCCCCAGCCTTTGCTTGGTTGAGCACAGCTGCAGATGTGTACATTTCTGTGTCAAGGACACAATACTACACATGGACAGGAGTTACAGATTATTTCTCTGAGAATGCACTTTTCAGACTATCATCTTTGTCCAGAAACCAAGTCAGGAGGGTGCCTGTTTCATTGGCACTGACCTTGCTCTTCCACCTGGCAGGTGAGTGGCAGTGTGCTCAGTGTCTACAGCGGCGATTTTGGGAGTGTGGATGCCCAAGGTACTGTGGAGTTTGCTCTAGACTATGATGAGAAGAACAGGGAGTTCCAGGTACACGTGTCCCAGTGCAAGGATTTGGCTGTCGTGGATGAGAAGAAAGGCAGATCTGACCCGTGAGTGGTACTTTGGTGCCTTGGGACTTCTACATTGGTGAATTTTGTGTTCTGGAGGATTTTTTTTCTGTGATTTCTCTTTTTAAATGTCATTGTTTCTTCCTTCCTTTAGAATTCTGGTGCATGCTTACTGCTGGGACTTTCCTAGCTGGTGCTTCTGGAGCCATTGGCATCAGTAAATATGTTACCACAGACTTAAATTTGAACAGATTGAGAAAGCTTTGATCACTACAAAACCAGTTCCTGTTATCACTAGATTATGTTCTCTCTGTATCCATGTAAACTCTGATCTCCCCATGGTGAATACACTTTGGTCATAACTCTGGTGATGCAGTCACATATCTATATGAAGAGAAAGTCCATAAAGAAGTGCCGTTAGGGGCACAATGCTAGTTGTGTGGAGGTTAGTGATCTCTAGTTTGAAAGATGATGAGAAGGAGCTTGGATTTGAACCCTGAGAGAAAGACTTACAGACATTCCACCTCTTTCCTCCTCTCTAATTTCACCCTGATTTTGAATGCACAGAGATGCTGTAGTTATGGGCAGTTCAGAAAATCGATACATGGCCTTGCTGGCTTCCCATATTTCCTAGACAGCTGCCTGCTCTGAATTCTGGTAGCATCCACCCATCTCCAGTGAGATTTATAACTTCACATGCAAACCAGGTTAATATCCTAGCAGGTCTCTTAAATACTTTTGCCTTCAAAGAATCAACTCCAGGTCTTTTGTTCCCATGTCATCACTCACAAGTGTTGCTCACTCATTAGAGACTGATGATAAGGAACAGTGTCCAGCTGGAGTTTGTGTTCTTTTCCAGGTATATTAAAACTTACCTGCTCCCAGACAAAGCTAGAATGGGTAAAAGGAAAACTTCAGTGAAGAAGAGGACAGTAAACCCCATTTACAACGAGGTGTTACGGGTAAGAACAAATAAATGCTTGGAAAACCTGTGTTGTAGCATGCACCCATACCAGGTCATGTCTGAAAAGATCCTGCCCTCTTGGCCAGGCTTCTTTGCCTGTCCCCCGCCAGCGCTGCACTGCTCTTCCCTCAGGTTTGTGAGGGCAAAGATGGTAAAGGTTTCTCTGTCAAAACTGCATAGTGATCTTCAGATGAGGTAGGTCCTGCAGCCTGGCTGCCTTTAGCCAGAGCAGGGGGTGTTCCTCCCTTCCCTGGTGCACAGTCATGAGATGTGGAACCAGTAAGAAAGTTCTTCGTTATGTGATCTTACTCATCAAAGCCTAGAGGATTATTTGACAATGCCTGGGCCTGTGTTAATAATTCTGGAAAGAATATTGGGTTTGCCCTGTGGCGAATGGAGTGCTCAGCAGAAAAGCTTTGTCAGGGTAGTAGTATTGCTGCAGGACACAAAAAGAGATGTTCAGAGTGAGGCCAGTCCATTAGTGCATGTGTGGAGTGGGTCTGAGCATCTCAGTCAGAGCTTATTCAAGCTTTTGAGTAGTTTATTTCTGATTGTGAAAGAAACAAGAATAATTTGAGCAACCTGACTTCTCTTTCTTCCTCTAGTATAAAATAGAGAAAATGGTATTGCTGATCCAAAAATTAAATCTCTCTGTTTGGCACAATGACCCACTGGGACGTAACAGTTTCTTGGGAGAGATCGAAATAGACTTGGCCAGCTGGGACTGGAGCAACAGGAAACTCAACTGGTACCCACTGAAGCCCCGAGTAAGTGCATCTCAGCTGCAATCCTGCTTCTTAGTCCAACCCTGAAGCCTTTAGGGGTGGCAGAAGTCCTTCCTGACTCCTGTAAGGTCTTTGGGTGGGGTGGTGGAGCATAATAGCCTGAATTGTACCCTAGGGAAGCACAGTAAAACACCCAAAGCTCTGGACATGTTACTGCAGTATTCAGTGCTCTGAACACAGGCCTTCTCAGGTCTCACTTGATGACTGATCTGTAGGGACACTTTAATAAATGTGATCTGACACTAATCAACAGAAACTCTTTGACTTTGCCCCTATCTCCACTTCTGTAAAGACCGTCCCTTAAAACTAGACTGCAGAGTACTAGGTGATGCAGTTGAACATGCCTTGAGAGGTAAATATTCAGGTGCCACTTTTTGTGAAGCCTGTACAACTTCCTGCATATTTCTGGGTTCAGAGGTCTGATTTGAGATCTTTTTCAGAAAATAAAGAACATTTATCTTCCAGAACAAAGATGCTTGGTTATGTCCAGCTGGATATGTCTGGAAGGGCAACCTTGCTCTGAATCCTCAGGCTTTTGGTTCTGAGGAACTGAGTTTGAAAACAAAGCCACAAAGAAAGGAGCTGCCCTGAGAATGGGCTCCCCCAGCCATGCAAAATCAGAGTTTGTCCATTTGTGTCCCTCTGCTGAACTCAAGAGCTGTTTGCCTTGCTATGTTCACACAATTTCTCATTTAGTCAACTGTAACTCTTTCTGTTTCAGAGCCTTTCTGCTGTTAACGGTGTGGATCATCGAGGAGTGATGAATTTGTCTATTAAATATGTCCCTCCAGGAAGCCTAGGTAAAATGTGTTTCATGCATTAAGCAGTACTGCCCTTATGCAGGCATGCAACTTGCAATGCCTCATCTGTCTAAGGGCTGGTTAAAGAGTAATCTCATTAGAGCAAGGTGGTAGAGATCAGCACAAAGGCACAACCAGCAGTGCTTGATAGCACTATCTGCAGCCTGCATCTGATTTTCATATCTGGATTTATTGGGAAAGTGTTGGGGAGAGAGGAAGGGTTCAACAACCTCAAACTCATCGGCTGTTACGAGCACTGTGGGCACTGTAGGGTGCTGTGGTGTGGGAGCAGCAACACACAGCCCCTCTTACTGTGGGGCAGGCACAAGGGTGGGTTTGCCCAGCAGTTCCTTCTTTCCTTTTCCAAAGCAGCACCAGCACATTGTGTCAGGAGCCTTCTGCAGCTGCAAGTGTGACAGGGCTGGTAGCAGTGCTGTGGCACCCAGGCAGAGGGGTGCAGAGCTCCCAAGGGAATGAGTATGCAGAGAAGTCACGTGGCTGCTCCCTCAGGTCCCTGGAGAGGAAGCCTGTCATTTTGCTAGCTATTGTAAGTACTGGAGTGACAGTTTTTCTCTTCTCCTAAATGGCAGGTCCCAAGAGTCCTGCCTCTGGCGAAGTTCACATTTGGGTCAAAGATGTCAAGGACCTGCTGCAGTTGCGTCCTTCTGGAGTTGATTCCTTTGTGAAATGGTGAGTGCAGGAGCATGGTCTCAGCTTTGATCCTGGGTCTGTGACTCCACAAAGCAGTATGTTTTCTTCTCCTTTCTCAGGCTCACCTAGCTGTGCCTCCACACTGTAAAGCCTTCATGTTGCTTTGGGCTCTGTAGGAGAGAATTGTCTTTGTTATTCACTTGTGGCCAAATTAGGAAAATCTTTGCTGTGATAAAGCTCTTGATCAATCCCTGTCTGTGACTCACTCGGTGATTTGCCTCAATAACATCTGAGTGAGAGGAATACGTGGGCCCTGCACCTCAGCCCAGGGTGTTCACGTGAAGTTGTGAATTTTCCCTTGGTACAGGCTTGCTTGCAAAGTTTGGGAACTTGTTAGGGACTCCCCAGAACTGACATACAGACAGTTGGATCCTGCTTTCATCTTCAGAATTTAATATGTGCATGTTTTCTGCAGCCTGCAACATCAATTCTCCTGTTGTATGGGAAAAGGTGCAGCAAATACTCCAGAAAATTAAAAAAATTTTTTTGTATGGGGTTTTAAAGATTTTTTTTCAGTGCTTTGAATTGTTTGCCATGTTTTTTGTATATTTTAAATTCTTATAGAGTTCTCCTGCAGAAAGATTTGCTGCTCAAGAAGCCTAACTGACCATTTTGAAATACCCTCTTAGGTATCTAAGTGATGAAAGTTTAAGGAAATAGAAATATGTGAATGCAATGTCCATTTTTTTTAATGTAAAATGTCAGCTTGCAAAAAAAAAAATTGCCAAAAGCAGGAAATTTTAAGCAAGTACCCTCCTTTCTGAAAATGTTTGCTTTTAAAATGAATTTTCTTGGGGGGGGGGGAAAGTTTCATCTGGGAATTACGAACATTTCCCATTAAATCTGCAGAGATTTCTTATGTTGAGACCCAGTTCCTCCTTTCTTCAGAACTGAGGCTTGCTTAGACCGAGAAACTTCATCAGAACAATTCAAAACTCAGGTGATACTCTATACTACATGCTGTATTTTTTCTCTTCTCAAAGCTATGTGCTTCCCGACACCAGTAAGAAGAGTTACCAAAAGACCCGAGTCATAAAAAGAGACACAAACCCAGTTTTCAATCACACCATTGTTTATGATGGTTTTCATACAGAGGATCTAAAGGATGCTTGTGTTGAACTGACTGTGTGGGATCATGAAAAACTTACCAACCATTTCCTTGGAGGAATCAGGCTGGGCCTTGGGACAGGTAGGTGATTTCCTTTACGTTAAATGAATGCTGTTACCATAGTGCTGAACCACAAGATATAATGGGAAGTTGCAGAGCATTTTGCTGTTGAAGAGAAACCAGGGATGGGGCGTCTAGTAACTGGTGAGAGTCTTGGTACTTGCACTGTGTCTGAGATGGAAAGGACCCTGGTACCATGGTAGCAACCCTCTATTCCCACATTTTCTGCCAGTGTCAGCTCTGAGGACTGGAAAAACTCAAGAGTCTCCTTGGATCCTGTTATAGGAAAACAGATTGCGTTACAAATCAGCGTTATATTGCTGCTCCTCCCAGGGAAGGGTGCTCAGAGATGAAGACAACTTGAATGCCATGTGGGACAGCACCACCTGGTGACTCTGTCCACATCACCTCCTCCCTTGAAATGCTTTGGTGTCAGGAATAACTAATATTTGAAAAACAAGGTGCACTACACTAGTTGATCTGGTAGGTAATCAGTACTGAGAGTACATGAGCTGGAATTAAAGCGCCAATTGGAAGAATGGAGTTACCTGGGTGTAGTCTAAGGTGTTATTGTTGTTTTTATTTAGACAAAGTAATGCTGAAAGACCTCATCAGAGGTGCTATTTGCTCCACTGGGAGACAGTCACTGTCTCTGGGAGTTGATGGCATGAGGTTCCAGTTTGGAGGACTTAGACCTGTGCTTAGCTGGAAATGTTTTTACTTCAATGGAATTACTCATCCTTGAAGTTAGGAAAATTCCAGTATTTTTAAGCGAGAGTTGTAAAGAACAGATGGGACCATCTCCCATTGTCCAGCTGTCCATCGTGAAGGTTTGTCCCTCTCTAAACATCCTGTCCTAGCTTTCAGTGTACCCCATAACTAGGCTTGAGCAGAGAGCCTGTTCATCTTTGTAAGTGGGATATCTAAGGTTTTCTACACTATTTATTGTTAAGCAAGAGGGCTTTCTGAGAGGTGAAAGACAAACAGAAGATTTCAGAATGTTGCAATAAAGAATAACTGTTCCTTGAGGGTATCAGGAAAAGGCTCGTTTGTAGCTGGAAGGTCTGCCCTGCATGTGTACCTTTGCTTATTGGATTTGCTTGTATGTTCTGTTTTCAACCTGTAACATGTCACCAGGAGGGCTGTGAAGTATTCAGTGGGAAGTGGCAACAAGAATAAGCTTATAAGCAAGATGTAAAAATACCAATCCCGAGATAAGCTGGGATCCAAATTTAGACCTATATCTCATTGACAAGTAGTTGGCACATGAGAATTTCATTGAATAATCTACTTGTAATTAATTAATGTACACATTTTTCTGCTATCATATATTTGGTTCCTATACAAATGAAGTGTAGAGCAAGAGAATTTTGACAAATACCCCACTTTGTTCACAAGAACATCTTTTAGGGTGAAAACCAAGCCTTTTAGACCTTCTTTACCATTCCAAAAGATGCAGAAAGGACTTGAGCCCAGTATTCTTTTCCGTGGCAGGTTATGTTTAGGGTTCTTGCATTTTGTGGCTTTTACATTGACTTCATTCTGAACTCTGGTGTAAAATGGAGATCATTAGCAGAAGAACAGGAGGTGTTTAGGGTGCAGCTTGCTATGGGGAAGTCAGCACCTTTTATGTTAAGATACTGCCTGCAACAGTTATATCCCACTGAGTATTTTTGCATGGAGTAGAAACTCTTTAGCTCCCAACACTGTAGTTTCCTTGTTCTTTACAGGTTTGAGCTATGGCATCTCTGTGGACTGGATGGACTCCACGCAAGAGGAGGTGGCCTTTTGGCAGGAGATGATGTCAGCTGCCAATGAATGGATTGAGGGATTGCTGCCATTGCGCTCACTGGCAGGGAGGAAAAAACTGAAATAACCTACCATTCCTGCCATAGAAAGGCTGAATGTATTCATTAGAATATGGAGACTTCCTGCACTAAGGTGACAGAGACCATCCACGGGGCTGGCAAGTGTCAGGTTAATAAGGCAATTAATGGACAGCACTTTAGAGGCATTAAATGTTAAGTACTAATTAATTCCCTGACAGAGGACATGGAAGATGCCAAACTGATGCTATACTTGATTTTGACCAAGAAGGAACTTCATTTGCCTTTTTATTTAATCATTTATATTCAGTATCTTTGAATTCCATTAAGCTCTGGGAACATAGGCAGAAGGAAAAGGAGATATAGATATTTATTTTTTTTTACTGTTTCTTGTGCCTTTTTTTTCTTGTGCAGAGATGTACTTGTACTAAAGCAGCAGCATGGTATTATTCATATTCCCCTGCAAGTGGTACACTTTGTACTTGATGTAGAATTGCTTCCAGTCATCAGCAGCACAGTCTGAGAATGGGAGCTTTGCATTTGTTCGCTGGTGATAACACGTCTCTAACGTGAGGGAAATTGAGATCCAAGGTGAATCTACAGAAATAGAGGACTATTTGAAGCAGAAAACGAAGCAACCTGAGGAGGATAACAATGAGGAATTCAATATATTAATTTCTTTCTGCTTTAATATGAAAGAGAGAAGTGATGGTCCTGCAGCTAGTGGGATTTTGCAGCGAGGAGCTGTTCTCCTGGCTTTCCCGCAGGCTTCCTCAGTGACCTCAGGCAAGTTTGTCTATGAAAGAACAGTTTCAGTGCAATATAAACTAAAGTGCTTGCCCAAATGTAAAATACAGTTATGTTGCTAATGGGCCTATTCCCACCTTTGAAATGCTTTGTGTGTAAAACATGTCAATATGAAGTAACGACGTAGGAAACAGTCTCGTGTTAGCCTGGCACAGTGGATCAGGAAAGAAAGGTCAAAACCACACTGGAACACAGATGTTGGGAGCCAGTGGGAGAGGTAAGTAGGGAGAGAAGGAATGCAAAGGGTAGCTGCAGAGCCACAGCTGCCTGGGGTGGTCTCCTGCCTCTGCGTACCCTGCTGCCCTTCTAGGCTTCCTTTCACCTGATAGCTGTCAGCATGTCGTTCCTGGCTGGGATTTCCTTTTTACCAGTAGAACTTTGCAGCTGGCACACTGACCGTGGCAGAGTGGCATTGTGAATGCATTTTGAAATGCAGCTTTGTAATTTCTATTTTGGATGTACATATTGTGATTAAATAGAATGTTTTTCTTTAGTCATCAACTGGTCTCTTTGTACGTATTTGTAGCATGGTCTGAGTCACGAAAAAGCAAGCAAAAGAGGTGTTAAATTTTATCATGTCGAAATGAACCATTTTTGCCCCGGGGCAAGTGAAATATCATGGAGAAATATTTCTTGTAACTATCCTTTGCTAGATTTTGGCTCTGTGAATATTTTGGTATTCTTCTTTAATGTATTGATTTTATTTAACTCAAGCTCAGCGTATATTTTCAGCTTAGCAAAGATGGCTGTAAATAAACGGATGGGAAAATGTACACTTAAAATAATGACTTTTACATGAAATGAAGACATATGGGAGAAAATCAGCAGCTTTCATGAGAAAAAAATAAAGAAAGAAGATGGTTTTGCAATTGGAAAAAGCCAATACTTGGAAATGCACCAGTCAGAGTACTGAAAGCACTAAGAGAGAGTCTGTAGAGCAGCAGAATTAAATAATGACTGTCTGATGAAGGACCTGATATAAACAGCATGTCAGCCCAAAGGTACTTTGTATGGGCTCCAGCCTGGCATGTTCTGTTCACCGAGTTTCAGTCGTGTATTACCTCTGTGGGATAAAATAATGATACATGGCCTAAAATGAGACTGTTAAAATTATTATCTTTACCTGTTTAGGTGTTGAACATGTGAATATTTATGCATACATGTAACTTACCTACTACAAGGAGCCCTGCTCACCAGGGCAATGGCTTGTTGTGGTGAAGTTGCCTGCAGGACTGCTGCTCTCACCCCAAGCACTTCCCTGTCCTGCAGGGTGCTCTGGGGGGGGTGGAATTTCTGCTGTGGCAGTGAAAGCAGTTGGTAACACCAGGGGCTTCAGCTTGGGCAGGTCTGGGTCTCTTCCTGGAGGGCTCAACTGACTTTTCTCCATCACAAAAATGGAGTCATCCCACCTCCTCCTCCACCTCACGTGCAGTATTGACACACACAGCTGTGATAATGTCGCTGAAGCTGTTGTTTGCGTCAGTGGAGCTGGAAATGTTTGTGTTGGTGTTTCAGAAAATTAACATCTTTTTAATTGGTGATGCCAATAATGGGAGGAAAAGGGTGTCAGTGGGCCAGTTCCATCCCAGTGCAGTTACTTTTATGAACTTGGCCCGGGACTTTGTCAACAGACTTATTTTTTTCCATTGAGATTCCATTGAGGATTTTTCTTAATCTTTTGGTGGCTGGTTTATTTAAATTAAGCCCTGATTAACTTAAGAAGCTTTCTTTAGCATTTAATAGTTTATCAGAGTGAAAGATTACACTGCCAAACTACACGCACGTTTGTAACACAGCTGGATCTGAGGCAGTAAAATTTGCTGTGCTGTATTTGTTTCACTTATCGTGCAGAAAGCACTTTGTCAGAAAAAGATTTAAGGCACTTCTATTGTCAGTGTCACATGGAGGAGTGGAGCAGTTTGTGAGTATAAGGTTAACAGCCTGTGTGTGTGTGGCTTTTGATGTTGACATTTGTTGTCTGTGAATGCGACACGTAACAGAGAGATGGGCCCGTAGGCATGTGCTGATGGGAACATGAGCTGGGTGGTAAGTGGTGAAAAAAGGGGACAAACAGATGGAAAGTTTTCTGACTGTATTTGCTAGTAGAATGGGTTAAGCAAAGCTCCATAAGAAGGTAAGAGTTCATGCATATAGTAAATGTGTTTTCTCTCTCTCATTTCCCAGAACAGGAGCCTGCAGGTACCAGTGACGCAGTGGGAGCTGAGTGTGATCACTGAGCACTTGCTGGATACAGCAGTGACCCCAGGGACTGAGCAGGCCTGGGAAATGCTAGGTCACAGGCTGGGACCCTTAGGCATGATTCTCTTAATATAAAATACAACCCTTAGTATCCACAGTAGAGCAGGGCAGCTGCTTTCCATGACTGCTCTGCAATTGAGAGTGAATGTGCTTCTTTTGAGTTTATGCCTTATTTATAGGACTTTTTTCTGGGGAACCTTCCAGGCAAAAAAAAATGAAAGAAAGCAAGAGTCTAGAAAGTATTTCTGCCCCATCAGGCAAATATAATGTGGCCTATGGCCATTCAAAACTGTTCATATTACAGCTATCAGAAACTATTGGAAATAGTTTAGAAGCTAACTAAAGAAGAGAAAGAAAGAATTGTTGAACCTTGAACAACATCCAGCGAATGAGTGTCTCCGAGGAGATGGAAAAGAAATGGTTGAATTAATTATCCATTACTAAATATTTGCTCAGCTTTGTCCTTCACCAAGACAGGAAAAAAAATATCAAAGTACTATGGAGATTCAGGGAGAAAATTCTCCCAGCTAAATTAACCCATATAATAACGTAATCTATTGAAATGAGGCTTACTAAATTAAGTCCAAAAATGTATTGAATAGACCGGTGTATCAAAACCTTAATAAAAAACCACACTTCGGTTCCTGGTAACTAAGAGTGAGCATATTCAGCACCAGGTTTGGTTGGTTGTTTCAGTTGGTTTGTACTTTAATTTTTCATGGCTTAATCCTTTTCCACCTGCCTACTTTCCATCCTTCAGGTGTCCTGGTTGTCTGCTGTTACTGCTAAAATGGATCCTGGGGAGATGGTGTCCCTCAGAGTGCTGTCGCAAAGGTGGTTGGAAGACATTGGGATGCTCATGGTAAAGCACCATGCAAAAGTGTGTTTGCACAGATGCTGTAAGGTATGTGTTACTGGAGCTGTGCTGTTCTCGCTAGCATCGCTACTGCACAAGGTCCTACTGATGTGGAAAGCTCTTGAAATCAAAATCCCTTCCCATGAGGTCAACCAGGAGCAGCCACCTTTTCCCAGGAGCTGCACTTCTTGGGAGGCTCCTTGTGCTGGTGGCTCTGCCATGAGGAACAGCTCTCCCAGTGAGGGTCAGGGTGAAGTGCCTGGGGCCATAGGAGGACTCTGAGTGTGGTTTGGTACTGCAGTACCAGCTCCCTGTCTGTTGTCTGATTTGTAGCAGTGAGGTCTGAGCAACAGTGGGCAACTCCAGGGTGGCCGTTCCCACTCTTGGGGCATTTTCCAGCTTCTCCCACCCTTCTGAACACGGTTGGTTGGAGGGTGCTGGGTCAGTTCTTAGCAGCACAAAAGCTGAGCATCAGCCTCCAGGAGGCCCATGGAGAAATTACTATTAATGGCTTGTATGAGATCTCTTTCTTCTGAGAGAGGGATGGGCATGGTGGAGAGCTAGAAATATCTCCAGGAACCCTCCAGGAGTTCAGCAGCCCTAGACCAGTCTCCTTTTGGGTTTGCATTAATTTCCTATTCACTTAGCTGAAATGCCTCATGTGAGATAGTAAAATCTGGGTGCAGTTGGGTGAAGATGTCAGCAAGCAGCAGCATTGTTGGAGGAGTGGAAAAGCACAAACGGGAGCAGGGTCTGAGCTGGCCAGGTTTGCTGGTCACACCAGGTTTGTGTCAGAGGGCTCTGGTTAGCATTCCTGTTGGAGAGGGGCTGGTGGTGGTACAGGCATCTCCCTGCAAGCAACCTGAAATAGGTGCTTGCCTAAGCAGGCAGATACTTGCTTTTTCAAATGCTGTAAAATCATATTATGGCTGGACTTGTCTCTGGGCTGTGGCAATCCAGCCTCCATTGTAGACCCAAACTATCTAAACCAGCCCTGCTTTAATAGGTGGGGTTAGAAGCAAAGGAAAGACTCCTGAATATGAGGCATTTCTGATGGTCAGTTTTCCTTTTTATTCCAGAACTGCAGTCAGGATTTAGCAAATGACTTGACATCCCATATTTTACAAAACGGAAGATATACAATAGCACAGAGCCACAGTCCTACCCTCTGCAGCACCTTAAGGACCCCCACAATTAGTCCTCAACAGGCATTGCAGCGTCTGATAAAAAGGCACATGTTTAGTGGTGGTGAACAGAGCCAGTGTAAGTATATTTTGTGTTTTCTCACTCTACAGACCTGCCTGTTCTGCTGCTAAACTTGAGACGCCACCAGCAGGAACAGAAATCATATTTCGTGCATCTAACAACCCGTAATGCCATACTGCCAGTTATTAGAATCCAAAGTAGCTCTTGAGCAGTAAGCAAGCAGTCTGATCTCTGGGCTCAGAGGGAAAGCTAGGGAGCTGTTTTCTGGCAATGTAAGTAGCTCAGACACTCACTCTGTAGGAAGGAAAATCACAATAACCTCTTCTCCTCTCCTCCTCTCTTTCCCACTCACCATTACTAATTTATCCTGACTGTAATGGCTTCTGTTTGCTCTAAGCAGATCCTGTTCCCTTCCTGGGAAGACCTGAACAGCTATAAGGACATAATATTCCCAGTGGAGGATCTGTTCTTGGATTCAGGCAGACTCAGGCAGATAGAATGATCTCTTGATGGAAGCCCCCCTTTTTCAACTGGCCAACCCATGACCATTTTAATGTGATCATAATCTGAAATAAGACACTGGGAGCTGCATCTGGAGTAAGCCATCCCAGGATAATGAGCTGATGTTTAATTTATTGTCACAGGGAAATGTTTTGCAAATGTTTTACATCTCTTCAAAAACCCAGATGATTCTTGGTCCGTGCGCAAGCCGGTGGGGCTGGAGGCTGCGTCATGTGGGTGCTGTGTGGCACCAGAGGGTAACCCTGCCCCTTGCAGGGATGCAGGGACAAGCTTATCCTCTGTGCACATCCACCTGTGTGGATCACACTGTAAGAGAGTTTAATCTTCCCTGTCTGTTCAGGTTGCAAAGCAAATGCTAACACTGCCCTGGGGCACTGTTATTGACTCAAAAGGCCTCTCTGGTTATTTCTGAAGTTTCTCTGCATTTCTGTCTCTCCCACATTCTCCCATCACACGGATCCAGGCTGGTGTTGCAGCCCCGTCTCTGTGGCGTTGTTAAACTCCCTGGGAGGAGGCAGAGCAATTCAAGCTGTCTGAGGTCAGGCAGCTGCTCTGTGCTGGGTCCCGTGTACCTCTGTGGCCAAGGGAGAGAGCAATGGTGGTGAAAGATGGTTCCTCCCATCCATCTGAATGGGATAAACAGCTCTAGAGATGTTCCTGCCTCTCTCTGTTGGCTGCAGAAGGAGCCTGGACACCTAGTGCAGGAGAGACATTTAAGTAATGTGTTCTTATATTAATGGGGGACCATTAATGGGATAGCCAGCATCACTCAGCCATGACTATATTTATCAAGCCTGTGACTGCTCTACTGCTTTTGATTTGATCCCAGTGTGACACTAGGGGACCAGTGGTACCTCTGCATGATGCCACCCCTGGAACTCCAACCAGGACGCTTGGAGCTGCCTTGGTGTGCAGTGCCCCATTGCTCATGAGAAGCATTTTGCTGACAGGTTGGCGTTTGGGGAGGGAGGTTGGACAAGTTTCCTGGGGACAGGGACTGTGCCAGTCTGCCACAGAAGTCCACCACTACAAAAGGCACCTGAGCCCAGCCAAAAGCCAAGGTGGGACAGAAGCTTCACCATGTGCCTCCTGGCATTCAGCCCTGCCTATGCTTCCCTCCTGCTACTGCTGTTGGAGGCTCTAAGGCTGTCACCTCGTCACAAAGTCCTAAATTACGCTCCCAGTGCCTGCTGTCAGCGGGGCTGTCAGTTCCTGAGCACTGTGGGGTGCCCTTGGCTTTATGCTTGTCTGCACCACCCTGACTAACTGTGGGTATCATAGAAATAATAAACATTAATTTGCTTAATATTTTCCCTCTGTCCTGGGTTTACAGTGGCATGCATCAGCTAGCAGGTCATGGGTGCAATCACATCCCTGTCAGCAGTGTTATCTGTCTCCATGTCACATCTCCTGGACAGGCCTAATTTAACAGGGATGTTTTTTTGGAACTAGCTAATACATTGTTTGCTATGTGTGCTTAGCCAGCACTCCCATCACCCTGGTGTACAGTCTGTAACTGTTTTCAGTATCTAGTCTCTGGCCTGTCTGGTGGTGTACGCTTGCCAGGGCTCCACTTGGGTGCAGTTTATCTATCTTTGCAGTGTAGGGCTGAGATATTAAACCTGTGAGGGCCAGGGACGTCAGCCTGTGTGTTGGGGTGCTGTGGTGCACCAGTGTGTTCTGATCACTGCAGCTTCCCAGGCTGGGGTGCAGGCACAGGCCACCTTGGGCAGCTCCTGTGCAGCCAACCCTGCAGCGAGGGATTGTGTCTGATTGATTGTTTTTTGTATCCTTGGAAACTGAAAGGGCATTAAAATTGCATGGTGCGTGCAGTGTTGATGCACTCACCTCCTCCTGGTTCTGCCATGGGCTTGGAGATGGCTTCAGCCTCCAGCTGCCAGATACGGGGTGTAAAGGGTAGTGGCTGGTTTTGGAGAAAAACTGAATTACAACTGAACAGCACCCTATATAGAGGGAAGTACCTCTGTGAACCGCAGTGCTGGTGTCTGGGGGGGTGTCTGACTCCTAGCCATGCCTGACCATGGCTCAGTACCTCAGTAGCAGCAAGCCTGGGCCTCACAGCTGAGAGTTCCTGCCTGAGGGGAGCTGCCTGCCTTGAAACCATCCCACCACAGCCACAGGGACTGCTGAAGTGACGCCAGACTCTTAACGCAGGGTTGCACGTCAGCAGTTCCTGCCATTTGGAGCACGCATGGCCCTCACTACCCACCAGCCTTAAATGGGTTGGAACTGGGCTCACAAAAGCCCCTCCTAAGTATCTGCTTAGGGCTTCATCATCTAACGCTACAAGGAAGTTAATTTAATTGTTCTGGGATAGAGACTACAGGCAGTGCAGGGTGGCAAGGGAGTCATTCTCCAGCCCTCGCCCCCTTTTTCTCCCAGCTCTCCTGCCTTAAAATAAATGTACTAAATAAGAAATACCCACTCCAGTGGCTGATGTGTGGGTGTTTTTCATCCTGTGCAGGAGCATAACACCCAGGTGTGCAGAGGTGGCCCTTGGGAATGGCTTTAACCTGCGTTTGGCTGTACGCAGTGCAGGGCTGTACGGCGATGCTGTCTGCACAGGGCTCCCCTTGGCCTCTCAGTGCTGGCAGCTCGGTTGGACTCTGCTTGTGGAGTCCCACTGATGCCACCAGCAGATCCGAGAGCCTGGACCCTGTGCACCAGTATAGGTTCAGATGTGCCCTCGCCTGCGCTGAGGTCATTTTCAGGCAGCTCTCGCCCAGCATTAGCAGTGGTGAGGAGAAAGAGGCTCCTCTGGAATCACACCCAGACCCACAGGGAGGAGTGCTGAAGGGTTACCCCTGGTTCGGGGCTGCCGACAGCCGGTGGAGGCTGCTCCGAGCGCTGCCGTCAGTGCGCACGCTCCCGCGGCTTCCCACAAGCACCCGCCGTCCTGTCCCCAGCCAACAAACCCGCTTTTGCATCAAATCTAGGTTATTCTCTGTCTCTCTCTTTCAGACACCAGATTTTTCATTTTCTAAAACGGTACCAGAACAAAGGCTCTCCCAGGATCTCATTTTCTCCTACCTTCTCAGTTGCTGCTAATTAATATCGTGGCTGCCTAGTCACACAGCGTGTGTTCATCTATATGCATGTGTTCAGAGAACATGAAAATAATAGCTGCATCACGGGATCCTGCGGGCTTATTTGCTGGGGAAAACTGGTCCCTGATGCTCCCGGAATTCCTCTAGCTACGAGAGCATCTGCTGAGCACCAGTGAAGAGAAACCACAATTTGTTGTGGGCTTGAACTTAATGGGCACTGAATACTCAAAGATCATACGGCGAAGTGCAGCAGATCCCCAGAAAGCACCGCTGGCAATGAGTCACTGGTTAATGTACTGCTAACTGGGATTTATAGGTTTAATATTTTTCTGTGGCACTGTTTCTATTGCTGTGCAGATTGCTTCATCAGTTTCCTTTCCTGTCCTGAGGTACGTTTTAAAACAGGATCTTTTGGGGTTGTTATTTTTTAATATATATATTATATTTCAAAGGATATTGAAATCCTTGCCTCTGTGTACAGAGTAGCCATCATCTTTTTCCTCAACCCCCAAAAAAGTAAGTTCCAGGGCACTGACTTCTCAAAAGAGCTGTCATTGCAGTCAAGCTGATACTTGACTGTGCCTTGCATACGCGAAAAACAACCCCAAAACGCAACAACTGCGATGGCAGATTCTTAATGTGCCATCTTCCCAGCAGTCCAGTTACAGCACATTTGTAGCATAACCATGTTCATAATTAGATCTTAGAGCATGAGTGTGCTTGGGTATTGGAAGTGGTAGAGGTGCATTAATGGATCATAACATGTAATTAACTGCGCAAAGAAGTGTGTAGGCTGCGTGATTGTACCCGTGTCCTTGCTGTGTGACCGGATCTAGGTATTCCTGCTCCGGCAGGGGGACTGGACTAGATGATCTTCTGAGGTCCCTTCCAGTCCCTGACATTGTGTGATTCTGTGAAAGATGCCTTGCTGTTTATTCATCAAGACTTTGACTTGGTCTCTCTAATGTCCTAGTCCAGTTTGCAAGCTGGCTAACTAGCAAGCTAACTAACCTAGATGAATGTCCTTTTTTGAGGATGTAATGAATATAGTGGTCACTGTGAATGTGTTTATTTCAATGGTGGTCATGCAGGAGGAGCTTTTAATGAAACCATCTTGATTTTAAAAAAACCAACAACGCTTTCATAAGTTTAAAAAAAGAAAAAGCATCAGTAGTCCTTTATTTTTTCTGTTTGACTTAATACACACATTTTTGTCAGCATTTTTAATAACATACGTGCTCATTTTCCCTTCCAGAGATGAAAACTCTGCTCTGGGCAGTGCTGCACAAGCAGGCGCTGGCGCTCGGCCATCCCACGGAGCCACGCGGTGCAGCGCTACCCGTTTGGGACCGGCCACGTTCGGGACAGCCCGCTGGGAACCGGCACTTACAGTCCAAGGTATCCGCGTGTGCGCTGCGCGACGTTCGCTGCTGCTTGCGTTCCTCAACACTCTGCTTGGCCCCGCTGAGCCAAGAGACTGCTTGAGCAGAGCAGGGAAAAGAGAGTTAAGAGTTGTGGTATTTAAGTTGCAGTGTTTAATGCCTGTAACTACCCATTTTTGAGACTGCATGCACAGCATGTCTCTATATACACACGCTGTGTATGTGGATCTGCTGGGTTTCAGGACTCTGTCAGTAAGGTACCTGACCATTGCCACTGTCCCTTTAGGACCAGGCTGGCACGGTGCAGGTGCCCCAGTCCCATGGCGGTGGTGCAGGGGCTCTCTGAGGAGCAAGTGGGGCTCCCCCCGTTTGGTGTCAATGGGAACGCAGCCCCAGAGGCAGTGGTGAGGAGCGGGGATCTCTCCAGAAATGAAACTTGGGTTCAGAACATGGCAAGGTGTTGTGTGCCCTGCTCGACCCCCCTCACCCTGGGGAACAGCTGAGAAAGGTTATCCTCGGCCTGACCCCCAGCTCCCTGGCCCTGAGCTTGGCATGGCTCCCCTCAGCCCCGTGTCCCCCTCAGCCCCTGGGCTCCCCTCAGCCCCATGCTCCCCTCAGCCCCTGGGCTCCCCTCAGCCCCGTGTCCCCCTCAGTCCCTGGGCTCCCCTCAGCCCCGTGTCCCCCTCAGCCCCTGGGCTTCCCTCAGCCCCTGGGCTCCCCTCAGCCCCGTGTCCCCCTCAGCCCCTGGGCTCCCCTCAGCCCCATGTCCCCCTCAGCCCCGTGTTCCCCTCAGCCTCATGTCCCCCGCAGCCCCCCTCAGCCTCAGAGCTCCCCTGAGCCCCGTGTCCTTCTCATCCCCGGGCCCCCCGGCCACCCCGCACGGTCCCGCCCCGCCCCGCCCCTGCACGGCTCCCGCAGCGGCCGCGTTTCGCGGCTGGCGGCTCCTCCCGGCAGTGCGGTAGAGCGCGGCCGCCATTGCATCACGGCCGCGCCTCCATCCCGCAGCCCGGCACCGGCTCCATCCCCGGCACCGGCGGGGGCGGGAGCGCTGCAGCCGCGGGGAACGCAGGGAACGGCCGGGGCGGCGTGCGGGGAGAGCAGGCACGGGTGGAGCGACCGTCGGCCGGGCCCCAGCGCCGGTGCCGCCGGTGGTGCTGAGGCGGCGGTTGGCGCCCGGCCGGCCCCGCGGTGCGCGCAGCACCTTGGCGGCGGGGCCGGGGCTCGGCGAGATGCGCCGGCGGTGACGGGGCAGCGGGGTGCCGGGCAGCGGCCTGCACTGACGGCCATGGGGCCCGCCTGAGCGCCGCGGCCGCAGCGCAGACAGCGGAGCCGGGGCGAGGCTCGGACCGCCGCCGGACCACCCCCCTCTCCGGGGCGCCGCCGTCCCGGCCCAGCGGCCGGTGCGCCCCCTGCGGGCGAGCGGAGCGGCGGCGGCGGCCGCCCCCGGTCCCGCGGGCCGGGCATGGGCGGCGCGGCGGCGGCGGCGGGCGGTCGCTGAGGCGGGCGGCGGCAGCATGGAGGCCATCTGGCTGTACCAGTTCCGCCTCATCGTCATCGGCGACTCCACCGTGGGCAAGTCCTGCCTCATCCGCCGCTTCACCGAGGGGCGCTTCGCCCAGATCTCCGACCCTACGGTGGGAGTGGATTTCTTCTCCAGGCTGGTGGAGATCGAACCGGGCAAGAGGATCAAGCTGCAGATCTGGGATACGGCCGGGCAGGAGCGATTCCGGTGAGAGCGGCGGGGGCGGGCGGGCCCGGCCTTGTGCACATCCTCATGCACATCCTAGCATGGGGCGGACACCCCCAAATGGCCGCGTGTAGGATGCGGAGGCTGTGTGGGGTGCAGGTGTGGAGCAGCGCTGGGGCTCGGGGATGTTTACCAGCCTGCATCAGGGGATGCCGCTCGGCAAGGGAGAGCGCCTGCTCCCCCATGTTGCACAGAGGCAGTAACCAGGATGTTTCACAGCTGAACACACATTTAAAATGCAATGGAATACGTGGTTTGATTCTCTGCAGCGACAGCAATCAGCTCTCGCTAGCATAGGAGGAAGGCCGGGACAAACCCTCGGTTGTGGCTGTGTGGGGCTGAGAGGTGCCTTCTGAGCACGGTTTGAGAGGTTAAGCTATAAGTAACAAAGACTAGATGAGAAAAAATAAAGGTGGCATGTGGGACCGTGCCAAGAGTTTCCCACAGAACTGTGTGGTATAAAGAGCAGTCGTGGTTGGAGCAGGCTAAACAGGGGGCTGGTGTTGTCATGGGACGCGTGCTGCTCAGACAGTGCTGTTTGGAAAGGGGGGGTGTGTACTCTCAGCTCCCTGCCTCCTCTTTGCTTATGTTTTTTCATGCATCTTTAACCCTCATCCACTCTTTCGTCCTACTCCCTCCAGGAGCACCTTCCTTGCTCCACATCTCTGCTCAGCTTCACATAGCTTCTCCTGTGCTGTCATGGTTTGCCTGAGGAATGTTTTGGTTTCATTCAAGATGAAACCTCTCCTACTCCCACCCCTCTCACCACCTTCCTTCGCATCATGACGCTGGCATCTGGCCCAAGATGTGCAGTAATCAGTCCTTATCCACTGACGAGTTTTTCTTCTGCTACCTTGCAGCCTTTCGGGGCGAGGAGCTGGTGCTTTATTCTGCTGAGAGAGGAGGTGCTTTAGCTTGCAGTTGCATCAGCTGCCAGCTTTGGATCTTGGGCTGAGGTCTGTAGAAAACACGTCTGGGTGCAGTCCTCTGCTTCTGCCTTTGCTGTTGAGAGCAAAAGCTGTTGGATGGCTTCGATTTCCTTTCTCTTACACATTAGGAAGCTTGGAGCCCTGGAGGCTGCTTACCCTTAGTGCTGGGGGTTGACCCTGCCCAGTGCTGGGGTTGTAAGCAATGATGAGCAGGCGACCTTCAGCGCAAGGGCAGGCTGTGCTGCTGCGATGGGCAGCAGCATTGGAAGGCAGGAAGAGTTGAAGGGGCAGAAACAGTGAGTGACATAAAAAACCCCACATTGTGCAACTTTGAAATGCCCTTGCTAAAGTGCAGACTTAAATTCCCAATGTGAAAAGCTAGAGGGAAGTGAACAAACCCAGGTGCTTTTATGGTGCACTCTGAAATATGAAAAAAATCAGGCAAAAAGTCTGTTTTTTCTTTATCCCTTTCAAATCACCATTGGCCCTGTGACAAATTGTGCCCCATAAAGACAGCAGCTCCTGGGCTCCTCCTGCTAGCTATTTTTCCTCGCAAAAGCCAAGATGTAGCTGTTACTGGAATAAGCTGAAGCCTCTCAGACTTGTGGGGATAGGTGAGAAGCACAATGGTGCAGGTGCTCTCCAGAACCCTTCAACTTTTTTGTCATAGCACAGGGAATTTCTTAAGAAGGAAGTTGGTAAGAATGAGCTCTGCTTTTTCACAGTTCTCTGATTTGAGCATTTCCAGTCTGCTTTGTGTGGTTTAATGGCTGTCCCACAAGGAAGAAACCACAGTAGTTATTTTGAAGACACCTTGTTGGCATTCTGTGGTGTGCATCTATGCAGCTGGGTTACATTCCTGCTCTTCCTGACCCCCGTTGTGAGCTCTTTCCCTCACCATAAATTAGAAGCAATTTCCGTGCAGTCAAGGCTTAAATTGTAGTTAAGCATGTGCCGTTCTATTTTGCCTCACATCAAACCCCCAAACATCCTGCCTGGAACAGGGCTGAGGCTGCTTTGGAGATGTAGAAGAGCAGGATCCAATTCTTCCTGGATCCGGCGGGTTTTGCCCATCTCTGGTTGCTCAAATATCATGATCTCCTTGTCTGAAACACGCTGTTGTGTAATGCTAACAAAAGCAAAAACATGTGCAGCCCTGACTCCCTGGAACTGGGTACTGCCACTGACAGCAGAGCCATTTCCTTCCAGCCAGCAGCTCTCCCTCAGCTGAAAGACTCAAACTGGTGTGGACCCCGGGTACAAGAGTCCCTACCATGGGCAGTTTCCAAACAGGGGCTATACCTTTTCATTAAAACTTGGCCAAAATAGGTGCAAATACTCGTCCTGCTGTGCATGAGCATGGTGGGAGGAGGGAAGGTAGGAGTCTTGGAAGGGAATTAGGGAGCTGCATACAGCATGAAGGCAATATAGTTTGCTTCCTGCAGGTCAGTAAGGAAAACAGTCAGTGGAAAAAGCTTTCAGAAAAGACACTGAGACCTTCACCTAGTTTTACCTCAAAGCAGCGTTCAGCTTAGATCCTGTCATGTCTTTCCCAGGTACCTGAGGCATTGTTGATGTTGGCAGGAGGAGCCAGGGCTGATGCATTGAATACAAGGGAGAAGCAGAAATGCCTGTGACAGCATGGGGGTGAATTCAAAGTGCCAGTATCTGTTTGCAGCTGGCTAGATAGCAAAAGGCAGATCTAATTCCCTCAGTGCCAAATGTGCAGAGCTACTGTTGTCCCTCAGCCAGATAATTGGGAGAGGAGAAATTATCCAAACATAGCCAGCTATCTTTTTTTCCTCTCTTCTGGCTTATCTTCAGTTTTGGCTGTGGATTTTCACCCATCACTGCATGTCTGTTGATAAAGCAATCCCTGAAAACTCCAGTTCATCCTTTCTTGGGGCAGTTTCACTAGGTATACACACACTACAAACCCAAATAACCCCTAACAACAGTCTTGCATGGCCAAAAAAAGGACTTGTCCCAAGGTAAAAATGCAGCAGTGCTTACATTTTTCCCGGCAAGAAAAGTTCAGGCCTGAGTGTGAATTCCTCCAAGGGACTGAAATCAATCATTGCTTCTGGATTTAGAATGAATCAGTGACTTTGCAGAAACAACACAGTTTTACAGCTTCTTGGTTTTTCCAAGCTCTGTTCAGCCTCATGGTCTGAGCTGTGCTCCATCCTCCTGCGTTCACTGATTTCGTGTGCTGATTCTGGTTGCCTTGAAGTCTGCCCTTGCTCGGAAGAGCTGTGGAAGATGTGCTCAATTTCTCTGCCCCACAGCTTTGGGGTTTGTTTGGTTACTGCTTAATGTTGTCAGTATTTGGCAGGAGCAAGACCAACAGCAACGTGGATTGCCCTAGGAAGCTGTTGTATCATTTTGCTGTTACCCAGGAGGTCAGTGGGTGCTCCTGTTAGTGCGTTACCTGTAGCAGTGCGTGCTGTCATTTCGGCCAGTGGTGTAGTGGGAGAAAGTGCAGAGGTCAGTGGATGTCCCTGTGCCAAGGCCTTGGGTATACGGGGGGAGCTCCAACCCCATGGTCTGCCTGCCAGATCTGTAGCCTCCTTCTTTTATGTGTCTGTCAGCGGGTGGGTGTTTGTTTTCAACTGAATCCTTTAATTTGTTACAGTGCTTCTAAACCAATGGGTTAGACAAGGTATTCAGAGAACTTACATGGTAGAGAACAGGACTCATGAGGCTGACAGCAAAGGGATGCAGGAATCCATGACAGAAAATAGAGACTAAAAATGGTCATAGGGATTTTGAACAGAGCTGTAGTAAATCAGTGGGGCAGTTACCCAAGGATGAAACCTTTAAGCCAGGATTAGTTGTCTTTTTAAATGACAGGCTCTACGGAGCACAATCTAAAAGTGGTAAGACATTGCCTGAATGGCCTTCTCTGCCCTGTATTCTGCAGAGTAGACAGGACGGTGGTAATGCTGATTTCTTAACAAAGATGTATGTTCAGAAGGGCTGCATTTTGCTCAAGAAAAAAAATCAGAAGACACAAACAAACAAAACCCCACGTGAAACTCGCTCTGCCCTTCTTCCCAAACAGCTGTAACTTACACTCTTCTTGTGGCTCATTCGTTTCCAGGTCTATCACCAGAGCCTACTACAGGAACTCGGTTGGCGGACTCCTCCTCTTTGACATTACAAACCGCAGGTCCTTCCAGAACGTCCACGAGTGGCTAGAGGAGACCAAGGTGCACGTCCAGCCATACCAGATCGTCTTTGTCTTGGTAGGTCACAAGTGTGACCTTGACACACAGCGGCAAGTCACCAGGCACGAAGCTGAGAAACTGGCTGCTGCATATGGTATGAAGTACATTGAGACCTCAGCTCGGGATGCCATTAACGTGGAGAAGGCCTTCACTGATCTGACTCGAGATATATACGAGCTTGTTAAAAGGGGGGACATTTCAATCCAGGAGGGATGGGAAGGGGTAAAGAGTGGGTTTGTCCCAAACGTAGTGCACTCTTCAGAAGAAGTGGTGAAATCAGATAGGCGATGCTTGTGCTGAGCTCTTCTAGTGAGGCGAGTGGTGATGAACTCTACTAACCAAACGTACTTTACTAAGTGAACTCGGTGTGACACAAGGCAGAGCAACACTCTCGTTGTGAACAGCCTCCCACATTGTTTTGGATACCAGAACAGACCCCGGAAAGAAATGTTCTGTTCCAAATAACCTTTCAGAGCTGGGGGCTACAAACCTAACGGCGAGTGAGTGAGGGTGCATGTAGATGTTGTGAGGAGACAGGAAGCGGAAATGAGGGGCTGCACGAGACAGGAGAGAGTATGCAGAGAGCTGAATGGGCTGGCACATGCCAGGGTACTGTACATGTCCTCTTTTAAGTAAATCCATAGCTCCATGCTGGGTATTGAAGCCACAGTATGGATACTTTAGTATGGGCAGACAGAGAAAGAAAGAGGACATCTTCCTTTGTGTCAGCTGTTTGTTACCAGGAAGGTGTAAAGGCAGCACAGATCACAGAATCATAGAATGGTTTGGGTTGGAAGATGCTGTTTCCTCATAAGGCCAACTCCACAGGAAAAGTTTACTGACATGGTATGCACACTTCTGACTTTTCTTTCTTATGTTCCTGAACCTAGTTTGATAGCAAAGAATATTCTGTGGGATTTAAAGAGGAAAACAGTAGTTATTTGATTGGTAATTAAAATTTAAATTATGCCCCCCCCCCCCCGAATAGTGCTTTTCTTGCTGTGCTGAACTGGGATTCTTAAGTGGCAACTCATGCTCCAGTAGTAATTATTCAATGCATTTTTACACATTTACTGCCTAGGTGGGTACCTTGAAAGTACCCTGAGTTCAGGGCTTTCCAGTAGAATTAAGTGATTAAGAGCATAGAGAGAGAACCATGTCCCCTTATGTTGTGTCTTAAGGCTGGGGTGTTGCACCCAGGTGTGACACACCAACATTTCTGTCTTGCTAACAGCACTGTGCTAACCTTTTGGGTGTCTTAGCAGCCAAGTCAAAAAGTGGCATGGAAAGGCGAGGAAAATAAAAAAAACACCACAAAATCCCAACAAAATAAGAAACTTGAAAAGCTTAACTCAGGTGCATCAGACATCCTAAAAGGTGAGATTTGCTTTTAAAGAAGTTAAATAGCATGGAAAGCAACAGTTTCCATCAGTACTTTCTGCTGTTAAAAGTGTCATTTTCTTTCTGGGAAGGAGGAGCAGACAACAGAAGCATCTGGGCAGGTGGAAAGGAAAGCCACAAGACAAGCTCAAGAGTAAAATTTGTTTCCCTCCATGTTTTAAGTTGACAAAAGAGGATCAATCTCAGGTTGGTTATCATGGGGTGGTAGCTGTGTCACAAAAGCTGTACGTAGGTGGACATTGTCTGGGAATGCCATTGACCACATGAGCTTTCCTTCCACTGAGTTTTAACTTAAGCTTTTGAAGTGCAGCAGGGTAACTGTGCTCCTGTAGCAAACTAGAGAAGTTCAGCCTATTAAAAGCAAACAAACAAAACTATAGTGACTATTTTTACTTGAGTTTGCAAGCTTTATATACACCAAACTGCTAATGGGCAGGAGGGAGGGATTAGGTAAAAACACAGGAAGCATCTAGTGCTTGATTTTAGGCCTCTAAGTAGAGAACAAAAACTACTTGTTTACAGCTTTTTAAGTTACCCCATCTATAAAAGTGTGGGGCTTCTTGATTGCTGTTGAGTTCAGACTGTTTTTCCCTTTGAACCTGTTCTCAGGGTTTGCCACACAAGGACAGGTCTGTATGAAGAGAAGAAAGCCTGTGGTTTCCATATTAAAGCTGTAAAAAGGAAAAAAACAACAAACAACACCCTGAAGATAAATAACATTTTTATTGTCAGTGTTCTAGGAACAATTTCAGTTCCTGGGCTGTGCAGGGAAGCAGTGGTGTGGCACCTGCTGGGAGGGCACTGGTAGCAAATGAGAGGGAGGGGTGGCAATGGTTTGGCACCTTTCAGTAACCTTGTCACTGCTCAGGACCCCTGGTCACTCTTGAACAGGCTATAAATATACCAAAAACCTTGTGCTAAAGCCCAGTGAATTGCAGGCAGATTCAGTGGTGGTTGAGTGCCCTGAAGATTTAAAAAAAAAAAAAGTTAAAATAAATCCCTTTACAAAATCTCTTTCTAGGTAAGCAAAGCTGGAGCAGATGGATGCAGAGAGCACCATGGGAGCTTGGCTGCTGTGGGCTCTCATGGGCTGACACCAGTGGAGAGTGCAAGGTTTGCTTGGACCAGGTCTTTTAGCCATATTTTCACAAAACAGACAAGTACAAAAGGGTCAGTTTCTTTGGTCTTGGAATGGAAAAGTCCACCAAGCAACTGCTTTGGTCTGTCAGGACCTGGCCCTTCACAAGGTGTGTCTTGGGTTGGCTGGCTGAGCACAGGAGCTGTCCTCCATGCATGGAGTGCTGCACTGACCACAGTCCAGAGCTGGATCAAATGGCATTTTAGCAATAGTAAAATTCTTTATTTCTCTGTGCAGGAACCTGGCCAGCAGGGAAAAGATCACTTTTCACAAGACAACCAGTATTATATTTAATGGGTTTTGGACATTCCCCTTTACTCCTCCCAGAGAGAGATTCCAGAAAGCCTAAATAAGTAAGTGCATTCAGGCCTTCAGAGTAAAGCTTCAATTTAAAACTGTCATAATTCTAAAGAGGAACAGTACAGAAGAAAATGTACACAGTCTTAACTACTTAGAGGTAATAAATGGTTATATTAAATGATAGAGAAATCATTATATACATCTTTTTCTAATTCCTTGCATTTTTTTCTAGACAGCTTATTAAAATATAGGAAATGTAGATTAATCTGTACAAAATTTGGAATGTTTTTTCTAAGATGAAGAACTTATAGGATATGCTAAGAATTCTTTTCTAACAACTGGTTTTAATGCTTTGAATGCTAGTGCGAGATTTAGAGAAATCAGAAGGTGATACCTTTCACAGGGTTATGGTCAGGACCTCTTTTAACTCTAGGACAAAAGGAAAAAAAAAAAAAAAGAAAAAAACTAACTTTCTGTGGTCTCTACCACACGTTAAAAACAATCTGCATGTTAGATTGAAATTGCTCAGAACCTCCAGAATAAAAGCATACTATACACTTCCCTCGCTTTCTGTTATGCACTGTAATGAAATGTGAAAATAATGCTGTATTTAGCTGTCTGTATGTGATTGAAAATCTGCTTGTATTTAGCAAAATGGTTACCATGTGATAATGTGAAATTCAAAACTTGTAAAGAAACTTTGGTGGGGTTTTTTTTTTGTTTGTTTGTTTGTTTTTTCCCCTTTCCCCCCCTCCCTATTCTTTATCAGCGAGGCACCTGCACCACTTCGTACCCCGGCTGTCACGGGCAGTCTAACGTGGACTGGCTCACCAGTAAGCAGGCACTCTGCCACAGGATTCACTAGACCTTTTTCCCTTAGATCTTCAGACCCAGCCAGCTACCTTGCTGAGAATAGAAGTGCAACTATGGAAACACTATGGCCATTCTAAACCACAACAAACAACCCCAAAACAAACCAGCCTCAGCCCCTCCAGGAGGCCAATCTCTGCAGCCAACAGGACTGGGGGTCACAGTAGCTAAAACTGCCTCTGCAGACTGATCTTCTCTTCTTACTCAAGGTAACAAAGACAACAACAAAGGAAAGAGCAATACAGGACAAGGATGAGTCCTAGGGAAGCTCAACTTCTTGTCTATGAGGGGTTTTTATTTACTTAGTATCAAAGAAATACAAAAACCACCCAGAACAAGTTATGATGGCCACAGCAATCTCCCCCTCAAGCCAGACACCTTTAGAACCTAGGGAGCAAATCCAGCTCTAATGCTGTGACCCTCCAGTACCCAGCATTAGGTCACTGAACTTATTTTGCTTGTGCAGAAATGCTTAACTCGCCGTTTCATTGTGCACCACAAAGGCAGCAATCGCTGCCTTAGGACAGATGGAGGGACCGGGGCAGGGGGGGTGGGGAGGAGGGTACGCTTTAGCCTGTTGAGATCTCATTAATCCAAATTGAAAATTGCAGGAGAAATCAGGATGTGTTTGCTGGTGCCTTTACTGTCATTGCAGCCCCACATGCAGCTGCACCTGTTGGTCAACTAACACGTTAGATCTAAACCTTTCTCTGCTACAGAGACACTGGAACAAACAGTATCTCCCTGCAGGAGAGGTATGGGTGAGCCAAGCCCAGGTACTTACCTGTCACCAGTGGCAAGGGTTTACCTGTTCTGTGCCCATCCCTGCAGCTCTTACTCTTCTGCAGACACAGGGCTGCCAAATCGGTTGCTGGTATTCACAAATTCGGATGTGCTGACTCACACCAAGCCAGAATTCAGCAGCTACACTTTCCCTGTCTGCTGCTTCAACTGAATTTTTTCACCCCCCTGCCCCCAGTTAAGGGAGGGAATAATAAAAGCTTACACATCAGATTCCTGACTTTTCCCTGCAAACAAAAATGCACAAAACCAGGTGTTTGCCACAACTGTTTAGTTTTGCTGTTTTAATATCATGAAAGAAAAGTACAAAAAATTTACAGGTATATTGTTTCTTACATGAAGATTGAACAGTTAACATCTGCATTTATTCTGCAGCGAAACCTGTATTCTCAGTCACAGAATGTATTAGCCAGTGACATCACCACCCAGCATTTTGTTTTAGAAAGAAACTGCAGAGGTAAAAGGCAATAATCTTGCAAGGCTTCGTAAGAACCAAGAAAAATACTCCAACTGTTAACACCAGCAGTCATGCTTCATCCCTAAATAATACAGGTTTCACCACCTGGGAAGCTGAGAGTGTTAAGACATTTGAACTGGACAGCTTGTCTAAGGGATTGTGAATAGGGGGTTTCTTTACAGGCTATCAGCATTTTGGGGTCCATGTTCAACGCATTTGCAAAAATAAGCAGTGTGTGCACATGTATGAAAAAGAAGGGGGTGAGATCACCTGCAGTCTTGACATAGCTTGTGCTGTTTACTCCATTAACTACTCTTCTCTGAAGACAAGTCACAAACTTGTATGTAAAGTGCTGAAAGTTCCGTAACAGGCAGTTAACTAACCAACAATTACTCAAAACATTTATCCAAAGCAGATATCCAGGAATGCTTGCAGGCTGATGCTGCCAATTAACTCACTGAAACAAAATCCAAGACTTCACTGTATTTTTTCTGTTTCCTAGAACAATACAGCTGCATGTCTTCCTTCCCAGCCCCAGCCAACTTCTAACTCCATCAGCTGAACAGAGATGAAAAAGTAAACCCCCTTACCCTGCTACAATGTCAGACTCCATTTCATACATGCCCCTCAACTTTTCAGACAAGCTTTCAGGTATAAAATTTATTTATGACAGCCTGGTCTGATCAAAATCCTACATCCTTTGCTGGACTGTGTGGTGCCTTTTCAAATAATTCATTTCATGAAGCATGCATGAAACCAAATTTCGAGTTTACAAATAAATAAAAGGGTGCTCACCATTAGTTTTTATATATTTTACCATTTACTGAAATGCTTACAGTAACTCAGTCCCTTAGGAATGAACTTTGGGGGGTGTTTAAATAAAAAATATTTGGAAATTGAAACCACATTGAAAATTGGCAAAACTATGCTTTGTTTTTGGAAGGGTCTTGCTTGTTTCTTCTCTTTACATCCCAGTTATAAACTCTAGCCATATCTGAGGGTGTGGGATTAAGGAAATAGCTCATGTATTCAGCAAACAAAAATAAAAGGGAAAAGCAGGTTATGCAGCTGGCCACGCACACTTCACTTACCTCAAACAGTCAATACAGAAACCACTTAATGAAAGAGTTGACTTGGTGCAAAGCCTTAACCCACAGGAGTACAAGTACCTGTTAACAGCTGCAGCATTTATACCATTTACTTAAAAACCTCCAAAAAGATACTACAGAGACACAGCTACTCTTCAGAGCTCACTCACCCTGCCCCTATCAGCTGTGTTTGCCTATTTCAGACATCCGTGACTTCCTACAGCCCTAAGATATCTTAAGTATCAACTTCAAAAAACAAGTAGTTGTGCCCTCATTTACTAAATCTAACACTTCTGTTGACAGCAACCCTCATCATTAAAATAGTTTTTAAGTAGAAAGTAAAAAAAAAACCCAACAAAAACCCCACATCTCTGGAGGTGGTTCATGATAGTATAAAGAAATAAAAAAGTTAAGCAGCCTCTAAGCCAGCACCAAGCTTGAAGAACACCGTTCCTGTGCTCTAGGGAGGGAGAGTGGCTGTGATCTGAAATTGCCTCCTGGCCATCACTCCCAACTCGCTTCCACTCCAGGTCTGCAGCCACCACAGTCGTTTCTTGGGGACTCAATCACAAACAGAAGCTTTGCTGCATCTAACACACCAACCCTCAGCTCACTGCTAGGAAGAGGGGAGCTCCTGGAGTGCTACAGAATTTTAAGGGCAGCCAGTCCAAGATAACAACGTGTCAGGAAATTGGTAGTTACCTCTATGTTGGCTTTCACATACACCTCTTCCCCTGCAAATGAAACAAAGGATACTGACTTCTGTAGTGGTGAACTGATCTCTAAGAAAATCCAGGTCTTCCTCTAGAAGATCAAGGTTTCTTGTGGCCGTTGACAAATTCTTCTCTAGCAGAGCCTGAGCTTCATCAATATCATATTCAAGCATCACATTGGCCTAAAAAAAAGCAAGATTGATAAAAGGTTTTACTCTTGCATTGTGGGGAATAAGCCATAGCAGACTCATTTTAGGCTTTTGCGTATAACTTAGCACATTAACAAAGGGTGTCCTGACAGGCCAAGATGACAAGGCTCAGGACAAGCAATGCCAGAATCCACTTGAGGCCACCACCACTTCACTGAGTAATAAATCCCTCTGCTGACTTAAAAATACGTTCTCTTCCTGTAGCTAAGCAACAAGGGATTTCCCTCCCTGTGGACTCCATTCAGCCTTTTATCTCATCTTCACCATATCTGAAAAGAGAGGGACTTCACGTTCCTTAGCAGCACCTTTGAAGTGTCACACAACTCTAGAATCAATTTTTGTTGCATTCAAGATTAGTCTTAGGATCTCTCTGTGTGGAACACTGACAAATGGCCTAATGGCAATGGTTGTTAACAAGAAGTATTACATGTATTTAAAGATACAACATGTATAAAAGTCCTTTCCTGTACTGTGGTGGTTTTTGGTCTATAAATCTTTATTTCAGTAAGAAGCTACCACATGAAGAGATAAAAGAGCAGCATGGTGAAGATGCACCAATGAAGCCCTGTCCCATTCAAGAACTGTGCACTGAGCAGAGCCACTAACTAGACATGATCCCAGGGAATGCTGCACAGAGCTGCAAGAGTGAGAGAAGCCATTCTTCTTATAAAATAACTGCAAGACATAGTTTTCCCCAGCAACAGCAATATGCATAGCCCAACATGCAGACTGTGAGCAACAAGGAGGATAAAGGCAGAAGGCCAAGAACACCTAAATATAACAACCTGCTTGTGGCGTTTCATTGTGAACCCTCCATCAGATGAACTTTCTCTGATACTCCATTACAAAATAAACCTGGGACTCTCCATGAAAGTCAAAGTTTGGGAATTCTGAAGACAGCTTCCTAAAAGCAACCATGTATTGGACAAATCTTTTTTTATGATAGAAAAGAAGTGGGAGAGGTTGGGAGTGACTGCCCAATCAGTCTGGATGCTGCACGTGTCAACAACGTTTCCGTCCTAATCAAGTGGGTTTGTTTCACAGCCAGCACAGGGACTTGGGAACATCCGGGATTTAGAAGTCTCAAAATAAACATTAGCAGGTTATCTCCACATATAAGAAAGCCTCTGAATACAAAATATCCCAACCTGGTAACGCTTAAGTAATTAGAAATCTGTGTTTTGAGCTCTGATCCCACCAGTCTTTAGCACGAATTCCACTCTAAATGCTGGCAGGTATGTGTGAGTACCAGAAATCCCATCTTTCCCTGAAAACGTGCATGAAAAGGGAAAGCAAGATGCTAAATACAAGTAACAGAGAAGATGGGAAGCTAGATGCCCAAGTAAGTTATCTGGCTGGGCACATCCCATCCCAGGCAATGCTGGATGGCAATTTGAATGACTAAGTGACAGAAGTGATAAGGAAAACATTAATGAATATGCTTTTTGGAGAGAACAATTCAGCAAAATTACAATTCTCTGAAGTCTTACTGTTCAGGCATCAAATAAAATCAAACATGAAACCTTCACCAAAGCACTGAAATTGTCTTGTTAGCTTTGCCCTGCTGACAGGACACGAACAGGATTATGCCCACAGCCACCAGGAGTACAGATGAGACAGCACTGTCCTTCACAAAAGCCTTTTATAAGTTATTGAAACAGTTTCAGAGAAAGTTCCATTTTACTTACCCCCAACCACAAACAAACTTTATCTGTAGGAGGAACTGAAGCTTTGCAGTAGAGATTATCTGCCAATAAAAATCTGGTTTCCATTGGATTTGTGGAATCCTTAAGACAAATGATAAAACTTAAAATTGCTATTTTCCCTGGAAACCTATGTCAAAGACATAAAACTTACAGTAAAGAGCACACTTTTCTGCTTGCTGCCATTCAATACAGTATTAACTTTGGTGGAACACTACAGAATTTTACTTCAATGTTCAAGTTAGAGCTCCAAGAATAAAGCCTTTTAAAAAGATACATTTAAAAACAATTTAGAAATCTCTATGAAGAACAGAGATGAAGTCAAAGCTTAGCTACAATCTATACACTATTAAAGTGAAGTTTGCATTACAAACATTAACTTTTTTTGAACTAGCTTTCAAAAAGTACTACATACCTTTAAAAACAATTCTGTTATTTATAAAGGCATATTAAGTGTGCTCTCCAAAACATTTCTTGCAATGTGTTCTGTTAGGGTGGAAAGGTAGTTAGCTTTTCTCATACTCATTAGATATTCAAAATAGTTTACCTTTTTCTTCTGCATGTGTTTTAAAATTTCTAATGTCTGTTTAATTTCAGGAATCTGACTTTTTAGCCTGTGAATTAACAACAGTCATAATTTATTATTTTACAGAGACACAAAAGTTTCCTAAACAAGTGATCAGTTCTATTATACAATCCAACCTCCATTTTAAAACTTGAAACTCGTAACAACTTTCCAGGTTTACAAAATGCAGACTTGAAATATACAGCATGTAAAGACACCTCAGCTACTGCCTCACGTGCCTCACCACGCTGAGGCTCGTTGGGTTTCTGAAGCAGAGCAATCACACAGCTTTCAAATTGGAGCAAACAGGGATTAACAGTAACAGACACCTGTTTGCTGCACTGGCATACTTTTACCTATTTCTCATCTTTTTGGAGGAAAGGAAAACCTCAGCAGAAATATAGATAAAAACCATTGGAGGTAAAACAAAAGAAGTGTGTTTCTTCTGAGGTCCTCAAACTATTCCAACAGACACTTTAGAGCTACAAGACTTGGCACTGTTGGAATAAAAGCTCTCTCCAGAGTGCCATGCATCCCCCCTCGACAGCCCAACAGCAGCCTCACAGAGGCAATTCTGCAAAAATTATCACTTACCTCCTTTTCTTTTGAGCAAGATTAAGTTCCAAAAATTTATACTTCTGATACTGCTCATCCAACTTCTTAAGAACTACATCTGCTGTCTCATTTCCGGGCTGTTTCATAAAAGAATCTACATCTTCCTTTAAGGGGAGAAAGAAACCCTCAATGTTAGAAGAGTTTTACAGAAATCCTAGACACGGTCATGCCATCATCTTACTGCAGCTAAGTCTGGAGGGGCTTTTACATGTCAACAAACTTCTTTTCTGGAGTGAAGTATAAAATCATTTTGTTTCCTCTTGGTTAAGTCACCTTTTCACTTCCCCCTCCCCCCTTTTTTTGGTAGGCGACTGCAGAATAGGTGCAAGGATTATTTCATAACCATATTGGCTAGTCCCTTGGTAGCAGTGCTTTCAGTCCTGCCCAATGTCAGATGACACCTAATGGGGATGGATATCCTCAGACCATGGCTAAACTTTGGGTTCCTGTGTGTAAAGCAGGGATAATGCTTCTCTGTGGCTAATCAGATTATGAACTATTTAGGATAAGGCTGATGAAGGAAAAGAATCACGGCCTGATCAAACATGTTGTGGCAGAGAAAGAAGCAAAGGGGGGTAAACTGTGGTATGTGCTCAGGCAGCCTTTATGGTAGTAAACAGCTTGGCTTCCAAAGCTCCTTCTATAGTCTGCAGAAAGCCAGGGAAACCTCTAGAGAACAACTCCAGCCAGTCCTTCCATCAACTGGAAAAGCAGCCAGAGAAGACAGGCCTGAGCAGGCCTCCGAGGGTGCTGACCTCTGCAAGTGCCTCCTCCAGACTTCCAGGGAGCAGCTCATCTGCCTGTGGGCAACGTTCTCAGCCGCGTGAAAGGCACGGCAGGTCGAGATCACCACACGTTTCTGACCTTGACAACATTTCCCTGTGTGTAATTCAGGATGACGACACTCGTCTGCTGCAGTAATTCTGTCCTTATTTGTCTATATAGCTCTGTAAAATCTGATGGAAGTCCACCACAGGCCTCTTCAGCTTCTCCTTTTTAACTAGGTGTTTCCACTCCAGTAGTTTCACATCAGAAAAAGACTGTAATAGATTACTAAGGGAATACCAGACATATAGCTGGTTCCCCTAAGCTCTCTTGGCTAAAGAAACTTACTATGAAATTAATGAACCTGGTAAGAAGTCACCTGCCTTCCTTATCATAAAGGAAATCTGCAGGAGAAATATGAGCTCCACAAGGGACTTCAGCAGGCAGCATGATGTAGGTGGTACGACGGAACTCAGACCGCGCTGCAGATGAACTGCTCGAGGAACGCCCTAAGCTACCTCACCAACAAGGGGACGAGAAGCATTCCTGCCTGCTGAAGAAGCCTGTAGAGATGCTTTAACCAAAAAAAAAAAAATCAAGGATTAGATTCAGGCAAGTGTTGTAGAAGTGAGGCCTGAGGATGTTCTGAGATGAAACTCCCTCTCGTGGAAGCTATTCTGCTCACGTAGAACACCCAAGACAGAATGAAAAAGGAGGTGGGCAACAACTCACCCCACACAGTGCCCGGCACCCCACCTCTCCCTCAGCTCATGTCTGTTTGTACAGACACACGAGGCAGAACCCAAGTCCTCCTGAAACAAAGATGCTGAGAAGTGAATCCAGCCCCCTGTATACTGGTGATCTCCTCCCACTGTGTCCAAGGTGGGCTCAGATTTACCACCAAGGTTTTCCAACTGCAACTTCAAGTCCCACTGGTTGGGCTTTTGGCCCATCTTACCCAGCCACGAGGCTGAGACGTGGTCACTTCTTCGAGCTCGAACAGAACAGCTTTGTAGCAGAGCTGGGTGTCCGTGCTATTAAGATCCCTGCTTCACGGTGTGTCACACAGCACCTCAGCTGCTGAATTACCTCACAGGTTCTGCAAGGACCTGCCAAAACTCACGCCTGAGTTTTTAGAAAGAAAACTCACTGGCACACCACCACTGCTGTATACCATAAAGGTAACAAGGTCTTTGCAAACGTCAAGCCAAGCCACATGAATGCTCTGTAAAAGCCCCCAAAAAGAGCAGGACAGCACATTCCCATGTGGCCTGATGTTTATCCTTTGAGTGATGACCCAAAGACAGAGCTGCAGTCCCTTGCTCTGCTGCTGTGGAAAGCTGTCATCACCTATGGGCACACACAGAGAACACAAGAGAGACATTTTCAGATTTGCATCCCCTGTCCTCCCACTCACACGCATGCTAAGGGAGGCAGAATAAGGCAGGTATTTTATTTGGAAACATCTGGACAACAGTTAAAAGAAAATAGAGTTTAAAGCTCTATTTGGAGTGTTTTATAAACTCCAGCAAAACCTTGAGTTAGTGCTTGATGTCACTTGAAATCTGGAGAGGCACAAGACCACAGATCAATGCCAAAGAAAAAGTATTCCCCATGAGCTGTTTGAAGAGCCCCTACTGAATCAAGACACTTGAAAACATCTTTGAAGAGAAGATTCACAGTAAGACTGTCCACGTAGCATGGGGGTGGGGGGAAGAAAGTCAAGCAAGTGATCAGCAAGTCTTTATCATCATGATAGCATACAATGTTTTTGAAACAGAAACCTATTTTCTGAAGAAAAATACCTGTAATAAAAACCACCCTCCAGACACAGTATTTTCACGTTGTGGAACAGAATACCATTAAAAACTTCTCACCATAGGCTTATTTGGAATAAAATAAAGTCTATCTTAACAGCCACATCCAAGTACTCTAAGTTCATCACTAAGGATCTTTTCTGCAGAGACATCTGTATGTGGTTAGAGCACCTCTGAGGACTGAAAATAAGGAAACTTCAATGGGTTTGAGATCCAGATGTAAGGCTATGGGGAACTGAAGCACAGAACTAAGCCACAACCCCCAGAACTCCCCAGGTCGCATGGTTCTGCACGTGAGATACTTCAGACATGAGTATCAAAAGGGAACAACATGGATCCAACATAAACTGCATCAACAGCTACCAGCATGAAAATGAGGGACGTGACAGATACCCTCAACGTGTTTGCTGAGGCTGGTTACCTCCTGGTCCCTGCTAGGGTGGCCACCTCCACTGCAGAGTCAGCACAGACCACAAGTTCTCCTCTGTCACGATGATGGAGGTCTTGTAGGGCAGCTGAATCCATTGTCCTTTCGCTTGTGTCTACATTAGTCTCCCATAATACAAAGATGATGAGGGGACTGGAGCATCTCTCTGACAAGGAAAGGCTGAGAGAGCTCAGAGCCTGGAGAAGTCTGGGAGGGGATCTCATCAATGCTTATCAATATCTAAAGGACAGATGTCAGGAAGACAGAGCCAGACTCAGTGGTACCCAGTGACAGGACAAGGGACAATGGGCACAAACTGGAACACAGGAGGTTCAATCTCAACATGAGGAGGAACTTCCTCACTCTGAGGGTGGCAGAGCACTGGACCAGGCTGCCCAGAGAGGAAGTGGAGTCTCCTCTGGAGACACTCAAAACCCACCTGGGTGCCATCCTGTGTGACCTGCTCTGGGTGAGCCTGCTCTGGCAGGGGAGTTGGACTGGATGATCTCCAGAGGCTCCTTCCAACCCCCACCTTAGGAAGGAAGTTAGCCACAGGCAGCAATGGTTTTACATCCCAGTAAGATTTGCCAGACCCCAGTAATTCTTAAAGAACCTTAAAGGAAAAGCAGGCTCTGGATGCCCTGAAAGCAAGCGCACCGTACCTGTGTGCTCAGGACCTACGCCCTAGCCAGGCACACAGGTAACACAAGCACTGCACCTAAAAATACCTAACAGCAAGGCCATTTAGTTCTGTAAGGGCAGTCACACCTGATCAGTGCAAACAGCTCTGCTACAGACATCAGGGCAGATCTGAGAAATACAGATTGTAAAACTCAAGGACTGTCTCAGTAATAAAGCAGGATGGCAAAGGAAGCGTTCGGGGCAGACGTCGGACGTTTCAAGGTGACACCCAGGCAGCCAACACTGCCGGTTCGATGGGCACTTATTGATCCCACGAAATAAAACAGCAATCAAGGCAGCACAGGAAGAACGAGCGTGGAGCAGAAAGGGAACAACAGATAATTTTGACATTATGTGACTGTATAAATCTTCAGTCAGTCAACAGCACTACTAAAGGCCCAGTAAATCACTTTTTAAACTCAGATAAACAAGTTTCCGAAAGACGCCGGGTTTTTTTGTTGCTGAGAAGTCAGGACACCCAGCAGGACCCCACGACCACTCCCGAATGGTTCTGCTCAGCAGACAAGGAGCAGCTGGCCAGGGGCAGAGGCAGGGGAAGGCGTTGTCCAAGGTGACACAGAAGTGGCACCGCTGTGCTCTGGGCAGGAGCTGCAGTAAGGAGCCGTGGCAGTACGTGTGACAGGAGGGGTCACTCATTACTTCATTGGCAGGTGAGTTGGGCAGTAAAATAACATGATAATGCTTAAAACGGAATTGGAGCTTGCTGTGAGTGTATTAATACCGAATAACGCCAAGACAGGGTCCAAATAAAGCAGCTCACCCCGGGAAAACCCTCAGGACCAAGGCACCTCCCTCCCCCCGGGGCACAGCACCCTGCCCGCTTCGAGGGAAGAGAAGCGCTCCGGGAAGGGCCGGGCAGGCCGGGTCTGCGGGGCAAACCCGTGGCGCTGGGCGCGGGCAGCCCGGGGGAGCGGCGGGAAGGGGAGGGCGCCGCTCTCCCCACCCTGGCGGGGCCGGGCCGGCATCTCCTGCTCAGCCCCACAGCCCAGCGGGGCGGGCCGTGACGGGCAGCCCCGCCGCCCGCGGTCCCTCAGGCACCGCCCGCTCGCCAGGCCGCGGCCCCGCCGCAGGTGCCGCCTCACAGGGGGCCCGGCTGCCGGAGCGCAACTCCTCCCTCTCCCCCACCCCTCCCCGCCGGGGCGCGGAGCGGCCCAGCCGGCGGAGCCGCCGCTCACCACGAAGACTGCCTGGGGGATGCCGAGGGGACCGCGCTTCTCGCCTGCCGCCGCGTCGCCGCACCCCGTCTCGCTGCTGGTGGCCGCCGCCATCTTGGGGAACCGACGGTGCGTGCGCGGCCTTCGTCCGGACGCCGAAATCGTACGTCATCACGTCAGCGCCGAGCGCGTCCCCACCCATTGGCTGTCAGGCTTTGAGTGACGCAATGACGAAGGCGAGCGGGATAGGCGGGGCCGCGGCCGCCCCAGAGCGCCTCCCATTGGCGGGCTGGCCAAGGGGGCGGGGCCCGGCCCAGCTCACCGCCCCTGGCGGGCGGGAAGGGCGGCCCCGGGCGGCACGCGCGAAGTCTCCTCTGTCTTCGCCTTGTTCCAGCGCAGCTCGTGTAAAACAGCAAAAATACGTGTGTGTAATGTGAGAAGGCAGTGATTCCTAGTGAATAATTTACAGTAAACCTTCCTAAAGGGCCAGAAATAAAGCTGGCCCTGCGTATATCCTCCCCGTTCCCTCACGCTCGCGCCTGCAGGCTCAGCCGGGCCTCACACAGGGCCTGGCCCACTGCTCCCTCCGCTGTGAGCCACAGGCTGCCCAGGGCTGGCAGACACAGCAGGAAGGAGCTGTCAGGTCGTCCAAGCTCCTCCCTGAAAACGAGCAGCTACTGTTAAATGAAAAAAAAAAAAAGCAGCTATTAAAAAACCTGGTCTTCAAGGCTCCTAATTTAGCAATAAGAACCGCCCGCAGAAGGCAGATTTTACCAGCCCCTGGCTCCACTGAAACGGCCACTGCAATGAGGGAATTAATCTAACTTTCAGCCAGTTAAACCAAAACACCTTTCCAAAACCCACGAACACGCCCACAGGCATCGGGAGGCTCTCGAGCAGCTCCAAGCAATGAACACTCCACAATTAAACATTTCCATGCAGTTGATTTTTGATCTTGAGACTTTTTACACGGCAACACCCAGACCTACAAAAACAGCTCTTACACCTCCTCCACTGCAGTGACTGAGTACAAAATCATGAGAGAGCCAAATATTGAACCCTGTGTTGGTTAAGGCCCGTTTCCCACGTGGATGCACTCAGACAGCCAGGGATAGAACCTGAAGTCACCCCTGTGCTACAAACAGCTTTGTGCCTTCCCCCCCATTGTCTCAACCAAATCCAACTGCCCTACAGAGGAAAAAACAGTCGCTGCTTCCCAAAGGAAAAGGGGATCAAAGGAAAAATCTGTCAACTGATGAAATTAAACTACACAGATCATCTGGGTGAGGCATCAGACCACATTAAATGCAAATACAGAAGAGAACAGGCAAACCAAGCATCCTAACACGGCTGTTGGTACTCACATAAAGCCTTGAGCCCAAGAACACAGTAAGGAATTATCACATACACACACCCTGCATGTGCCAAAGTTTATTTTTTTTTTCCAAAACTTGTTTCATCAAATAATTGGATATGAGCAGTTTTTAAAAAACAAACAGTTTGTATATTAACAAATTGTGAAGTTCCACAATTAAAATATCAACACAGCCAGTCTTGTGCTTAGGCTCCTTTTTAAAAAATTCATAGAACATAAACCCTCACAAATTTTTTTCCAGTTTGTGGCTACTGTATTTCCCACACATTCTGTATTCTTACAAAATGAAGGAACTCATGTAAAGGAACAGCTGTACAAGAATACATTTGAAAAAAAAAAAGCCTGAACAACCTAAATTATAGTAGCTCCTTTTAAATAAATATCCAATAAAAGGCACAAACCTGTTATGGGGAAAAACATAACATACAAAACAAGACCTATTAAATAAATAATGTAAAGTGTAGGTTGGGATGAGGGAAATCTGTTCCAGCACCTATTTTGTCGTTGTTCCAAGACGAAATTCCAGCCAAACATTTGGTAAAGGATTAAAACTTAAATCACAAGGATACACGTTTGAGATATACTGAAAGGTCTGATGTTACAATTCCTGTTGTAACTGTACCAGTTACTACAATCTCTTTAAATAAATGATCATGAAAAAATCTGCGTAAAGTAGTGATGCAGTGATGTATATATCAATGACAAGTCAAATACATCTTCAGAGTAATAGCAACAAGTTCTCTATACTCCTAGCTATCAGTAATGTATAAATGATAACATGTACAGTTTCCATTGCTCAAAAATATAATCTTTTAAATGGAAATAAATGACTGATACACAGTGCCTTTAGATGTTGTCCTTACAATACAAACTACCCAAAACAAAGTTTTTCTTTTTATGTACAAATTAAGCACCGATCCACAGTGCATACTATTCTAATGTACACCCCCCTCCCTGCCACACATCAAAAAACCCAGACAGGGACACACCCCGTAGTCAATCGTGTAGTCAGAAGGTTTTGTTGGTTTTTGTGTGTGTGGTGTTGGTTTCTTTTTTTTTTTTGTGAAAAAAAGTCCATTTGTTATTTTTACCTAGAAGTATTCCACCACTATGTGCACAGAACTGATATTTCTCTAGTACATGTGTCCAAAATTAAAAAAACTCAACTTCTTGGAGGCAAAGTCAAACTATAGCTAGAGAACATTAGAAAACCCCAGTTATTTAAAAAGAGGTACACTTTTAAGTCCAACAGGCCTAACAAAATCAACCTTCCCACATTCCCCCAGAAGTCATCTTAGGGTACATCCCACGACAAACAGCCTCCCTGCAGCAGCATGAAGTCCCAACAGTTTGGCTCCAACGACCCCCTCAAAGTACAATAACGCAAATGCTTCAACTCTTCCTCCTTGTGCAGACAAACATGGAGCCACATCTTGGTCATCTGCTTTCTGAAGTATTCAGAACATGATTCCAATCAAACAGGTTGGAAACAAAAGGGAAAGTCACATTTATATACATCTCTCTTCAGTGTTTTACTCATCACAACCACTATTCACAGCTCTTGTGGGCTGTTAGTAACCCTCAAGAACAACCTTTGTCTTCAAGGTGGTTTTTCTGGAGAACAAGTTCTGAGCCATAAAAGCACTCTAAGTCCTTGTTTTTTATTCCTAATGTATGAACTGTGTAATTCAAAACACAGTGCTCTGCCATTTTATGCGTTCCAATACGTGCACAAGGAAAAGGCAAAAAGCAATCCTGTGCAGAGAAGTGTGTAAAGCCATCTTTTCTTTGTCAGGATAAATCTGAAAGCCATGTTTTAATGTATCAAACATTCTGAATGAGAATAAAAAGAAGGTAGTTTATAAAGTTTTTAGGATGTACTTTGTGGCTGTTTCTCCTTTTTTAATACTAAATAAATTGGTATCAGACAGCTTTGCTACACGAAAGCATACCAAAGAACCAGTAAAAAACCCAGAGCAAATCAGAAGTAGTGCAAACTATACCTAGCACTAAACCCACTTCTGAGCAAAGTACATTCCAGATATTCAGAATGCTACTCAAGAGTTCTAACAAATATCTACTGCCAGGCATTTATTTGCATATGTTATTAAAATAACTGATTATTACTTATACTTTGAGACTGACAGCTTACAGTTCTAGAGACTGCCTGCTTGCTCTCAGCACTGTCATTAATGCCCAGACATTTATTACTGCTCTATGTACCAGACATGTACTGCTCTAATTTGAACTCAAGACTTCTCAATGTTGAATAAATCAATGGAATTCACTACTTCTTAAATAAACAGTCCCCTCAACAGTGACATATTCTAAATGGCATCTATCACCTCGTCACATGAAGGGTAACTATAGGCACTGAAGAACTCATTGGCTTAAAATGGTACAACTGTTCAACCCAACAAAGGTGGATTAAAGCTTGAAGCCCTTCACGATTCAAACTTGAACATTAAATTGCTATATACTGGTCCAAATTATTCTAAAATCAGTACACATTGAGAAACTCAGTTTTAAATTTCTGCAAGGTTACATTTCCTAGGAAATTAGTGGTTACAGATTCCAAAGGTTCAGGGTGGGTTTTTTGTTCCGTTTCTGTTGGGTAAAAGTATCTCCATAGAGTTAAGAAATACTACTTTTGCCCTCTTTAGACAGCATTAAGCACTTAGGAAAAGAGAAGGCTTCTTCCCACTACAAGGAAAGTGCTGTAATTTAGAAGTTCTCTGAAGGACAGTTTGACAAGATTCTCCAGCCTATTTGCATTTACAGTGAGAGTCAGAGACATTTCTGCAGTTAGAGACTCCCCAAAAGGTAAAAGACATGCTGCTCTGGAGGTCTATTTATCCTAGGAATAGACAATTACTTATTTCTTGAAAACCCAGAAGTCATTTTACAGGAGAGCTTTTCACTGTATTCTGCCTCAAAACTTCTGGAAGAAAGGTTGCTCCTAACTCCATTTACTTGTTGGTAGCTTTTTTTTTTTTTTTAATGCTATCGCTTTTTATCAGTCATTGAAAAATAGAAGATAAGGCATTTTCATAGCCAATTTCAGTTTTGGAGGAAGATTTTTAAATACAAAAGCTGTGCCAGAAGACTGTACACATCTGACCCATCATGAATAGCATACTTCATAAATTAGTTGATTTAAAAGATTTTCCTCTCAAAAAGAGTCCAGATTTCTTAATATGGCATTTTTACCTTGAAATTACTACAGAAGAGAAAGATTACTGCAGCATTAAAGAAAAGATTATCTAAAAATTTGCACATATTTACACATTTAAAAATAGTTCCTTTGATATGGTTTACAAGTAGGTTCTTATTTCAGAAAAGCAGCACAAGCTATTCTTTACAGCTGGATAATTTCAAGAGAGTTGCCAGTTCACAAGTGTCAGCACTATTGCAAGGTTTGCTTCTTTTGACCTAATGGACTTGAAAAAAACCCCTCAAATCTCTTGCCTCTTCTGCAGTTAACAAGATTTTCAAATTGTTCCCCTTTGCTGCTATTGGGAATACCCTGTATTCACTGGCTCCCAAAGCTGCTCTTCCTTGAGCTATGAAAAACGCCAACTGCAGAGAAGATCCTTGATGGAAGTACAGCTGCTGTCACTTGTCAGAGGCTGCATATGCTGTTCTGCAACAACTCGTTTCCCCTACGCCACCACAGACTTTCAGCCTCGCTCTTTCAACTAGCCATGTAACACTGACATACCAATGGAGCAATTAATTATTTTTATATATATATATAAAATGTCATATGTATATATCTTGTTGATTCACAGCATTTCAAACTCACATTATAAAGTCTGCAGATTACTATAAGCAATTCTAATGTGAAAAAGCTGTCTGATTTCACACAATAATGGCCTTATGATAATGCAAGCATTGCTCTATCAGAGTATTTATTAGAGCACATAAAAATTTTATTGCTCAACTTCATTTGTGTTGTGTCTTGGTTACAACAGCCACAGAATTCATGGAGAAAATAAATAGCTTTGACATCCTCAGTTGACTTCCTAGAGGTGATCCACTGATGAATAAGGTTGTAGAGCAATCATGTAACCCCCTCTTCTCAGTTTTGGAGATGATAATCCAGCTTGTACTTTCTGAGTCAGCCTCAATACAATACAGTTTTCTGCTGAGCAGTTTAAAAAAATCAGTGAACAAACATGACTTCACACTGCAGTGACTGTTATAAACAAGAATCTCTAAAGCATGGCAGTTCAAAATCATATTGTATTATACAGGGAATAAACAGTTGCCCTGTTCAGGAATACATCATGGAAAGATTGAAATTCAGTCTTGTCTTTTTTTTTACCAGTATTTGGTTGTTTTCACAACTTGCTGCTTTGGCGGCTCTACATAAACTGTATCTGCGAAGTAGAGATCACATATTAATGTCACTCACATAACACATGTTTTCTCAGTGCTTTAGAGTTATGAATCTATTCAACTGCCTTGTTACATGCAAGACTAGAGGTTTTAGCACTTTTAAAAACCTTCAAAGAACTTCAAGACCCACATATTTGGATGACAGGAGTAGAGTTTCTTCAGCTTGAATGATCTCATCTGTGCTTTTTTTTCACTTCCCCACCACCTGATCCTTCAGAAAGCTTTCACCACTGATCTAGCCAGTAGGAATAAACCAAGTGTCCAACTAATGTCATAGGAAGTCTAAATTCTACATATCTTCACCACTCCCATTTTCTTCATACTGACACAGTAAGAAACTAGCCACTACATCTCAGATTTTTACTGTCTTTCTTGCTTCCTACATTGGCATGGTTTCACCATCTGAATTTGCTTCCTTACCAGCAAAAGCTGTTGCCCTTGATTGAGGAATTCCTCATCATCAAATGCAGAAATACATTAGTAGCCCTTCATGAAACATTTGGTTGCTTTTACCAAGACTAAAGTTTCAATGTGACCTCAAGATGAAAGAAACCAGCTCACCTGAGTTTCAGAAACAGGTGCAAAAGGATTCGTTGGCCTTAGACCAGGCTGTGTATACATCATTGACTGGGGTGCCATCAAAGGAGCAGCTCCAATCTGAGGAGGTACCTGTTAGAAAAACACAGCCCCCACAAAACAGGCATATAAAATTCAAACTCATTCGAGAAGATGTATCTTTTTGGATTGTAAGAATAGTAGAAAATAAGCATTAGACACACAGTAAAGTCAAAGCTTTTAAAAAACCTGCTGTATAAAATTTAGAGTAATCTCTTCCAATGCACAGTGTGAAAAAGCTATCAGATCACACACAGCACTGAAACAACACATATAAATTGCAGGATGATTTCACCATAATAAAGTGTGCCATGAAACCCACTGGAGGGGACAACTAAGTTTTTTAGGAATACAAGACAATCACATTTCTTACCATTCCATATACAGGCACTTGAGGTGTGGTCACTGGGTATGTGATAGGAGCAGGTACCTTCAATCAAGAAACATTTAATGTATTTTAGATAAACTCATGCATACTGCTAATACTTATAAAACTGAAAAATACATATTTTTCAATACTTAACCAACATATTTGCAAGAAATTGACTTACATATCCAGTGTAGTGTACTCCATTCTGGCACAGCAAAAGGAGTAAGGACAGAAAATTATTTAAGAGGGATTTGAACTGGAAGTTCTAACCAAGGGATGGATTCAAGTCCAGTACCATAGCTGTCTAACTATGCTCAACTCATTTTATTGAGACAATTAAAGTGGGAGGAAAAGAGTGCAACGACAGTTACATCAGTAACTGTGCCTGTTAACTTGGATAGGCTCCCTGCCTAGAAAGCTATCATGAGTAAGACTTACAGCAAAAGTATAAGTTTTACTAAATCCAGCCAGATTTGAGTATATTGCTTGCAAACACATTTGTGTGAGAAGCTTTTAGAGGGCATGGCATGCAATATTCCTTCTTCCAGTATGTGTGAGAAGAGCATAGAAAAAACAAGGAAGCCAATGACCATTCAGCTTAGGAAACAGCAATCGACGTTTAGCCAGGTAAATGTTGCTCACATACTGATTTCTGATGTCTGCAACATATATCACAATATGAAAAGAGAAAAATGAAGAGCATCTTCAGCCAGTAATAACTTATGTCAGGTTATGTGCATAGGTACAATGATGCATGCGCCTCGTATTGCCGTGCACTGTTAAACAGCACTAATTTTATTAAAAATGGAGTACTAGTTAAAATACTTCACCGTGAAAGGAAATGCAGACTATACATGAACTGGAGGGTTAGTACTCTGAATGCCACAGACCAAGCCAGGACAGTTAGACCTTTCCAATACACGGGCACTGGTTTTAAAGAGTCTCAAAACTGAGCAAGTTCTTTGCATCATTAATTGTTGCAATCCCAAACAAATTAGTGAGCAGATTCCTGGCATAAAGCACTCTAATGCTTAGACCAGAAAGTATTAAACATGACACATGAAATCAAAACACACAATCCAAATTCAGTGATCAACGTGCAGGTGCCCTCTATCTTTCAAAAATAAGAATGCATCACACTAACATAGTATGTTCTAGAGCACCAGGAGGGGATAAAGATTCTATGGTCTCAGGAATCTCACGTAAGTGCTATACAACTGAGACATCCTCTCATCTGAATGTGACTTTCACAATATCAAATTTAATATTCTATGAATAGGACATACTTGAAAAATATCTTTTAAAAGCATGGGAAAAGTCAGTTGCCTACAAATACCCTTCTGAGAAGTGAGTATTATTCACTTAAATAACTATAAAACTTCCACTTGGTATTTTGCACTGTGTTAAAAACAGGACAGTGCTTTTAAGCATTATCAAAAGTCCAAAGTGCTGCTTGACCTGATAATTAAGGTGCCTAGCAAGGGGTTGCAGCAGCATTTCATGTGACAAAACTGAAAAAGGAGTGAAAACTGGAGGGAACAGCAGTTTTGCCCTTGAAACACATTCTTAGGATTCTTAAATGTGCGTGGGTGCGGGTGGGAGCATCTCAAACATGCACATCAGAAATTCTTTGGTTTGGGGTAATTTGTTTCAATTCAAAAAGAACTTATGAACTGAGATATGTCTCAAGTGAAAGGCTGATTATTTAAGTCTTTAATGGACAAGTTTCACAGAGGGGAAATAAGGCATACTAAAACTGCTATCTCATTCTGTTTGAGAAGTGATCCTACAAGCATTCTCCCTGCCCCTAGTCTTGTCCTCAACAGCCTTTGCTATTCTTTTTAAGTTAATTCAAGCAGAGAAGTAGCATTTTCTAGAATGAAGCATGATTTCAATAGTACAGAAATTACCATATGTGGAATAGTGGGTAAGGGAGTAGGGTTCCATGTGGTCGACGTGCTTGTTTTCGCTTGCCAGTTTGTTCCACCAGTAAGTTTTTTCTCTGTAGGCTGGGTCCACTGCATATCCGACCTAAAATAGAAACTGTGGTATTAGTTTTCACAGAGAGTCACCAGTAACAACAACATAATGGAAAAACAAAAGATGCCTTAATACATGTACACATCTGAAATCTATGGGTGGAAGAAACACTCAGGATTTCAGTAACTACTTATATAAGTTTGAAGCCTGGGGGTTCTGTTTTGTGTTAAAAGTAAACTATCATTACTGCATTGCACAGCACAATGATTAACTGGACTTTTATGTAATCGCAAGATCTTTTAGGGTGCTTCGTAAAAACGCTTAAATAAAAATACAGCAACTGAAAAACTAACTAAAGAGAATTAAATCAAAAGTTAAGGTCAACCGTGTTACGGTGACTGACCACAGACTCCCTGGTGCAATGCTGTTCTGGGTGCCAGATCACTTCCAAGAGTTGACACTCATGCCACGCTAGTGCTGCTAAACTATGCCAGAGACTACCAAATAGTCACGTCAGAATATTTAAGTACATTTATGCACTTACTTTTTGGATGGAGTTCCTCCAAAGCCAAGATCTAGGGGGAAAGAGAAAGACAAAATCCCTAAATATTTTTAGTTTTGGGAGGAAAAAAACCCAAATCTTGCTTTGTTTTCAGTAACAAATGGGAAAATTAAATTTAAAAGCTTCACACTTACTTCCCACTAGATTAGCAAGCGAAGAATCAAGGTCATTTGCCAAAATTTTCCCACTTTGCTGGTTGACTAAAGTGGCTCTTTGACTTTGTGGTGGTACTGTTGGTTGCAGTACATCATCTAGAAAGTTAAAAGCTAAACAAAAGAACATAAAACCAATTGTTAACAAAACAGTTACACTGCATTTAATAAAAGGCATCCATAAGTCAGCAAAGTATTTTCTTTATAGAGCACTAAGTAGTTTGAGCGTTTAGATCTGAAAGCTCGACATGCTGGAAGTGTTTAAGGCTTAGTAGACAGAAGCATAGTTCAACCTCTATTTTTTAATAGACACTATATTGTAGCTACTAAATCTAGTAGGATCTTTAATTTTACTTCAGCAGTAACCAATGGTATTTTTAAATTAAGATGAATGGCCCCTAATGCTGAAGAAAGAAGTTTCAGAGTGTTCTTGTAACACAACATAGCAGTAATTTCATGATACTGCTAGTATCCTGAACGTACACAAGAGTTCCTTTGCTGTATGTTCATAAGGACTTTGAATATACAGCAAAATAGCACCAAGAGAAAGATCGTAACTCAGCTATTCTTCAAGCAACACATACACACAACTAGTTTTGCATTTTCATAAGTACAATGCCTCTCAATGATTATCATGTATCAAGAGAAAACACTGAAGTCATAAGCACTGAAAACAGATTAACATCAGCTTACCCGTTAAGAGATATCCAGTGGGCCACGTTCAAAGTTCATTCCCCCAAAAAGAGAGGAAACCATTATTACACAGTGTATGAGATTAGTCAAAGCTAATTTTAAAGTAAATAACCACAATTGAACTGATCACCTATTATCTTATCAGCCCTATAATCAGCTTGCCAATGTATTATGTTATTCAATTTTAAACTGCAATAGCATTTATGCTAAATTGGTAAGCAACTGTTGCCTGTAGAATGTAAATTTTACATAAGCTAATTTTTACCACTTGTAGTCCTGTACTCTGGTGCTGTAGATTTTCCTCCAAAAACAGCATCAAAGTCCACGTTAATTGTTGAAGTGGTGGTACTTGGAGGAGCTGAATGAATAGGAAAACCTGAAAAACAAGTTCAGAAGTAATCACCTATGGAGTAATACCACTCAACACAGTGAAACCAGAAAGTCTTTTTTTTTTTAAAAAAAGAAAAAAATAAATCAAATTACCATCAACAGTCAGAGGATGATACACAGAAGCATATGTAGGTTTATGACCACTAAAGTCATCTTCATAAAAAGAGAGAAGAAAATAAGATCAGTTTAAGAGAGAAAAAGAAAAGGGAACTCAAAAATTAAAGCCTGCAGTTAAAAATTAAGACTTTTTAGTAATAAAAAAGGATTTTTTATTTAGCAAATTTGAAAAGCTCGAGTACCTCCTGAAAGGAGGTTGCAGTTAGAAATAAGCCAGCAAAAATTCCAGCAACATTGCAAGTCTTACGTTGCCTATGCTGGGCAAGCTGAACAAAATAATGAGTTATTTGAACTGCAGAAATAAAACTTTAAGGAAACATATTTACTACATCTGGAATTAATGCACCACTTTCACTTGTTATTAAAAAGTGAAGATTGGTCCAAACCACAAAAAGATTACATGGCCCAGTTTATTAGCATTATTATCTCCAGTTGCAAACAAGTTACATGGGTTTTGTTTCTTTATTTTTTTTTACCACTAAACAGTTCCACTGTTTGTTTGGAGGAAAAAGTAGAATTGATGAAAGGTGTGGTAGATTTTACAGCTTCTTCAACTGGCTTCATGTCAAAGATGTCCAGATGAGGTGGAGAACCAACACAACCATTTGAGGACGAGAAAGGACCTTTCAGATGCAGAAGTGAAGGAAAGAATATAGAGTACAAATAATGGAAAAGAAAAACAGACTGAAATGACTGCATATGAGAATATCTAGATAAAGTCAAACTGTAAATATTCCACCTACTGATCAGCCCATTAAAGATGCAAATTCTTAGTTTCAGATTAAAATCTTAACAGCTCTCTATTAGGGAAAATAGTTCTAATATTGCCACTGGGTGGGAGTGGGACAATGACAGAATATTTATCAATTTAAGAAGTTAGATACTACATTTTTTGGCTTCAAAAAACCTACCTTTTAAACAGCACAGAAGGGTATCAATTCCACCTATTAAAATGTGAACACTTACAATGGTGTTACCATTGTCCTATCTCAGCACTGAAGAGATTTCTTTGATACCTATCCTGATTATTCTTTTGGAGGGATGGGTGAGGGTACAGAGAATGCTGTGCCCAAGAAACTGGTAATGACAGTGTTGTTATAAGGATGTTGAAGTCACCAACACCTTTTTTACATGAAAAGTACATTAAATATCACTTTCCAGCATCTTTTCAGTTATATCTGCTTAGTTTATATTTCCAAGCATTTTTGAACTTTGATTTTCAGTTACATTTCTTCTACCTGTCCCCTTTATTGAACAGTTCCTTCATTCTACCTACTGCACAGACACTACTGCTATGTGTCAAACAACTTTTCAGTAACAGTTTGCCAGAGCTTTCAAATTACTTATTTTATATTCTGTCAATAATATGAATGTTTGGATGCACAATAGTTAAGGTTTAAGATGTATATTCAATTAAGTATCAATCTGTATTTTATTCCTATATTCTAAGTATTCACCCATCATTTAGACAGTCAAATTATTGTATCAGCTCACCTCCCCAAGCACTGCTTGCTGCTGTTGATATAGCTGGAGTGCTCTGCACAGTTGGAACAAATGCTGGCTGAAGATCAAAAAGATCACTAGAAAGATTGGGCATGCTGAATAAGAAAAGAGAGGAAAAAACATTGAGATATGCAATAGGCATTGTATTCTTGTGTTATACGAACACTCATACCAATCTCACCTTCTCTCATTCAGTAACAGTGGTACAAAACAAAACCAGTAATTAAGCACTTACTGACTGATACCAAAATTCTCATGAATACACCAGGAAAGCATCAGCAAAAGGTTATTCTTGAAAAGCACTTGAGAAGTAACAAGGATCAGTGCTTCTCAGTTGACTGTGGAGCTACAGGCCAACGCAGTGATTTCTCCTGGCTTCAGAAAACAAAGTATCTCTCACCTATTTGTTGTGGGTGCTGGTACTGCAAAGAGGTCAACAGCTACAGTGGTATTCACACTCTTTCCTGATAAGGTGCTTGGGGATGCTGATGTGGAAGTGGAATTTGATACTACAGAAATCTCTCTTAATCGCTGTTCCTGAAAGATGAGATATACAGTTTGCCTTATAATTTTATTGATCTATTAACCCTTCAGTCCTGAAGACCTTTTCCAAGAAGAAATTTTAATTATGGTGTTAATAAATAAAATAGTTATTCTTCTGTGAAGTCCCCAAAACAGAAACACGATTGAAATTAGAGGTAAGAATATTCAACTTTAACAGAGACTTTAAAAATCAAGGTGGGACTCGAGGTTTTAGATAATTGCTCCCTTCATAGTCACAAACACATAGCCTTGTTTGAGATGTTATACTGTGTATGTTCTCAGGAAACAGTGTTATAAACAGGCTAAAAGGACCTGAAGGACCAGGATTCAGGCTTTAAGAGACAGATGTTACAAAGAGAACTATTCAACAAGTACCAATGAGCAAAGGGCATTAAAGAAACAAGAGAAAATACACTGATTTTCTTTCAAATATATTATTCAAAGTCCGTAAATTATACCTAAATGCAAATGATTTCAAACAGTTTTTTAAACTAAATTATAGAATTATAAATAAGAGCACTCAAACATGGACAGAACTGTAATGTATATCCTCATTATGAGCAACATGACTGGAGAATCACACTAAAGTCATAGTCCATACATCATGGGGAAAAATCATTCCCTCCTACCAATAATCATTCTTACAATAGCAATGCTGTATGCTCAGCTGCTGAGATCTAACCAAGAAATATTGTATAGTCATTTTCTGAATCTTTGAGATACTAACAATTTCTTGCAAGGAAAAATATAAATTATTTATATCAGCTGTCTGCTATTCAAATCATACTCCTGGTAGAAGGACCACCACATATAGGCAGCCATCACACCTCCATCCCCCAGAATCATGCCTTGGCCTCTCAAGATGAGAAGTTCCTCCATCATACACGATTAAGTCAATGCTGGTTTTCACCTGTACCCAGTTAAAAAAAATCTCAGAATACAAACTTGTAAAAAAAAAGTAGTACCTTAAGTGCCTGCAGTCTAGCTTGTTCCTCCTCCAATGCCTGCTGCTTTTCTTTCTCATCCATCCTGCTAAATGACATTCCTGTATTGGCAAGTGTGGAAACGGCACTGGATAGGGCACTGGCTCTAAAAATAGTAATCATTAAAAATTTTTATTAAGAGAAACAGTCAGGTGTACATCACTCGTAAGTTAATTAAGTGCCTTATCTAGTTGTGTGTCATTCCCTCTCCACTCCAGTCTTTTCTTCCCTTAATCTCTGGTACACAAAACCAGATGGCCCAATGATGAGGGAGTTTGAAAAAGCGGTACGAGGACACAGGATTAGTCTGAGTTTCAGTGGGTAGAAAGCAGGAAGTGCAGAGCATACCATTTGTTTTTTTTCTTTAAGGTCATGTATACTAGACTGCAATTCTATTCCATTCAAGTGGCAGAGGCACAGAAAGCTTGTTTGTTTACTGTTATATGTATAATATCTACAAAGCACAGAAGTTACTCCCTATATCGTATACTTTAGCAAATAGTGTGGTAGTGAATCCTGAGACACTTGCAAAGAAATAAAAGTGATGATCAAGACAGCAACTCAGGAGTGTAGCTTACACTGATACATTTATCACTATTTACCAAGTTTCTGAGGAAGAATGCTTATGCTAAAAGATCTCTCACTCTTCAGTCAGAAGTACTGTTCATAAATACAGATACCGCACTTGACAAAGAATAACACAATTCCTGTCAGCACAAAACATCTAAGCTAATTTGGCTGTTCTAAGAAGGGACAGAAGAGCTTTTATAAGCAGGTTAAGATAAATTCATGGCCTGAGAGGTAGATAATTGACAATAAAGATAAATACCATCCTATCTTGGGTAAAAAGAGCCTCAAAACCCAAATAACTTAGATGACTTATAAGCCAAAGGACTTTAAACAAGTAAAAGCTAAAAACAGTAATATACAAGGTCTTCGCTCAGTGGTCTGTCACAGCATAACAAGAAGTCTGTCAGACACAGGCAGACATACCTAGATTTCAAATGTGACTAAGGTACCAGACTACTACGCACGAGATGCTTCATTTATACTTCTTGTAAGATATATTTGGAAGTGAGTAAAATTTCAGGAGAACACCAAATGACTGAACCCTGAAAATTCTTAGTATGAAAATTCTTAGTATAGGCATTGTTGTAACTCATTGGGTGCTCACCTGCTGGCAGCAGAGACTTCTTTTGTTTTCTTTCCCTCCACAGAAGCCAAATGCTGTTCCAGTGCTTCAAGCAAGCTGCTGGGTGCCTAAAGTTAAATGTATTTATAAAACACTGCTTCTAAACAACACATCATTGTTTAGTACACAGATTAGTTTCCTCATACACTAAAAACAAACAAAACCCCACACATCAATAATTTTGCCTTTGGGTTTTGCTGCCATCCTGCCTACCCAGCTGTGGTTCACACAGACATGAAGGAGGATTCCCGCAGAGGAAGTCTGCCTCTGTGTATGCAAGCTGCATTCTTGTTTTTGGCAACAGTGTTTGCTGTGTTAAGATTAATCCAATCTCACAGCTGATGGAGCAGTACTCCCTTAAACTCACAGAGGTACCAAAATGAAGCCTTTACATTTCTGAGCCCCTTTCCCCTGTAACAAAAAGCCAACCACTTTCCATTCAAGTATTTACAGTCAAGGGCTTGCATTAGAAACAACTGACTACAGCAGAATGTTAGGTTTGATTAAAAAAGCAATCAAATTCAACCTGATCCCAACAATACTGGTGCAGACTGAGTAGCTATTTAACACATGACTATATAATAAACCAACTCAATTACTCCAAAGCCTTTGGTAGCCTAAAACATTAAAAACTAGCAACATTGCTTCAAATAAAGTTGGTTTTTGATGGATTCTCCCCCAGGAAGTGTCACACATGAGAAGTTTTTAAACATTAGGCTGTTTTTTAAAGCGATGAAGACGACTCCAAAAACCAGGCTTCTCACAATTTAAATCCAGCAGAAAGTCAGGCACTAGAACCTCAGCTAAGACTTGAGACACCTAAATGAGTTTTAGGTGACCAATACTCACAAGCTTACCAAGACTTTCAAGAGGACAGCCATGACATTATTTGGTACCTGAGACAAAGATTTTTAACTGGCAGGTAACAGAAAGGAACAAATTCAAAATACACAGACTAAGGCACACCAGAGTTGCTTTGGTTCCTACAGAAAACAAGAAAAAAGTGCCAATCAACCTGCCCTTCTTTCTGCCATGTACTTGTATCCACTACCGAAATATTTCTTCCATACCAAAGGAAACAGCTTCAAAGCTCAAAGTAAACTTGAACTCATCCTGATTAAACAGTCTTAGTAGGAAGTAAGATTTCTCCAAACCACCCTATAGAAACAACCTCCAGCAAGCAAAATTATTAGGCTGGCACTTAGGGAAGAGTTCAATGCCTTGCTCTTCTACCACATTGCTCTCTTGGCTTTTAACTACATAGTTCATACTCCATCAAACAAATAAAATAAATTCTTACTGCAGATTCAGATGAAGGAAATAGACCTCTACAGTTTTAATCTACTTGCCAACTCACTCCTCCTTATCTGGCAGGGTTTCAGAGACATCAGGCCTCTCTTACCACTTGTCAACTTTCCTTAGGCAGAACAGATATGACAGACATTGTTTGGAACAAAAACAAGCTTGCCCTTGCTAGCCCTTCTGTACTAAAAGGTAGAGCAAAGTATTTCCTGGAAAGAGGAAAAAATATTAATCCCACAAGGTTTTGGCAAGCTCCCCTCTGAAATACGGAGCGCAATTCTAGCTTCCCACATTCAATGAAAGCCAATTCAAGCTACAAGAGATGCAACAAAAAGCAAATAGAATAATCCTGTAAAACTGCTTGGCTTAAAGCTAAGGTCTGAGTTGGTATTTCTTTCTATAAATAGAGCTAGGTAAGCTAAGACAGTGTAGTTACCTCAACAACTGGTCATGAATAAATTCAGTGTTCAAACTAGACTGCTAAACCCCAAGGGGGAACATTTTGAAATACATTTCCAGAAAGGTATTAGGAATGAAAAAACAAACCCCAAAACAAACCAAGAAGATGACCCAGTTGCATTCATGAAATACAGTAACAGCTATAAACAGAAAGTAAACAGCAACATTGTGAAACACGGCATCTACAAAGGAAAATATTTTCTTTATAGGAACTGGCAAAAGTGGCAGTAGTGTGAACATTAGAATCAAGGAAGAAAAACAGTTCTACAGCAGCAGTAACAAGCTTCTAAATAGCTAAAAGCATTGCTGTCAGGAACAGCTTAAGGAAACATCTGAAATATGCATAACCTGGAACAGAATATACACCAGAAACATTAAAAAAGCATTTAGAAAAAAATTAAATATAGAACAGAAACAGAAGACATGATCCTGTCAGAACTTACTTTCAGTATGCTTGTGTTTCTGAAATTACATTTTTGTGAAAGCCTAGTATTAAGAAATTTTAGCAAATTCTTTTAATGTGGCACTAAATTGATGTACAATTATTCAACTCTTCTTAAATGCCATGAAATTTACTATGGAAGTGGAATGCTTAACAGTGGCACTGAAATTGCCAAAATACACAGGATGCTGACATCTACCACCACAGTTCAGAGCTGCCTTTCATGTCTGAGAGCACTTAAAACAAAATAGCTGGGCTATTAGGAAAAAAAAAAAAGTAAGAACAGTAGATTTAAAAGGTTTTGTTCAGTGAAAGTTTCAGACGGAGAGCAGCAAAATAAAATTAAATCCCCTAGTCTCAGCAAATAAAAAATCCCTGCTTTGAAGAACCTTATAATGACCCAATTACCAAGTGCACACAAACCCAGTGAAGTATAACTTCAGACCTGAGTATAATTTGATCAGCATAATACAGCCTGAATACTGCAGTACTAATCAAGAGACAAAGTAAGATACTAAGATCAAACACCGACAGGCAACATCAAACTCCTGTTTTCACTCATTACCTGCTCTCACCCTGCTGGTTACAGCCATATTTCTTTCCTACCACAAAGGCCTAGAAGTTCTTAAAGGGGTTAATATTAATTGCTAGGAGCAAGTTTTAGAGACTTGTACTTTGAAACATGGGTGATTTCAGATGGAAATCATACTGTAGAGGCAGTAATGAACAACACTAACAATAGAAGTTTGTGGCTTTGATTTGATTTCCATATTAAAGAGACTGATGAAGTTCAGGCAGATCTTCACAGTAGATGCATTTTTACATGATTAACCTATGAAATTTAATTTTGTGAAGGTAGTGTAGGATTAGATTCAACTGTTCAAAGTTTACACATTAGATTTTAACTGTCTCACACTGACTCCACTCAACAGCTCGAGTACTCCAGACCTCTAAGGCACTCCAGTTTATTGCCCGTCTCCTGACGGACTGCCATTCGTTCTACCACCAGGTTACTCTGTGCCACAGAAGAACACTAAATATTCTGCCCTGTTGGGTTGGTCCTGGGTTAGAAATACAATTATCCCTATGAACTGAAGGAACTTGCGAAGAGCTAACTTTGTGCCCTTCTGTGGGCTATCAGTGTTTCCTGTACACCAGGTCAGACCATCCTTCTCACTTCCTTTCTGCCCCTCAATTTATCCTCACTAGGTATCCCCCTGAATTCCACCTTTTAGACTAAATGTTCCAGTGCACAACCTGTATTGTGCATGTCCCTCATAATTCTGAGTAATATTAAAGCCAGCATTAAGTGCTGATACAGAAATATCACAACTAGTCAGACTTCAGGGGAAAGAAAAAAAAAAAATTGACTGAACTAGCTAACTGTAACCTTTAAGTGCATTGGAAGACATTAAGTTACAGTGAAATGGAAGGTTTTCCTCAAGGTGTGGCAAGGTGCTTGTGGCTTACATACCAGTGAATCCCCTGTGATAAAAACTCTAAGTTCTTGAAAAATATTTTCTGTGAGTCTTACTGCTTTAAAGAATCAAGAAATCTTATTCAGAGATGCAAAGTGTGAGCACTGAGGACATTTAATCCCTAGGAAAAGTCACCATACATATTTCCCATATATAAACACATAGAAGAGAATACATTCTTAAGATGATTACAATGATACACACCGACCTTTAAAAAACACAAAGAACAAAACAATTGGGTTAATCAATACAATATTAATCAGTACACTGACCTGAGTAAGATCTGGAATGTCACCCTGATCAATTCCAACTTGCTGGGTTTATGAAAAAAAAAAAAAAAAAAAAAAAAAAGAAAGAAAGAATATACATTACTACATGCAGTGGCAATGAAGACACACAGTGATGTCTGAATGTTACACAAACTAACGTATTAAAATGAGATATTCATACCTTTCTGAACTGGTTTGAGTTTTACTAGGAACCCAACTTAGAAATCACAAGTGCATTTAACTGCATCTCAAAGCACATCCAACTTTTAATCCAGTCTAACTTTTTCATGCAGAAAAACTTACAGGGAACATTAGAAACACCCACCATGCTCACTGAACTACTCCATTTCGAGCAGTTATAGTAAAGGAGAGCACTGTAAATACACTAAACATTTAGTTCATACATTTTGGACCATTCATTAAATTTATAAAAACATTTCAGGAAGTTTACTATGTTGCCTGGCTAATAAAAAGGCTGCCCAAGAATCTCACTTCATGATAATGAGTGTATGCAATCTTTAAAATACTTAATCTGTAGAATGCTTCCTTATATAGCAAAGTTAAGTAAACATTAATCTGAAGTTTATTAATGTGAATGTTATTATGAATATAGACTACTGTATCAGTACAGACAGCTAACTGATATCCTTTCCATAGAAGTAGATTTATTTACCTCTGCTACTTTGAGGAATTCTGACAATTTGGTCATTCTGGCTAGAAATTTTTTGTAAATATCCAAGCCTTCTTTGCACTGGTTCTTCTTCATATCAAAATATCTTTCTGAGGATGCAAATAAAATTATTGTAAGATAACAGCCTCCCCAGCAAAAAGCTGACACAGTATTATAAAAGTTAATTCAAGACAAAGTCCAGGGGGAGAACAAACAGGAGTAACTGAAACCTATTCTGATTTTAAAGTTTACATGAATACCTGACATCTTTTGTAATAAGTGAGTCAACAGAAAAACACTGATCTTCCTAGTTCAGTACATTAGAACATAATGCAAAGCTTTATTAAGCATGGATGTGAATCACTGCAATTGTTAAATTAGGTGTTTAGGGAAATATTTTCAAGAATTCAGCTTATTAGCTGGCAATGAGGCAAATTATTTTATCATTTGAGAATATTCCTAGTATATATTTAAATTTTTTAGACTCTGTATCAATATGTTTTAATGTTTGTAAATGGGCTCAGAATGGCTATTGAAGTGGTACATATCTTGAACTGACCTCCCAAAAAGGAGTATCAACCACATCCTTTACTTCTTACAGGTGTGTCCTATATATTTCATTGAGTAAAAACTAATGGATTAACAGAACTGATTAGATGTTTCCCTTCACAAATTTGCTTGAATAGTCATTTTAAGGCTTTGCTAAGAATTCATCACTCTTGAACAAAAAATCCTACATGTCATTTAGTTTCAGGTACCAGGTAAAAGTGAATAGTCAAACTATAAAGAAAGTATAGGAAGCCAGAAGTCAGTCATACTGTGACTATACTAAATGCTCAAAATACCACGTATCTCACTAATACTTTTACAGTCCAATTGCCAAAGGTTATCCACTGCACACTATGGTATCTTTGTTTTAGACTCACCAGTAACCCTCTCATCTCCATTTCTATTTCAAGACATGTTCAAGGTAGATGCACATCTCTAAGCCTATACTAGTTGCCACTGAAACTAAAGTAGGCTTAATTTAATGGTAATGGAGCAGAGAATTTATTAGGAAATTGCAGTCAGAAATTGTCTATATTCTTTAGTTCTTTCAGTATCTTTTGCAAAAGTTCAAAAGCTAAAAAAAAAATAATCTCACATACCTAAGAGATTAATAATCCCCTCATTGTATGCTGCAAAAAGTCTAATGGAATCTTTAAAGAGGAGCATAAAGGCAGCATTTATAACACCATTTGTTAGTTCATTTGGATTTGCCTGTGTAGAAAGCAATGAGAAAGTAAATCAGTATTTAATAATGGAAATCTCACTTCAATATGAGTGTTACCTAATACTGATCTTAAAGTACTTACATCGAAATCAAGGAGTGCATCAAGTTGGTTCTGTATGATTGGAAGGGTTTTCAGAAGCTTTTCAGCATTCATGGTTCTCATCACTCCATCTATCCTACAGAGTAGAGGACACACATTTACAAGTTACTAAGAGACCTCAGCATATTATGTTATTTCAACAATACTATAGTGCTTCAAAGGGCCAAAAGGAACACCAATCTATGATAAGCTCAAGAACAACTGGCATTTCCTGCCCCCCATGCCCCCCCATGAAAGACCAAGCAAAAGAAGCAGTAACAGTCTTACCCCCTTTTCATTTTGGTGAAGTCAACTGCTACAAGTCTATATGAAAGTGCTTTTTCATTCAAGTATCTGCTGTATCGCCTAATGAAGGTAGACATATCATAGCCTGAAAGTTAAATATTGTAAGTTAGAAATTTTGAAGGATTACAGTTTCTTTTAAGTTCTTTTCAATGACTATTCTCCTACTAGCCCGTTTTATATCAACTTGCATAAGAAGCCCTTCATAGGCACCTTCCAGAGTCTTGCAAATCACTGTTTTTCACTTTGAGATCCAGTGTTACAATTTCTTCCCAGCTTGCTAAGATTAGGAAAGCATTCATTGCAATCATGAGAATAAACACCTAAACACATTAAAATATTAGCCAAGAACCAAGGGTAAAGTACGAGGCAAGAATCAAGCAGCTCTTACTAAAATGTTCTTGAAAACAGACTAAAAATGTATTCCTAGCAAAATGCTGAAGTCTTTGGAAACTTACCTGCAATGCCTCAAAATACACATAAAGACCCATAAAAGTTTTTTACCTTTGGCAATTAAAAGACTTCTCTATTTGACAGAGCTCTCGCTATTTATATATCACATCCTAGTTACTATTCCATGCACCTTAACAGTAAACATTTACTCCTGAGCCACTAAAACACAATGGCAAAAACGCACCCTTGGGCTAATATTAATCAGATTTATTCTAGATACAGTTAAGAGTTCACTTCTTAAAATCTATCGTCGTGTATGCACATGGCACATACATTGAAGACAGATTTCCAGCACTCAGCTACATAACTGAGAATCTCACTTTCTTTGTATCTGCATTCTTGGTTGGACATTCTTTGGTGTCTCATGCAATATAAATCATAATACCCTTTCATTTAAATACCATTTGTCTCCCAGAGTGCACACACACAGGCACTATCACAGAGCAAAAAAAGCAGTACAGTTATTTCCTTCAGATCCTTACCCTGCATGGCACTTTTGTCCAGGTAGTTATTTAAATTGAACAAAGTGTTTCGGGATGCAAGATACTGGATAAAGCGCTGTTGGTGAAGAAAAAGTTGAGAATATAAATGTTTTGACTCTCACAACAATGAAGTTTATTACAAGAAAACTACACTTACCTTGTAACTGTTTCTAGTAACCTCTATCAATCAACGGAAGTTAGTTCAAAGGGAAAAATTTAAATGAAAACTTCAAACTACTGATTAGCAAAGCCTCTGAAATCCAAAATTCTGCTGGAGAACACAAAACAAAAACACCACTGACACTATCAAAGCTCCCAAGGTTTGCATAGCTCTACTGCTGCTGCAGAAGTGGGAGACAGGCTTAGCTACAAAGCCTAAAAGTAATTAGTAATACTACTTCTGGAACTGTGGTGAGCAGCAGCACTGGAGTTGTAATTATATGTATTTATAATGTATATATATTATATATATAATAAATGCAGTGATCTGACTAAACATTTAAGTTTTGACAAATAATAGCTGGCTCCATAAATAACACAAGAAACAAACACATCCAGATAGCAAGGTAGTTTTAAAAGTTTCTCTGCCACTGTTCCACACAGATCTCCTCTGATGGTGATTTCCTGACTTTCATGCTTCTTTCTATGTGTTTTAGTCCATAAAAGAGGATTACGATCAGTGTGGCTTAAGGGACTGGTTACATCTCTGATCTGAATCCCTCTGCGGCCACAGCACGCAGGCCCTGTTCCTTTACCCTTCATGGTGGGAATCCACCCGGCTGCCAGGTTTGGACTAGTTTTTGCTCCACAGAACTAGTATTTTTTTCAGTCAGGGTCAGTATAGCACCTGCTCTTCAGGAACTGTAATGAGGGCTTAGCACAGCAACAAGAAAATTCTTCTCACAAGTACTATTTAAACTGAAAGCAGTACTTTCACCTTCCAAGGGGTCCAAATAATTCCCCAACTTGTCACGTACCACCTCATCAGTAACTCCATGTGTGTCCTCAGCCTATAGCTACGGAGTTCACACAAGTCTGCAACACGCAGCTTGCCTACCAACAGTTCTGGCACTGTTTTAACTTCTTATTCTGTTTTCCAGTCGGTTTATCTGGTCTTTGTACATCTTAGTACTGCATTCAAAGAGATACAGAAGAAAAACAGTTGGACATGATCAGGAACAGAACAGTGATATTCAAAAGGTGTCTATACACATTTAAAGATGAGCTACTGTTCCACATCTTATTTTAAAAGGGCCAAGGCTAACTCTCACTCTTCAGATGTCAGGGATCTTGCATTGCACAATGCAGAGGTGAGAGAAGTTTTAACCTGTTTCACCCAAAACTTCATCACAAAAACCAGATAGTCATGTTGAACAAAAAACCTGCAGGACAGTGATTGCTCAGACAACATTTTGACCTTCTGCTGTACTTACTCATACTTAAAATAGAAGCCCAACATCTGGTAATTTTTAATCTGTTTAAGAAAAAGGCCTCTTTTTGTGTATTAGAAGAGTGAGGAGTACGCTCATGTTCTACTTGAAATTACAGAACTAGTGTTTTAGCCACATTATCTCAGCAAAGGACTCTATTTCAAGTTTCAAGTGCACCCATTCAAAGCTGAGGAGTGGTTTTGGTACAGACATAAAAAGTCAACTCTTTTGCCACTACAAAATGCTGTATGGGCAAACAGATACTGACTGGTAGCCCACAACTCTAGGTTTTGATTTTTTTCTATGGTACAGTTGTCTGCCTTTTTTTCTTCCAAGTTTCAGTGTGTAGATATGAACTGTACTGGAAGAAGAGACACTAAAATATACAAACTGATATACAGCATTCAGTTAAGCTTTATACTTAGAATAAGCAGTGAATTTTACTTCATATTATCCTCTAATTTCAGCCTATTATCTGTTGAAACTACAATTTAAGCACAAAAATAACTTGGGAAAGTGTTAACAAAGAGCACACTATGTTTTACAGGTCATTTCAATTAAGTTCCCAGAGCTATGGAGAAAGGAGGCAACACTCAGTTTTCAGAGCAGTTTAATGGCTGGAAGGAATACCTTCAAGAACTATCATTTTAATATTACCAGTAGTCAACAGTCATTTATTAGGAGAATGACTACACACAAGTTCAGGACTAAACTTTGTCTTGGTCAGGTGACAGTTTAGTTTTTAATGTTATTGTCTGTGAAGCTTTTCATAAATAGTGATGAAATAATTTAAGTGAACTAAGAGTAATACAAACCTGCTTCAGAAGAATGTTAAGGGAAACAACATATGAAGATTTAGCCCATTAGATTATGATCTGCAAGATCAAATATTCTAGTAATCATAGCCTTACTCCCTTTAGTAAGTATTCTTATCTATTAACAGGTTGGTTGCACACTTATGGACTACCAACCAGACTCTCTTGCTGTGCTCTTACAGATAAACACTAGTCTAATGAAGTAAAGCTCATCAGAAGTTTTTTCAAGTCTTTATTCTACAAAGGTCATTCATTATTCCCACACAGCCCAACGCAGATATTTGCAGGTAAACTGCAAACACTGATATATTTCAGTATTAAAATAATGGAGTATTTTCTTCTCTGGAGAAGTACTTTACAGCCAAGAACAGAGAAAAAACAAAGACCTTTGAAAAACTGAAGTACGTACCTAATGTTTTATAGATTGAGACAATTTAGAACACTGTCAAGGAGGCTTTAACAGAACTAATCATGTCTTACCTCGTTTCCATACATCATGAGGTGGTGTGTTGTAATTAGAGCTTTGAACACTACAACCCAGCTACTGTTTGCAGTTCTCTCAAAGAGTGTGTCTGCCAACTGTGGAATATTCACATTCATTTCATTTGTGCACTGTATTAGATCTAAATTAAACAAAAAGAAAAATCAAAGCATTACAATGAGTTATATGCTCAAAGAAGATTATGATGTTTTGTGTTTTTACATTAAGAATTCATACTGGAAGCATCAACTCCAGTTCTTTGCTCAAGAGATAATTGATCTACTTTAAATTCCTTGCTCAAATGCACTGCATTTTACTGAAAGACTTTAAGTACGAACTTCAAAGGCATTTCAGTATTTTTACGGAGTCCCAATATCTCATCAATAAATAACCTACTCCAGTAGAGACCCCAATTATTGTCTGACAGCCAGTGTAGACCTTTTTGATGCTCATTGCCTGAAGACACTCAATCTAACAAAAAAACAAATTCAGAGAAGCAAGGAAAAGCTGAGACATCTACACTTCATGAGATCAACAGGCAGCAAGTAGCTGCAGCTCTGACCTAAGCCTGAATATTGACACACAAGACAGCAAATGAGATGCTGCAAACATGTAATAAGCCTCTTTTCAGAAATTCATAATTCAGAGCAAGAATCTGCATCTATACAACTTTCCACTTAGCTGAAATAACCTAATCACCAAGCTACTGACTGTTCTGTGGTGGATCATGGTAGGTCTCAGGCTTTTCTATAAAAAAAAGCTCTTTGTGCCCATGACTAATTATAAACTCAATAGTAGAATATTAACTTGGGTAGTCAGAGACAGAGAGCTTCATGTCTCTGAGTACTGGTATAAAATCAGAGCAGGCTCCAGCAGATACAAGGGAAAAAGACCCACCTGAGAATGCTAGAGAAGGCACTTGCTGAGAAGAGAGCAAAGAACTGAATCCAGTACTATTGTAAACCCCTCAAGACATGCACATTAGACATTTATTCTCTCTCTGAGCTAAATTTGGCTCAGGTGTGATCAAAGTACACCTTAAGGACTGGGCAAGGCCAGTAAAACAAACATCTCATTTGAAAAGCTTCCTTTGTGGCCTCTTATTTAAGCTAAGTCTGCGAGCAGCCTGTTGGCTGCAGAGCAGTGTTGCTGTTTATGTGGTTTGTGTGTAAGCACTTGAAGAAGGGTCTGTGCTTGGGAAGCTGGGCAACAGCTGAATATTGAGGTGTCGACACCACCGAAATGGCCAACTTATTTGTCTTATTAGCAGTATGTAGAGGACAGACTACATAAGTAACTTATCCTGAACTATCAATGTATGATCTCTAAGTTCATGTTTAAAATGCTCCATAGAAATATTGCACTTAGAATTTATACCTGTTCTACTAAGCAGAATATATTACAGATGTATCTTAATTAAAGATCTGTTTATTAAGAACAAAGTCCTTTGATTAAGGATCACTTTTTAGAATCATTTAATAACCAGAGTAATTTTAATGGAGTAAAGAGTTTTAGATAGTATCTTGTCAAGGTAGAAAGCTCTAAAATGCAAATTCTAGTAAATTACTAATTTCGTTCTGATGTCAAAGAGTTCCAAATATGTATAAAACATGCAAGTTGGGATGAAAACTTTCATCCTTATTAGCAATACACAAACACACTGAAATAACTGCACCAAAAAAGCAGTCCTGAAAAGGGCATCAAAACCTTATCGCTGAGTAGTATTAAAATATTTCAATACTTATAAATGTGAAGATTCTCAAAAAACAAGTCATTTGATAGATGCTGCTCACAGCTGTATCATCACCAGATGCTGTGTCAAATGAAAAAGTACTTCAAAATTTCTAGAAGTCCAAACAGTCCATAGACAATTACTGCCCCATATAATGAAGCAAGTCCCTATCCCATAATTTATACATACAGGAAATGAGAACTTTGTTATGACATTTCTAAGTCTCTCAAAACACATTATGGCAAAGAAGTCTTCCTAAATCCAATCATAAGCAAGCATTATGATGATCTGTTAGACCTTGCTCAGTATTTTTCATGTAACTGAAGCATCTGTAACCAGCATAGAAATGTTACAGGACAGTTACAAGTCATACTTCCTACTTTCACAGTTTACAAAAAACAAGCACACAAAAAAAAGCAACAAAACTCCCCCACACTCTATACAGAGCAATACCTGTAACATTACTACTAGCTAACAGTTAAAGAAATTCCATTGATCTGCTGAGGTCAAAGACCACACAGCCTATCGAAAATACTATTTCTGCACAAAGTCCTTTTCCTTCACATGACCACTAAGCAAGTCAAATTTTTCACTGAAGAATTTCAATAGTAAGAGTGCTTATTAAATAATAGATGAAACTAGGAGGGAAGATCCAGACTAAAACCAAAAAAAAAAAAAAATCCTTTCTGCTCTCAAGTCAAATTACTCAAGCTAATTTCATTCATAATTTGCCAGCAGTCTCCACAGACACTTCAATCTTGTCACCTTCCTTCACGCTAAGGTCTACCAGCAGATGTTCCAGTAGACCCCAAGATAATGCTGAATACCTGGGAGACACCCTGCATATACATAAAAATAGTTTGCTTATCATGCCATCCTAAAGATTCACTACCACAAAAAGTCATCCAGATATCTACCTTCAGAAGGGAGCAACTGCCTTCTGCTCTGGTACACAAGACTAAAAGAAGTCTCCTGTCAAGTGACAGTAACAGAGTGGAAGTCAATAGACCTCTGCTGCATTTGAGAAGCTTATGTGTTACCATTTTATTCCACAAGTGTGGTTCCATGTGATGGAAAAGTGTAGTTCCAGTCATTCTGTAAGGTTTTCCAGCACGTGCTACTTGCTCCTGCAAGATGTGAGCCTGACCATTTTAAAAGGCAACCAAAAGGAAATATGGGGCTACTCAGAGTCTAATTCAAACTGTGAGGTTAGAGGACACTGAGGTTTTTTTATAGGCAAAAGCCGGACTTTAAGAGTGTATTGCAAAAACTTCAGTTTAAAAAGACTCTTTAATAAGGGCAATTTTTTTTGTTACTTTACAACTAGTAATAATGAAGCTAGCATCACATCTGAAATCTAGCAATTGAGATACATAAAAAAAGCAAGTGTCATTTCTCTAATAGGATTCTTCTGAGTCTGCAACAGAAATATCTACCTAGAAACAATGGTATGGATCAGTTACAGCTGGCAGCAGAGGAGGAAAAGGCTATTAACACCATGCATCTGGAAGTATGAAGGAACACATGCACCTGAGAGACTGACAGCTGGGCAACTGTAATACGGATGTTGGCAGCAAAAACGCGAATGAAATGTGTAGGGCAAGTGATGCTCATTTTCTTATCACACTACTTACATCAACACTTTACAACTCAAAGCATTTTGCCAATTACCCAGAGGAATCATTTCAACTGAAGTGAAACTGCGGTGCTATTTCTAGAATGGAATTTAGAAACATGTTAACATCATATAGGAAAAAAAAAATTAAAATCAAACAGCTTTAAACCAGAAGAATACCATAGGGGTTTTCAAGCAGTCTGGAAGAGCTGTGGAAATCTTACTGCCTAGAAGAGTACTGAGGATTTCTTTTCCACAGCTCATCTGAAATACTGGCACATAATCTATGGAACTATACAGCTCTTTGGAGAACAGCATGAATAAATCCAGATATTAAAAAAAATAAATGTATGTATCAGGTTTTGCAAAAATTCTCAGTCAGGCACCAACAAAAACTGACACACTTTTCAACTCTGAAGTAACAAGAAAGTCATCATTTTCTTGATTCAGGAATATCTCTCTCAAGAGAACTGTAAATACGGAGGTTAAAGACAATCACAATGGTTTAATATTCCTGTATTTCTTCCACTTTGTCACAGGACTGAAACTGCTCTAAGACAGATATAAGAATTAAGAGCACCTTCCTTAACCCCTGCAGTCCTGAAAAAAATTCCATTTTCTTTTGGAAGTTGCACCGTAAACTATAGATTACAAAAACATAAAACAGAAGAGCCACTTCAGCAAACTTTCTCAACGTAGCCTAAGGAATGCAACAATTCTTGCTGGAAGACTTAATTAAAAAATAGCACCTCACTGACACAAATATTTTTATGCCTATGTACTCTTAGATTGCTGTCAGATCTGCACTGTAAGTTTTATTTACATAAAGTTACCAACTTGGCTACAGCTTTAATTTATTATTTTTTATTATGGCTTTTCAATAGCTAGCCAAGAAGAGATATGTCACCAAAAGCATAATCTAGCCTCACTCCACTGCAACCCAAACTCAGGAGGCTGAGGGGAATTGAGAGAACCCACGCTGGGGAAGAAGAGACAAGACCTTCAGGTGCTCCACTAAGAGAAAAGATCAGGCCCTGTATAACACTTCATGTTATCCTAAAATATTACAAAATACTACAGAAATAGATTGGTGACTTACTTAGGACACCATGACCTACTTGAAAAGGAAAAAAACCCAAGTATTCCCACTGACATTGCTTAGGGTTTTGTGCCTTTTTTTTTTTTTCGCTCTTCAAGAAAAATATAACTATACTACACAGCACTTAGTAGCCAGACAAAACCCAAGACTCTTGAATCCTAGTTCACACATTGTATGTGTAACACCTTCCTGTAAATAGCCATACTGCAATATTATAGTTTTTCTTGCTGAAGAAACTTCGCAGTAAGGGTATTTTAAGAATTAACCCGAATAGTCTGCACAAACTGATAGTCCTCCACGGTCCCCGATACAACTACAGCAACTCTCAAGAACATGTTCTTGGTGAAGCTTTTTCTTGTGCAGCAAATACAAGTAATACCAGACAGCATTTTGCATGTCACACACATGTAGCGACCAAAGTGCAACAAGCAGTGTTTTGCATTAAATCCAAGCTATGTTTTCCTTCATAAGTGACTTAAATTGTAAATTACTTGCACTGTGTCTTTGAGAAGATATTGTGTGATTTTTCCAGAGACTACAGGATTTAAAGTAGCATCTTACCTCCCTGCATTTAACAAGTAAGCCTTGCATATGAGTGAAAAAATAAGAAGTGCCATGCAAAAGCTCACAGGTATTTGAAAAGCAGTGCCTGGGTATGCTCAATGATTGGAGAATGCTCATCGGGATTTTTTTTTTTAACCCCTTACAGAGATATTTGTAGTACCACATTCCACATCTTTTTTTCCCCTACCAACACATTCCTCTATTTCAGATACCATGTCAGAACAAGCTTTTTATTTGTCTTAGACTAAAGTCTGAGAAAGTGAATTACACCAGAACACAGAACTCATCTGGCATGGAAGGGGACCTCCAGGAGACTGCCAGCATTAAACAGGTTTGTATCAAAAGATATTAAAAGTAATTTGATAGTCAAAAGGCAATCTCAGTTTATGCTATTCTCAAGTTAAGAGTTTATCCAGGTTTCCATTTTCTTATTTTGTGAGGGTAACTTCGAGTAGATGACATTATTTTAAGGACATTTTCAAACAATACACTACATCTCTTCAGCTTCAGAAACTTTCAAACTGTTGAGCAAACCGTCACCACTTTCTGGCTTCCTGTTATGTTGCCATTTCTGGACTCAAGGGTTACCTCATTAAGTGTTCTGCCTGTGGTAGAACACAAGACAAGGTAAAACAAGGTAACTTTAAAAAGGCGCCTTCAAAAAAAGATATCGTCAGTTAAATAATTTTAAGGCTTTAATTTCAACCCTGTAGCTGCAATATTCACTGCTGTTGCTGGATTCCACTCATTCCGATCACTAACAAATGTGATATATATTTGGTTCTTGTTAACTATCTGATCCACATCAGAAGCTCTCACACAAGAAGTCTGAATTAACAGACGAGTGCCACAGTGTCAGAGAGCCAAACTATCCTCGAGCAACATAACTGAGTACGCTTCTTCAAGGGCCTGAACAGCAGACTCCCCTTAGCAACACCAACTTGAACAAGTCCTGCAAAACTCCCAGCCTGCTTCCCTTGACTTTGAAGAAACCAGCATAAAGCTTCACGTCTTCTCTCTGCTCCCTAAGGGAAACACAGACACTTCACTTGGGGTAGCTGGCGAAGGGGTGTACTGCACAAGGGACAAGGTCTGAAGCACTGCGCGCTGCTGAGTGGTCAAATACTAACTTCAGCTGCCACCCAGTTACTAAAACGTGAAACAGAGCCACACCACTGACACTTCTGTAGATATCAAAGGTAGCTTTCTGCATCTTTTGGTGTATGCAGAAAGGAACTTAAATACATCAGCAGCAACATACTCTCGTTCTGGAGATGGACTGGTCAACCTCTGCCCTTTACCTCACTTCACGTCTTTTTGCCTCATTTCAAGAGCCGTAAGACAGAAAGCTATGGTATTTCGGGAAATGTTAGAAATATTTCAAGGGCTGCACCCCACCAGATGTACAGGAGGACAGAGGAGCGCTTAAAAATTTCCCTTCTCACTCATAACAGTAAAACCACACCACTTCACCCACCTTTTCCCCAGGCGGCGGATTACCAGCACCGCTGTACGCCAGGCACTGGAGCTCTCACCGGGGAGAGCACACGGGGCTGGAACGTTTCTGTTCCCCGGGCGCGACAGGGTGTGACAGAGCTCGCTGCCTCCATGTGTGAAGAGCAAACCAGTCAGGTTCACCCAGCCCCGCACGACACCCCCCGCGGCCGCGCTCGGCTCTCGCCGCTCCTCCGCCCGCCGCAGCACACCGGCCGCCCGGCGGGGGAACCACGGGCCCGCCCGGCCGCCCCCAGCCCCGGCCGCGGGGCGCAGGCCGCAGGCGGCCGCCGTGAGGTCCTACTCACAGTCCAGGTGCTTCTTCTTGGGGCCCATCACCTCGTGGGTCGTCGCCTTGCAGACGGCTTTGGCCACGGCCGAGCCGGTGACACTGTGCTGCGCCGCCGTGATGCGGTCGGTGATCGACTGCCCCGACATCATCGACGCGGCCCTGGCGGCGGCTCCCCCCGCGGACCCGCCGCGGCGGGCGGCAAGGCCGGGGCAGCGGTTCACCCGCGGCCGGCGGCGAGCGCAGCCTCGCCGGGGGAAGGGCGCCGGCAGCTCCCTCCGATGCGACGCCGGTGAGGGAGACCGGGCAGTCCTCGCCGGGCTCCGCCTCACCGGCTCCTCTCGACCGCCGCCGCCGCGACGGGGGCTCTTTCCTCAGCCCCGCGCTGCTCTGTGGTGCGGCGGCGACCCCTCGTCCCCCGCCGGCTCGGCTGGCCGCGCCCGGCCACGCTCCGCTCCGCTCTGCCTCCTCCCGCGGGCTGCGCGCTGGCTTTCCCTTTCACATTCACACTCCCAGACAAAATGGCGGCGGTCGCGGCGGCGGCGGCGTCAGGTGACCGCCCCCCCCCTCCGCGCGTGCCCGCCCCGCCCCGCGTGCCCGCCCCGTTCCGGGCCTCCCCCCGCGCGGGCGCGCGCAGGCTGTGGCGGGAAGCGGCGCTGAGCGGGGCCGCGTGCCCGCTCCCTCACAGGCGGCGCCACTGGGAGCGGCGGCCGAGCCTGCCACCGGGCCGCCGTGTGTCCCCGCTGTGGGGCACCCGGGCCCTCCGCTGCCAGGCTGCTGGAGAGCTCCACCAGCAGCTCCTCCGGAGGGGAGCGGATTGCTCAGACCGCAGCGGCGGTGGTGCCTGGTATTGACTGGGTTTTGAGGAGATGGATCGCGTATGTTTAAAATTCATAGAAGAGAACATGGAATTATAGAACAGCCTTGGCTGGAAAAGACCTCTCAGATCACCCAGTCCAACCATTAACCCAGCACTGCCCAGTCCCCACTGCCCCATGTCCCTCAGCACCACATCTGCACGGCTCTGAAATCCCTCCAGGGATGGGGACTGCCCCACTGCCCTGGGCAGCCTGGGCCAGTGCTGGGGAACCCTATCAGTGAAGAAATGTTTCCCAATATCCAATCTACACCTCCCCTGGCACAACTTGAGGCCATTACATTGCACCAAAGAGCCAGGTGGGACGGCGATGGGGTGATGGGCCCAGCCAAAAGCAGTGGGGAGGGGTGGTGGTTCACTGCGTGTTTGCCGTTTTCCAGAGAGCAAACAGGAGCACGGGTGCAGATTTGCCAGTGTGACAGTGGTGTCCCCCATAGGGACAGTCACCCGTTGCAGCTGGACCATTACCAAGAAACTGTTTCAAACCACCCTCAATCACATTTAACATGGTACCGTGCGAGCAGGGTTAAACAAACAGCCTGGAAATGACGGGCTCTGCACGCCCCCGGCCCTCCCAGCCCAGCTGCCTTCGTACCAGCTTATTACTTGGCTAAAAATACCACAGAGGTTTTGCAGTGGGTTGACCTTGGCTGGACACCAGGTGCCCACCAAGCCACTCTATCACTGCCCTCCTCAGGAGGATGGGGTGAGGACATAAGATGGAAAAAAACCTCATGGGTCAAGATAAAGGTGGTTTAATAAAGCAAAAGCAAAGGAAAACAAAAGATTATTCTCTCCTTCCCATCAGCAGACAATGTCCCGCCACTTCCCAGGAATGAGGGCTTCAGTACGCACAGCGGTCACTCTGGAAGACAAATGTCATGACAATGAATGTCCCCTGCCCCCTCCTTTCCCTTAGCTTTTATTGCTGAGCAGACGTCCTATGGTATGGAATATCCCTTGGGTCAGCTGTCCTGGCCATGTCCCCTCCCAAGCTCTTGCCCACCCCAGCCTGCTGGTGAGGGGGGATGCTGGAGAGTCAGCCGGGATGCTGTGGAGCGCTGCTCAGCAGTAACCAAACCACTGCTGTGTTTTCAGCCCCTTTCCAGTGACCAACACACAGCACAGCACTAGGAGGGCTGCTCTGGGGAAAATTAACTCCATCCCAGCCAGACCCAGCACACTGAGAAAAAAACACAGCATCACTACTCCTCGATCACAACACTCAGTTTTCCCATGCAGTTTCATGGCAGACTATTTTTTTTAACTTCTGCATTTGTAGTACGTTAATGTAAGCGTGAGCACTCGTACAAATAGAAGATTTGCAAATGCAGCAATAGTTATTTTAGGTTACAACTTTGAAGTAAAAACACAAAAAGGAGAATAACAAGGAGGCAGTTGAATTCATCAGCGTTATAAACAAAAACGTAGCAGCTTCTGACAGTCAACTCATATTTCAGGGTGCTGATTAAAGCTTTACTGCTTACATTATCCCTAACGGGAGATGCTCCATAAATATGTGTGCTAGACTGCCAAACCCCCAACCGTCTGTTATTGCATTACACATATTTAAAGCAATAAAGCAGGAAATGTTTATAGCCACAGTACTGTATATTTCACTAATACATAAAACTTTCCTGGCTTTTCATAATATTTGTACAACACAGAGGGCATTTATTAAGTGCTCCAGCATATTCCTCACAGGCAACTAGGTGACCACAGGGAATGAGGACTACTGATATGTCTTCTTACCAACACTTACAACTTATACTACATACTTAAACCAGCTTTATACTCAACATACAGATTTATACATTCTCATTAACTCTGTCCTCCAACAGATAGTTATTATTCTCCCATTCCAAGGGCCGCCTCCACTCCTCTAAATGTTCATAAGTACAGGCTCTGACTTGGACCCCATCTGTCAAGATGAGTGCTCAGGACAGGAGAAGCAGCATGAGTGATTGTTGGGCACTAACGCTTGGTTTCTGCTAAATTTATATCCCTATGCTCCCATGCCTCATTGCCCAACGCTCTCAACGTAGTCTTGAACAGTCCATCATATCTCTCAGGCTCTCCAGAGGCTTGTGGCTGATAGGGGATGTGATGCACCCACTCAATGCCATTTCCTAGCCCAGAAGTTTATAAGATTCTTCCCAAAATGAGTCCCTTTGTCTGATTCAGTTCTTTTTAGGGTACCATGTCACTGCAAAATTTGCCTTTCAAGGCCTAAGGTGGTGTTTTGGGCAGTGGCATGGTTTACAGAGTACCTTTGTACCTTTGGAGTGATGCTTCATATCCAGGCATGTCCTGCCACAGTGCAGCAGCTCAGATGGGTTTACTGCTGTGCTGCCAGTTGGTCTTCCACTCCTGTAGCCACCCCCATGGGTCATTAGCCACCATCCAGGAGTCAGTATAGAGATAGAGCACTGGCCACTTTTCTTGGTCAGCAATCTTTAGGGCTAATTGTATGGCTTTCACTTCTGCAAACTGACTTGACTCAACTTCTCCTTCAGTGGCTTCAGTGATTTGTTGTGTGGGACTCCACACAGCAGCTTTCCACTTCCGATGGTTTCCTACAACACGACAGGATCCATCAGTAAACAAAGCATAACACCTTTCATCTTCTGATAACTCATTATACGGTGGTGCCTCTTGGGCATGAGCCACCTCCTCAGGCATTGCTCCAAAATCTCTGCCTTCTGGCCAGTCCCTGATCTCTTCCAGGATTCCTAGGCTGTTGGCTTCCCCTAGTGAAGCTCGTTCTCAAGCTCAGCAGAATAAAGCGATAAGCAGTGCAGCCAACAAACTCCGTGACCCGGTCAGAATCTGGCCACTCAATAACTACTGTGACTAGACCACACTTAATACAAAACTGCTGTTGTCTTGGGCCCCACGTTGGGCACCAAAAAGGACTGTGGTGGGTTGACCTTGGCTGGACACCAGGTGCCCACCAAGCCACTCTATCACTCCCATCCTCAGCAGGACAAGTGGGGACATAAGATGGAAAAAACCTTGTGGGTCAAGATAAAGGTGGTTTAATAAAACAAAAGCAAAGGCTGTGCGCGGAAGCAAAGGAAAACAAAAGATTATTCTCTGCTTCCTATCAGCAGGGGATGTCCAGCCACTTCCTGGGAAGTAGGACTTCAGTACATGGAGTGGTTGCTCTGGAAGACAAATGTCATAATAACAAAAGTCCCTCTCCCTCCTTTTCCCTTAGCTTTTATGGCTGAGCAGATGTCCTATGGTATGGAATATCCCTTGGGTCAGCTTGTGTCCTGGCCATGTCCCCTCCCAAGCTCTTGCCCACCCCAGCCTGCTGGTGAGGGGGGATGCTGGAGAGTCAGCCGGGATGCTGAGGAGTGCTGCTCAGCAGTAACCAAACCTACTGCTGAAAAGCACGACGGCACTGTGCAAATATTAGTGGTCCTATGATCCAGGGTGGGTAATGTTGTGAATGATGGATTTATATAACCCTAAGGGCATAAATGCATAGAAACATGGTCACTGCCGTTAAAATATTGAACATTTCCTGTGCTGTAAAAAGTTACAAACTCTTTAGTCCGACTGGCAGCAGGCAATTTCTAGCTGCCTTATTTTTGCCTTAAGCCTTGTAGTTTCTGGAATAAAAAAAAAAATGATCTTGAATCTTCAAAGCCTGGGGAAACATCAAAACAGTAAGAAAAGAAGAGATGGAAAGATTAAATACGCATTATGAATGTCTACATCTCTTAGATGTAGAAACAGGCTTGTCGAAACAGGGAAGCTATTTCGCAATAAAGGAGGGTGTGAGCTGAAGCACAGCAGCTATTCTGTGCCACCTCCACCCTCAGCAGGGACTCTCTTGTTGTATGCTGTTTCAGAAAGCCTAAATTTCACATATAAGTGCCTGAATGGAGTGTTTCCCATTGCTATGGCTCTGTTTTTACTTCATGTGCTAGTCAGGCCCAAATATGAGTTCAAATGTCCATCTTCAGTCAGCTCATTGACTTGCTGCAGGTTCACGCTGTCCCATGCGCAGTGTGGATGGCTGCAGATCCCACCCTTCAGCATTGACATCTGCCCAGGCTAAGGCAACAAACTGAGCACAGTCTATAAAGCCTGAAAGCCAACCATTAGCCATCACCTATCCACCTTAAGAGACACATCTACATTTCTGATGCAGTGCAGAACTTAATTTTGTTAGTAAGAGAGTGTGTCTGGGTGAAATTCTACACCTTTTGAATCAGATAAGGACAAAGAAGCAGAAGCTACCACCCCCTAGGGTGGAGAGGCAAGGTGCATCCATCATCCTAAATTAAAGATTTATGGAGGGTTGTGCCATGACACCATGAAAGATGCACAATTAGCTACGCAAATTGTTGCATAGAAATTTAATTGAGAGGTATGTAAGCAGCTCCTAGGGAGTGATGGAACGATACCTTACCCACCTCTCCCTCAGCTCCCCAGTGCCAAACACATCGTTGGTCCCAAGGAGACAAGGAAGTGTCGATGTTTTTAGGGCCAAGGTTTCTCCCTCATCTTGCCCCTGCAGCACAGCAGAGCAAGCCGAGGTTTTGGGTGTTACTGCAGGAGCCAACCAAGCCTGTCCACTGGTCACTGCCTTTGTGGTCGTGGCAGACTACAGCCAGAATGACAGCACATCTCACATGAGGTAGCTGGCAGTTCTTGTGCTCACACCACATGGGTACCTCTTTGTGACTCTCCTTGCCTGTCTCTCTCTCTCCTTCATCCCTTTCATGTGAAAGCAGTACATTATGCAATGTCGTTCAGGTCGCTCCATTAGCAAGTCCTGCTCTTAGCCACTCTCCTGCACCTGTGGACTTTAGTTTGTATTTGTAAGGATGAAAAACTGGAAATTATATGTATAATTTATGTCTCATTCATCTTGCTGCCCTGTGTTTACTGTGGGGTGGGTGATGAGAGCTTCAGAAAGGAGACAGGAAACATAGTCCAGGCATGAATGCATATAAATAGTGCTGAGGAGGTGGAGGGAATGGGACGTTTCTGGGCTTTTGCCATGACTGAGTGACACAGATGGTTTTCCAGGGAAATGAGTATTTTAGTAGTGAGTAGTGAACGTGCTTCAGGCTGACTGCACCTACAGCCCTGGGAATGCAAACAGTTTAGCAGCAGGTTTGTCAATAAATACCATCTGCTCAACAGCACTGAATCCAAAATATTGCTGAACCTACCTTACCGGTGGCTGTTGTTTCACTGGATAGAGGTGAGATAAAAATCTGTCGTGTTTTGGGGCTGGGCCGGCCACTAAATATTTTTTTTTGTAAATACTGTGAATATGATCTAAAAATTATAAAACTATAAACTTAATCAGACTTGTTCAATTCCAGTTTAAACCTGCGAGAATTAAACTGTTGTTAGCTTTTTTCCTGGTGGACAGTAAGGCGACTCCATGGAAGGGTGAGCTGTAAGGGACGCTGTTTCTCACACCACTTAAGACACTGAAGTGTCTGAGAAATACCCCACTTCCATGGCTGCCTGCAGGGGAAGGAAATGCAACTCTGTGAGCAGCAGCAGCAGTGGCAGAGCTGGGTTTCCTGGGTGCTGCAACGGGGGCAGCGCTCTGGTCCCCAGCAAGAGGCGAACCCCTGCCCCAGCCTTTCTTCCTGCAAAGACACCTTTCTGCTTGGCTCCCTGTTTTCCGTGAGTTTAGCCAAAGCAGAGTGTGTCTTGGGGATCATTACTGCTGTCAGATGTGGTTGAAATTGGCTGCTGGATGAGAAGGTTTCTGGGAGAAAAAAGAGACATGAGCATCATCTAAAAAGTCTAAAATCAGAATGAGTTTCAATGCTAATCCTCACCTCACCAGAGACATGAGAGAAAAAAAACCCCACACACTGTTGTCCAACTTGGGTTTAGGGGTACCATCTTCTGCCAGGCTCTTTTAAAGATCTTTATTTCCTACTGTCTGAGTTGTAAAATGTGGATAAGAAGTATAGCTCCAGAACTGGGATTCTCTAAGGCTTAATTCATCCAAACCTTGTATAACTGCACTGGGAGAGTCAACCATAAAAGATCCTTTTTTTTTTTAAAGGAGCTTTCTTATTTTTGTGGGAATCTGGAACAGATCCACTTACCTTTATGTTTCATTGACATCAGTAAAGTTTCTGAAATGTAGAGAGTGGCAAACAAATCCGGCCTGAAAATGGCAAGAAAGAAATAGGTTGGAGGAAACCACTCTTAGAAAAAATTGTATCATCTACAACTCTTGCCCATGTATTATGCTTAACAAAAACCAGACCATTTGTTTTTACAATAAGTTTTATGGCTGATACTATGCATCATAAAGACCATGTAAGAAATAAAAAAGGCTGCAGTAAAAATATTTAATGAACTTTATCTGCATTTTCTTCCTACATTTCCTCCATGTAATCTAGTATCTGGCATGGTTTCTGGAATAAAGGAGGCAGGATTTCTGCTTCCAGAAATCAGGCCAATGCTCAGAAAGCTAAAACGTGCCTCCATGGAAAAGCTTGGCACCAGAAGACACTGTGTGGCTGGAGAAGTGGTGTTTGCAGCTCTTCCAGAAAGGTAACTGTGCTACTCTCACCTGCTCCTGCACCCAGGAATAGCCCCAGCACCCAGGGTGGATTCAGCTCTGCGCAGGGGTGCAGTGCAGGGTCCTGTCAGTGCCCAACGCCCTGCTGGACTAACGCTCTATCGATCCCAGGGAGAGCCTGTTCCTCCAGGACCACCAAGACAGCCTGAGTTGTGATCAGGTTTGCTTCAGGGCTGGTTTTGGAGCCTACAAGGTGCTCAAATCCAGACACAATCCCTGGGGCCTTCCAGCCCCTTTTCCAAGTGCGCTGCAGATGTGAAATTTGTGCTCAACAGTGTATGACTGGCAAAAGTCCGGGTTCTCTCATCTCCTGTCACATGAGGGTAAGTCATGCTTCCCCTGCCCGTGTCGAGGAGCAGTGGCCTGGTGAAATCTGAACTTTTAAATTGCTGACTTTGTATAGAGAAGGGAGAAAAGAAAGAGGAAAAGAAAGAAGGGGAAGGAAAAAACAATCTGCAGTTATGCCAGAGTTGCAAAAGTGCTGGGAGGGAGAAAGGCAGGAGCCTCGCTGCTCCCACTGCCAGCAGCTGGCTGCCCTTCCTGCCCTTTGACTGATTGTGTTCCCTGCAGGTGTACTGTGTCAATAATGACATATTTGAGAATCTATCTGTGTTATTTCTGAAGTACTTCCCTGTAAAGATGCAGACAATGGAGCTAGGGCACTTGTGAAATGCCCTTGAGGCATTTCGCTTTGTTACTAGGTGCTCACAAACCTCTGAAAAGCTGGTCCTGGAAGGGAGAAATGGAAGTAGATGCAAACAGTAGAGAGTCACAAGTGTTTTGAAACCGCAATGCTTATTTGAATTACCTGTTGTTGGTGATGGAACAAGCACTAAGTCAATGCCATTGAAACACAATGGATTCAAAGTCATCCAGGAGATGGAATTTTTTATAGAAGACTAATTTTTTTATACAAGCTAAAATGAACCCAATCAAGATATTGGCAACACTAAGAATTTAACCAAAACTGGGGTGTTCACAGAGATAGCTGAGAACACCTAGAGAGAGATGACGGGCTGATCACAGTGCAAGAAGGAGCCCAAGCTGGTGCTGCAGCTGATGCTGTGGGATGGGACAGGACAGGATGGGATGGCTCCTGCCATATGCAGCCTGCCTTTCCCTCTTGTCCTTTCGTCTGTTTTTGTATGGAAAAATGCTGGATCTGACAAGCAGCTCCATGTGCCGCAGAACTAATAAATAAACTAGTAAATAGCTTTCTGTGGATTTGTGCCTGGGGACTGACAGACTGAGCTCTCCAAGGCTGCAGCACAACTCTGCTGCTTATAAGACATCAGAGACGCCACACATTGCGAATGTCCTAACCACAGGAAAAGCTTTAGTGGGAGTTCATGCGTCATCAAACACCAGCAAATCCACATGAGAGAGAAACCTTCACTAAAGAGTGGATTTTCTGGTGTCTAATAAGGCACGGACTCCCATTAAGGTTTTTCCCAGGGTTTAATCCACTCTGTTGCCTTTCTCTCTTTTCTCAGCCTCATTACCTGTTCTCACACAATTTTCAAGACCTTAATAGTTTTCAGACATTCACTTCTCGATAAAATTGAGAGTAAGGTGGGCAGCAGGTTCAAGCATTACTGGGGAGGGGTTGGATGGAGTGCAACCTTACAGGAAAACAAGGTGAAGGTCAGATCCCACCAGCCCAGTGGGGATGGGAGAAGCTGCTGTGCCCACCCTGTGGATGACAGAGCCACGCGTGGTATTTTTAGAAAGCCAGCAAAAGCAAAGCTCAGGAAGCCAGGTCCTGCTTTTGATTGCACTGGAGAAAAGCCAAGGAGAGCAACAACAAATTAATTAGACAGCTGATGATGGCAAGGCTTCAGGGCTGGCTCAGGAGAGAGAGGAGCTGTTTATTCCTCCGTGAGGTGTTTTTAAGAGGTTCCAGAGCAACGCTGCTTCCATGACATCTGTCCTTCTCTACCAGGTGGTACCATTTCAGGGCAGCACCCTGCACTCCCTCGACAGCCAGCACAAGGTTGCTCTGGCTGCTGAAAGCCCCGTGGCTGGTTTTTACATGTGTTTCAGAAGTGTGAAACACACAGCACGAGCCCATGCGCACGTCTCACTCTCAGCAAGCATGGTTTTATTTTACCTTTCATTGTGACAAGTTAAAACTAAAGGTTTCATTAGCTGTTCATGATGTCATTATTTCACCTCTTAACTATGGCCAGTTATGGATTGGATCTTACATTACAATCAGTTGCTTTGGCTCCTGTTTTATTTAGAATTATTAAAGTTGTGCAGGCTGAAGGAGTGTGCAGGCAATGACAGAGACATTTGTGTGCTGAAAAGCTACTTGCTGTTTTCTCCAACTACACCATCATGCCTATTCAACACCATCACCTCTTACTATAGGTCTCACCATCCCTACACCCTTAAACATCACACCACAATTGCAGTCCTGTTTTTGCAAGTTCCCCATCTGTCTATAAAATTAATCAGTGAAAATGAGAAGTGAGCACAGGCAGCCCCTAATGCATCCCCACTTCTGACAGCATTTTTGTCTGCCTAGTGCAAGTATGTGATTTAATATCCAAGCACACACACTTCCTTATCAATGGATGAAGTTTCTGTTCCTCACACAGAGGTGCGGTCGGTATTACAGGGTGATGCACTTGCAGGCACTGAAGGGAACTGGGCTCTGTGGTGCTGTGCAAGGGGGGATCCTCATCTGCAGGCGTCCCTGTGGCCAGCAGAAGATGCACCAGAGAAAGTGATGGAAAACTGGCTGGTTTGGCCCAGATGACAGAGTCTTGTGGTCCTCAAGTCCCCTCTTTCATCCCTGGGAAAGCCACAGTGTCCCCGTGTGCAGGAACCAGCAAAACCCCACTGGAGAGCAGCCAGCACAGCCACATCAGGGTTATTGGTCAAATGAAGCTCACGAGCTCAGAAGGAAGCAGCATCGCTTCCTCCTCTGGGATGGTGGCTGAGGAGGCCGTGGGGCTGCAGGAGGGCTGCAGAGGCTGCCGGGCAGCTGAGGGTGGGTGCTTATCGCAGGCGGGACCGGTCGAGCTGTCCTTGGCTGCGGTGCTGCCTGCCTCTGGACCGGGATGAGTTGGGAGCAGGGGGCAACGGACCAACCCCAGCCCAAGATTAGCTGTGACGGGCACCGTGTTCCTGGGGCGATGGGTATCGCCGTGTCTGGTACCCGGGAACAGCACCCTCCACGGGGTGGAGGAACCGTCCAACAACCGCCAAAGTCTACGTGCCACAGGGTGAGAACAGCTGCGTTAACATGGACAGGGGTCTGCCTGCTTCAGAAGGTAAAAGTGGTAAAAATAACAAGAACAGGGACTGCAGAGCCTCTTGTCTGCAAAACTAATAGGGCAGCAGAGTCCTGGAGGGGCTGGCCGCCGTGTGGCTCAGAGCCCCTCCACCTTAAAGGCGCTGGGTGCTGGCGGGTTCCCACTGCCTGGCTTATGGCTCATGCACACAAGGGCAGAGCAGCCCTGTGCCTGGGCATGGCCAGATACTGCTGGCTGCGTTATCTCCCTGGGACAAGGGGCCTACAGCACTGCAGGGGAGATACTCGTACGGAGGCCGACCTGTGTTTCCAGCTCATCCAGTGCTCGCACCTCTGTCCTGCTGCGTGCCTGAATGCTGGAATGGCAGCACCTGCACTGCTCATGGTAGGGAGCTGCAGGGTCAGTGCCACCACTCCCATCCAAAAGCAGCAGTGACCACTGTGTTGGTACCTGCTTCTGGCAAACCAAAACTGACAACCAATATTGCAATAAATCCCATAGGCTACATGCAAGTGGGTATGAGTGAAGTCTGGCCACTGTCAACTACTGACCTGATTAAGGAACAGAAGTAAATCATTACAAGTGGCACAACTGCCAACTTCTGCAACTCATAGCTCACCTTAATCTCCCAAAGAAAACAGTGATACGGGTCTATATAATGGGTATGCAGAGACAGGGCCAGTTCTGCCCGCGGTGACCCACCTGTAGTGCCAGGGATTTCAGCAGGTCTGTAGTCATGCAGCTGGAAGCTGGAGGCTGCACTGCCAACTTTGTTTTCATGGACTGTTAAACCCCAGTGCCAAGAGCCACAACGTGGGCTTAGACCTGCAAGATATTGACAGTGTGAGAAAGCACATTTCCAACAGCAATAAAATAAAAACATCAAAATAGAAGGTTGTTTTCTGTCCCCTCTTGTGCAGCTGAAAATAGAAGTTGCCGTGGGCCAGTGTGTTTTGCATCCCAGGACACACCTCAGGTAGGGGTCACATCTGCCACAGGGCAGCCCTGCACAGGAGGAGATGACAGGGGTAAAAAGCAGGCAGCAACTTCTTCGGTGAATTTAGCATCAGCCAAAACAGCACTTGGACTGATTTCATTACCAATGAGTTGATGAAAAATGCCCTTTTGCAAAAAGCAATCCAGGTGAATTGCTTTTACTTGAGGGTCTAAGTCCTGGATTCCCCTTCTGCTTTGTTCTAGGCTGCCCAAATTGCTGCTGGGCTCATTTCCCTCTGCCACGGGCATGTGTGAAAGTGAACAAAAAGAGAGCAAAAAGAATACAGCTGAACTTCATCCACTTTCAGTAACATCCTTGACAAAACGTGGTCTGTGACAACAGTGTTTTGTTTACTTTTCTAAAAAATGCCCTCTTCAGCACTGAGGCATAACATCTATTTGGAGACTTCCATGAAAATAACTCTAAACAACAGCTAGAGATCGACCACTTCCCCTTGAAAGGTTTCACAAGCCAAGATGGAAGATCAGCCTCTACTGAGGCAGCGGTGGTGGTTCCTCCTCTCCGCCTCACCAGCAGCAGAGACTCGTTTCAGGGTTACCTGTGGTCCCCCTGATCCTGGTGCTGGCTCTCCCCTCTGGCTTTGCCTTGTGATATTTCCCAAGGCTGTTTTTTTTTAAAAAAAGCAATCATAGCACAAAGTAGATCCCATGACAAAAGGGGCCCGCCCTTATGGGGGCCAAGTGCCTTCTTTCACCAGTTTCCCTTTTTTCCCCCTTCCTGTCTGGGGTGACGGCTGTGGGGCCACACATGATGTGAACAGCAGATAAGGAGAGGCTCTAGATCTTTTGAAGGACAGCTATTTGCATGCTTTCCAACCCAAAATTAAAGGTAACATATTGAGACGTGGAGGTTGTATTCCCATGAGCTCCCATCCACTCAGCTACAGATGTCTTGGACACCTTGAGCACATCCTAAAGTTTCACCAACCTCCTAGGAAAGTATGATTGAACGTGCTGGAGGCTCCTGGGCTGTAATTTCTTTAATTTCCCTGTGGAAGCAGCAGCCAGGTCCTGGGCACAGCAGGGCAGGGCTTGCTTTTGCCCAGCACTGTTCAACCTTTGCCTAGTAGCTTTTCTCACTGGGTTTCTCCCTGCCTGCCCTGACCTTGGCCTGTTGTACTGCAATGGCTGGTGTGGAGGGGAAGCGAGCACCGCCCTGGGAAGGGGCCAGATTGTGGTTTGACAAACAGGTTGCTCAACCCTGGGTTGGAGTTACTGATCCCATCTCACGCCGACCGCTGCCCCGCAGCACCGGGAAGCCTTTGCGTCAATGTTTTCCAGGCAGAGGACTCCACTTGGCTGCAGTGCAAGTGTCAGAGTTATCAGGGAGTCATTCCAAATTTTCATTTTGTGTGAAAGTCAGATTCTGGATATGCTGATTGTGGAAATCCATCTTGACTTTGTCTCCCTGTCATTTTTACTTTACACATCATGCAAGTTTGCTCTTGAGCTGCCTCTGCTGCACCACTCAGCTCTGCCTGGGAAGAGGCAGAGCCGCCTCTTGCTGTCCTCCTCTGTGTGCACATTCCTTGTGCTGACCAGGCAGAACAGGACGGATTTCCTCTGGTGGCATTTCCTGATGATTTCTGACTAACTGTGGAGGAAGTCAAACCAAAGAAGTGATGAATCTTCCATTTTTTATTCTAAAAAAACTTAAAATGACACCTTTTATTTTTGCATTGTAAACAGCCTGCCTACTGTCCTGCTGACCACCTCATCTTCATGGATAAAATATACACCATAGGTCAGATACATTTTCTGCTGGGAAGCCCTTACCCTTTTTGGGAGCTTCATTTGCAGCACCAGTACATCAGTCTGTGAAATAAATAGTTCATAGTCTGAAAGAATGTACTACGAGACGTGAATGATGGAGGGCTGCCTGCTCCCATGGCCAAGGGCAAATCTCTCAGCCTCTGCCAGTCTGGATTTTTGGGGCCCCAGGGGGCCTGGGTGCAGCCCTGGGGGTTTTGGTGGGACCTCAGGCTGCTCAGCAGAAGCAGCAGCAGAAGGCAGCAGGAGAGGGTCAGTCTGCCCCTGCAGCCCTCCCAGCCTGCACCAGGACACAGATGTGCAGGGATAACGTAGCCCCTCGTCAGGAATCTCCTAAGGCATTTCAGTTTTGAAGGGGAGCAGCTCAGTGTCTCTGAAACCTGATCTCTGCTGGATGCCCCAGTGGTAGTGGCACCCAAACCCCACAGGTCTCCTGATTGGAACCTTGGCTCCCTTTGCCCAGTGAGCCTGGCTGCTTCCCAAAAGCTACGTTAATACGAAACAGAGAGACCAAAATGTTACTGAGACCTCAAAGACTTTATGAATCCCTTTATTGCTCAATCCTCCATCTCTCTCTGTAGAGGGATTTTCTCTCTCAGGCTGTACAAAAGGTCACACTAAAAGCTCATCCTGAACTTTGATCTAGAAACCTAAAGGCAAAAGCTATGTTTGCTTTCTGGCATCCTCTCCAGCACTGGCAGGCACCTGCCAGTGCTGCCTTCATTGGATGCTTTGCCTTTTCCATCATCCTGTGTCTCTACAAAACGCTCCATGCCTTCCCAGAAGAAGCTGAGGCTCTTGCAGAGAGGTGTCCTCCTGGGACAGGCAGCAGAACTGCTGCTTTCATGTGAGGGATCTGTGGTTTTTTCATTGGGAAAAACACAGACTAGGTCGTCCCCATTGCTCTGTGCTGCTCATGTGGGGAAGGAAGCTAAGAAATAGCAGCAGTAGCAAAACCAAACATCTATAGATAGCAGCATAGTCAGAGGCACTTCCAAGTAGCTGAGCTCCTGGCAAAAGCACTGAACATTTTTGAAATAAGCAGCAAACCAAACCGCAACAACCATCACCACAAACACATGCATGGAAAACACTCCGAAACTGCTTTAAGCTTTAAAGGTCTTGATGAGAGCTCACCAGCAGAGCAAGGGCTTTTCAGGCTCTTACAGGGATGAATTTGCCAATGCTAAGATGCTCGAGCTGTCAGAGCAGGGCATGTTGGGGCTGTATAACAATGAGCTTATGCTAAAATCAGATGTGAAAGGAAAATCAAATATCAAAGTAGAACAAAACAGGACAATAAATGAAAGGCTGGGTCGCTCCCTTCTCACTCCTGCATTACAACAGGGCCCAGGATCAGCTCCCCAGGTGGGACAGGGCTGAGCCTCCACCAGACACATCCTTTGTGTTTAAGTGCTGGAGGTGGTGCTGTTGACTCCCAGCATGTTCCTATAAATATGTATAACGGGTAGAGCAAAGTCCCTCTGCACACTCTGCCCTAAACAGCTGGAAGAAAAGCTTTAGATGCTGTTTGATGGGGAAATGTAGATCTTAATACCTGTCTAAACACAGTGAGCAGCCTGCATTAGCTGCTGACAAAAGGGCAGGACTAAGGTTTTGCAAACCCAGGAGTCATCTCTGTTGCTGCCACCAGCCTCGGGAGAGCCACCAACCTTCAAAGTGCACATGAAAAATCAGAAATAAAGTACAGGTCCCTTTGCCAAAGCTCTTGGAGTTCTGCCGGGGAGAAATGAGATCTCATCACCATGGCCCAAGACCTGTATCTGTGGTTTGATACAGTCCCCAGCATGGACACGATTACACAGAACGCCCATTTTTAAGGTACAGGTGTATTCAGCATCTGAGGCTAAAGAAGAACAAAGCAATGGCACTCTTAACCAAAAAAGTTTAAGAAGCAACAAGCACTGGGGCAGCAGGGAATTAACTGCCTTTTTGGAGGGGGGGATTGTGTTTCATGCCCTGTGAAGATGACCTGGGTTTGGTAACTGGCTGTCTGCTCCACAGCTTTTTGCTTCAGGGAAGTGTTTTACGCGGTTTGAAATGTGATTAGAGGGGCTGACCTCTACTAAATGCTTACACAGTCATACTTTTTGCTGTCAGTTTTCCCCCCTTATTATCTAATCACCAAAGTACTTTGCACAGAGGCGTGAGAAGTCTGAGAGCTTCCTGAATTTTGTGCAGCCTCATACTGCTTCGTTTCAGCACTGTTTACTTGCAGAGCCCAATTTCTTGATGGCAGGCTCAGAGGGCGTTGGCTCCCACAGGCTGGGCTGTCCCTTCCTGCGGGGATGCTCTGGGTGCAGGGACCCTCCGTGACAACCATCTCTGGTGCTCTGGGAGGTACCCCATGGAGGGGACATGCTAGGCCACTGTGGCAGGGGCAGCGGTGCAGGAGAGTGAGGTCACTTTTTTGGGGAGTACTCCCTGCCTAAAGGGCTGTTCCCATCTCTGCTGGAGAGGGGACATGGAAGCAGCCCGTGAACCAGCAGTCAGACTTTATCTGACCTTTTATTTATCCGACCTGCCCTCCCTATAAGACTGAATGCAAAATGTCACGCAGTTCCCTTGTATCAAGCCCTTAGGCGTAGGCTTATCTAAATTACACGTCTGTGCTTCTCAAGTGGTGCAGCCAAGTTTCCATCAATGGCTCTCTAAGCACTCAGTCCCTCGATTCACTGCAGCAGGTATCCAGCTAGGATTACAAAGCATGCAGATCCAAAAGTGACACTTGCCTGAAGCAATAAATAAACTATTTCCCAAACTACCTTGCTTGCTAGCAGCTAGGGCTGGTCAGCTCTGCTCCATGGACTGCCTCGTTTCATCTTCGAAATCCCAAGGTGTGCATGTTGAAAGGATCCCACGTCCCGAGCTCGCTCTGTGTGGAAATCACATTAACAGCAACTATGCTCCTGAGCACAGAGCAATTAAAGGATCAGGTTAAATAACAACTAGTCTTTGTATCCAAGCCCAGAGCATATGCTGAACAAATTTGTGCTTGTCATCTACGTCTGCGGTCAGAAAGCTCAGCCCCTTCCTGCCCCTTGGCTACAGCAGGAGCAGCGGTTGGGGTTGGGGAGCTGCAACTTACCCAGGCCCCAGGAGGATGCAGACACGAGCCCAGGTCACAACTTCATCATTCTTTGTTTCTCAAGTCACCTGCAAATAATCTTCCTGATGCACAGGTGTACGAAATTTGTTCACAAATTTGTTTGAATTTGCATCCAAGTAATTTGTATGACCAAGTCACAGCCTAATAAGAGATCTAAAAAAATGGAAAAAGCATTAAATGAAAAATGTGGAAGTTTTCCCCATGAGCATTTTCACTTATCAAAATAATTAAAGATCACAGCTACATTTTATATTAATTTATTAGAAAAAAGATACACAGTTTAATGTGCAAATATATACAACAAACATTACAATGAAACATCAGGAAGGCGAGCCCCTTCCTTCTATCAATGACTTACTCCTTCCTAACAGAGATGACTGCTTAATGCTTCCCCACAGATTTACAAATACAAAAAAAGTATAATGCTTCATTTGCACAAGACAAAAGTTTCTTTTTATTTGAACAAAAAATATTCTGGCTTCGACATGGCAAAAGTCTGCTATTTTGGTGGCTTTAATTTTTTTAACCTGAGCAAGTTTCACAGAACAGGGGAAAGAAGGAAAGGCATTGCCCTGTGCTTCATTCTCATCACAGCATCTGATGGTCTTTGAATTACTAAACCACTGAATCACTTCAAGTGAATGCAACTCCAAAATCTACATCGATGATGTAATTAGTGACAAGGAAGAGAGTGGGCACTACCATTGGCAAAAGTGAGCTGGTTGCAAACACCTGGCTCGAGTTGGATGGCTGTTGACATTTCTCAGGTAAAGCGTTCCTATCTGCCAGTGAGGAATTTAATGCTGCCTCCTGTAATAAAGGAATTATAAATGCAAAATACAGTTGATCCCAAAAAGCAAACGTGTCTTGGATCCTGCTATGCCTTGCTCAAATGCACGATGATTGAAAGACTGCAGAATAAGGCTGTATTAAACCCGAACTGAGTAAAGACCTTGGGAATGCATGCAACTCCCAGTAAGCAGTGAAATCCTGCTTGCTCCAGGAAAGGAGTTCAGATCAGATTGCTTTCTTTATGATTTTTTAGGATGTATTTCAAGCAGGTGTTTGACACAGACAACATCAGTAAATGAGATCCCTCTCATCTCTGATCTCCTCCCTCCTGTGCCTGGGTGCTGGCACACCAGCTCACTCACTGGCTGTGCCAACAGCGGGGGGAATCCAGCCGACTGCCCTAACAATAACCACAGGACTGAAACCATTTAGCTTGTTTGTTTTCTACATCGTCCTGCAACTGAGCTTCATCTGGCAACTCCACAGAGTGACATTTTCAATTAAGCAAAAACTATTCTGCTCATTTAGCACTCCTCTCCATTTTAAACAAGAAACCCCAGCAGTGCTGGAGAAGGCACTACAAGTCCTGAGCTGGGCAATGCCGGTTCCCCTAAGAGAAAGGAGTTTTCTAAGGGTGCACTGGCCACCCCATGCTCATTTAGGTGCAGAGTCTCTCTCTCTGCATCAGCTCTCATGATACTTTTTAAAGAAATACATACAAATAACAACAGCAAAAAGCAGACACTACAAGGAGTGTGCCTGGCTGACCCTGCAGCCAGTGCTAACCAAGGGCTCTTGCCTGGGCTATATCTTCAGACATGACACTGTCAAAAGCTGACTCAGTTTTCAGATGCTTTCACAGGTTTTCTTTCCTCTTTGGCCAAGGAATCAGTATTTAAGAACAGACTTAATTTAACAGCGACTCCTTTTTGCCCTGTGACATCGCTCCTCTCCCAGCAGCTGGCTCTGTGGGTGCTGGCCCTGTGCTGCTGTGGTTCTGTGTGGCAGCCCACAGGTATGTCAGTCTTGTACCACAGCAGGGGCTGCTGTGGATTCGTCCACTCCAAAATCCTTAATGATGGGGTGGCCACAGCAGATATGGCTTTTGCCATCCTCCCACTGTCCTCTTCCTCTTTACCCACTTTGGAGTATTGTGGAATTGGACAAAACCAAAAAAATAAAAGCCTTGGGGGAGGACTGCTCTGCTTTTAAAACTTTTTTAATTTATTTTTTTTTAAATTGATCCTGTTTTGTGTGCTGTGCTTACACAAGGATGCATGTTACGGACCCTGGAGCAGCAGGTAAAACCACACCTTAAATGAAAAATCTGAATAAACCCCCAAACTTAGCTTTTAGTTAAAAAGTGAAAGTTAGAAACCAATGAGCAGCGTTTGATCAAGATAAGAGAGCGGTGGAAGCAAGCAGGGGACACGTGAAAGTTGAAAGGAGGTCATTCTGATCTAAGGACAGTCCCTGCCAAGCTATATGTTTGTGTCCTTTGAGGGGAAAAAAATACCAAAAGAGCTCTTTCTTTTCTAAACTTCTGAATGATCCATTAGCCAGGTTTGTCAAAGTTTAAATATTTTTACAATAAACTAGAATAACACGCGAGTCAGTTGTCTCCAATAACTTGGCGTTTTTCCACTTCAGGTTTTCTGACAGCATGAAAAGAAACACTCCAGTCAAAGATGAGCTGATTTGTATGCTATTGCGATCCACATTGGAGGCTGCCATGCCATCACTCTGCAGCTTGGGATCTGCAGTAGCACAGCATAACTTTACCTGCCCTTTGTGAATGTTTTCTGTCCCCTAGTGTAATACACAGCTGATCTTTAACTTCTTCAACAGTGCAACATACACCAAAAGCTTTCAGTGACATGTATTATATGTACACCTGGAAAGAAAGGCAATTCTTTTCAGCAGAAAGGCAAATGTCTCTGTAACTGTGGCCCTCCCTTGCTCACCTCTCTGTAACACCTCTGTGGAGGCACAGATCTCCACCACATCTCCCCAAACCCACTTCCCCTGTAGCAATACCACACCCAGAACACGGTTGCTCAGAGCTCTCTGAAATCAGTTTTAGGACAAAACAACTGGGTTTTAACAAACTAAGTTTCACACCAGACAGACAAGATTTATATGGAAAAGTCTGAATTATTTTCAAAACTTTTATGAACATTGATTTCAGAGCTTTGGTGGCGGGGACGAGGAGCAGAGTAGGAGGGAAGAGCAGGTCAGCTATCTGCAGTATAAACCCCGATTTTCCAAGCAGCTCTAGTCCAGGACACTTTATGCCTGCAGGCCTGGGTGCCCAGTTCACCCCAGAGTCAATAAAGGCATTGGTGAACCTTGTTGCTCTTGCAGGGTAAGCTAGTAAGAGCCTGGTCACCATAGATCCCCAGTGTTGTGTTTGCTCTAAAGAAGCAGTGAGGCTTGCAAGCACTTCAGCTCTCTTGAGGTAGGAGAAAAATGGTGTTTCTGTTAGCTATGCTGCCTCTCCCAGCAGGACATGCATCTCGGCTGCATCTCTCAGCCTCCCAGAGTGCCCAAATGGCTGAAGCAGAATGGGTGTGTGGAGGACAGTAAGGAGGAGCCTTGAAATGCCAGTGGTTTCTGCAATGACATTTCTATGACCTCCGTTTGGTAAATCAGCATTTTTGGGATGTTGGATTACAGTAATACAATGTGGTAGCAACAGGCACATGAAGGGAGGCCAGTGAGTTGGCACTGTCAAAGAGGAAATCTTTCATAAGGGTCCTGGCTGTCTGTCCTTGGATCACGTCCCTGCCCCTGACAGGACCAGAGATCTTATGGCTAACGGGACCTACCTGCATGAGCAAAGCCTGCAAGATCAAATCCAGTGTGGGCCACTCAACGGTACTGTGTACTTCCATGATTCAGGTGGCTGCATGCCACCTTAAAATAAAGATTGCAGCCAAGCTTTTAAAGTTAAATATGTTAGAAACTATACACATATGTGATCCTGAGATAGTGCCTGTAACAAGTCCCAAGGTAGATAAGCTTCCTGAACCCAGAGGTCCTCACGCCACGTAAGCGCATTGTTGTTTTATTTTGGCAGGCCTGCTCTCTTCTCTCTTGGAGCACGCTGCACTTCCTAAATCTCTTTTTTTTTTTTGAGGGGGGGGGTGGGTCTAGTGAAACAATCAGTTTGATGACTGCTACCAGCAATTCCAATGGCATTTCTTCTGCAGTTCCGACGAAAGCATTCTTGATCCTTTGCCAGTTCTCCCAAGACTTGCAGGAACAGGCTCACAGCTTCCCTTTCTGTCTTTTGGCCAGCCAAGAGCTGTGTGCCTGCAGTCTCCTGCTAGAGGAGCAGCTGTGCTGAAGACACTCCTCAAGATAGGGGAGAAAACATCAGTAGGAATCAGACAGAAAGGCGACAAGTATGAGCCACAAATGGAGAGAAGAAGCTTAATACGATGACTGCCGTCCAGAGGGTCAAAGACCACGTGTTCCAGTCCCATTGGTACACAGTCCTGTTTTGAGCTTCTGACAGCATCAGCTCAGAGTCAGACCTTTTAAACCCAGGGGAAAAATATTTTCCAAAATTCTCTTTGCATATGCACTATATATTCAAAAAGTTCTTTTTATTGATTCAGTATTTTAGCCCTTAGTTGATTAGTCACCGATACCTGTCAGATGCCTGTGGCCATGAAAAGCACTCTGAGCACCCGCAGTATTTGTAGGAATATCAAAAAATAGCTTTAGCAACTAGGAATTATGCAACAGAGGGAGAAGGCAGGACTAACTAGATTAATGCAACATGTAGTGGATTTGTTAACGTTACTTGTATGACTCGTTGCAGAATCATGCCAGAAAATGGTACCATGTAGCTTAGTGGTAAGGGCAGTAAAAAGGGAAATGCATTACTTTAATCATCAGTGAACCACTCACTCATTCAACATACTATTTCCAGCTGAAATCAAAGGTTTCCATTAAAAATGCCATTCCTCTACAGACCGTAAGCATCTTACGTCTCTCTCTGCCTTTGAACTCTACTGTGATAGCTGCTTCATTAACATTGTGGTTCCAGTGCAAAAAAAAAAAATCCTCCAGATCCCAAATCTTCTTCCTTTAGACTTTTGATTGCCTCTCATCTGTCCATTCCTGCTTAGTGTTCTGTAAAGCTTGAGTCTTCTGTTCATCTACTTGGACATAGTCCACTCTCTGCTCCTCAGAGAGGAAAGGTTTCTGTGGGAGAGAGTGTTAAAAAACAATGTATTAATTTTAGAGCTGAAAAGGGATGCTATAGTGCAACTTGGCTTGATTTTCTGTTTTCCCTTTCCCTTATTCCTTGATTGCTTCACTTCACCTTGAAGCTCACAGTGACATCAGCTGACAAAAGCATTGCTTTACAGCCTGCTTTAGCTATAATTATCCATCTGTCACCCTGTCACTCAGCCCAGCCCAGCGAGTGAGGGAAGCGTGCTGTTCTGGCTATTTCCATGCAGATAATCATTTTCATCCAAGTGATCCTGCTGCAGGGATAACCTAACTGCATTTTAACTGCAGGGAGGGTTTAAATAAGAAAGCTTATGAGTCTTGAGTCTTTTGCATCCAGGAGTATTAGCTGATGGGGAAAATGACACATAAGACATAAAATGGCCCAAGCAAACAACAGTTCATTGCTTTGCAGTGATACCTACCCACTACCTCGGCAGGTTTATAAGCTCTTTGGAACAAGGAATGTATTTTCTCAGCATTGCTAAGGAAATTGAAATGCTTTTGGTGAGGCAAGAATAAAGATGCACATTTTGCCATGTTATAAGAGATGGTACAGTTTTACCCTGTGGTTTTATCATGGGCTGTAAAATTGTTACTGCAAAGAGATTTGGGGGAAAACTAGCAGGAAAGAGTTTGTGGAGACTTGACGAAAGTGAAAAGAGTATGCAGAGATCCTGCAAGCAACAAGAAGCTTGCCCACAAGCCCTCATGGCTGCACATCCCAGGGCAGTCTTGTGCCCTCTGCTGAGCTCGTGTTAACAGCATCCCCATGAGTCACACTAAGGACACCTTGTCATCACCCTAATAGTGCTTTTATTATATTAATCTCGAGCTTGCCACAGATGCAGTCAGCTGGAAACAGAACAGGCTTCATCACGACACTTTGGGCACCTAGGAGAGTCTGACTCTCGGTCTTGCTTTCCTCCCAGCAGACAATAAGATAGGTGGCTGTGGGGTTTTTCAGATGACTCATACCTTCTGTACAGGGGATGGGGAAGCAGAATTAAAATCCAATGCTAAGTAATCAAGGTTAGATTTTCTCGTCCATGGAAAAGCACCACTGTATGGAGATGTTGCCTGTCTGTGTTCCTGTCGGGAAAGAAGAGAAACTTTTAATGCTCTTAAAACATAATCCTAAAGGAAGCAGGACTACAACTGTGAGGTGGGAGACTTGTCTGGCAGAACTCGAGTGAGGAGTGCCAGCCTCCACATAATTTTCTGTGTTAAGGGTGCATTTGGTGACTAACCACAGGTTTGCACTGATTAACCGTGGGATGATTTCTCCTGGTAATGATGGCAAAACAAGCAAACCAGGCTAATTTTCAATGTTATCAGGAAGGACTTGTGCCCGGCTTCTCAAGCCAAGCCCTCGCAAAGCTCAGATTTGCAGGGATGCCTTCTTAAACATCATCGTTCTACGAGTTTGAAGAAATAGTAATAATTATGTTCAAATCTAGCAACTGAAAATTAAACTCGGGAAAATTACAGATTACCACAAATGTATGGAAGGTTTTATTTGACTAGAAAAATCAAACGGGGAGTATTACAACTGGAACTGCTCTCCTGAGCAGATTTTGATCTAGTAGAGGTGTGGGTTAAAATTTGAGACGATGGTTCACAGAGACTCTGATCAGTTTTGCAATATATTCCTATAGCCATTGCCCTTGGGCTTTGGCTATGGAGCCAAATTTGTAGGCACTGGCTCAGATCAAGGGATTTGAGATCCATTTCCATGTAAAATTCAAAGGAAACTGAGATTCTGGTCTTTTGCAAGATATGGCTAAAGACTGAATGAAGAAAAGGAAGCCACAAAGCCAGATGTTCTTTCATGGGATGGGAAGTGGGGTTAGTGCCACCAGCCAAAGCAGAAGCAATAAGAGACTTTAATGGGAGTTCTGTTTCTGCACAATATTTAGTGTGTTTCTTTAGGAAGTGCACTAACGGCTTTCTGTCATTTCCTAGGAGATTTTGCAGGGCACACTTTTAAAAGGTGAAAAGACTTAATTTTCCTTTGCCTTAATAAGTTCTCATGTAAATATGGCTGATCCCTGTGATCTCTTGGAACTGCTCAGCAACATTCGTGGGTGAACAGCTGAGTTCTGCACAGCAGAAGAAGGGCTTCCCTTATCTCTCCGTAAATTGGTCCCAGTGTCTTTGGTTTAAAACCGTTTCATCATTTTTTTAAAAAAAACAGAAGGCAAAGGACAAACCTCCTCAACATTTTTTCTTAGAAAACAAACTTCTGCATTCTCCATCAATGTGACAGAGCAGAATAAAGCAAAGGATGGCTGTGTGAAAATGAAGATTACCATATGAATGTAACTTTCTTCCTCTTCTCCGGAAACTGAATTGGCAAATATTCTTGCTGAATTAATACCGTCTCTTTCTGGTGAGATAAAGCTCATTCGATTGCTATGAAGAAAAACACAGGAGAGGTTAAGGAAGCATCTTACAGATGCTCTGAAATGAAGCCAAAGCCTGACACAGACCATATGGTGAATAAACTCACACTAACGTTGCAGCCTTTACAGAGAGGATGTCCAAAACCACTCCTTAGGTTCTAGGAAAAAAGTGTGCTATATTGCAATGAGTGTTTTTGTTGATTTTTTTCCCTAGGATTTATGAAAATTTGCCATACCTGGTGTGACAGAAAGCATAAAACATTGGAGTAATTCTCCATGGAGGGGCACAGAGACAGATATCATTCATGCAGGTAATATGTGTCGATGGTGCAGTTACTTAGTTGGTGTGGGTATCCACATTTTGGAGATTGATGTGAACTAATCAGCCTCTGGAGGTGCATGCAGAGGAACTTGTCTGTCTTTGAAGGCAGTGTAAACACATGCTGTCTGTGCTACGGAGATGGCTGTGACAGCCGTTGTACAAGGAAATCTCTTCCACTAACATAACTGCTGGAGGTATATTGTGAGTGAATTATTGCAGGCTAGCACAATGGGGTTAGTTGTTAGGAAATTAGATGGCCATTTTGTGCAGCATGAACAGTATAATTCCTTTTGCTTTATTAGTTCCGGGCATACTTCTTTTTTAGTTTTGTTAATGTAAAACATGCAAACTCCCTCCAAGCTCGTTATCCTTCAGGACTCTGCACTGTGTCAGCACTAATTAACCACAGCACTCTGGCAGGGATGCTTGGGAGGCAGGCTGCTGGGTTTCCCTAACAGGCAGCACGTGGCAGGCAATGCTGAAGGGATTAACTGGTTTTAGACTGTAGGGCTGAGAGAGGGGCCTGCAATTGAGAAACTGCCCATCTCGTGTCTCTTTTGCCCTCCAAATGACTGCCTGAGGCAGGGGAGTGCAAGTGCCCTGTCTGACATTCATGCTAGTGAAAAACCACATTTTCTGGAGTGCCCAAGGTATGCAGAGGAGGTTGGTGGGAATTCCTGGCTTTTGCATGCACACTTCAGCACAGCTGGCTCTCCTGTCAGCCCATAGCACTGAGATCCCCCCAGTCAGCAGGCTACAGTCCTCCCCTGCTCACCAGTTCCCTGAAGATGAGTCTTTCACTGCCCTTGGAGCCCAGCAGTATTGTCTGTTCATACTACCTGGGCTTTGGCACCAAAAGCATTTGTTTTACCCCACAACTAATTTACAGTGACAAAAGGTCACACCAACAGATCAAGTCTGAACTGCTGTGTGGCAGCACAGAAGTCTACACCCAGGCTACAGGTCAGGCAGATCTTTATCTTATCTGATTTTCCTTTGCTATATTAATTCTGAGGAACCAGAATGGCTCTATCACTTTGAAAAAAATATAAACAAGGCATGCAAAGCTTTTAGCCATTGCAGCAGCCACACCAGAGTGCAGACCAGCTCCAGCCTTTTCAAAAGGAACCTTAAAACCAGACTGAGCATCACTGAGTGATGCTGAATGCACTGGAGTGGCCCACTGTGAAAGGGAGCCTTGCTTTTTAGAGACAGCAAAAGCCTGGGGGATGCTGGAAAGAGCCCTAGGGAATTTTTGTTTGTGGACTTTGCCAGGAAGCTGTTTCTTGTGGGATGTGATAAGTTATTTTTAACTCCATTCCACAATGTTAATGCTTAAAAAATTGGAATGGCAGGTTTCTTGTTGACTTACTAAGGCACAGTCCACATCCTGGTCACGGCAGCATGCTCCCGGATTGTGGAGAGGTTCCTCAAGTCCAGAGGAGGTGGCCGTGCTGCAAGGAGATACAAAAGGATTAGTATTTCCAATAGCAGAGCTAATGAGAAGTACAGACTGTTCAGAAAAATGTATTTTTATACTAACAGCAAGAAACTAACAGGGTATTTCACAGAACATAACTGATACAACCAAGACAGAAATCAGTAATAAATAACCACCTTCAGTCAGCACTGGAAAGCAAAGTCCTTCATTTACCCTAAAATAACAGAATAAACACAATGGGCATAAGGAAAGCAAGTGCCCCACAAGATCTGTGTCCTTGCCTCAAATCTGCTCTGCGTATACTGCCTTCAAGAGGAGATGCCAGTTCAGCCTACAGGTCAAAACAGGATTTGAGGTCTTTTCTAAACTCAAAGGTCCTACATGTGGAGATCAAGATCACTCCTCTTGCCAGTCAATGTACATTTTCCACTCTGTTCTCTAAGAAAAGACCTGAGCTTGTTTTGCTTCCTGGCAGTGGTCTACATTTCTGTGCCCACTTCACAGCAGCATTTCCTGAACCAATTTCTGAGTAGCCCTGTGGCTCTGCAGCCGAAAGAGCTTTAATGTAGGCTAGGCTTAGGCAATTTCTCCACTGCAAAGCTGACTTGCATCCCCAGTATATTCTCTGGAAGTACAACCTAGATTTTGGAGATGCCACAAAAAGCAGGAATGGAAAATTACCATCACTAAAAGCTTCTGCAGGAAATTCCTAATTAAACCAAGACAGCTGCACCTACCCAACAGAGGTTTAACCAGCAGCCCACACATCAAGTTTGAGGATTTGGACGTTTGAATGTCCTATTCCTGGAAGGTCAGGGAGCTGGTGAGACAGCAGTACACATACTTCAGAGCTGCAGGATTGTTTGCTGTCTCTGCAAGGCTACATCCATTTGGTCATTCGCAGTCAGAGTGGATCTGAAGCCCTGCACCATGCTAATGCAGTCACCCAGCCTCTGAATGCAAAAGTAGGCATGGATGCTTTTTCTCTGCTTGCAAACAACCCTGCCCCACATCCTACGTTCAGTAACATAAGCCATTTATATAGCAATTCAATCCCTCTTCTAGAGCAGGAATCATGTTAAAAATGTGCCAAGGACATTATCAAAGGAGGTCACTCATGTCCCTGCTATCAGGACCACCTGGCTGCCACGTGAACTTTTGGTCTGGGCTTACATTTCCTACGAGGCTTGAGGTCTCGGTTCACTGGAGGGGGCTCCAGGTCTGAGGGAAGCTCAGGTAATGGGCTGGTGAGTTTTTCAGTGCTGACGACAGGGAAAGTAAACGTAGCGGAGCCAGGGCTCATGGGGATGTAGCCATCGGGTGAACAGTCGGAGCCGGGCGCGGAGGGAGAGGTGCTGGGGCGCATGGGCACGTAGCTGTCCTCTGTGCTGTCCGAAGCAGTAGAGTAGAGCGGGGAGAACCGACAGGGCTTCACGAGCAAAGGAGGAAAAGAGAAATGGGTTGATAAATGAATAGCTAACCCCCTGCAAGCCAGGAGGTGCTATGAGCAGGCAACAGATCTGAACCCATCCCCAGGCCAGGAGACTCCTGATGTGACCTTTCTGAGAGGCACAAGCTGGAAAGACACAAGACAAATGCATGAGTTCAGATGCACACTCCAGCTTTGGAGAAGTCCACTTCTGAGCTTTGCAAGTCACTGCTGGAAACAATGACTAAACTTACTGGTGATTTAAATAGATTAAATTCTCCAACTTCAGTGAGGCTGCACTTGACTCTCCCAGCAGAAATTCTGACCTATAAAACGAAGAAGGCTCCTTCATACAAAAAAACCCCCCACATCTGAAAGGAGAACATCTGATGAACTAGATTTTTGCAAATGTGGAAGCTGGGAGAGCAGAACACACAGACACACAGGTTCCTTCTGATAGCTGAGAATACACACTAGAAATTAATTTAATCCAGGTTAGAGCTGGCTGAGTGGTGAGACAGATTGATTACAAACCTTGCAAGCTTTCAAAGAGGAGAAAAATATAAGTTGCCCACCACCAGAACTTACACACAAGCAACAAATGATCTTCCACACAGAAGACAGTGTCCAGCACCAGGCAGAAGACTGGCTATGTGATGTGTGATGGTGTTACATATAACCATGTCTGTCAAAGGCTGAGTAAGGAAGCTTTGGACTGACAGAGCCCTGAATCACAGGTGCAGACACTTTCCTGTCCTAAACAGGTGACATCCCTCAGGATCATGAAGTGACAGGCTTCTTTAGACTCTTTTTTTCAAGAGATAAGCAGTTTTCTCAGGTACTCTTGGTCAACAGTTTAATTCTTAAGACTACTAGTATCCTTTTTCACAACAGACCTGGCTTCACCTGCTTTAAAAACAGGGTGCTCAGTGTTGTGGCCTCCCCCTCCCCGTTTCTCAAAGGCTTCCTGTAGCCATGAACAAACAGCACAGAAGTTGCCCAAAGCCAACTGCTTTTTCCATTTTTTTTTATTCTTCTGCTGAACACAGGAGAGGAATGATTGAACATCAGGATGTGAAATGATTCAGTTTCTGAAGTTTGTTATGTGCCAGTGTTTTAAATTTATGCAAGCTGAGTACTTACCAAATTCAAGCTAAGCCTCTTATCCCGACTTCTTAAAGAACTGCCTTCCATGTCTGCTGCAAGGAAAAAAAAAGTGATTAAAAATGTGATAAGGCAGTGCAACCTTACAGAGATAATTCTTGAGTAAAGCATATGGCTCTAAAATAATTAGAGCTTTACAAAGATTCCATAACTCCTAGTATTTGTCCTAAATGAGGAAATCCAATGACACTTAAGACCAGAACCAACTCAGTAGCATTACAAGAATGATTACATCTATTTTAAGTATGATGAAACCAAGGAACGTGTTCATTTATAATCCAGCTGTAACTTATGCTTCCTGTAACACAAGCAGTCAGGGAGAAAAACTGGTGTGGTGTGGAGAGCAAACAACCAAGCAAAAAATTAAACCCAGCTCCTGCTCTGTTTTCCCATCTGTCAAATTGGGGAAACAATATCAAAAGGGAATATTAATTCATTATTGTTTGGAAAGTTATTTGGGAGCCTTGTATGTAAGGTGTTAGGGAAGCACATGTTATTGTACAGGGGGTGCATAGGGGAACTTAATGGTAGGGGAGAAATTCCTCTCTGTCTCCCAGAAATGCTGATGCAGTGCAAGTGAATCAAGCTGATGGGGAACGAACAGCCAGAGAAAAGGTCCCCAGTCACAGTGTCCCCTTGTGGAGGCTGGCCTTTGTCTTGATGTAGGGCAATTTTATTTTTGAAGCAAAAGGCAAAAAAAAAATGAAATCCAATATTCAGTGCTGGGAGATGCTTACAACCACCATCCTTTTCTGGAAAATTATTTTAATGCAGAAAATGGCTTTCCTGTGGGAATGCCTTAAAACCTGCAACCATGTTAATCCAGTGCCCACTCTTATGGTGGAGATGTCAACACTGCCCTGCAACTGGGGGTCTTTGTGGTGGTATCAGCATAAAAGGCAAAAGTGCTAAACAAGAGCAAAACAATACTGTTAGTGTGGATATATATTCGGATAGACACAACCACTATCCTGGGACAGCTACATTTATCTGTTATTTTGGCAAAGAGACATTCAGGCACAACAGCAGATGCCAGGATACAGGTGCCTTACACATGTACAGCTCGTTCCCCTTCATGGCACTGCAACCAGCATACACTGCCTTTGCACTGGGTTAATTACATCTGTTCAGCTTTTACAGGTTGCCAAGGGCAAAAAATGAAGTAAATAACTCAAGTGGGCTCATGCTGGAAGCTGGTGAGGAACAGCTGCTTTCTCCCTGTTTCTTTTTCTGATCTTTCTTGTTAAACACATTTTAATTCAGAGTTTAACCTTTCAAATAGTTTCAGCTGCACTTAGGGTAAGAAAAAATAGCAGCACTTATTAATTCATTGCTGCCCCCTGTCAGGCAGAGATAACCTTGCAGCACAGTAGCAGAACATGACATTTGGCCATTTAATCCTCTTAAAAACATTTTGGCGTAAATTGGGATGGAGGAACATTAATTGTCCCAAGCATGCTGGCAGCTTTAGAGCGGCACACGTGCAGAAGCAAGGGCAGCACCTTTCAGGGAGCAACCGAGTGTAACTGATAATTAAGAATACCAATTCCACTGATGGGTGTTTCTCCAGAACCCTTCCAAGAATTGTTTGTACACTGATAAACAGGTTGGGCAGAGGTCTCCTTGCTTTAGCTTCTGAGCTTTAAGAGCAAGATCTAACAGCCCCAAACACCAGTTCATCACTCAAACTACAGGAGTCTAAAGGACACTTGTCCTTACAAACCTACGTTTTCTTCCTCATTAAAAATGACACATCACTGCAAAATACTTAATTTCCAGCCAGGTATTCCAGCTGCCTCCCTCTGTTCTGGCTCCACAAAATAAAACTTTCTCATACTGTGTATGCTGGTTTTTGACACCTTGAGGTTCTGGGGGTTTGACTTTTCTTTGTGATGATGGTGTTTCAAGAACAAGTGGAGAAGTCACCTCAGCTTAGAGCAGAACTTGCTTTGCAGCAGAGCCTTGCTCTGTAGTGAGTTTTCAGGCTACCCTGACTGAAGTACAAGGACAGAGTGGGATTTGCTCAAGGACATACAGAGTCCCTGGTTCAACCAGGATTACATCGTGTCCCCAGTGTCTCCCTGGCTTCCCATTCTTTAAGCTGCAAAAGACACACTGCTGTTATGGAAAGGACTGGATGTAGCAAAGCAGCCCTACTAAAAACACATTTCCTGTGTGCAAACCCACATTTTGACCTGCATAAATAGAACATTTGGCATTGCCTGATTCGATGGCTGCTTTCTTTTTTGGAGAGGAAGTGGGCATGGAAAACTAAAAAGTCATGAGGACTCCTGAAGAGATCACAGGCAAATTGCTGCCCGTGTGTACACACTGAGGGGCTTTTACAGAGCAGGAGCTGAATGTGAGGGACAGGTCTGAATCTTGTTCGTAACTTGAAACAAGTATTTCAGGTTGCTTTGGGTGGTGTATGATTTCACAGGGGAGGAGAACAGGAAGGCACAACTGGAGGTGGGCACCCGCTCTGTGTCCATGGGCAGCTTCACCCCACACACCAATCCTGCTTCACTGGCTCTTGGAAATGCACTCACCTTTCCAGTTCCTCACGTTGTCTAAGCTGGACAAGGAGATTCTCCTGGGCACCAGAGCAACCTGAGCCCGGCAGATCCCTGCATGCCCGTTCTGGAGGGCCCCGCCGCCCATCTCATCCCCTCTCCTGTCTGAGAAGTGGGTTGGCTTGGGCGGCCGCGGCGGGGGCGTGTTGGACAGGATGTCCAGCTGGGTTACACCGTAGGGCAGCACGTTTTGGCTCTTGTCAATCTGAAAGGTTGGTGTCAGTGGTGTCCCCAGCAGCGGAGAAGAGGAGGAAAAGTCACTGGGTGGCCCGCTAGTGTCTGCGCTCCTGGACACAGTGCCAGGGTTTGCCAGTGGTGCCCCGTCCTGGTGCACAGTGCCAGTGCTGGACGGTTGTACAAGGTACAAGGAGGGCTGGGACTGCAAGGAGTCGACAAAAACATCGTCCGATGAGGTTTGCTCCAGAGATCTGTCTGAATTCGACCAGCTGTCACACCTGCACAGAGACAGAAGTCAGAACCTGCTCTCTCCTTTTCTCCTGGTTGCAACTGAGCAAGCACACAGGAAAAAAAAGCCAAAACCCCAAATCACCCCGCAGTTTGGGACAGAATCCTGATGGCTGGGCTGGGGAACAGGGTACATTGTGGAACACCTTGGGCAGCAGCTGGCAGAAAGGGCATCTGGAGGGAGGCCATATGTGAGGTTCCCAGCCACTCACCCCAGAAAGGGCCAGGACCAACATACATGAGCTCTGATATGTGATATGAAAAGGCCCCTGTAAACTGGATTAGGCTGATGGTCCCTTGTTGTGCTCAGGAGCCTACCCTGAGCGGCAGGGCTCAAGGACCAGTTTGCCTCAGTTTCCCAGGGCATCACTGGGCAGGCAGAGAGTGGCTCCAGCTCAACACATCTGCCAGACCCCAGACCTACCTGTTGTGGCTGAGCTTGCCCGACTCGCAGTTGGAGAGGAAGAGGTAGTCAGGGAGGAAGACAGACTCTGACTCGCTGGGGGTCTCCTCTGCAGCAGACACATCAGCAGCAGCGTGGTCGACTGAGAAGGAGGGGTCGGCGATGCGGGAGGCGTGAGTGGAGGCAGCCGGTGATGGCTGTGGGGACGAGGTCGTGTGAGACAGGCTCTCCACTGAACCTGCAATGAGAATGGATGGCCCTGGCTGAGGGACAGCTCTGACTCACCCAGGCCCACTGCCTCTCCTGGTCATCGCTACCTTGCTTTTGCATCAGGGATGTTTTACCCTAAAGCACCAGTGGGTCAAGGCAAAAACTGATTCTGGGGAGAGGGGGGCCTGATTTTGCAGCTGCTCCCCCTCTGTCCAAGCTGGTCAAGCCAGCTGCCAAATCAAGGGGCTGCAGGAGGTGCAGACCTCCCTTGCTCTGGGGTCCCCCACTCCTGCAGGGCTGTAGTATCCCTCCTGCAGACAGTAATAAAGAAAGCCTCTGCTGAGGAAAGTGCTGAGGCAGAGCAGTCTGTTTTACCAAGTATTTTTTAGGACCTCTCTAACGCAAATAATTATTTATCTCCAACACTTCAAATTAATGGCGACAAGGAAAGAGACTGATTTCATTTCACTTTCTAGATTTCCGTGGACAAAGTTGAGCTTTGCCACTCATGGAGTAGCAGGATTTGTTGCACTTGTTGTGACTCCTTATGCTTCTCTAGGCTGGGCATCAAAGCCACAAAAGCTGTGGTGCAGCTGCTCTTGCCCAGCTGGAGTCTTACTGGCTCTGCTGAGAAAAAGGACACTGCTTTTCTGGAGGCCTCAAGGCACACAGGAGCCTGTGCTCAGTGACACCTTCCCTGCTCCCTCCTTCCCAGGGCATAACACTTCAATCCCCCTCTGGCACAGGGAGGGATGGTGGGGAGGGGAGTAGGGCTGGCCCAGGCTGCACAGAGCTGGGCATCTGTGTGCATGCTGCAGGACAGATCCTGCACTGTGCCGTGAGGTCCTGAGATCCTGGAGGATCTAGGTAGCAGGTGCTACCTAGTCCTCAGCTCAACACAGCAACAAGCCTCGGCACTGTACTTGGTTCTTGTAGTCCCTTCTCAACCCTGGGAAGTGCTAGGTATATGTGCAAGCAGGTCAGGAGGGACAGAGAAGGCTGCCAAGACAGCAACATCACTAAACACAAACAAAACCCTCCAGTGACCCAGACTTCCACAACAGCCACAGCAGGCTTCACCCCATCATCTTTCTCATCTCAGTCAAAAGAAGATTAAAACAGCAGATCTTTTCTCCCCACGTTACCCCACACCTCATCCCTTTAATCTGGGGAGGGAGCCGCCTCTTTCCTTCCCATCTACCAGCATTGACTCAGTGCTGCTTCCTCCCTGTTAGCTGTGGAGGTCTCGTGCAGTGGCAGACCCCAGGTCAAAGTACATAAACATGTGCTGAAATTCAAGCTTGAGCAAAGCATTTGCCTAATTTTGAGCAGGTGCTTATAGCAGCAGGATTTCAGCAGTGAGCATCTGGAAGGAACGGCTTTTACAGAGTTTCACATTTGCAAAGCAGAACTGAGGGCTGCAGCCTTCCCATCTGAAAAATATCTTTTCCCTTGTTCATTGTGCTGGCTCAGACTCTGCTTTCGAATCTTGGACTCTGAGAGCTGTCTTGCAAGCTGAGGATGATCAAATATGCATCGGGCTAACTCCACAGGGATCTCAGAAAAGCACATTCTCATCACCATCTGACCACTTTTTTTTTTTTTTTTTAAAAAAAAACCAACCCACCCTAAACCCCACCACAATGTATAAGAAAGAAATTAATGACATTCTGGATTATTAACACAGAGAACAAACAGGCCTGAACTCCATCTGGTACTTGCAGGCTTTAGCCACAGATTATCCCATCAGGAAAGGCTGTGAGCTGCAAACCACATGGCAACCGTTGTGAGCAAAAGGGAGGGATGGGGACAGCACAGACCTGCCCTTTTCTAACCTTCAGGGGCTCAGGGACCTGTAGCCAGCTCCTAACAGACCGGCCCTGTCCCTGCCAGCTCTGCTGGTAACTGAATCAGCATGCATTAAAGTTGTACCGCAGCAGCAGCTGAGTAGAATAAATTATGCATGGCCATTTTCGACAGCAAGAAGGCAGTGAACAGGTTCGGTGCCTGCCCTCTCCTTTGCCAGAGAGACAGCAGGCAGCTTTGGCTGCCAAAATAACTCCTTCAGTGGGTACTAACCCAGAAAATCTCTGCTCTGCATTGACAGGGAAAGCCACCATGTAGGACGTGGAATATCCCCTGCAGTGATTTTCCCTATCAATGCAGGGCCATTGCTTGGAGAAACAGAGGGCTTCTCCCCCCTGCTAAAGACCCCAGTCTGCTCCCCAAAAATTGTTATGGTGCAACAGCAGTGCAGGGCCACAGTGGGGTCCTGCTCACAGCAACCCTGCACTAGGCTGCTCAGCCATACCAAGGAGGCAGAAATGTCACCTACCCCTCCTGGCCAGGGACCAGAGCCTGACATTAAAGAGCAGCCTTGAGTCCATGCAGCCAAAAAGGGATTTCCTCCCACTGAGAGGGGAGTCTGGAGGGAGTAGCCTCCTTGTCTGGCCTCCAGCATGGGCTAGGAGGAGCCGTCATACCTCCCCTGAACTCCTGTGCAAGGGCCAGGCGCTGCTGTGAGCAAGGCTGCAGGGATGCTGCCTGTTCAGCTTTGTATGGGAACAGATGGGGGGAAAACAAAGTGAAGATCCTCAGGAGAAAGCGCCTCTGCAAGGACAGCACAGTCCCTCCAGGCAGCCCCTCAGTGCAGTGCTCCTGGGTCCCCTTGGTCCCAGCTCACTGCCCTGGCGGGGGGCAACAAGGTCCTGGGAAATCAAACCATCCCCATACCATGGCAGGGTCTGTGCATGTTGGCAAAAGAAAAAAAATAGGGAGAGACATTTAAGGAGTCAAACAAACCATCAGAGGAACAGGCAGAAAGGGAGAAGGTCCCAGCAATGGGCAAAGATGGGTATGAACAACAGGGCAGCCAGTGATGAGACAGAGGTGGAAGAGCCAAAATGCTCTAATCCAACTGCCAGCAGCCAAGAGGGACCCAAGGGTAACCTGTCACTTAGAGTGTCCCTGCCAACGTCCTGGTCCGTGCACTGTGCAGGGAGGGCACCAGTGAGGGGGCCTCCCCAGGGACATCAGGCTCCACTGTGACCCTGAGTGCTGTGGGAGAGAGTAAAGCAACAGGGGAGTGATGGATATCAGCAGGGACCTTCAGGTAAGGGCTGCGTCCACAAGGAGCAATGTGGAACAATACCTGGAGCCTGTGGAAGAAGTGAAGAGGAAACCCAAGAGGAAACCCCATGGGCTGAGAAGCCCCCTCCCAAGGCATGGCCTGGGAGAGCATTCAATGCACAGCTACAATCTTTAAAAGTGAGACTTCCTAATGAAAAAGGCTAAACAACTTTCACAGCATTTTCTCCAATGAAAAGCTGATATATTGTATTGTGTCAATTAATCATGGTTTGAGCTTGCATACAGTATAAAGCATGACCATGATATCCCACAGCCACCCTCATTTCATCCCCAGCCACCTGGCCCAAGTGTCCTCTCAATCCCCTGTGTGGCCACGGTCCTGAGGCGTTAGGGAAAGACTGCTTATTGGGAGCCTTCACCAGAGGTGGAAGCAAGATTTCACATGAAAATGATAGGAAGATAGGGAGGGAGGCCTCTTCCTCCCTCCTCCAGCTGACTCTCCTGAAGGTGCCAGCCCCCCCATTATTCTCAGCACAGCCAGCAGCACAATTTCTTGTGGCAGTTGAGTGCCACAGCACAATGGCTGCTGCTGGCAAGTCCTTCCTGAGAGCCGCCCTCCCAGGTGCTTCCTGACATCTGCCTGGAGCTTGCACTTCGCCTCTGTCTCTCAGCTGTCCCCTCTCTTGTTGACTAAAAAGCCATCCTCACGGGGCCAGCAGCAGTTTCCCTAACTCCAGTCTGTGTCTGGCTGCTTACATGTCACACCAGAGGCCTCTGATGGCTAGGACCGGGCTGTTCATCCAGCTTCTACTGGAAGGGACTAACTAGGAACAATGGGACAGTGTTTACAGCTGAGTCACTGCATAAACCTGTGGCTGCACTTTCTGTGCATTAAGCAGAGAAAGCAGCAAATTTGATTCTGGCCTCAAAGTCACAGCACATTTTCAGAGATGCAAGGATTAAGAGTGATTGATTTCACAATATAACATTGGATTAATTTTAATACACAGAACAGCTTATTAAAATTTCCTGCAATTGATGTGTCTTTCTTTTGATGATTCATTTTAGGTACTATTTTATTTAAACACAGTAGCATTCAAGTTAAAAAAGCATATGGCATTTAACAGAGCTTTTCTCATGTTAATTTTTAAGGGTAATTTGTCTAAACCTACAGGCTCTTGGGAGATTTAGGTGCTTTGAAAAAGCTGAAGCAATTAGCAACTGTTTGAAATGGGATGTGCAACCTGTAGAACTGCACAGATTTAAATCAGAGGATCTGAACATAGCCTGCAGCCTGACCTGAATACACCCCAGACCTGACCTCAGCAGCAGGAACTGCAGGATAAATACAAGATCTTATGAGCTCTTTGCCATTAGGCACAGGATAAGTGCATGTCTGGAAGCTGAGCTTACATGGTCTGTGATAAGGGCTTTAAGTTCAGGTGCCAGACTTTATAGTGAACCAAGGCAAATGCTCTGCATTGTTGAACTTCCTGGGGGATAATATCTGCCTTGAATGGAGCAGAAAGCTGGGGTGTCAGCTTTCCCAACTGCTGCAGCAAGAGCTGTCACTTCTCGTCCGTCAGTGTCTACACTGGCAATCTTTGCTAGGAGAGAAACACCACTGTGTAACACTGAGTACTGCCCATGTGTAAGTCTTACAAGCAATGCTGTGCTGTACCAGCACAACATAACAGACACTTCCCAGCATAAATGCATCTATACTGGGACAGCTGCTGCCTTAGCTCCTCTGCCAGAGGTCACAACCCCCTGTGCCCATCCTCAGCACAGTGCCAGCAAAGCCTGAACTCACATTCGAGAGAAAAAAAATATTTTTCTCCTTTCTGTTTTTCATGGAAAGACCTACCTTCATTTCAGAGTAATTGGTAAAATTATACCTAAAATGCTGCATCAGAATCAGCAACATCTCAGTGTCAACAAGGGCAAATCTGTAGGAAGGGGGTTATTGACTATCCCTAATTACATCCAAGCTCCAAAGGGCTATTAACTCCAATCCCTCAAAGCTACCAGCTCTAGTTTGCAAATTGCATTCATGGGCAGTTTGTACTAGCACATCAGATTATGTCAGCATGGTTTTCCTGGTGGTCTCTAAAGCAAATGGGAAAAGAGCAGACATCACATTTGTAACAGGACCATTGAAATGCTCTTTCCACTCCCATTTCCCCTCAGAATAAACCAGTGAAGAGAAGATTAAAGAAGTCCAGGAATCATAATAGATTAAAATAAAACATCTCATCATGGCCTTTTGTTTCCTTTCAAGTTACAAGTTAATGGTATGGCTATGGGGCAGTCTCAGGCACCAGTAGCAGTCTGAGCGGAGCACAGGGACCATGGCAGGATAATCTACCCAGCCACACTATGATACCCTCAAACATATCACTGCCCTTGGGATCAGCTGCCTCCATCACTGCTCTCTGCTGCTCTTGCACTGGCTTCTATCACTGTGAAGGACTTCATTCTGACTCACTTCCTATGAAGCTCTCAAATTGCTGCTGTATCTGCCCCTTGGAAATGTCAAGGGAAAGACAGATTGCTGTTATCTGAGCCTGATTGTCTCATCTGAAAGGTAAGTTAATGATGATACAGGTCCTGACTTTAATTACTGGCTACATCCATGTTGTAGTGGTTAATTCTTGGAAGCTTTCCAAGACATTCACCCTACTGAGCATATACAGGTGTAGGTCCTGGCAAAACAGGCTGACTTTATGCTTCACTGGCAGGACCATCTCTTAAGTCTAGACACATATTTCTAACACTCTCCTGCCCTCTGCCATTTCTTTATTTTTCTTCTCATTAATAGACTAAGACAGCTCAGTATTTTTGTCATTGATTTATGGATGTGCATATACACCCAAGTCTGTGCACATTCCATATCCAGCAGAGCCTGAGAAAACGTGAGTTCTGCAGGACACTTTCCTGGAACAGGTGTCTTACATTAAGCCAAACTAAATAAATATGGGACATGTAATGAAATAAACAGCCCCAGAAGATAACAGTCAGTCAGCTTTTCACATAAACAGTACCTTTTCTTATTAAGGATTTGCTGTTTATTCTAGCAGGAATTGCTTCATCGAAGTGAGACCAAGCAGCCAGCTATTATTTTTACCCAACAGAAATGAGATCCCCGATAACTTTCAAATTGGGGTTTAGCAGCATCTCAGTGCTGTGTGGAGCTACAGGAAACCAGTCCCACACCACCTGCCCAGCCCAACCAGCAAGGTCCATACTTCCACTCACCCCACATACTGCTGTGGAAGAGCCCAGAAACAGATCATCCTCCCAGTCCCCAAGGTGAGCATAAGCATGATCCTACCTGTGCCATCTTCTAGATGTCCAAAGTTACAGATCTGGCTGATGTTGTGCACCCAGATTTGCATCTCCTCCTCAGTTTTGGCTACCAGGTAGAAGGTGCGGTAGGTGGTTCTTACAATGAAGACGAAGTTGTTCTGAAATTCCTTCTTGATGAAGTTGGGTCCCGAGTGTTTCAGCACTTCGCACTCGTTGAGGTCGATGATCCGAATGGGCTTTTTGGAGTGGTTGTTCCTGTAGTACTCCAGCACATCTGGGTTCCCGCTCATGCGGCCTCTGCGCAGCACAAACCAGCGCTTCCGCCATGCCTACAGATGGTACAAACAGGGCCCTTTTAGTGCCCATCACATAACATATCAGCCCACACATGCATATTTTCTTATAGTTGCTTTGACAAGCTGACCAAATTGTGATTTTGATTTGAAGTGCTTGCTATCAGCTTGTATTTGTGATAGGAAAAAAGGCAGAGGGTTGTCCCTTTGGAGGTCAAGAGGAACAAGACTTCTCTTACCCTCAGCCTGCCAGCATGGTGTAACTGAAATCATCTGATACTTCACCATCTCATGTATAGAACAGATTATAACATATTTTTCTTTGTGAAATGAAAACACCTAGGACTGCAGCCCGTGTTGGAGTACCTGAGCTGACATCTGGCAACAAACACATTTTGCCACGCAAAGCCAAGGGCTTCAAATGACCTGTGCACTTTCCCTCCCATGGTTTTCAGTGCTAATAAAAAGCTGCTAATGAGCTGCCATTTACTTCTGAAAGCCCAGAACAAACCTTAAGGGAGTTGTAGTGCTAAAAAGTTAAACAGGAAACTTCCAAACCTTACAGAAGGACACCTGTTTACACAGACACTGCTTCAAGTGACAGTCAACCCAAGCCAAATCTCGTAAACACTGATGTCTTTTAGACCCTTGTGACTGAAGGTATGGGTCCCATACAGGCTTAAATGAAGTTCTGGCAGGACTAAGATGCAGTATCTCTTTATGAAGCTATATGCAAGTTTCTAGGAACAAAATAATGTATTTTCCTTTTTTTTTCCAGCAGCTGTTTTTGTTCATCAACAGTCTAAGCGCCTCTGTGTTGATTACAGCTGTCACCAACACACTTACTCTGAGGGCCAGAAGAAATCCACCCTGAGCTCTGTTCCACAGAGAAAAGCTGTAGTAAGGCATTAGGAGACTCCCCCTTACCAAACTCCATAAAAACTGTGCTGGATAAAGTCATGCCTAAATCTTCAAGGCCCAGGCACCTGCTAGGGAGCAACAGAAGGTAAGGCTGCAGCACCCCCAGCTCTGACAGCAGCTCGAAAAAGATGCAGGTGCACATGTACTTCCCAGGTACCTGCCATAGCTATACAGCCCTGGGCTGTTTTAATTGCCTTCGTAAGTCCATTAAAGAAACATCTCAACAACAGCCACCACAACCTCCCTACCTGAATCTTCTTCAAGTGTGCTTTGCAAAATGGCTTGTCACATGATGTAAACCTGGGCGATAGCTTATGTTCGAGTTAAAAATCATGCTCATTTTGCAATGAGCAGACCTGTCTGTCAGTTTAAAGACAGCCAAACATTTGGCCTTAAGGCAAAACAACAGTTCAGGGTATTTTCACCAAGGTGTAAGAGTCCTCACTGGAACAGCTGAGGATCAATACAGGCACTACAGCTTTTGTTGATACTGAGTCCCCACGGGCGTGGTGACAGTTAAAATGATCATCAAAAATAGCAACAATCATTTGTCAATAAAAAGCTTTTTTTTTTCCTTACTCAAAAGATACTCTCATGCAGTACAGCAAGGTTTTCACAGGCTGTTGATATTAATCCAAAAATTTATCCAGAGGTAAGTCTGTTCAGCCTGTCAGTACCTTAATTTATTTTGAAAGCAAAAGATTCTTTAAAAACAATATACAGAGACTAGAGAATGAAATATAAAGGGAAGCTCTTGCAAGACTGAACCAAAACATACTAGCCTGTGTAACAGAAGGGTTTTCAGAGAAGGGATCACATCAGGAATAAACAGGAAACAGAGGTGAGGTGCAAAGTGTATTGCACAAAGAATATTAAGTCTTGCCCTCATGACCTGGTGAGGTTTGAAAGTGATTTGGTCTCTGTTCAAAGCAGCTAGAGATAACAGATTACTGAGATATCTCAGACAAGTCTAACTTTGCAGCAGCCAGGAAAAAAGGAACACCCCCCTCAAAAGGAAGTAGAAACAAAGGAAAAATGTTTAAATGGAGAAAACCCTTTCCTGACTAGCAAGCTTCAACACTGGAATACAGCCCAGCAGGTATCTCACATGTATAGTCACAGAAAGAGTCCATGTCTCTGCCACCTGCAACCCAAGCGCCACACAGGCTTAATGCACAACCCCAAGATGCATCAGGACAGAAAGATCACATCCTCTAACACACTCTCATCCCTAAACAACAAAAAATAAATGCTTCAGGAGGTATAAGCCAAATGAGACCTGCTCCTTTGCCTCCCAGAGAAGCAAGCTGCTAAGGCAGAGGAGAAAGAACCATCAGCTCTTCCCCCCACCCCCAACTACAAAACCACTTCTCAATCCCCTTCCCAAGGCTGCTGGCCCTGCAGCTGAAATACACCTGGCTCCTTCTGATGGAAATGGGATGGAAATCACCAACACATGAGCAAGCAGAGGGGGGAGGAGAGGGGAGGGATGGGGATGCCCTGCTTAGCTGGCACCCATGCAGCTGTGGGGAGGTGAGAGCTCAGCCCTGAGGCTGGGGCCAGCTCAGGGCTACCTGCCTGGTGGCCGGTGGAACACCTTCAGTCAGGATGACCTCCTACCTGTCCCCATTTCCTTAGCACTTTAATTTTCATGAGTCTAAAGGGGTCTGTAGTTTCAGCACAACCAGAGCAGCTGGTGATAGGAAAGAGAAAACTGCAGCTGTGCTTTGTGGAAAAGCCCATGGTCCCTCCGTTTGGAGACGAAGGCTGGCTTCAGCATGGTGTGAGCGGCTGTGGCTCTGCTGGCTTTGGTTTCGTACTAACCGAGAAGCTGCCTGATAACCTGTTTCACTGCAGATGCACAATTTGATCAGGCTTATCGTCTGGCTGGCTCTGTGAGACTGGAGATGGAGAGGTGCCCAGTCAGTGCAGCTGATGATGAGAGGACAGCAGGGCTGAGGCTGTGCGAGAAAACACTGGCTGCCATGAAAACAGGACTGAGGGGAAACAATACCAGGAGCTGCCCAAATCTGCACTGCCCTTGGGAAGGGTGGGCCTCCGCTCTCCATCTACAGCACGACCACCCTCGCTGCCTTCCCCAGGCATGCGGTGGAGTGCATGCAGCCAGCCCCAACCCCCCAGTCTGGCTGAAAACAGAGCAGGTTTTTCTTGTGGGGTAACACATGAGCTGTAGGAAACATGCAGGAAGGTGAAGGGCAGAAAGGGACAGAGGAACTGTCTTTTGGTAATCTCAGACAAGCTAGCAGCCCTCGGCTGCTGCTGTTCATTGCCCCAAATATTCATGTGCTCTGAAACCCATAGTGATATCTAGCTGTGAGCTGCAGGGACAAAAGCAAACACCCTGCCTGTGCAACTGACCCACTGCTGGACCTGGAGCCGAGGGGAGGGAGAAGGGTGAGGGATGGCAGCCTTGTAATAGGCACAGCCTGAGTCAGCAGCACGGGTGAATCAGCGCTCGCAGGCTCAGATCTTCAAAGACATTTAAGCACTCAACCACCCTTGAAATCAGTGCAGGTGCCATGGCAGGGTGGCAGCGGTGCAGGGTGATGGCACAGCCTGGCTGATGGGGACTTTGCCAGCACCACCCAGCGAGCTCGCCTGCTGCCCCGTGCCAGGGCTGCTTCTTTCCTGACACCAAAGGGAGATGGCTCGGGGAGCAAAACCAGTGGAAATCGTCTCATCCCACACTGGGAAATGGGGAGCGCTGCCAGCCTGGTGCCCCAGCCCCCAGCCTTGCCTGGGCACAGGCAGGCCAGCACCAGGAAGGGGGCAGAAGGGTGGGAAGGGATGGGACCAGGTCTTCCCTGGGTGCTTGATGTTAACATCAGCTTCACTGTACCATCAAACAGCATCCATGCACACAGTGCACTTACACCTCACCTCTCTGGGCTCCTTTTTTTTTTTCCCTCTGTTCCTCAGGAGGAAAGTGGCATCAACTACCAACATAGCTACCTGCATGGGTGGAGCTGCAGGACCATCTTTTGCACCTCTTCTCCCATTTGACCTATCCAGTCCCATCACTGTCTCCCCTTAATGGCTTATTTCCATTCTGAAACTTTCACTGCTATGTGCCATTACTCCCAAAATGTCATACTCCAAAATGTTTTTGCTTATCCTACAACACGGAGTGTACGATGCCCTGAGTTTTTGAGACATTCACAGCTTGCCTGCAAATGAACACAAGCAGGTTTGCCATTGCCAGTACACAATACACACACCCTGCTCCATGGCATAGGCAAAACAGGGGGGTTGGCACACTTTTCAGCACGAGGCTTTTATCTCCAAGAGTCAAATATCCTCTCCTCATTTTCCTAGCATTTGCCTGCAATGCACTACATGTCTCCTTTCCCCAGGGGAAGGGGATGCAGCACACTGGAGTCACTGGGAATACATCTGTGGCAGGCCTTGGCCAGACAAGACGGCGGCAGCAGCTTTTAGCTCTCAGAGACCCAGGCAGCTTGTGTACTATGCAGTCCACTCTGCCAGGGCAGGGGCTGGGGCTCCTCAGCCCTGGGCCAGAGGCACAGAGGGTGCCTGGCACCTCCCAGCCCCTGCGCAGGCAGTCACGTCCCAACTGCAGCTCATCTCCAGTACCCACCACCCATGGCAGAGCATGGTGGGGTCTGTACGCTCTCGGTAGTTTTCTTTTTACCATTTACCAGTCACTAGGCTGCCTTCTCCTTCCCCTGTTATGGTTCTTTCTACCATCCCTGGTTTTCTATCTTTGCAGAGCGACCTTTGCCCACAGACCAGGACACAATGTCGTGCAGTGTGCACCTTTCTCCCCTTCTCCATCACTCACCCAAACCAGAAGCTGTGCCTGTGCTGGCACCATGATGCTGAGCAGCTGCCTGGGGCCGGAGGGGGCTCATGGCTGGCAGGCCCCTCGCTGGGGAAGGGTGTGCTGTGCCAACACCTCATGGTACAGCAAGGAGGTCTGTTGCCTCCAGTCCCAGGTGCTATCAACCTGCACCCTCGTGCTGCTGCAATACCTTTCTCCTCACCGTTTGTAAGGCACGGTTGCTATCATTGTGAGCCCAGAGGAGCAGTTCCTGTGTTTGCTGCAGGGTGCCTGTATCAGGGAGCTTTGGGGCAAAAAGAGGCAGCAGGATTGGAGCAGCAGGGCTGTAATGAGGAGGGATTTATTTCAGCTGATCAGAGCCAATAATATGTGACAATATTTAGTAGCTGTGCGCACTGCCAAATTTACAACAGAATTTGGATCAATTTAAGGGTGAAAGATTGTGCTCCCATGGTTGAGATGAAGTAACCTATATACTTAAATAGGAACCAATTCCTGGGATTCAGCCTGGGCTCCTCACACCATGGAACGGATCTATGCATCCAGAAGAAATCTTACATTTATTTGGGAGCCTCTTGAAATTAGTTCCTTCTTGATGAAGGAATGATACGATGATGATATGTTTACATGTCCTCCAAAGCTTTGTTGGCATTAGAGAGAAGGCTTTATCAGAAAAGCACAACTACAATCACACAAGAGCCAACATAAATCTAGAACAATTTTCATCTGCCCTTCATAAGTGGAACAGTTTGGTGCCAAAAGGAAGAAAGAATTTGCAGCAGCGTTGGTCTGATGCCAGCATGTTGTTTTGTGCAACACAAGCTATCAGTGTTTTCATCTTGCTCCTGAATTTTTCACTTTGGGAATTCCAGAGCCACTTCTGAAGGGAAGAGGAATAGCTCTGTTTCCATTTCAGCAGGGTTTCTATGAAAGCAGTCACTGATTCCACAATCTGACGTCTCTGCTTCTGCTGAATAAGTGGTGCGAGGTTTAAAAAGGGCTGCTCTTACATGGGAACATTTGCTCTGTTGTGGCAATGTCAGATAAAACAGGCCACCAGCAAACCTGTCATGTGCTGAAAAAACAGCTAGCTGGTAAACAAGGCCAGAACGAGGGCTGAGCACCTGTGTGGGAAAGGTTTAGCAGGGACCTTCATCACTTGTTTTCTGTCTGAGGACCATATTTTCATTTGTATGCACAAAATATCCAGTATCTGAAATCTAAATAATTAATTAGAGCACATACAAGCTAAATGAGGTAAATTGGCCCAAACTATAATTTGTCATGTGGGGTTTTGATTTTTTTTTTCTGGTTTTAATAAAAAAACACATAATAGCCAATAAACTTGAAATTCTTTACTGGCTAAATTAATGCTCATGACTCCCCCATGAGGATAAACTTAATTTTACAGAATGCAGCAAAGGGGATGGCAAGGGAAAGCAGAACAGCGGAGGTGTACTGACTCCTTGCCTGCCTGGTGGCCCTGCAGCCATGTGTCTGGGCAAAGGATGTGTCCTTGTCCCCAGGCCTGCTCTGGGGAGGTCTGACACCAAAAAAAGAGTTTGAGAGCTGAGTTTCCAGTGATGGGGAGGACTGTGAAAAGTCTGAACATTCGGGATTGCTCTCATCCCACAAACTCTCTTGGAAAAGGAAAGCAGCAAATCCTACCAGAGAAGGGTCTGGTGTGGCTTCCCTCCGGTGGCTGGCTGAGGGCTGGCAGTGCTCCTTCTGCTACTCACTGCGGTTCTGCCGCTTTGACTTGGAAGGTATGCTTGGGGCAAGAGGTAGAGCTGCAGGTAACAGTCCTGCAGGAGTGCAAGCACTTGAGACACAAGTTTTCAAAGCTTGTATTTTTTTTAAAAAAAAAAAACCAATTTTTAAACAAATTAGGCAGAACTTTATAGCATTTCCTATAAATGACTTAAAAGAGGAAGTTAAAATTCATATGTAGACACATTTGTAAGCAGCTGATGTCTAAGTCTACTAAGACCATATAAGTTAAGAGAGTTTCACCCTCCTGTGTAGGAACTGCAGGGTATGGTCCCTGCAAGAGGGACCTGCGCATCGGGAAGGAGGAAGGAGTCAGGCCCAGCTCCCCGCGGGCATCCTCACATTCAAAGAGCCGAGTTCATTGTTGGGCTCTTTGAGCCACTCTTTCAAGAGAAAAGGTCCAGCCTCGCACAGCTCATGCTCCTTAGACGGCGAGACCCTTGCAGAAGGGCTCACACCTTCTGCTCTGTAGCCTGCATTGCTCGGTAATAGCGCTCGATTAACTCACTCACAGAAATCTGAGATGAAAAAGACCTCTTAAACCACTCAGACTGTCCCCAGCTGGAGTTATGGTTTTGCAGTTTCAGTTGTGGCTGTTGGTCAGCAGCTCCCATCAACTCTGCATAATAAATCTCTTCCTAATGAGGCTGCCTGCTTGTCCCTTCCAGTGTGTCCCCATGCAGCGCTCTGGGAGCAGCTGAGCTCATTGCCCATCACCCACTGGTTTAATGCTTCTCTTGGATTTTGTCTCCCTTGCTGTCTGTTTTCCTTTAATTTCTACTCAGATCTCACAAACTTCTTCAGCAGTGAGAAGCTGAAACTCATGGTTTATGGCTGGGAAAGAAAAAATCAATAAATACTCAATTTCAGAGAGGAATACTCCTCCCTTAGGGCCTTCCTCTGCCTCCACAGGCATGTAATTCTATTTAACCTAGAGACTAGAGGAGAAACTTTCTGCAGTCATTTTTCTCCCTTTGCTTAGGTGCCTGGAAGTTGAGGTGCATGCCTGTGGGTGCTGGAAAGGCATCAGCTCTCCCCTCCCTTACCTGTTCATGCCCACTACAGCTCTGTTTTCTCAAGGTTAGGGCTCAGCTATGGTGGGAAAAAGCTCCGAGCTAACCAGCGTTCCCATACAAAACAACTTTCAACACAGACCAGCACAAAAGGTCTGTGTCATCCCATGCAAAGGACCCTCATACAATGAGTTCAGGGCAGACTACAGTCTACCACTGTATTTCCATCTGCTATGGCATGAGTCATTTATTGAGTCACTCGTCTTTCTGACTGTGGTAGTTTCAGTATGACTCTAAATGGACCTTGTTTCAAGAAAGTCAGTGTGAGTCTTCCTCGGAGGAGATGCAACGGGTGCATAGTGGAAGGGGAAATACCGTCTTTCTTTCAAGGTGATACAGATACCTTAAATGACTAAAAACACTAACCAAAAAATTTCCTGTGCTTTAAATGCAATGAAAGCTTTGTAATAAAGCATCTAAGATGACGTCCTGTAGAAGCAGAGAGGTTTCCTTTGTTTCTGATTCTCATAAAAAGAAACCTGTGATTTGAGAAGAAAAAATGACACACACTAAAAAAAAAAAAGGAGAAAAAGTCCGAGTCATACATTGCCTGCTAACCTACACACATTCCCATTGCCTGATCTACATCCTAATCCATAATATTTATGGTGCTTTACATACACAAACATCTGCAATAGAATGAGTCACTGCTGTTTAATAAACACGCAGATTCTTTGCAAAGCTAATGGGTTCCTTTGGGCATGAGGGGTCAAAGTCATAGTGACCCAAAAACTTGGGAGTTCTAAGTTCTTAAGAACCTTGTGCAAGATAAGAAAATAAGTTCTGAAAGTAAAATTAATAACACCACTGCAGTTTGGGGAGGGAGGAAGGAGGCAGATGCTTGGATGAAGAGATGTCATTTCACTCATGTCCCCCATCCCTTAGTAAGAGCAGTAAAGAAATGAGAACTGTGCTTCTCACAAACATTTTGATAAGAGGCTTCCTCCAAGGACACTGGTAGGGTGACAGAGCATTCCCTTGCTCCTCATGCAAGTAGGAATTGCTTGACAAGATGCTGTGGCTGAAGGGCAGCAGTGCTGCTGTCCTCTCTTGCTTTCCCCATGGCTCCTGGCAGGTTGGTTGCCAGGGGCTGTCCTGCAGAGAAGAAATACTGGCTTGGGGTCATGCCACCTGGATGGGTCCCTGAGCTTTGCAGGGGAAGATGCTGACAAGCACAAGATCTGTCTGTGGGGAAGAATTCCCTGGCTTTGATCTCAGCTGCAACAGACCCTACCACACCAGAAAAGCACCATGGCTCCACGTTGCCTGGGGGGACCACAGTGTGTCAAACAGCTTCGCAGCACTTCACAGGACTGCCCCCGCCAATGCTTCGCAGAGCTCATTGCTTCCTAGTGTCCTGCAGCTACAGAAATGCCTCTGGGCTGATAAAGCCTTACCTGTGAAATACATAGCAACAAAACAGCGAAGAAGGGATGGCCAGATGGCAATTCTGTTTCAGTGGATTCATTTAACAGCAAAATCCTGACAGAGGTGTGAAGTAAATAAGCTACCCTCCCCACTGTCAGCCCAGGGCATGACTTCTCTATTCTTCCTCCTATTTTGACAGGAGAGGTGCTGAAAGCTTGGAGCTTTTCTTGTTAACAGCTGCCCTGCAAATATATGTAGGCCCCTTTGAGCTTGTTTATAGAAAGCACAAGGATCAGTCATTATGAAATTACAGCTAACTGACACCACAGGGCAGAAACCCAGCCATGCCCTGGAGGGCTGCACCTCCCAGGGACAGGCTTGTGGCCGAGTGGGGTTTGTCAGGAGCATCAGGTGACCAGGGCCCACCAGCAATCTCAACACCATCTGCAGGGCACCAGTAAAAAGACATAGTTGGTATTAATAAATAAATAAATAAACTCCCCCAATGCGCTTGGCTGTGTTTCATTGCGACTAAGAAGACACTAAAGAGTCTCACACACTTTCAGGAAGCAACTGAAATGTTTGTGACTCGGCATCATTATAAAGCAGTGCCCAAAGGGATCTGGAGAACTGATGAAAAATCAAGCTCAGGAAAGGAAAGGCAGCTGTGGTGTGAGATCCATACAAGCTCAAGAATGCTCCAGTGGGGCAGAGCCCAGGCAGCCAACACACTGTTAGTACAGCCTCGGCCCCGGGCTGGCCACCCGCTGCCTGGGCTGCCAGCACTTCCGCTGAGCCACCAGCTCTCATCAACATGAGCCTGCGATGGGTGAGCAAAAGCCCCAGGTGGAGGGAAGCTGATTTTGGCCAGCTGGCCTTGCCCTGCCTGGGGCAGGCAGGCAGACCCCGTCCTGCCTGGACCCCTGCATGCTGTGGCCCCAGCAGCCATGAGGCCAGGTGGGGAGTATCAAACTGCTGGGGCAGCCAGGGGTGGACACTGACTCACATCGTGAGCATCCTCATACTCTCCTTTCTGTTTCATTTTGTCTGTCTTTTTCACTTTCAATGGGGATGTAAAGTAGGTTGCAGCTCAGAGTAGAGGTCCCAGCTGAAGTGATTAAAGCCATCAAGGATCTCCTCCCACCCAGAGCCCTCCTCTCCTCTGGCACATTTTTTCCTTCCTGAGGGCAGGCGCAGTGAAACATTAATTCCTTTAAGCTGCCCCTAAGATGACATCTTCTGACTGCTGCTACAGTTTTGCACGCATTTAAGCTCCCTGACAGTGAAGACTTGCAGGCAGGACTCTTTACATGAGGATGTTTACAGCCTCACCAGCTAGCCAAGAGTTTTAGTTCCATATTCCCTCACAGCATGTTTATGTGTAGTATCTAAAATGACATTATTATTATCATCCTGAACACAGGTTAAATTTCTGGAGTGCTTTTGTTCACCTTTAAATCCTAAAGCACTTGACAACTGGTACATGCTCATTACATGCTGCATATGTTGTGATTCACTTGTCACAGGGATACACCTGCCTCTACAGTGACGCTGTGTTCCTGAGAATCAGGATGCCTCTCCATACAGCCACAGGCAGGCACTCACATCTGTGCGTTTGGCTTTGACTGATCTATGGGGCCACTTTTCCACCTGAAATCCTTATTAGACTGTTTAAGGTGGTGGAGGTCAATGGACAGAAAACTGCTGATCTGGCTTAATGCCACTCCTCTGGTCAGTTAGAAAATAAAATTCTGATTTCTCAGGATGGAGGACTGAACTTTTTAGAGAAATGAGTTGAAAACAGCGAGAAAGGAGAAACTAACATCCAGACACAGGTCCTCCTGGATCTAACAACATAACTCCATTTTCTGTTAGTGGGAAAAGTTCCACTGAAGCCTCATGCCACGTGATAGGGATTCCTACTATTACATGAAAACTACTTGTATAAAATGGCCTGGAGACCCCTAAGATCTATCTGACTAATTCACAATAAAATCTTTAATACAAACATAGTAATAAGAAATAATCTTCAATAGAGGTAAATTTTGCTTTCTTAGAATGGCTTTAATCCAAAAGTCTTGCATAATCTTAAAGGATTTTTAAAAGGCTCTGCATGGATCCTTGAAACCTGAACAATAATTAGGATGGTCCCAGGCTGTTTAAGGAACAACAGTTCTGAAATACAAATGCTGGGTATAATCATCTGCTGGATGACTGAAGCTAAGACACAGGAGCTTTCACTCGTTTTTGGAAGCAAGTATAGGAAAATGTATATACCAAAGGGACTGAAGTTTGGACAAAATTTGAGCAAATTTGCTAAACTAATAGCTTTTATGGAAGGACTCCAAACCTGCTTTGGGAAGGAAAGAAAGAGTTGGGGCTAAATCCCCTTTCTTGTAACTTGCAAACATGATGTAAATACAGATGTGCAAAGCAGTTAAAGACCAGAAAGAACTGCCTGGAGATTGCACCCTGCCTCCGGCTATCGGGAGTCCCTCTCCCTCTATTTTACTTGGAACTGACAGTTTTCTCAGTATTCTTTACACAAACAGAACAAATTTTGCTGTTTCACCTTGTTAACTGAACATGTGGTGTGAGGTCAGCACCAGTCACGCAGCCTATCTATAACCGTCTGTGCTCACATGATGCCAGGGCTCCGAAGAGAAGGAACATAAACAGGAAATTGGGCAAAGTGACTCTTTTAGTAGGGGACCACGACACCACTTTTTGCTTTTTTTTTTAACCTAAACCCTTCAACAACACGCTGGCCAACCTAAAACCAGCAGCAGCCAGCAGGATCAGAATAAAAACCGCAAATGTTGACACTGTAACACTTTTGCCTGATCATAACAATGCAGTTCAATGTAGGGAAATGAGTCCCCCGTTCACCATTTTGCTCAGCTGATCTCCCAGCCCTGTGCACACAGGAGTAAAAAAGATGTTTCCTCCACATCCACTTTGGGCCAAATCTGGACTGTTCTTTTTTACATCCTTCTTGAATTCGCGGCTACACACTGCAAAGGCTTTGACCTTTGCACTTCATTTTGCTCCTAAAATTGCCTGGAGAAAGGAAGTGTGCAGGAGGCGAGCAGAAAAACAGGGAGGAGGCACGCACGCGTGGGAGGGCTTGTCTTAGAGAGCAGGTCACATTTGTCGAAAATAAGAACCAACCTTTCTGGACATATGCACAAAGGTAGAAAGAAAAATAGAAATAAGTCCAGTATCAGAATAGCAACTGTCTAGTATCCAGATGAGCTCTGGATGTAGGCATGTGGAGGGGGGCACTGATTTCACTGCATGCTCCTGGCTATACAGGCTCCAAAGATTTCTGCTGAGATCTATGTATTGGCTTGAAATCAGTCCCACGGGAACCACTCGGCCTTTGCGGTGACATTTAGACTCCACTGATGCAAATGCCAAAGCTCCCATTTGCTCTGAGGGGGCCAGGTCCTCCTCTTGACAGGAAGCTCTGAAAAATGCAGAGATTCCCAAAAATGGAAACATGATATGAAGGAATTATTGGAATAAAGAAAATCTGCCTCTGGACTGACAAGGAGCCTTTCTATCAACCACATCAAAAGATGAACTCTCCCTTTGTGGATCTAGCCTGGGTTTTGTGGGTTACACACAGGCTGCCCTCAACACTGAATTTTCTCCAGCCAGAAAGCAAACATCTGGTGGCTTCAGGCATGGTAAAAGACCCTGTTTTAGGGGAGAGCAGGCTCCCTCCGTAGCTGTTAACCTGGCCATGCCTGGACAGGGCAGGCAGCATGCAACACAAACACCAACCAGCTCTTATAGCAATATGAGGCAGAGCCAGTGGGGAAACTGGGCTCCCAGCAGTGCTGCTGGCTTCAGTGGGCACGCACCCCACAAGGCTGCTGGGTCTCCTGGGGGAGCAGAGAGGGTCTGGCACGTTGCGAGGGCTCTCCGAATATGACTGGCAAATGAATTATGATGAAATAAGCTGGAATTTGGAAAGGTCCATATTTGTCACAGAAACGTGATTCAAGAAATTGGGTCTCTCCAGTCCCAAACTGGAAAGAGTGCTGTGTGATTCAGACGCTCAGCTGAAGCCAGTCATCACCGGCCAGATTCCCTCTTGGAGTATTTACAGAAAACAAACCCGATTATAAACTAAGAGTTATTTGTCAGCCCTATTTAGTAAATATCATAATTGCATTAAAGGGTCCACTAAGAGTGTGGGTAAGACACAAACCAAAACACATGGTGAAATGTATTGCATGAAGTCTCTACCTATATTGTATATATGTGAGTATGAATGCATGTTGCTGGTGGGTATATTAGGCAGCCCATGCAAGCTCTAGAGGGGGTTGAGCTGAACCTAAGGAACACTGAAGAAGGCTGGAAGTGCTCAATAGCTGGTTTTACACCCATTTGTTCATTTCAAAGTACAATATTGGAAAACTAGCTATGCTAAAGAATTTTAAAATATATTTTGATTGCAATTCTGCCGTTTTCAGCCATCTTCTCATCAACTAAATTGTGTTGTTTTACCCTGAAGTATTCTTCTAGGCAGTGCTACATTTCCAGAACTGGGTTTTGTTCTTCTTTAAAAGCTGTCTTAAATTAATCACTGTTTTACACTTCACAGGAGGCTGAGCTGGTTTTTTCAACATTTTTAGAATTATTTTTTCATTCTCCTTAGTTTGTGGAAAAGTGGTCATCACTCATATGGCTCATAACCTAACAGCATCCACTGCCTGTCATTTTTTATTTTAAAATACATAAATGTTAGGTAAAATATAAACAATGCTCCCTGTGCCAGGTTTTCTTTTGTTTGTTTAAGAATTCTCTCTGACTTTTCAGAATTTTCTTTGTTGCCGTTGCGCCCTGCGTCTCGTCCGAGAAAACAGGACCTTCGGGGCTCAGGTCTGAAGAAATAACACACTGCAAGCTCCGCTTTCTGTCACGTTTTAGGTGCATTTCACAAAGTCAGCTGGTTAAAGTCAGCTTGAGTATCCAAATATTCATCATGTAAACTTCCCATGCTTAGGAGGTAACTGCACATTGCTCCACTCCGCTGTGGGAAGGCAATGCTGCCTGTGAAATTCTGCAGACCTGTGCTTTTTTTCTCAGTGTATCGTTTCATGCTCTGCCTACTTCACACCAGCCTGTGGAGCTGGGAATGAGCACCAGGGCACAAACCCAGGTGCCTCTGGCACAGGCTCAGAACTGTGCGCTCGGGTCCTGAGCTGTATCGCTTACCCTCAGTCCTTTCTGAGGTTTTAAACTGGAAGAAGGTAGATTTAGACTAGATAGCAGGAAGAAATTCTTTACTGTGAGGGTGGTGAGACACTGGAACAGGTTGCCCAGGGAAGCTGTGGCTGCCCCCTCCCTGGAAATGTTTAAGGCCAGGTTGGATGGGGCTGGGAGCAACCTGGTCTAGTGGGAGGTGTCCCTGCCCATGGCAGGGGCGTGGAACTAGATGATCTTTGAGGTCCCTTCTAACCAAAACCATTCTATGATTCCATGATTCTCTTTTCACCTCCTGAGACTTGTCCTTCCAATTGCAAGTCACATATAGGTGAAGTTTTTTCAGTCCCCTCTTACTGCTGGAACTTTTGTCTCAATGTGAAGACATCTGTGTGCCCTGGGCTGGCATACCCTGTATAGCACTGCTACAGAAAAAAACTCAGCATGGCAAATAAAATACTAACAGCATATTTAATGTTTATCTTAATTTGCATGACTTCTCAAACTTCCCTTGCTGAACCAAACGATGAAATCACAACATGTTCAGAAATCTTAAATCATTTCCTCAACATCTGAATATAACTGGCTGCGAAAGGAAAACAATTACATTTGGCACATTGCACACTTTATCCTTAAAACTCCAAATTCTGGTATCCCTTCATATTTACAGGCTTGCACTCTTTACAGCACCATTAAAAACAACTCTGTATCATGATTTATTTCCTAGGAAATCCCCCAGACATGCCAAACAGCTTTGCCTGGACAGCCTGGGTTCCAGGTGGCCACAGCAGTGCACAACCCAGGCAGCAAGTTCAGCATACCCCAAACCAGCTTCCTACCTCCTGGCCTGTGGGGAGCAGATTGGTGTTGCTCAGGAATGTCCTTAACCTAGTACTGGGTGGTATAGGAAGGGCAGGAGCAGGGCTGCTCCTCACCAGCTGGCCATGGTCCTTCCTGTGCTGCGAAGGGCCAGGCCTCATGCGTGTGAAATCCTGGGAGGGCCGCTGGGTGCCAGGGAGGGCAATGGGGCCTCCCCAAATATGATGGAGGGAAAGAGAGAAAAAAACCCCTGATTTCTGCAGAACCCCATGGATTCCACATCCAGAGCAGTTCATTGCTGTGAGGTGACCAATGGCATGGTGATATCAGTGTCATGACAGACTTGAGTGGTGTGGCTCATCCCAAAGCAGCCCAGACTGGAGGAGGTGGCACGCCTGCCCTGGCATGATGTCCAGCTCCTCAGGCACGGCCAAAACATGCTGGTTCCTCTGTGAAGCTGCAGCTTGCAAAAGGATGGGCTGGCTTTCCTGAGCAGGTGCCTTCTCTTTGGGGTTACATTCGGCCAATTGTCAGTATTTTGTAATGCAGATTTTTTTGTGAGTACAGCGGGAGTAAAACGCTCTGCCAAACTCCACAAATAGTGGAACAGTTTGGGAGTAAAAACAGATTTCAGAAATGAAAGTTCAGCTTGATCTATTGGGAACAATGTGCAATTAATGTGCTCAGCAATATCTTAAATATGAGCAATGTGGGAGAAGGGTAATAGCTCCCTTTCTATCATTTTTCAACCTGTCAGCGTACTAATCTACGAAACACCAAAAGCCAGATTCTTAGTAAATGTAAACTGGTAAACACTGGTAAACAGTGGTGTGGTGTAGTTTACCCGAATCTTAATCTTTTTTAAACTATAAAACTATGAGAAGAGTATGTGCTTGTGGGATGGTGAAATGGGATCAATGTTAGTGTTACAAAAGTGAGGATAATGAGCCAGCTGGGTTTTTCCACAGTTATTTTCAAAACGACAGCATTTATTTCTGCTTTTCTGCAACTTCTCTCTCTCTTCTCCTCCCTTCCCTATCTCCTTTTTTTTGTGGTTTTTGCACTCTGGGCTACACCCAGAAAATGAAGTCACCAAGGAGCAGTAAGGACATGGATACAGTGTGTGACTGCATCATTGTCTGCGTGCATGCTGCTGGCTGTCTCCAGGCTGCACACCCTGGCCAGGGTGGGAGCACCAGGGCTCCTGGGAGGCAGGGAAAGGACTAAGGCGGAGGAGAAGGCATCAAGACTGGACTGCTGCTGCATGGGGATGTCCCACTGCCTCTGCTGTTGGTGCTGAATGAACAGGCACTGGAGAAACACACGGCATCGGTGCTCCACAGAGGTAAACGGGATGCTGCTGCAGGGAGAGGTGCTTCCCTGCACCCTCCCAGTGTGAGTGGCTAAAGAAATGAAGGATCCTTTGGACCCAGGCTGCTGTGCCCCACAAGCATAAGGCTGGCAGGGCCTGACACGCCTCCACCCGGCCGCCCTCTCCTATGTCAAGGCTGCAAGAAAGTGGGGAATATGAAGAGCTCCACCAGCTCCTTGGCCATCCCCTTTCCTCCCTGTTGCCCTGCCTCACCTGATGCCTGTGAGTGATGATGCTTCACATCCCCCTGTGCCTTGGGCAGCCCCTCATAGCCAGTCACAGCAGGTCAGTGCCACCAGCTCTGTGCAACAGCCACCTACAAGCCTTCTGCCCTGGTGTAAATACCTGTACATTTGCTCCCCCCGTGCCCTGAAATGGAGGGAGCATCTGAAGCACATCTGGGGCACCTGAAGCACATCTGGCTCTAGCCCTGGTAAGGCTGCATGGCTCCCCAGGACGACACAATCCCAACCAGCTGGCAAGGCCACACATGGGGTTTTGCTCTCCTCTGATGGGAAGAGTTTGTCAGTTGGTCATAATACCTCACCCAGCCCAAATTTCATAAATCTTCCAAACCAAAAGTGTACAGTCCTTTGCATAGTCTGCAGTACTTGCATATACTTCAGAAGGAAGCGAATGTAAGCCTGGCTGATGCTACTGCTAACATGACACTGTCAACTTGAACTGTAAAAAAGGAGCTGAAGTGAAATTCATCCTGGCTTGGAGTTCCTCTGCTGATTTTTGAAATCATATAACCTCATTTTCCGTTTTTAAGTAGGTTTTATTGCTTCTAATCTCATGGGAGAGATCCATGAACACAGAGAAACTAACAGCAGAAATGCCAAGACAATCTTATACACTGAAATCTGCTCAAACCACAAAGCAGACACATAAAAACTCCAAATTCTCCACAGATATAACCATTCCCTGATCAGCTGAATGTGTGAGCAGAGTTAATCTGCTGGGCTGTCCTGCCTGTGTGGAGGGCACTGCAATCCCTTCCCAACCAACACTGAATTCTCCTCGTCCTCCCACCAGTGATGCCCCAGCTGCAGAACGGTTAAATAGCTGAAGGTTTGTGCCCAAAAATTTGCTTTCAGCTTCTCAAAGAGTGCAGATCCTTGACAGCCAGTGCCTTTGCACTGGCAAAGAAACCACTGCTCAGAGCATTTGTCTTCAGGAGGGTGTGGAGACAGACAGATTTACAACAAAGAAACCGTATGAAACATCCTTGGCTCTGGGCTGAACCCACAGTGTTCAGTCTATTAGAGAAAAACAAATAAGACTTTCCCTGTTGCTGCTCTCACTTCAAATGTGGTCTTCGGAGGCTGTGTTGTTCAGTTTGCCCCTTTTTATAAGAAATACAGTATCCTGGACGAGAGTAAGCAGTCTGGCATGGGTGGGGAGTAGAGCTGCAAGGTTTTCGAGGCCAAACGAGGTACCTGGGTGCCAGCAGGTGACAGTGTGCCACACCAGCGAGGACAGCACAGCTCACAGCTGTGTCCACACCAATGCATGCCTTAGCCACCCGTGTTTTGAAGTTGTTCTCTGAAGCTCTGCACATGTACACAGGAGGTACAGGTCACTGCAGGTCTCTTTTTTAAACAAGTCTCAAATCCACTTCTATTTTTGCAGGCAATGTTTTGTCCCCTGGTTCTGCTATTGAGACTCCTGCCTGGTTAATTTAGGAGTGACAGCACGTGGCTATCACAGGCCTGCTGGTGCTTGCAGGTAGTGATGGGAGAAGGGATGAGGGCTGTGTTTAAACAGGGGTCATTTCAAGAGTGTTTATGTCCTAGGAACAAAGCAAAAGTAGAGCAATAACATGTTTTCAAAAGGAGAGTTAAAGTGAGAGCTACAAAGGGAGAGTATGGAAGCCTCATACAGGCAAGAAAATTGGAAGGACAGGAATGGGAGGAGCAGGAAAGCTGAAGGAAGAAGGACAAATAAAAAATGAACTGTGGGGATCATGCAGATAAAGGACTGGGCTCTTCAGCTTAACGGGAAAAGCCTCAGCAAGGAGCAGCTCTGTCCCTTGTGGTTCACATCACCACAACCCACAGAGCACTGAGAGCAGACCCCTGCCCCGGGATGAGGGAGGCACAGCCAGCACAGTGGTCCTCCCAGCTCCCCTGGCAAGAGTTTCTCAAAATCACACCCAAGTTTTTAGTATGGGTGGAGTAACCCCATCGTGCTCTGAATCATCAGGCCGTGGGCCATTGTATGCATTGTTATGAGGTATCTTCTTTGCTAAGGCCAAGCAGAAAAGCCAGCGAAGCAGAAGGAGGGAAGAGGCTGTTACTGAAATCCTACAAGAACAGTAAGGAGTGATGAAAGGCTATGCCTCACATCCCTGCAACAGCAGTGTCCAAAGCACTGCGTGGTGGGCATGGCCAAGCCAGGGCAGCTTGGAGAGTTTGGAGCACCTGACTGCTGCTAAAGAATTGCAGAGAGCACTACAAACCTCCTGTTTTGCTAGTACACTGCAAGCAGAGGGCAAGAGCTAATCAGGACTTGTGCTAATTAAGCTGCCTATTGCTGGGAGAGGATGGGGATGTGGCTGGATGCCAAAAGTAATATGGTAGGCGGGATCAGAGGGCTCCGCTGACTCCTAGGGAAAGTGTGCTTTGGTAACCTGGTAGTTACGCTTTCCTTCTTCCCTCCCCCAGGGTTGTTTGTGGACTGACGCAGTCTGTGAAGCCCTTTTGGAGCCCCGTGCACCTCCACCTCCTCCTGGAGACGTGTGGGCAGGAGCCACCAGGCAGAGCAATGGTGGGGTGCAGCGGTGGGCTGGTGCTCCCCTCCACTCAGCCCTGCTGTGAACTGCAACAGCCAGGGCTGCTGTTGCTGGCAGAGCTACAGCCTGGTGTTTTTTGACCTTTTACTCTTCCAGAGATAGAAATGGGATTTGTCTGAGGCTTGGAATAACTTCCTGTGATTGTGCTGGAGCGGGCTAGTCTGGCTTGCTAGATAGCTGTGTCTGTCGGGCTGGCTTAGGAATGGAGAAAGCCTCTGCTCTGTGACTAAGCTGAAGACAGATTTAAAAGATCCCAAAGACACCATATGTGCCTTAGAGAAAAATAAGCTGATAGCACTGTCCATTGTCTCCAGGAGGACAACTGGGCCTGGGCTGCTTCTGAGTTTCGGCATTAGCCATTACTGGAGAACCACTGTCAACCCCTAAAGCAAATGGTGTCTGTATGTTGATAGTTATTCCTAAGATACTAACTTATAAATCCCCTCCAGATCAGTGAAGTATGTGTGTCTGCATGTGTAGGAAAGTAGGTAATGGTCTGAAAATTGATCCTTTGGGATGATGAGAGCAAGTAATAGTTGTGCAAGCTTCCCCCTCCTCCAGCCTTCCTCTGCCTCTGAATGCAGCCAGTGCAGTCAGTGATGCTGGGCAGACGCCGAGGCTGAGGTGAGGGAGAACTGCTCTGCTTTCACTGCATCTTGTTTGTTACATCTTTAACTGACTTTTAGCAGCCTTTAAAAGTGACATTGCCACGTCAGATGTTTTCAGCACAACTGTTTGAAGAGGATGAGGAGCCTCATTGCCTTTGCTAGGCTGGTGGCTCTGGCACTGGCTGGGATGGGGGGACACCTAGAAAAAGTCACTCTTCCCAACCATGAAAGAAGCTAATAGCTACAGTCTGACAAGCCTGTGCATCCCTGGGAATCCAAAAATGGGCTAGATGCAGACATGGTATTGTAATACACCTTGATGGCCTTCATCCCTGACCCTGTTACACTAGACAAAAACACTAAAACCAAAAAAGACAGGTTTCGATCTAAGGAGTTTATAATCACAACTAGTGCACTGGAATTTGTAATGGCACTTGTGAGAGCTCCAGTTGCTCCCGGGTAAATAAGTGCCAGCCTGCACAACCAGGCCATGCTCTATCTTAAGCCTTTTGGTTTTTTTACATAATTGCTTGTCACTCAAGCTGTCATTACGATGCTTCCACACACCAGCTCTGACACACGGTGCCACTGCTGGTAAAGGCAAGGTAGGACCTAAGACGGTCTCTTCTCATTTGGCAGAGGTGCTGGGAGCTCCCAAAGAATTAAGGAAACGTACTTCAAACAAAGGCTTTTCAAAGTAAGATTTTAGGCATTTCTTATATTTTACTCATCAGTAGGCAAAATCACTATGTACAAGTTATGTGTGCTAGTGTTTTCCTGTGTGACTCACCCACAGACTGCCTTGCTTCTGACTCTCCTTTCTTAAAATTTGGAGTAGGAATGATCTTGACCTTTTACCAATATTCCTTTGAACAATTGAACATATATCATCTGGTGGGCAGGATCCTTGGCTGAAAAAGGTAATTTTGTGCTCTTATGGCCAACAAACTCCAAGCAGTGCCAGCTGGGGATCCCACCCAGGACACAACCAGGCCAGCCTAGCTATAAGCTCCATCTCCTCCCCGCTGGCTCTCTGCAGATATTTGCTGCCACAGTCAGCCCTCCCTCTTGGTACTGCTTGGACAGGACTGGGACAACAGCTTTCCCCACCTCTGCAGTTGGTGGTGATATCTGTGCTCTTTCTGATCATTGTTTCACAGCCAGTAAGAAATAAAAGATGTGGCTCTACTTGCCCAGCAAAAGCAGAGCTGTCACAAAGCCAAGTCACATTTCTGTGGTAAATAAGCACTAACGCACACGTTCAACATCCTTAACACTTCTATGCATGGACAACATTCACAAGTTTTCAGCTTCAAGGGAATTCAGGTGTGTTATTGATATGTAGCAGCAAATGTGATTTATAATATAATTATGTAATATGGTAAGAAGGGTAACATCACACCTTTGAGCTTCAGTGCACAGCAGTTCTCTTAAACAGCAGAAGGAAGCGGTACTGGACTGTGCAGATTATTAGTTTGCATGAAAGTTCTCACTCCTACATGAATTTCCCTTACTGCTTTCTGAATAGGCAGTGTCAAAGAAACTGGAATTTTATATTTGCATGTTTTTACGAAAAAAGACCCAACAAACCCCTGCAATCAAAACAGGGTAAAAAAAATTAAGAGAGAAAAACCACTTAGCTTATTTGTAGGTAATTTCACATAATTAATTAATTAAAATTTTTTTTTAAAGTTTTCAAATGCTTTTGTGCATTTTTACTGAATTCCAATTCCATTCAAATGCAGCTTGTTTCATATCACATAAAATAACCCCTGCTGGGTGGAAGAAAGCTTTCCACAATGGTACCTTTATAATATCAATATTATAACATAAAGAACATAAGTAATTGTATATTAAGCTACACAAGTGCCTAGATATTTATGGACAGATATCGAGTATCTCTGTTAGCAAAAATAAGTGCCACATTTGTTCTAAAAACTCCATTAGACAGCAACTAATGAAAGTGTATTTCAAGGAAATAAATAAAGTACCCCTGGAAAAAAAATAGATTGAGAAATTATAATTTAATTCAAAGATTTCTACCTTCTCATTTAAATTATTATAAAAATCAGTGATACCACTGCTCTATGCAAATTAATGTTCTATATAGGAATACATCCTCAAGGTGGTTGGACTAGTTTGGGGAAGTATCATGAGGGGAGCTGCTGAAATTAAAAATAAAACTACTAGTACTCCCAGACTGAAGAAAAATTGTAGCCTGTGATCAGTGGTGTTGCATGCAATGCTCTTTTTCTACCCTCAATCACATATGCCAAAATCACGGTGATGGACCAACACAGCACAGGGCATCGATTCACCCATAGTTTAAAAGGTATCCGAGGGCTGAGTAATCAGTCTTTCTCATCACAGCTTAATTCCAACAATTCGACCCAATAATTTTGCTTGCTGTACAGTAAGAAGCCACCATACATTTTCACAAGGACCATGAGAATAAAGCACGTTAACAGATTCTTTTGAGCTTCTCACACGCGTGGGTTTTCCCCCCTGCTCTCACTGTGAGCAGACTGTGAGCTGGTGACTACAGTCACAATTCAGACACATCTAGAATTTTATTTAAGAACAAATATGCAAATATGCCTGATATCACTTTAAAAAGTCCAGGTCATGGTATATATGTAATAGTTGACACTTTGGTGAGCTAGTGTAAAGTAGGCCAGCGGTGAGGGTGTCTATCTAGGCATAACACAATTCAGTGTGTAGGTGTGAGAGCAGTCTTGCCATACCGAAACCAACAACAAATCCCCAAAATAAACAGCACCAAAAAAAAGATGCAAAACACTGCAGCTCAGCTCCCTGTAGACTTAGGCTGTTTCTCTACTATACCAGAAAAACATAAACCCCAGAAGAGAGAACCTGTTACTCAGACTTGCTTCAGACTTCAGCTCTTTTCCTGCATGGTTTTGCTCCTCATCAAGAAACATCCCAGAGTTTATTTTTCCATCCAGAGCTCTTGGGCCTCTGATACAAACTCAGATAGGCATCCCACACCATGGCACTGGGCGGTCCTTCTGCATCAAGATGCTGTCTCATGGTAACAGACAAATTTCATGTCAGCAAAAATGTTACATTATCTGGAATTTCTATATACATTCTCATGGTCTTCCTGGAAGTCTTTGCAAAAAATGGTCTGCAAGTTGGCTACAAAGCTGAGAGCCCCCTACCCCATTCCTGAAGATACACATCTTCTAATACTTCAACAATTATTTTCTTTTGTTCTTTGACTTAGTTCCAGGCTTGCCCACCAAGCAGGAAACTGTGCTGCTGTAATGCCACGGTCCCTGGTACGGCATCTTCACACTGACAGCAAAACTCAACACGATCTGCTCTGTCTACAGGGCAATGATCGTGTCAGGAGCTGTAAGCAGAAGCGTGAAGTTCACAGTCACTGGTTTTGTTAACTGAATCCCACAAAAAGTGATGTGAAATAAGGGCTGTTTGAGCACAGAACAACCAAACAAACACCCTAGGGCACTTTGATCCTGAGACCAGCATGGTTAGCACAATTAGAAAAGACCCCATCTCTCAAGTCCAAAAGGATAAGTGCAGTATTCAAGCTCTAAAATCCAACCTGACAGAAACTCTTCTGTTGCAGGCTGTTTCCTGAGGGTAGCAAAAAAAAGCCAAATCATTTATAACCAAATCATTTGCCTTCCAAGTTTAGATTCCAGTTCCAGAAGGTACTTGAGCACACGCTTCACAGTAAGCTCAAGAATAGTCTTTGACCTCATTTGAACAAAAATACTTTAAGGAACTGAGCCCACATTTTGGGGGGCTATAGTCCAAGTTTTCCCTGCTGTTTTCGCTGCCCAAAGTTTGAGCGTGCCTGGCAAGATGAAGTGAGAATCTTGACTCCAATTAAGTGATGTGCTCCTATTTAACCATCTTCTCACTTCAAAGACAGCAAGGGTTTTCTTTCTGAAACATGCTATTTCACAGGAGGTATCTGAAACATACACATTGTGTATACTATGAAACTGGGAGGACGCTTCCTCTTCTAATGCAAAAGCCATGCACAATGGAGAGGCAAGTAAGCACCACACATGAGTATGTGCATGAGAGGTAAAGTACATGGAAATCTTCTTGGGTGCTGAACATTGGATGCCCGCAAATTTGCAAGTGGGCCATGCAAAACCAGCAGGCACAATTAACCTCTCCCTGTCCAGGAGCTGCCTGGGGAGAAGTCTCCACTTGCAGTGGTCCTTTAAGTATTTCTTTGGATTATATAGGAATCTTGGGCTATTGGAGCTCAGACTGTATAAATAGAAGAGCTGTTTGTGCTCTGAGTAAGGAAGTTTAAATTTGACCTGCAATGAGCATGTAAGGCTGCACAGAGGAAGGGCTTTCTCCACTGCTGTACTCAGAGCAATCTCTCCTTTGTCTCAAAGGCCACTGTGGCTATGACTCACACACAGCCATCAGACTATTAACACTTTTATTCCAACTAGTTATTTCTGGCTTTTAACAGTCAAAATACCTAAATGCCCAGAGTGCCTCCAGTGTAACTATAGAAATTACAACAACAAACAACAGCAGCTCGACCCATGGGTCAGCTGAAGCCAAACTCTGAATCACACACTTATTTTTTACCTATAGTTAGGAAAAGGAACTTCAGTCTGGACAACAAGGCAGTACATTTCTCAGCTACCTAGAAGATGCTCAGCCAGACAAGCTCAGTGCAAATACTGCTGGATGCTCCCCCCTTCCATGGGAGATGCAAGCTGAGGAGTGGGTTCTGCACAGCTCCCTTGAGTAACAGGCAGCCCCCAACCACAACATCATCTGACACACTTTGTAAATCCAGTTGAGGCTAATGGTCTGTATGATGTGAACTGATCTTTCTTCTTCTGTGTATTCATAATCCATATGTTTCAGAGAGCTCTTTATAGGGTTTCTCACTATTATTTGCAGTTATAGGAAAGATTTTGTTCAAGCTCTAGACCTCCTGAACACTTTCAGTCTTCTTATGCCTGCCGCAGCCCTCAGTTCACAATCAGCTGTGTCACTAATTAGAAACTTCAAGTTGGAAGGGGTAGGCTCTTCTAGAAGCAGCCAGAAAGCAGTTGAATGAATTACTTTGTGTCTCAAAAAACTGTACCTTTTATTTTTAACCCAAATACATTTGCTTATGCAAGACTTTGCATTGTGTTGCTGCTTCAGCACAATGGGTTTCTTCAACTCTTCACCCTCTCTGAAAAAAGTCAAAATTTACCATGTATTTTGATTCTTTATGGTGTTATAAAGAAAGGCAGCTGAGTAACCAAAAACTTTTCAAGTTTGTAAACCAAACACTGAAGTGCAATGTGAGAAACCACATTAATCACAAATTAAGAATAAAGCAATTTGAACTTTAGAATGCTTAACTCATAATTTTATAAATGTCTGACCCAATCTCTGGAGACCTGTGAAAGTGCAAAGAACGCCCAACAACTCTGAATATAGAACATAATATATGTTTTAAACAAAGAGAAAGGTCATTGATCCTTCAGTTGTGTTTCTCTTTTATTTATTCTTTATAAGACCAATTCTAAACTAGAGGGCCATGAAGTATCTATCATCAGTAAATAAAATAGATCAGAATACAGTGGAGCAAGATCTTTATGATTCACTAATAAACCGTGAGAGAAAAACACCAGTCTGGAAGCATCGAACCTTCCAGCAGAGCAAGGACCAAGAAAACATCTAACAGGAGCAGCAAAGCTAACTTGGTGAGAGCTCACAGTTTACTAAAGCCATGCACCTCAACTTAACTGAAAAGTATCTAAGCTAAATTAAATCCAAGAGCTCAGAGTTGACAAAAATAAACTAATACACTAAATAGGAAAAAGAAAAATATAATAAAGTTATTGTTTTCTTCTGGTTTTCATTAAAATGTACCAATGCAAAAAGCTGGCTATAGACTTAAAGCCAGAGTTGCACAGAGGAGAGAAATTCTGTCCCACAAAGGCTGAGATAATTCTTGCACGATACCCCAAAAAGATGGCCCTGAATGAGAAGACAGATTTTCTTTTAAAGTGTTGCCCTTGTTGTCTGGGTGTTGCACACAGCAACAGTGCAGAGAACAGCGCGTAGGAAAGATGTCTGTAAAACCATGGATGTTGACACGGGAATTCAGGGATGGGCACCGTGTTCGAAACTGTTACAGCTTTCTGCTGTGGATTAACTGACATTTTGAGTAACAAATCTTCCCTGTTCTGTAGGAAAAGACAAGTTTCATCCTCATTCCCCAGGTCCTTGCTGATTTCCAGGGGAGGGATACTGCAGGAGTTCCCTTCAAGAAGAAAACCAAACTAGTAATATCCCTCATCTGATCCCTCCTACCCCAACAACATAGAATATTTTTGAGTAAAAATGGAGCCATGGTTACAGGCATTAACAGATACAAAAGAGACATGTGAAAGCAGTGGTTGTACACAGAAAGCAGTAACTGCTTTCCTTTTTTAGACTACATGGCCGATTTGTTTAAACCACAAAGAGACATTTGCATGCTACCCATTTCTGGTCAGATACAAAAAAGCAAAGTAGAAATAAATGCAGAGCAAGTAGCACCTTCTGCTAACTTTCAATGTTAATTTTAACTCATGAAACACTTTAGCAAAGGTCCATCACTTGAATTTACATTTTTGAAGAGGTAAAGAGTATGATCAAAAATGACTTTTCAAAGAGGTGGAAAGAAACAACAGAACCCCAACTATTATCTTTTCTTATTTTAAACTTCATCCCACACTTGACACAAATTTAGATGTGAATGCGGAATTTACTCCTACTCTTCTCCTTCCCTTATGACTCTTTCTTACCATGTTTTTCAGAGAAGCAGTTTGTAAATGTGACTCGCTAGGATGCAGTGTAAAAAGTAACATGTATGCTGCAGTCAGTAACCCAACCAGGTTGTGTGTAGCCAATGCATTTACTAAATGTTCAGTCTAACTGCTAGATTCAGGTGAAGCCAAACAGGGAGGTAAAATACCCCCTGGTCAGGACAAAGAGCTGTGTTACAAAAGCACACGTTGCTAAGTCAGCCAGAAGAAAGTGGATTCTAAAATATAAATTTATGGATGTTTTTCAGGCAGAGTAAGTGTGGCTGTAGCATAGATGCAGGTTGCTCAGAGGACATTGACATGGTGTTGATGTTTTTAGGGGGCTTTTAAAGGACAAGCTGAGAGGGATGGTAAAAGACTAGTGTACACATGAACTTGTGAGAAAGTTTAATGATTGATTTAATCCTTCTGCAGATAGAAAAGCCTTGCTAAGTAGAAAGTACATTTTCTTTAAATTAGTTTACAAAGCCCAGGAAGAATCACATGGTGATGCTGTCTTGATTTTTGTGTTAGAAGTCATTGCAAAATACCAGGGAGCTGTTTCCCAGGGGTATGCCAAGGAAAGTGCCTCCTCTGTTCCCCCAGACTCTGATTTAGAGGGAATACCATAGAGAGAGAAAACAGCATCAGATGGAAGATGAAGTAGGCTGAAAACTAGTCTTTCCAGAGAGCTGATGGCTTGACTGTAAAATGTGGAGGAAAACTGAAAAACCTTCCAAAGAAGGCAAGGGAGATTTTAACAACATGACTCCTTGCCCAGCATTCTGTATTTTGTTGGGGAAATTTCAAGGATTGCAACAGACAGAAAAGCGTTGGCCACTTTCTGGTTTTACAGTCAACACTGCCTGAAATTTGTGGTTTCTGATGGTCTTGGTCTGTACCAGGTACAGCTCAAAGAACTCTGCTCTGACTTTGATCCTTCCTGTGGCACTGCCATAGCTATTTTTGTGTGCAATCAGAGCAGAAGTTGGACAGATGAAGACTCGAGGTGAAACACGAAGCATCGCTATTGACAGCCGGCAGCTCCAAAACTTACAGTATTTGCTCAGCTGGGTTCCAGGAGACTTTAAAGGAAAAGCAACCCTACTGGTTTTAATGGCATTCCAACGTGCTTCTTGGTTTAGATGAAACAGTCTTGGTGCCATTATTTAATGTTCATATCAACAATAGACCAGGTGCTGCCGATTTTCATTCACCCTATCAGCATGTATTCTCAGCCTATCTTTGATATACTGATTTACTTTTTATTTTGGGGTCAAACCTACATCAAAGAGCTGACATGGGAAACAAAATGGATTTAGATGCTTAAATAACTTACAATCTTACAATCTAGCCTGGGAGCAAAGGGATATTTGTATTTGTATTACTCAAAAGGGTACCTCTGAAGCAATAATGCAGCAAACTAATGATGCCACAGTCTTTGCATATTTCTGCCCTACTGTGCAAAAGTAAGAATTTGGATTATTTTTGCACTTCTGAAAAAAGAGCTTGAAATGTGTTTTCCAATAATTTATTCATGCAGTGTAATCAAGCACAGAATCTGACCCAGCTTAGCAGAGGCATGATTTCCAGCTCTGTGGTTTTCACCTCTGAGAGTATTTACTATTTGCTTGCCAGTAATTACCACAACCATCTCCTGCTTTGAATTCTACTACAGAAAAAGGGTTGCCAGTTCATTTCTTTAAACTTGAAGAAGACTTCATTTTAAAACTCAGGTGAATTGAGAACTTCTATGAATCAGGTGATAAAACCATTTTCAAGTCTTTTCTTCTTGCTTGTTCACCAAGTTAGGCATTTTAGCTTCTGTCTGAAATGCCCTGGCCAGCAATTATTTTCTCTCTATGAAGTATTTTTTGTTGTTGTTTTTTAATACACCCTGTGCCCAAAGGGACAAATGCTTGGAAGTGTTTACATTTTTTACTCGTTTCTTGGAAATCATGACCCACAGATAAAAAGAATACTTTTGCAACAACAATTTGGCACTTACAGAGCTTCTGGTCTTACTGATTGTTTGAATTCATTTTTTTTTAAACCCATCACATATGTTTATATTTTATTCTGTGACTTTCTTATTACTTAATGAAAGTTGAGAATTAGAGTGCTTACTAATATTATTGCACTCCTACTGTCATGAAGTTTCAATATACAAAATTTACACAAAGATTTATTGAAAAAAAAAAATAGGTTTAAGCCTATCTAGGAATTTGGGGATATTTAGTACTCATTTTTCTGTAAATCCATGAAAAGACTATCCTGCTGGTATTTTAAACATGCCATAGGACATCTTTGTCCATCTCCTCAAATGCTAATTTTGCTCCTGTAACCTGAGTCTCCTCTCCATTATAGTTTATTTCAATACTTACTAAAATCAAGCAGAATAATCCAACTGCCTTGAAAGAGAACTGGATTAGGACTTTGCATTTTTTCATCCAAGACTCCTTTCCCAGGGCTAATTCTGTGTTCATTCCTATTTGACAGCTAAAAGGGGAACTCAAGATTTTCTTTAGTGCAAAATCAGGTGCATCCAATGTGAAATTCTAGGTTTTTTGCAGAGCCACAGCTACAGTACTCTTTATTATTTTTCAGTATATTTTCACTTTCATTATTTTGCTGTAAAGAATCAATGTCTTTAGAAATAGAGTGTTGCTATACATAATTTCTAATCCATATTTAAATCAAAACCCATGAGATATACCTATGATTAATTTCACTTCACAAATTGCTTCAGCTCTGTGTTAGATACACTGTTTTGTCACGGCGTTACGTGATAGATGTCGTGTGCTCTCTGTTGGAAACACCTTCTGAGAGAAGCAGCTCTGCTCTTCTAGAGCTCCAGGACCACAGCCCTACTCACAGGCAAAACAGCTCCACTCCACAATCCATTTTGGAACACTAGATTAAAGAGGTGCAGTTCAAGGGAGAGAAATGGAAACGAGAGATGTCTTTCTGTTTGTTTGCTATTTCCTAAGCCTGTGGCTACTTTGCTTTTCTGCGGGCTAGCACGTGTCACAGCTACCCAAGGAGGCCAGGGAAGCACTTGTATGGATGCCAAGGGTTAGCCATGAAAACCACCAGAAGGAAGAACACTGAAGAGGTGGGGCTGGCTGGATCTACTCAAAAGCAGCAAAGCCAAAGGCCTCTAAAGAGACCTTCATGTCTTGGGCTGCACTGAGCATAAGACTCTTTGTGCGTGTGTCTGTGTGTGTGTCTTGCATTGCCACACCACCAAGCTGCTGCCTCTGTCCTGCTCCAGAGTTTCATGTGTCAGACCCAGCTGAGTGCAGATCCCTGACTCATGTGGTGGCTGTGCCTCATCTTTGCACAGGGAAGAAGTAGCGGCGCTGCATTTGCAGCCAGGGGAATGTGTCACTGGAAGGCAAGTTCCCAACTGCAGCCAAGTGCCATTTCCACAGAGGTTTACTATCAGTGACTTTCAGTTCCTAAGAATCTTCTCCACAGTGCTCTGCTTCTGCTTTGGCCCTTGATTAATTAATGGCTTGACACTGTGAAAGTAAGAATTTTCCCAACAATGAAATAGTCAGGAAAGAGCAATTTTAAGCTAAGGATTGAAACCACTAAATGCACTATGCATACACACTTGGACTCTCTTATTCCACTGAACTAAATTAGTAATTAATGACATTTTCACCAAAAAGCCGAGCAAATCCAGGAATAATAGTAAGTCAAATATATAACATAGTCAGACATGGGTTTCAATAGAACAGGGGTCAAAGCTGCCAAGGCTTCGTGTAGTTAGATAACTGGATAACTGAGCTCATCTTTCCACCCAGCTGTTATACCCTGACCTTAGGAGCTGAGCTTTAGAAGAGTCCCCTTCTGACATAGCAGGTTTTTGGTTAGAAGTTCATCAAGTCAACATTTATTTTTAATAGACTGGATTATCAGCAGGTGTTGGACTGTCCCCCCCCTCCCCATTCTCTGTGCCTGACTCCCTGCCCTTGGGGCTCTGCTGTTTGCTGACTAACGAGAGCGCCTGTAGCCTGTTCTCAGAACAGACCTCGTCCTTGGCTCAGCACTTTTACTGGGAAGAGAAGAGGCAACACCCTGTGCTAGCAGAGTGATAAGTGGCCGTTTCAGCCACAGTTTTTCAAATAAGTTGCTACACTACAATTATAAGTGCTCCAGGCAGAAAAGGTATCTGCAGCGGCAGAGCCTTTGTCAGCAGTGGTCACTGCTTCCTACAAGATCTTCTTACAAAAGGTTCAGGTTTTTTCCAGCACTTGGGCATTTCTCTTTGCTGCTCTGGAGGCTCTTCCAGTGTCTCTACCAGAAACACGTCAGGCCTGTTGCCACCATTCTATATGAGGACAGCTCCTGGACAAGTCAGGTGGCTGGGGACCGGGTCCGAGAGCAACGTTAGCACCCCAGTGTCAGCTGCTACCATCTCCAAGGAGGAATGGTAGCAAACAAGACTTCTTTTGTCCTTTTATGTTTCTTCCTGGAAAAAGTCAACTTACTCAAGCATACAAAACTAATTTTAGTTTCCTTGGAGGTGACTTCCTTGCTCAGCCAATTTACTGATTATAGGCAGCATGCAATTTTCCAGAGGGCCACTAATGTTCAAGCATGGAAAAAACAGTTTGATCATTACATTCTGACTCCTCTATTGCACAAGTATGTTATGAAAGAAAAAGTTATGTAAAAATCATAGTGGATTTCACTATTTCCTATTTAACTGTTTTACTGTAAGCATGTACAATGCCCAAAAAATTCATCTATGTAGAAAAAATGTGAGCCACCATGACACGGATTTTAACATCCTTCTGCTTCTTTACAATAAGACAGGTAATTATGTTTATTTTTTTCCTTTACTAACATAAAACCTTCCACTTTGACTCACAGTCCTTATGCAGAGAGACATTGCAGAGAATTTTATTTTACAAACAGTGAATATGGACCTGGATTTTTCTTTAGTTTGGCTGCTGTACATACAGAATTTAATTATGGAATATCAGAAGATTCTCCTTGCTAAACATACCTTAAAGGTCCAAGAGTGAAATATCCTCAACCATGTATTGTAGGCCACCACATGGTCCAAACAACCTTCGTTGGGGGCTCACAGAATTACTGTTGTGCCATAACAAAAATAGGAGGGATTAAAGAATCTCTTTGTTCACAATCAAGTAAATTTACCAAGGGTGAAAGAGACACAAAACCTGAACTATGCTCTTAAGACTGCAAGATGACAAAAGGAATCTAACAGGGATTACCACTGCTTGTGTCATTGCTGCTTGAATCTGAGAGCTTGTCTGCAATTTTACTAGCATAGCTGAGCTGCCATGTGTCTGCTGGCGTAAGCATGCCATGGGAACACTCTGATACTGGAAAAAAAAGAACATTGTTCCCAGTTTAGTCTATATTGCTTCAGAAGTGGTTTCAGATAAAGGAAAAAGATGTCACTCATCCCAAGACCATCTGAGAAGAGGTTTATCAGTATAATTAAGGTGACTTGAATTCATGCATCATTATAGACCTATGTAATTTTGACGTAGATTGCACTGGAAATGGAGCTTCCTGAAACAACCTAGTGGTAGTCATTTCATTAATGTTACATGTAAACTGGTTAGTGAGACATATTTTTGCTGTATCACAAAATATGGATTATTGGAATTTCCCATATGAATGTATTGCTCTGGATTACAAGAGGTTTGTTAGTAAACCACTGGAAAAAAACAAAGCTCTTAGCTAACACCATTATGCTGAGCAGCAGCACAACGTGACTGTGAGGTGGAAATGGCTGCTCTGAGCTATCAGTGGTAAATATGCTTTTTCCAGGATCTAGCTATGAGTGCATAGGTGATTTGCAAATGGAGCCCACAAGTCTCACAAACAGTAAGCAGCAAAACAGATCCCCTGGAGAAAGTCAGATGCAAATTGGTCAGCTCTTAAACAAAAGGATTTTCAGAGATTTTCTGAAGTTTTTCTGTAAAATTCCCCAAGGGCTGCAGTTATTAGGGAAGGTAGAAGTCATATATGATACACCTGAAATCTCTCGGGCCACTGAACTTCTCTGCTGGAGGAACTGGAATTGTAGGAAATAAACACAAAATATCCCAGTGAGGCTGTTCTATGGCCCAGAGTAGGAAGTTTTCCACCCTGAGAGATGTGCCAGCTCAGCCTGAGAGCTGCAGCCTAGGGCAGGAGGAGAAGTTAGCAATGTAACGTCAGTGTTACTGGGACTGGCAAGGACCTGCATTTCTGGGGATGGCTCTTGCTCTGTTTGGAGAGGGAAGGCAAAGCGCAGGGGAGGAAATTGCTGTAAGGCAGAACAGCAATATGAAATACAGTTGTGGAAAGCTCAGTGTGCAAGGCAACAAAGCACACTGATGGGGATGGAGGGCTCAGCTAGGGTAGGGAACATGGTATCTGACGTTACCCCACACCATGCACAGGGCAGGGCTACGTTTCCGCATGGAGCCTCGCCATTACTCTCATGTTCTCACACGTACCGTGGTGCATAGCAACTCATCTGCTGGGCCATCTGCTGAGCTGCCTGCGTACTCGAATTAGGACTGTGACTCTTCATTCCTATGTGCAGCCTTTCAAATTTTACACCCTCCCATTTGAAAATTTTCTCCTCCTGCTTGATCCATTACATCACCCATCCTCACCAGCTGGGACTGGCTGCTACGATAGTAGGTGTTTAGCAGCCTTCACACTGTCTCTCACCCGTCAGATTAATAACCTCACCTAGGGGAGAAACATCATATGCACTTGCCTCACACTCTGTGTGCTGCCCCATCAAACAGGATCATCATTTCGAAGATGGTACAGGAATTCCCCAGCCAGCAGCCAGCATCTGCATTTCTATTATGCACTTCTAGGTCCTCAGCATGCTGCTGGCTGTGAGTCATGCAAATCTTATGCCAGGCAGAGCAAAAATGGCTGCACCGTGCATAGATTTTATCTCTCAAATAGAAAGTGAGATTTTTCGATGACAGTTTACTCTTTTTAAGAAGTTACTGATTTCTTGGAAGTGTTCAAGGCCAGGTTGGATGGGGTTTTGTGCAACCTGGTCTAGTGGAAGGTGTCCCTGCCCATGGCAGGGGGTTAGAACGAGATGAGCTTTAAGGTCCCTTCCAAGCCAAACCATTCTATGATTCTCTGTAACTCTGCTTTTATTTTTCACCATGATTCTATCTGGCTGTAATCTCTTTGAATGGAAAGGTTTGTGTGAACGATATTACAGAAAATAAAGTGAAATTATGCATTTTAACATATCCATTCATTGTCTTCATTTTCCAAGTACAAGCTGGTAAATGCTGGAGTTCCCACACCGCATTCCACCTCTCCCCTTCCATTTTTTGGAAGGGAAAAGTTTCCAGCTTGATAAAATAGACTCAGTTGTGCTACATCACCATACTTTCTTGCAGCACTTGCTGTGTAGGGCCATTCCCAGCAAGGAACCAGGAAGATCCCGCCCTAAACTGGCACCATGAACTAGATCTGGAGTGATTCTGCATGACTGTGTTTCCATTCAGAGCAGGTAACTTGACTGCAGCAACCCTAGGTGCAAGTCAGAAGTCACCAGCTGCCCTGCAACAAAATTATCCTAGGCCTTATAACCATTGATAGTAGAAGGTCTTATATCTGAGTGCTTTCCTCTACTCCTTATCTTTTATTCCTATGCATAGACTGCACATAAAATAGTTGCTTTCTTAAAAAAACCCCAATCTCTGAACTAAAATCTATAACAATATGCTCATATAGAGATCCTAGTTCCATTTCCAAATCCAGTAAACCCGAGGAGCGAGTCAAACTGAAACCTGCCTGTGGGTGCACAGTAAATTCTCAGCATATGAGAATTAGGGTCGCACTGCCGAAATCTTCACATAACTCAGGTTGCTAAACTACATGCAAATCAGTTGCTTGGAAATGTTCCTGAGACATATCACTGAGGTGCATCTCTATGACTATCCCTCTCCATCACTGTATTCTGGAAAAGACTGTACAGCTACAGCTTCGTGCAAGCTCGCTCTGGCTCTTCACTTCCCAACCTTGTGTCGCCCGTTCTCAAATGGCAAGTTTCATTGAAGCATCTCTGAACCCACAACAAGGTAAGCGCCACTGTGAGGGGAGTCCTTAGGGATTTAAAGCAGCAGTGCAAAGATACTTAATCATCACCTTGTTAACTATAGCTTATCTGAGACCTTGCCATGTCTGCCATCTTCTGCCTTGACATAATGTCACTCATTTTCAACAGTCAAGCTGTTCACCTCAACAGAGAGCACAGGCAAACGTCACTGCAACCCACTTGGAATACTCTGATGGGTAAGCAGCTTTAATTTGCCAGCCAGCAAACCAAGTTAACTTATAAAGTTTAGAAGATCATTTCAAGCACAAAGGACCTGGAAATAGAATGAAAGACAAATAGGTCTTTTAGGAGGATAACATAAAAGAACTGCAGTGGGTATAATTCATCCTCCTTTCCATTTAAATGGTTAAAACTGGGACGTTTGCTGAGCATGGGCAACAAAGCCCTGGGAAGGACAGGCTGTAGGTTGCAGTTCTGGCTGGAGATTTCTGTGTAGAAAATGCCTGATAAAATCTTATTCACTCCAAAGACAGATAAATCATAATAATTGCTCTTTAGGGTCTGAGATAAATGCAGTCTCTGGCAAGGGTAAAGGATTTGACAGAGCCCAAATGAAGGTTTGAACTCCACAGGGGACAAGAAAGTCTCTAACACCCTCTCCTTCAGTCTGAGGCTGAATACCATTTGTGCTAAAAAACAAGAAATGTCTCTGATTGCAGCAGCAGCAAACTCCTAATGCAAGTAAATAAACAACCCTGATGGATCCTAAACTGCTCGTTCATTTTCTGACACGGAACCTCAGACATTCTGTGGACATGTCTCAAGGTCTAAGGCACTAGGGGTTGGCTTGTGGCTGAAAATGAGGAAAGGTTCCTATTAAACCAGCTATTCACATCCATTGTGTAGGAAATACTCCTAGCCATTCAAATTCCAGCCCTCCATTCAAGGAGTGGTAAGAAATAAAAAGAAAATTTAAAAAACTCTGCAATTTAGGAACAAGAATAACTGTACTTAGCATCATTGGCTCTGGTTGTACCCTCTAATTTAATCCTCCTATAAGTTTTATGGTAAATGTGGGATTTTCTGGGATGCCTCGGATCCAAATGTCTCTTGGGTAGAGGGCACATTTACATTGTTTCTTTGTAGGAAAGTAATAGATTTGTGGAACTACAAAAGTATCACAAAGAAATCTCTAATGGGATTGCATGCACTGAACTGGTTTAGGTTATGGGCTGTGGGCTTCTTCCCTAGAATTCACAAAGAAATTAGATGCCTTGTACTGTGTCACATTAATAATTTTGTTGACAAGTAAACATATATATTTAAGGAGAACATCTTCTAGATTAATTACAAATCTTCTAAATTAACTCACATATGAGCAAGTTTGGTCCGTGTTTCTGCGTCCCACCTCCTGCTAGCAGGAAGGTCTGACAGCTCACAGCTGCTCTGCTGCGGGCCCAGGGCTGCTGACGCTCACGCGAGAGCAGCGGGGTCAAGGGCAAGGCAGGACCGGAGCATCGGGACGCTGTGACACCCACAGTGATGCTGGCAAGGGGCTGGGAGGGGGCTGAGGAGCTCTGTGGCTAGGGGAACACATGCCAGAGCATCCAGCATCTGCAATAACATTTTGGAAATAAAGTCTGCAAGTAATGAGGCTGCAGTGCTTGTTTCTAGGATAGGGGCTGCTTCTGCTTCGACTGACATGGATGGAGGGAGGACTGGGCTCTAGTTCTCACATTAGTAGCGTGCAGTTCCCACCATTTACCAACTGGAGCTTAAATGGGAGCTCATAGTGCTAAGGTCTGTGCACAAGGAGCATATGCAGGCAGCAGAGGAGGGAAGAAAATGACCCCGCTGTACAAACGAGGCACTCATGCACGTTCACAAGCCAGGTTATAAAGATGTTTAGGCAGCTGAAGGTGCAAGCCGGTACTTTGGGCTACTCACGCAGGAGCATGTTTGTGTACCTGGTACTTGGTAACCTGCCAGACCATCCCAAAAAGGACAACAGACTCAAATTTCCTGGTTTTGGCTTCATAGGAGCACATTTACTCAAAGCTTTTTCCCTCTGTCAGATTTTCCCTTCTCAGCACACCTTTGCAGAGTAAATGTTCAACTCTTTCCTATGCCCTTTATACCTCGAAGTAGCTATTCAATCCATAAGTGCATGAGGTGCCACACTTTCACCAGTTTCCCTTGCAAATTTAATCTTGCAAAAAACAAAGCCGAAAGACTTAGCGGAACTCCAGAGGTGTCACTTTTTAAGTACTCTCACATGTCCAGAAATTCTATTGTAATTTCTTTCTAAGTAGTCTGGAGTTAATGAGACTGAAGAGAATGATAGGAAGGAAAGAAATAATTATATATTCTTCTTTTTTTTTCTCAACATGTCCCAAATGTCACCTCTGACCTGGCTTTCTATTTCTGGCATGGACTAAACTCCCTCTATTTATTTAGCAGCCTACACACCATTACAGTAACATAGCAACAGTACTTTCAGTTGTGAATTTGAAAAAAAGAAAAGAAAAAAAAAGAACATATTTTTCGTAAGAAAACTGTTAAAGCATTGCAGTCTAGTAACACGTCAATAAATGCTTCTATTTTACCCTTTACAGGCCAGTCTTATTAGGCTCCCAATCTGCAAACCCTATGCAGAGGGATGCACAGGGGAACCAAAGCAGTGTCACTGTCACAAAGCCAGCTCTTCCTGTGCCAATCAGACTGTCCCCTAACCTTTGTGTTTGTTTGTCTTAATGATGTTTCAGCTTGAACATTTCTCAGGCTCAGCACAGACGAAAGCAGGAGTTTGGGGAGGATACTGAAATAATGATGGGATTTATCTGGTGTTTTTTGCTCACTTTTCAAAACCAGCTCACCATTATTTTATAATGCATAGCTCAAGGGTGATATGACACTCAGAATTATGTGCTAAAAAGAAACATTTTTAAAAGCGCAAAGTGAAGTTGGAGTAACAGTCCCATTTTCAGCTGACAGTCCAAACCCCACTGGTTTACAGGGAAAGTTAGCCAGTGAAGACCTGTAAAAACAGCCCTGGAGTCAGGGGAGTAGCCAGTGAAAACATTTTGCAAATCCTATTTCAGTGGGAGCAATGTGCCTAAGGATCTCAAGAAAGCAATTCCCTGAGCTACTTAAGTGCTTCTTATTTTTAAACCTAAGGCCTCAATCATTTTCTTAGGATGGGTTCAAAATGTTGAACTTATTAAAAATAAAACTTCTTAAGCTTGCAAAGCTTCCACTATAAATATTAGTAAACAATACAGATGTAGTAGCTGAAATAGCAGTGAGCACTTCATGAAGCAGTGTATGACTTCTGGTGAAATTGTTTCTTCATTGCTACTGTAAACTCAGCTGGCATCTCTTCAGATGCTTTTTCTCATGTCACAATGATTTTATCAGCACACAGTCACCTCTGAATGCCAGTGGCTTTTCTGTGGAATTGGCAACAGATCTTGGAAGTGCAGCTTTACAGCAGGCATACACGTTTCTTTCCCAGCGTTTATAAACTCAATACGTCTGTAAACTCAGTGGTTTTACTGAACAGTTTGTGAAGTCTGCAAATAAAACATAGTTCATGCTTGTTCCAAACTATTGGCTTCTCCTTGGCACGACCAGTTCATGTCAGCTTGAAAAAATGGCTTCACAACTGTAAAATCCTTGAACTTCTACAAACAGTTTGCAAGTGTGGTATGTAAAAACAGATTGCTCACAAACTATGCACTCTGCTGAGATTACAACAGTTGCGAATTTAGAAAGGGTCCCATTATGGCCATTATTCTGCTCAGCAGAAATATGAATACATAACCCAGGGTACCCGAGACTTGAGAGTCACAGGATGAATAATATTTGTCACTAACAGGGCTCACAGAAACTATTGTCTTTTAAAAAGCATTCTCAACTATGAGTCAAAAACTTTCAGATGACAATCTAAATTCCATTTAAATTAACACCTTAAGTAATTTTAATCTCATACCAATAATTGCATTTTACTGCCTTTCTGTAAAATGCTCTATGAAAAAGGATACTGAATAACTGAAATGCGCTGTTCAAGGCTTCTGTGGAAAGCTACAAAGCAGTTTTGACTGCAGGGGTCAGGTGGGGTTTCTGGCATCGGAAGGGAAGGGAATAACAAAATCTCCAAGAACAGTTGTCTCATTCTAACAATTACAAAGCTACAAATGAGTTAGCCTCAGAAAGGGGGGATCTTTCTGCCATGAAGACTAAGACATCAGTCTTGGTTTATTTTAAACAAATACCAAGTTGCAGCAGATTTTAAAAATGAGTTTTGCATGGCTGCGTGTTTGGTTTGTTGTGGGTTTTTTTTCTGATGCAACACAAACTGAAACAAGGATATTGTAAAGCAGAAAAAATAAAAACCAAGTATTGCATGTTATTCAACAATTAAATGAGAGAGAGGAAAATCTATTTTATCTGGCTGGATATAATGTTTTGACATGCAAATTTCATTTCAAAGATGCCATTTTTTCCTTGTCTTATCACATTACTAATTCATTTCCAACTCAAATGAAAAGGACAAGAAAGTAAATAAAATGAGTGTTGCTCTGCTGAGTAACATTGTAGGAGTAAACATGTTCCTTTCCCTAAAACCCTATCAAATTGGCATAATCCACATTCATAGCACTTCAATATATTATTGGTAGAAGTAATGTGTTTATCCATATTATAGTTTTCATGCTACGACGAGTTCACCAAAGTAATGCTTTTTCCTCTAAGACATGTTTGATTGCATCACCAGTTTAATTACCACTCAAGTTAACATTTCCTTCTCTATTTCAAACTAGCATGTTTTTTTAAGTCTCTATTTTTGAATGCAAAGACCTGATAACTTGTGGTTTTCTGTTTTGAAGAGAAACCAATAGCTGGACATTCCTGTGCACTGAAAACATGTAGTCAAAGATTAAACTGGGGCTTCAGAGCTAATAGAGCTCCACCCAAATAAATTGTCCAAGGGAAATTATTCTGCTTAACATTCTGATACACAGGTTGCCAAGAAGAGCAGTGTTTTTTCAAAATTATTTGTTTCTTAGAAGTCAGCCTATCTCATTAAACATTGTATTTAAACTACCAAAACATGGTTAAAATGAAAGAAAATGGTCTAGAATAAACATCACTGTTAACCTACCAAAACAAGGTTAAGTGGTGGAAAATGGTCTGATTTGCACTCAGCTAATTACAAATGTTTAAGGCCAGTGATGGGAACTCCTCCCTAAAATAATTTTTCTGCTGTTATTTTACCAGTGAGATCGATTTGTTCAGGATTTCACAGAGAAGGGAACACAGTCTGCAGCATGGGAGCTTCTGTATGAAAGTCTTCATTTTCTCAAAATTGAATTCTTCCTTAATATACAAACTAGATAGAATATATATATATAATATATATATAATATTTTATAATGAAGTAACTGCAGGAAAAACCTGCTTACAAAACTTACTACGAGAACCAGCTAAATGGCTCTGTCAACTTTCTCCATCACATAGGGCTCCTGTTCCCACCCAGCCTATAAACTAGAGCTACAAAACCAGCACAGATTGGTCAAATAAACTCAGTTATTTCAATAAGAGTTCAGGATGTTGATTCCAGCAGGGTATGAAAGGTGGCCGTAACTCTATTCAGAGGGGACGGAGCTCAAGAGGTGAGGCTTTGTAGTAAGCCTTGGGAAATAAAAAGGTTTACGGACAAAAATTAAGTTCAGATTTCTCTTTGGTAGTTATTTTTGAGAAGCTTCCCCCAAATCCCTAACCAGCAGAAGAAGTACTTGACCTCACACAGCACTTGGGGATTTCTTTTAGGGGAGGGTGGCAGTCTCTTCCGCTGACACCAGCCCAGTGCTAGCTCAGAGAGCTGGCAATCTGCATCCCACCCACCCTTAGCAGTGCTGTGGGACTCTTGTTCCTATTACTTGAGCAAACTCTTCCATAGTTCTACTTTACTTTTTCTTCTTAGCGGCCAGTAACTTCCCGTTTGTTCTCCTGATAAATACCAGAACTTCAGCTAAAAATGGAGAAGTCGTCTAGATTCTCTTATCTTGTAAAAACCTGGTGGTGGGGTGCTGTGGTCGAGTGCTGGCAGACCCCCCCAACAGTCAGAGATGTCCATCTACAGCTACTTGCTGCTGTGCCCTTCTGACAGCACTTACTGCCCCTCGTGCAGAGACAAGCAGGAATGGACACTGCTTTACTAGCTTTTTGCATCTGGTACGTTAATTTATACCTCTATTTGTCTTCCCAGACCAGACACTCCAAGAAGAAGTGTGGTAAGAAGTACAAGGCTAAATTTTCTAACACAAGGCCCATTTTTCACTCTTGTTCTAGAGATGCTGACAAGGAATTTTGATTTTCAATAATGTTTGAAGAAACCAGTCACTCAAGTAAAGTGGGAAACTTGCCTTTTTTTTTGAGCAAGTGGTCTTCCCTCATCAATTTGTATAGTACTGAAGATTAAAAATAGCTCTTCAGCTGGGGTACAGCTGTGCAGCATTGACTTAAATGGAGCTGCACTGACTCACAACAAGCAAGCATCTGTATACAGCCCTCTACTATTGCAAACCACGTAACTTAACACTAAGTGACTACTGGGGTGGCATTCCCCGGAGCCAGCGGGCAGGCTGCCCACTGCTGGCTACCACTGCTGCTCCTCACAGGTGTAACAAACTGCAGCATAGTGATTTGAGGACAGGTTGAAATTAACTGCCCGTTAAAATCCCCTCTCCTTCTCGGCCTATGAACGACGTGTCTTCTCAATGGCACTAGTCTCTTATTTCAGTAGACATCCTCTGTGCTTTCTCCCATGTCTTTTTTCCCCTCCTAGTGACTTTTTGCACTGGCTGTAGTAACTCCTTTGTTTTCTAGGCCATGAAACCATTCTCCCCCCTCTCCAATAAATAGAAAACAAGTATTACCAGTCAGTGAGCAGATATATTTCCATATGAAAAGTATAAAAAGCCGGCTGTTCAAGGCTCACATTACAGAATTGAGATCCATGAACACCACCACACTGAGCCTTCTGAATTTTTAATTTTTTTTTAACAACTATAAACACTTTTCCCCCTTACTACTCTGAATGCCTAATCTAAATCCCTGGTTGGATGTATTCGGCACTAATATAGGGTACTGTAAAACCCATCAAACCTGAAGCAGATTCTCCTGTGACATCTAATTTCCTACAGAGGGTGGTATTCATGATCCACTAATATCAATACCAAAAACCTCCAGTGGGGCCAGGTTTTCCTCCCATGGAGCTGAGTATCAAGCTGTGCCTGAAACTTAGCATTTTTGGTCTAGAGCATGATGGACTTCACCTCCACCACCACCACTTCCTAGTTTTTGGAAGCAGCTTCTTCCTCTCTTGCTCCCACCCTATACCCAGCTCCCCCAGAGCTTTGGGGTTCCCCGGCACCCTTGAAGCCCACGCAGCCCCAACCGGTGAGAAAAGCTGGAACCAAGTGGGGGAAATGAGAGCAGCATAGCTTTCAGGTCACATTTAGGGGACAAAGAACTGCAACACACACCAAATGCTCTCCCAGGAGACTCCTTGCACAACTGCCTCTTCAGATAGGCTGACGTGGTGGATTTGTGGTTCAAGTATCAGACAGGGGCAAAGGCATTGTACATGCTATTAAATCACTATTAGAGTATTTGCCTGCAGAAGTGAAGCTCCCTGTGCTTTCTAATGAATTCTCTGCATTTAGCATTAAGCTCTCTGTTTTTACAGAAAGTTACACTTGGGTAATTAATCTCATGTTCGTTTCCTGCACATGTAAGAGAGCAGCCTTTGTTAGGGAATGATAAGATACTTCTAAGAATAGTGCTACTAAGAGCATCAGCTTTGTAAGACTACAGGAAAAATATAGACTCTTAACACCTGCTTTTGGCTTTTCAAAGTTTTGAAAATAATGTTCTGCTTACCTAGAGACAAATTCTGACTTGTTTATGTTTACTTTCATCAGAAAACAAGCATAAATCAAGGTATACTTTCGTCTTCAGGCTCCAGTCTTGCAAAGATGTATTTGTTTAGTTTTATAAACTCTGTAAATATTCCTAGTGGATTGAGTGGGGCTCAACAACCTGAATTCATCACTGTTAACTTCAAATTCCACTGAAATTAACTGGACTTTCTTAGTGATTGTAATAGATTGCTGATTAAGACTTTATCTGTGTGTAACACAAGAGACCCTCAGGCCGGACCTTACAAAGGCCAGATCCTGAACTCAGGAAAACGTAAACTGGGAGACAACCCCATGAAAACAACTGAGTCACTCCAGTGTAAGAGAGGTCCCAATGAGCAGCAGACCAAGCCTGCATTTGAAGCTCCCTGGAAGCTTCAGCTCGGACATGGGATTTGCCAGCTGAAGACAAAGGGTGGTGTAAAGCCTGGGGATTTATGTATGTTGGAGTTTGGAATCAGAGCCAACTCTATTCTCCTGTAAGCGGTTGACACTTGACACCTACTGAAGTCAGTTTAAACAGTCATTGTTTTCAAGCTCGTGTTGTTTTTAAAGCAGTCACTGTGGTCCAGCCTGAGCTATCTACCACCACAGTGCAAGATGCACAAGCTACCATGCTGGTGAAACTATAAAAAGTGGGGGGAAAAAAAAAAGTTTACCGTGGGTAAGAGACAATTCCCATTTGGTTTGTAGCATCCACTGTGTAACCAGTCATATGAGAAGGGACATCATTAATCTTTGCTGTACTTGCAGCAGATTTCTTTCTGCTTTATTACAGACAAAGGAGTAGTTTATCCTCCTAACCAGAAAATAAAGCCTAATCTGAGAGATCAGGCTAATCTAGTGGTTGATGTTTGAAGAATAACATAGATCCAATTTCCCTAGGTTTTGTAGTGCATAATCTGAGCAGAGCAGACCGCAGCTAGTCTTGTGAGCTGATCAGAGCCCCTGTTGTGACTATTATCTTGACTGTATAATGGGGGCTTTCAAACCCCAGCTTTATCACATTCTGTTTTCTCTACTTTGCCCTTTTATGAATATTGAGTCATCAAAAATAGCTTCACTGGCAGAGTTACTAATGATACCAGCTGGGTGAATCAGTGGCTCTTACATTGTCTAGTGCCTGCTATACAGTGCTAACAGTACACTTGTTACAAAATATAACAAAAATTAGATATCCATATTTTATTTGCAGCTCTCTTCAGACACATCATAGTGGTTATTTTAGAATTGAAAAGTGCTACCTGAACAAAGCAAATGTTCAGCCATTTCAATGCAATACTGCGATCTAAAGGAAGAAACTCTGGTTTAGAATAAGTGAAAAGTAAATTCTAACATCAGTAAATTACCCTTTCTCCTGGTTTTTAGTGCAAAGGAAAAATACACTACCAAATGATATCTACCACATTCTTCATGAGACAGTTATTCCTCCTGTTACTAGAAAAAGCTAACATCAGCAGTCCAAAAAAAATGCTGATAAACAGAAGTGAATATGACAAATGATGTAAGCTATGGATATGGCTTGAGTGCCACAGACACAGATGGTGGCATCCTCCTAGCACGGTGCAGTGCTGTGGGGTAAGTTAGGTTAGAAGTGCATGACTCAAATGAATATTGCCCATTGCAGAAGTGTAACAGCAGTAACAATATCTCTGATGAAGAACCATCACAAATGAGTATGCAAAATGGCCCGCCATGGGCTTACATTTTTAATGCTGTCCCAAGCAAATTTTTAAGGGTCATTTCTTTCTGCCCGGAATGCCCTGCAATGATACAGTTTCCTATGTTTGCAACACACACCCTTTTTTTTTTTTTTCCTTTTCTTTCAGAAAAACAGGCAGGCAGATAGAGACCGAAACAAGGGGCCCCCTCTACACAGAACGCGATTGCAGCCCTCCATGCAGGCAGTGCTCGCTGCTCCTCACCAGCCCCCTTCACCTTTCAGCTATCAGGAACTTTACAGCATGGCATCTCCTACCACCTCTTTATCAGAGACATAAAGTAAAGCTTTCTGCTAGCAACTGCAGCTGGCATATTAAACGGATAAATAAAAACTACTGCAGATGTTGCCTTTAGCAAGTGTCATTACAGAGCATCCTAACAAAGCAGAACCTCAGAATTTAAAGTATTAGTTTTCTTCGGGAGGTTCTTGCCCTTCCCTGGAAAAGTGACATCTGAAATTCTGTTACAACAATTCTGTTCGTTACGGCAACATTTAACTGAAACTGAAATGCGGTTTTTAACCTAAGATACGTTGCATAACAACTGAATTACAATTATCTTACGAGCCGGGAAAGGTTAATTCCAAACGGCACGCGAATATCGGTGAAAACTAAAATACTCCATAAAGCGCAGGGACTTGGAAATCTTTTTGTTTTGGTCCAAGGCGAAGCCGAATCAGGCGAGGCATAGGGAGGAGGAGTGAGGCACCGAGCACATGCCGAAATCCTTTTAGCGAGAAAAAAAAATATCAGCAGAGCCTTTGCACTTACGTATCTCTTGAGTTTCTTCTCGGGGGGTGATTTAATGAGCCATCCAGTGCAAACGACGTCCCCTGAGCTCATCTTCCCCCCCCGGCGCGGAGCGGCGACGCGGGAGCCAGGGTGCGGGCTGCGTGTGCGGGTGTGTGTGTGTGCGGGTGTGTGTATGTGTGTATTGTTCCCAGCCAATTTGAAACCAGCAGTAATCAGCTTCCTTCAGCTGTGCTCTGATACTGCTCCAGCCCGAGGAGGAAGTCATGACATTGATCACTGACACGGCCAGCCCTCCCTCCGCCGCAAACACAATGCAACACACCGAGCACGTGATGGGCGGCCGGGGCTCGCCGCCACGCAGCCGGCGGCTGCGACACCCACCGCCGCCACCACTGCCACCACCGCCACCGCCAGTGGGCGGCCCCCGCGCCTGGCCCCGCATCGGCCCGGGGATGCTGACAGCCCCCGGCCCCGGGGAGCAGGGGGGGCGAGCACCGCGGCGGAGCTTTGGGAGCTCCGGGACGTGGCCCCGGTGAAGTGATGTGTCAGCGTGGTGGCCCCGGCGGCTTTGGCCCGTGGCGAAGGAGACACAGGCAGCGGCTGCGGTGCCAGTCCACACATCTGCTGTCCTCTGTCCCCACTGAGATGTCCGCTTCAGTTTCCACCATCTACCACTCACAAACTTCTTCGGTTTCTGGATTTAAAGGTTTTTCAGTGGCATTTGGTCCCTTGTATGAATTTACTACGAATAAACTTGTTTTTTTTCTGGTCACATCATAGCAGTTATTTTAGAAACGGACTTTTACAGAAGTGATTTCACAGGGAGACAGGTTGCCATTCCACTGTCACAACTATAAAATAAAACCACAGAGTGCTGATATCCTTGGAGTAAGTGCCTGGGAAACTCCTGGCTTTTCAAGGACAGGGCAGCTTGTCTGCATTTGCAAGAAGTTGCTTATAACTTTGACTTAGATTTAAAGTGGGTGCTGTGATTTTTCACTGGGTTTTACGAGTAATTTCTGAGGAGTCTCATACGGCTCTGCCTCGGCTCTGTATAAACTCAGAGCATCCCTGTAGCTAGTGCTTTGCATTATCACTAGTCTTAAAAGAATCTTACTATAAATGAAAACTGTCATGAGTAAACTATAAACAATTTACTTCAAATGTGCTCTGACTCTCTAGATAGGTTTTTGTTGGAGATTAAGTGACTTTCATGCAGCCTTGCAATATTATTTCATTCCCAACCTGACATTCTACTACTACCTTCATACCTCCATATATACTTTATCCACAGTGATGTTTTAACAACTTCATGTTTAATAGCAGGTTTGTGAACAAGGCTTTATAACACTTCTCCTTGGAGAGATACATCCAGCCATGGAACTTAATTAGGGAAGGAGATTCATGCTTTCCTTCCACATGTGACTTGACTGTGTCACCCTGGCAGATACGATAGACTTAAACCTGAAGGCTTTAAAACATTAGTCTGCCAAAATAAAATGAATTGTGATATACTTCATGTGCTATCTCTGCAGTGCCATAACAATACCCATTTTTTACTGGATCATTCCTCGGGCGGATGGGTTCCCCTGTCAGGTTCCTTATGCAGCTGCAAAACCACTTGCAACAAGGCAGCAGAGGAGATGGGGAAGGGGGACAGGGTGGGGAGGAACCTGGACTGGCAAACAGATCTCAACACTGAACACCAAATCACAGCCTTAAGGAGGGCTCCAGCTCCATCTTTGCTTGTGCTCAGTGATAATGCTGCTAAAATCACCAGTAGTTCTCATCTCTTAAGCCACTTGTCCCTGCCCTTCTGCCATCTCCTCCATTATACAGACACAGTGTATTTGTGTGGCTATTGGATGAATTGACTCAGAAAACAGACTGTTTTGAAAAGAATGAGTCAAAAAAAGAGAGAAGATACTATTTTCCAGCTGGATCAGGACTAGTTTCCTGATCTGATAAATGCTGTGGCCCACTACACTCTCGTACCTGACCAATGGAGGGGGTGATGCAGGGGCAGTACTAAGAAATCAGCAGTTGCTTAAATTGGCACTTCTGCCCAAAAAACGCCTGCTGAGTGGTAGCCATGGTGACAGGGTGACAGGGAGGGGTACATCGATTCTGTTCCCTGCTAGATGTGTCGCTCCTCTGTCGGAGGGCTCCTGTCCTCACTGCTGGAACAGCTCAGTTGCTTGTAAAGCACCTGCCGAACTCCTTACATGATGCAGCTCAGCATATTCAGAATAAATAAAATCTTTGCCAGTTTAGTTATGGTGCCAGTAGCCTCAGGGGAAATACAGGAAGCCAGAAATCATAATTAAGCAGAGCATGTGGGGGTTAACATGTTTATTATGAAAACTGCCGTGCCTTCTTGGTATTTGTGCTCCAAGCATTAAAAGACCGAATAAAGTTATTTTCTTACCCTAATGATTTTCATTGTGCTGATAACGTGTCACTCACGTATGTGTTTGACAACAGCAGGCTTAAAAATGCATGTTATCTAGCCCTGATGGAAGAAGTGGGATTTCACTTTTGTCCTGCTCCATGCACAAATTTTTCAACCACTTTTAAATTATAAAATTCTTTACTTAAATCCTTCATCACAATGGTGAATGACGAGGTCTTTGTTTTAAAAATCTCGCAGTTGAAGGTGTATGTAGAGAGTGAGCTGTGGCTGGAAACAGAATGGAAAGTGAAGGGAAAGAAGAGCAAAGAAAAATTGATTTTGGCTGAAGGTTTCTGCGAAACCCTTGGGGTGTTCTATTTTAGTTCCAGCTTTTGCATTTATCCATTAGCATTTAGTTTCAGACTTAAGTATGTTTTGAATATATATGCTGAAATCACTGGCAAAACCCCATTTAAAAAGTTTAAAAATAAAAATTATTTTCTTAATATTATTGCAATGCCAAAAAATTTGAACGTGTAGAATTACATGTGTTTGCTTAGGTTTATTTGTCTTGCTTTTTAAGCTTGTATTTTATACATATCACATAGTTACCTTGAAAGAGATCAGGTTTTGCTTGGTAACAACATCAGGCAGTGGTGTCTGCCTCTCCAGATGTGCTGGAGGCAGAGCTACAGGAACGTTCTCAAAAATGACTGACCACTGAAAAAGCCCGAACCAAAATGACTTGCAGTTAGGATAAAATTCTTTTTCTTTGTATATGAGGTCAGAGGCAGTCTTAGCAAATCTTCAAAGTCTGACAAGAGATCATTTTTTTCTTAATGTGACACCTCCTAGAATAGTCATAAGCTGAGAAGCCTTCATGGATATGAACTGTAGACATGATTACAAAGTAAAAAGAAATAAAATGTAAAACATAAAATTGAAACCCTAGAAGGTAAAATCATTCTCTGTTCTACACAGATTGTCCAGGTCACTCACGTTCTGATGTCTCAATCAAATTTCAAGAATCTGTCTTTATTTGGATCATGTCAGAGTGTTTGTCCTCAGCAGACCAACCTTATATGTGCCACTAGTGAAGATCAGAGTAAGCTGATCAATCTGACCCTGAATGTGTGTGCAATTCACATCAGTCAGATACCTCAGAGGAATTCGCTGCAAGTATTGGTCTACTCCTCTCCTTTCCTGACAGGCTACTGATGTTTCAGAGAAAAACAAGGCTTGACTACTAATAAAACAAAAGAGAACAAACTGGCTAATTGCATTTGATGGGAATTTCCTTTGTGACCCTACAGGCAACTGATTGTTGCCTGAAGTAAGTGTGAAGTACCTGAAGTAAGTGTGCTATTTAAGCTTGCCCATTTCCCTGTTGCAGAGCAACCAGTGGTGTAATTATCAGTACTGAGAGCAGTGAAAGTCCTTGCTCCCCTGTAGACAGAAGAATAATCAGGATGGAGAGGATGGGAAGAATCAGGAGCATTTATTTTGTTCACAAATTGATAGGTGTCAAAGCAGGAAGAGACACTGGAATTATCTATCTAAACTGACATTCCCACAAGCATATATTTTTTCCCAGAATCTAGTCCCACATTTAATTTACAAAACTCCGCAGGGGCTGTGAAGGTTGAGGTGCATGTGAGAGACAGCCACAGCCCTGGGAGAACAGCCCTTTTCTCTCATCTAGTGACTGATCCCTGTTTACATATGGAGCTCACACCACACTTACTCAGCAAAATGCTAACATGCCTCTGCAGCATTCCCACAGCAAGCAGAAAAGCCCAGTATCACAAAAAAACATGACACAGTATATATGTTCCAGCTGTTCCTGACAGTTACCACTCTGCTCCCCCCTGCAGACAAATATTTCACTCTCTTTCCATGCACAAGGACAAATTCAGCAAAGTCACAGGGGATAATTCAACCCCTTCTCTTCCTTTCAGTAGCCTGTCCTCACCATACAAATCAGGTCTAAGAGAGGAAAGCACATAGATCATGAGAGCAACATCATTTGTTGTAGTTTAAACAATTAACTACCAAAAAATGGGGCCTGACCACTGGCACAGAACGATGCTGAACCAGGCTGTGTACTTGGTCGCCCACAGACTCTCAGTGGCAGTGGGACCCAACGGTCAGATCCCTGCTTTCAAAGCAGGAGCCACTGTGAAACTGAAAAAAAAAAAAGAAAACAGACAGTTGAACGTTGCTGTGGTTTTGCTCCAGGAAGTATATGAACCATGTAAGCTGTATGTGGGTATGGCCTTTATTGTTATGGACAGGGCAGAATCTAATTTTACCAAAAGCTCTCATGACACACAGGGAGAACTCTGTCAATCTGTTTCAGAAAACAGAGCAACGCCCTCTGGCACTGACCTCCTCTGGGAAGCAGCAGCAGGCATCCAGCATCTCATAGGCAAGTCTCCTGCTCAGGGAAGTAACTGGTGGAAGAGCTGGTGTGCTGCTGAATAGCATATTTATTTGCCAATATACACTGCCTTTTTCTAGAGCCTGGGTGGTAACAAACAGAGCCCCACTTTGGTACAAACCTGGCCCTTTTGCCAGAAGGTAGGTTTCTCTCTTTGCTGTCATCCAAGGAAGCATTAAAAATTGTGCATTTGCTACTTTTCAGCTTCTGTTTGTGGACCAGTAAACAATCTTATGATGCCTCCATAGCCGGTCAGTCAAGCCGTGGCTGTTACTGTCTACACACACATCAGTATCAACCCTTTTCTGAGCATTTCCTTACGGGGTAATTTTAACAATGGCCCTTCAAGGTCAGCAAATAATCCTTGGGGCTGAGTGAGGAGATACAGAAGTAGAGAAGATGGCTTTTTTTAAAGAGCCAAAATTTCATTTCCAATTGTCTTAATTACTTTTAAAAGCTAAGAAAAATCTATTTCCTTTTTCATATATAACAATGATGAATACTACTCAGCCCACATGGGAGAGGGTCTGCTGATTAACTTCATATGGCAATCTGGAGGAATTTACCTCTGCACAGCTGATGGATTCTGGTGACATGACACAGTCAAATCTGTAACAGCCAGAAATCCAAAATAATCTATTTGCCATCAAGATTATGACATGCCTCTTCCAGATCAGAAATAGCAAATTATTATTAAATTTTAATTTTAATCTCCTGAAAGCGAGGATTTGCTGAAACCATTTTACTCCAAACTATCTGGAGCAGCCTGAAGTTTGGATGTGAAGCTTAAAGAAAGGTCTTGGGAAGGCCTGCAGAAACAGATGGAAAAAGAAGTCTGTAGCTTTATGTTTAAGTGAAAAAAAATCTACCTAGCTATTTTCAGACTCACAAATGTGGAAGGCTCATCATGAAGTGCAGGATGGGTCTTGGCTTCCCTAAAATATTCTTACTGAGACCAGAGAACACTCCAGAGTGATGAGAAAATGAACACAGGAAAATTAACCAGGACACTGTCTGCCTCTGTTCTCTATGTTGCCCAGAACCCCATTTCTGAGAGTTATAGGAATCCTACCTCTTACACTGTGATTTGTGAAGAAATTTTCATGCAGGTGACAAAACAGTGGGTGAAACAGATACCTTCTCCTTCTAGATAACTGAAGGAAAAATGAAATATTACTTTATTTAATTACGTTTGAGTAGTGGGTGTTACAGCAAACAGATCAGATTTCTGAACTACGTGTGTAAAAGGTTGCCCTGGGTGAAGAATGTAAATGCAGGAAAGAATTGTTTTGATGGCAGCTGTGTGTTTGAGGCTGTTACAAAAAAGGAAGAATCATTACAGGATGCGGAAGAAAGAAGGCCCAGGCAGTCAGGGAAGCAAAATAGCAAAAGAAATGGGGGAGTGAGGCAGAGACAGTTTCTATGTGGACTAGGATAAACTAAACCCAGCTACTCTAGTTTAATAAATCCTTCAGCAGAAATGGATAGTATTCTGGAAAATATAACGTGTTCAGTCTAGTTTTCCACAGTGAGTGGATGTTGGCAAGTAAAAATGGATAAAAAGGACAGGATTAAAGCATTTTCACAGCAGGATAAAGCCTGTGGCAGCTGAAGTGATGCCTTTTGACTTATGCAATGCATCTGCCATGTTTGCAAGGCTAATGGAGGCAGTACTTCACAACATCCCTCTGTGCATCTCCTGTATTTAAAGGAAAACCTGGTGCATGCTAAAACTGTTCAACAACAACGTTACAGTTCCAGGTAACAAAACCCTTCCAGGTTTTGGCAAAGTTGTCCCTTGTTACACCAGGAATTATTGTATGACCTCCAAAGGAATCCCTGATTATTATTAAATCTGCATGACAGCATTGTTTGTAGGTGGGCAAAATCTGGAGTTCACAACAGAATACACATTGTAACATTGTTTATTAAAGTCTGGTTTATGGTAGCTTAAACTGACACAAATTAGTGTGACTGCAATCCCACCCTCCATCTTGCCATATATCTGTTTCCCTGCTGTGTTGGCACTGGCCCTCGTGTGTGTGGGCAGCTGAGTTGTTTTGCTGTGCTGATCTGAGAAAAAAACTAGTAACTCTCTTTGTTGGGCTTAATTTTTGCTTTTTAGAACCTTCAACTAACCCACTGCTCACCTGCAGAAACACCACTAACAGTGCAAGGGGTCAGGAACACAGAAACGTGGCGTGGGGGGAAGGAGCCACTATGTTTAATTTGAAAGTTGCAAAGGACTAACTGCATCCATATAGGCAAATTAAGGTATCTTTGCAGTAAGCTCCTGATGAGGCTCAGTAAATTAACACATTCTAACGTGATCTTATAAACCTGGCTCATCACATCCATGAAGAGATGACAGTCTTCTCACTTTCATAATTTACCAAACTGTGAGAGCTCCTGGCTCTCCCGCTGAGAAAATGAACACATAGCCCCAAAAAAGTGGATACAAAGTGGAAAAAGGTTTAGTAAAAAAACTGTGTGGTTGGGAAACACAGCCATATTAGAAGCCTTTGGAGCATCACAGAAAAGTTTTGGTTGCTAAAGCCTGGAATTAAAAACGTAATGTTGCATATAAGATGAGGAGAAAACAATGAGTGTTTGTACAGCTATCAGCTCTTTGAATCAGACACAAGGGATATATCAGCTATTTTGTAATAATTTTTGAACACTGAGTGAGGTCTTGTATTTGCAAACCCTACTGGCAACTCCAGAGACTGACTGTTTCCATACAGAAAACTGATGCGTGAATATGAAGCCTGCAAAAAAAATAATAATAAAAAATGCCCCTTCTCTAGGAATACTTTATGTCAAGCCTATTAGAGTACATTGCTTGGATGTGCTTGTGCCTGTAACAGAGGCAGAATCAGGTAATCACTCATTGTTTGTAGCCATGAACTCCATCACACGGGCTGGACTGCTCTTGTCTGCTCAACTGCCACAAAGCTCTGCAGCAATGAACATGCTCGGAAATGACATCTTCAGCAAAACCTGGGCTACAAATGGGTGATGCATAAACCAGGAGCTCGTTTTAGAAGTAGTTTCTATATTGTAAACTCTAGAGAAGGAGGCCTAGGTTTCTTTCTAATCCTATGGGGAAGGAAAAAATCTGGAACCCTAAAGTAGATAAACCTTGGAAGGGACCCTATGAAAGAAGGACCTGAACGAAACAGGGCTGCACAAGAATGCATAGGATTGTGCTGCTGGACATAACCATAGTTACTTGTAAGGGCATAACCACTGATGTATGAATGGAGGTGGCATTTCTGAATTCTCAGCAACAGAAGACGTAATAACAGAAACTGGCAGAGATGGTTTCTCTGCCAAACTCCAGCCAGACTCAGAGAAACAACAGTAATTTCTTCACTGAACGGAGTCCTTCCTAGGAGATTTGGAAAACAGCTTCTCTGTACAGTGTCCTCCTTTAGCTTAGGCCAAATGAGGGAGTGGGTAAATGGTTAAGACAACTTAAACAACAGGAGGCATATATTAAACCACAGGCCATAAGTGCAACTGTGCAAGAGATGTGTGGCAGAAGGCTTTTGCCTTGTGAGTTGACTTGAGAACCAAGACACAGAGATAGCGGTGGTAGATGGAGTTTGATTATGTGCCAGGGTGTGAACTTAGCCCGGGTTTACTCACATCCCAGCAGCCAGCTGTTGCTAGAAGGGAGGCCTCGCTCTCTGAACTGTGAACTCCTCCCACCACTTTCCTTATATCACTTCTGGCATTTTTATGACCATATAGCAAGTCTGTTTAGAGCATTAAACCAGTAGAAAAATTGTAACAGATGGAAAAAAATTTTCTGCTGGGTCAGCCTTGCTGATATTGCTCACCTTGTGTTAAAATGAACGGCACTGTTTGCACAGGACAGTACAGAGCGAGACCCCGGCTGGAGCAGGGCAGTGAGACCACCATTTTCAGACCTGTTAGATTGTTTGTGCTGTAAACTATGTTTTGGAAGAGATGTAAGAGGCAGAAACATGACAAAGAAGATACAAGGAAACCCCCGACACATTCATAGGGGCCTGCATGAACACCAGAAAAAGCCTAGGGAGAGCTGTTTGAGAGCAGTACTGTTTGGAAGAGGCTTGAAATATAGACAAGGAAAATACCACCTATTTGCTGCTCTGTTAAGAGATGTAGGATTTTGCTAGCAGCCTGAGTGCAGCCTGAGGCCAGCCTCACCTGGGGCCTTCACTCACACTCCCTGCCCACAGGCCCAGGAGCCCCATTGGGGCTCAGCCCTGGACCTTCAGTCCCCACCCGAGCTATGCTGTAGAAGGACTGGTCTCCAGCTCAGTGTGATGTTGGACCTGCCTGCTGATGACTAGACTGTGCCTCACCCTGGCTGCCCTCATCAGATGTGATTCTGACCTCTTAGTGCCCTTGGACCCTGAACACTTGGTTCCTCAGCCCTGTCACAATGTCCTTTTAACCAAGGCAACTGGGAAACTCTGAATCAGTTAACAACTGAGATGATGAAAACAGAAGTATTTAATATAAGCAATATTTAAACAGTAACATTTGATATAAGCATGTTAAGCAAGATCGTAACACTGCAGTCAGGGTAACACATCATTAGTGCACTGTGGTTGCTCACACTTGGGCTAGGCTAACTTGCAAAGGCCTCAGAGATAGCACTTATGTTACTCCCAGATCCTGTTTGTTCTGAGCTATAAAGCTGTTTATTGCTAACAGCCAACAGGTTTTACACAGCTGTGGTTTAAATTCATTGGTGGTACATTTAAGCCAGAAATGACTAGTGTAGTACATGTGGATTTTGAACTATGGCATTTAATGGAGAGCCTCCTGCACGTGCACAAGGGAGTGAACAGATCCCCCAGTCACAGGATGCTGCCTACCCAAAGCCCTTCTTGCCAAGACACACTGGCTGTTCTGGGGGAAGGTACTGAATACACTGAAGGTACATGATACACTTCTAGAATTAATTAAACAACAGCAGGTAAAAGATGGTTTACAAATCTAATGTATAATTCCCCCTCCCCCCCCATTCTTAATCAAATCAGTTTTAAGACTGAGCACATTCATATTAACAGGCACACAGGCTGGTGGATCACCTTGAACTGAGCTCCCGCAGCCGGCCCCTGGCGAGCACAGGTCGGTGTTGCCACCTAGTGGCACCTGACAGCAATAGCAATACTGTCACTTGTAAAGTGGATTTTCAAGTCGGGGAAGACGCAAATCGCAACCGATATTTAAGACACTTTTTATTATTTAACCTTATTCATAGAATCAAGTTTTTACTGCTAACAGCAGATAATTATCCACAAAGTGCATTCACATGGTTCAATTATGCATACACACACTAAGTTACTTGGTTTGTGCAACCCCACTTGCTTACTAAGGCTCAGAAAGTCTTTGAAGGGCTCCTCTTTTTCAGCAGGTGTATGTGTAGCCCTGTCAGCTTCACTTGTATTTAGCAGCCAGAGCCACCACTTTTTGGCTGTGGTCTGAGTGACACAACCTGTTGATGCTTGTGCGTGCTGGTGGCCTTGTATGGATTGGGCAGACTCTTGGTGTACTGGGTTTATCAATTCTTGTGAATTCAACAGGTCTACTGGTCTCTACTGCTTATCACTTCCTGGGGGATTTTCACATGCTGTCTCTCAGCATGTACTATTTCTGCAGCCTACTTTTTGGTAACACTTCTCTATCCACATGCATAGGTGGGTACCTATAAAACTCATCCACACAAACTCACACAGAAGGGGTTTTTATAACAATTTGGCCTATAAAATAATTCCACAGAATACTAAGATTTATTTTTAAAAGTTACTAAAACTCAATATGTCTGTGCTACAGAAATTAAGACCACTACAATTAGTCTTCTGTTTAGGAAAGGCTGAGTAGCCACAGTCCAAGATTTCAAAAATCTTATGTTCCTACCTGGATAGTAATGAAAATGCCCCTGGATCTGCATCTCATCAACTCTTTACATATTTCAGCAGTGTCTGAAACATAAAAGTGGGTAACAGTGAGCCTAAGTATATGCAATTTCTCTTTTTGTGCCTGACAAGAAAACATAATTTTCATCATATAATATGTCAAGTGCCATCTTTCTGAGTTGGACAGAGGAGGCCTTAATTGCTGTGAAACCTCAATGTATAGGACACACATTCAGCCCTGGTGATTGTGTCTGGCAGACTGTAAAATAAGGAGTAATAAACATGGGAAAACAAAAAGCTAATACCTAAATCTACAATTTTAACATAACAACTAGCCCCCCACCTCCCAACCACACAAAAAAAAAAAAAAAATTGAAGAAATTCTGTGGAATTTTGCAAATATATCAGAAAAGATGTAAGTATAAAAAATAGTACATAAAGTAGGTACAAAAAAGCACTTTGCTACTTTTTTGTATAATTAATTAGATTACCAAATGATAATACTGTTGCACGACTAAGTGAATTTTTTCAGCCAATAGCCTGTGCACAGGAGTACACAACACAGTCTAAGCGAAGCACCTAAGAACATTATGCAAAGTGCCAACTGCAAATGTTAAGCACACAGGCAAAAAAGTATCCAAAGGGGATGTTTCATAAAAGCAGCAGCTTGATTGTTTTGTACAGCACATAATGTTCCTGTGAATTTCAAGTAAAAAGCAAGCTGTGACAAACACTTGAGAGTGTTTTGCGTAAACAAAAGCTACAAGCCTTTGAAACTGAAGTAGAAAAGTCAAATATTAAAAATGGTTAGTGAGCTATTTTCTGTAAAGGCTAAGAACAAACATGTCATAGACTGGAATTTTCCCACCTTAGAGACTTTTTGCATAGCTAACGGTAAGCTTCATTTTCTAGATAGCCCTGCTTGGAAAAGCTATTTGGAGCACTCTTTCAAACCCAGTCATCTCACTCTTCTCAAAGCTTTTAAAAATAAATCACGTGGAAGGGCTACTGCAGACATTGTGGGCCTTGCTTTGTTGCAAACTATGCAACAGACACAGAAGGCAACAGGGCGCTAAATAATTTGTAACAGCACTGTTACTGTTTCACAGGTGTTTCACAACATGAAACAGGGCAGTTTAGAGCTTAAACCTTCTATGTTGGACCCCAATTTAGATACTGAATTTCAGAGTAATCAGGCAGTCATGGAAACAGTTCAGACATACAGTTACTCTTCAGAAAATGGCACCTTATTGGAGGCAATATATGGCTAGAAAAGAGGTCTCAGAGGTCTTTCTAAATGCAGTGTATTATGTGAGCTGCAATAACCCATTTGCTCAGCTTAGTTGAGTTACACAAAAAGACCTTGGTAACAGCTACTGAGGTTTTACTGGAATGGAAAAGCTTTTATTGCTCATCCTGCCTAGAAGGTTAGGGTTTCATCTGGTTCTCTGGACAAAATGCTTACAGTATTGCCTTTAAAAGTAATCACCAGGTAAAATGGCTGATTTGGAGCTCTCAGTTTTTCAGGTGTGCCATCTCAAGGATTGTTTTGGAATCCTTCAGCAGTATGAGCAAAGTTACAGCTCAGCAGCTGAGAATCTGAACATCTCGCATGGACAGGCAGAAATGTGTGCGTTGACAGTAACTAAATTGAGTGGCTTCCTAAACGCAAATTTCAATATGAAATACACAAACACTGCTGAATTTGAAGTGGCTTAAGAAAAAACCCAATTTTTTTCCCATAAGCTACTCCTGCTGTGGGAGCTCCACTGGTACATCTTAGCCTTGTAGATGTTAAGAGATTATTTTCTCTCTCAAATATAGCCTGAGGCATTTAGGAAGACACACTTACTATTTGCAACAGGGTTTAGAAACACACAAAGCGCACTAGAAGTAAAGTTCTCTGCCCCATACCATTCTGTTTTACTCTCTGGCTCCTGCAGCACCTTATCCTTTTGTCAGCTCTCCACGTCAGCACCCACGCTGCCTTCTTCCACAACGGGTCTAGAGTCCACATACGTGCCTGTGCCAGGGCCACAATGGTTCCTGTCTGGGAAGACACAGCAAGCAGAGCACACCCTGCCCCTTGCAGACGAGGCACAGGCTGGCTGCCCACTGCAGAGGTGGCAGGTGGGACGTGTATAGGACTTCAGCAATGGCAGCACCAGTTCAGGCTCGTCCAAGACAGCAGAGTCTCCAAAACGTAGTGGATGCCTGTGAGGCCTTGAGCCAGTGCAGCACATCGTAACAGCGCCCTTGGGCACATCCAGAACTAGCGTGCGTGTATGCAGTGCCCTCACTGCTTTCTCTTCCGTGAGCGGTGGCGCCACTCGAGAGAACTGGAAGCAGCAAGGCCTCTGTGGGCCGTGGGCAGCCCCTTCTGCAACACCCGCTGGGGGAACAGCCTGCAGTCAATCCCGGGAGCCCCCGGAGCCCCAGCTGACTCCACAACAGGAGGCCTCGGTGCCACCCCCGCCTGTGGCGCAGCCGTCGCCCCGCCGTTTGCCCCCGCCTCGCCCCGGGTGCCTCAGGCAGCACGCGCAGCGGCAGCGCTGGGCGGGAAACGCTCGCGCCCGCCCCCCTCTCACGGAAGTATCGCGAGATGTGCGCGGGGCGGGCCGGCGGGAGGGGCGGGGCCTCGCGGTGTTTGGGGCGGTGGGGCCGCCCCCCCCCGTGGCTCAGGTACCCGCCGTGCACAAAATGGACACCGACAGCGGCACCGGGCCCAGCGGCGCCGCCCGTGCGGACAGCGAGCTGCCTTCCACCTCCACCGCGGCGGCCTCTGCGCAGGACCCCGGCGCCGAGGAGGTACCGCGCTGGGGGTGGGCAGGGGGGGCCCTGCGGACGGTGGAGCCTCCGGGGTCGAGCGCGCCTGGCCCCGCCGCCCCTTCCTACAGTCGCCCCTCGGGTCGCGCTGCCCGGCCCTGAGGTGACCGCCCGTGCCGCTGGCAGCGCGCCCGCCCCGCTGCCGCGCTCCGTGATGGCCCAGCCGGGCCGGAGCTGCGGTCCGGCCTGCGCCGCGACCCTGCAGGCCGGCCCCGCCCCCGGCCCCGCCGTGCCGGCCGCCCCCCGCTCCGTCCTTCACAGTCGCCGTGGCAGCTGCTGCCATCCCTACGGTCCGGGCGCCCGTCCCTGTGGTGCCCCCTTCCTTCCTTCCTTCCCAGCCGTGCAGCGCACGCCAGTTCTGCCCCGTATCGACGCCCCGCAGCCCCCGCGCTCCAGCACGGCCCTCTCGAGTGCCCCCCCCCTTATCTCCCGTCCCGTGTCCCCAGGTGGGGCCGTCCCGGAGCGCGCGGGGAGCTCGGGGGGCCCGGGGTGAGGGCCCCGCAGGGCCGGGGGTGGGGAGGATGTCGCGTTGGCGGCCTGGACAGATCGTGGCTGGCCCGGCCTGTCCCAGCCCTCCCGCCCAGCCGGCGGTGCTGCACGGACCCCTCTCGGGGCGCGGGTGGCTGCCAGCCTCCTCCCGGCAGTGTTCGGAAAAAAGGCTGCGGGCTAAGGCACAAGGAATGTGAAAAGTGACGTGTGTGGGTATCCTTGGCAACGGAACGAGATTTAACCTGAGGAATGAATCTTATAAAAACTTAGTAAGAATGATGGCTCTGTGTCATGTTTTTACTTTATTGGAGAAAATTGCAGAAATATTAGAATCACAGAACAGCCTTGGTTGGAAGAGACCTCTAAGCTCACCCAGTCCAACCATTAACCCAGCACTGCCCAGTCCCCACTACCCCATGTCCCTCAGCACCACATCTCCACGGCTCTGAAATCCCTCCAGGGATGGGGACTGCCCCACTGCCCTGGGCAGCCTGGGCCAGCGCTGGGGAACCCTTCCAGTGAAGGAATGTTTCCTAATATCCAATGTAAACCTCCCGTGGCACAACTTGAGGCCATTGGTATTGATCGATGCACTATTGGTATTAGTGCAATCAGAATTTTAATTCCAGTTGATGAAAGTCTATTTTTGCCTGAAAGAATGTTTGATTCTGGATTTCCTGACTTAGGTGTGCAGACAGCTCTGAGATACAGTAATTCTGAATGTCACCTGATTGTTCAGGGGAAAAAGTTTCTATGTTGGATACAACTTATTCTGCAAAATTTTATGTGTGTTAGCTGATAAAAAGTTGGAGACATCACTGGAAATCAGTGAATGGTTTCGAATATTGTCAAAGTGCTCCTGTGCTGTACTGGTCAATCTGTTTCTTAAATGGAAAAAAACCCAAAAGGTTTTGCTGTTTGAGGTTTTTATTCAGACTGTGGAATTTCACCTCGCGTGGGGCCGCAGGTTGGTTACATAGCTGTACAGTTAGTTATATGATCTGCATGGTAATGGCATGTAATACAACCTGTTGTGCTCTGATCCCTTCTCACTGTGTTACTTCTCTATAAATAGTCTTTCCTGTTGTAGTAGTAGTACCAAAACAGTGTCTTAACGTGATGGCTATTTGGAATGTATTTCCACTTTGTACATGTGAGTTAAACACAAAAAGGGACTTTCTAATTACTCTTAGTGCATCTGTTTAAAGTTCTCAGTAGCAGAGGTTACAAGAGTAAAGTCAACTAAGGCTGCAGGAGTTGTTATTCCCAGTCATTTATTAAGTTGTTCACGTAACCTCCCCAACTGAGGACTAACTTACTAGACAGAAATCTCTCTCAGCCTGAAGTTAGTAGCTCTGTTTAGGTTAGTTAGTAGAGATTTCAAAGGGAGCATTTTGGATCCTTGGAACACTCAGGGTCTGTTATTTTGGAAACTGCTGCATGGTCATGTTTCTTGTAAGGTGTTTAAATGACACCACCTTTCAGGGGACTCTCTTGTGTAGAGTTTAATCTTTAATGGAAGACTGTTCTAGGGTAGTGGCAGATTGTTACCAGCTAGCTCCCCTAGGTAAAAGTGAAAGTACTTTTTTTTGCTGGTTAATTAATTGTTTGCACTGAGGCTTCTGCTGATCCTCCTGTTTCCTGTTCAGTCAGGCCTCTAAGTGACAAAGATGCATCATGTAAAGTTTCTAGAATAAAACTATGACAGACTTGAAATATTTTGTGGTTCTGTGTCGTATTAGGTACATGATCTAGCTGGCAGTAAGAGAGAAGTATTCTTACTCATATAAAAATTTAATAACTGATAAGGTCTAGATTTTTATAACTCAGAACATTACACAGAAGCAAATTTGGAATTCTAGTATTTTGGGGCCACCAGTGTTTGACAGAAACACTGCAATAAGGGAGTGGGGGGGGTGTGCAGAGAAACTGTGTTTTGTCTTGAAAGGTAAAGTGTAGGATGTGATTTGATAGTGCTGTAGCTGCACTAACTTAACATGTCACTTCTTTTACTACTTTAACTCAGAGTGTGTTATTCACAAACACTTATTTCTGAATAAATTTAAAGGCATAGTGTGCAGTGGTTCCTGCATGGATTGATTTAGTTGTTTAATTTTTCTCTTCCCAGCTATATGGCTAAGTGTAGTTAAACCTGTATTTCCAAATGAACTCTGACAATGAAAACAAAAATGACAGTGAAAAGAAAACAAACAAACAAAACCCAGCCAAGATGCAAGTGCCAGAAATTTACAACTAGGAATTTTACATTTAGAAATCACATTTAATTTTTAAAGAAGCTGATATTCATAAAGTGTTTAAAATTTGAATTCCAGAAAAATGATCCCCCATTTCAACTCAAACTTCCTCCAAAGGCAGCTAGACCTGAGAAAGAAGTTGACCCAGAATATGAAGAGAAGATGGTAAGTGTTTTCACGACAAAACATACTGCAGCTTTTTATGACATTTGTTTGTTTGCTTGAACTAGATCAACACAGTTACAAGGAGTTACTGCAGACTGGATGTGTCAGAAAAGAAAACCAAATCAAGCTTCATTTAAAAGTCCAGACCAGTGTGGTGTTTCTCACAGTGGCTAACAGCAGGTATTTAGTGAAGAACAGAGGAAGCAGATAGTGATAGTTCTGTTAAATACTGGCCCACTCTTCCAGGTATTTTTGTCTGCATGATTTCTGGAGTTGGAGGCTGTAGTTTTTATACTCAGGTGTTGTCAGTGGATTTTTTTTTCCTCTGTTAGTTTTATTTGATGACACCTTGCATCGTGTCAGAGGCATCCTTAAGTTACAGAAATACTGAAGCTGCCAGTTTCTCATTGTATAAAAACATAAAGGTTTGAAATGTTGGTATGCCCCAGTTATGGTTAGCTTTCCAAAGCCATCATATATTACTAGTTTAATATAAATCCTCTAAATGGATTTGTTCTTATCCTGTATAAGCATAAACATCCACGTCTTTATTCCTCATTTTAGATTTTTTTTTTCCTAAAAGTTTTACTTGATATTTAAAGTTTATTCACAGTTATTTACACAAATGATCCAATAATGAACGCAAGGGAAAAATAATAGTCATTTTTTTCCAGATCTTCGTAAAGATGTGCATTTGCTGGTAAGTGGCACACTATTACAGGAAATGCGTTGCCCTCAAGTGGCAAGATCACGCATTGCACGTCAGGTTCATTTTTATTGCCCTTTGGTTTGTGTTACTGCTATTAGAGCACTGTGACTTGCATATACATTACCTGCAGAAGGGCTTTCTGTTGCTTGTATATTTCTTAGAAAGGTTATGGTACAGAGCTACAATTTCAGTTTTGTAGTTTATATAAAGATACATAAATGAGATCACATGAACATTGGTTTGTGATAGTGTTACACGATGCTTAGAAATGGCATAGAGAAACTGATAACAGTTGCATTCTGTCAGATAGAATTTGCAACTTACCATATTTTGCTTAAGAATTATGTAACATACTGCAAAACTGAAATGATTGAAATCTGACAGCAAAATCTTTGTTCTTTCTTTATCTTTTGTAGACAGTTCTTTAAAGCATCCTTTCACAGTTGCTGGTGTGCTGTGCAGACTTAAACAGTCTATACAAGTAAATTGTTTTTTTAATCTCTGAGTTTTGAATGGGGATGAGTTGCTGGGATGAGGTTAGCAAGTCCTGCCATATCTTCCAGATTGCTGTGGCATTCATGAAGGATCATTTGAAGCACCACATGTTACAGCTGGGTGCTCTAAAGCAGCTCATGCTGAGCTGTAAGCTGAAGCAGCTCAAGATCTATTTCTTAATGCTTGTAGCTCCCTGAGTTGGCTAACAGTTAGCAGATGGTCTTGTCAGTCTTTCCTTACAAGTTGTTCTCACGAGTGTCTGAATTTGTTTCTTAATAAAAATACATTTTTAATGAAGAAAAGTTACTGATTTTTTTTTTTTTTTTTAATTCTCTCCCCATTTTGGAAATTAGAAAGCAGATCGAGCAAAAAGGTTTGAATTCCTCCTGAAGCAGACAGAACTTTTTGCACATTTTATTCAGCCTGCAGCACAAAAATCACCAACATCTCCATTGAAAGTCAAGCTGGGACGGCCACGGATGAAGAAAGATGAAAAACAGAGTTTAATTTCAGCTGGGGAGTATGTTTTATTTTTATTTCTGACTTCTTACACTTGCAAACAAATGATGCATTTTAACATATCTATTTAATGAGTAGCATAGAGACTGTGCTTTAAGTAAGTCCAGAACTTTTCCTGTTAATGATGTATCATAATTTCTTTAAAAGCTGGTTGGTGTATGCATGCTGATCCATTGCTCCACCTGTCTGTCTATATTAGTCAATAATGCAGGCGTAGCCTGTGTGTGGTGTTTCTGAGAGGTCTTGTAATAGCAGACAACTAGTTTTTGGAATGTTTGCATAATGACATTTTCTATTTTATAGATTTTGAAAATTTTTTTTAAAAATTGAATGTGTGATTCTTCTGAATAGTACAGTTATCAAGTAGTTGATTCTAAGGCTACCACTGATGTGTGTCTTGTATTTCTGCGTTGCTCATTTAAAAAGTACCTTAGAGAACTCATGATACTTCTCAGAGTATAGTTATGGCTCTGGAGGAGAAGGCTTCATATCAGCCTGTCTAATTAAAGCTCAAATGAACCATGAGGAATAACTTATTAACAGGATATGATTTTGGTCAGGGTACTAGAGCACACATATTGTAGATATTTCTGTTATAATTTGTCTCTTTGGATATTATGGTCAGTGTTTTGAAATTATTTCATAGAAACATGAATCTTGGATTCTTTCCTTAGTTACCGTCACAGGCGCACAGAACAAGAAGAAGATGAAGAGCTGTTGTCAGAGAGTCGAAAAACATCTAATGTGTGTATCCGATTTGAGGAGTCTCCTTCGTGTAAGTATTATACTGAGAGTTTTCTGATTGCTTTGATGCAATTAAAATCTGAACGGATTGCAATAAAAATTTTCTACTTAGAATTAGTATTTTTCTACTTAATCTTACATTTACAGATGTGAAAGGAGGAACACTAAGAGATTATCAGGTTAGAGGTCTGAACTGGATGATCTCATTGTATGAAAATGGTGTTAATGGCATTCTGGCAGATGAAATGGTAAGCAGGAATTTTTTTGAATTTTTGTGGTAATTATTGAGTAAAATTACACATTGAAGTGCTTATAGTATTTAATGTATATGCAGTAGTACGTGTCATTCTGCAACAGATTTTTCACAACTGGAATTGTAATGCAATGAAAGAAACTGCAAACATTCGCTGTGTAATTTGGTTTAAACAATTTAAGTGGCAGAATTATAGAGCAGGAAAGTTGTTTGAAACTATTTCTGTATGGTATTTTATTTCAGCAGGTTTCTTTCCCCCCTCTCTTTGTCAATGCAGGGTCTTGGTAAGACTCTGCAAACTATAGCATTATTAGGCTACCTGAAGCATTACCGAAACATTCCTGGGCCACACATGGTCCTGGTTCCCAAATCAACGTTGCACAATTGGATGAATGAATTCAAACGCTGGGTTCCATCGTTGCGTGCTGTTTGCCTTATTGGAGATAAAGACGCCAGAGTAAGTGCTTTGCATTTCAAAGGTGTACACATTATTTGTCAAAAACTAGCATTTGGGTATGTGGAATTCTCCCTGAGCTACTTCCTTGATTACAGTATTTTTAGTAATCTTTAACTATATTAGTGTTGAAAATCCAAAATGTTATGCTTGTAGCTATGAGGAAAAAATGCAAATCAGTAGGTGAAATAATAGACTGGAACCAAAGTGCAGCTGTTTGCCCTCTATTTCTGTCATCTTCCTCTGAGTTTTACATTTATTTTTTTATGCTCTCTTCTGTGTTTGCACTGTGACAGTGTTAATTCATTTTCCTTTATTGCTCTCTTTGTTACTTCTTTCTTCACCTTTTTTAGGTGACTTCTCCCACTCTTTACTTGTGTCTTATATCCATGCCAATCCTAGGATTCTGCTGTAGAGCTTTTCATCCTTCATAGTGAAGGCCTTAAAATAGATATAGGGTGGTTAGTGCATCAGTAATGTTGGTGGAAATGGGTTTCACTGAATTCCATATAAATTGTTCATATTTATAAATTTTTATTAATTATTCTGCTTTAGGCTGCTTTTATCCGTGATGTTATGATGCCTGGTGAATGGGATGTTTGTGTTACATCATATGAAATGGTAATTAAAGAGAAATCAGTCTTCAAAAAATTTAACTGGAGGTACCTGGTAATTGATGAAGCCCACAGAATAAAGAATGAGAAGTCTAAGGTAAACTCAAAATTATTTGATACTTCGGTGATAGTTTGACACAAAAGATTAATTTGTGGGGTTTAAGTGTTAGGTAAATATAAGCCATAAGCTATTGGGTGGTAAATATGAATTTCATAGGTAGCTCACTGTCTTTCAATTTAGTTGACATTGTTTCAGGTTTCAGAAACTGATGAAAATTCATTATGCTTAAATGTATACAATGATGATAACTATTTGTTGTATTTCCAGCTGTCGGAGATTGTACGTGAGTTCAAGACAACAAATCGGTTGCTGCTTACAGGAACTCCTTTACAGAATAACCTCCATGAGCTTTGGGCATTACTCAATTTCCTTTTACCTGATGTCTTCAATTCTGCAGATGTAAGTTGAGGTTTGGAAATACAGTCTTATTCTTCTTATTTCAATTCCCAGGCTGCTCTCTGCAGAAGAGAATGACCAGCCTAGTAAGAGACCTATGATGTGGAAGACTTGGATTCAGTTGAAGCTCTGTGGCTTACCTAACTATAGCCTACTTTATTTGGTCTACCTAGTTAAAACAGTGCATTCTCTTACTGCAGATAAGGCCTCAGGCCAGTAATAGCAAATGTAATACTTTAAATAGTTCAAGAATTGGGAAAAGTGGAACAAAATTTGGGAAAGCAATGCAGAATGAAGAATATGAAGCATCCAAATAAGCACAAGCCTTTTTTTCATTTAGAATTGGAATCATCTTTCTCCTCTTCACTGTTAATGTTTCCTGGTACTTGTATTGCTTGCTTCCATTGTTTTTGCTCCATTGTCCATCTCATTTACTTAACAGCTCTGGTTTCTTTCTCGTTTTTTACCTTCTGGCTCCATCATTACACAAGCCTTAAGAGGAGTAACTTGGACACTGCAGTGATGAATGTGCAAAACCATTGTGCACTAAGCAGAGTGACAGTATTTTGTCTGTGGAGTTACTCAGTTGACTTGAATGTTATAATGTGCTGGGGAGCTGGCACGGAATTGTGGATTTATTTTTCTTTCACTCATAGAAGTCATTTGTCCCATGATCTATGCCACTCTTAGCTGGAGTGAGAGAGAGTCGATATATGTCTGTTAAAACTAGAGATGATAAACTGTTCATACCAATTGTGCTGTTTCTCACCACAGGATTTTGACTCGTGGTTTGACACCAAAAATTGTCTCGGTGATCAGAAACTGGTAGAAAGACTTCATGCTGTAAGTAATTAAAGCTGTAATCACGTGTCATCGTTAGCATACACAGTGTAAAAAAAAGAAACCAGACTGTTTCCCCCTTCATATTGAAGCTGAGAAGATGAACGTGAAGGTATTTAGTTACAGAAATGCTCAGCAGAAATTTCATGAATTAAATATTGGAACTTACTGTTATAGATACTACTTTTTGTAACATTACTGTTTGAAGCAGATGAAATCTGTACATAAAATATGAAAATGAAGAATTTTGAGATTTATTTGAAACCATTTACTGTTGTGATATTATGCTGATACATGCCATGCTAGTCTGAATAAAGGCATGCCTTTACCTTAGTTTTACGGTGCACGAGAACACATTTTTCATCATAAAATTTCAAAATAAGTAGGAAGTACACCATACACTGCTTACCTTTGAAATGTTGGTGTATTTTGTATATGCTGCTAGTGGAAATGAAGTGGCTTATGTTAAAAGGTAATAAATAGATTTTATAAGCGTATGGGTTTGGCTCTTGCTTAGGATACCAGCTGGGATGAATATGTCAGTCGTTATGCAGTGTTACACATTTATGTGTGAACTTGGCCTATTAGTGGACAACTTCATTTTGCAGACTTTACCATAATTTTTCTGAAGGAGTCACCATGACAACAATAGATATTGATTAGTTCTCGATAAATATCAGATAATTGAATCTGTTAACTTTGTTTTTGATGCAGTCAATCTTATAAATTTATCTGTGGAAAACCTCTTAATTTGTGTAGGTTTTGAAGCCATTTTTATTACGTCGCATAAAAGCTGAAGTAGAAAAGAGTTTGCCTCCAAAGAAGGAAGTAAAAATTTATCTTGGGCTCAGCAAAATGCAGAGGGAATGGTGAGTTATTTACATCAAAGTAAGATTATTTTCTGATTAAGAATACTACAGCTCTTCATACTGATTTTTTTTTTTTCTTGTAGTTAGATGTTAAGAGAGATGGAGAAGCCTTTCTATAGCTGTCTTTGGGGCTTTTTTTAAAGGTGCACAAGTTACAAAGTGCTCAGGAAGGGTAATGAAAAGGGTTGAGAGGAAGAAAGCAGAAACTTATTTTCCTTCCTTAATTTTATTTGAAAGAACATATGCCTACTAAGTTTCCTCCTTTGATCCAAGTATGTATGTAACAGTAAAAGTCTGAGCTGAAATTAAAATAAATCTGTGAGGTGCCACATACCCAAAAGAGATGTGAGAAAAGGAGCCAGGTCAGTGTAGCAGCTTCAGTCAAATAAATGATATCTTTACTTCGTAGTCCTAAAAGTGCAGTGTAAGATAACCCAGTAAATGACAGATCATTGTCACTCACAGACAAATTGCCCTTCAGGTATGGATTTATAAATCCTTGTTATCAGTCAGATGTTTTTGCCAAGTTCCATAATAATATGGCTCAAACCAAAGCAAACTCCCACATCCAGAAATAAGTCACTGGGATATTGCAGGGTTTCATTCATGTTTTAAAGATCAAATATAAAATGAGAGTTGTTCAAAATTGCCTGTAAAACTTCAGGTATACCAGGATCCTGATGAAAGACATTGATATCCTCAATTCAGCTGGGAAAATGGATAAGATGCGTCTGCTGAATATTCTGATGCAGCTGCGGAAGTGCTGTAACCATCCTTACCTATTTGATGGTGCTGAGCCGGGCCCTCCTTACACCACTGACACACATCTCATCACTAACAGTGGTAAAATGTTAGTTCTGGATAAACTGCTAGCAAAACTCAGAGAGCAAGGTGAGTTTATGAACAGTAATGATTTGAATGCTCATTTTAAGTAAAACTACCTTTCAAAAATCGCACAGATTCATTCTTGTCTCTCCTCCAGTGAATGCATTCATTACTTTCAGTGATGTTTTTGTTGAAAATCATTTTTCTGTAGATCTTAACACATGGAGGGATGGAAGTGTTACAGGAATGATGAGGAAGACTAATAATATGGAGAAGCAGAAGGAAAGGAAGAGCCAAGCCTCTCTTCTGATGTCTTTAAGAAAATTTCTGTTGAGATGATTAGTTTGTCTGTGTACATCAGCTGTCAGATAATTATCTTACCATAGTTTTAAATGTTCTGTTTCTTCAGTTCTGTTTCTTCTGTATAAATTATCAAATAACCTGTCTTGAGAAGAAGTTAAATCAATTGGTTAAATCAACTGGCCCAGGTTGCCCAGGGAAGTTGTGGATGCCCCATCCCTGGAAGTGTTCAGGGCCAGGTTGGATGGGGCTTTGAGCAGCCTGGTCTAGTGGGAGGTGTCCCTGCCCATGGCAGGGGGGTTGGAACAAGATGAGCTTTGAGGTCCCTTCCAACCCAACCCATTCTCTGATTCAATACCAGAAAAGTAACTTCAGAAGAAAGACCTCACTTGAGTAAGTTAGGCATAGTACAGAATATCTCACTTCAATTCTTACTTATGCTGTATAGTAAGCTCTGTGATAAGATTAATGTGAAAACATAAACCCAATGACAAAACCACCTGTGTTCTGTCAGGTTCCAGAGTTCTACTTTTTAGTCAGATGACTCGTTTACTGGATATTTTGGAAGACTACTGCATGTGGCGTGGATATGAGTACTGCCGACTCGATGGACAGACACCACATGAAGAAAGAGAGGTGAGAAAGTTGTATATAAACAAGAAATATATTTGGTTTACATATTAGATTATTAGAAGTTATTATTTATATACATATAAAAGTAGCTACATTGTTTAAAACAAAGCAAAAATGCTACAGGACAAAAATGCTGCTAAGGGTATATGTTATTCCTAACCAAAGTCCACAGTAGGTTTCATTTGTTCCTCAACTAAATGAAAAATGTAGTATTTTGTGGACTCAGAATGGATTTTTCCACCTCTGCAAACCTATAGTCTCTTACTTTTATAAAAAACAAGTTTTGGTATGAAAATTCTGTAAATATCCAAGAAATTTCATTGAAAAGCTACCAACATATGGAAAGCTTATTTGAAAACTGATACTTTAATGATACATTTTTTTTTCTTTTAGGAAGCAATAGACACATTTAATGCTCCCAATAGCAGTAAATTCATTTTCATGCTGAGTACCAGAGCTGGAGGTCTTGGAATTAATTTGGCAACTGCTGATGTGGTTATTCTCTATGATTCAGATTGGAACCCTCAAGTAGATTTGCAAGCCATGGTGAGTTAACTCCCTAATACACATTAATCTGTTAAAGTTGTTATTGTTCTATTTTGTGTGTTTCCAGAACTTGCATTTTTGTTATTTTTCTTCACTTTTTATATTTAATACCAAGAAACAAAGGAACTGAATAAAAATATAATGAAGAGAATTGTGGAAGAAACTGTGGCTTTTTCTCTGTAAATATCCATCTTAATTATTTTAACAATTGAATAAGATTATTTCTGTCAAAATACTGTACCAGTATTGTTTATCCATAGAATTCTTAATTCTGTCTTCCCAGAAGACAACAGTAAATGAAGAACAGAGGGCTGTTTCCAAAATAATAGCAAAGAATTAAAAGCATACATCTTTATATTCCTCTCTTTTGGGAAGCTTATGCTTTTGCAACACACTTTCTTTCTGCAAAAGTGTAAAATCATTCAGTGTGATGCCAGGGAAAAAAACCCCACCTTATCTTTGGGTTAAACTTACTAAAATCTTCTCTTTCTGTGTGCTGAATAGCAAAAAATCAAGTCTATAATTTGTTTCATATGGAATAAAAACCATGATACTTCTTGCATGATTGAGGGGCTAGTTTGGGACAACTACAGTACTGAAGCTGTGGACTTTGCTCATAGAATTAATAAGCTTAAGCCAGGGATGCCAAAGTTTCAATACTGAAGTCAAGTTAGAGAATTTGTTTAAAAGCAGTGCAGATGTGTGTATGTAAATACTGTTGTATCTCCACTTACAACGAGGTAGATGCATTTATTACTTTAGAATGACCCAACATTAAAAGGTGAAATAGCCAGGTGTAAGTTAATGTTACTATACTGGGTTTACATTTTTGTATACTCTTGAATAAGCAAGGAACCAAGAAATATATGCTAGTTTCAGTCTGCTGTTACTACCAGCTAACTTGTCTATTGCTTGTGAGTTTTTGTTGCTGAACACTCATTGATTTATGTTTGTTAGGATCGTGCGCATCGTATTGGTCAAAAGAAACCAGTACGGGTGTTTCGACTAATCACTGATAATACTGTTGAAGAGAGGATTGTAGAAAGAGCTGAAATAAAACTGAGACTGGACTCTATAGTTATACAACAAGGTATCAACTGCTATATGTGTTTGTCTGCAACAGAATTGTTCAGTCCCTTAAATTCTGGGTTAAATAACTGTACAGATGTACAGTATGAGAGAAAGCAGGCCTTGTGTATAATAGCAGTATACTAACTCAACCTAAGAAACTGTAATGTATAAGTTACTCACTTGTTCAGGTGAAATTTTGGAACAGATTCTGTTTTGCTAAATAATGTGGGCGTAGACTATACTAAGACTCTAAATGAGAAAAGCCAGCTACAGCTGAATAGATGTTACTTGGTTTTTGTGATATGTTAAAAAGGAGGAAAGATGTTCCATGACAGATAAAAATAATGATAGAGATGTTCTTCTTACCACATATGAATTTACTGAGCATTAAAACTGCTTTGTGTGGCTTTGTTTGGAAGCTGTTTGAAGAATAGTTTGTCAAAACCTGAGGTTCTCAAGCTAAGTTTCAAAGGCTGTATTTCCACAAGGGTGGGCTACTGAAAGGATGATGGTCAAATTTTTAATGGTTTGTGAAGAGATGAGATAGGATAAGTAAAATTTCGGGATAGAAATTAGAATTTTGGGAAAAATATTTGAGATTTGGGTTGAAATCAGTGAAGTGAGTGTTGAAAATCTTAAGTACTTCTTATTGTTTATTACAGAATGCTTTGTCATTTTTCATCTTGAAATAAGATTTTGATCTTAGAAGTTCAGCTAACTTTGTAAGAATAAGATCTTAAGCATAAAATTTGGATTATCTGAATGTGAAACAGTCTTTGTTAAGCCTTGATCTAAAGTTGTTATTTTTTTATTTTCCCTGAAATTCCAAATTTCTGTTTATTTTCAGCTGAAGTGAAATGTAATTTTTTCAGTGTGGTTCTTCTGTTCTTCCTTTCTTGTTCTACCAGTGAACTAAAAAAAATCCACTTTTTATATGGTCCTGCTAGAACTCTGGTACTGTAACTTTCAACGTGTTTCTCCTAATTTTAGGAAGGCTCATAGACCAACAGGCCAACAAACTGGCAAAGGATGAAATGCTGCAGATGATCCGGCATGGAGCCACACATGTTTTTGCTTCCAAAGACAGTGAACTGACAGAAGAAGATATAACCACTATTTTAGAAAGAGGTGAAAAGAAGGTGAGATAACAGTTTTGTTCAGAATTTGAAATATGTCAAACATTAAATATACAGGCACAAAATACAAATTAAGTCATTATGTAAATCTGTTTTTATGCCCAATTATTTCTTTCATAAGCTTTAAAATATTTATGAATAGTAAGTTTTGAAGGAGTAGAATTCATGAGTTATAATTATTTTCACAGTTCAGATTGTGTGCACCATATCTTCAGAGCTGTTTATTTTGTGGGCTTTTAGCAAGACATAAATTTTATGCCAACAATTCTAGTAGACACAAAACTTTTATGGAGCTTTATTAGGGAGTAGGTAGCTCTGTGGAAAAATGAACTACTATTTCAGCTCCAAAGAGTTGGGCATTCATTTCATTTAAATTTAAAAGTTAAATCATATAGTTGTTATCCCAGCATAACCAATTTAGTTTAATGGAAAGTCTTGGGAGTCAGATTGTTCAAAATTGAAAAGCACTATGGGCATCTCTCCTTACAAGAAAAAAGTAAGTAAAAGTTTAAAGCAGAAAAAGACACTGAGAATGTTTTAATAATGATGAAAAGCTGTTTTTTTCAGAAAAGATAAAACAGCTTGAGCGAGCCTAAAAGTATCTTCCTCTATTTTTAGACAGCTGAAATGAATGAACGATTGCAGAAAATGGGGGAGAGCTCCTTACGGAATTTCACTATGGACACAGAGATGAGCTTATACAACTTTGAAGGTGAAGATTATAGAGAAAAACAAAAGGTAATTTTTCTTAAAGTCTTTAATCCTTATTTTAGAGGTGCAAAGCATAAAGGCCATACTAGAAATGTTATGGCTATAAAGGTTATTCTAGAGAAGTACTGAAAAATTCACTTAGCTCTGCGGAAGTATCAATATTCTGAATTTTTGTTAAATTAGCTTTCAGCCCCACTGTTTTTCTTCATGGTAAAATCTGACAATATTGCTCATATTTTATCCTTTCTGCAGCAGAATTACTATGTTGCATCCTATTATACTGCTGCAGTCAGTGTTATTTTAGTGTCACATAACCGAGAGGAAAAAACAGGCCTGATAATGATTTTGTATGTGGAACTTGGACTTCTAACCCAGGTTTCTTATCAGTTTTGAAGAAAAAATTAGAAAACCAAAATATTTAATGAGAATAGTGTGAGAGGTATATGTATATACATAAGATTCTTTTTGCATGTTGATAATTTCATTATGAGTAGCCAGCTAAATACAGTGTAGTCCTGAAATATGCTGTAGTAACTTTAATTCAGGTAATTTAGTTAAGATTAATTTGCTGCTAATGGATTTTATTTATTTATTTATTTTTGTGCCAGTTGTAGCCCCTGTAGAGGATATTCATTGTGATATTTAGAGGAAAAGCATTTCACTCATATCACAAGATAAAGAATTCAGAGCCCAAGTCCCCAGTCCTTCCACTGTGTTTTGGCAGATGGAATCATAACCCTACTCAGGTGTCTGAAGTAGGATACTGTAAAGGGATCTATTCATGCCACTGCACTGCCTTACTTGTGTATTGACTTTTATATATTTAAATATGTGTTATAATCAACTAGAATTTCCAGCTTATTTTTGAGCTCTTTTGTAGTATCCAAATTGCTGAGCACATCCATTAGATTTGCTGTGCAAAAATACATTCCTGTTTTCCAGTGACACATTAGTCGTTATTTTTGTGACTGTAGGAAAGAATAAAGTTACTTTAAATATCTTTTTATTCTATTCCCTGTGTAGCTGAGCATGATGGAATGGATAGAGCCTCCAAAACGAGAACGCAAAGCTAATTATGCAGTTGATGCTTATTTCAGAGAAGCCCTACGTGTTAGTGAACCAAAAGTCCCAAAGGTAAGAAGTTGGCAGGTGTGTGTGGGTTTTTATGTTGGTCGTTTGCTCTTCTCTCCCGTGTTGCATCCCCTGCTCACACCCTATACTGGTAATGAAATGAATGTATATGCAAAGTGGTGGGTTGCCACTGCTGCTGAATTATGGCAGTTTTTTACTGCACAGAAATCGAGCTTATATAATGTTAATGTACCTGTGTATTTTTGAAGGCTCCACGACCTCCAAAACAACCAAATATTCAGGATTTCCAGTTTTTCCCACCACGGTTATTTGAACTTCTGGAAAAAGAAATTCTCTATTATCGTAAGACTATAGGATATAAGGTAATGCTTTTTTTTCCCCCTCTTCAAATTAGTGGAATGTATCTGTATTCCTCTTTACAGATTTACTGCAATCTTGAAAATAGCTAAATTAAATAAATAAGACTGCAACTGAAAAATATATCATTCTGCTCTTATGTTTTGCAAAGTGTTTCTCATTGTGAAGGAAATGGCTCTAAACCTCTATTTCCATGTTTCTGTTCCACTGTGGAAAAGAAAAAGTAATCTGTAATTCCTTCATTTAATTTCAACATTGTATAGCTTTGTATTTTGTAGTGGGTTCCTAACAATAAAATAGAGTAGAAAAAAGAAAGACATCTGTGATACTTCGTACACTTATTTAAAAAAAAAAAAGAATGGTATGTGGTCTAAGGTGAGAAAATTTTTGGCTAATATAAGATGACCTTCCAGGGTATGATTTTTTTTGCATTATAGCTTTTACATATCTTGTGCAGAAAGTAACTTTAGATAATTAAAGTTGACTTTGTGTTGCTATGATGGTAAGCAAAGTGACATCAGTTTTCCTTACATTTTGTGTGTAGAAGTGGTGAGTGCAGGGCATAACAAAACTGTAACACACATTTGACAAAATCTGCTCCTATTTTGGGGAGGAAGGGTTTAAGCATTAAGATTCGAATCTTGGTAAAACACACTTGGTAACTGTTGCTTATAAATTGTAATCCAAGGTTGATAGAAAAGTGTACAGTGTCTTTAATAAAATTGCTGCATTACTGCTTATTGTTGCCCCTTTTTTTAGGTGCCTAGGAATCCTGACCTCCCAAATGCTGCTCAGGTACAAAAAGAGGAACAAAAGAAGATAGATGAGTCTATGTCTCTGAATACTGAGGAAACTGAAGAAAAAGAAAAGCTTCTAACACAGGTAAAGTAAAAACAGCTGAAGTATTTAATCAGATATTTTTTACTAGTATGGAATATAAATACTACTAATAATAAAAAAGCCAGACTGATGTTACAGAAAGAAGAAAGCACACAACATGTAATGATTTCGCTTGGTTTTGCTTTGAGGGATCTTCCCTGTCCTTGAACAAGTTTACATCTTAGTCACCTACTGTTTCCTTGAATGTCTGCAACATTCCTGAGGCAAGGACCTGATGCACTCCCCAGCAACACAGGCAGCAATCTAGTCAGTGACTTTCTCATGTATGCATCTACCTTTCATGTTTTTCTATCAAAAAGGGTTTGAATGGGAGAGGACAAGCCTCTATCAACGTAATGGTATTTACACAGATGTGTAAGATGCCATGTCACATCCATCATCCATTAATTTTGTCCCAGTTGGGTTGTTAGGCATGTTGCTTTTATACTGGGGCTGCATCCCTGTCACTGCCTAATTTCTTGACTTTTTGGACTGTTACCCAGGTGAGCAGGCTTATTAAAAGCTAATTGTTAAGGAAAAAGGTGTGTCTCAAAAAGTAACAGGATTGGATTCAGAAAGTTTTCTGTAGAAGAACTGGGCATATTGTTCCTAGAGAAGAAATTTGTAAGGTCACAATTTGACTATTAATTTCACCTGTTTCTTGCAGAGGAAATATTTAAGCTGGTGCTGATATGCATGTCAGTACTGCTGTTAATGATTAACAAGAAATATTTGTATTGTTTGTATTAAGACTTCTTGTAAAGATGCTGTCTAATTGTGGAGAACTGACAGAGTTCCTTGTAAATGTATTCCTGTGATGAAAGAAACTCAATGTGCTACAAATTGCTGTTCAGGCATGTGATGTTCTTATTAGTTTGTTCTTGAGGTTTTTTCCTTTCCCTGTCCTTAAATGGTAATGTTTCATTCTTGGGTGATGTTTTTGTGCACTGCATCTCACTTAACTGTTGTTCAGTTTTGGATTCATTTCTTTGGTACATTACAGATTTTCTGTTTGATTGAATCTGTTTGGACTAGAGCTCGTTTCTTGACAGAGACTTTCATCCAACTGTTTGTCTGGTTCAGGGTTTGCAGATGTTGGAAGTAAAAGCTCTTGCTTTAGATACTTGCAGTACTCTAAGAACTTGCGATGACACTTGCATTGGTGCTCCCAAGACATTTATTGCTTATATCTGTTGAAGGGCAACTCAAATAAAATTATAGTAACCTGTCATTGGGATTGTTTCTTTGGAGAAATACCATGTAAAAAGCTTAAAGAGGAAGAAGAGTGAAAAGCATGTGGAGTCATGCATAAAAATAACTCTTTAGACTTTCAATAATTCAGTAATAAACCCTGGGTAATACAAGTTTATGGAAATCCTGAAAGACAGTTAACCACTGTAATTATGTGACACTGCAGAGGCACTGCCAACTGGAGCAAATGATAGCTACATAAGACAAGATTTTGCAATATGTTTCCCTCCTGCCTAGTAATGCCACCTTAATCTCTTGCTGCTTACAGGGTTTTACAAACTGGAATAAAAGAGATTTTAACCAGTTTATTAAAGCCAATGAGAAGTATGGTCGTGATGACATAGACAATATTGCCCGTGAGGTGGAGGGAAAGTCACCCGAGGAGGTCATTGAGTATTCAGGTTTGTGAGAGTTTGAAATGTATTTCTTAATTGCCTGGTATCACCATCACCTTTGCTATGAATTCTTTTTAAATTACAAGATGTAGAATTTGGATGTGATTTAAAAAGTACATGATGGTTCTTTTCAGAAGACTTAATTTTGTTTCAGAGGTTGAATTTGCAGCATATAAATATGCCTTCGGTGGCCTTTATCCCTCCTTAGTCAATACTTAGAACTTGGCATAGTCAATTTACACTGACAATATGGCCTTGTGGAATCATGAAATTGCCTTAGAGTGGCAAAGGGTCTGTGCAAGCTTTATTTCTTGGCTAGCACAGTAAAAGGGAGAGCAAATCTTTAAGATTTAATGGAATCACAAACTGCATTCCTTTTTTTGCTGGAGTGCCTCAAGTGAGTAAAGTATTAACAGCAGAAGAAAAGGTTTTATTTTACAAATTATGTTTTGTGTTTTTAGCTGTTTTCTGGGAACGTTGTAATGAACTACAGGACATTGAGAGGATTATGGCTCAAATTGAACGAGGAGAGGCAAGAATTCAACGGAGGATCAGTATCAAGAAAGCCCTTGACGCCAAAGTAATCATTGCAGGTTTTTTGTTTTCTGCAGCTGATTTCTTCCAGATTCCTTCAGAAAAGGAATAGTAGGGGATGGGAGATGTATCTTTTTATATAGCATATGTAGTATACCATGTATCAGTAATCTAAACTAATAAGTAATAAATCCTTGACCTAATATTGTATGTTTGATAGTCCTTATTTTTGTTTTGCATTCAGATTGCGAGGTACAAAGCACCTTTTCATCAGCTGCGTATTCAGTATGGAACAAACAAAGGGAAAAATTACACAGAAGAGGAAGACAGATTTTTGATATGTATGTTACACAAGATGGGCTTTGACAAAGAAAACGTGTACGAGGAACTAAGGCAGTGTGTGCGCAATGCTCCTCAGTTCCGATTTGACTGGTTTATCAAATCTAGAACTGCTATGGTAGGTATCAGTTACATGGACTAAGGCACTATATGAAGTATCTTGTTCCTTTTTTTTTTTAAACACTATCACATAAAATTTAGATTTATGCCAGAATATTGGGGTGTAGGAAACAAGACCTGAAAAAATAACTCTTATTCTCATTTCTAGTTTTTAATAAAATAACCTTTTCCCTTAGTACAGCAAACACCACAATACAGCTGAAACAAACAGATTAAAACTGCCCAGCTGAAGTCCCAGGTTACATATGTGCATTTTCATGTGAATGTATTTATATTGGAAAAATGTACTTCCAGATTTTTTTCATACCAAAAAATAGGTAGGGCAGTGTAATTCTGAGAAGGACTTAGCAGGCTCTCTGAGAAAACTTTCTGTTCTGCTAACCACTAGATGTCTCTTGAATTCCATATGAATAGCTAATTCATTTTCCATCTTCATATGGCTATTTATTCTCCTTTTCTTGGAAAACAAAAATTCTGCTTCATTTATTTATTCCAAACCCAGATGATTTACCCAAAATATAAGTTTTCAAAGAGATGGAGAGTGCCTAAAACTGTATTTTTTTTTTCAACTGGGCACAGAGGTCTACATTTTAAAGTTTAGTTGTTATTGTTCTTTTATTTCTGTCCATGCAGGAAGAATGCAAAATATCATGGCCGTAGTGAATTGTGTCTGTTTTCTTAAGACATAAATTATGCATATTCTCTTTTACCTTTCTAGAAACCCTACCCAGTACAAGACAAGTGTATTTAGAGAATTTGATGTTTTCTGTTTCCTTAGGAGTTTCAGAGACGCTGCAATACACTCATATCATTAATAGAAAAAGAAAATATGGAAATTGAGGAAAAAGAGCGAGCTGAAAAGAAGAAAAGAGGAGCAAAAGTTACAGCAGTAAGTGTTTAGCAGCACTTACTTCACTTCTGTTGGGGCAGAAGTCAATTATATTTTGTTAGAGAATGGAAAAGATAATTGTAACCACTGATTGTTTCAGTATAAACCATTACCTGAGAGATTAAACTGAAATATTTGTATATTCACAGCTGTCCTAGATTTTACATAGCTATTCCCAATTCACAGAATTGGGGCTTCTATCTATTTTTTTTTTTTTTTGGTGTAGAATCTTTAGTTTAAGTAGTGGAAGAAGACTCTTTTTAAGAAAATGTAGCACAGCCCTCTTTCTACCTACGTATTTACATCATATATTTGCTTTAATTTAATCTCAGATTGTTATTCCTCTCCTACATAGTAGTTCCTGGAAGAAGAAATGATGAGTAGTGCTTCTTTATTTTGAAGCGTTGCCATCTTTAAAACAAAATTATGTATAAGTCAAGGTTCTGATCTTTTCATCCAGTTCATGGTACATGTGGTACCACTGAGACCACATAATGATTTTAAGATAAAAAGGGTAGCAGAATTCAGTGAGTAAATCAGGGATTTTTGTTTGCCCTTCCATTATATCCTACAAAGCCAAATAGAAATATATAATACATTAGGGTCACTTCTTTTTTGAATTTAGTCATGTACTTCAATATATTTATTTTTTTTATAACACCACCATTTTGTTGAATTCGTAAAATATTTTTTCTTTTTTTAGTCACAGAAGAGAAAAGCAGATTTGGCTACTGAGAACTCTGGAAAAAAAGATGCTAAGAAAGTGAAGTCCTGAACCTGAAAACTGACTGCTAAATGTCAAACTGCCACTTTCTTCTCTCCATCTACAAGTATTAATTGCCAACTTCTTTGTATTCATGGTACTCTCCCCCAAATCCCATGGTTTAATTTTTGCAAATTTTGTATAATTTACAGTGTCCTCCTGTACCTAAAATGTGTAGCTTTATATCTTATGCATTCCAGTATTTTTGTGTACTGTATTTTGTGAGTTTCATGTCTTCAGCAAAATTCACTCAGTCCTTGGTTTTTTGAAGCTTGTGCTGAGGTTTTAGCTTTTATATGTTTTATATGCTGCTGCTTTGAAAGAAAACCTAGATTCTATAGCTGTATTACTGTTGTTTCATATTTTAAATTTATATGGCTGTTGGAAAATAAACTGACTTAATTATTTGAAGAGGAATATACTTCACCTTTGTTTTCCCTGCGCTCTCACCCTTTTTTTTTGCGTAGCTTCGTTTAGAGTGAATGTTAAGGTTTGTATAATTGTGCCTTCATTATCGATCTGATTTTTTTTCAGAGGAGTACTTGGATAGAATCAGGAGCATAACAGAACAAAAAAAACCTAATTAGACTGACGTCCTTGTTTGCTGTCAGCATTAAACTGACATTTTTCTCTGAAGTGTTTGGAAGGAAAGCCAGTGAATACTTGTAATTTTTTTTTTAATCACTGATTTCTGCTGGGCTTCATACATGCTTAAACACAGGGTGAGGTGTTTTTCAGAATGACCTCTGGCTGAAAACTCTTCTATGCCTAATAAACTGAAATAGTCAACTAACAGCTTCTTTTTTTAAGTAACAAACAAAATAATTCATCTTCTGGTCGTTGGTAGGCTGCTATGCTGCCTTGTGCTAGATGATCTTTGTTGCTCTAATTATCTCTGCTAACTTCTTGCTTTAACCTTTGATTCAACATGTCAGTCAAGCAATGGGGATATGTTATGGAGTGCTCCTTTTTTGTGTTTCTATTTTAATGAAGGGATGAAAGTGTTGGATGTATGATTTTTTGACTTTGCAAGAATGGCCTTTATTAAGCAGGCTCATAGTTTCTGCTCACCATGGAGTCTCTGCCTTTCCTGGATCAGTAGAACAGTGACTGTGACATCTAATGTTTTACTTTAATCTTCTGTCTCTGATCTGGTGTTTAGTTATGGACCTTGCTACAGTGAGACATGCCCTCATAATGTCAAGTCTAGATTAATGCAGTGTGCTTTACATGGTATTTCCCTTGAAGACTACTTGTAAATTTCTCCTAGTGCAGTTTGCTTCCTTCTGTGGTTTGAGGTGTTTCAAGATGAAAAAAAACATTCTTTAAACTCTTTGTATTTCATGCTTTGCATTGTCTGCCTTCTGCATTTGTAAAATTTGGCGACTTTATAAAAGTTCTTGAGTCTTAGGACAGAGTTCTGCCATATTCTCTTATATCATTTAAGATATATTGGAATGTTTTTGAAGTTTTCTGGAGTTAATCTCTGTAAGCTTGACGAATAATTTCCAGCCTTTCTTGATAGTCTGTTTAAGGCTTGGGGCAAAATGGGTGTGATGGCTTGGTTGAGCATTTGGAAAGATTAATAATTTGATTTCATACTTTGGAATTGAGCATTTGTTTGGGGACCAAGTTATTATTTCACTGGGCTTTTATTTGTAAGACCTGTAGTGTAAAAAAGGGTATTCATCTGTTGAGAGCTACATCTAATAATGATGTGACACAACTTTCAGGCAGGTTAGTGATGGGTGTCAATGCATGCTTTTAAATGAGTGTGCAACCCAGATGGGACAGGTCTGCTCAGAAAAGGAGCATGGCTTTTCAAGTAATATTTTTGGTATTGGAGTAGTTGACACCCTGCTTTATCGTTAGGAGAAAGACATAACATGTAATTATGGGCTGGAAAAAGGCTGTGCAGCTACATCCATATAATCACAGATCCCTGGAGCATTGCTGTTAATAGAGAGAGGAAGATGCCTTATTTACACTTGCTTTTTGGCTCCCATGTCACTCAGTAAGTTTATGGCCTGAAATATAAAAATAAGTAAAGAGGAGGGAAGTAAAGGTTGGAAGAGCCAGTTGAATTTTTATTGAATTACATTTCTAGGTCTAGACCTAATTCCGTTGCCTCTATTTAGCATCAGATGAATATTTTAATGTTTTAAGTAAGTCTTGAAATAAATGTGTTCTGGTTTTGTTTATTGTAGATCAGCTTTGTTTGACTTGCATGTTTTTGTGTATCCAGTTTCTGTGTTGCAAAGTGTATGTGAAGTCTTAAAATGGTAATATCTCAACTTCTTGGTTTGAGTTACCACTTGAGTTAATGTTCACTTTTCTCCTCCTTCAATGACATGATATACTAGCTATATCGCAAAAGATCATGCAATTGTTCTTCCAGATACTATCCTCTTGACCAGACAGCTTCTCTGAAGAATGATAGATGCTCCCAGGAACTGTTATCTCTTACAGTCTGTAGTTCCTAGTTAAACTGAACATGCTGTTGAACAGTCCTTGAGAGCACTTGCACACTCTATACTAGTTCCTCAGCACATTGAGTCCTCCCATCCATCACATCCCACAGTGATAACTAAAGAAAATTGCTAACAGCTGCTGGTCAGGATTAAACTAAAATGGATCTTTCTTTTCCTTTTTCGTTCTTCTAGTTGCAGATATACACACAGTATGTGCCTAGCAGTATCTAAATTATATGCTGCTGTGACTCAATTACGGACTGAAATAAAGGACTCTTCCTACTTTTAACTATTTTCTTAGGTGAGGAATACTGTTTGTAAGAAATTTGTAAGCAGTGAATGTAATGTGATAGAAAAGTTCTGGAAAGTCTGGGCCTTTAGGCAATACTGTAGTTGCCAACAAAACTACATTTTGAAAATAATTTGTTTCCTTTTGAGTAGATAACCAAAATTTGATTGTGCTAGCATTAGGCTTGAAGAAAGAAAAAGCAGTCATGTAGCAACTTTCACGTGTCAGGCAGTGCACACAACATCCTGGGAGAGGTCACAACTGTTGTTGTATTCTTTTTCTTTTCACATATTCATTGCTTTCAAATTATCAGCCCTTTTATTTGTGAGTTATGTTAGTGACGACAAAGTCACACAGCTGACCATATTAATTATATTTAGTTTCAATTTATTATACTGACACAGAGAAGGACTGAAGCTTTCTCCCTGGTGGTAATATTAGACCATCTTTAGATACTGTTTGCACAAGTAACATTACTATACTAAAATATTAAGGAAGCATTTTTTTTAATGTAGATTAGAATTGCTTGTTTGATTTAGTGCTAATGCTGGTTATGGTTTAAAAAATACCCAGCTTTCACTCTTTGAGATCATAAGCAAGGGGGACAGTGTATGGAAATTAATCAGGATCTTTCTAATTGCCTGATGGAAGTAACTTCCATTATGCAGCTCCTGCAGTTCTTGCTGTGCACTATGATACAGGCGCTCTCTGTGCATGCTTCTTCCCCAGGTTCAGTGGAGGGATTAAGTCAGTGGTCACAAATTAATGCCAAAGCTAAAAAAATGTGGGCCTTATAGGCTGAGAAAGCATATGGAATTCTGCATCAGCAGCAGTTTACCTGAATGTAAAATGACATGGTGGGTGCAGACATTGGCACTTGTGATGGCGGAAGGGACTGATCACGTACTGTAGTTGTGATCTGGTTAAGATAGCTTGACAGTTGTTACATTTTACTTAAGTTTATTTACTCCCTGTACTTAGCTTCAAGCATGTATGTAAATGCTTTGGTGGGTCACAGTTACAATGTTTGATGTGTTCTTTTTCTGAAAGAGTAAAAGCTGAACCTGGTTTGCATATTTTGCAATGTAATGTACTCTTTAACTGCATCTGCATGATATCCATCCTTTCATAAGAGCCTTAATAGGAGTAACTTTTGCTGCCTCAAAGTTATGTCTACATTGTGTTGTTGAAAGATAACTTCTGAACTTTTTCAAATTGATTTGTTTCTTAAGTTGTACATATATGAAAATAAAAATGAACATGAACCTGATGTCTCCTGGTAATTACACTTCTGGTACAGATGGGCCCATGCACTTGGATACTGTTCAAAATAATTTGATTTCATTGCTTTTACCTCTCATAACCTTCAGGTTATGGTAGCTGAATGTAAAGGGGGTATGTGGCTGTTCCACATCTGCTTTCAAACTTTCTTATTCCCTGTAATCTAAAAACCAATACTCGTAGTGCCTGTATTTTTGTGACGGCTTTGCCTATGTTGTCTCAGTACGGTATGATACAATGTATGTGGATCCTCTATTAAAGTATACGACTGTTTTTCTGTTATTCTGTACCTCTGGTGTGTTACTAAAATAAAATGCTTCAGAGCTTTGGAGACGTAGAATGGTAGGGACCAGGAATTTTTTCTTTGCAGCTGTTGATCACTAGTAGATGTGCTAGATACTCTGCTTGCAGAGGTGCATGCCCTAAATGAATGCTCAGTTTTCCACTTTTTTCCCAGGACAGCCCCCTTGAAAGAAAGGAGAGACAGTAAGGAGCTCTGAAGACCAGTTTATCCTGGCATTGGCTGGTCGCAATTCTGTCTGCTTCACTTTTGATAGACCTCATTCTTTTTCAGGCAAGGCATCTAGACCAGGAAGAAGGAGCTGGGAACAGAGATGTAGATCACCTTACCCTTGTCCTCAGTAGCAGCCCAAAACAATTGTTGGGTTCACTACAAGAAATATAATCCTTCCAGACAACTGTGCTTAGTGCTAGGCTGAGCATTATCCCATAGCTAGTTTCTACTTCTTATATATTCTCTGTGGTGCTCAATCAGCACTGAAGTCTACTGTTCTCCAAATTTTTTTGGAAGCAGTACCTGCCAGCTCTTCTGGAGAAGATACTCTGGAACTTTTAATGGGAACAGTGATCCTGTCTGCAGAGCTACTCAGTAGCTATGGAGTTTGCTATTGTCACGTGATGATTGTTCTCATTCGATGCATTCAGTGTGCTGGGAAGGTCAGGCTATGGACACCTTTTTCAGGGAACAGACCTTTTTATTTCCTCATGGCAGTTTCTTGCTATAAGTAAACAGGCTGAAAAGTCATCTTCATTTATCTTCTTATTTGTTAATTAGGTGGACACCACTGAAGGCAACAAAACCTTAAATTCCACTCAGCGATTTGGTAAATGGTGTTCATTATCTGTCACCTTTCTCTAGCCTAACAAGTGGCTATTCCTCAGGAGACGACTTCACAGTGAGGATTTAGAGTGCTGTTGTCTCTTCTGTTGTCTCTCTTTCCTTAGAACTGTTGCTTTCAAATTTTTTTAAGATGGCCTCTGAATTTCTAGGTACCTTGGTTCTCAGGTCTTTATTCTTTCATGTGTTTTTTTTTTGTAGGTTTGGGGTGGGTTTTTTGCTTGGGTTTTGCCTTTTATTTTGTCATTTCTGCTTATGAAAAGAAAAAAGTGTAGGGACTACTGAGTGTTTCAAATTATTAAAATAATCATAAGGGTGATGGTCCTTAGGCTCATAAAACTGTAGTTGAGATTTTTGTGAAGATGGTGCAAACTGCCTTTTTTGAATAATAGAGTCTACTTTGTTTGTAAGAGAAGAATACAAGCACAAAGTTTCATACTAACAACAGCCAGAGGAAAGTTGTCACCAGCAGTTAAGACAATGGTGACGGGTATCAATTTTCTCCTATGCCTGGAATATTCACTACTGAATAGTGTTTTTCAGGACTGCAAATCCTTAGTGTCCCCATTACATCAAAAAAAACTTTTACAAAAAATTATGCTCTTTTATATTTATAAACTTGCTTTACACAAGTATTACTACAGGTTGATTCTTTAGAAATGAAAACTGAAAGTATTGTATATGTTCTAAGAAGGAGAATTACTGAGTATGATAAAAATATCTTTTACTCAGAAAAAGCACAAGCAAGAATAGTTGGAAGATGCATTCATGTGTTACCAGAAATTGTACAATAGAAAAATACTATCATTATCTGTAAGTATTAACACTCTTCTACCTTTTCTGGCTTCAGTCTGGAAATAATGTAATAATGAAAATGAGATAAAACTTAACTTACTTATTATAACACTTCATGATTTATCTGTGCTATAGTGGTCAGTGATTTAGGAGGTGATTTTTATAGCTATGTATTTTATGTAGTGGGTAATATAATTCAATGGCAAGAGATGGTATTCTATGGATTTTAAAGACTGACAACCAGTAACATTCTTACCTGATGTGGCTTCACCAGCTGACTTTTAAATTCCTGTTCTGCTGCTGCATATACAGTGATACACCTGGGATTTGCCACCTGGGACAGACAGATGAAAAATGAGAGTCTTAATGCAGAAATAAAAGTTTCACTGCAGTAAAATCTGGATTTTACTGTTGTGTTGTGATCAAATATGGGATTAAACAAGTCACTTTTCAAACGTTTTTAAAACAGTATGTCTTTTAGGAAGCTCTTTTGTCTTATACAAAGATTTTATCAAATTACAATGGTAAAGAATAAGCTAGAGATCACTGACAGCAACAAGCTATGTCTAAAATACCAGGAAGAACTTTGTGTTCAAAGCCATGTTGATGTTTCTGTTATCCCTTAAGGTAAACTTAATTCTAACCTATTCAACATACTGGTACTCCAAGTCAATGAACGACTCTTGTTTCAGCAAAATGCACCTCAATTTTATTTACAGGAATTCTCCATGACATCAGACAAAATGTCATCTCCTTTCCATTTCAGAGAACAGTTCAACTACTGTCTCTTTAGAATTCCTTTTATTGTCTACATGCAGTTAATACATAGCAATAACTGGAATTAAGAAACGCTGCCTTAACCTTTCCAATCATGTATGTTACAATGTAAATTACAGAAACACAGCTTTGGTCATGAGAGTTTGATGTCTATTTACAACATCAATTTCAAAAACACCTTGTATATTACACAAACTTTAAACTCAAACACAGCTTAATGTGAGTATTTTTTAAATGATTGCCTTAAGATTCCAAGAGCTGGCATTAAGCACGCTGGCATACCATGTACTACAAAACTTGCCACAACACGTTGAAGCAGCTGCAACTTTGGTAGATTATGATTTCTTCTATATCAGTAAAGACTTTTCTGTTCTGTTCTGCATTTTTTAAACCTTAAAAATGTGAAAACAATTATGAAGAACATTCCCAGGATCCGCACAGAGATGATGGTGGTAGAGTCTCAGAAAAGCAGGAAAAAACAGTTTGATTTTGGGAAATATGTTAAATCCCTAAGATAAAACTCTACTCTGTCCTCATTGTTGTCTCACTTTCAACTGGAAATATCCTGCCAAAGGAGCGGGATTTACTCCATAGCGTTTAGTTATAATATGAAAACAATGAACATGAAATGCAAAAACACCACCCTGAATTAACTTGGGTTCATCAATCACATGCAGATTGAACTACTCAAGACAGAAAACCACCATTGCTTACTTCTAAAGTAAACTGTGTGATCATCATAGCAAAACTTTCAGATCACACAATGGCAGCAAAACACAAAACACAAAGGAGGATGGTGCAATGATGGGAGGACTGTTACGAAAGCAGGGGCAAGTAGACAATGCCATTGTAGGATAAAGCTAAAAATTATTTTCCAGTTGCATTTTTTGGCATGGGGGGCTAAGGGGAGGAAGATTTACTTAACATTTGTCTACACTAATGGTCTTTATTAATACACAGAATTCCTGAACTTAACATACAGCCAATGTGTTCCTCTCCTTGGAGCACAAAACCTTCTTGTCAGCATAATTATCACACCACCTTAAAAGTCTGCGATTGCTGCTGCCCATGTCCTCACCTGGGGAGGGGGCTTTACACACACTGTAACTGGCCTGACTATTAAAGACTGAGGCAAAGCAGGCATTTAGTACCTCATCCTTATCCTCATCCTTCCTGGCAATGTTCCCCTCCACATCCAATAAAGGCTGGAGATTCTCCTTCGCCCTCTTTTTGCTGTTAATGTGTTTGTAAAAACATGCTTTTCTCCCATCCTTTAGATTTATCTTCCCCAGAAGTTACACGAATTACATGCATTTTCAAAGTACTAACCAGTGTAGACTAACAGCCACGGCACTGTTTTTGATGAAAAGACTGAATAGCGATTATTTGCTGAAGAAATCTATTAATTATCTGCGCTCTAGCAGAAAATTGTTACAGCTACGCCTTTTAATAGTAGAACTAGAGTAAAACTAATCAAAATATAATAATAAATTGTCAAACGTACCTGGATAATTTTGGCTTTAAGTCTTTGCATTTCCAACAATCTACTTCAAAGTGTTAGAATCTTATTGAAGATCAAAAATACAGATTCTATTAAAAGAAAAAAAAGTTTAAAAGCTACATCACTACAAAGAATTCACTATCTTCAACTCAAAAGATGCAGAACGCAAACTAAAGCATAATAAAGCCATATATTTAATTTATGTTGATCTCCAAGACGTTAAGCGTTGTTTCTCACTGAAACTCTACAAATTCTGTACACTTGATTCAAGAATTAGCGCACAAATAAGGAAACTGGCCCTGAGCAAGGCTCCAAGGGAAAACAGGTACCCAAGGGGCGGGCTGTGTGCGAACACCTGATGGGGGACAGGCCGCGCCGGGCAGCGGGGGAGACCCCGAGGGGCAGGGGAGCCCCACCAGTCCCCACTGGGTGTCCCCCGGCTCCTCCCGAGGCCGCGGGTGTCCCTGAGCGGGAGGGGGAGCCCAGGCCGAGGCAGCCGCCGCAGCACCGCCCTCCCTCACGCACGGCGGCACTGACCTTGGCCGCCATGTTGGCGGCAGCCCCGCGCGGGCGGGAACGGGAAGGGCTCACCGGCCCCGGCATGGCTGAAGCAGCGGGAGCCGGGGCAGGCGGTAGCCACGGAGCCCGGGGCAAGGGGAAAGGCCTGGCTCTGCCTGACGGGTTCCCCGTGAGGGGCCGCGCCTGCCCTGAGCCGCCTGACACCGCCTCAGGGGCAGGAGTTCCTGAGGGCGCTCAATTGTGTTCCCTCAGGGCGCGGGCACCGAGGGGCTGCACAGGAGCGAACGGCACTGAACTGCGGCAGCGGGTGTGTTTCCATAGCTTTGTGGCACACCGCGCTCAGCGCTATTTAATCCTGCTCTACAGAGTGCCTGTCATTTAAAAATAGAGTTTGGTGAGGTCCCGGTCAGTCTGGCCTCTGAAATAATGTCTTGGAGACACATACCTGTGTGAGTGCCTTCCACGGGGACAGCGCAGGTGGCTGTGGCACCGTCCAGTCCTGTGGAGAATCAGCATCTGATACTGGGTTTTTTCCCTTGTAGCTCCTGGAAAACACTCTCCTCCCAACACCTCCTCCAGAATACAAGATTACTAATTCTGCTTCAGTCAGAAAAGCACAAATCCCAAATGTCATCAGTTTAAAATATGGCACAGAGAGGAAAAAACCACACAAGCTGCATTTGCTTTGACCAAGAAACATCCAGAACAATTTTCTGAGGGATATTTGTGTTAAACAGCCACAGCTGGAGCCACTGGAATGGTGTGGGAGGGACAGTCAGTCCCAGGGAGAGACCCTCGGCTGGCACTGAGCTCCATGTCTGACCAGTTCAAACCCAGGACTGACACTGGGTCCTGCTTCTTAATTACAGGCATTGGACAACACACACACTCTCTCAAAATTTAAGTGCAGATAATTCGTTTATTGAAGTCCAAATTTACAACTGAAGTTTACAACTTTTTTTTTTTTTTCCCCCCAAAACAAAAGCTTTGCTTGAATTTAGGAAGAATAAATGTTCTTTTTTTTAATAATGTACAGACTATATCTCTTAAATAAGTTAATATCTTTGAAAAAAGAGCAATATGTTCCTTTTTTAATGTTGCAGTGCAACTTACAACTTACACGTCTGTGCAATGTACCATGAGGTATATGCCCAGTGAGCAACACACAGTGAAGTTTTCCATTCATAAATTTTCATAGTAGACACACAAAAAGTTAACAAGTTAATCTGTGATAGAAAAAACGCAGCGGGTTACAGTAATCCACACAGAACTCATCTGAAAAGAGGGAAAAAAGAAACCTAACGTTTGTTGCCTATATAAACTATTGGATCATCTCTCAACATAGACAAGTATAAAATTAAAAATACTGTTGTGAAACTGAAGAAATACTGTATTATCCAGGGGTTGAAACCTAGTTTTACCTGTATTAGTCTACAGCAGTTAGTTTTCTCTCTCTGTAGCATCAATGAACTGAGGGACTTCACTACAGTATCGGCAGAGCATCTGCTCGTGAAAGCGCGTAAGCGAGATGGTGCTTATAGAAAAGTTGCAGAACGCTCATAAACTGTGATATAACTCAGACATTTTCCCTGGCACAGACAGGTCATTTACCGTTACCTCTCAGTTCATCTCACAGCTGATTAGAAAAACAAGGCTGAAACATGGAAGATTACTAGTATTTGAAGCTTTGACACTTCAAATGTTTCAAGATGGCTCTAAAATACTTATTTTTCTTAATGACAGAAAACATATATTTATTTTAGAAAGAGTCAACCACAACATAATTTTGTGATAAATAACAGTTCTGCCTCTAATACATATATACATACTGCTTGTAAACAAAAAATGCCCACAGGTCATGGAGTCTCCATGATTTTTATACAAGGCGCTATAATTTGTTTGTTATTGAAAACAGTCCTAGTGAAAGTTTGGTTTATAACCTCCTATTGCTACAGAAACAGTAAGAATGTTAATATTTACAAAAAACCAAAGACCATGGAGACCCCATCGCATTATTTGCTAAAGATTTTCAGTTAATGGGGTTTTCAAACTACACGTTGTCAGCATGTTCAGATTTAATTAACAGTACAGGTTGAACACCAGCAGTACGATACTCTAGTGCTTTGGTATTTCAACCCCTGAATATACAAAGACATTACTACAGCCTACTTCACAGTTTAATGCAAGTAAAGTGCAAGCCATAGTACGAGGGTGTCATACATTTTCATACACGTAAGCATTATCTAAAAAAGGCTCTCTATACAAGTTTTATTAGCTACGTTAGTAAACTAGACAGAAGTCACCTATGGCCCAGCAATTAATGGTCTTACAAGGATATTTTTATTTGTAATACAGTATGTGTCAAATGTAAAAAGTTTATTAATACTAGTGCATTTCTCTTACATACTAACCTGTTTTCCTTTCAGATTTTTTTAAGCTGAAATCCTTGTTTCTCAGTAAAACAGAAGTCTTAACTGGTAACAGGGTCTTACTGGTGCTTTCCCCAGTAAACAAGGTTTGTTAAGACATATTTGTTTTGTGGTTGCTAGTGAAAAAATGCAATAGAGTTAATATGTATAATGTGGCGTCCTTGTTTAATCTGCAGCATTCAGACAGATGCATTTACAGTTAGTAAAAAGATCTGTATTGATACCCTCACCAGTGCCTGAGAATGAACAATAGTCTAGAAATGTGAGGACAGAAGCTAGAGGGCCTAGCTGGTCAAACAACAGTTTGTCAATATATTTTATCATTTTTACAACATCACTTCCTTTCAAACACTGCTCATGCAGTGGCATTAATGCATACAGCAAAGTCCCTAATTGTCACTTTAAACACTTGTATGTGTCTGATATAAATAAGCTGTCTGGCCTGCGTTAAGAATGAATACGGTTCTGTTCCTGAAGATAATGGCAGGCAGTATCTGTCTGAATTTTTAAAATACTTTTATGAAGAGTAGTATATCAGTAGTATAACAGCCATCTCAAAAACTGATAAAAGCTCAAATGATATTATTTGTAATCCTCCTTCTGAATGTGGAAGTAAGACATAGAAACTAAGCTTTAAAAAGTGCTTTGTCTATTAGTTATACCAGGAACAGAGAGTCGCCTGCCTGCTCATTAGTGAATGGAACTGATCAGTAGTACAACGTTATGCTTAAGTGTAATGGGAGTAAAGAAAATAATTTAAAAATCAACTAAGAAAATACCATTTACCAGTTTTTGTTTAAATAACCATGTATTTTCCATTCATCAACTGATATGGCTCAGGTTTGATTTTAGATGCATGCCCAGGTAACACCCATTGAGAGCCTTGGCCACACAGTGTGAATTCATGTGGGATAAGAGGAGATGGGGAACCTGTCCCTGCAGTAGCTTGCCTGAAAAAGTTGCTCTGAACCTTAGCTTTAATAAGGGAAACATTCCTGAAGAAAAAAAACGCACTTTTTATTCCTTAATATAAATTAATTAGCTAATATTGCTTCGTCAGTCTTTCCTGTTACTACCTATTTTTTGGTACTAGTGTAAAACAACATTTAGCAACAGGGAAGATGTATTGTCTCTAACAAAATTTTAAGCTCTGTGCTCTAAGGCACGTGGAAAACCTGCACTCCAAGCAGAAAGACTAAGCTTGTGGAGCCACAGAAAATGTCTGCTGGCTGAGGAACATTTTACCTGCAGGAATTCTGAGTGAAGACACTAATAAGATCCAGAGAAATAAACCACATCCAGACAATCTCTTTGTGTAGTTGTGTATGTTAAGAACCAAGTTTTGTCTAAGCATTCAGGCATGAAATCTAGTAAATTAATAAATGTATTGTACTGGTGCTGTTTATTTCCCTTGATGAACTCAACAGCAAAGACTTTTTGTTTCGCATTTTGAAGTGTCTGATTAAAACTGCCATAATAACTTCAGCTGCATTCCATAGTGCGTTTAAGTACCTTTCGACCCAGGAGAATTTGACATATTTTAAAACATAAACAGAATTTGGTGCATGGATTTTAAAATACAATATCTGTATTGCACTTTGCATTCCAGTCATTTCAAAGATCGTGAAATTCCAAATAATTGTGCTATGGTAACTTTGTACATTCCTTTCTCTAGTATGGCTAGATTAGTACCTAGATCCAGAAAGCAGAAACTAGTGGTGGGGAGGAAGGGCTGTAGTATGGAGTTTTGTACGCGTGCATGAAGCATGACAAAATTCTTGTGAAATGACTTTCAAATGTCAGCTGACATTTGTGAAAGAACAAAGTCTTTGTATTGCTTAATTTAACAGTTAGATTTTGCTTTCTCTAAGGCGTAAGCGATGTTAGACAAATCTTTCAAACTTGTCTCCTGGTTAATCTTAACCCCATTATAGGAAATTTCTCCAGTGTATCTCAGTTCATCTTATGAATATCTTGAATAATTTGAATTGACTTTTCAGTGCAAATCATATTCATGAGGTGCTGAAGCAGATATTGCCCTACAACCTGTGGAGAAGACCATGGAGAAGCAGGTTGTCCTCCTGCAGCCCATAGAGGACCATGCCTGAGCAGATATCCATACTGCAGCCCATGAAGAACCCCTTGCCTCAGCAGGTGGTGATTCCTGAAGGAAACTGCACCCATGGAGAGCCCACACATGTGGGCTCCCTGCAGAACCTGCAGCCCATGGAAAAGAGCCCATGCAGGAGAAGGTTTTCTAGAACAGAAACTGTGGCCCATGGGGGACCCATGCTAAAGCAGTCTGTCCCTGAAGGACTGTACCCCATGGAAAGGACCAGTGGTGGAGCAGGGGAACAGCGTGAGGAAGGAGCAGCAGAGACAAAGTGTTCTGATCTGACTGCAACCCCCATTGCTCAGCTCCCTGTGCCACTAAGTGAGGGAGGAGGTAGAATAACTGGGAGCAAAGGAATGAAATTGAGCCTGGGAAGAAGGGGGGAAGTAGGGGGAAGGTGCTTTTAGTTTTGTCTTTGTTTCTCACTATGCAACAGTATTTTTAATTGGGAATAAATTAAATGAATTTTTCCCAAGTCAAGTCTGTTTTGCCCATATTGGCAAAATTGGTAAGTGATCTCCCTGTCTTTATCTCAACCCATGAGCGTTTCTGTCACGTTTTCTCCCACTGCCCTGTTGAGGAGGGGGAGTGAGTGCATCTTGGTGGGCATCTGGCAGCCGGCCATGGTCAGCCCACCACAGTTGCTTTGTGGAGACTGACTTAAACAGAATACCTTCACCCAGCTCTGGCTTTGTGAATAATTACATCTCTTCTTGGATATTAGGACCTCATTGAGATAATGTTTTTTCTTGTCTTATATTGAACTGTATGAATTTTACAGTTTTTGGTGTACGAGACAGAACTAGGTTTATCTTGTGAAAAGATTATCAGTGAGTATCTGTGTTTAACTGAAATGACGTCAAGTGTACTCACGTCCCCTTTGTTCTGCTATCAAGAAGTATCCTAGCAAGCACAAAGAAAATTGTGAATGGGTGTTTGAAATTTATGTTCAGTGCCATTCAGAGCAATCTTCCTCCCCCTCAAGAATACAAGTATTTTCTCCAAAACCTGATTCTTTGAGCTGATTCTCATCCAGGCAAGGAAGTGACATACACTATGTGACTTGTGTGTCTTCATAAAACAATCAACACAGATTGGTTTTCAAATGATGTACTGAATAACTTCACCCACTTGCTAATGTACTACTAACAGTTAAAATTATTGCCAGACATTATAGAATTGTGAATAATTTACTCAGCTCTAGATGTCAGTCTATTACAGAATTTGATTACCTCAGGATTTTTTTCAACTTAATTCTCATCCTTGAAGCATCAGAGCTTTTTTGAATTTTGTGACTCAGTTGTGTGTCACTTATATTCACAGTGAAGAAAATATCAAAACCTGCAGTATGTACCATATTCAGCGCAGATGTTTTTCTTTCACCATGAAATACTTCAAATTGTATTAAAATCAGTTCAAGTTGCAGCATTAGTGAACAACCAACGTTGTTCTACTCATATCTTAACCTCTGTGCCATACCTGCTTGCTTATATTCATTCATTTTCAAGGCAGGCACAGTATGTAATGAACACAGTATCTAAATGGCATGTACAGTATGCCCATAGGGCCAGATTGGGATCTATTTGCTAGATGTACAGTGTACATTTTAAGGCACACTATAGGGATTGAGTTTACATTTTGATAACTCTGTCCTTTTATTTGCAAAGATGGTCACTACCTGGAAATGTTGCAAAAATAAATGTTCATCTCTAAGAGTGGCAAATGTGTTTATCTTTTCATTTTATGTTTTTCTCAAGAAAAAAAAAAAGTGTGAAAATGTGAACTTTAGGGCATTTTAAAGTAAATGTTAACTACCGCGTTACATTTTACATACATAGATATGTCTTTATATATATATCTAAATATATAAAATGATTGTAGGAGCTCATACTATAAGCTTAGTTTTAGTACAGTACTTTAAATATACTGGTATTTATTTTCAGTTACACTTCTGCACTGCTTCTTTCTAATGCAGAGCTTGATACGGTCATTGGTTGATAATAGCAAACAAAAAAAATGTCATAAAGAATATTATTGTCTTATCATGCAATGTAGTAGGCATCCTGTGGCACTATTCTCTTATCCAACTTATTTACAGTACTGCTGAGTACATTATCAATAAATATTACAGTGTTTGTCTTACTTGGTTTTTCATGGCACCCAGCAATTATTCGGGCTATGAGTCCTGTCACACGTGAGTTTCAATGAATGAGTGTGTGTGTGTCAGCGTTGGTGCTGAGGTTGCAAGTTCAGAGGCTCCATTTTGAGATTTCACAGTAGCACTGTACTCACAAATGTCCAGGAAAAACTCATAGTTCTTTAGTTTCCAATCTTTAAACTTCTTTGATGTTAAGTTGGGATCATCCAGAAGGCTGTTGATAACTGTGAGGTCCCCTTCTTTTGCCTATCAAATTCCAGAAAGACACAGGACATGTCAAAATGAAATCTATGCCACATTTTGTACTTCAGCACTTTATTTCTTCTTTCATTTTGATACAAAATGGTAGGGAAACTACTATGGACACTTTAATCTTTTACCTGTATTCAGGAACCATTGCAGCTTAAACTGTGACAACTGAGTCCTTGGCACTTTCTACTATATTCCTATAAAAAATGCCAAGTATTTTACTTTATTTTCTTAAGCTGGAGCATGTTTGAAGTATCTTTAGTTGCTTTGGAACTTAGTTCTAAAGCTACAAAGAAAGCCTCATCCATGGAAAACATTAAGAAATTATACTTCTACTAGCTTATATTGCTCATACACAAGATTAATCATAAAGCCTTACTTTTAAAGTGCTCTTGAGAACTCTGATGTGATGAAGCTTCTCATTGATAACTGGATCATTACATCGCTTTACAAAAGACTTGCGGAACTCCTGCTTGGTGGAAGGACGTTGCTCTCCAAAAGCTGACAAACTAGCTTGTTCCAGAGATTTGTATAGCTCTTGCAGACCATCTGTATTTTCTCCAGTTTGTTTTATATTTTCTGAAAGAAAATAGATAAGGAAACCTAACAACAAATCTAATAATTCAGATGAGGTCTTTAAAACCAGCAAGCAATACTGCAAATTCATGTATAAACTAATTCTATAATGCAGTCTTCCAATTTTTGTTTTGATAAAACAAGAACATTTTGATCAGCCCCAAAGCTATATTCATAGCACTATATCCAAGCATTGTAAGTGCAGACGCCTACGAGTGACTGATGAATTTGCCAACATATAACGGTTCAACCACAAAAACCTTGCTGAGAATAATGACAACATTGCTCTGGCTTTCAGTGGCACTAAAGAGGCTCAGAACATCTCCAAAAGCTTACCTTCTGCACAGAAACTATTATGCCTTCTAATAGGAACTTTCTCTTCTAGCTTGTCGTCTGCTCCTTCTGTGGACTGTACGTGTCCCTTAATCCTGACGTCTCTGTTTCGGGGAAGGCTTTGGCTACGTTGCTTCTGTGGCCTGCTATGAGAGCTGTGTCCCCTTTGACATTCCACCAAAGGGAAAGGCCCATCCTGCTCATAATTATGGCGTCTTTGTACTGGTAGCGTTGCTTGTCTTCGTCTGTCCGGTGACATTCCAGGCCGCCCACTCACATACTCTGCATCAGGAGGAACAGTCTGAAGAAAATGGAGCCCTGAACTGGTTAATGGAGTCTCTATCAGGTCCTGCCATGAGCGTCTTTCTCGGTAGGGAGGTCTGCATCCTGATGAGTGTGTGCTTCCTGCTACATCTTGTCGTGAATCCTCCGCAGAAGAATGAGAATACGTTGATTCACTTGAAAAGTGTCGACCGTGTGTTGCTTCAGGGAATGGACTTGAAGAATTCACCTGAAATGATACAAAAGCATCTGTCTATAAGACAATGTTTTGAACAGACCCAAGAAAATTACTACGGTGTAGAACATTATGATACATACTAATAAAATGGACTGTTATGTATGCTTTGATATGTCATAATATAAACCTCTGTAAACAGAACATAACTAGCAGTGAACTTTTATGCAAGTGCCATGTTTCAACCACTCCCTATTCTTATTTTGCACATTCTCTGCCCATGAGCAACTCCTGCTGGAAAGAACAGTATCATACTGGTACAGGTTTCCTGAAGACCTGCCCAGTTTACACTCAGTCCAACAGTGTGCTGTGAAGACATGAAAGCCCCCAAAAGAAACCATAATTGGATTTCCTTTATTTTTTTAGGGGATAAGTAGCCAGCCAAATAGAATAAAAAACTTCAGTACCCAGGAAGAATTTTGAATTCTGGGAGGACTGCTGAGCTTCTCAAATTGTCTTAATTCTGCTGGGTCTGTGTATAATTTTAATTCAAAAACAAAGAGAAAGGCAAAAAAAGTGGAAAAACAGAAAGGGAGGGGCTTAACCTGTATCTCAGTTGATAAAACAACATCACATGGGTGAAAATCAGTCTGAACTTCACCCATGTGATGCTGTTGTCTCAGTCACTCTTTGGTTCTGGCTGTGTGAGGATGGTGTCATTCACGCTGAAGAAAAATCTGAAAGAAAAATAGAGAACAGTCCTATCTGCGCTTAGAAACAGAATAATTATCACAGCCTGTTCTTATTTGCTACTAGAGCCTCTTCGTATACAAAATGTGTTTTTCCTCAGTTATCAAAACCAGTCTGTACACAACATGTTAGAAGTACTTTTATCAGCTGCTTAGCATCTTATGACACTAACAGAAAATACTGTCACTACTATTGTACAAAATGCTTCATATTGTAAAAAAACCTGCCTTGTCTCCAAAGATACGTTCTTAAAAAAAGTGTTTGTACTAAAACATGATTACTGCATGAATGTGATCTGATCTTAATCTCTAGCATCCAGTATCCAATATTCGTACTTGAAAACCAGTCTTGGTTAATACAGCCTTTCCTATCCACCACATTCTTTTCATATTCTGCAGTAAAGTCAACATTTGAATATTCTCTTTGTATAATGAGGTGTAGTCTCTCAAATCCTACAAAAAATGTCATATGCAGAGTCTGGGGACATATCTGTGTAAGGGGACATTTACCTCTCTGTCCTTCGTGATTGATTTGTTATGGAAACATCCAGGTCTTACCTCATGAGGAACAGCAGTAATTTCATTCGTACATTGAGATCCGTCTTTGTTCTACCTTTATGATAATTAAATATTCCAAAGCAAGGAAAATGCAAATCAATGCACACAAATATTTCTTGGCAACCTACTGCCAAATGCAATATTTATAACTCACTGAGGGTGTTCGATGATAGGTGTCACACAGTGTTGAAGAGCCTTCCTGCTTCAGGGTTAAAGAGCCATCGATGTCATCCTGGTCACTTTCACTCCAGTAATCTGCTAACAAAGCAGTCTGGGTTTCACTAATGTGCTTTTCCACAAGAAAGCAGTTCCCACATTTTCAAAATATCATTAGCACACAAAGATGAACACTTCAGTCACCTAGGTGGTTTGAGAGTCACTAAGGAACTGTGAAAAGTTCTGGTGACTTTGTGAAGATGTCTGGTACCTGAGATAAATGGATATGTGGAAGAACCTTCAAATGTTTTAGTTACAGAAAGCAGCTCCCACTGTACATAAAAACCAGCTTCTGGGCACAGACTTTCAAAGAGAAATTTCATTCTGGATGCCAGAGTAGAGCTGAGCCTCAACACTTAATTTAATTATGTTATCAAAACAGATTCCACTATGGGTGATGGTGAAAGAGGCAAGGCTGGCAGCTGAACTCAGGAGCTGCAGAACCAGTTCTAAAGTGCATACTGGCCTGTGTTTGTGATGTCTTCACTTGCTCTAGGGTGATGAGCATACCCAGTGGCTGCGATCTGGGAGGTCATACCTCACCCTGAACCTTGCATTCTCTATCACTTGTTTTAAATATTTCTTAAAATTATTGCTCAGGGGTTTCTTTGGTGGTGGCACCAGTATAGTTCTTCGAGGATATGGATTCAATGAAAATTTATATTATTTTAAAAGATATGGCACATATGTTAACAAAAAAGTCAGTTATGACAATTCAAAGTCTGTTTAAATTATGATCAGGTATGTACTCTCGGCTCTCTTCTAATTATGATCTCTGAAGCATTACCTTCATCTGGATGAATATCCTTGTCATCAGGTGTGTAACCAATTGCTGCGAGACCCAAACGATTCATCCATCTAATAGAAGAATAGAAAATGAGGAAGAAAGATACTTAAAAGGAACATCTAGTGTAAACGTGAAGGCATAGAATTCGTTCATAGAATCATAGAATTGTTTGAGTTGGAAGGGACCTTAAAGATCATCTTGTTCCAACCCCCCCTGCCATGGGCAGGGACACCTCCCACCAGACCAGGTTGCTCCAAGCCCCATCCAGCCTGGCCTTGGACACCGCCAGGTGTAGTTTTCATCAACAAGGAAATATAACCAAAGAAAAGAGCTGTCTTTATAGACATCTACAATGACTGGGATGCATTCTTAAGTATTCCCTTGCTCAGCAACTAAATTATTTACTATATCATTAATCTCCTAGTATATTGCATGTGTTTTCGAGAAGCAGTTCTTTTTTCTTTTTTAATGTTGTAACATAGAATTTGTTAATAATTATGTTCTTGGTTAATTAATCCTATCATGACAAAAGCACCTTTCAAAGACTTCAAGAAAGACATTAGGAAACAATACATACTGTATCAAGAGAACAAGTTTTTTTGCAGATTAAAACAAGGAAATTATTCAGTGTAATTCTTTGCCACTTGTACTAGAACAGAAAAAAAGCTGCTGAGAACATATGTGAATGTATTGTTGGTCTAACGGCATAGCATACGCAGCAGGGAGGCAGAAAAAGAAGGAAGAGTGATCTCACCACTAAAAATAGCACACAGTTCAGCAGGTATTGATCTCTTGGTCTAAGCAGCGCTCTGCAGTTGCTCAGAGCAATGATCTTAATCGGTAATATTGGATAGAACACTGACTCATTGTATGGCCTTCAGCAAATCGTTCTGCATAGCTTACGACTTTCATAAGTATCCAAAGGGGACAACAACGTTATTTCTTACTCACAGGGAATTGTTACAGGGTTTAATTTACTAGCAAAATTATGAAAATATAAAGAATTGTATAATAATATTGCTTTGCCTCTCAGTATTAAAACAGAAGTGAGTAAATTAGAAATAAAAATGGAAGTGATTAGTTTTCACAAATATCAACTGCAGGCTTCGTACTGCTTACAGAGACGTTTGTATCGACATGTCAATAACTCATCTTTATCACGAAGGAAGTAAAATTCAAATGGATTAACAGGTTTACTGAAAAGCTTATTTTCTACAGTGCTCACCAGCATAATTTCATTCAACAAATGGCATGCTGATCACTTAACATTTACTTCTCCTGAAAGGCATATTCTTTATTACAGTAATTGAAGTTACATCATACCCTTTCTTGTTATTAACCTTTTGTATTCACTGTTTTTTCAATAGTTGTTCCTCAGTTTCTAAACTCGTTAGCACAGGAGCAAAATAGTTGCCGTCATACTTTACCATATGCCTTTGGCAGTTAAGCAGAAAACCTCAGCGACATCAACTAAGGTTCTGCTTAAGCACCAATGATAAATTAAGACTCGTTACCATTTTCAAAGTTAAAACAGACTCAGCTATTTTGGTGGTCAGTCTTAAATTTATTGCCCAATTTATCTTGTTGTTCATTGCCAATTTGAGAGTTTCAAATCTTGGAAGCGTATCTAGATAACAGTCAAAGTGTTAATATTAATCTTCAAGAGAACATGGATATTCTTAGCATACACAGAGTATCAGCTTTACTCATATGGCCTCAGTGTCCAAATCTGGACTTGGCAGAAGGTAATCTTCCTTCTCTAAGACAGCTCAGATTTTTCTCTTCCAAAGGGAAGAAGATCCCCAGCTATACTTACAAGTACTTTCTTACCTCATTTACCACAATGTAGAATTAGCTCTTTGTCAAGACAACGAAAAGGGTTATCTGATTACATTCAGAGGCTTAGAATGATAAAATCTCTTCTGATAAAGAATCTCGATTTTAGGTTTTGTGTTTTTAAAAAAAGCATGGGTGAATGTTTTTGAGGGTAATCAGGAGTTATAGAAGTGACGAGATTACAGATCCTTTTCTTACAGTTAATTTTTTTTGTTGTTAAGGAAATGCACACTCAGTTCAAAGGGAATGCTGTGTAAAGTTGCTGAATTTATTTGATGAGCAAACTGCTCTCATTTTTAAGAAAACAGGCAGTCAAGGTTATAAAATAGGCTTTCAAGGAAAGCTTGGAAACTCAGCCATTTGGTTCTGAGCTCTGCATTGAATGCCTTGTAGGCAAATGCCAGGTTTCAGGAAGGCAGTGGGAATATGTCAGAACTGGGCTCTCTAAGGGATAGATGACTGCATGCTTAATTGAAGGTCACGCAGTGCAAGACTGTACACTACACTTGACAAGCAGCTACAGTGAAAAAAAACAGATCATTTGTCTGATTTGGTTTATATATCTGTTTCACATGATCACAAAAAGATGTGAGATACTCTGGCAGGTACATGTATAGCAATCTTACACGTACATCTCTGTTTCTCTTGTCCCCCTGAGGCAGAAGGTTGGAGTCCTCTTCCCCCTCAAAAACCTACCTTTTTTTCTTTGACAATTTCAACAACTATTGTCTTTTGATAATTAAACAGCATGTTTCACTGAGTTTGAGTCTAGGCCACTCAACAAACCACAGGGTTTGCATTCTAGATAGGAATTAGTTGTGATGACATGGAGCCATACCAAATAACCCAAGGATACTCTGCTATAAGATTTTACCGTCAGTACTGCACATCATCTCCATAAGATACAATATCTGTCTTACTGAGGTACACTGTAACAACTTACAAGGGAGTAAGAATTGTATTAATTATTTTCTATTGCCTGCACCTTAGTGAACCAAATGGAGGGAAAGGAAAACCTCAAGTAAACTCACCTAAATACATAAGTAAGTTTTGTACTTCATCTCAATAGTTTAAATTCTAAATAAATCAGACTTGGTTTTAATTAATTCCATTGATTACAAACAGCTGCTGTTGTCATTGCTTCAGGATAAAATAGAGCTGCATGGTAGGAAGTTAAGTTAAATTTACTGAGATAATACTGATAAGTAGCAGGGGATTACAGCCCAGGGCCTCTTCTGAAAGTCTGATTCTACCCCAGTGTCTGGAAAGTGATGATTACAAAGGCACCAAGGGCAGTGATGAACTAAGTGGTTGTGACAGTAATCAAAACTTGATACTGAAGAGTGAGTCACGCTTGAAATTCCCTGAATTGTCAGGAGCACATTCTCTTACTGATCATTTAATAAAGACACTGGAGAAAAGTTAAGGTGGACCAAAGAACCAGGGAAACAATTTCGTGTAGCTTCACTGTCCTAACACACTATATTAAAAACAAGAATATGCCATTACTCATTGTATGAACGCAGTAAGTTTCTCTTTGCCTTTATTTTTCTCAACACAAAAGAATCCCAAAAACATAGCTGATGTCTCACATTGAACTATAATGCTGAGCAGAGCCTTCTCAATGAGCTCATCTCTCCAAATATATCAACTCTCAGCAGCCTGTATTTCTTCTGTTTTATTTGTCACAGTTGCTGGAACTCGTTAACTAAAATCATTCATGGGATAAACTGTAAGTACTCTCTAATTTGATAATTTGACGTGACTGTTGATCTTGTTTCGTGCATTGTCTTCTTACATTTGTCAGGCTGGAAAAATATGAAAAAAGCCCCAGACAGCTTAAGAGTTGACAAGTGAACCACGGCAATTTCTTCCCTCTTTGCAAGTGCATTTACTTCATGCACTTAATGGTTGGTTTATTTTTGTTCTTTTGTTTTTTAACTTCATCCTGTCAACCAAATGCACAACTATGTCTCTGTAGTCAGAAGTCTGATTTGGTATTTGTTTTTTTTGAATGTTGTTGTGTTTTTTTGGTTTGTTTTGTTTGTGTTTTTTTTTTCCTTCTGGTGGATGATAGACAAAAAAGTTCATTACTTCTGCAGCAGATAAATTACCCCTCTGTGAATGAGTAAAGAAGCATCTTATTGTATAAATATAATTGTGTATTACAGAGAATACACACACAATAACTTTATGAGAGACTATAATTTCAAATAAAACCAATAATAAGCCCTAAGGACATCTACCAAAACAGTTCCAAAGACTCACTCAACTGGAACTTCTGTTGCCAATTTTCAAACACATTAACAAACACATTTGTGGCAGCACTAACAGCACTTAGGAAAATCAAAAAGGAATAGTCATTGTTAAGTCAAGCTTGGAGTTTCAAGCTGATACTTAAGAAGGAATCTATCAAGATGACAATAAGATGTTTTCTTCATTAGATAAATGCAGTTACCTAATGTAACCTTGTCCTATTGATATATCATATTACTCTGGATAATTCACCAAACTTTCTGGGCATTCACTTACAGGTGGATACTAGCTGCTGCATGCATCTACCACTTCTTACACTGACTGTGACATTATATATGCTTCAGCATGTGCAACCATGTAGTATTCTTCAGATAATCTTTCTACCATTCTTACAGAAGTACAGGTACGGGATGAAAAGCTATAAAAGTGAATCCAAGCCAGGATATCTTAACATCTAATACATGCTGTAATTTAACCCAGTTATTCAAGCTTTTTACCCTAGCTTTCTCCAAACGATTGGCCCAAAAGACAGCTTTGGAGAAATGAAACATTATTTATGAGCAAGAGAATGAGTGTAGTATGGCCTGAAAAGGTATGGGTGGGATTTTAGAGGGAAGGCTTTTTTGAGAGATGGGATGATTTACTTGTGAAATTATGTAATTCTACTTCCACACACTCTTAAGGAAATCAGATCAAATAGGCCAAACAATACTGTTAAACACCTGACTTATTTAATAATGTATATTACTTATTTCTATTACTAAAAACTTCAGATTTTGCTGTGTTAACTTTGTATCTCCAGCATAACATAACAATATGTGACTGTAATGCATATGCATTCATCACTGAGAGGTACAGCACTGTAATCACAAAATCTGCTATATTAAATGCAGATGAACTGTCTGACTCCCAGAAGAGCTATACCAATTCACAATGGTATTATTTACAGCAGAATTTGATTAAATTAATTTTGTATGTTAAACTAGTACAGAAAGCCAGTGCAAATCCTAACTGCTGCACATTAGGGATAAATTCACACCTGAATGCTAATTTGGATCGTGTGTTGGATAATTGCAATTGTGTACTGCAAACTCCTTTGAACTCCTCAAGTGTAATGCTCTAAGCCAGTGGTTCTCAAACTGTACTAAGGGGGAAATGATAGTTCACAGGTTTGTGGCAAATAGACCATGAATTGTAGAAAGGAGGAGTGAGGTGGCTAGCCAAAATAAAAAAGGACGTTTTGAAGACTTACAGCTCTGTACTAGTACTTTCCCAGTGTAGCATTTCCCCTAAATGGAGCATCATGGCTCTGCAATTGCACCGTTCACTCCCATGTACATCATGGTTTAATCCAGTCTCTGGGGCCTGCAGCTAATTCTGATCAGAAAATTGTTTTACTTGTGCTGCGACTTATGATCTTTTATGTGTGAACAATAAATTAGAGGATTGAAGTGGCCTCAGGCACTGACTATTTTTCCTGGATTTGAAACAAGTTTATAGGAACATAAAGGACGAAGGGGAAAACCTGCTGTTTGTTTACTTACAACTCCATTGGGAAGCTCCATTTCAGGGATTTCTATTTGAAAAGTACCTTTCATATTCTGCAGAATTATCTCCTTGCTTTTCAACAGGTAAGGGACTGGAGAGTAAGAGCTCTTTAATGACTTACTCAGCTCTATTTCTTAAAGAGATGTTAAATTAGGACAGACAAATCTGACATGATCTGACAAGATCTTTTCCTAGGTGTTAGCTTATTTGTAAGTGAATTTTGAAAGAAAATTAAAACTGCATTAATACTGGCCCACCATCTGAGTTGGTCAAAACCTGTCAAAGAGACTAACATGCCCCAAATTTAAGGAAGACAGCTGAATGAACAGTGATAAACAGGATGGCTTAGGGAAAACCTTGAGTAACTCACTTGGTTATATTCCATACATAAAAATACAGAGGATATGCACCCAGAAATTTGCTTATAATCAATAGAGATTTAATTCAGTGTGCTTCAATTTTCAGTTTCTTTTTAAGAGAAATATTGTGTTAGAATCTTTCAGGTCTTTACTTGGAAAATACTGGAAGTGACCCCTACAAAATCAATCATCATTCTGTTTCAGTGGGTAGCAGATATTTGTTATATATTTTTTTAATGAATGCAAAAGATTTATGAGGGTTACTAAAATTGCAGTTAATGCAGCTATTCAAATAAAATGTGATCAAATTATTCAGCCTAAAATAGGAACTTTAAAAAATTTAATATTTGGAATCCACGAGGAGATTGTAAATGCAGTGCACTGCATACGTCAATCACAAGAAAGTTTTAAGTAGAGTAGATATTGTAAAACAACTGAATATTAAATTCAGTTCTAATTTCCCATAAACAGGTTATGCATGGTATGGTAATAGATGAAGCACTTCTGGGAAATAAGGCCTTTAACAAGCCTGGAGTACCCCATGACTGTGGCAAGCGAAAGATGAGCTCATCCATTTAATTATTAATTCATTTCTAAGAACACAGCTATGCTCATGTAAGACCTGACAAAACAGCATGAGCATTAATTTTGCAAACTGAAGTCTGTCCGCACCATGCAACACAGCAGGCAAAATTCAGCTGCAACAGAGTAACTCTATCTGCTACATACAAATCAATTACTACACATTGGTATACAATTCTGTCAACAGCAATGTACCATTAAAGGCAGATGAAAATATTCTGAAATGGAAAAAATTATTAAACAGTGAATCTGAAGTAAGAAACTGTAAAAACAGTTGTTAAAACAAAAGGTGGTGGTAAATGCAGCTGAAGAAAGGGTATACATTCCTCACATAGTGAATAAAGAGATGCTGCATTCCTCTCCATGTTAGAGCTCCTTTAATTTTCAGTGGAAAAGATCTAACCTTCTGTCAGCATAGAAAATCCAGTTAAATTTTGTGGTGACAGCAGGAGTGAGAGATACCATGCAGAGCATTTGCCCTATTTCCTTAGATTACATGGTTAGCAATTTGTAGGAAAGACAGAGATTTGTGAAATTAGTATTTTAAGTGCATTTTTCATCTATGAGTCTTGCTTATTCATTTCAAATTTCACACAGGATATCTGGGAGAAGGGATTCCAGGAGGCATGGAAAGGCTGCAGGGGATGCCCAGGGATTTTACAGAGTTAGCATAGTAATCCATCATTTGGGTTGGGGAGTGAATTACAATTACTCTACAGGAACAGCATTCCTGAAGGAAAAATACTGCAAAAAAATGCTTTGAGAGAAAGTTCACCCTTTGCCTTCTCTTATGGGAAGCAGACCCAAAAAGTTAGGAAAAAGTCTCTCGTAAATTCCAAACTAACATGGCAGTATGATATGAAAATACATCCTGGAACCTTTCCGACTGTTACTTTCCATGAAGGCTGTAAAACTGTCATAAAGACAGCTTTGTTGGCTCCCCAGTGCACAAAAATCAATGAATATTGTAAGAGCAGCTTATTGAATGTATGTCAAGACTTCCTGGTTTTCCTCGAGTCAGAACATTTTATGGTATAGTAGAAAGATGTGATAAATGGCACTACAACAAATCACAACTATTGAAGCAGCTGAAATCAAGGGAGAAACCATGCATAGTTAAAAATAGCAGGAGATCATCACGTCAGTTTTGGACCAAACAAATCTCAGCCACATAACTGAGCAATGGAACTCTACTAATATTAGAAAAAGTATTTTAAAACAAATTTATATCCTAAAAATGACAACTAGCCACAATTAAATACTCCTGAGAACGGAACGTTATCATCAGTGCATGATGAACTGTCCTGAACTGTTTCTATACAGCCAGTCTTAAACATCAATACAGTATTTCTTGAAGGGCCATGTAAGCCACAGAATATAAATGTTTAATTTAAAAATAATTTTTAGATATTAGTATTCCAAAGGAAAAAAAACAGCTGTATTGTGAGGTAGTTGTGTCTCCCTGAGTCTGCAAACAGAAAGAACTAAGTAAATGTCAAAGTTTTAGGAGTCTACAGAAGAGATTTAAGACTTCAAAGCATGGTAACATTGTCCCATGTGTCCTTTCTTTTTACCTCAGTTGGGAACAGACAAATTACCGAAGTAACAGGAGGAGGTGGAACATTTGACTTTGCCTTTGAGGATCAAAGGTACTTCCTCACCTTTGTCTAACCTCTGTGATTCAGTGATGAAGGCAGAACAGAAGCACAGAGTAATTTGGGTTAGAAGAGATCTCAGGAGGTCATCTGTTCCCACTCCCCACCCACAGCAGGGCCAACTTTAATGTTGGATCTGGTTGTTCAGGGCCTTGTCCAGTCAAGTTTTGAATGCCCTCCCAGCACATCCAAGGACATTTAAAAACACACAGTAATGCCAACAGTTGAACTTTGCTAACCTCTGTTCCTTGTTGGGACAGTGATGCAATGAATAAAATTAATTATTGCTGGGTTTTTCGTTACTTCAAATCACAGAACCACAGAGTGGTAGGGGTTGGAAGGGACCTCCTAAGATCATACAGTCCAACCCCCCTGCTAGAGCAGGATCCTAGAGTAGACCACATTGCTTTTCTCTGGTTTTGGGTCATGTCACATCACTGTGGATTATCAGCAGAGCTAACTTAAAATTATCTTTTCCCATCATGTGGGTCTACACTTAAGTATGAGCTCTGGTATGTATGCATTGTTTTTATATACTGGAAATTTTTAGCCTTGATCAACAAAAAATTAGAACTATGATAAACTTTACGCCCATTAACAAAAATTCCAATGAATGTACATGAGACCAACACAGTTAACTTGCTAACACACCTTTGCAGAATTGTGCCATGTAACATGACAAAAAATTTCAGCAAGCATAAAATTAGCCACATAATGTAATGCTGTACATACTTAAATCAATGGGGGCTAAGTGGTCTATCCTGAGAACTCTATCAATAAGCATCATATCATGCTCCAAGAGTATATTTTTATGTGAGATTATTTTAAATTATTGGAGTACCATGATAAAGAATACATAACTTACCTATTCATTTCTTCGAGGCAGTCTGTTGCAAAGTAGAAGCTCTTTATTTTGGGGTGGCATGCTTTGAAGGCACTATAAAATAAACACAAAAAAAGATACCTTTCCTTCCAAACAAATATGTAAGACTCAACTGCTCTATGGTTCTTCAGCGTGTTGCAGGGTTCCCAGGCATTTTGAATTTTCAGGTTGGTTTTTTTACCCTTTGGTGATTTTAAATTTATGCAAACATGAATTTATAGAGTGAAGTTCTTTGAAAAGTGCAAGTAAAATTAGAAATCACTGGAATATTTCCAAAAACATATCACAGCAAGTTTAACTGAATTTTAGATGTCTGTACTTTTTTACTTTGTAACAAGTACAATATTAGTAGTATAGTATACTATATACACTGACTGGAAGTACTGAATAGTAGCATGACAGAAGGTAGCTGTAAGAGTGACGTTGCTCTGGGCATTGTTAATATTTCTTCTTCCTAGAATGTCAATTCCTTCCCCAGCCACTGGGCCAGTATAACTCAATTCTGTATTACTGATTTCATGAGACAAGGTCTGCTCCTCACTTTAGCACTTAGGCTGGCTGTGTACAGACATCACTACACTGCATTGTAGTCTATTCAGACTACATGCATGAGATAATAATCAAGCTCAGTCTTCCAGCATGGATGATTATAGTTCACATAAATATGCTTTTTATTAATGCTTTTATATGGTATAATCCCTAAGATCTCTCTCTCAGTTGAGCAGTTATTTGAAAACTGCTAAGAACAATAATCATCTTTTTTACATTTTTTTTTGTGTGAATATAATTAAAAGGAGCATTGCTGTTCAAGGAAACCACAAACTCAGATCATTAAAGACTATTATTTTGATTAGTTGGCAAATGTTAAAAAACCCCCACACTATCATTCATAACATTTAGGTTAAAATACTGACATTTATGTGGTAATTACCAGATGTAAGAATTAGATTAGGAATCATTACACATGGCATTATGAAAAACCTGTGATGCAACATTTCTACTATTAATAGCTTAAATGCAAATGAGTGTTTTATTAGTTACTATGTGTTTTTTTTCAGTTTTCAGAGACAAAAACGAAAGCTGAAGAAGCTTCACTTGGGTGTACTGTTATTGTTATATATTTTATTAAATGGTTACAGTAACACTTTCCTAGCAAAAGATCTAGAGAAGAATGAGATAACAGCAGAATTTTATTTATGTGCACTTTCCTTTTTCAGGAGATTAGAGCTATATTAAGGGTGAATTTGCCTTTGCACAGAGGGTCATCATAAAACGTCTTAATTCCATAAAGAGCGACTTGAGAAGTATTTAAATACTTTATTTTTGGCATCTGGACATTGACAATTTCAACTGCAGATCCTCATCTGCCTAGTTGTATTTTGCAAGTGAAAATAATGAGCACGTGGGAAATCCCGGATAGGGAGGAAATTTTTCTGATGCCCACTAGATGGCATACGCTTGTTAATTATACATACTGCATTTTAAGATTTTAATGCAAGAGTTTGATTATTATATAAACACAGTTTTAAGTATATGCTGATCAAATTTATGATTTCTTTTAACTGATGAGTGAAATATGATTTTAGTGTCAAATATTCTTATCATTCTTGGTCTCCTTGATGCAGAACTTTTTACTTCCCTTATGCCAGCTGAGTACCAGCAACTCCAGCTGCTCTAGGAAAACAGCCAGTATCTGTCTGTGAATAAGAAATGTGAAATAGTTTTTTATATGTCTTTATGCACACACATGCATATATTAGAGTCGTATGATACCTCCTTTACAGAACTTAATTTTTAACACCCATAATAGAAGGTCACACCTAAACAAATACTACTGCATTGTTATACTATTTAAGCATGATATGCTCTTTTCTTGGATGTATTTTTTGCTGTGATGTCAGCACACTGTTTTCAGTTGGTCTGAACTCTGTGCAACATCTCTACCTTCTAGTGCTCCCTTTGCCCAACCATCTTCCAATTCAGAGGTTTAAGTATTAGCTTGAATTGGAGAGGGTTATGTGGTGGATCTCAAGATTCTAATCCTCTTGATTAATCCTGTTAAAATATCACATGATGGAGTTTCTGCTTGTAAATAGGATTATTTTCCTAGACAGGAAATGCATGTGCATAAAAGCATTAAAATGCCAATACTGGGGGTTCAAAGTCAGCCTTTAAAAAGTTAAAATATGTCAGAGTTAGTGTAAAAAGTAGAACTTAAAATTTGGCTCCACTATGCTCTTGTAATGTGATATAACAGATGATTATGTATTTGAATATTACATTCTCACAGGAACCTTACCTCAATTAAGGTACAGGGAGTGAACTTGCTAGAAAAGAGAATCAGGATTATGCAACAGATACAGCTACTTTCTGCAGGACTCCTGCCTCAGTTATGGGATTTGTGAATGAATGCAGAAAGAGAAAGAATTTTTTCAAGGGTAAATCAGTTAAATGCTGCAGGTCTTCCTGCTTATGCAAAAGATTTCTCCTGTGCTGCTAGGTCAGAGCAAACAGACTTAATCGGTTACTGCATGAATGTTCCTTAATATCTTTTTACCCGATATTCTGATAACTTACTGAAATGGTGAGCACTTACACCTGCTACAATGTATTGTACTGTTATATATTTACATACTCTGAGGAGCTCTTTATTGTTATGAAATGGAGATCCCAATTCTATGGAAACTTTTGATTTAAAAATTTTGCAGTTCTGTTTCTGGGCTGCCAAATGTGACAATAAATCCATCTTCATCTCCCAGAAGTGTCACAAAGATTATTATTAGAGAAGCATTTAGATACACCAGCATCAAGAACTGCAGAAAAGTCTCCAGGGAAATAATTCTAGATGTATAGAGAAAAATGAATAATGCAGAAGAAGTATACCTATATTTTTGCCTTTGGCTTGTTTCGGAGGGCCGAAAACACAGCCTTCTGGTAGCCTTCTTTCCTGTGGAGGCTTGCCCGGGGCTCAAATTTGGTTTGCTGTCTACCAAGACCTTCAAGTTCATTTCAGAAGTAAAACTTACTAAAACTGTAGCAACTTTTAAGATATAACTTCATGTCTACCTATACTAGTGATATCTTATATAGAATTCTGACTGCACAGTTTCAATATGAAGTGCCAGCAGTATGGCATATGCTCTCATAAATTTAAGACCTAAATGTGTGTTAATTATGTAATGAAAATTTTCACTAGGTGGAGATTTTTAAAAGTTCAGGTAAAGCACTGGTTAACAGTGATTATAAACATATGTACGTATACAATATTATGCATGTAGTTCCACTAACCTTTAGTCTTGTGGATCAGCTTCATCATGGGGCATTATAATTATCAGTGTCTTTCAAAATAACATGATATTCATGTCATGCCACATCACACAAACTTAAATAGCTAATATTTCTAATACAGTATGATCATTTTTAATGACAAAGATGCAGGTATTGCCTAAAAGCAGTAGAAACTTTTTCAGTGTCAACACAAGAAACCTCCTCTTCCAGGGACAAGGTCATTCTACATCCAGATATAGCCTGGAGAGCTAAACCAGTCTGAGATAATGCCATGATTTGTATAATAATCAGGGTACCTTCATTAAATGCATTAGTGAGGCAAATCATCAAATCATACAGCATAATGCATTCAATCACTATATATTCTTGTGAAAGCTTTTTTAAGGCTATTTCATTCAATGTGTACTATGGACATCAGTAAGTCATTCTATAAATCAGCATTCTCCATCTGACAGAAGAGTGGAAAATACAAATCTATTAATTATTTTAGTAAGTCTTCAAGTTCTTTTGTTCAGTAAGATTTGACCATTTCGTATTGATGGATCTAAAAATAACAGAAATTTGAGCAGAAACCCAAGCTGAGTTCTGAAATGGTCTTAGTTTTGCTTTTGAGAGAGCTGAAAGAAAACTAACAGTGTGATTCTGGCTGGTTTTCTACTTTTCAGGCAATTTTAATTTAAAAATAAATAAACCTAGGAAAAAAAAAAAAAAAAAAAGAACTAGGTTTCTTTCCCCTGTCCTTAATAACTGCCAAAGTGATTGCTTCGCTAGCTTTTGCATTTATGATAAAATGGACTCAATTATATAGAAGTAAGAACACAGCCAGATTTATATCTTCCTGTTTCAAGCTTGCAATGAATTTTAGGTTATATTCCCGCACCTACTAAACCCCCCCTATTAAATGAAAAAGATGTCCTCAAGTGGAAAGAAGAGAGAATACATCCTGTAAAATCTGTCTTTCCCTAGCCCTCTGAAAAGGAGGCAAGTAAATCCTAAATGAAATGTTTTCCTCTAGCAGAGAGAATAATGAAGTGTGAGTTAGAACTCCTCCAGAACATGCTGGGTCAAAATGGGTCACCTTCACCTTAATTTTATTTGTAAAAGGAATACAGAAGCAGCAAACCACAGAAAGTTGTCCCTAAGCTCACCAGAACCATGAGCTTTTCAGTAGAATCAGGCAATGGCAATCATGCTGTCCTGTCCTCAGTAAGACAACATAGAAGAGGACGGGTAAGTGCTTTAGCAGTGTGCTTATAGAGGCTGTGGATTGGAGCTGGCTGCAACACAAGCAGGGTCTTCCATTCACATATCCTGGATATACTGAAATGTGAGTGATCTTAATACTGTATTTACCTTCTCAGCAGTTTTCAGATGAGCAGGTAAAATAGTGGCAAATGTAAGGTGTAATTTTTAAGTTGGGGAAATATATAAATGATAGTCCACGAAGGAATAAATCAAAGGGAAATTCAGCCCAGTGAACAAAGGGAATACTATTAACGTCTTCATTATACTTTTACCCCTGGACCTACCTCTTTTTGAAAGGATTCAAAGCCTGAAGGTACTCAGTTTTCAATAGTGTGCAAAGTTTTAGTTAATCGGACTTTTTCCTGTGTATATACCCTACAGAAACTGTTCTCTAAGAAGCGTTCTGAGGAAATGTGTTGTAATGCTTAGAGAAAAGCTCTGGAAGCTATTTCTAGCTGTGCACAATGACCTTCTGTTTGATCTTGGTTAATTCAATGAAATTTGTTAAGTATTTTATATTCTAATGAAAGGGTATTATTTTTCCTGTATTTTTGTTCAATATCATTATTAATATCTACTCATTCCTCGTAGGGATTTATAGTGCTCAGTGCATGTTTAATTTCTATAGTGATACTCTCAGCTGAAAGGAGTAATAGAAGTATAAACTGCACCACCTTCTATTTCTCAGACAGACAGTTATAATACCTCCAGACAAGAACAAGCAATTGAAAAGGTTGGATTTTCTGATAGGCAGTCTCTATTGTAACTCATATCTTCAGTATTTTTATTGTACACGTGTTCATAGTTGTAGGACTTGTATTCCTCAGACCAAAACTGCATTTAGTCATTGGAAAAGCACAACAAAAATTCAGGATGCTTAGTTATAAGTAGGAAAGCTTTAATAAGAGAGTACCTTTAGTACTATTCCATGTAGCTTTTCATGGCAGCAAGTTTTAAAAACCCAGGTGCAGCATACAGAAGACACATGCAAATAATTCAGGAGATACTGGAAAAGTGCTAGTCTCAAAGGATTAGAATCATTCTGTTAAACCTGCTGTCTGACAGCTCTACATTCCAATCCCAACAACTTGCAAACAATTTCCAATGAGTATTGATTATTAAATATGCCTTAAGTGTGGCAAAGCTTAGCATATGCTTTTTACTGGGACCATAATGTAGTAGTAGCAATATGCACATAAGCAATAATGCAATGTTAATTTTGCATATGGAACCTAAATATTTTAGCAGTTGAGAATAACATAATATTGGGTATGTAAGCTTCCTCCAAAAAGGAGATAATGTAGATTATATTCACCATCCCTTGCTGTGATATTTTTTTAATGGTATTTCCTATGGGAATTGTTTCGTGCACACTTGATTCTTATCAACGTGGCCATAATGGACCTGAGAAAGTTTTCTCTCTTGGCTAACAGTTTTTTGCTTTACTTATTTAACAGTTGTAACTGGACTATCTGGAAAGCTGACCAAAGAGTTGTCCAATTCTTTGTAAGACAGTTTGTGGAATTTACACTGAGTTGTATCATTCATAATAAAGAGAAACACTGAAGTTTAAGTGAATCTATTATGTATTATTTACAGATTTTAAGGTGTTCTGTGTAACTTCCTTCTCTGGACTTGGCAAATTTTCAGTACTATTTATAGTATACTTCCAAGAGTGATCCTGTAGTTTATAAACACATTACTTACTGTTTTCGTCTGCATTCAATTGCTCTATCTATCCTGAACTCAGGTAAACTAATGAATCCCTCTGCTTTTTCATCCTATCAAAAGAGAAGGAAAATATTGGTCAAGAAGAACAGAGTTAAAGAAGAGCGAAATGAGCAGTAGCCATTTGGGTCTTATACTAAGAACAGCCATCCAATCAACTGAAATACTGGGCATTTTTTCCCCATATGTTTTTACTTATAACATGTATTTAACTCATGATACGATGTCAGTAACTTTTATGAAGTAACTAAACTGACAGTTCCTTAAAGGAGCTGTGGGCATCCTAGTTGCCCTTTGCTGAAGATCACAGAAAACCTTTCAGCACCAAATACAGCACCTAAAATAGCATTCAAGACATTAACAGCTACAGAAGAGAATTCTCAGTTTCTTCATCATATGTTCTAGAGTTTAAAACTGTTTTGTGGATGCCTCCTTTTAAAATCACAATTGTGTAGATTGTCTGCCCTCCTAATAATAATTGAGGAGGTTCCTACAGTGAGCTCACCAGTGATTACATGGAAAAGTAGTAACTAGAAAGTATCTCTTGTCACTTTTTGCTTCTTTAGAAGTAATTTTCCATGAAAAGCAAGGAGCCATATTAACACCAGTCAGATTTTTGAAAAGTATTAGCAAGTATGTTACGAATTATGGCTTGGCTGTAAACAACAGACTGAAAATCAGCAGGACACATGATGACTACCACCTTGCATGTAACAATGTCAAACAAAATGTACAACAAAACCTGATGCTCTTTATCATCCACAGCCTGAAACAATACTGTTTTGGGCTGACAAGAAAATACTTAAACTGAGGACAATTAAGCTAGTAAAATTGTCCTCTTGAAGAAAATGAAAAATATGGACTAAAATATCAGTTATCAAAGCAGGCTGTATACAGCTTAGATCAGGCACTGAGGCTCATTGCCATGGAAGAATAGCAGTCTAACGATTTTTGGCTTCTCCCCCCATTATGTTTTCCTATGTATATGCAGATTGCACAAGTGTAGGCCTTGTGGTTTTCAAGAAAATTTTGCCAAGAACAGCGTTTTACACAGAAGAAACTGCAAACTCCAGACTAATTCAGCAAAAAGCAAGAGGAACATTTGTACAAGAGTAACTTTCAGATAAAAAGATCTAAAAATTCAGATTTTCCCATCTGCTGCTTGTAATGCTTAACTAACATGAATGGTTACACTGCATACATCTCCCCACACAACTGAAACTGAGGAGAGCTGAGTGTGAACACTCTGTTAGTCCAAATAAGTACTATCTGTGGAAAAGTGTTAACTACTGACTTATTCATTTCTTTAAGAGGGCCATGAACATCTGCTTTTTTACTAAGCTTGGACATGGACTTTGGAGACTTTAAAAATTAATTGCAAGTGAAATACTTCCAACTGGAGCGACCAAGACTTGGCAATTAAAGTGGCAGTTCACTAACATATCCTATCGTGTAGTAATAATAGCTTTATTCAAAAGAATTATAAAACTTAAAGGCTTCATTTTAGCTTTCTCCAAATACAGAGTTTACTTACATTCTGGTTTGTATACCAGTATAAAGACGAATCCTTAAGAATAAACCAGTACTTTTTCCATTTCTGTGTGAAATAACCTTTGGCATCCTTTTTCTTCCATAGCCAGCCTTCACAATCTCCGTGCCCCAAGTCTTTGCAGGAAATCCGTCTTCTGCTCCCACCCGTTAGAGAGCTCCCTGAGAATGTGACAGTAGTGTGAGACATCTCACTGAATGAAAGAGCAAAATAACTCACTACTAATTTTTAATGATGATTCAATCCAAAAACCTTCAAGCCAAATCCTCTTCAGTTTCAGGGAGAGGAGACTGAACGAACAATTTCCAAATTCCACAATTCTCTGCAATTCTTGTTTCAGCATGAATAGAAACTAAAAAGGTCTTGTTTTATGTAATGGTTTACTTAACCTGTAGAGAGTCCCTTCCTTTTAGGGCTGTATTTGTATCTGATTAAGATGGGCATCTTCATTCCAAAGTAAAACCATATTAATTTAGCCCTCAATCCGAACTCAGAGTACAACATAGTCTGTATAGATGTAAACACTACTCCTACCATGTATCTTCTGTTAGTACTTTTAGCAACAGAAGGCCTATAAGATTCTGTGGATTTTTAAACTCAATTTTTATAGCCAATATTTATAGTCAATAAAAAAGAAAGATCATCCACTTCCATAAAAATGCACATCCTTACATTTCTTCTATCCTGAATTTAACTGAACAACACTATTTTAACTTCACTGCATCTTGTTTAAAGACACAGCACCAGGAAAAGCTTTTTGTTGTTATTTCAATACATCCTAATTGAAAGGCTTAAAATTTTAGTCTGCTTTGTAAATATCAATAAAACCATTTTTAAAATTATTTATGGTATCATTTTCCCTGAAAAAGACTCTGTATGAAGTCTCCTTAAAATATAGACATCTTTCTGTGAAAACTCAAGTTTATATTGCTTAAATTAGCATTATAAAGAATTATATTAGTCCTACAGCTGTGAAACAGCGAAGAAATTTAGATAACATCAAAATACCACCCCTTATTCTGTGACATTCCACGACCAAGTTCTTAATATTTTGTTCATTTTAGAATAACATACTGTGCTGTGTCCTGGTCAGACTTAGAAGTGTTAAAAATGTATAATAAAAGGAAAATTTTCATAGAAAGTAGACTAAACCTACAAATAGAACAAAAAGAGCTCACTGGCCATATACTTTCATACAAATTTATTATGCTGTAACTATTTTTTATGTGTTCATTGCTTTAGCAGTCTCAAATAGGCTGGGAATAGATAATGAAATAGAGCAGAAGGAAATGGCAAAGTATACAGATACTCCTTTTCTTCTACCTAAGTCAGAGGAAATTTTACCATCAAGTCTAACAATAGTATACTTTATAACACATTTATCTGGTATTTTACTTTAATGTTTACTATCAAGTTTAGAAATATTTGAATGTTGAACTTTGGCATTTGATACAGACCACCTTATTATCAGAGAAGTCTCATTTTCTAGTTTCAAAATGTTAACTCAAATAAGTTACCTTTTGACCATTTTCTGCTTTTTACCCTGAGGGAAGCGTAATGGAATGACTGTAAGGAAAAAAAATAATTATGAAAACCTGTCTGGGTTTGACTAAAGCAGATAAGTCCCAAACCACAACAAAAACCAATGCAGGTAATAGCAACATGAAACAGTTGGCATTCACTACCATCTCCATGGTTATCTTAGGGTTAGTTATTGTAGGATCTCATTTTTGTCATTTTTCTTTTACTGCTATTGTAAACACCACAAAGAAAACAACACAGTGCTAAATATGCAAATTAAAATCCCCCTCCTTTTTTTTTCAGTTAATTACAATTGCAATGAAATCACGAAGGATTATTTGCACTAATGGTTATGCAGTAGTTTGAAAACTGAGGATATAAACCCATATGAATGACCTAATAAAATGAATGATACTTGAAGTATGTTGTAAGTATACATGAGGTAATTATACAAATATTCATCCAAAAAGAAACATCCACCACAAACATTATGTATAAAATCATGTTTCAATGACATATTGAAGTCACATTCCTTAATGATAAGGATTTCCCTCAAACATGTAGATGCTAGGGGAAAAATTACAGGTCAACATGAAGAAGTAGCTGCCTGATTGGTAACTGATGCTGCCATTAGCAGCAGAAAAACCAACAAACCTTCACAGCATGATAAACCAGCAGATCCAGGCAAAGGGTAGCATATAAAAGACCATCTTTCTAATTTTCTTGATTTTTCCTTTATGATAGATAGCACTCAGCTCAGTAGAAGGCCAGGAAGGGCACCTCAATCACTGATGGGGATATATATCTCCATGCTGCCTTACTGGTGGTATGACTACAGATAATTACCTTCTCCCAGAGATTATCTGACTGTTCACCCTACCTTATGGCAGCTCATCACCATGGGCTCAAAAAGCAAGCACATGCTACAAAGGCCTTGTTAACAACTGTGGAACAATATATTAACTGTTTAAATATCCCAATATTAAAATTTAAAATAAATAAGGCTTATAATTAAAATAAAAATGATTTAAAATAATATTTAGGCTAACAAAGGGCTACAGCTTAAACACTATAGAAAAGCAATAGCTGAAAACAGGACTCCAATTACTAGAAAGGCAAAGGTTTATTTTAAATAAAAGCGGAGGAGGAAGGAGTTGTTTTCTACATATGCAGTCCTGCCTGTTTGTAAACCTTCTCCAATTTAGCCACTTGACAGTTTTGAACAGCGTGACACTTTCTAGTGACTTGCAGAATTTAGTAATTCTTGACTCCTGGGAGAGCTGCCTCAGAGAACACCAGCATTCTGTGTTCTGTTTATCTCAGACTGTTTTCCCAGTCAGTCACAGGATATGAATGTTTCACAAAAATATTGTAATTCTGACAGATGACAAGCTCTGTAAGTGTGTATGCATTGTATCACTGTAAGACAGTACATATTCTCCATTTACTTGATAGCTGCAAATTTATCTCATTGTTTTGAGCACTAAAGAAGGCAAAGATTAATGCTTGCTCCTGTGCTATGGGAAATGTAGTAAAAAACAGTCAGAAAATGAAAACGTAAGTCTGTGAGGAAGTACTAAAGATGCAGAACAGCATTGGGATTTTTACTGGTGTATTGCAAGCCACTGCAGCACTACTGGTCAGTCATATTGTGCCAGCTGGAGTTCTGTAGTGACTGTGACTAAACCAATGTGTTCAATGTTCCTCTTTCTGTATAAAAATGCACTAGGACAGGGCAGGTATCTGTTTCTGAAAAAGAAATCACCAAATTTGTCCACAATTTAGCCTAAAATAATGTGGTGATGGAATGAAACCCTATAATTAAATGACAGTTTTAATATCTGATCAAATTTAAAGAACTGCAAGAAAGAGATATATGCATTAGGATACTCACCAGAAACTGGTATGCATCATTCAGTATAAAAAGTTTTAAAAATAATGAAAATAGAAGCGCAACAAATCAAGGAGAGCTGAAAATACTTTCTCTTCTAAAATCATAAGTTAGTCTTACTATGTTTTGTTTATGCAGACATACAATGTAGTCAAAGTAAGAAAACTACAGAAAGTGAATGGTTTGCAATACCTTGGGAATCAGTACTTAATTAGCACTAACTTACAAAATTCAAGCTTCATATTTTGAGAGATAAAGGAACTACTATATAATTAACTTTGTGGTAAACACTGTAAGAAAACAGTCAGAACTTCAGAATGACTCAGAGTTGCTATGGGAAACAGACAGATGATATGAGAACATACTGCGGTTGTCAGCATTTAAGTTCTCATCTCAAAACCACAACACAAATTAGAACGCTGAGCAAAACGCGTGCCCTCCCACCCCAACCCAATGAGAAGCACATCATGGAAAAAAAAAAATAAAGACAAAGAATTGAATCTGTGCTACATAAAGCTAAATTACTGGGACCTCAACATAATCACAGGGTAGTAGTAGAAGTGCTGTCACAGAATCACCCAGTGAAAAGTTATGCTAAGTTTAAAAAATGCCTTAGAGACGAGAGGTTCAGTTATCTGTCAGGCTGAAGGGAACCAAACCTATTAATGCAAACCTGGTTGCATGTACTTCTGCTGTTTTGAACCCCAGGAACTTTTAAGGAAAACCATTAACAAGTTCCAAACACAGCCATCGGTGCATTCACTAGTGAAGTCCACAAATCATAGGGCACATAGCCCTGATTTCCTCAGCTTGGGTGTACCAGGATCCCAGGGAACAGCCAAATGTCCAAGTATTTTCCAGTGGAGGCATCAGGCAAGGTGGGGATTGGCAGATATCAATAAACACAGCTGCAGGTTTTCACACATTGCGGAAAATTTAGTCATATCTTCCGCTGTTGTCACTGGTCTTTAGCCTCGCTTCATAAATAATTGGAAAGCAGAATGACATCTGGCAACTTTCAAAAGTTATTTAGCACCTACTTAGTGAAAAAAGTGCTAAGCTGGAATGAAGAAATTAGAGTCTATCAAGGTTCTGTTTGTCCTTTGTATGAAATATTTGCAAAATACTAAATAATAAAACAATGTCTAGATATTTTTCAGTGAAGACCTTCAAAATTAGTACCACAAAATCTTTGAAAATCTTAACCCCATATCTCCCTATTTTAACATTCATACTATTTAAGTATTTTAAGAATTTTTAAAATTTTCTTTACCTTCAGGGCAACCTTCCCTCCTGGAAGAGTCTGGGTCCCTTCTGACCTAGACATTTTCTATGATTCTCATCCCCAAACCAATATATACCTTAGAACACATACTTAGTTTCCTACTAAACTTAAAGTACTGCACACACACTGACCTGCTCTGGTTGAGGTAGCCAGCTTTCTGAATATGAAAATTATTCCTAGATTTTCTTTTTCAGATAATTCACAACATAGATACATTTCAAGGATTGTGATATTTTTAGTATCTTTTAAAAATATGACAATAAATTGAACTGTTGGGGAATTTTTGTTTTTTTTTTTTTTTAAAGTACATTTACAAATCATTACCTTCCTCATAGATGTGCTTCCTTGACGGTCAATGGCAGAACTTGCATATCTAGGACAGAGAAGAAGAAAGATGTCAAATAACTACAGAAACAAAATAACTCTAAAGTAGTGCAAATACATACTATGCATTTTCAAATGTATGCTTACAGATGTGATCATGTATCAAAGTTATTTAAAATACGGTACTTAAGATACTTGAGTATCTTAACATTATCAGTATGTGAGCAAGTGTATAAACACCCAGACATTAATAAGTACATAACTATCAGGCCAAATTTGACATGACGGTCAGATATGTTTTGCCAGGTACAGAGAAAGTCTAATGTCTTCTTTTGTCCTGTTCTTTCCCCACCATCTCCTCTTTCAAATTCTGGAAGCACTTAAAACCAGGAAATTCATAAAGACCACAGCTATTTAGCAGCTATCTGCAAAATTTAGATCATCAGAAAAACAGTAATATTTTTGTGGTACTGATGTCCTAACAGTATCTTCTTAGCTGGCAAACGAGGAACATCACATTGGAAGGAAGTGTGGTGACCATTTTCCTTGGGCCTAGAAACAATCCTGATGTAAAGAACAGAAACTCAGCAACAAAACAAATACCAAATAAACTTTCCCAAACTAACTGTGCTGTAGGCTCCAACTGCTGCTACTGTTTAGTTGTTATGCTTTTTAGCATCAATATCTGTGTATTGGAGAAACTGGCAATACTACTTAGGTTGCAGAAAGGCTATTACAGAGCGCTGTTTGAAGTCCTAAATCCCTGGAGAAGGTCCAGGCAAAGTTTCACGCTTCTGAAGATGTGTGATCAGTGTCCTGACACAATGGTGCTGCAAAAAATTTTAAATTAGAGAGGGAAAACCCTGTTCAGCAGGCCTGTTTGGGAATTTTTCACATGTTAAGGGGACATTTTCTGCATACCTTTCTCATATAAATACTACGCACACAATAATTTGTCTCTACATAGTTAGCAGCAGTTATATTCCTAAACTCTTTTGAAACAACACAATAGTGAAGGATGTTAGGTAGGTACAAACACAGCAGTGGTCCTGCAAAACTTTTAATAGTGTACAGTTCTGATTCCTTAGCATCAAAGAGGACAGTGGGAAACTGAAAACAAACTCATCTAGCTGTCTCAAGGCAACTGGGGGCAATGCTATGGAGGTTTATGAACTAAGGAGTGTTCTGAAGAGAGTAAATAGGGATTAAATATTTAATGTCTCCTTGAGTAAAGGGGCTATATAAGTTATATAAAATTAACAGCTTTTGTTTTGAACCTTCATTCATTTACAGACATGCATTTTTTTGGTATTCACAGCATCCATAACATTTTGCTACAGGATGCCATGGATACCAAAAATTTACACAGGCTTTAAAATGTAAAAATACTATCTATGGTGATATCTGAGCTTTCTCCTGGAGTTCTCTAAAGGCTAGAGAGCAAAGCAGGGAAGCATCACCAGAGGCCTTTCCTTATACAGCCACAAACAGTATTTGCCATTGATACAATCAGGACACTGAATGAGTGTCACTTTTTCTGATCTTTTCCCTTTTTCTGATTTTTTTTTTCTGATAGCGCAGAAATTCTTAGAGACACAATTTCCCCTCATGTTTTCAAAAGTAAGAAAAAGGAGAAGTGGGAAAACCTTAAAAATGTGAGTGTTTTTCATATGTGATATAAATAGAAAAGGAGTGCAAGAATGGGAAAGGAATTGAAGGGAAAAATTAAAATGGAATAAAAGGATTGTGGACATTTTTAACATATTCCCAAATTCTGTTGGTCATAATAATAATAATATCTGCCAAGTCAGAAAGACAGAAAGTGGCATTTTTGCATTTGATGGTTTCCATTGCTACAAGAAATCAAATTTACCAGTAGAAACAACTACTGCATTGTCAGTTAAAAGCATCTATCAGTCCTGAGTCAAAGGAGATTTCCAGACTGCAGTGAAAAGATGGGATGCATGACTTTAATTTTAAATTCATCTAAGTCTTGCCTATTAACTTTTAAGTTCTGAGCTGTCTGTAGATTACAAGGATTGAAATGAACAACTGAAAACCAAAAAAGTTCAGCTTACAACAGTTGTTAAAGGAATGGACAGACATCCAAACCACTGCAAGGCAGATTTTGTCATTAATGCTCCACTTCTGCCTGCCCATGGGAATGCCCTGAATGCACTTCAGTCCTGCTGGGCATTTCCCCCGATTTCTGGTCTGTTCCTTTAATCATGGCTTTGACCCATCTGGAAAGTGTCAGCTTCAATGCTTCCATTCTTTCTCTTAGCCGATATACAATATGAATAATGCAACTGTGTTTTTATCTAAAAAGTCCTTAGTCAAATTTTATTTGCCTCCATGCAAACACAATAATGCATCTCCTTACAGCAATCACAGACTCTTACCAGCAAAAATGTTGTAAAATTACATAAGCAGACTGCAATCAAGCTTTTGAAAGCTCTTCAAAAGTTGCCATTTTATGAAAGGTCAGGAATAGGTGTTCTAATGTACAACGAGCTGATTTTGTTTATTTGGGAACAGTTTTCAGCGGGAGGTTTTGGTTTTATTTGTTTTTTTTTTTTTTTTTAATATTTTGTGTCTATCAAAGACTTCTCCTCAAATCTAATTATTCCTCAAATATTGAGGTCTACAGATTACAGAAAAGAAATACTGTTCTTTTCAGATGAGTAAATTATCTATGTGAAAGTGACAGAATCAATTAATTTAGACATAAAGGAACCCTAGTATGTTGTCTATTCTGGTTGAAATACTCCGTATCACATTTGATTGAGTTATTCCTCACTTTTCAGAAAAACAGTTGTTACAGAAGTGAATGGGAAAAGAATGAAGGGGGAGAGGTGCGAAGGCATGTGCAGTGATACGGTTATAATGGCCTGGACTGATATTCCTCAAGTCAATTCTTCAGAACTTTGACTAAATTATGTTGTAAGCAAACTGAAACAAATATAAGAAGAGTTAGAGAAATACGGGTACTAAGAAGTAAGCACAGATCAAGGTTAAATACAGCCTATCTCTGATCTCAGTACTAGATACATACTGACTCAGTATTCAGTCAGAATGATGATGCTGAACACAGAGCTAAAGTAGAAAGGTTAACAAGAATGAGCTAAAAAAAGATGGAAATGACTTTGTCCTAGGTGGAAGCAAAACACTGAGAATTTAAAGGACTCAAGTAGGTGTGGTAACTTCAAACTCACATCTTAAAAGATGTGCAAATGAAGTGCAAGTCTAGTGATAAGGTTGCTAATCAGGATTTCAAATAAGGAACAGTGTTGTATGATTAGAAAACAGCAATAATGAAAATCTAGAAAAGAAATTAGAATGGAAAAACCTCGAAGTATGTGGGACAGCAGAATTACTATATTCCAGTTTAATGTATTTGATGAAAGCTGTAAGAATCAGAGTGTAAAGACATACCTGGTAAAAGATTTCTAATGAATGGTGAGAATTACCACCTACCAAACACTGAATATGTGAAATCAGCAGTGCAGCTGCATACACCTCTGCACTTTTGCTATCTGAGCAGTTATATCCATGTAAAAGCATCACCAGAATTCTCAGTATCCTGCACTTCCTGTTCATACAAAAATTCCTCTTACAGGGAACAGAAGTGACTTGCTATTTCTTTGTGAAACAATTATCACTAAGCAAGCGTGACTGTGAATACCACCTCCATCTTGACACTCATTCCTCTTTTCCTTTTGAGGAACATGTTTTCATTTTCTGCCATTGAAAGATAACACATCTTTAATTGTCCCGTAAACTCTAATAAAATAATAGTGTTTTAGCTTGTAAAATTTATAGAATATCTACTGAAAACAAGGACTGATTTAAACCAGCTGCATACAAATTAAGCATCCCTTGATCACATAAACAATGCTCAGAAGATCAAATAAAATGGCTCTTACACATTATCAGTACTCTTAATTTTAACATCCCAATTCACTTACTATTACCTTCAGGGTCATTAAATCCACCACTAAATGAAAGTTATAACTGTATCAGAACAAACTGATGTATCTTATTAGATCACTATCATTTTGGCTTCTCCACAGGTTGCAGGATACAGGTAATAAATCTCAATGAATGAATACAGTCTAGAAACAAGAATAATTACTTGAGTGTTACTTATCTTGAACCTCATGTTTGGTATCTGTAGTAGTTGCAATCTATATTGTTGACTTTTTTTAAGCTCCTACTCTGGCAGCAAGGTACAGTATTATTAATTAGAAATCATATAAAATGATTCGAGTTTAACAAACTGCTAACATATATTTATCATTGATTAAACAATAATTTTAAACACTAATAATTTCTTTGATTTGTATTTATTTTACCAAAGAGCAATCCAAACTTATCTTTTGACTATTCCAATTTGCAATAATTTTTTAATTTACAGAAGTTTCCAGTAGGTAAAAAAAGATGACTATTTGCCAGAATTTACTCCTGGAACAGACAAAACTGGGTATAAATTACTGGGTAGTGTATGTCATGTTCTATCATGGTACGACATGCTTTGAGCATTCTTACTGGCGACCTGTGTGAAATGTTGAAGCTGATGCACAGTCCATAAACAGACTATTTTGAGAGCTTTTCTTGCTAGTCCTCTGTAGGATGGGTCCTGTGTCATAAGGTTACATAAATGTAGGAGCTCAAGTGCACAGCACAGATGATCAAGAGATAATTTCAAAGCTGTTGGCTAAACATTATGGACAACAGCAAAGCCTGCATTTGTAAATATACTTGGTCCCTGCTGCCACCTGGATACTTAAAAGCATACGGTGATACAAAACACAGAGAGCTTGAGTAACAGCTCTATTGACCCACAGCAGGTATGAACAATGAGAAAATGGAACCTATCATCCTGCTCTTTTTACTTGGCAAATACTTGGGAGATGTAAATTTCTAGCTGCAAGTGGCATGCAAAGCTGTCTTCAGGTCTCAAATTTTGAATTACTTCAAGTGCAATCTGGTTGCAGCTTAAGGCCAAGGCCACCATAGTTAACTTGAGAAAAAAAAAAAAGTAAAAAAATTGGCATATGAGAAAATATATTTGTGCAGAAAAGTATTGTGGGCACAATGTGAAATTTCCTTATGGCTGGTTCACAAGAACACATATGCAACAATTTGGATTTATCTATCTGGTCACAGGAATGCATTCATAACCACCTTGCCTGTATTCATGATCTGTATTTAGGTTATTAGATTCTCCAAAGCTTATGTAATGTGTTCCTGTCACAACAAGTAAATTCTCACTGCAAATTAATTATTGAGTATTTTGTAGTGAGATTTGAAATCCTTTCTCAGTTCTGTGCTGGCTCAGAACTATGCTACAGGATATTGTTTGACACTTCAAGTATCAGCCAGCTAGCTCAAATGCATCTGAACTGTTCTGCAGTCACTGCAATACAGGTGTAGTTGTACATGCAAAGTTGACAAAACAATGTCAAGACTAAATGTTATTTCAAAATGTTTATCTCTTCTTACCTCTCCAGCATTAACCACAACTGGAATAAAAATTCCAAAGCATGCCACTGTGGACATGATTAAAACAATTTCTAAGCATTAATATTTACAAAGACAAAATGTGATACGAAAAAGAACCTGAGCAGCATTTTCACATGGAAACTAAGTGCAAATAGTCATAAACCCTGATTATTCAACTAGCAGTTGTGGAATGCCCGAGTGATACAATGTTTTCTGCCTTCTCTTCCCCTTGGCAGGCCTGGTGGTGAGCTAAGCAGAGTAAGATCTTGAAACCAAAGGTCCTGGTAGTGATGTCATGGTTACATTACGCATGCATGTCTAGAATCCACAGATGTTGAGATTTCCTATTACTAGAAAAAAATTTCTCCTAAGGTAAAATGAAGATCCAAGAACACAGTGACTCCTGCTAACCATATGGTCAGATGTTTGTTTGCAAGAGCTGCAGCAGGGACAGTATGTTAGATGCCCATTACTCCTTTCTCTTTTGTGAAACAATAACAAACAAGGTAAATTGATTCTGGTAAAGAAGGAAGACAAATCAGCTGCTTCTTCAGGAAGGGTTTAATTTAGCTTGCCTTCCTAAAACCTCAGAATACTCACAGATTTAGTGATTCCACCTCCAATTGCAGAGTGTAATTTCATAAATCATGACACCTGCTCAGAAGCAAAGAGTCATGACTTGCCTGTGGCTGCCCTACTTTTGTAGCCATAAGGCTGCTTAAAAGCAGAACCCAGATTTTCAGCATTGGTCAGATAGAAGCAGAGTTTAACGTGTGAATTAACGGTATCTTATGATGAGGGGTGCGGGTACTCCACATGGATGGTGAAAGTTCAGTCCTGTGTGTAGTGCTGGGCCAAATATGTGATGTAGATGTGCCAAAAATGTTTGGAAGAAATCAGTTGTAAGGCAGAAATACTTAGCCTTTATTCTGCTCAAGGCTAAAAAAAAACCTGCTAGACTTGCCTTACATTCCACTCATTTAATGAGTATAAAAATCTAGATATTCATAGTAACATTCTGTAGTCTGGTGTTTCTCACGTAGCTGCTAGTGTTTTGGGTATATATTCCCTGCAGCCTGTGGTACATTCTGCTACATGGAACAAATCTTTTGGGGTTTTTTTTGGCTTTTTTTCTTTTCTCTCTCTCTTTTTTTTTTTTTTTTTTTTTTTTTTAAAACAAAGGATGCAATCCTATCACAGCAACTCAATAGGCAACTGTGCAGTCAGTGAAGATAATGCTATTTCATCCAAATATGTGACACTATCCACACACTTTCTCCTGCTCTCCCAAAACCTAGCTATATGGGCTAAAAAGCAAAAATATTTTTATTTTGCTTTAAGCTGTTTAAACCTCTTAAAAGAAGGTTATTAGGAGCAAGAAGATATAATTCTACCTCTTTTAAAGTATATCTTTTCAATATGTTGAAAAATAATATGGTCTCATTTTAGAGCTGAAATTTAAAATGTGTGGGAGAAGGATTAGGAAAGTCGTTCTATAAAAGAATATAAAAGAATAGCCTTTTGCTATGAAAGTTGGTCAAAATTTCATGAAGTCATATGTCCCTGGAAAATTTCTATTGGCAGGTGTCCAGTAGAGACTTGTGACCTGTCCACCAAGGATGTTCCATCTGGATGGCAATGTCCCTGCCAAACTGAGCATGTGCAATCCACTCAGATTAATTAAGCATGCTTTGCTCTAGGAAGAACAAAATTCCTTTACAGCACTTCATTATTGCTGCAAGAAATTATGGGTGTGGAGAAGGAAGACAAAAAAGGGATGAGAAGTATGACTTTTCTTTGGGAGGGATCTGTGATTTCTTTCTGTTGCAGAAAGTCAGGTAGGAAGGACCTAAGGGAGGGAGCATCTGTAGGGGAATGAAGGAGGGTGAGAAAAGGGAGTGACAAAAATCGAGGAGAAACAAGTATGTGTGAAGAACAGGACAATAGCACTTGGTGTGAAAGAGTTGGAAGACTAAGCAAAAAGAGGAAATATTTAAGATTTACAGAAAACAGTAAGTTCTAGAAACTCCCAATACAAGAGGTAAGGGCAAAAGGTGAAATCCAACTGTTCCTTAAAAGGAGACTAACACACTTTTTCCCTGCATATAACCCTTGCCTTATACAAGATGGATGCTGCTTTGGTTCTGAATTGCGACTAAATACTTAATTTATTGTAAAAATAAGAATCTATATTTAGCTGGGGTAATGGATGATGAGGTAATGGACTACTACAATGGCAGCAATAGAGAGACAAGACTGGCTTTTATAAGATGAAGTAGAATTTTATCTTAGAAAGAGTCTCTCGAACTCCATCTTTACCTCACTTTCATCTGTGGTAACACTGCTACTCAATGTAGTTAAAAGCCATTTTAAACATGCACAGCACCCTACTGCTGAGGAAACTTCTTACCATTACAACTGCCTTTGAAATGAACTATGATGTTTAAGACACACATAAAGAGGTAAAAATGCTGACAATCCTGAAAAATCCAGCATGACGTAACATATGTTTGGTAATCAACAACTAATATTGTTGTACCTGATACTTCTTGCTGTAATGTCGTGATGTTTATACCACTGAAGAAAATAATCATTGTAAATACTTTAGACTGGTGATAGATATAATCAATTACTTTATATTCACTCTAGATATAATCAATTACTTTATATTCAGTGTATAGTTTAGTTTTTTAAATAGGTTTAGGCCATATACAGGATGAAAAGATGTAAAAAAAAAAAGAATAATTATCCCTATGAAAAGATTCCAATTAAGCTTACTTATAACATTGTATAATACCCAAGTATCTATTATTTCAAACTTATTCTTTTAATATGACTTATTGGATGCACCTAAAACATGAACATACTTCGTCAGGTAAACTGCAAAGGAAACAAAGACAAAATCACTGTTTTGTTCATTAGAATTAGTTGATTAAATTCAGTTGTAAGGGACAAACTGGAGGCTCCATCGTTAGTACTTATCAAATATGAGCCACAAATATAAACAGTAACTTTTGTACAGACTGAATTAGCACTTAGATGTTCATAGAAAAATTCTGCCTTTTATTTCCAAAAGTCATGCTAGACGTGCATTATGTTTATCTTCATGGTGATCTGAAATACTAAATTTCAAAAGGAAAAAAAAAATAAATTATAAAACGAGGGGAAACTTCTGCTGCTTTGTAGTAGTACAGTTTTCCCCCCTAGTTTTCCCCCTAGTAATCTTTAATAAACTTACATCTGAAATATTTACCTTTGTAATTTATATTTGATGTAGCTAGCAAATGAAAGATAGGACATTTAGTAAATGATATTAATGCTTTTCTCACAATATCCTGAAAATTTATTCTTCAAATATTGCAACTCAATTTCTAAAAGTAAACGAGTACATGTAATTCATAGGTAGGTTATGTATATATTTAAATACAGAAAACCAGAAGTAATTACCTTTCAGTATCTCCACTGACTGTGTCCCCTGCTCTCTGTAGAAGGAAAAACAAATAGTGTTAAGCACGACTAAGGACTCTGCTTCCTTGGTGCACTCAGCATAGTGGTATCTGCAGCGAAAGAAGTCACAGAAGCAAACCACAGTAGTCATTTTGCAACTCTAAGGAAAAGGAAATGGAAAATGTATTTCCATTTCTAACTAAATGTTATTTTGCAGTGAAGATCATGCTTAAAGCAACTTATATCTGCACTTACAGTTTTAGCTGCTGTATGATTGTGGACAAAACTCTTCAAAAGAAGAAGGGAGCTAAAAAATTGTGCAGTGTTTGCAAAAATACTATTATTTGAGAGGGAGTTTAAGTGTAAAGGACAAATATTACGACATAGAATACAGAAATTCAGAAGAATGAACTGTAGAGGATTTTAGAACAATGATGAACCCATCATCAAAACTTTCTTCAATACCATTCTTACATAGCTTTACATAACTTCATTTACGACACTGGTTTTTCCTCTGAGATTTGGAAGTGAACACGTCTTTTAGTAGTAAGTGATTCAGGATTTAAAATAAAATCTTCAGACTGTTTTTTGTTATTTTAGACCAAGCTTTATGAGAACTTTTGCCACAGCTAAAAACCAGTTTCTCATCCTGGAATTAAAAAAATATATGTTTTACAATTAGTGTGTATTTGTTTATAAATGCAGAAATTTGCACCTGAAAAATCTTTTACTCTAAATGCTTTCTGAATAACCAAATAGGAAACAGATTATTTTTTTGAAATATAATGTTTGTGTTTTAATATCACTGCTTTAGGCACACTGTAAGATATTTGATCACACATGACTTCAGAGAACTGTTACGAAACTTAAATGCATGTTGCACATGAAAAAAACAGGAAGTCTAGCGTGTCTCTTTAACCACATGGGTTATAACACAGGTATATTGTAACAGCATGAGTTTCTAAGAAAACTTTAAAATGTTCAGGGGACAAGCACGCATTTTGCAACTTCCCTCCTTCACATATCCCCCCGGTGTAATCCACATACAGAATCATTTGTCATCTTTTACCATGTCATTTCTACTACACATAATAGATAATCTGCCACTCAAAGCAGGCAAAACCACCTTTGTAATAGCAAAGATTTATTTCCAGACTGTCAAGTATACGAAGGTACTGACAGCCTATGTAAAGTCAAAAGTGGATCACTAAATCAGTACATGAAGTTTCACAATGATAATTGTAATGATCATGGGACTGAAAACTGAAGTATGGTAAGCACTCTTCCTGATTTTGCAGCTGGTACCTTCTGTGACATGTTGGTGTTCTGAACAAAATTTGCCACAGTTAACCCACTCTCAATCCACAGAATATGTCATGGCAAAACTGTCTACAGCACAACATAAATGACATGCACTTATAAGTTTTTACTCATATAGGCTTTCCTGACTCCTACCTTACACAATAATTAGGATGCTATGTGTTTTACAAGTAACTCTTGTTGCTGCATTAAATACTATTTAGTACTAAACATTTGCCTTTTGCTTGTTCTGCTAATTGGTTCAGCTAAAATATCCTAGCAAATGTAAGTATCAAAGATGGTTACCATTTTAATAAGATAACTTAGCTGATGGAAAGTAATCAAGTGGTGCCCTTACACTACAAAGCAGAGAGTTCTTCATACCTTGCTGAAACCAGGCGAAGGTTGAGTAATTGAGAACACAAAACTGTAACAGGCTTTCCTGTGTGCTATAAACAACTTAATCCTCCTTAGAGTACACTGAAATCTAGTCTAAAGACCCTACCAAAATGAAAATATACCATCTAGAATTATTCATTTTTTCTTGAGGCAGACTGTAAGAGATAACAGCATACATCTACAGCAAAATACCTGTTTGAAGAGCTCCAGTAAAATCCTGCATAATAAATGTCAGATTGCTGCTGCTGCTAATGCACTATTAAATATGAATGAACCAGTCTGATCATCCCTGAAAATACTGTGGACAACCTAATAAAATATTGTGTGGCCAACCAAGTAAAAGAACTTTGACACAGCAGCACCACCCATGCTACTATTATAAAATTTATCTAGTTGCTAGCTTAAAATGCCAACCTTATAAAAGGGTTTCTAATAGCATATATGAAAAAAGCCACACACTGGCATTTCTATACATGTGTACGTACAGCTATAATTAATTTCCTTGTGTAATTGTAATTACATGCACAGATATAATACTGACAATGACTTATATGTGATAGACTCCTATCTACAATTTCAGCAACCTTGATATATCTTTTTTTTTTGAACAGTTGCTTCTTCATAGTGTTATGTTGCTGGTATTTTGAAAAACAAATTATCTTATTCTAGTTCCCAAACTAAAACTTCATCTTACTAAAAGGCTACTTTCATGACTAGTAGACAAGTGGGAGGCTCAGGAGGCACAAGTCTTGTCATGCTGTCACAGACTATAAAGCACAAATTCTGTGAAATTCAGGTCACTGGCACCTATCAACCTTCTTTAGAGTTAGCTTCACGTTTATGTAGCTCTAGGGGTTTTTGTGGATCTACTTCTGACTTACACAAGTAGAAATGAAAGGAGAATAAAGCCTATACAGTCTAACAAGCAGATCTGATTCTCTTCTCCCAAAGGAAATCCTGTAGAAACACCTATTTACCTGAAAATTCTATAACTGATAACCAAAAAATTGTTTCCTTGAATCAGGATTCCATAGTAAAAAGAAATATTTTATCATAAGTAATAAAGAAATCACATAAATCACAGAAAACAAATGAACCCTGAACTGCAGAGATAGTGTGAAAACATTCAAAAGTCATTGTTTAGTAGTTGTTTGCTAGTGGAAAAGACTAGAATAGTTGGTAATGAGGAATAGTTTCATAATGAGAGTTACTAATATCAATGGTCAAATGCAACATATTAATTCCATCTAGATGTCTTATTCAGATGCACAAAAGATTTTTACTTTTATTATAAATGCTGATATAGAAGAAGATATAGAAGAATAGAGATTCTTCTATATTCAGATATTGGATTCCCTACAAAAAACATTTCTCCTCCTGCTTCCTTAACTCACATATTCATTATTATTAATTATATGTTATTTCTTTACATTATGTTTTTTCAAAAGTGAAACAGTAGCCTAGTTGCCAGAGGCTTTACTTATCTCTCTAGCTCAGTGAGCTGATGCTTAACCCATTGAATACACTTGCAAAATTATTATGCTCAGCTAAAAATGAAAGCAGCCTTTGAGGTTTTTCTTCCACTCACTCTCATTGAGGGGAGAGATAGCAGAGACAGGAAATTATCTCTTGCAAGATACCTCCGTGTACAGTTCAGAGGTACTCAATTTTTATGCTGAAAAGCCCCCAAGATGACAGGTGGTAGAATTAGCTAAGGACAAAAGAAAAATATCCACTCAGAATTTTTAATTATGTGGTACACTATGTCAGCACATAGTAGGTAAATGGAAAAAGCAGCAAAATTTTTAACAGAGTAGAAGTTCTATTTTTGGAAAAATGTTACAACCAAAAGAGAAACTATCCCAGATTATACATGATGTTAAAAAAGTATTTTAAAGGGATGTCTAAAGGAAGACTTCCCTGTGCTAACAAATTTATCTCATGGAGTAAAGCAAAAAATAGTCCAGAAATACAAACCATAATAATGGATAAACTGTATTTTATATTGACCAAAGCCTACCTTTGTCCTCATTAATCCACTCTTTTAATTTAAGGGAAATTAAAGAAATCTAAAAGAGGTTTAATCTGAACATCTAAGGTGTGGAAAAAATAAACTCCAACAAAAAAAAAGTTATTTTCTTCAAAAACTAGGAATAAATACTACATTCCAAAGAAACTCCCTGCCCCCCGCCCCATGACATATTTACTTGTAAATATATTTGTGTTCTTCAAAACTCTCATGCTTTTCTGGAACAGACACCAGATACGATTTTTTTTCAATATGCTAATTAGAACTACTGAGTTTTATGGAATGAGCAATCATTCCACGTTGTATACTAGCAATCTTAATTTTGTACAAGATGTATAGCAACTAAAGTGGACATTCACTTAATGTGTCCATTAAAGTTTGGAGAGGAGAGTTTTATTTCATCACAGAAAAACTACAAGGTAGAATTTATGGCATTTAATCATAGGTAGAGTGAAGTTATACACATTTCACATGAGAAACATAATGCAGTTCTTCCTGAGGAAAAAAGTGTTCAGAGCCCTAATACAGTTGGAAGACCAATCACATGAAATTGTGCTATAAGAGATGGAATGTATTTCTAACTGCAACTTTCCACTGTCAAAGCACAAGCATTTTCTTGCTGAGAAGTTAAGAACAGCTGACATGCAGCCCAGTGTTCAGCAGTGATTTTGCTGCACAAGATTCCATGGGAAAGGTAAGGGAAGTGGAAGATGTGGAGTGGCTGAAGTTGAAAGGATGTAGTGAAGATCAAGAAGTTACACAGATCAGGGAAAAAGACAGTCAGTTCCTCCCCTTTCCTTTTTCCCACTCTCCCCACACCTCTAGGTACAGGCTACCCACTACCCTGCCCTATACAGGACTGACCTTTTCCATCATGCAATACTCCCGTTCTCCAAAACCCTGTCCTCATTCTCTTGCTGGGGAAGGTAAGAAACCTGCTGAGAAGGTGAAGAGAGAAAGGGCAGGGACCAAAGCCAGAGCCTCTGAGTGGAAGACTCAGAGGAGAGTCTTCAGAGTACTACAGCTGTCTTCCTGCACACTGAACCTTTTGTCAGCAACAATAGGAGATGATATTTCTATTACAAGAAAGATGAGTTTGCATATTTGCATTTGGTGTATTTTTCTGAATAATAGATGTTGCAATTATGGTAGCAATAATATCACTTGTAGCTAACAAATGCTGAACCATATCAATCTGAATGGCTGTTAAATTTATCTTTAAGACTACGTACAGAAAATGAGAAATAAATTACTTTTTTTTTTTTTTGTAACCTGAAGAAATAATAAAAGCAAGCCATAAATTTATTTGCTAAAATAATACAATAGAGTAAATCTTAGCTCTCTTGTGGCTTTCTGCAGTCAGATTCCAGAATACTTTAGAAACTGCAATTTACACATGAAGATACACTAGGTTAATGAATGCTTCGTTTGCTAACATTCATTGGTAGCTTGTAGTGGTTTGTTTGAAGACTGCAGAATATCATGATTTAAATATGCTCTAATACACCAAAATTACTTATGAAAACATTGCATATGTTTGGATAAAGACAGTCTCATATTTGCTTTGCTGTAAAGCGTCCTAATATAACTATCAGTTTAAAGAACTCAAAGCAAACAAGGTAGTTTAGACATTTGTTAGCAAGCAATAACACACAGCCTGTCTCATGGTTGAACTGCTGAAGCAGGTACCGCAGGCCAGTGTAAACACATCATCTTATCCACTGCAGTGAGTTCAATGCAAAATTCCAGGCACTCTCCTGAAATACTGCATGACTTGGGCCCAAGATATGTCTACATGTAATGGAGATGCTCGCACTTCAGTTGAGCATCACAGTTGCTCTAGAGAGATGGATGGACATACTATGCTTGGATACAGATGCAGTATATTATTTCAGGTGTAAGCTCAGCCATTTTTCTCAGTTGCTTCTGGATCTGAAAAAGTATATCCAAAACAAACATTGGTTTGTGCTGTGCAGATACATGAGCTAAGTTTGGTCTTAGAGAGTCTATACATGATTTTCACTTTGCATTACAGAGTATAAAGGTTACCAAAAGTTCAGATTCAATGGTAATTTCACTTCCTTGGTGCAATGGAACTCATAGGCAAAACTTTTCAGCATGTAACAGAACTTACTTTATGGAATAAGTTGCTCAGGACTAAAACCCAACACAAGTCCAACTCCCTTCTTGCTTCTTACTGCAAATAAGTGCTTTGTATAGAATTCAAGGACAACCACTTTATTTCCCTTTATTTTCCCTTGTACTGCCTTTTCCCTTTTGAACTGTTTATGAATTGATGAAGAGTGCAGTTTAGAGAATCATGTCTGAACAGAACTGTAAACTATATTATTGGAAAATGCTACTGATGGATCCTTCTTACAGTACTAGATAGATACTTGTCAGGTCAAGCCTTCATATACACAGTCATGGTACAGTACAAATGCAAAACAAGCTTCTCTTACAATCAATACAACTTAATAGAATCAGTTTGAAGCTACAGAAACTAGAAAGACTTATATTAGCTTCTCTGAGCAGACACATGCCACTTAATCATTCTCATAGTGATTTCTCAAGGTAGGGAAAGAATGTTTTCCATATTATAGATACTTAAATAAAAAGCAAAGATATAATTTATTCATCAATTCAGAAAGGAAATTACACTCTGAAGAAAGTAATTCTCAGTCTTGACACTTAGCACAGTTTTGTTTCTTCCTGCAAAACCAGGAAGGAAGAAATAAAATATGAGCAGTTTTCCTATAAAACTGGCAATAAAAGATTCCTCCTTCAGTCATATGAGGCCGAGTACAAATTATTCTCCTAGACTATCTTAATTATTATACTTATCATAGTAGGACTCAGACTGCCTATCATCCAAAAAAAGTGTCTGGAACATCTGGCACATCCCAGCATGCACGCGTTATAGAAAAAACAGATCTACATTGTTTTTGCATGCATTTTAGTTCTCAGCATGTGCCATTAAACTTTATGTCATTTGTCAAGCTGCCTTCTGCAGCTCCAAGAACAGCTAAAGAGCATTTACATCATTCTGTGCTAAAAGGCATGCATTACCAACTTCCTGTGATCAGCAGGAAGAAAATAAAAAGCAAGGTAAGCAAGTGCTGTGAGCAATGACTAACCCTAAACTACTATAATGTTTCAAATTATCTTCAAAACAAAAAGTGACTCCTGCCATAGCATTCTCAATGACTGCCCTAAAGCAGCCATTATTTCTGTTTTACTATGTAGGGGATATTGAAAGGAAAGAGTCTATCTTAAAATTCATTAAAAATTAAGTATCTGAATTGTAATTCACAAAAAAATTAGAAGATTCAATAGTTTATAATCCAATTTCTTAATATATGAAACTACAAACCAAAATATACAGTTACTTTGTAGCTAATAGGCCCAGAAAATTTATCACCAAGTAAAATCAGATGAGAGATCATTATCTTACTTGAGAATTTAATGTAGTAACCAGCAAACTGAATCTCAGAGCTTCAAAAACCAGTGCTAATCTGAGGCAGTAAAACCACAAAGCTGAACACCACCTGGATTTTCAGACTGTGTCTGGAATAAGAACTTCAATATTCATTTTAGACAGAAGATGGTTCCCACTGTGCTAAATGTGACTGAGCAGCAGAAAACGTACAGTTCACTAGAGTCTTGTAAAATCCTGAACATGAGTTGAAAGATGGAGAGTGTTTTCCATTCAAGACATTTTATGTTTTGTTTTATGGGGAAAAAAATACAGAATTAAAAACTTCTCATGTACATCTGGTCTACTGTGCAGGAGTCCTACTCGATAAGTTAATTTCCTTCAGAATGAGCTTTGATAACACAAAATAAAAACCTATTCAGATGTCAACTCTATTCTTGTAAGCCAAGGGTCTGTTCCAGTAGTGTATTTCAACAATGTTGTAATGGATAAACTTTGTGATATTTACACATGCCTCACTATTTAGGCTTAATCTGGTAAACAATATCACTTCAAAAATGAAGCATTAGTAAACATAGGAAGTCATGTTGTAAGAAATACTCTATTGATTAATAATTATAACAGCCTTGTTAACTATAATTGACTCTTCCTCAGATTCTGTGACATGCATCACAGAATTGCATATCAATTAAATTAGAGTTATAAATATATCCTGAAAGGGGCAGTGTTTCTTGACAGCAATATTTTACTGCAACATAGCTTTATACATCATTTTATATCCTGGGCATACTGCCAATATTGCATTACCTAAATATCCATTTTATATAGTAACTCTGCATCCTCACAGCAACTTATGAAATCAGTCTAATTGTTTAATTTTAGGTTCCAAATCAACATTCCTTCCAAAGCATTAATCTAGTGGTAAATCTATGCAATTACCAATTTTGTGAAACTTCATATGTCTGTGTGTGATAATTTAAACTACTGATAAGTGTTTTTTTTTTTTTAAATTTTTTTTGCTATATATTTACCTAAGTGCTTAGAAGAAAAAGCAATGCCCAAGTGACACTGTGTATCTCAATTTCTCCTTCCATTGTGCCATATCTGTTTGCTTACAAGATACTACCACCTTCCCTTTACTAAAGATGATTAAAATCCTATTTAACATTATAATCTCCATTTTCCAAAGCATTTATCTGGGTTGAAATTTGATCTATATCCATGTTCTGGGCATGTGTTAAGTGTAGAGGAATTCATGGAAATTTGATTATAACAGTTCTGCAGTTTTGACTTCCATAAAAAAACCCCTAAAATACCAAAAAAGCTAAACTAATTTTGTCATCTTATAGTACTGCCTCCAGACAGCTGACAAAAACAAAACACAGACTGGAAGAGCAAAGAAGAGGTAAACCGGCCACAGAGAAATTATTTTTCTGGTGATTTGCTTAGGTAAAGTTTAGAAGTATCTTCTTTTGATTAACCTTAGTCTTGTTGTAGAATGACTTCTTAATAACATTGCGTTATCCAAATAAGCAGATATTAAGCACATATTAAAATGCTTATGAAAATCCTGGTAACACCTTTAGATATTAAGGAAATGAGATGATGTACTTAAAACCTAAATTTCTATCTAGGAATATAACTATCTGTTATTTTTCTCTTCCTTTTTGATCTCAAAATTCCATTAAATGTTCTTTGATATTTAACATTTTCATTCTGGGTAGCTATCTTTCAGGATAGATATGCCAAACAACTTTTTGCTTCACTTTTCAGAATTCTTTCAGTATTCAAAGTGGAAAGATGTTGTTAATAGGAATGATTCTGTACTGCCAAGAACCCACAAAACCTGTGTCAGCAACTCTTGTGTACTTGGCGACTCAGTTCCTCTTGTATATTTATAAGGCAGTTGACTAAGTGCCTGTGATATTCGGATTCTTATGACTATCTCCTGAAGGACTGCAAAGGTCTGTCTCTAATTTCGTTTGGAAAATTTTGGTGATTAAAGAATTTATACCACTGTCAATACATGAATAATCATTTTACATGTGTCTTCCTCTGTAATTACTGCATACCTCAACACATCTCCTGTTAAACAATTACATGACAGTTTATAAACTACTTGACTTTCTCTAGAGCTGAGGAAAAAAGACCTTCCACCTTTTCCAAAAATATGAACCTCAACTGGCATAGGAAACGGAAACTTTTATTTCCTGAAGTCAGAAGAAAAGTATTTGATCTTCAGACTATCAAATGCTGACAGCTTGCAGCAACTGAGATGAATCACTGGCTATATTTCACCCCTGAGGTGAACCTTCTCAGACTTGATCCAAATACAGTCACCTCCTAAGATTTTGCTCAGAAAGAGAAACACTAAGTATAAGCCCTAAATGCAAAAGTGTCTGAAGAAACTTGCTACAATTCCTGCTTTTTCACTTATGCTTTTCTAGGAGGAAATTCACCATAATTAGACAATAAATACACCTTTGAAAGCTTCCATAGCAAATGCCTTGAGGAAACTAAGGTTTGAGAACAAAATACTTTGAAGCTATGCCATGAGAATGGAGCTGTCAGCTCCCAAATGATACAACCATGAGTAAAATTTAACAATGCTTATATAAAAGGAAATATACACATACAAGGCATGAACAGTGAAGACTGATCTCTGAAAGGCTAGTGATTATTTCAGCACTTCCAAATCCATGCAGTGAAATTCTGCACTAGCCGACAGTCATGAGAACCTAGTGCTTTTTAATGGTGGTGACAAAAACTAGCCAGTCATTCATCCAATGAATGATATGGTCTTCACAGTTTTTTGTCTATTATCTGTATGAACTCCATTATTGGTATGAAAAAAATTAACATTACTAGACAGTGGTCATGATACTGCTATTTAAATAAACAGCTTGTCTGTTTCTACAAGACACAGTGACTGAAGTAGAAATATAAAAGCACAAACTGATCTATAATTACTATCAGAGGCTAAGTATATGTTTGAAAAAATAATCCAGTCAAATTAAACCAAACTCAGTGAGACTAAGTAAAAGCACTATTTTTCTTAAAGTATTTGATATCAAATGATCCTTGCCTTGCATTTTTCCATTCTGTGTAGAATGTTCTCCTGTGAAAGCTATCCTGATACTGACATTAAATAACTTTCTTGGACTATAAAATACAACATTAAAACATATGGTAGAAGAATATCACTTTATACCTGTATCAATCCTAAAAGGAAAACATTTTAGTGTTTTCCATATATTTTATGTAATAAGTTTTTTTTATGTACTTACGTGATAAAGTGGAACTGTATTGTTTTCTGCTAGTGAGAAATTCAAGACATCTTGCTGTCCAGGTTCAAGCCTAACATTAATAGTAGATGTGAGTACAGATGGACTAATAGGGTAGTTCGGACTGCTTGTGTTTTTGCCCTTTTTTCTTGACCTACGACCTGTGTCCCTTTTGTTGTCTTTTTGTGTCAAAGGCTCTTCTTGGATAACCAGTATCTTGTCATCACTCAGATACCGCAGGAGTGAATTCTCAGAGTCAGTTGTTGGAGAAAAAAAAAAAGAAAAAAGAAACATTAGCAAGAGGAAACAAACAGAGAACCATTTTGGCTGCATCTATATTGTCATCTTGGTTAATTCCCTTCTTCATCTGAGGCTTTTTCCTATGTGCCTCTTTCCTCTGTATACTTTTTTTTTGTACTGAAGTTTCAATCGAGCAAACTAAGTAGTTGGCACAAAACCTGGGCACAGAAAAGGTGGTGGTGCATTCTCAGGTCCTTGCATGACAGACAGTATGAAGCTAGTCTACATCATATGGCTTGTGTATCAAAGAAAATATAAATACGGCCAAAAGATTTCAGTGAGATATCAAAGGTCATCACTTGGTTCTGTTGGACTGGAAAGACTCATGTGAGTGTCAAGGGAATTGTGAGGGCTTGTACTGGACTCGGTACCCTTTTTATGATGCCCCCTGCCATTTGAGGTGAAAGTGAGCATACAGAGTACTTGTAAATTGTATTAAGCAGGGAGCATCCCAGACCATTCCAGAAACAAAGATTGTAATTTCAAAGAACCTGAAAAACTGGAATAATGGTCTTAAGGTGATGTGCAGTATACTTGAATTTATTTTCTGTTGGAGTGGAAGATTACTGAAAAAGGTAGTTTAAAATTCCGTATTAATTTTCAAGTTTATTACTTAATTTTGTCACATTTTAAGTAATAAAGTTGAACTCCTCTTTGCTACCCACACTGTGCCTAAAAGATACTGAAAAAATAGTATTTGTTTAAGAATATTGAACAATTGGCATAACAATAAATGTATTTGCATATTTGAAGAATATTCTTTGAATGAAATAATTGCTTTTTAGCACAGGAAAAAAGGAAAGAAGGAACTTTGCTATCACTATACTTCCAGAGTTCATAATTCCACTGAAATCAATAAAATATTATAATCTTAGGACTGCTGGTCTGAACACTGACAGTCCAATTTCTGATTCCGTTTTCAAATATTCATTCATACTAAGAAAAATGCATCTCAAAAGAGAGTACCTTACATCTATAACATCAATTACTGTTTTTGAGAACAGTGAAGATTAAGCAATGATTGCTATTAACATATATCTGAATCTTATAAGTCTTTTTCCCCTTGATGTTTATCGTTCTTTACACTAGAATTAGATAGAATAAATCCCTCCTACTAATACAAACTTTTTAATTTTCAGAAATAGAAACACAAAGCCCTAGATACTAAACAGGCTCTTTTATATTCTCTTTGGCACTCAAGAAAAATAGATTTAGTTCCTCTGATGATATCTTCATTCTTCATAAGTAACAAAGAAAAAAAAAATCCTGGAGAACAGCAGAGAAAAAAAAAATACTCACCTCTGCTTCCCCTCTTGTACATGTTTTGTTCTTTAGACTCCCCTATCCAGCTGTACTCAGTAGGCATAGAAACAGGCCTCAAATCTCCTGGAAACAATTCAAGATAAACCAATATAATTTTTGGAGACTAAAAATAGAAGGCTGTAGAGTAAGTAAATTACAGACATGTCATGACCTTTCTGACCAATCCTTTTTATCAGCACCTATACGTTATTAAAGCTGTAGCATTCAGGATCAATTAAATAATGAAGAGGATTCTCCTTTTCATTAAACTGATCTGAAGGAAAGTACCACTGAATTTGGTGAAACTACTTCTAAATGTAAAGGAGATTAAAAATTTGTTTTTAAACTCTGTTCGGTAAAAATTTGCTCACTCATTAAATGGATGTCTTGGAATTAAGAGAGAAGAAGTTTTTAAATGGACTAGTAAAACTAGAGAGTCTGTTAATATAGATACAACATTACATATCTATCAGTTAAACAGCAAAACCTATCTGACCTGGAAAATCACACGGTGAGTAACAAGGAGATTTCATTTCAAGGAACATTAATTTCAAACTCCCTAAAAAGAAAATATAGAGTGTGGTTTGGTAACAACCACCACAAAAAAGAAGATTCAGACATTAGGGTTTTAATTAATAAGATTTTATGGCACTATGGCTGTAAGATATTAATGTGTGTTAGTCATTCCCTACTATGGTATCAGTAGAACATTGATAGCAGGCCATTAAGCAAGGAATACTACAAAATGAACTATAAAGCATTAGCACTTCTTGCATATGCCAGCTGACTAAATTTAGTGCTTTTCCTCAGCATTTGAGCAAACTTTTCAAAAGCAGTTTGCTGCTCTTCTGTTTCTAGAATAATTACAGAATTTAAATGTGAACAAGAGTTTCTTTTACATTATCAATTTCCCCAGGTCGATTTGAGTGACAAAGTATTTTTGTGGAATATTTACATGCCAATACAGTTTTTTTAATTAACCATTCTTCCAAAATACACCTTTTATCTACTAAAATATTAGGATGATTTAAGGAAAAACAGGTATAATATAAGTATACATCTGGAAAACATGATATTCTGAAAATTGAAGGGGTAACATATACCTAGACTACTGCAATTTTTCCATATTATACTTCCACTCATACAATACAAGTTATTGTGTAACTAGTTGTATGGAAAATATCTAGTTTCCCTGTCTGCCTAACCTTTGAAACTACTTTTAACTATGAATGTATTATTTAGCTTCTAATCTCAAGTTTGGCCTTAGAAGAACAATATTAAGAAAAAACCCCAATAAATCAAAGGAAAGGAAGAGTAAGTGGTATGGAAAAGAATGGAAGCAAGTTAAGATTATAAATTAAAACCCAAAATATGAAAATAAAAATGCACATAATGAAGATCAAGAGAAAGACATATTGTCAAATGTACACCTTTAAGTGGGAAAATACAAAACATTCTACTACTACTAGAAGAACAAAATTTGGATCTGGAAGTTAGTTAATTAACAGATTAATCTAATCTGTAGTTTTAAAAAATCTGGTTTAACAGTTGTTTTGCAAACAAAGGCATATTCCTGAGACTTTAAAATCAAAGTCCTTCTAAATTTTCAGTTACAGAAAACCAGAATTGTTCATCATAAACACAAGAAGAATCCTATGTATTACTGGGATCAGGCACAGAGCCCTACGTTTTAAGTCATCATGCAGCATGAATTTATGAAAGCAAGCCAAATACATCCATCTGGCTCCAATTTTAATCTCAGTTAAGATCTATCTTTCATTCTAATTTTATTATAAAATGATGTCACTTATCAGGGAGATAAAGACTGAGTATTACTAGTCTTAAGATGGAATCCTACTCTTCAATGTTACAGCTCTTTCAAGCATTGAGTATATGGCTGTACAAGTTACTAAAAATATGTAACAAAGATCTATTAAAATTTCCCTATTCTGAAAAGATAGTGAATATATATATACACTCACAATCCTGTCCATTTTACAATTGATATTTTGCCATTTTTTACCATAAATCCAGCTGTAGTTAGCAAAATACAAAGCCAGGACAAAAGTACTGTTTACTTGATAAAAATAAGCTAAGATTTCTTTCAAACTATTAGAATGGTAAAAGAACACTTGGAAAGTTGGATGCCCTTTGTTGGGAAAGTAGCTACAGTGAATTAGCACTCCCTAGCTGCAGTGAACTGTCACTGCATCTTGATGTAAGTATCCTTGCAGCTGTCATATTTTCAGACTTGAATTCTACCCTCTCAGCTCTCAAAACAGCGGGTGAAATTACTTAACTGTCACTCATTAGCTGATCTTAGCCAAAAATGTAATGCAGTTGGAACCCTAACATGGCTAATTTATATAAACTGTGCCATAGGTATCTCACATATAGTAAGAAAACCTCGGGAAATGTTTATTGACAGAAGAAAATGCTTGTACATCTTGACTATCAAAATATGTTTTGACATCTGGGACTGTCAGTTGCCTTCTTTTCTAACATTTATTCTTTCACATAAACTTTTTTCTAGTATTCAGAGTCAACAGGTCATGGTCTAACAAAGAATGACAGATATTTGGTGATGTTGCAGTGGTAATAGCACAATTTGTAAATACAGTTGACTTAGAAATGTTAAAGAAATCTAGCTTACCATGGGTGGGTGTTTTTTCTCTTCTCCGCACTCCTGCAGCTCTGCTTCTCTCATACTCAGAGCCCGTGTGGTGGCCTTCACCTTCAATTAAGGTGTAGTATTTCCCACTTTCATGCTCCAGAAAATAGCTTGGAGACTCAGAGCCTTTCATTCCAGACTTTCCAAATTTGCTGATGTCATCACAAGACATTATTCCAATTTCATCTCTAAAAACAGTAGACCAGAAGATTATGGAGAAATTAACCGTGTTATGATAAAGCTAAAGCATACAACCGTCTCTCCCAAACACTACAAATAAATCCTGTAACTGAAATGCTATACGTGAGAACTTTCATAAAAGTGATTCAATTAAACAAATATAAATTAATGACATCATCATTAGGTTCCATTTTAACTGCAAGACAGTTATTCAGGAGTTTTCTAGCATTTGAAAAGGAGTATAGGGAATTGGTATAACACGGGAAGGTAAGGACTTCCCTTGCAGAAATGAGTGCTTTGGAATAAGGTATAAGTGAACACATAAAACTAAATAAAACTAAATGGTTAAAGACATCTTTAAATGCTTTCTTGGTTTAGGACTAAAACCAGGTTTTGCTCAGCTTGTACCTAGCTAAATGAAAGTTAAGTCTCTCAAAATAATGATATGCTTAATGTATTTCTAGCACATAATTTTACTAAATATTAAGTTTGATTGTGAGGTTTTTTGTTTGGTTGTTTTTTTAAATTTATCTAGCGAAATTAAAGTGTAAAATTTCATTTTTCAAAACATCAAATTCATTAATCATAATGAATGTAAATACCTGGGGCCATAAAGTCCTGACATAGGAGACAGAATGAAAACGTCCTGGAGTGCAGAGTTCTCCATTTTTGAGGATATGCCCATTGTACTTGTTGGTGTTGTAGAACTGCTTGTTGGACTGGTTGGAATTACAGGCTGTAAAGAAAAAAAAAAAAAGCACGTGAAGAATAAATTAATGATTTCTGTTCTGCAAGTAACAACAAAGTCAATGTGTATCATTTTAGGAATCTTAACCTCTTTTTCTGGATTAGTCATTTTTTTGAATTACTGAAGTTTCTTCCAAAAATATATCTACTGAAGCACTGTTTCATCAAAGAGTTTATGACTACTTATGAAAGAAACTGATAAAAGACCAGTAGTGAAATTAATTTAAAAGCCATCTCATGGAACAATCTGAGACTTGGAATCAAAATATGATTTTTAACCAATGCAGGAAATCAATTATAATGGGAGGAAGGACATACACTATTAAATGCCATTAATAGAAAAATTAATTACAGAACTCTGGAATACTTGCACTGGATGAAATTGTTCACCATCATGATATTGGTTTCAGCAGATTTATTGTTAACAAGGACAGAATACCTAATTTTAAGAAAACAGAATTCATTGGAATCTATTGTTTCTTATTTTTCTACTGAATCATCATCACAATCATTGTACTACAGTGATACAAATATAGGCTCTATGATGACTAGCAATGAAATATAAATTAACCTAAGCAATAAAGGTGAACATCATAAATATTAAAAGTATTAATAAGTGTGTGGATCTTTGGGGATTTTTGCTTTTTTAAAATTTTTAAATGAAGTTAAACACATTATTTTTTTTTTTTTTTACTCAAATGCCATAGGGAAGCTCAAGTCAATGGCTACAAGTAAGTACTACAACCAAATATTCTGTGCAGGATACAAAGATATATACACAAAGAATATTTTTCAACCAAGGTACAGTCTGTGTTTGTATACAAGAAATATAGAAAATATTTTTATTTAGAAATATTGTTTGGATTTTTATATGAAAAATTCCCATTGAAATACAAAATTATACACAGTATCAACCACTACATTTAGAATACTACATTCACGTCTGTAGTTTTGGTGCGGCAGCACTAATAAAGAGAGTAAATACAAGATATTCTAGTAATTCCCCAATTTACCTGCAGCTGGATACATGCAGTTGCCCATGTGGCACAACATAAATTATCACCATCACAGAAAGACAAGAGGAAACTCCATTTCAAAGTCAGAAGAGAAATTACCTATACCGTGTCCCTCGTGAATGATTTCTTTTCAATGGTTATATATTCAGCAGTTGTCAAGGTTAAAGGTTAGTCAGTGAAGTTGACAAAAAAAAAACATGGGGAGAGATAATATGACTCTTCAGTTTGCCCTCTTAGAGGGTGGTAGCCATGCTATTCCTGGTAGATTTTAAAAAAATCTAAACATATCAATGTCATCTGTTTTGCTTCAATTTAATTTCATTCTTGTCCTACTCATCTCATAAAGTGAGAACTTCGCTTTCCACTCTTCTTTAAATTTTTATTTATTTTTACATTATGAATACTATCTGTTTCCCCTTATTTTGGGTAGAAAACCAAGAAAAAACCCACTAATTCCTCCCTTACAGAGCTTGTTTTCCAAATTACTAACGTAGCGTGCTCTGTACTTTCTCCAGCTGATTAGGCTAGGAGTATGCTGTGCATACTAGGTGTACTCAGAGTACCCAGCTGAGATTGTACTAGCACTGAATAAAGCACAACAGTTATTTCACTTATCTTGTGTTTTATATTCCTGTTTATGTCTCTCAGTCAGGTATTTGAGTTCCTTCCAACATGACATTCAGCTTTTTGTTTACTGTAATTTCCACATTATTTAACATTATTGCCATATTACTAAATTGCTACATTCTTTAAAACTGCAGTTGAATATTTCCAAGTAGAAATACTTTACACTTGCACCTCCTTAATTTCATTACATTTTTAGAGCTTTTTTCTAGTTTTCCAAACTAATTTTTATTTACCAGCCAAGACTCCATTGCATTTGCAGGTCCTTCTGGTTAAGCACTGTATGCAAATTTAGCAACCAGATCTTTCACGTTGTCAGGAAAACATGGAACAAATCCACATGTATCACCTATCTGTTGAATACTAAATGATACATCTTTTGTTTGATAGTGAACCATTAACAGGTATTTGTTAGGCAAGGTTATTCAGTAATTTTCCGCCCATTCAATCTCAATTTCACCTACTCCTTAATTCTCTATGCTCTACTTACGAGAATGCCATGAGAAAAGTATTAATATCCAAGAAAGATATACAGCTTCTCTCCTATCTACCAGGCCACTTACCCACTCACATAAGAGCATTAAATCTGTTTAATGATTTCTTCGTAATAAATTCATGTTGTTTTTACTTATCTGGTATTTTCCAAGGACTTGCAATCTGTTTATGCAAATTAAGTGACTGACATATTTCCCTGGCTCTTGCATCGCTCCTGTCTGAAGACAAGCATTATACATCCTGTTTGTCTAACCTTACTGTAATTGATCCATTTCTCACAATTTCACGATAAATATGTTTGAAAAATAATAGTCAGAGTGCTCCCCTGCCCACCCTTACCCCTCTGGAAATACTGGGTTGTCTTCTCACCTTTTTAAATGACAAGTAAGATCTCATCCACTGAATTTGCTGGCCATTATGTCTTTGTAACAATGCCTCTTTCTATTCCTTTCTCAATGGATGCACCAAATCCAAATAAACCATATTGGGTGATTCTGCAAGTTGCTCACATGAAACCTTCTTCACTCATGTGGCCTGGGAGTCTTTAATGAAGAGACACCCACTTTCTCCTCCTCTGTCATTATTCAGGTAATTTCAGCAAATATAATTCTATGATGTAGAGCTCAGAGTGAAGGTAGCAAAGATGTGCACCTTTACTCTGAGCTCCAGGTATGTCTGTGTTATCAGACATGGAATTTCAGTGGTTTTAGGTATCTGCAAAATAGCACAGGGGTCTTCTCGTATTACTAAAGCATTAGTTTGATAAGAGTATTTAATGTAATATTTTAGTATTATACCAAATCCAAAAAGGCAATTTTAATAAATAATAGATACCATCCCAACCAGGACTACCAATTAAACAGACAGTCAATTCTTTAAGTCTTATATCTCAATTCCAATACAATTACTTAGTGATTATACCAACTCTGTGTGTGTAGAAATGAATGGTCGACAAAGTGTGTGCAAATACATGCACAGGTGAAAAAAATCCCAAGGAAAACACATTTGTTTGTTTATAGAGGACTTCTGAAAAGTGACACTTTAGGTATCTGCTGTATGTTATTCAAAGTTTTAATGAGAAACGCTAATTATCAGTAAAATGATTAGGCAGTGCTGAAATACCAGAATAAAAATGAAAGACAAATGGTAAATTCAGCACTCATGAGAAATAAACAATTGTTTGTCAAACAGAAAAATTCAATCTGTTTCAGAAACAAAATACTTTGCTGTGATTCTAGGTTTGTTTTGCAAATATTTGGGATAATTAAATATTGTATCTATTTAAAAATTGTTGTTCAAAACAACAAACATATGACCCCCGTGCATCCTGCAAAAAAGAGCAGGACAAAATTCAGGAAGCTGGTAAAGCCCAGCGGTAGAGCAACAAGAGGCTTGAACATGGACATCCCTTACCTTTTGAGGGGGTATGAAGATTAAGGATGGGGTACTGAGTCTCTGCATTCTCCCTTGAAGGAATAAACTCAATCCCCAGAATTCCCCTGATGGGTGAATTCACAGAAAACACACAGGCGTCACTCTTCTACATGGATTGCCTGCGGTGAGGGAAAATGGGGCTTTGTAACTGTGCATCACCCTATAAATTCCTGTAGTGTGTCATTTTTTGTCAGAATAGATTAATTCATGCCAGTGATACAGATGATTAACTGGAGAAGCTGCTATTCAGAAAAATTAAATGTACAGTAATACAAATGATACTCACAATAAGAAACAGAACTCAAAATTGTTGAGTATTTCTCACATTCTGTAAAGCAGCAGCTATGTTCACAGTGTTTTCAAGTCTTGTGGATTTTTACTTTTTTGAAACTTGAAATATATACCTTTTTTTTGATGTGTGAATAATTTTTGTCCTCAGAGCAAAAGAATATGATGAAATACATATGAATACAACAGAAAGCAATGAAAGCATGAGTGACATTAAGATGAAAAGGAAATGACTGTTCACCATCTCCCCTGATATGACACATTAAGAGAACAGAACACAGCATGCATTCTTACTGCATTTGCTTTGTCTGAGGTGTTACAAGTCTTTCCTTGTCCAAGATATTTCTCACTAAGATAGTGAAGTAAACGGGCAGCACACAATTTCACCTGAGCAATTCCATCAGCACCCAAACTATGACCTGCAAACTGACTTGAGAGGTGTACAAGAAGTGTTATATGCCAACTAGTAATAAAAAGTTTTATGTTCTGGATCAAGTAGTTGCAACAGGAAGGAATATTTCAATTAGAAAATTTCTGCAAATAAAAAGAAAAAAAATACAATAAATGTTGTATTTCATTTGAATGAAGTTGCTGATGTGCTCATTTTTATACAAAACAGAGCACTCTCCGCCATAGCAGATGAAAGAATGACTTTATACTGAGTGGGAAGATAATCACAGAGTTTAAAAATGAAAATAGTCTTCTAATATCACATAGTGCCAACTTGAGACAAAATGGGAAAATGGAATGACTGACATGTTGTCTCACTGAAAGATAATTGTAGCATAGAACTTCAGCATGTGTTAACATTCTGCTGTTAATTAAGCATCAAGGGAAAATATATACAGCAAAGGAATACTACAATGAGACCAAGAAATAAATTTTATAAGGATTTACAGATTCTGTATCATTAATAATAAATTAAATATGAGAGATAATTGTAAACATAATTCTTGTGGAAAATTATTAATAACATCTGTAAGTGCCTTAAACACTAATAGAAAAGATGACAACTTTTATTTAAAAAATTCCTGCTGCACACCAACCTGAGTTAACAAATATAATTTCTGGCCTCTGAATTTCAAGTTCTTAAATCCTACTTCCTTTGTTCCTTCCCTAATTACGTACTCCTTTTGTTTTGGTTTTTACCAACACTAAATCAGAATGGAAGAACTGCTCTGCATGTGTTATTTTTCATGGTGTGTTACACACATCCATATACGTATCCATGTGTAATGTACCATGACAAACACCACATGCAGAGCAATATATACGGATCCATATATGTAACACACCATGAAATATAACACATCTATACATTATCTTTTTTTTTTGGTGACAGCCTGACATTTGCCAGATTGTTCTCAGTTTTGATCAACTTAAACTGAGATCTTTTTCTATCTCTTTCATTACTGGTCATTCCATATCCTACATTCATGCAGCTGGTTACTGTTGTCTAATCATAAAACCTTCTGTCTATACTGAATGTCTTCTGTTTATTTCTGAAATTCTGTCAATAGCCTTTAGCAACCTCTCTTCTGTGAGAGCCAACTTAATGCATTAGTGGTAGAAAACTCCAGAAAAACAAATAAATAAAACCAGAAGCCGGCCTACCAATCCAATGAATTAAACTGATCTAGAGAGTCTAAAAAAAATGCCAAAGTCAAACAAAGGCGAGGACATTCTGCAGCCAAGAACAGGGAGAGGGAAGTGAGATCACTGCTTTCCAGCAGCATCAAGCTGTTATTTCAGCTGTCCAGGAAACACACACTTGAAATTTAATCATGCTAGTTCCAAGTAATTAATGACAACAATAAATAATACCAGATCCAGGTGAGAACTGTAGGAAACGGGCAAAACAAAAAACCGAGTTCTGAAATGTATCCAGCTCCTAATACTTGAGCTAGGCTCTGTAGCATGAATTCTAAAGAAGACCTAGAGGTGCTAAAGACCTGAAGTTGGTTTTCACCATTTTATTGCAAAATCTACCGTTAAGAAATAACACCAGCAATGCTATTTTTATTTTCCAAAGTGATTTATATTTTTATTTAAATTCCTCACTGCACTATTCTCTGATATAAAAGAAACATATCTGAGTGAGTATGACACCTAAAGCACCCTTTGATCTTCAGAAGCCATGGTGTTCTGGGTCATCAGGAGAGGACACATATCAAAAATAGAAAATGTTGATAATTCCACAGAAATAACTTGGAGCACTTTCAGTTCTCTGGCTACCATGACAAAGGTTGGCATGTTTTGTGGAAAATACTGTGCCATGTATACAGTACATATTGTTTTCACACTGACAAAACTTCCAGAACTAGTGCTGGTTGTGAATTACAATTCTTTAACGTACTAATATAAAGAGAAGATCTCTATGGAAGCCCTGTTGCAAACACAATATCCGTTTTGCCGCCCCTGAAGGTTTTAGATGAAGTTCACAAGTAGATAAGCAATCATCTTAATAGAGAGAAGAATGTTATTCCTGCACCCTTGTGACAGAAAAAAATCTGAAGAGTTCTCAGTCTCCTCTGAGTGTTACAATGCCCTTTTCCTTTCCTCACAGAGGAAGGAAAGACAGCACTAAACCTAGGTGTCAGCATTCCTGAGCTGCAACGCTTACACAAACTCCTTCAGTGAAGAAGCTGTGTAGGATTTAGGCACTTTGAGGACTGAAAGATTTAGGAAGTGCCAGGCAGGAAGGAAATCTGCCTGGGTAGACTTGAAGGGTTTTGCTTTGTTTCATTAATTTAAAAACTATTCAGATACACAAATGTGTATCATGTGATGCAAACAAAACAATTCTGTGAAGCTTTCACATTATGGAAGTGCATAAACTTACAAAACGTTATATGTAGTGTTAAAGATAAACATGCATAGTTATTAACTTCCTTAAAAACCTTTCCTTTAATAATGACACTTTGAGTTCAGTCTTTTTATCAGTTTCTACTGCATATGTTGATGCTATATGAAGAACCAGCTGTGATGTTTACAGTTCATTTTTTTTCATATCAACAAGTTTTCAAGGAATAAGTATGCAGAAAATATCAGAGGTTCTGTTAGCATTGCTACCAAAACATCAAACTTCATGAGAGATGTGGAACAGAAGCAGACTTTTCCTGAAATTTAAAAGGTCTGCCACACTTGATTACAAACAAGGAGTTTTGACAGACTGTGAAATAATGGAAAGAGGGAGGCGATGTTGCCTCTGCCAGTCAAAGCAGGTTGCAGAACCTCAGGCTGCTGTGTTCTTCAGTAACACTATTTGTAAATGTTCTTTCTTTCTATGAATTTCAGTGCCTCCCAACTTCACAAAAAAAAAAAAAAAGAAAAGGAGAAAAACAATCTTACTGACACATACAGTATTGCCACACAAACTTTTCTCAGCACCTTATTTCAAAGGAATTTGGGACTTTTTAGAGGCTCCTGTTTCTTTCACTCAAAGGAAAAATTCCAGTGCTTTCTCTTGAATAGAAGAAAGGATTTACCATGACACCAGGGTTGTAACAACCCTCTTACCTGAAGCGCGAGAGGCTTCCACCTCACATTCTTCAGAAGGGCAGGAGCAGAAACCAGGGTATTCTGAGGACGTTTTTTCAAGGTTAAAATCACTCCATTTGGGTCTTCTCGCAATGCATTTACTAGGTTCTTTAGCTGCCAGCCAACCTAAGGAAAAATTCCATAATTGAATTTTGAAAGCTGTCTGTTTAACTTTAAATGTGAAGGAAGTCTTCTATTAACTGAAAAGGTCTATTACAGCCTACTCTTTGCAAACATAAGCAGTTTTTATAAACCGTGTCTGATTACTTCTGTTGGACTGAAATGCTGCTGCTGAACCTGGATTTTAATTTTTTTTAGCTACGTTTCTCAAAAAAATAAGGCATAAGTGAACACTGTCTCCCTTTTGATAATTTGTGAGACCACTGCACATTTTAATGCAAATGATGAGAACTAGCAGTCCTGAAATAACTTCAGTCTGGATCCTGAGCTGGAACATACACTGCTGAGGAGGAAGACACACTGCGCTATAGCAATGTATGTGACATATATGTAACAGCTTTAAGATCCTGACTGAAGACAAATAATCCTTTACTTGATTCATCTATACAGCCCCTGGATAGAGCTGAGTAATTCAAATTACTATAAATTATAAACATAGCCATGAAAAAGAGAATATCACTAGTACTGAAAGGATTTTATATATGTGCCACTCACAAAAAAAGCTACTTAGAGACATTTCTTAATCTTCTTGATTATTTAAGTATGAATTTACTATGAACTGTTCATACATGAAAACCAGAAAGTGTATTTTTATGGTTTTGTTTTTTTTTTATAAATGAATGTTTACACTATCCTATTATCCTGAATAGTTGAAGAGGTTTTAAAACTGAATAATAATATAAATGACAGCTGAAGTAACTCAAATTACAAGAACAAGCCTACCTAGAAAAGAATTACTATAAAGAGTAACCACTTGCAAGTGACAATTTGGTTACTGGTTCACACTCGGCTCTGGGAATCAGCAAAGCATGCATAAGTATTTATAGGGAGGACTTGGAAGGATTTTCCTAGCCTTACTTTGCATCACCTCTTCACACATGATTTCTAGATTTGCCGCTCAAGGAAAGTGAATAGGTGCAGGATAGACTTTCCACTTCTAAAAACATTACTTAAGTGAGTCAGGTTTTGATAAGAACACTGATGGTTACTTTCTACCCACAGTTTTGCTAAACAAAGCGGTATGGATCCAATTTTGCACAGAATATTTTTTTCAAAACTCAATTTCTTTCACAGAAAAGCTGAGCCCCCTGCACCACTAAAACTGCCTCTATTACACTCTTCCCTTCATTTTCTATTCCAAACATAGCAGATTTTTACAGTAGCAATGAATGACCGTAGTAAAGACCTGTCAGAAGTGTTATAACTACCACAAGTCTTAAGCCCTAGTGGCAAGCTGATCTGTACAGAGCAGAAATTAAAATGCTGTGTTCATACAGCAGTTCTCCAGACATAACCTCACTGAGGCCAGACTGCAGCAGCCTTAAAGTGAACATTTAAGAATGAAAAGCTCAGGGAATACAAGAGCAGTAACTGCACAGTTATATGCAAGCATTAAGTGCTGTTATACTCGTTATACTTTTTGACTATGTTTGACCTATCAGAGTTCACTAGAATATTTTAATTGTAGTTGCCCTTCTGACCAAAGTGTGTACTCCCACTGCTACTAAAAAACAAGGGGAAAAAAAAACATATTTAGGTGCTCAGAATCAGAGCAGTCTACATATATCACCATATTGTATCAAGGATGGTGTATAATTACTTCCTCTTAGAGGAATATCATATCTGATTACACATGAAAATGGAGGGAAAAGAATAAAGGGAACCTTGAAGAGATTTCAATTTATATCCTCTGATAAGGGCTGAAGAGAAGTTAAGATATGGACTGTGAGGTTCTAGGCAGTCTCCTCAGTGGGCTGAAGCCAGGATCCCAAGTGTGAACATTCAGCTCGGGAAGAACTGCTGTATGTGTTGTAATCCTAAAAAGGATTTTAGTAGCTTGCTAAAGTTCTGTTCTATTTTTAATGTTGCTGGTTGATTGAAAACTTTCTAAAAAGGCACTGCCCACATGAAACCAGAAAATGGTAGTAATTATAAACAGGCCCCAGCTAAACAAATACAAATATGTCAACTTGCATTCCAAACAAACTCTTCTAGTTTGTGCTTTGTTTATAAAATAACTATGTATTTTTTTTTTTTTTACTCAATTTTAAAATTAAAAGGAACTATTTTTGATTTTCATGGATTGATGTAATTCTCAGAATGCTGAAATCTTTAGAGTTCCTTGAGCTCCTTTTAGAAAAGAATGATAAATAATTAAGTTAATGATAAATTATTCCAATGAGAACCTTAATGACAAAACCATTAAATACCAAGATCTATTAGAGAACAGTCTGCAGTCATTACTACTAGGCGATGATAAAATGCTATTAGGAATTTGGACATATTATTATAAATTGTATTACTAAAAATATCTTTGAAAAAAATAGAAGTCATTACAGTGGATTAAAAATCTTAGTTGAAAACCAGTCCTTGAGACAGATTTTGACAGTTATTCTTAAGGAATCAGTCTTTAATAGCAATTACTAGTTTCTAGCTGTGGTAAGATGTATTAGCGAAAGGGCATTTTGCTCCTTTAAGATTTTTAGCATTTACACATTCGGTTAATCAGATTCTACAATACGGGTTAAGATATTTCACTCAGTAATGAAAGTTAACATTAACATTAGACTAATGAAGGAAAAATAAAAGGACTAATGTGATGCTGTTTTTAGTTTCCTGAATAAATGAAATTGGAACAATTAGGATACCCATTGTGTTCAAATCAACAAATTCAGAAGGACATTACTATGTTATCTTTGTACAGTGTAGTAAAGCACTAGTCATGGTGCACTGTTCTCCACTAAACATATTTGCAGACTGAAATATAGTACACACATCTTTTTATAAACTGGGCCTACAAAACCTAGAGCGTAGAAAGCCACATGCCTGCTGTTGTCTTACTTCCCAGCTTCTAAATGTTAGCTATTTTTTATATTTTTTTATTTTTTAGATGCTAAAAATGGAAGAGACTTAGAGGAATGCAAAACAAACTCACTGAAATGGTAAGAGACAGGCAGAAGTTTAAGATTTTGGTGGTTTACACTTAGGATTGCTCTAGTCAATTTTTATTGGTTTATACATTCTCAGTGTGGAAAGAAGGGCTTCGGACAAAAAAATTGTGTACTACAGTATGTTAAAGGATTTATTAGTTTTCTCATAGAAAGTACAAGGCAGATAATTAGTGAAAACTGCAAAATACAGTAACTTTAAAAATAATAGTTCCAAAAATATTAATCCCTATGATACTGAATTTATTTACCATAGGCATATAATGATTTAAATATCCACAATACTGTACTCATTTTATATACCAAAACTTGATAAATTCATAGCTGGGACAGCATAACTAACATTCAGAAAAACATAACCCACTTTCATTAATCTACAGTAAACTAGTTTGTTTTCTAGTTCTCCAATATCTTCTTTAGAGTCTCCCTATATTGACTTTGTTCCTTCTCATTTAGAGGATCTAGATATGTAGGAATGGGATTTGGAATGCATACAACCAGCAACAGGGGTTTTGGCATTTTTAGAAATCCAAACTCAGTTCATGGTAGACATGTACCTTTTCTCCTTTTTTAAAATAAAGACTACCTGACTGATGATGGCTCACTGATGATCTGTATGAAAAACAAAGTAATATAAAAAATTCTTAATGTTACAGACACAAACACAAACTGGTGCATTTGTGGATGATTGCACAGGCATTAAGTGCAGCTTTGATCTTACCTAGGATGGAGACAGAGCACTGACTGAACAGGAATTTAAGAACTCCCTTGTTAGGCATTTGATCTGGAAATCACTTGTACAGCATAGTATTTTCTAAATATTTAGAACATCCTATATTACACACCACCTGAAAACAAGTAAATCTGCTTTGTCTGCAGTAACCCTTAACCCTTCCATTAACCAGGACAGATGTTTCCCCTCAAGGCTCTTCAAATACATAAGCAAAACCATCTGGATACTTACTTGAACCGCAAGAGTATGACCTCTCTTCTTCTATTTGCATTTAAAAAATAAAAAAAAAAAAAAGGAGGCTTATGTAAACAACTCAACTTTTTACTCAACTTCTTGTTAAGGAATCACACTATCATCCCTTCGTATTTTAAGCCTATAATTCACTTAGCCTCATTAGGGAATTAATCAAGGGAATTTGTTTGATTAACATGGAAATCAGAAATTATTATTAGACAGAAATGTGCTGGAAGATCATAAGACAACTTTCTGTCACTGAATGGGAAGCTCATCATTAACACCTGTAGCTGATTCACTCTTTTTATTAGTATCCTAACAATAACTGATGATGGAAAACCAAATGTTCTCCCATTATTTTACATAGTAATTTTCATTAACTAATGGTGAAATACAGCAAGATTCCAAGAAGATGCAAGATGTGCTACTAGAAGACATGCATTACTAAGCCTTTTTTGAAAGGCAGAATCCTGAGAATAAGTAACATGTGGCAATTTGTTTGCAAACAGAATGACATCTTTTGGAGGAAGAAGTAATTCTCATGACATCTCCCCTTCAGTTTTCATCTTTCCTTTTCCTACTTGTATTTCACAACACGCAGTGTGCTACAACACAGATGGTGTGACCTGGCACTGCATTTACAGATTTACCTCCATCCAAAATGAGCTCTCATTAAGACTCAAGTTTACAATTCAACAAGCATACGCCTAGGATATTAATTCAATAAATATCTTAACACCAATAAATTAGTGCTGAAATTTTTTCTTTGTACCAGGACCCTTCACAACATATGCAATTTTGAGAAGTATGACAAGGTGTGTTATTTTCCTTTGTTTACTCTTCTACATAGCAGCAGCCAACTGTAACAATCATTTTCATCAGTTCTTCAAGCACCATCCTAGGCAGACCTCTTAAATTCTACCACAGATTGACTTACAGATGTTTGTGTGGATGCTTGCTCTTGCACAGCATTGTTAATAGACAGAGGCTATAAAAGCCAGAAAGAGAAAGAACTCTTTCAGGTGAAAAACAAAGAGGAATTGTGTCTCAGACCTAGCTGGCTGGGTTAACCAAATTGAAAACCTTAAAAAAATATTCTCTTCATATTAGACAGATAACATATCTTTTTTATCCACTACATATTTTTTATGTTCATATGTAACTTCACACCTATGATAACTGTAAATGGCCAGAATATCACACTGTATTTCATACAAGACATAACCAGTGTCAAGACAATGGCATTAAAACTCTGTTTCTCCTGGAAACATGTTTCTGATTAATTCCAAGTTTGTCTTTGCCATTTTCAGTCACATCACCTCTATGGCACTCAGTTGATCTGGGATTAATTACTACATTCTGACTTCTGGAGTCTCACCAGTTGCACCTGAGTAACATCGAGCTTTCAACAGGAATTACTAAAAGCATTATTATTGCTCTGTCCTATTAAATGACCTTCAGTTGCTAATCCTCAAAAAAAAAGTTTTGAGTTTTCTGAAAAGTCTGTTTTCCCTACTTTATCAAACACTTTTCCATACAGAAGATCAAATATTTTAGAGATGGTCAGGCAGCTAGATCAATACTTGTTTGGATCTGCAATATTTCTGTTGTCTGAAATATTAGCAAAAGTAAAACATTAACACAATTTACTTTTCATAAATTTATGATACATTTCACCTAACATGGCATTTTCCTTCATGTCTTTAGTTATCCTTTCCTCTCTAAATCACCTACAAAATCTTGCATAGTATTGACAAATAAGTTTTGCCTTCTTACATTTCCCCAGCATAAAATATCCTAAAGCAGACAATTCATTAAAAATCCTTGCTTAGGAGCTTGCAATTGAAAGTTTTGGTCTCTTCAGTAAACTGTGATGCAGATTATTTGGCATTAAATTATCCAACTTTGCTTCCATCCTGAATTTGTATATATATATATTTATTATGAATGGTTTTCTACTCTTTGCTACACGTTTGACACTATCCTCATGGAAAACTGAAAGAAACAAGTGTTTCTTGGCTAGTAGCTGTCTTTACTTTTACCGTATTTTCACTGCATGACAGATGTCCCATATATAAAACAACTTTAAAAAAAGACAATATGAAATCTACTATTTCAACTAAGCAGTAGAAAATATACTATCCACAGAACCTAAGGTGTAACTATCAATTTTACAAACGAATAAATGTACAGTGGCATATTCAGCTCTTCTGTACAAATTTGTAAGAGAGGAAGTAAAAACCTACAAGCCACTGGCAGGACTAGTCCCTATTGTTACTGTAGGGAAAAATAAAGACTGTGGCAGTAATTTTTAATGTATAACTTATTTTTAAAGTTTCTTATGCTGTTTTATTAAAATCTAATAAGCAAGCAAGAAAAGCAGAAAAGCAAGTAAGGAAATCGGATAATGATTAAATGATCTTAACAGCCAGTGCTAAATAGCCTGATTTAATTAATTTCTTGCCTAAAGTACTATTATTTGTTCTTTGATCTTTATAATTGTATTACAGAGTATTCCTTGGTTAGACCAGGTTCCACGTAGAAAGTCTTTTATTTCTAACTCTTTCAATTGTTGTATTATATAATTTGTAAGCTGCTTTCCTTTGATACTTTCTCAACTTTTTTTTTTGTTGTTAAAACTCTCAACTACATTGAAAAGTTATTTGAAAAGTAAAACAAGTGGTCTTGTTCGGTTAATATTTTTAATATACCTGTTAATATAACTGGTTTCAGGAAAAATAATAGTCTGAATATAGCTACCTCCTAGCTGCCTGGTATTTCTCACTTATTGCAGGTAATGCTTTATATGAAATTAGTATACTAATTATAGGTAATAAAAATACTCTTGAAAACATACAGCCAAAATATTCTAGTCACATCAATCCCCAAATGTTTAACTCCACACATCCAGCAATTCAATGTAACTGGAACTGTCAGCAAACCTAATCCTCTGCTATAGCTATACGACCCCAGAGAAATGCCTCCAGGGTTAGACATGCTGTTATCTGTGCTGACTCCACTCAAATGCAGGGACAGTAGAACTATTTCCAAGTCTACATCTTCTTAAACCTGTTTAAAAGCTTACTCCTCTCAGTTTCAAAACAGGTAATGATTCTTCTCTTAAAATGGACTTTCCGATGGAAAGAATCAAACTTCAATTGAAATTACAAGTGTCCTCTTAGTTTCATTTTTGCCTATCTATGAATGAAAAACAAACACAAGCCTTTTAAAAAGAGTAAACAGCTAGTTGGTAATGGCTACATTAATGTAGTCTCATTTGTAGTATTTTAGCACAAGAGTACTGTCCTACCCATGAATGAATGCTTTCACTGTACGGCTCTGTAACTCAGTGTTAAATATGCAAAGTATTACAGTTGGGAATTTAAAGAGGTTGTTGAGGAGGGTCAAGCATTAGGATGACAAACTGGAAGTACTCAAATTATCTACCTTACCAAAAAAAAGTGAAGAGAATTTGACTGCATACTAAAAATATCTAAATTAGAAACCTGCTCTCCAACCTAATAGATAAAAATATACCATGATCAAAGGACTGGAAGCTTGTGCCAGACAAATGTAGACTACAAATAAAATGACTTTTTTCCTCCAACAATTAGAATAATTAACTACTGGAACAATTTATTACAGGTTGTGGGAACATCAATGAAAGTTTTAAAAAACTCAAATGATCTTGTGAAATGAGTGAATATGAATTTATCTAGAAAATGCATTGGCCAAGTACAGTCAAAATCAGCTTAAATGATGCCAGTAGCCAGTTAAAGGATTGGAATCTAATCAGGAAAGTATTTTGAGAGTGGTAATGCAAAAATGACTGTATCTAATCATCTTCATAACAAATTCTTTCAAAACACATTGTGCTGAACAGGATTTATATATGACAGAGTACCAAAATGCTACAGAAACTTCAATCTTAAGAAAATGTATTTGTTAGGACAAAAAAAAAAAAAATTTGTGGGATGCAGAATCTCTGAAGCATGCAAGTACTGGGAGAAAGTGTATTTCTGCATCTTTACATTGTATAACTTGTGTATACAGTTTATGAACGCATGATGCCTACCTTACCAATGAACAGGTAAAACTAGGAATAAGAAATAACACTAACACCTATATTTTTATCACCTAGCCTTTTGATGCTTTGAGTCTCTATGGAAAACTAACATGAGACTGGAGAGCATGAATTTCACTAGGATACATGTAAAAAATATTTTAACTATCTTGAAAATTCTGTGGCAAGCCAGGAAGTATTTAGTATACTAAATGTAATAATTTGCCTCTTCACAGGGGAATGCTAAATGCTTCATATTAAATAAATTGAACAGAATGATACATTAGAGAAATAAAGAAACAAACACTCCACTTCTTTTAACTCCAGACCAAAGTAAAGGGAAAATGCAAGCTGTCATAACTGGTTATAAATCAATGCAAAATTTTGCTGCAATTTTATTTTAGAGAGAATGGGTTCTAGTGAGGACTCTGTGCAGGACTGTCACAAATCCGTGACTCTATACTTGGTGACCAGCAGTTTACAGCTCTGGAAAACCTGTAAGACCACCACAGATATGCAAGCCTTTCTTTTGTAAGGTTACTCAGTTGCTTCCCCTGTTATTTGTTTCAAATGTGTTCCACCTCATTTTATGAGCTGGTCTTACTAGTATTAAAATATTGATTACGTGGAAATTTAATGAGCGGTTGCCTTTGAATTATTCTAGTCCACTAATGGAAATAATGGTTACTACAAGCATGATATTGATCACCACAACTTGTGATAACTTGGGTGAAGAAGAAACACAGCTAAGTAGTTCGTAGCAAGACATACCAGAAGTGACTTAAGCATGCTTGAAGATCAAAGGGATACTTAAAACATTAAAACTGCCAATCCATGAGGGGAAAGAAAGTTGGATATATACCTCTGAAACATGCAGGCACTCAATATTACTGTCTGACTTTCCAAAGTCACAGTGAAGAGAGAATGAGACTTTTCCAGTCATTTCAAAGGAAGAATAAATTTCCAAAAGAAACAGCTTGCTGTTTATCTCTTTTCTTAGGTTGTTATAAACTTCAGAATGAATAATTAATGGTATGACTTTTAGAAAAAGGTATTTTATGTCACTTGACTCAGCTGTTGGTACTGTGCCCTTAGCTGGAAAAGGATTACAAGTATCAAACAACTTGGGCCTGTTGTAGTAACACACATGGAAAGAGCTGCTATCTAGAAAGACATTTCTTGAGGTTGAATGAGGGGATTTCACCTATGGGAATAAAGATTAAATCAGGTCTGTCACTTGAAGACTATGATGGAGAAAGCCAGTCTGATACATATTTCAACTTGTAACTATGACAACCCATAGAACGTCTCTAATATAGATAAGAGCTGTGTGCTGCATTAACATTTAAAGTGTAAATGAATAAGTTACTCTTCCTTTCAAGAGAAAATATTTGCTCTCTAATCATAAGATTTTAATAGTCAGACTTTCATATTTCCACCTCACAGAAGTGACAGAAAGAGATTTCTTAATTTTGCTACTGCTGTGTTTGAGGATGGTGTTCAGTAAGGCAAAGTTAAATGTCTAAATTATAAGCACTTTAGGAAGTTATCCTTGTCTTTGTCACAATGCTACTTATGTCTAACAAGTAATTAATACAAGTATTCCTTTCACCTGTGGCTCCAGCTTCCATTCTTCTGCAACATACAATTTGATTTTTTTTTTTTAAAGGGACAATCCCTATGACTTCAGATAGTACAGGGACAAAGTTTGACTGCATTTTTTTCAGTAATTGCTAACATTGGAACTAATGTCAGTTAGAAGGCAGCAGCTTGTGTCATCACAAAACAGGAAGGAAAATATAATCATTCAACCTTGGATGAAGCTCTGGTAGGTTTTTAGATTGGTACTCTGATGGGCTTTTAGAGCTTAATTACAAATAATTTAATCTAAAAAAAATAAATTATTAATTCTTTAGTGAAGTCACATGTATTTTAAATCAGGATACAATTCTATTAATGCTGCAGAAACACATTGTTCCTGCATTTCTGAAAAACCCAAAATGTAGTTTTGTATACATAGTTACACAATACAGCATACAGCTGTGAAATAAATGCAATGGTAGGCGTGTTTAAATGTAAGCAAATCATGTACTGCAGTATCTTAGGCCCAGGGTACATTTCTGCATACATAGGCTTATGTGATTTTAAACAGATTAATAGTTTCACTAACTTTATAAAACTGCTCATCTGTTTAAAAATAAATCTGCATGCAAGAATGCACAAAAGCAAAATCTGAGATTTCTATAAACACTTAAATAGTCTTTATGGTTTTTCCCCCTCAACAGATTCAGAATATATGGCTGATACAGCACTTCTGCCTTTTAAATCTGAATCTCATATTCAGATCCCAGAAAGCAAAATTCTGTTTAAGAGAAAAAGTTAAACTAGCTGGCATATCCATAATGAGAAATCTAACAACCTCAGTGTAATATTCTAGGATCTCCTTACAGAAAGAGTATGACATTGGACAGCAGCTGTGCAACATGTAAATTTGGCTTAATCCTTCTGGGCTGATTACTGACTCAACTTGTGCCTTTTCTTATTAAGCATAGGCAGTGATTATGATATTTGAAAATACATGAATAATAATCTAGTTTGGCTAAGTTACCTTCTGAAAAGAACTATTACCTTTTTAGTAGTGGGAATAGGCAAAGCCTGCATAGCAGGATTTCCAAAATACTTACCACAGTTTGATGGTTGACCTGGATCACCTCATCACCAGCATGGATTTTCTTGCACTGGTCAGCAGGAGACTATGGACAAGAGATAATAATTAACTTTACAGGGAGAGTGTGGAGAGGAAAGGGAAGAGCAGGAATTAAAACAATGTTGAAGGAGCCAAGAAAGCTGTGCCCAAAGTAATATTATTGTTATCAAATAGCAATAATTGGTTATATTTATAAAAACTGTATTGATAAGGAACTATGTTTTTTTCTGGTTTCAGATGGCAATTTGATGAAGTAATCTAGAATCCCACTTCCATTGGTGATGAACAGCCTTTTTGACTGGCTGAACTATTCTAGCTTCTTTACGTCTCTGTGGGGAGCATAAGCAGTCACAGTCTTTCTAGGAATACACTGAGTGAATGTGCATCACACAGAAATAAATCTGTTAACAAATACTGAGCTTACTGCGTGAACAAGTCAGTAAGGCAAATAGAGAATATTTGACACAGTGATTCCAAGAGTGTTATAGGTGCCATTCCAAGCATAGCTTTTACCTTCACCCTAGTGCTTACTTATCATTCCTAACCTTGCTCTGTCCAACCTCCCCAACACAACCTACATTCCAACATCTTACCTGTCTGTTCTTTCATAAGGGCTTCTGTGTCTCCTGTGGTAAGGAGTCCAGCCCTTGAGCTAAACTACCTGGTCATTACAGTCAGATATTAACTCCTGCCATCTGAGTCCTTCTGCATTAAAATAAATGGGATTTTGCATATGAACTTTAAAGGATGATGTGAAGAACTACCTGGTTCCAGTGTGACCTTCTCCTTTTAGTGGAAACTTGCAGAATTTTGTCAGACTGCTCTTTTGCACAGGACTCAACATGTAACAGAAAGGCATTTCTAGAATTCACGATGAATACAAATGTGATTGCTTTAAACACTGAATGAAAGGTAAGCAGGAAACTGAAGTAAACACCACCATTCATAATGTTTAACTTCAGTTGACAGTAGTTGGAAAAGCAAAGGCCTGGTTCTTTCTCTTTTTAGCTCCTTTCCCGACTTTGATGAGGCTGAGCTAATTACTATCTTTTAAAATTAAACACTGGCTCTGAGGTCAATTATCCCTTCAAAAGGAATGAAAAATCAATTTGCTGAAATACCAGAAATTAAAGGTCTTTGAAGCTCTATCTGCACATGTGATTACACTTCTAGCAAAAAAAAAAAAGCAACTTCTTATGGTGGTGTCTTATTGAAAAGTATTGACATCTAAAGCTTAGTCAAAATAAAAATAAAAAGTTTAGTGGCTGGCAATTTAATAACTCCTGTGAATTAAAATTATAAATATTTTCCCTATTATATTTCTGAAATGAATTAGAAGTACAGTAAAAAGTGGATTAATTATAGCATGAGTAATGCAATCCACGAACAAAATCTGTTGCAACATAATTAAGATGGATCATTCATAAGTTTCAGGACTCACGACACACATATAGTTATTTTAAGACTTCTAAATGCTGCCAATAGCATTAATATAAACAAGCAAACAAATTTTAAGTTTAATTTACATTAGACTTGTCTTCACAAATTGTGACACACAAATCATCAGGCACTGTCTAAAAACCAAGTGGCAAAACCTGTGTGATACAATACTACTCAATATATATAAAGTAGAAAAATATGACATATGAAGCTCACCCATATGGGCCAGCATATCACTGATGTATGCCAGCAAGTATTAACATCTTTGGCTAGCTGCACAGTGCTAATTTTATGTTCCTTGGGTGTCAGCATTATATAATTTCAATATTAGCTTTATAAAATCTCAACTTGCAATTTATCCAGCTATATGCTGTTAAACAGATCCAAGATTGAATGAAAACAGTGTGACTAAAACACTATATGAAAAACAGAAGGGATGGGTCCCATTATGAAGTCTGTCATAGTAATTACTTTGCAGCAGTTGAAGTCTATTTATTTTTTTCAATTTTATAATTATGAATTGCAAGTTAAGTAACAAGAAGGGTATTTAGAAGCTACTCTGTTATTCTTGTCACACTGCTTCATTTCTCTATGATCAGTCACAATGATTTATATGCTGCAGCATTTCTGTGTGCTTTTGGTTCAGATTTGCCTAACACTTCTGAGACTACAATCAAAACTATAATTATTACATTTTTCTTGGTCTCTTCTGTTTTTTCACTACAGATAATGTGAAATATGAAAATACAATGGTGCTTAACTCATCCTAATACAATTCCTGAAGGAATAGTTATTTTCATAGAAGAACTTCTTATACATCCTCACACAATAATAATTTGGATTGTTAACTAACTTGTTTGGTTTTGTTTTTTTCTTTAACATTGTCAAATCATCCATCCCCTTCCATTCATGCACCAAAATCTGTGCTGCTTTACCCAATTTCTCCCTTCTTCGTGAAAGCCCTGTCAGTAATTACTGCTACCTTTGAAAACTTTCTGGTTTCTATTTCCAGAGGCTCCAAATTTTTACAAAGGTAATATGATATATCACAGAATCACACACACATGTACAGAAAAGATAAAAAAGTATTACTAAAAAGTGGCTTGATTGAAAGCAAGATTTCGTGTTACAAAATGCACTGCAGATATATGGAAAATATTTGTATGCATGATAAAAATCTTCTAGAATTAAAAAGCTTACATTTTCAGTTGTTCCTGTGATTACGTGTAGTCCATCATACGTTGATTTGATATACATTCCCTGAAAAAAGAGCAAGGAAGGTAATTAATATTGGTAAGAAACAAATGATGTTCACATAATTAAAATATGTTTATTCTAGTTTAGGACTGTAACATTTGAACAGACTGGAACCATGGTCAATTAACATTTGCAAATCTAAGTTAAACAAATAAGTATCAAGACACATGATAAACAGAACGGTTTTCTCACTTAATGCTTTTTTTATTACAAACAAAGTTTTTTGGACAGAATTCAACACTGAGCATCAGGATAAAAGCACATGCTTATATAGTATTTGAAATATTAACATGACCTCTTTTTATTACTAGTGACATAAAAGTAGTATCAAAACTGAAACCACGAACAGGAATAGCCTTTAAACTTTAATGCCTCATGTTCAGAGAGTTACTGATTCAAAAATGAAACCATAGTCTAACTCAGAAAAGACATGAGCCAGTGCTCATATTACCAATTTACGGAGAAAAATGAACTTGGTATACTAACAGGAGCTTCGTAATTAAGTCCAAATGACAAGATCTAGAGAGACAACCTAAGTAGGTATCTATCTAGCTGTACACACACACAGAGCCTTAAATGTCAGTGAGACTCAATTGCTTGTATTTTTGCCTCTCAGGAGTAAGGTCATAGCTTCACATCTCTCCATATAGTATGGTTATCCATCAAATTTTGAAATCTAATTAATCTAATTGGTACATTGTACTGCTGATTCATTATTCTTTCAATGATTCTGCATCAACTTGTGCTGTCAAAATGGAAGTTTAGAGCCTCCAGCAATAAGAAAGAACATTTTGTTCAGAGAAATCAATTTCAAGATTTCTAATGAATCTAATGAACACTAATGAAGATCTTCAGGCTAGGTGTTTACACTAACACCGCCCCCCCCCCCCCCCCAAAAAAAAAAAAAAAGGTAAAAATACTACAAAGGTAAGATCATATTGCTGTCTGCAATTACCTAAACTGGAAGGGTATAGAGAAGATGGCTCTTCTTGAAGGTGCACAGTGGGAGGATAAGAAGCAAGGGATGCAAGTTGATTAAAAATACATTCCCCCCCCCCCTCCCCCGTTTTACCATGAGAATGATAGAACACTGGAACAGGTTGGTAAGGCTGTGGAATCTCTGACTTTAAGATGATCAGAACTTGGCTGAATGAGACCCTGAGTAACCTGCTCTAGCTGGACCTGTTTTTATTTTCCATTGTGAGAAAAATGTGACTTCTACCTTAATGTAAAGTAATTCCATTTCAGCAAGTTTTAACTTTAAATCTTAAAATTAAAGACTGGTTAAAACTGGTAAAATTGCTTAACTCTGCTGCATAGGAAACTCGATTTTACTCACCATGACTACCTATTCTCTTAAATGACACTGCTTTATAAGCTATTTCATTTGTGAAAACCAAAGACATCCAAATTAAATCTTGGAAGTCTTGAAATCACTTTCATAAAACGTGATTAGTTGTAAGGAAGAAGCTTCTGTGGAGTCTTCCACTGTTTCCTTCTATAATTTTATCATTTTTTGATATTCTACTGTTTCTGTAGTACCTTCAGCTGTTACTGACAAACATCTGATTCTTTGCCAACTGAAAGACAAACAAGAACACTAGCTCATGAAATACCCTGAAGGTTCTCATTAGAAATGGGACGTTGAGTCTCCATTAAAAGTCTTAGATAGATATTTAAATTGATCTAGTATATGTTATACTGGATTTCCACAGTGAACTATTAGCCAGGATGTTACACGACATTGATGCATCCATCAGAGAAGTCCGTTATTTTAACATATAGTAGACTTCAGCAACACATTTCCAGCCACACTTTTAGTATCAAATTTAATGTCACAGTTCTAAAATGTTATTTGTTTTGACAAGATTAATTCCCTACTTAAACCAACAGACTAAGATTTTTAAGGCCAAAAGAGAACACAGTTCTGAGCTTTGCATTAAATTTTATAGCATGTTTCTTCATAAAGTTCTTAGCCTCTTGTTAAGTTATGTTTATTTTAGGAAAAAATCAAATTATGATTTGATCTCTCAATATGTGCCATCAGAGAGACATAAAAACTGACTAATCACTAAGAATTACCCTACATTTTGCTATCTGCTCTTTCATCTTAGCTATTAAACTTTAAGAACAAAATATAAAAATAAACAATTTCAATGAATGACTTAGTCTTCAAATTATCCTAGACAGAGCTTTCATCCTTGTTTTCCCAAGCCAAAAATAATGAACGAGCTTGTTTCTTGTTGACCATTACAGTAGCACTGTATCTCCTGGACATATCTGTGTACCTGAAAACCTTGAAAGATCACATTCTATCTAAAAAAATATGTGTTATACTAATTTATTTTATACAGTTCAGAATGCAAGGTATTTTTAAATATATGTATATACTACATATATATAAATAACTTATCTACCATATATAAAACAGTAACTTCAAAAATTTTTCAGCTCAAGAGAAAGTTTTGAGTATAATACTCAAAACAAAATAAGTAATAATTAGAAAGAACCCCTGAAAAAATACATCAATTTAAAAATGTCTTTATTTAGCCTGTGTCAACTGTTCTAGAGGCCAGATATTTTCCGTACTTGAAGGACAAAGCTTCAAATTGCTCTTTCCAACCCTGTAAACCTTTTTCCCTAAAAAACCCCCATCCTTGATATGCTGACTGAGCACTTGCCTATCCATTTAGAACAGATAATGCAGTGTGTAACAGTGTGTACAGTTCAATCCCCTCTCAATTGCTTTCTGTGGTAGGAAGATTTTTAAAGGACAATTTATCCTTTGACCTGAAAAGACACGGACACTTGGAAAAATATTGTTTCTAAAGGACAATCTGTGGCAACTCTACTTAAGTGATGTGCTCTTCACCTCCATCCTTATTTTCCTTTTTAAAATCAGTATTTGTAAAGAAAAACACTAGAATCCCAAGTCATATTTTAAGCAATACTGGCACAGGTTAGCAGAACCCCTCAAAAGTTTAAATTGCTCATATACATATATATATATATATATATATATATAAAACATATATACACAAAGTAGTTTATTGATATAAATGAAAGGCTTTAAGGGGATCATGAAACTTTTAGTGAAAAATGAAAATAATCTACTTTGGTTTATAAGAAGCGTCCAAAATTGCAAAACTTGGTCATTTAGAGAGCTGCTAATTCTGTGAGCCCAGAAAAAAGCAACATAATAACAAGTCTGAATTAGGCAAAAGAGCTGAACCTTGCTTTCAATTTATTGGGCTATTGGCTAATTTTTGTTCATCATTGTTTCATTCCATTTCCACTAGTATAAGCATTTTTTAATGCTTAATAAGCATGAAAAAAAGGGAAATATATTCTGAAAAAAATTCTGATAACATAAGTTCCAGGCAAATACTGATCTAATACTGCAGGTGAAGAACTGAAGGAGTAACTCTCTGCTCTCAAAGCTGTGGATGTAAGCAGTGTATATCTTAATTAAAATGTGACAGATGACGCTGTTTCTATCAGCAATAGGAAGCTCAGACACAAGAGAGAAAAAACAAAAAAAAATAAGTGAAAGGAAGAGGAATAAAAGTGATCCTGCATTCCAGAAGCAAAGCATTCCTCAGACATAAGGTATAAAAACAATCCATAAAACCCAACAGCCTGCCTGTTTAAAATCTCCTGCTGAGGAGTAATCATTAATCTCACCAAAGAAGATTTAAGTTGCATGTTATGCAGAGCTCTTTAAATATATGTACAGTACATCAAGTTAAGATTAAAAAAAAGTTTAGTCCAAAATAACAATTGTTCTAATACAAAAGTCTCCCACCACTGACAACCACTGATCATCCAAGATTAGTCAGAAAAAAAACCCCAACCCAAACCACAAAAAAACTCTCTATGTTCTTATGTTATGGACAGTCTATATACATCATTTCAAATAAAGCACTGATTGCTTTGGACTGCCTTTGTTTATCTGACAGCAGAACTGCTCCAAAGCTAGCTCTGGACTTCGTCTGAGCTAATTAATAGTAAGGTTCACATAGCCTTTCACTTACCCTCACCCTCAAAGACTTAGTAGCAAGCTTAGAAGCTGCATCTCTTCCCCTGCAAACAGTAACACGACATCTTGTTTCAAGGGCCTATTGGTTATGCTGGGTCCATCAAGCCAGGAAATTTAAAGTGGGTGCTGCTGCACCAGCCTTGTCTAATCACAAAACAGAACTTTTGGGACTCAGATGCAGAACCTGGTCTATGGACTTTTGAAACTTAATAAATTCTAGGAGAGTAGGTTTTTCAAACATCACATTTTTCAGAAAAATTCTGCCTTGTACCAGTAGCAGTTATGTGCAGTGTCTAAAAATGAAAATCATGCCACAGTTTCATTTACTGCAAGATATTCTAACTTCAAAAGGAAGTCTACCATGCAATGCAATGGAATGGAAGTCTATCTTTGTCTAAGCAGAAAGAAAAGTTATTTTATAAAGCATTTGTAAGTATAAAAATGGTCCAATTTCTTTTGTCATACTACAATTGACAATATAAAGAACTCAAAGAACTGAAAAACTAAAAGCCAAGAAAGGAAATTTTCTTAAATCATGAAGTTAAAGCCATTTTATTCTATTCTATTTCATTAAAATTTATGTATTATGTTCCCTTTCTGTCAGAGCTCACAGTAGTTCTCACAGTCTAATACTTTTTTAGTTCTGGAATTCATTTCAAGTTTGTCAAATTGGTAGTTTGAGACAAACTTTTGCCTTCCAGATGTCTCTTTCAGGCTGATCATGCAGTACACTTCAGATGCAAATGGTATTACTATACCCAGTATTACCATTCAGGAGAAAAAGTGTTTTGCAATCTTCAAAGTTAGTTTAAAATTAAATGGAAAATATACGGAGGATGTTTTAGTATTTGCCACAGAAAATTCAGTGGCTAAATAGGGAAAAGGAGGAAGCAATTTGACTGGTATGTGCAACTGGTACAGCTTGGGAGGGAATGGAAAGAGAGAGGGGAAAAAAACCCCAGTATGTTTCTGGAGGCCAGCAAATGCCTGCAGAGGTCAGGATGCAAACACAATCATCAGAATTTAGAATGGAATGTGTTCTTTGCAATGCAAATTCTTTTGTCCAGCAAACTGCCATGAAACTGCTAGCAGAGAGTGTATTCTGGGGAATGTATGAGATAAGACTATTTTTTAATAAAGCAGACTGAAAAAGAAGATCCTTAGAGAAAACTATAAAGCTCATAACAGCATGGACAGAAAGTTAGAAAACACTAGAACTGAAGTTGCAAATTCAAACATACAGTCCCTTTGTGAAAATGCTTTGACACAGAGTTTATTTAAACAATTAAACACACAGACACTGCCCTGCAGGAGTTCTGACTCCATGTAGTAGCTGTATGACTTGGACCTGGAAATTAATTCAGTTTATGTGTAAGCTGATGCAATGTCCATAGGATTTCTGGCTCATTTGTTGAAGAAATTAGAAAGCATATAATAAAAGTGGTTTTGCAAATGGAGTTTTGAAAACAGAGAAAGACTCAGAATTAAGTCAACTGAATATCATTCCAGATAACTGAATTCTTACATAAATCTGAGCTATTCACAACACATTTTTCACCAATGGCAAATACCTGTGTTCATTTTCTAGGTGCCAACCCCATATGAAGCTGAAGCTAGAGTTCTGAAGAGCTCTGAAAACCTTAGCTACACTTAAAACCAAGAGAGACTGTGTTAAACTTATGCTATAAAAGTGTTCTGAAAAATTGTATGGCAAGCTTCTCCTGAAAATAGATTGCTCTGTGCATTAGATTCCTATTTATAAAACTAAAATTACAATATCATTTTTACAAGTATGTTGTGAGGATGAATTAATTAGCATCCGTAAAGCACTCAGTAAGGCCATATTAAAAAAACCCAAAACAAACCTCATGATGAAATTAGGAACCCAAGGGAATGCAGAGTTTAGCTGAAATGTGGTAAATAAGACCTCAACCCCTACACTGAATGATAAGGATAAAAATGGAACTCTGAATACTTCCCATTCAGTGAATAGCACTCATTTTTCTCTTGAATGAAGCAGAGATCCTGTGGAAAAAACTGCTATACAATCATGACAAAGCCATTTGTTATTCATTTCTCTGTTCTATATTTGGTTCTGATTAACGTTTCCTTTTCCATTTCACATGATTTTTCTTTTATTCCCATTTATAGTCCTTTTCCATATTTTTTTCTAAACAGAACAGTATCAGCAAAATTGATTATAAGGAACTTCCCAACCTAACATGTTACAATGCCTTCACAATTAGGCACAGAAAACTCAGTCATTCACTGTGATTTCACTTCATTTAAAAAAAAAAAATAGAAAAGAAAAAAATTGACAGGCCATTTTGATTGCAGTATTTGTCTCATGTCCTCTGTCAGCAGTGCCCACTTACTGCAGATTTGTTGGCTATAAACTTATGAGTACACTGAGTTGAGAACGAATTGATTTTCCCACCCAGTGATAGAGTCCAGTCTACAGCATTATTAGAGCACAAGCCCTGTGTGCTTGATGTTCTGTTAGAAAAGAGGGTGGTCAGAGGAAAGTGTGGACCACTTGACAGACCACAACAATACAGCCAACAACTCTCATCTTGGTCACTCATGACTTGAAGGTTTAAATCATACTCTGACACTTTATGATAAGGTGCTTAGAAAGTATACCATTCATACCCAAGAACCCCTGAAAGACATCTGTTTAATATTGCACATGAGTAAATTTTCAGCTCACTATAGGTCATGCCATTTTTGAAGCAGGCCACACTTTTTCTGCCCTCCACCAGTCTACCCTCCTGTCCTAGATCTAGAGTGATCACTGAAAGGGAAACACTAGCAATGCCAAGCCCTGCTTGATATGCTCCATCATCTTGGAGGAAAATACAACCCATCTGTGTTCATTGTCTCCGAATTCAGCACTGATAGTGAACTCTCCTCTAAGTAGACCAACAGAAATATGTTACATTTGTGGATAGAAAGGAAGAGATTGGGACTGTTAGCATGCAGGATGTAGTAGCCTTAATGCAAGTCAAAAGCACTAACAGATTTACAGCATATATACCAAGCAAGCCGTAAACGGTACTGACCTGTTATTTCCTGAGTGTCCTTGCACTAACCCAGAAATCAGACTACAACAAGGAACTAGGCCATAAAGGGAACACATTTGGCCACTGGGATGCAGCAGCACAACAAGCAATTTTTATCTATCTTCAGGATTACATACTGGGCTAAGCATCTGTGATACCACAGAATTAAAATTAAATGTGTTTTATGCTGTTGTAATGTTCTTTGTTGACTAAATCAGCCCAAGAATAAACTAAACTTCTGTAGTCATACAAACCCTCCTCATGTGATGAAAATACATCATTCTCAAATTAACATGCATAAAAAGCATAGTTATTTTAGGGTAAACTTTGACAGGATTTGCATATGATGTTCATTGCTATTCAATGTCAGAACAAAGAGTACGATATTGAAATAACACAAAACTAACAGAAATTAATATAAATCTGTAAATGACATTGAATTACAAACAAGAAATGTATCACAATGTGTATAGTGACACTCAAATCTATTTTCATTTGTCAGTTCTGGAATTTTCTCCAGATGAACCTCATGGCTACCAATTTCTCTACCCATTTCCCCATTTTTATCTCCTCCAGCTGCTTCCTCCAAGAACAGGAACAACATTCCTGGATTTCTCCTCATGTTCTTGTGGGGGGAGGGGGGGGTGCGGAAAAAAATCCCAAGAAAGCAGCTGAACACAATATAAGAAATTGTACTGGGAAAAGTAGCTTGTCTGTTGAGGAGAATATGCAAGAACATCCCAGTGCCTGCAGTGCTACCTTACACTCTAGCTTTTATTAGGTTCTTAGGTTCCCAACCACAATCCTATAACCTACCAATATCAGAATGGTTGTAAAGTAGGGGATACAGAAGGGAGACAAATCTTACCCACTGACCCCTAAAACTTCACAAAAATCCCTTGTTCAAAAAATGTAATGCTACACTAATACTTAAAAGTGTTAGCCAAATAATCATTAAACTATCATCTCTGCAGAAAATTTCAATGATGTGACCCATTAGTAACACAGAGCAGTTGGGATGCTCAGGAGACACCTAACTAGTCTGCTCAGTCAACAACAATTTACAAATATAAGGGATTTATTTTGTTTCTGGGACAATACTTCTGAAAGTTTTATTTGAACTGAATCATTAGGGAGGCATACAACTATTTTTATGCAAACCCAAGGAACATACCTTCCACTAATCATTTTCAAAGCACATTAATGATATTTCATTAATTCTATTTGTATATGCATGCATTTGGGGATTACTTTGGTACATGCCAAAAACTGAGATATGGCTATCAAAGGACTCTAACTTTTCTTTAGCTGCTCATATATTTACTAGTTGCACATGAAGCCCTAGTTAAAACCGTTTTTAATTAAAAAAAAAAAAAATACAATCCCTTTATTTAGAGAGATGTTAATTAAACCACTTTCAGAAATCTGGTTCAGCTTACCAAAAAAATGGGACGCTGCATGAAAATACGTTTTAATTTCTTGATAAATTAAAAAAAGAAATTGCCCTAAAGAACTGAGGCTTCTGTTCTGTAGTCTAACAGTTAAACTTTAAACTGCTTTGCTACTTACCAAACCCTCACTGGGCATAATGCTGGTGAGATGAACTACCTCAAGATGTGCTGACTGTGACACCAGAGAATCAGATGAGAGCGAAATGATGTGGTCACAAATCCCAGACAAGGTTTTACACTACAAAGAAAAAGAAGTCAATATAATTCCTTGCATTAAACTAAAACTACTAGCAAAGAAGTTCTTATTCCAAGAACTAACTGAGTATAAACAGATAATTTTATTTCTTAGCATTGTAAGAACTACAGGTGTATGAAAGTCAAGAATAAGAGATTATGGCAAGAGAAAATATCCATAAATGCCAAGAAAATATACATGCATGTACAGTTCTTCTGATGAAAAGATTTTACTATGCACTGATAACACCTATTTATAAAAATTATCTTCTCCACTCCAACTATGTACACTTAAAAAATATAAATATCTGATGAACTTATCTGTCATTATAAATGCAATGAAAATAGAGTGAAAGATGTTAAAATAAATGCCTTGCATACCAACTTAGTAACCTATTTTGGCTATCAAATAATGAGAGCAACTCTACCAACAGTGATAATTAGGCGAATCCGAGTTATACAACTTGGAAGAATCTTTCCTTTGTTAAAAATTTCACTGTCAGAAGAGTGCCTTAGTTAATCCACTTCCTGAAGGGAAATTCTTACGCATCTTTGAACACATCCTTGAACTGATATTCTAGATTACTACGACTATGCAATAATTTTATGTTATCCTGTCTTCCAGCTAAAGATCTCAAAATCTTTAATGCCAATCCACAGAAACACTTTTGAAGTGGGAACCCTGTTGCATAGGTGGTAAGAGTGACACTGACAGATTAAACCTATCCATCAAAGGCAAACAGTAAGGCTATGGCTCAGAAAGGAGCTGATCTGTACTCTCAGAGAATCTTTATGTGTGAAGATTTATTCCCAAGTTTGCATGTGTTGCATAAACCATTCCTTCATAAAGATTATGACTAAAAATATTTGAACCTAATCTGAAAGCATTCATCTAGATGAATTTCAGAATGGTCTTCCGGTCAAAGTAGTGCTGTATGCATGTATTTTCCTATGGGGACTATACTCTCTCTCATTTTCCCTAATTATAGCAAATTCTAGTGAAATCCCTTAAGGGAAGTTTTATTTCAGGCATTTGCAAAAGCATGAGGTTTTCTAATATCTCATTTGACAATATACATATAAGTTGAATAAAGTTGTCACAATGAATTAATTAACTGTGTGAATTTATAGATTATATTTCCATTCACTGTATAGTTACTCATCTGGAAATCCAAGAACAGCTCTGGAGTACTAGATGTGGCATTTCTATTTTATATCATCTGAAAGATGCAAAGCATTCCATTCAGGTATGCATGACTGCATCTAAAGGTGACCAAGCCCCAGAAATATTTCTAGCAGTTTCAGCTTTGGGCCAGAAGCCCTAAACAAAACATTAGGTCCTATCTTCTCCCACCAGAGATGTGGAAAAAGGCTTGCTCAAAAAATGTATTGTACTGCTATTCTACATACTAACCCTGCCTGTGTGTGTATGCTTTCAGCCAGCTTTTGAATTACCGTCATATCAAAATAATACTATGATTTCAAACTGAGGTCCTCTCTTATGCATTAACATTTAAGATCATATATACAGACTAGACACAGAGTAAATCCCGGAGACAACAATTTCTACTTTCTGATGTAATGTTTTAACTTTACAGTTGTCACATGCAAATACTTTTTCAGTACTTTAGGACAAAATAAACAGCAAACAAGTTTTCAATCAAATTTAATCTTATGAGTCTTTAAGATCTCCCCATGATCCAGAAAGTTAACTAAAATCTGTGCAGGATTTTAGCACCAGGAAAAAAAAAAAAGAAAAAATGAAGAAAAATATATTAGAATATTAAAAAATATGTTGGCTGTAAAAGTGGTTCAGCAGATACAAGAGACGCCTGACATCAGTTGTAAATAATGCAAAGGCTGAGATAGTATAAATAGGAGCAACTGAGCAGAATTCCTCAATAATAGCACAGGGTCAGGAAGTAACATTTGATATGACACTATCAATATGAGATGATACATTAAAATATGCTCAAGTATTCTTGGCGTTAAAAAAATAGAAAGGACCAAAGTCTTGTGTACTAGCTCCAAAACCAGAAAGAAACAAAGTACATTCTCTCCAGATGGCACAATACTACTGCACTTAAAAAAATCTGAAACAAAAATAGGTTGTTGAAGAAATTCAGTACCTATTGCAGAAGAACTCTACATACAGTTTTACAGGTTATCTAACACCTAAACTCATTTATTACATTTCTCCCAATGGACCACAGCAAGAACAGAGTATCTAGGAAACCACTGTCTTGAACAAGTAATACAAACTTCTATGTCATAAAAAGTATTTAGTATGGCAGCCACTGCTGGGCTGGTACAATGAATATAAATTAATCATTGTGTTTACTGCCAAGAGAAAGAACAATTAGCAGGTTGCAATTTTTAATTATCATAGGTATGCTGTATCAGTCTAAAGAACTGATGCAGTCCTGATAACTGCATTTTGCTGAACATACATCCAAAAAAAAGACCTGACAGACCTGCAGTTCAAGTGATCTTGAAGATCACTCCATAATTTATCTTTTCCCATAATCCCTGAGTTGAAGAGTAGACACAGTCCAGCCAGACGACTAATAAGGGAATTGCAACTGTGTACCTTCCATCCCATCATCTGAGCATGTGCTGCCCTGGTGTGGAGCTCTTCCAAACAAATGTACACCTCAGTGAATCTCTCCCTTAAGCAATGATGAAAGTCAACCACTGATCATCATCTTATTAATATCTTTACTTATATCTTTCTTAATATCTTTCAGAAATAAAACAAGACACCATGCAGTCTTTAAGAGTTATAGATTCTACCACTTAAAAATGTAAAATTTAAATTTAGAGTACCACAGTAATTTTTCTTGAGTATTTTCTTTAGTTTAGGTTTTTAGAAATAAAATAACTATAAAAGAAAAGAATAATTTACAAAGCTTATTCTTGAATTTAGTATCCTTGAAGTAATTATCCTTTTTTTTTAAGGTGTTGTGAGAAAGATGGCGATTGTTCTCACTTCATGCAGAGTTACAATGATAAACAGGTTGATTCTCAGAGCCTGGATGACCTGGATCAGGTAGTTTCAGGTGATTTTGCTCAGGCTAAAATGAGTTCTACTGCCTTGTGATCCAGGCTCTTTAAGTTCATCACACTTTCACTGCTGAGAATACAGAATACTTAAAACCAGAAATTTTTCTGTCGTCTTCTACCTTTTCAGGCTTCCATCCAGAACAGGTGGAAAAGTAAAAAGTAACATTCCTGCTAAAGATGTATTTCTAGAAATCATATGCAGTTGAATTGTGGGTTTAAAAGATGTGAGTATATGTATATGTGTGTATATATATACACACTCCAAATCCCAGAAGATTTCAGGTGCTTTTAGAAGTTCTTTTCAGAATCTGTAAGCTTTTTTCTAAAAGTCACTGCATGCTTCCTGAATTTAACAGCACATCAATGTTTTACAACAAATTTTAATCCCCGCTGGAAGCAGCGTATGTGTAAAAGGCTTTAAAAAAAAAAAAAAAGAAAAAAGGTCAGGCACTTGGTTAGAGCTTGTCAAAAGCTTATCTGAACTTGTAAATGCTTTGAGATTTCCCTTTCACCATACTTTTTAACTCTATCTCAGTGTCAGTACAAGTTTTCAGTGCCAGGAGAATATAAAGTATTTGAACTTAAAGGCCAATATCTAATCAATAACTTTGTCATTAGATTATTTTAGTGCTGAAGGCACAAAGTGCTCAGTCTGACAACCAGTGCAGCTAGTAATGCACCAAGTTGGATGGATCCATTGCTGGAATTCCATGCCAGCAATTCTAGTAAGAGTATTACACTGATAAGAGTACTGTGAAGATTCTGAAACAATCTAAGAAAAATAATTATGTATTTGTAATTAACTGTAGGTATAACAGAGAGCTTTACTCCAGGGAACTGTGTGGAAAGGGAGGATGAGAGGGAGCATCTGGCTAAAATAAGCAGGAATAAGTTAGGGAGTAGCAGAAGAAAGCTGATTCGTAAGCCTTAAACTTGAAAGACTTCCAATTTAGGAAAGAGTGAAAAGGCTTGGTAGAAATGGTTCTTAAGTGAATGACACCATCTTCCACAAGCCTCCAAATATCTTGGGTGAAAAAAATATATTATTAAAACTGTTTAGATAGAGTCTCTTCATTTCTTTACATTGAAGCAAAAAAAAGAGACATTTTGGAATGTTAAATCTGGAATTCTAGGGCAGTCACTAAACTGTCTGGTAGGAGACACAACTAACTCGCACTGAATTGATTTCAGAGGGTCACAAAACATGTAAGCTGACAACTCTCCTGCTGGTCTTGAAAATAATTTTTAACTTTTTAACTATTTAATCTTATTTACAAAAATTTTAATGTTTAGCAACTGATATAATTCATCAGAAGTTGTGTCAAATAGTAAGGAACTTCATTTTCCTAGGGTAGCTTTATATTTTTTTTTTAAGTCATTTAAGTAGATGAAATAGGATTAGAGAATATCAAAGCAGAATACTTAAATTACTTACCACATGAAGAATTTTATTTTCTGTTTCATACACTGTACAATCCTGTGGTAAAATAAAACAAAACCAATTAATGAACATTATTTTAAATTTCCTGTTAAGAAAGAAAATAATGTTTTATGCTGATAACTATCTCTTATAGATGTACCTGTAAAGACAAATGATCTCTTGAGCTTTGTCATGTCCAAAAGGTTACTTTACAGTCTTAGGAAACTCAACTTCTCTTGTGGCTGGTTAACCTCATGGATCTATTCTTCTTCAATACTAGCAACAATATAAATGTAAGGCAGAGGGGACAGATTCATGATAGTGAGAAAAAATTAATTGAATATAATTAATCTGGCATGTCAGAAATTCAATGATGCACAAAGCAAGAGATCCATTCCCTAGTCTTAAATCAGGCAGAATGTCTGTTATCTGTTCTACAAGTTGTGTGGGGTACAGACAGTTCTGTTAGACCTACCAGTAGGTAGACTGTGTTACTATAAAGCACAGGAAAAAAGAATAAACAGAGTATTTTGACAAGTACAATGCTAAAGATGTTAAATCTGGTGTGTCCACACTGTCAGTTTGGTTTGCTCCACGGCCCTGATTTTCTACACCATCCACAAGGGGCAAGAAACATCAGTAGTCCCATCTCTTGGGAGAAGTCATGTAACTGCTGTAGCTTTGGACTTTGGAAGGCATAAGTCACACCAAAAAGGGATGAGAAAGGAGTCAGGCTTGCTCATGTTGAGCACTGGACCAGGGATATCCAGGGGGTTTCACTACTTCAAGGCCTCCCAAAGAACAGCTCCACGCCAGTTTTCTGTTACACAGCACTGCTATTAATCAATTTAAAGCAGGCTTAAAAAACAATATTCCTGATTAACCTCTTTATTTAAGACTTTAAAATTCTAGAGAAGTTGTTTTCCTATTTTAGTTATCATTTTAAGAAAGATAAATCTCATCACTACATAACTTGAGTCATTACTCCCTTAACTCATGTTTTGATTTAGTGATATTACAGTGGCTGAAATATTACTTGTTCATCATAAAACAAAGTGTACAAATTCCTTAAAGAGGAATCTCCCTCTACTGCTATTTATTGTTTTGAAGATTTCCTCAGTACAGTCCTCTATAAAGCAAGACAATCCTGGCAAGAAAGTATTTAACCCTTTCCTACAGGTGAGTACCCAAATGCACTGAGGCAGCTCTATCCTACCCTCCTCCTGCCAGTCAGCACTCCAAATCACCACACCGGCTTTCAAGCTGTATTTTACTAAAACAGACAATTAAAAGAAAAATACAGAAAACTAAAGTTTGCCAGAGTGAGGTTAGAATAGACTCCACAAAAGACTTGGTCACCTCTGAGGCCAGTGGCAGCCAGGCTCCCTCTCCCCTCAGTCCCAGAACCTTCCGCCCCTCGCCTGAGGCAGGCGGCGCACCAAACTCCTGCACAGTGAGCGCCAGTCTGCGACACCACCTTGTGAGCAAAGGGGTGCTTTTCTGTGACAGAATCTGAGGAGAAAATATTTCAGAGGAATCCCAGCATCTCGCTGTGTTGAAGGAGGCTGACACCCTGAGGCTATGGCTGGAGTCCCAGAGCCCTCTGAGGGAGGGAATGGAGGGGCCTCCATGAAACGTACTGAGGACCAGGCAGGGTGGGATCCTCGCCTGGCCAGGGCCCTCATTCATCACAGGAATCTTCTATATAATGCCCTACTGGCACTGATTATTTACATTTAGGTAAATTAATGGTTAATAATAGAAAAATTGTGTTGGGAACTTGTGAAATACTTCTCCAAATGCTATTGGAAAAAGCTTTCTACAAAGCAAGATAAGGATTTTGGGAAACATATTTAAGGATGCAAATATGACAAGTAAAAAACCTGCCTTGTTTATTTGTCTTTTATTCTTGAATAGATTCTTAATTAAAATTTAGCTTACTGATATACTTAAAAGATCCCTGCAAGTAATTTAAGCTTCCCTATAATTCTCAAGATTTCCTCTTTGCTGGGTCTTAATATGTTAACAATAACAGTTAATCGCTTTGGACTTCCCATGAAATAATTCCAACATCCTCACTCCATTTACTCCAGAAGTACATTAGCTACACAATCAGTCTAGCCTCTGGTACTCTTTGCCAGAGGAACAGCAGCTAACTGGCAGATCTCTGTTCCTCTTGTCCAGCAGCTCAAATCCATGGCTGTGCCCCATCTGCTGAGGACATGTCCAGCTCTCAAACCCTCTCCCTTGGGTGCTGCTTTGAGGACCTCGTCCCTCCGCCTGTCTGAGGCTGCTGCAGAGCAGCTCCAGCCTGTCCAAGCCATACAGCACCAGCCTGGAGAACAGGTAACTCTCACACCCTCAACTCTAAGGGTCATGTTTACTTTGGAGGATCGATACCTTTGTAGAGAAATTAATTTCTAAGTGAACACAGTTTAAAGAATATTGTCACAGAACAAGAAAGTTAAAATCAGAAGGTTGTGAGTGCCAAGGAGCACAGAGAGGAATTTATATTAGCATTTCATGGTCAAGTATTCCTTTGATGTTTCTTCTGTATTCATACTGTTATATTCTACAGCACAAAAGAAAAAGAATTCATTTAGTCAGTTTGGGTGGCAATGCCCAAGGCATTTTTTCCTACAAGTTTTACACACTTCAAACAACACGTCAACCATCTCCTTTTAACCCTCCAAGTACCAAGAGAACAGAATGATCACAGCAGGGCTTGCAGTCTGACTTCAGAGCTAATGATCCTTTTAAAATTATTCCTTTAATTTCCGTGCCACAAATACAAAATGAGCTTCATTCTAAACCAACTTAATTACTTCAGGACAAAAAAATAGAGGACTTATGTATAGTAAAACTTCAGTTTTACTGTTTTATAGAGCAGAATTAATGTTAGCTGTACTTTGCTGCACATTCAAGATTACATTAGCATTAAAAATGTTAATGGCTTTGGGATTCCTTCCAAAATAGATGCATATTGATTTTTTTTTTTAAAAAATACATCACACCAGTTTAACTGAGAGGTTAAAAGCACTTGCAATATTATACTAAAATGTTAAGATATGTAGGTCATAATATTCTGATTTATTTTTCTCTCATACATTGCAATTCACTAGGGATCTCATTAAAAAATCTTCTAGGACTAACACTTATAGAATTTTGATCTATTTTTCTTAGAAAATAAATAATATAGTGATATTCTACATCCTCCATAAGCAAGATGACATTTTAGAAATGTTTTTTCTTAGAGTTTAAAAAAACTCTTAAAAAAATCAGTAGCTGCATTCTATTTCACCTCTGTAATCTGGTAAAGATAGGAATTACAAAAATTGTCACAGCAGCAATATTGCACACAAGGCAGCTTCTGCACTATCCAGAACATCTCACCTTCCAAAGGTACAGTACACCTTCACAACTCAGATAAAGTAAAACAGAATTCTTTTGAATATTCATAAAGAGAAAAGGTCAGCAAGACCTGTGGTCACCCACACTGTATTCATAATTTTAGTTTATAATTCCAAAAGAAAAAAATGCAAGTAGTACTGAAATTTGCAGATACTATAAAGAATATTTTATGACAAGTCTTGAGGACAGTTAACACATAAAAATACTAATACATGTAAAATATTTAGTTCATTAACTTAGTACAATAAAAGAGCATGAGTTAAGTCAACTACTGAAAAGAAATAGAGACCCTACAAAGGAGAAGCTTGGAAGAGAACTGAAAACCTTGTTTTGTTTGCCAGTTGAATGTCATTTCCCAATATAACTGCAGCAAAGACCTACTGCAGTCTTTGAATGGTGGTTATGACAAAATATTTAAAATGTATTGCTTGCATACATAAACCCAAACACTCTTCTGGAATTCATACATTAAAAAGAACAGGATCGCTCTGAAATTAGGCAAATTTATGCTGGTAAATAAACTAAAGTAACTTATTTTACTTGGTTTAATTAAGGTAAAGACTTGATCATAATCTATATTTAGAAGACAGTGAACAGATGTTTAATGACAAAATGTTCCTTAGAAAATGCAAGCAAAATAAGATTGAGGGGCTGAAAGCTGAAGTCTGCAAAGTTCAATCTGAAAATAACACCCGTATTTTTAATGGCAGTTGCTGAATAACAGAATAATTCAGGTATAAGGGACCTCTGGAGATTATCTAGTCCAACCACCAGCTCAGAGGAGGGCTAATTTAAAAGTTAGACCAGGTACAGGCAACTAATAAGGAACAACATTTACTATCAATTGCAGAAGAACTAGATAGCTTTAAAAAAAACCCCATATGCTTCATCCTAAACACAAAGTATTTGACTAAAGATAGGGTAAGAATCTGTGATAGGTTCTCTGAATTTATCTCAGTGAGGTTAATTAACATTAATAAAGGGGAGAATACGCAAAATTTTGTTTGGCTTTTGTTGGAAAAAAATTAGCCCGAGTTGTGTTCTTTGGTAAGATATCAACAAACTTCTTGTTTAGACAGTGTTTGTTCATGCAGTTTAATGCATGTTCCAAAAGCATCTAGCACAGGTTTCAACATGTTTGACATAATGAGGAAAAAAAAATAAATCAGAAAAACAACTTCTACTGGAACTAGTGAACTCTTCCTACTCAGTGAAAAATCAGCCGATGGTTACATTTTATGAACAAAATTCCAAACCTATTCTTCCCCTGTTATTCCAGTTATCTTTCCTCCAGGGTAGCCTTGACACTATAGCATGACCAAATCCAAATTCAGTTCGGTTAGTTTGGTGGATTCATTTTCAGAGCAAAAATGAGAGCTAGTCTACCTTGAAGCAAGAGCTTCAAAAGGTAGTTGAGAGCTCAGACATTTGCAATACTCTGATCTAGCATGCTTTTTTTTGCACACTATCATCAACACATTTTGATGGGACACTGTACCTTAAAATCAGGATGTTTCTGCAGCTTTCTGCGTGCTTTTCTTTTATAGTTCCCCTGCTTATTTTAGTGAAGGTGAGATCACGAGGGATAAGAAAATTGAGCAGAATTAAGTACATTCCCAAGCTTAAATGGATAGGTATAAAGCACCTCTAAAACTAAAGAATAAAGATCAATGTTCTTATAACCAGTACAAGAAGAGTCTGTTTACAGATCAACAAGTGACTGCTTATTTGTTGTAGCATTTACATGGTATGTAACTAATAATACCCAATATTGCTGTTCATCGGTGTGGTTTGAATTTTCAATGCAAATCTTATCTTCACACTCACAGAAAGAATATGACCTAAAAGCTAAAAAATCTATGTCCTTGTTAGATCTAAAAGTATGTCACTCAGATACATACAGTACATCCTAGCAAAAAGATTTATAAGTAGTGTCTATATTAAATTAATATTAAATAGTAACATCCCTTATTTAGAAGGAAGTTCACCTTGAGTGGCACCCCTAAGCTATGCACACAAGGAATGTTCATTTTGTACAAAATAAATCTTAGGTTGAAGACATTCCACACTTAATGTGCTGAATGCATAGTCTTGACTGCTACTTTCACACTGTCTAAATTAGGTATGTAAGATTTATATATTATTCATAAAAAAAAGAATATCTGAAAGGATCTCAGATCTAGGTTTCTATTAGTTATGCCTTTCAATTCATATTTTAGTCTACAGTTAAGACTGCAATTCTGGTTTAGGTGAGACATTTCTGCTTTCACACATTAAGATCAATTTTCCTCAGATTTAGTAACAGCCAAACTGTCTCACTATGAATGATATTGTTTCACCTACTCTTTCTGGTGCTAAGTTTAATATACTGTAAAAAGATCTTAATAGATGACTCAACCAACCCAGATATGACAATAAGATAAGGAAAAGACAAAACTTGATTTGCAGCCGAAGAACTAGCTAAACATTTTTCATTTTGGAATGTCTTGGAGTTTGTGCTGAAAGATAGATTGTTTTTAAGTTGTCAAAAGGAGGACAGCTTTGGGAGTGGAGTTGAGGAATTGGGGGAAAAAACCCAAACAAACCAAACTATTGCTGGCAGAGGAGAACTGAATTTCATCTGTCAAAATCAGTGAAATGAACGACAGAAATGGAGAGAGCAATTCAAAATTATACCATTTTCACCTAGATGAAAGGGGGAAAAAACATTAAAAATCAAAAAAAAAATCAAGCTCACACAAAGTTCAATATCAGCTGAAGGGTGGAATCAGAATCTGAACTTTTTATCCTGTAGAGAGGTTCATTTTGCTTAGTCTGTAAATCAAAAATAGCCTAGTGCTATAAACACCTTGTAAGAGAAAGCGTAATAAAGATACATAAATAATTAAATGCCTACATAGGAGTTTTTAAACCAAGAAAAGAGAAAAAGGATCTTTGTTCCACACTACAAAAATGCATAAAGGGCAAAATTTCTAAAAGGAATAAAGATGAATATTTTAAATTAAGGATTATAGTGTAAAATACAAAGACTGATATTTATCAGCATTAGTTCTTTTTTTTTTTTTTCCCCCCAAGAACTAAAATGAAATTGAAGAGGGGAAAAAGACCCACCAAAACCCCAAGAGTTTGCAGAATGCTGCTACTCCAGGAAGCCTGTTAAATTAAATGAGTATTACAATTGGTCTGCAGTGAGGTTACATGGAAAACTGCGCCAGCACTGGACAGGCAGTCAATGGAGCCCAGTATGTTGGAGGCAGGACCAGTCCTAGGTGCTTACAAAACTACAGTTTTAGCTAAGCTTCCTTCTTGCTTTCCCTCCCACAGTACTTTCATCTTTCTCTTCTGCTTCATTCCAAGACTTCACTGCCTGTTCTCTAACCTCTCCACATATTCCAATAACACTATTTTGCCTCCTCAATATTTTTATCCACTCACAAGAGAAGCTCACTCTAAATATTTGTAAGACTAATTTCCACTCAGTCTTTCTGTCCACTGTCCAGTCCACTTGCAGTCTTTCTGAAACCGTGTGTCACCTCAGGGGCAGACACTGTCAGACACTATTAATATTTGTATACTATGTAGCACTACAGACTAAATAAATTAACTTTATGTACCTGTGGACTGTACTATATTAAAATTAATGAATGTCAGTGATGATAATACTTCTACCCTTATTTGTTTCATATTTGGTTTGTTTAATGTTATGAATATTTCATGTTAAGCATTAAACAAATTTCTTGTAACTGGCTCTCCTTTAAATGAAGATGCCACAGTGCACGCTCTGGACATATCTGGAAGTATTGTAAGAATTTACAATACATCAATATGAATGATGAAATATGAAAGATTTTTGATCATTCATATTTTAATCCACAATAAATTGTTAGTATTTAAGCTGTTCCCCACTGTGGCTTTGTTGTTGTTTAACACTTACATGCTGGTAGATAGCCTAATATAAAACTGCCTACTCAAAAGCAAAGTGGATTATTTTTAACTTCACACTGTCCTTCAGTCTATCCAGGTATATGAGGATAACCAAAGACCAAAAGTCTTCCTATCACTCCCAGAGAAAGACACTATGCAAAGAACAGAATGGTAATGCTAAATCAACTTTTCTGGTGAAGTAAAAGATCAGCAATGTTTTTACTATTGCAGTTTTCAAGTATGAAGTATACCTCATAACAGTATGAAGAGGACTCAGAGTGGAAGGTAACCACTCCTACCTGTTGCACAATGGTTGTTAGTTCCAGGCACAGTTGAACAATGTTGTTTTTCAGCAGTGAGTATTCTGTCACGCTGACAAATGGAGACCTGTGACAAAGGAAGGACAGGTTTATAGAACATTAAGGGTTATAACGCCTGTCATAGTATAAACAGATATCTGTAATACAGAGATCAGTTCAACACCACAGAAATGTGGAACACCTAATCATGACAATCTCCAGCAGCAAGCCAAGCAACTTTTTGTAAAATATGCCTTTGAAACAAGAAACAATGTAGACAGGAAGGATATACACTGGATTTTGGCCACAACCTCAGAAGTTAAAAGTGGAAATAGGACCTTCCAAATAACTTTAAGTAGTCCAGATTTCCTTTGTTCAGCTCATTAAGAAGACAGCATTTCTAGTACGACGTCACTCTTCAGCAGCAGTTAGCACCTTAAATCTGAGAACAAAATAATGCTTCCTTAGTCACTAACAGCTTCCTGCACACTTGGATTTTCTTCAGGCGTTCCGAATTCGAGCTGAATCTGACCCCATTTGAATTTATAAGAACTGACAAGGTCATAGCCCGAGAGAATATGACTGCTGGCATTAGGTTAGGAAGATGTCACCAAGATTATAAAAATCCTGTAAAGGAGGGTGATTCACCCTCACTGTGATTTCTAAGGTGTAATTTATACATTCAAGAGCATTCAGATTCAAGATAAAGCTATCCTTTGGTGTGACTTCAAAGAAAGAGAAACAAAACACAAATGCTATTTTATGTTTTGGTTTCTATCTTTCCAGAGTCAAATTTTTAACTACATTTATTTAGAGAGAGACTCGTAATCAAATTCTCAATTTTTACATGAGAAAAACTCCAGTGGTTGATTACTGAGCATTAACCAACACCTCAACCATACTTAATACATCAATCCTGCTCTTGATAAAAACTAAGAAAATTTAATTTTCAGACTAAACAAGTACTATAATTTATTTTGAATATTCTTAATTGATTCACTCAACTCCAGCTTGTTTGCATCTTTTTGATAGCTGAATGACAGCTGAAGCTCCATAATTTTTTCTTCCTTACCCTTCTTTCTGAAATTACCAATGACATTACCACTTGTAGTGGTGAGCTGTCAACTTGGAATAGCACAAAAGTATTCATTTCACATAAAACATCATCAGAGATCAAACTTTAACATCCTCCTGTCAGAAAAGGGCAGTACATTTTGCCTCCAATATTTGAAAAATTTGCAAAACAAAATTTAGAGCTAAAATTTCACAACTGCCATTTTAATATTTGAGTAAAAAGGTACAAGAAAAAAAAGAAAGAACAAATACAAAACAACCTAAAGAACTATTCTCATGCATAAAGAATCAAGGAATAGTAAGTTACCTATCCAGCCAGGCTAGTAAGTTCTTGGCAGCACCAATCAGGTCAACTACAGAGGTAAGAAAATCATTTGGCAGTCGTCTGGAGGCCCTGCCATCATAGTGGCCACTCCTCCTTCTACCTGTTATAAAGTTCTGAAGATTTTTGGCTGAGGCATTCAGCTTGTGAGACAGAGTTCTCAGGTTTTCAGTCTCCAAACCATAATTCTGGGGGGAAAGAAGAAGATACACAATTAAGTGAAATAGTGTATCGTCAGCTATGTGAACAGAACTGTGAGGTTAAACATTCTGAGTGGTATTGGCTGAAGGGTTAGGATAGTTGTGGATGCCTGGTGTTAGACTAAGCAATGAACTACTTTGTTTAGAACATATGGGGTGCATCCATCCTGTTAGCATGAAAACCTCTGCTGTCATTAACGCTCACAATGCTACAGTTCCTAAACCCATTGGTCCAAATAAGTCATTGAGAGGAAGGCAAAGAGAATCCCCATATGCTGGTTTCAAGGTCTTTCCCATTTTCAAAAAGTGAAGATGGGTCAGTCCACTATCCCGTAGCTGTGCTATGGTTCAGGGTTAACCAGCCACTTGGCCTACTTGTTACCTCTAAGAGTAGGTCTTTAGCAGTCCTGCTGCACTGGATCTCACTCATATTTGTATTAATCTCTCTACTAATTTGTAATAATTTAGCCTTAGAACTTCCCTTTCACTTACTCTGTGAATAAGGTGTAAAATTTTATATGGCCTTGGTAACAAGCTTTTAGAGAAAAATTCCTTCCTGAACCCTGCTATCGTTGGTGAGCAGCTGTCCCATGTGTAATGTAATATGGGAACAGTCAAATCAGGTCAGAGCAAAGATGTGGTACTCCCATTTCCAATGACTGCGTAGGGAAGAACCTGAGCACAGAACAGTCATGTAGTAACAGTTGTTAGTGGCAGAACATCAGAAAACTACTGAAAGAAGCTATTGCCCCTTTCAGGCTTCCCTAGTCAGCAACCAAGTTGGTGGGATATAAAAGAGATGATTCCAGAGGATAAAAGAGCAAACGAGTGGGTACACACACACACATTTGAATCACATGGATTATAAATCAGTAAACGAGCTTGAAAAACACAGAGTGAAGAGTTGCAGTTTATGATAATGAGTGAGTAGGTGAGCAGCCTTGTATGTGACACTGCAACTACCCAGATCTCTTCTAATTCCTGTAGTCATCTCATTTGCATGATGCTAACTGAGATGATAGTCTCAAACCTGCCAGACTAAATCATTATCACAGCTATCATATCAGACTTCAGTTTTCACAGCCATATATTCTGCTCTCACTGTGTTAAATATGTGCTGTTATTGTGAGACACACCATAGAAATGATGCTCTTGAGCCTGTAAAATTCTATCTCCTGGCAGGTGATTTCTTTCTTGCACAGTAAGTCCTAGATATAATTTCTGGTTTAAAAAACAAAGGAAAAAAAACTCTAAAAGGGACAAGAGGGTGCCATTAGCATAGGCAGGATGATTTTTCATACCCAGAGTAAGGGGAAAAAAGCTAGCAAGGTGTACTCCATTCCCTGGTTTTGTTTTGTGATGCTTAAGGCTGTTACATGGCCATTTTTTACCAAATTACTCTAGTACTGGAAATGGACATACAGGTTTAGAAAATGAATACTGACTATAAAAGTGACTCCAAATGCTGACTGTCCAGAAGAACCACATAGCTATGGAGCTGGTCAAATTGTCATAAAATCTGGATCATGAAACTGCTTAGTGAGAACAAAGCAGACTAAAGCCAACCCACTCCCATTCAGTAAAATGGACCTGATAGGTATACTGCAGAAAGGGTAACTGCTGGAAGAAAGGCCAATATAACAGTAAACCTCCAACACAGAAAGATGTGACTGGTAAATCTATTAAATATTTACTTAAGCTTCTTCACATAAAAACACTGTTCAAACAGTAAGAAATTCTGTATGTTCACCGATGATTACCTTAACACACAAAAGAGTTACATGGAGATTATCTGATTTGTTCAGTGACAGACTGACTCAGCAGCATGTTTTACGTTAGAGCTCAGCAATTCCTGATGTCCTAGTCAATGACAGAAGTTGGAAAGAAGGATTCTAAGAGGCAGAAACCAAATGCAAATGTGCGATCAGAGCCAGACAAGCTTATAGAATATCATTAGTAATAATGCCAAGATGAAGCTGTACTTAAAGTGATACCTGTTAGCAAGGTGTACAACTGACTGAGGTTCAAGGATAAGTCTGCTTGCTCTCTGTAAAACACTGTTTTCAATTTTAGCAGTTTCATTCTCTAATTCTCCTGTTTTCAACCTATGAGTGAGGATTCTTGCCATCCCCCCTAGTTCCCCTCTCCTGTTCAGTTTGAGAAGCCTGTTTCAGTGTTCCTCGTGATTATGGTTATCATAGAGTGGAAAGAGGGAAGAGACAGGACAGATCACCTCCAGGGCTTCTGCAGATGATTTTTTTTTTTTTTTAAGGTACAGAAAAAACAGGTGGCTGCTGTCAGAAGCATTAGAATTCAGAAGACAGGAGAGAATACTGGCTTTTTTAAATAATCTGAAATAGGCTGATGTTTTTACTAGTGCAGAGTGGAAGATACGATGTAAGAGAGTTGTTGAATATTCCATATAGTTAAAAATGCATACTGGAAATTGAAAAATAGGAAATCTGCCTCCAAACAGATATTTCTTTCTTTTTATGTCATAAATCCAAAACAAAGAAATATCTAAATACACTGCGGAAATGAACTCTCCCTCTTTGTGTCTGTATCACAATTCTGGCTAAAAACTCTGCTTTTTTTATACATATATTCTGGTATGAAGTTCTATTTTTAAAAGACAATTGAAAATTGAGTAATTCTTTTATCCTGACAATATAACACCGTTTTACATATTCAAAGTGGAATGAAACCCCCTTCAGCTATGGCTTGAAGTGTTTTCATATCTTACTGCATGTGTGTAATAACATCACAAATTAGCATTTTATGCTAATAAAACTATCTGTAAAAATTTTAGCTACAATGATTCACCCTATTTTATCTTAGTAGCAAACATTAAGGTAAAAAAACAATTACAATGGAAAAAAAATAAGTGCTAATCAATATTTTGTGAACACTAACACCTGAAGATAAACAGCAAAGCAAGGAATACCTGCAATATAAGAAGAGTTTATTTCTTCTGTGGAAATAAAACCCCAGCATTATATACTTAAATGTACAAGTATAATGAAATGGTTTTGTTATAATGTGACATACAGAGGTAAAAAAATGTATGCACACAGAAATTTGTTTGACACAGGATATAATTTTATCTAAACAGTTCATATTGAATAAGTAATGACTAACTTACATTAAAAACAGATTTTTAATTATAGTAGTTTTCCTTGATGTTGTCATATAAGTAATTGGTATAATAAATGTATAAATACGTATAAACACACGGATGCATATACAGCTTTTTCTGGAGGTGATATTCTGAGTGTTACAATTTTCACTGAACTGCAAGGTTCAGAGAAACAAAAGTGTAGAGCAGTAGATCTGACTGAGGAAATTAAAGGACAAAACCCTGACTGAAATTCAAGTATATTACATGACATGCACCATGTTAAGGCATTTAAAATGCCACCACCTAAATATTGTTTACTGCCCCAGAAAGATGATGCTGTGCCCCCTTCCTGAGTCCCAGCACCATTGTATAATGAGCCGGATTAGGAAATGAATTTAAAGGCTCAATCTTCAGGTGCATCTTCCCCACTGCAGACTGGTTTTTTACCCACTTTAAGATTACACATAAGTTATTGTGGACTTCCAACATGTGATGCAGCTCTACAGGGGTGATCAACCCCTCCTCTGCTGGGAAAGCAAGCAGGTGTGGTCCCTTCCAGGCTGCCTGGTTCCCCCTGCCAGCCCTCCTGCTCCTCACAGACACACGCTCACATGCTCTTCATACAACAGCACGAGACCTCTCACCACCTGCCTCCCTGGGGCACAGTTGCAGTGAGGGGCTCTGAGATAACTAGGACAGGAAATTCCTCAAAGCAGCTCTGGGCTTTTGAAATCTCCGTTGGGAAAACACAGCACACCAGATGGAATCCCACAACTCCCTGCTGTCTGCATCGCTGTGTGCGTTACTCCTGCAAAGGCCATACCTTCACAGTGAAAATTACAGTGTTTGTGACAGCATATAGACACTTAGCACTTACTTAATGAACAAAACTAACACACCTGGTTAATAAAAGCAAAAATCCAAAATAATCACATGCTATGGTTTTAGTGTAAGTAGTTCTGACACTTAAATAGAATGAAAATCATCAAAACACCCTTTTCCCCCCAGAATTTTCTTTCTGGAAGTATGTTTGTAAAGGTTAAGAGCCTAACAGAAAGCACAGTAGAAACTTGATTCTAAAACACTCGTTGTTGCAAACACTTCTTTGATTTCATCAGGTAGGTCTGTTAAAAATTTGTGGTGATATTTTTATGGTACAGCTTAAAACTGAAGTTATCAAAATAGTGTGAAATCAAAGTAGATGTGATGCATTGCATTTCAGTCAGGCATGTCATTTTTTCCTCTTTAAAAAGAATTTACAAGCTGAATATCCTTTACATGACTAGCAATTTGAAGAAAGTAAAATAATTTTTCATGTAAATCACAAAGATCCTTCATCCAGCAAACCCCTCTCTCCACAACCTTAACCTAAGAGCAGTCTTGTATGATGCCTAAAAATGTTCTCCATCTAAAAGCAGCTGATGAAATCAATTAGTGATCATATGAATCAGAACACAAGTTCAGGTCTAGTGGCTGGAACCTAAACCAACACATTTCCTGAAAGTTAAAAATGAGGCAATGATTATAATAAAATGCAAGTTTTGACAATATTTAATGAAAAGTTAAACAAAATAAATCAGAGAAACAGGGTAAGGCTTATTAAGGAAACTCTGTGTTAGATGTAGCTCATACAGTGTCAGACTTGTCACTGAACAGTAGTGTTTTAATTGGGTAATGATCGTAATCACACACTCTGTGAGCAAAGGAAGCATCTGAGTAAGAGGCAATTGAACCCTACATAACCCGAATCTCAGAATGTCTTATCACAAACCCCCATTTCTGCACAGTTTAACTTATCTGTCAGTAGTAAGTGTCTGGTGGAATTGCAGTTACTTTATAGCAAGAAGATGATGTACTGCACACTGAAATATATTAACAAAAAAAATTATACCTAGTTTGATACTAATCAAGACCAATTTACGAAATCACAAAAGAAGCCTAGCTTACTAAATAGATTTGCTTTGCTCTGCATTAGGGAAATGAAAAAAACAGAGGGCACATTTGGATATGTGCTACTTACACTGGAATACTCAATAATCGATACATTTTAAAAATATATAAAATCCTAGCCCCTGTTGTTTTGCAAACTATACATGTATTAAGAGAACACATTCCATCTCAATGGCAGGTGATTGCAGTTCAAGTAAAACATTGGTGAAATTTGTTTCAGCTTTTTCTTTAAAAGCTCTTTTCATTCTAAATCAGTAAATTAGCAACACTATATATAAAAAAAATTCCTTCTATCTTTAACATTTGCCTACCAGTTTATGATGACAGCTAAACTGCAGTATTATAACCTAGTTTATATGCACAGAACACAATGTTTCATAAAAGTCAAAGTATGGAATTTATTAATACCTGTGGTAATACTGTGCAAACACACATCATAATACAAATTAGAGTATATTATCTGAAACACCTTGATTCTTTTCTATGCATAGCTTTCCTCCCCCTTGTGTTCCCTTTCATTATAATTATTCTACCTTTCACAGCAAACCGTGTCACGATTCTTCCTTGTTTCCTGAGTCTATAATTTGGAAGTCATCACAGTGCTTCTAAGCACTCCGTACACCTTCCTGTTAAATTGTTAATAGGTTCATTAAGTTGGTAGTGCCAAGATGAAATATTTTAACCTTATTTTAAAACTTAACATTTGCATTGTATTTTTTACCTCAAGAATAAGCTTTAGCATTTCCATTGTAATTGAGATGTATAAATGTAATTAAGCATAATTAAGGTGCCATGAAGTTTTTTGTTGAAAAAGCAATGCATTTCTGATTTCAGATAAGAATTAGAACATGATAGACGTTATAGATCACGCTCAAAAAGAGTATAAGACCAGCCTCTGAAACATTTTTTTTCATAATATGGTATCTAAATAAATTGTTAAAATTGTGTTAAGAGTCTCGACCTTGAAATGACTGGAAAAGAGATGATCAAGAAAAAAACATGGACATAGTATGCAGATTTGCTGTTCATGGGTATCAGAAGGGTCACTGATTATGACAAGACTTGACCCACTAGTTTCTACTTTCTGTTATGAAGTGGTTAGGGCAATCAAGAGTTAACCAGTGTTCTTATCTCCTGCGTAAACATTTTTAAAGTAGCTTTTACATTGTAGCTCTTGCTACAGATCTCTGACCAAATTTCATAAAGCCTTCTTGGTCTGCTTAATCCTAATGAAGTCAACATGACAAATTCTATAATACCCAAATATTCTCTCTAATTGGGTAAGCTTGATTAAACTGGAACATCTTAATGTTTATGTAGGTATACATCTACGGAGAAAGAGGGAATATATTCCTACAACACAAAAAGGTATGAAAAAATGAAATTCATTACATACAACACAGGCATTTTAAAATGTCCTAAAACATTAAACAAGTGTCTGTCAGGCTAATCAGGGAGAGAAGAATGCATTTTCTTAAAATGCATTTTTAAATTATATTTCACCGTGCTATGTGGTCACACAATATGATCCAGCACATCCTGACACATCAGCAATGTAATTTTTGTTTAAGATCTGTAAAAACATGAAATCTGCTATTCAGTTATGTAGACTGCTTATTGTCATAATGTCTAGTATAAAGTGTACTTCTATGCAAATAAAAATGCCTCAATCACAACATCTGGTCCAAGATAACTCAGGCCACTGGTCTGAGAGACTTTCAGCATACAGAAGGTTCACTTTGTAATACACCCTAATGTATTTTTAAAGATCATGCCACTCTGAGTCTGTTGGCCATGTTCAAGGAGAATCTTAATTTCATTTAGATCCATATACTTTTCCTGTTTTCTTCCTTTTATTTTCTCTACCCTTCAAGAGATTTTGTTTTTTAACTTTTAAAACTTTCTTACATTCCTCTTCAGTTTTAGATTAATGATTCAGCAAGGTCTTGATTTTTTTTTTTCTATTTTTAGATAGTCTGAATACCTATATCTTGCCATCTCTTATATATACATATAGTTCTGTTTAATAAATAACTAAAACTTTACCCTAGACTGGAGGTGTGTAGCAGGGACTACAGAATGATAGCAGGAAGGAATGATGTTTTAAGATTTTATTAAACAATATGCAGTCAAAATAAACTTTTATGTTTTCTAGCTCAAAATATATGATCTAGATGTAAGAGATTTGTTATATTGAAATTGTCTAAAGATAAATTGGGGATAAGCTGTTTTTCTAATTTTTGCTTGGAATCATCTGAAACACTGAAGCAGCTAATTGTTTATTTAATGCCCATTCTCACAAAAGCTTTAAGAAAGGAAACTTTTAAGAGAAGGGATTCCCTCTGAAAGGAGATTTCATGTCTCATTTCAGTTGTACAGTGGAGCACGGTCGTTTTACCTCTGAACCATCAATAGACTTATTTCTGTGGAAGTAATGAACCATCAGTTTCAGAACCAGGAGTCTGATCTTAACCTTTACTTAAAATAGTAGTTCAGTTTATCTGAAAGGGAATGCTTTTACTGTTTTTCCTTTGAACAGCAGCATCATCCCTCTGAGCTGTTCATAAATGTTCTCCCACTGTACTTCTAATTCACATTTTCTGCTCAACTTTGTCTCTATAAAGAGTTTAGCTCTAACCTCCCTGGAACTGAATTTACATTTAAAAATTGTTCTCCATTTCAAAGTGCATTTAATGTTTTCTCCTATTTTTTTGAGACAAACCTTAATATTACAATGGCATGAGATAAAACCTTCTCATAAACATACTAACATAAAATGGTGGATGTATAGTTCCACTCATACTTCATATGACCTCTGTCAAGCTGACACCTGTGCATATTTAATTGCTTCAATGTCAACTCTCAAAAAAAATACCAGCAGGTAAATAAAGTTGTGGTAGCATTTCTTTTCTGATATGCACAAAAGCAAGACGAGGGAGGATGAAGGAAGTTACTCTATTTTGTGGCTTCTTCTCGCATCACAAGATAAATTGTTTCCAATTACTTTACTTCAGTATTAAGTAAGGACTGATCTGCATATGGCTTCAATTAAACAAACATGCAAGCCAGACATCTGTGATGGGTTGACCTCTTCCATATGTGTATGAAAACGAGCTATGTGGAACACACTGATAGGTGATACAGTGATAAATAAACAAGACCAAAGAATGAGTAGATATTACTTCTAAAAACATATTAGACCATCACCTGCTAACTTTTAAATATGATTACCAAATATTGCCTGCATTAATGGCTACCATGCTTCCAATGGTTGTTTCCCAGCATGCGCCATGCTGCGTGCTACTGCTGATACATTTTGTTGCTTTTAGAAATACTTAAATTACACCCAAAATTCTTTTTAAAATTTCCTATTTGTCAGTCCAGGGAACTTCACTGGCTTTATTTCAAGGATGAGATGTCTCAAGCCTTTACTATACCTTTCAATACTCTCTGATCTTTATCCATGTGCTACATCCTTCTCAGCAAAATCTAATGAAGCTGTACATGTGTAGTATACTGTCCAATAACCACAAGCTTTTATTATTTGTGACTTAAACCTTGTGACCAATTAAATATTGCTATTTACTTCATAATAACCATAGTTTTGTGTAAGAATCAACTGTGCAATCATAAGAAGTGTCATTTTTTCAATTTTTTTAGTACCTCTTAAAATGAATTATAAGACAGAAATACAAGGTTACAGAGGACAATAGATTCAAGTACGTAAAATAAATTAGAATTTTAAACAGTGGTGATTTATTCAAAGTTCAGAGAATCAATGATAGGCTTGTCTTTTAGAAATATAATGTTGACACAAAGTATTTCACTTAGGTCAGACATTTAGCTTAGGTTCTTGCAGAATTGGTAGTTCCATGTAAAAATTATATCCATTCAGAAAAGATGTGTTACATATATTCTTAACAATTCAGAGAGAAGCATACAGAAATTAAATTAGTAACAAGATTCTTTTCAGTGGGCATCAATGAGAATATGACAAATGTTCATTTACCTATTTTTATCATGAATTTGCTGAAGTCTGCTCAAGAAACTTACAGTCAACAAGAACTACATGAATATCCATGTGCATATATATATATTTGCATGCATATGAATTTAACTATAACAATAACTGATCACAGATAATCACTCAGGAATTCAGGCAGCTTATAGCAATTGATACTGTAACACAGAGTGGTATGAAAAATAACTTATTGTGGAATTTACGAAAGAAACTGCTATTTGCAAATGAAAAAAAGCAATTTTTCAGTTTTTCCCATCATAGGGAAAATGTTGTCATTCTTAACTGACACTGAGGTACTCCCTATACTTCCCTCGCACAGAGAATCTCTATGGTATAGTGCTTGCTAACAGTGCAATACAACATGCATTGCATCATTCAGTACAGATTTCAGATCAGGATCCTAAAGAAAAAATATCAACTATTGCTTTCTGCAAGGGAAAGAAGATTTTGCAAATGAAACATAGAAGCGATAAATAAAATGTAATCCTTTCCAGCAAAAATAAATCTACAGCCTTAGAAAAAAAAATTAAAACTTAATTTTAAATGTTTATAATATTGTTTATATCTAATTGTTTATAATACAATAAGTAGTAGTGCAATTATTTTTCATTAAAAGATTAGGTATTACCAATGTATTTCATGTGGACCATTACAGAGACAACAATTTACTTGATGGTTAAGTGAACACATGAATAAACCAATGAAATTTCTGTATATCACTAAGCATTTGGGTTATTTTAAAAGAAATTTAAATTTCATATTAGTGGAATAATACTCCTTTCATTTAATGGGGAAAAATTAATCTCTTCCTGCAATAGTCTGTATTCTTCTTCCTTTTTGTTCCAAAAATAGAATCCTGTACACCCTTAATCTAATATACCTTCCTCCTACTATTTAATGTAATTACCTACGTCTGAATCAATATTCCATTAGCTGGATTCAGTCAATGAACTGTCTTTCACTGCCTGCATATTCTAGTTCTAAGGTTTGCAGTGCTGGCACACCACAAGCATCAGTTACTGCAATACTGGCAAACCAGCAGTTGGGCACAGATATTTATACATGCTGCTTTCAAATCGCAGTGTAAGGAATAACAAATTGTTGAGTGAGCAGCAGTACTGAAAAGGCCTGATTTTCAATGGTGTGTGTCCTCTTCATTCCCACATCCCCTTCTTCACATGACTCCCATGCAATCTGCGTACGAATAGAGGCTGATGGCACAAGCTCTGGGAGTAAGGGAGAGACACATCTGAGCTGGCTGCAGAGGCCACAGGCACAGACCTGTCACTGGCCATATGGCTGATGCCTCTCCCCATGGATCAAGTGCATTTTCCTCCCAGAAAGTCACTGGTTTAGGATACACCCCTCTAGCTACCTACTGACTACCACATCACTTGCAGGAATCCTTGTGGATTTACTGTTCGCTCAAGTTTGGTTGAGATCGGCTAAAACTTTAAAAACTTATTGGAGGTGCTACAGGGATGAACTGGCTCAGACACGGGACACCCAACCACAAAAACCTCATCTTCTTTAACAATTATTCTCACTTGGATGTTTCTCACACCCAAACATGCATTGGAATTCAAACAGCTTTGGTAAAGACTTTTAATAAAGCATGATAAATCCAAGTTACCAATTTCAGCTGGCTAACGGATGTAAATGGTATATTAAAATGTTTAATGCAATAGTAAGCAAACAACTGTTGTTATGTAGCAACACACCAAATACATATGCTGGTTTCTGATGGAAAGCATAAAAGCCATCTGTGCTGCAAGTTCATGATTTCAGAAAAACAATACTTTTTCCTTCCATATACCCTGCCTGAAGTATTATTTCTCTGTTTGCAATAAAAGATCAGCATGGAAGAGATATCACTGAGCACTCCAGAATTCAGAACTTAAAATGACTAAGTTTAGCTCTTGTACAAAAGGATGGTGTTTTAGTGGCATTTTTAATGAAATCATAGCACACTAACTTATCAAAATCTCATGATGAGAACAGGCCAACAATTTCCAGGCATGTTTATTGTGACAATGATTTTAAGTCAGTAGTAAGAATTATTTAACGTGAATCAAATATCTGGTCTAATAATGGTCTAATAAGTATTTATAACATGCAAGACAACAGAAAATTTGAAAACTGGAAAAAATTACTGGCACTGTTAGGTTAATGGTTGGACTTGATGATCTTAGAGGTCTCTTCTAACCAAAGCTATTCTATGAATCTAAATAGAACGGAAAATTTACCGGTATTGAAACAGCACTCTTTTGCCACTGCTAGTTTTTCCCTTCTTGTGCATGAAGGACTCAAATGAGAAGGATAAAGACTATCTAAGTCACTGACGTGAGTCTTGTTTCTACAAGTCAGTGCACACATGTTCATCTGAGCACAGTAAATTAATCACAGAATCATAGAATCACTATGGTTGGAAAGGACCTCTAGGATCATCATGTCCAACCTTTATCCCATCACCTCCCTAACCACTAGACCATGGCCTCAAGTGCTTCATCCACTTGATTTTTAAACACCTCCAGGGACAGTGACTCCACCACCTCCCTGGGCAGCCTGTTCCAGTGCCTAACCACTCTCTCAGTAAAGAACTTCTTCCTAATATCCAACTTAAACTTCCCCTGATGCAACTTGAGGCCATTTCCTCTCGTCCTATCATTAGTAACTTGGGAGAAGAGACCAACACCAGCCTCACTAAAACCTCCTTTTAGGTAGCTGTAGAGAGCAATAAGGTCTCCTCTTCTCTAGACTAAGCAACCCCAGTTCCCTCAGCTGGTCTTCATAAGGCTTGTGGATTTGCATCAACAACCAGTAATTATGTTTTATGTCAACCAATAAAGAGTAGAACAATGAATTCCCACTGTCAGAGCTGTGTTATATTCAACCACAGAAAAGTCTTTATCAGATCCAAAATTTAATGCATATACCAAAAATAAAGAAAATTTTTGTCTATGTTTAGCCTGTACCCAGGACTAAACTGCAGCAGTTGTTCTACCACCTAATGACCCCTCCCCAGCTGAGAAAGGGAATCAGGGAAAAAAGGGAGAAGGCCCATGGGCCGAAGTAGAAACAGATTTAATGAAATAACAAAACTAATACAACAACCAACATAAAGTATATAAGGTTCTACTCAGCCTGGTCCTTGGGGTCAACAGCAGAATCAGAAGGCCAGGAGGGAGGAGCCCCAAGAAGAGGAACTCTGCCCTCACTGAACTGCCTCCTTTTATAATGAGCATGCTTAAGTGGCATGGGACACATCTGTGAGTCAGCTTGGGGCAGCTGCCTTGTTTGGATCTCCCAGCTGACTCGGGGCTACCCACGGCCCGTCTCCATGGCTGGCACATGGGGCTGTGCCAGGGGAACCAGGACAACCTTAGAAGTAGTGCACAGCCAAATGTCAAAACAACATGGCTGACTTGATTTATAAGTTTATCCAGTGTTTCTGCACTGTCTGAAATCAGTGATATTGCCATAGCTCACAAAAGCTTGGGTACTCACCCAAACAATCTTGACCAAGATTCAGATATCTAAGCCACTTTTCATAAAAGTTTTCCTTTAGTTAATTTTGCTTTATACTTCTACAGGTATCCAGTCATTTTGGCTGAAAGCTTTAAAAATGCCAAATCAATGCCCCCTTTTACACAAGTGAAAGACACAGTTGCTTAGTGTTAAGTACCATATAACATAATACTGTTATGTGAAAAGCACATTTACTAGCAACATTATATTCTGTAGCCTATGGCATTTTGTATAAAAGGAGGGACTCTTAAAAATAAGAGGCTATGACATCTGGCCAGTTTTGTGCATGTGATTTTGTCTGACAGCATTGCTACTAGTATTATAACACAATAAATGTCATTGCAAAACCAGAGAGATCTAAAAAGTTCAACCTGACTTACACCAATTCCCACACTACAACTGAGAGCTTCATCCCTTCGAGGCAGTCAACACTTGCCTCTTATTCCTGTTCTTACAGTTCTTAAATGCCCACTTTCCTCAAGGCCCTTTGAAAACATAAATGCATTCTCAGCTCAAAGTCCCTCACAAATAGCATGCAGAAATGGAAAAAGAAAGATGTAAAGCACTATTTTATCTCAGAGATTAACATTTGTGGTAGCATTGATGAGAATCTCTCACAAGATTTCTTTTTGTGGCAAGCTTTAGTCTAATATTATCAAAAGCAATGTAGAAATCTAGCAATACATTTCTTCATGAGGTAAGAAGTGACACAGGACAAATATCTTTCTTGTTAATTACTTTAGTGTGAAAAGAAAAAAAAAAAAGAAAATGTGAGTCAACTGCTGCACAGCTTATTCATATGTCACTAGCAGGCTATTCCATACACTTTACATTGAAATTCTAGGGAAAGTAATAATTCATATAAATTAATTGGATATGTCAATTCTAATTAGTCCACAGAGGCTAGGTAAGTATTCTTAGGAGACTACAGGATATCTCCATGTTGCTGTAGAGAAATCAAATATCCAAATCTTGGCTAGTCTGTGGTTTGGGACACTAAAGAGCTTACAGAGAACAGTTCAGAATATTGGAGCAAGGCTGCAGGGGAACAAGGTTAAAAACCAAAAGCTGTCCTTCCTGCTTTTTGCTGTCCACTGGTTTTGGCAAACTAGACTGCTATGCAATAAAGGATGTCTTCTGAAACACAAAGAAATCAAGGCAAAAGAAGCAATAAACGTTCGCTTAACACTGTAATATGCAATGTTACTGCAGCTGGTTTCGACAGAAACAACCATGAAGTGAAACAGAGTGCGACTATACAGGTTTTTCCTTTATCACTGTGCAGGGAAAATGTCCATTCCTTTATCCCTAGTAGTAATTGTGATTGCTATCATCAGCCTTAAAGAAACCAAACATCCAGAAGGGCTGAAATTACAAAAGTGTCTCCTAGACCTAAACCTCCGAAGAAATCTAAATGATGTCAAAAATGAATATACCATTAACATCCTCTAAAACAGGGGCAGACGAACATACACAAATTATAATGTATACCAAGACTATTTGGATTGAATTTCAGCCAGTATTTTCCTTCCTGCCCTGGTCTACAGCATCAGATGCGTGTGGTTTGTCAGCACCATATCATTAGACTACCTATTCATTTGCATAAATTTCTACTACTGCATTGGCCTAATAAGTAGCAATACAATTTAATTGTACATATTATGGTGTGCTGTTCTCTACCAGTGAGGGACAGTAACTTGTAATATGAAAAGGAATAAAACATTCATTGACAGAATACCACTGAGTTTACTCAGACACATAACCAGACATAAAATACAGTAAGGGAATATTATGAATGGATTATTTTATAAATTTAGAAATGGAAGTAAGTATATTTATTTTTCAGAAGCATGTAGTAGTTCCTGTAGTAGCCTATTCACCAGCCTAGCCTGCAATGGATTAGAATCCTCATTCTTACTGGTACTTAAATAGATGCACTTGCAGAAGAAAATTACAAGCTTTGGAACAGATTTAACACTTTGAGTAGAAAATGTTTCTCCTTATTTTGTGAAAATGAATTATTGTATGACAAAACAAAATCTTTCAACTATGTTAAAAGACTGGAAAACCAAGTCTATTTCTTCTTGTTATTCTCTTAACATTGTCTTGCTCTACAGGAAACTAATGTATATAAATTCCAGTCATTAAAATAGGAGTCAATACAGCAAATTTGTATTTTACCTGATTCTTTTTTAAGCATAAACCCAGGCTTAAGTAGGAAGAATACAGAAATACTTATAGCCTGAACTAATTTATTTGAAGTTTGATAACCTAATATCACTAACGCTGGATGCGTCACTTGTGCAAAAGAATTAGATGTGATCTAATGGAATTCACCTGACCTGCAGGTGACCTGAATGTACAAAACATGATACATCCTTTCTAATATGTGGAATAATTAACTAACCCATTCAACAGTATTAACTCAGTGGTTTGGCACAGCATAATAAATAGCACTGGATGGCCAAGAGTTGAACTTCTTTTCCAGTTGAGATTAATAATGCTCTCTGGATGCATGCATGTTTGTATAGACAAAAATAATGTACATGCCAGGTTCCTCATTATACTTCATCGCTCACTAGGAGAGATGGCATTCAATTTCAAAGAAAGAAGATTTATTTCCATCTATTAAAGCATCAATATATATATATAAAATGAAGATTTTACTCTAGAATAATTACCTTTGAATAACCTCTGAAATACGGGGGGGAAATGACATATTGAATGACTTGTTAAAAATGAAACAATTACATGGCAGGTAAAGTAAGAAAAAATACTTCCCAATATACTCACAGTATTGACAAATCAAAAAGTGATTCAGCAGAATGAAAGATGAAAAGGATCTCAAGGGAGAGCATTGTAGGTATGGCCACTAAAAAGTAGTATTAATTTAAGCAAAACTTGAATAATTTTAATTCAGGAGAAACAACCTTATCGACAGATACAGAGACAGCAATGAAAGATTGGCTGCTTCATCTTCAGCATGGCATACTTCAAAATAAATTATTGCAACCTGCTTTCCATCTGACTAAAGTACTATTACTGTTGCAATTTTGTTAAAGGAATGCCTAATAAAGAAATATGTTAGAAAAATTTTAGGAAAAAAACCGCAAACAACATACTTGTTTGGTAGCTATGTACCATATATCATTTTTAAAAAATAGTAAATATTCCAGCAAATTAAAGTTACACCCGTTGTTATAAACATGTTGACCCACAGGTGACTATTTTGCCTTCTAGTGGACAAACTCTCAAGCTTGGAGTCTTGTTTTTTGCAGTAACTGAAGAGAGAAATTTTTTCATCTTTGTTTCTCCTTGAATGTTATCACAGCACAGTGCGTAATTTCACTAGCTCAATGCCTATGAATTAAAAATACTTTTAATTACTTTAGATACAATCTATATTTGAGCATGCTTTTCATTTTACATTCGCTTTTCTTCCATTCATTATCAAAGTCTTTCTTCCCGCTAGACTGTTTATATTTTAATTTGTGCAGGCTTTAACAATATACTGACTCCAATACTGCCCTAATTAAATTAAATTTACTTGCATAGATTTGAACAGCAACTACTGTTGACCTCAAAAGTACTCCTTTTTCTTCTTTCCAATATATTTTGCTGTCTATCAAAGAATTTTCCCCAGGCCCTACTACTTCTTCAGAGTCAGCCTTTGTGCAACTAGTCCTCCAATACATATCCAAATTAGTATTTCAGCTTCAATAAAATTATAGACCAAATCCTAAATGACCTGCAGTCTTCAGTCCATAGATGTTATTTAGGTCACTTCAAATAAATAATCACGGAGCAGCTTCTGACCACACTAGTAAGAAAGGAATTGATGTTTAAGATTTTTTCCCCACAGCCATCATTCCCAGTTTTCTTCATAATTAAAACACAACTCAAAAATGTCTTTCTAGAATGGTCAAAGAATCTAAGCTGAAAGTATGACTTCCCTATGACTTTTCCTTTCATAGTACATAAATTCAACCCTGAGCAATCCCAAGAAAGTACCAGTACCTTCTCTCCTAGAGTGAAAGATACTCTTACCTTTAGCACTTCAATCTTACCCTTTCAAAACCCAGATTATTCTAACATTTTAAATTATTTAATTTTAAAGGTAAAATACATATACTTCTATACCACCCTATTGCCATTTCTCTTACACAGGGATGTATTGAATACTTTTATTTCTCCCTGTATACATTTCTTACGTCATCTTCTTTCCTACTGTAGGTTGTTTTCTTCCAGTGTAGAATCTTTTCTAGATAAAATTCTCACATGCAATGCCAGTTAAAGAAAGCTCTGAATTCAGCTTTCTTTCAAAAGAAAGATTATGATCTGTGACTGTACATGTTAGTAATATCTCTTCTGATTTTAATCAGAAATAATATGATGGTTTGAATCAGTTAGCCAAGACATAATATTAGGGTAGGGTTTTTTTCACGTTTATTTGTAAGAAGTGGATATAAAATCATATCTAGGGCAAATGTTTAATAGTAAACCTTCCCTACCCTTAATTTGCATTTGAGAGTCTAGCTAATAGGCATCTTAGGACAGAGCAGAAAAAAGACAGGAGGTGCCTCCTTTATTTTTTTCTCTTGCACTTAGAACCCTTTTTATGGGTCAGCATTTAGTTATGTATATGCTGTGTAGTGGTCTGCATCACTATGATAGAAGCAGAGGCATTGCTTTCTGATGTGTAACCCTATCAAATAACTACTCCCCACCCTCCTGAAAGCCATTGGGCTGATGGCCAGGCCCTTAAGGGAACACATATGGGAAATATGGCATTGCAACATGCACTTTCAGTGTGTTCCAAGAGCTTGAGCTAAGACAGTCAAATTACTCTCGGTTTCCTGAAGCAACACAGGAAACTAAACTCATGACCAATGTGCAGCTGAATTCCTAATGCATCACTAAGCCTAAGCTTACCTGAGAGATTTCTACAGTATATTGGAGCTGCTTCTGTTTAAAGCATTACACAACCCATCCAGCTAAGATGGAGTGGAACATTCTGCTAATACTGCCTGGAAGAAATAGGTCATGTAACTTGGACACAGCTAATCGCCAAACAGAAATCAATTAAGAAATCCATGTACGGGAAAAAAAAATAATCAATGTTCATTGACATGGCCCAGTGGGTGGATGATATGCAGAGTACAAAGTGGTAATGACATATATTGATACAAACAAACAGGAATGCAGCTATCGCTGATCCAGATAGGAAGAAAACACAGTGTGCATAGCATTGTGGATGCTCTGCCAGCATGGGACTGGGAACATGCTGAATGGGGCAAATGGAGGGACAGAGGGAGAGAACAAATTGTTGCTCCTGCTGTTATCTCCTCTCCACATGTGGAATTCTAGACCAGATTTTATGACTTTGTTTTCGCTCAATTTTTTTCATAACAAGCTTTGAAAAAAAAATATTTTAAAGTATATGTACATATGAATCTACACATATACTTACTTTGTTTTCTATTCACGCTGTCCATGTATACAAATACACACACACTGCATTAATATACTGACATCTTACTGACTGAGGCTTCATTCTAGCTGCTCATAAACTGTATTCAGCTTGCTTATAGTGTAATTCAAAATGACAAGTTCCTTAAAATGTTCTGATTCAAATAATTTCTTAGATGCTAGTTCCTGCTTACTGGCATAAAAAAAAAAAATTACAGATAACTCTACCCCACTCTTTTAAATTACTTTTAAAATAAGGTCTTTCCTCTATATTTTTAGACTACGTAGTTTAAAAATCCATTACAAAGATGAACTCCAATTCACAGTTTTCACTGATCACTTAACCAGCAGGCAGTTTTTAGTGCAATAATCTATTAATGTTCCAAGATCTTGCACAGAATAAGAATACAATTGTAATGTTTTAGAAGAGGATTTTTCTTGTTAATAAAGGCAATATCAGATCTCGTACCATTCAATCACTGTCATTACTTAAAAGAATTAAGAAAAATTCTTAATGATGCTTTTTGGTTACATAGATTAAAATTCTTGTAAATTATTACAGATTAAAAGTAGATATTGTACTTAGTCTTGTAAAACTTTTACTTGTAATCCTGGCTCAGTAAGAAACTGCAGGAATTGAAGAATGTGCTGTGCATAGCAGCAAGGCAGAAATGTCAGAAGCAAGAGAATACCCCCAAGAGCAGAGCCGCAGGCAGCAGACTCACTCAGCAGAAAGCACACAGAGTGGCCAGGAAGATAAAAATTTAGAAGCAGAGGAAAAAAAAAAAAAGCAGGCATTTTAGAGACAGAGTGAGAAAGGAAGGGCAAGAGCTTAAAGGCAGGAGGATAAATAAATGATACCAGGAGCTGGAAAAAACCCATCCTGGTTTAGAAGAAAAAAGGTCATGAGATGGCACAGTAAGAGAAGAGCTGCACTATTGACCAGCAGCAGGACCAGCATTTAAGAGGTACAATTTCTTTGTTTAAAAAAGAAAAAAAAAAAACACTAAGGAAAATAAAATCAGCAAGGGTCCTCCTAATGTTCATACCTGACTGAAGAGTGCTCTTTTTTCAGAGGAAACTGTCTGGGTCTGCTATTTCCGACTAGTGTCAAGGCACAGGACTGCAGTGCTCTTCAGATAATGTAAGATAGTGGAGTGGTTAGGTTCCTTTTATTTGGAAAACAGTGTTTCAGGGGAAAAACCCTTGAGTTTGATTTTAAATGTTTCCAAAACACAAAAGTTTCTTGGGTTATGCAGTATGCACCAGTTTACAGGTATGGCTGCATCAAGGCCAAAAGAAGTTCTCTGTTTTGACAGAGATGCTACTTAGTTTGCAAGAGTAAATACCAAGTGACATCAAATGCATTTTGTAATCAGAGGTACTTGCAAGAAGCATGTGCATAATAAAAAGTACTTTATACTGCTTTTTTTTCTTAGATCAAGTGTATTCTTTCTATTTGTTTTCTATTTTACTGTTAAAGTGCCAGTTTCCCTGTTGGACACATTTTCTCTTAGCAAAATCCCACCGGATTTGTGCAAAAGCAGAACTCCTGATAAAGTAGTAAAATACTGGGACTGTCACAGGTGATTTACCTATGTAATTTTACTGTTTTACTTTGCAGTATTCAATATCCTTTCACGCGTTCACCTACACAAAGTATTTTTTCTTTAGAATTAAGTTAATACATCGTATTTTATTAGCTGGTAGGAATAACAGAGGAAAAAATTTTCTGATACCAAATATTTTGTTAAGAGGCTAACTGATCTAATAACCTGCTAGGTAAAAAAAACCCCAATGTTCTTCCAAATTTGGATGATTGCAGGTTGCTAAAAAAATCCCTGTAAACTGACACACTTCAAAGAAAGTCAATTTTATCATTCCAATCTTGTCTTAAAGCTCATTTTAAATAATCTTCCAGTCTAATTAGCATTACCTTCTGGCTCTTTAGTACCATCCTTTTGAACGCTGGCATGGTTAGAACACTCAGGTCGACTTGGTTTAGTACAGTGTGGCAAATGTCAGTGAAATACAAGGGCATATGGCATATAATTACAGAACCATACGGATGCCAGTAGCGATAGTCAACAGTATTTGAATGCAAGACCAAGAAAGTTACAGGAAGAGCAATAAAAGACCATCATAGATAATCACAAAATAGATATATATAGTTTGTTTATAGCTGAAAGATGCTTGTACATATCTGTCCTTTAATGAAGCAAAGCCATTAGGTCTGTACAAGTGTATAGCTGTAGAGTGCAGTCTACATTATTTTAGTATTGGTTTGGAAATTTATAAACCCAGTTTATTAAGATGAGTGATGCAAGAAATCACTTACCAACGCACATAGCAGATCAACTGCTTCCAGTATCAGTTCTTGGTGGCCAATGCGAGTGACTCCCAGTTCCTCAAGCTCCTGGTGAGTGATGTGTAGCAGCTGCTCCCCATTGATCTTTTCTCTTTCAAAATTTTTTATGTATTGTTGGAGGCAATCATCAAGACCTATTTAAAAAAAAAGCCAACAACGCATATTCAGAGAATGGAGATTATGATTGTTTATTTCTGTAATTCACAAATATAGAAATTCCTGAGGAGTACAAGTATAATTCCTTGTTTGGATCTGTTATGGAAAATGTGCAAAAATTATAATTTAACTTACATAGTATAGCACATATCATTAAAGAGAAAAATTCATCTTACTGACACTATTTTCAACATTCTTAAACATTTTAATAATAATTTTAAACCTTCATTGTGCTTATTAGGGAGACAGGGGGAAGGACAAAGAAGCAGAGTGGCATTATAAAAAATTCTTGTTCTTATGATGTCATGAAGACCTAAATACAAGTTTAATGTATGATTAGGAGCATATTCTTCCTGGTGTTCCTCTTGTAGGCTCTTCCAAATCATACGGTGTGGGTATCACTGATGAGGAAGAGTGTTTTCAGGCTCAGTAACCACCTACACTAACTATGCTACATTCATTGCCAATTTTATTTTTCTTCAAGTCAAACTACCCAACTTTCTGAAACTCAATAACATACAGAGGGGTTTGTTACAAAACCTTTCATTAATAATACAATTTTGTCCATGCACATTTTGTCCTGAACTTGATATGGTAAGAACAGATTTGAGAGCTGCCACATTATTCTATTTCTCAGACCAGAGAAGGGACTGATTAAAAAACATAATTTGAAATATTTTCCTTCCTCCAAATCTGTTTCAGAACTGCAATGCTTTAAGTTTCCAGCTAGAACAATTAGTTGTACACAAGACTCTACACAACTGAAAGCTATGCAAGGCTGTGCAGAGTTCTGTCAAGGACTCTGTCTAGGGTTGTGCTAGGTTCAATGGGAACCCAATATGAATATGGTTTTCTGGAGACCTGCAAAAAATCAGCTTCAATAATTTCACCTACTAAGAGTAAGCAGAACACTGATTCTCAACTGTCCTACAGTGAAGCAAGTAAACCCAAGACCCATAAGAAACACAGATATCCAGAAACCACAGAAATAACCAACTCGTGCATTTAAGGAAGATGATAGAGCTTTGAAATATCATAATTTCTCCTTGCAGTCTTCTATTAAATACACATGATGTTACCAGTATGGCTAAATTAAGGAGAAAATGTGTATGCAAGCACTAAGAAAACACAATGAATATAAAGAATAGGAAAACAATAGGCATATGAACAATATTGTTCTCATTTGTCTATTTAAGAGTTCTCACGCATACAATAGAAACAGAAATAAAGCAAAAGTTAATGTTGTCTTTGTTTCCTGGATTCTTTATATAAGGAAACAGATAAAATTATCATGCACATTAGTATCTGTTTAAAGAGAAATTTGTGGTAATTTTAACATCTTTTGAACCACAAAGGTCCTTTTAAGTAACCAGATGATTGATTGGCAATGATGACCAGAAATATATTCCTCTAAACTAATACAAGAACGCTAAATCAGTTAAACAAGAGGATGAACAAAGTTCACCAAAAACATATTAGAAAACTACATTACTACCTATTACTCCATTCGTAAGCATAGATTCTTAGATAATATTAAGTGATTTAATTTGTTCTAATAAAATTGGTCTATTTCATTGTAATAGAAAACATTAGCTAAATACATTACTAATGTGCCACATCTCAGCCTGGCTGAATGCTGGGAATAGGAACCATCCAGAGATGAATTTCTAAAAGTTATAAGAGGACTTGGTCAGAATAACCAAACCACCTACTGGGGAAGTGAAAGCTTGTGGAGACTGAAGTCAGAAAATGTGAACTTTAAAAGTGTCCTGTAGACAAAAATAGTTGGTATTGTCCATGTTTTTCCATTCTGAGGTTTTTAAACAGAACATCAGAGAAAGAGAGATCTGACACCTTATATTTGGCATGCTGATTACAACCACATTAAGTCTCAATTAAGCCAACATAATTCAGTTGAGACACAAGACTGACAACACAAGAATTGAATAAAACAAAGCAATATACTTGTCTTCTGTTCCATAAATACAAAGGGTTATAATGCAGTTTCCTTCAATTAACTTAACTTTCATAATTACTCAAGTATTTACTCTGTGTATGTGATACAGCTCATGTATCATTTACTAAGTAATATGCACAGCTCTATAGTTACTTATACATATATCCCATAAACTAGATTACTTATATAAAATGTCATGTTTTATGTTGTTTTTCACAGCTTTGAAGGTAGAGTTGGGTCTTTTTTTATCATTATTTTTTAAAAACTCAAGTCAGCAATCTGTTTATAATACCTAAGCCTTTTCTGTTCTGGAATGGTCTGCAAACAGAAGACAATTTCTCTGCATCTGTACATGGTATTAAATTATTTAATGAATGATTTTATGTAAGTATATTTCAGTTTGGATTGGTTGACAACTGGTCACTTCAAGTTCTGGATATATTATTTAACAATTGAAATTCAGAGCTGTTAGAAATTTCTGTTCCTCACTTGCTTAAGAACAATTCTTTGAAACCATTTCAGAGCAAGTTCCAAACCCCATGAGTTCCAGATTTGCTTTTAGTCAATATTTGCATAAAACTCATCAGAAAAAGTCACTGAAACTGATACCAGTAATTAAAGTATTTTGAGCAAAAGTGAAGGAAATTAAAAAATTTAGTATCAGTGGCCACAAGTAAGCATTGGGAGAGAGTTAGAAAATATCAACTGGATGTGACAGCCTAGGAAAACTGTGTAGCCAGATGTAGTAAATGTGCCTTTGTGCCAGAAAGAATGTATGACAGAAGAGCAAAATATGAAATTTGTATTATTCATACTGCTCTGTAATAGCTCCCCCGGGTATCTTTAGAAGGCGTTTACTTAATGGTGCAAACAGTATGGCAGTTGACAACAGAATACAGAAATATATCATTAAAGGACCAGGCTGTCTCATAGCATGACAGCATCTAATAAATACACACAAAAAGAGAAGTATTTATCCATTGCTCTTTGCTTTTCTGTCTATCTAGGAGTTAGGTATTGTATTCCATTGATCCTTTTTTGCGATGAAAAATTTTTGATAAGCGTGAAGTGTTACAAAGCAAGAATTTAGCTGTCAGCAGTTTCATCCTTTATTATCATGGCTATAATTGTTTTTAGCATGAAAATATCAAGGATGCAATTAGGAAGAATACAGAATGAGATCATTTTGACTCACCAAAGCCAAATGGAATATTTATTTCCTCAACCACTTAGGCCTCATTAGTGCTCTTTATGCAATTTTCTCAATATAATTTCTGTTTACAGATAAGATTTAAATTAGTTAAGATTCATAACTACAAACTAGTAAGGGGCATTAACTCTGTTTTACATGTAAGTAAATTAAATTAAACTACTATTCCCAAGTTGCACAGTGTCAGAGTTAGGCAAGAAACATAGAGGCTTGCAGTTCTGTTTCTGCACATTCTTACTTTCTTTTGGGTACAGTTTGTAACTAATCAACATATCCTTCATAGGATATGGAATAAATTAATTCAAGGAAAAGGGTTTAAACATGTATGCTTTATTTTAAAGCTGAGACTTAAAATCCATGATGAGAAATCTGCTATATTGTGCCTTTCTGTTTTAAAGTAAAAGAAATCTTATTCCATCTGCATGGACTAGAAAAGCTTTATCTCTGTATTCAAAGATTAGAGGAAGACAATTACCTCTGATATGGCTACTGCAAACTATGATTTTGCAAATAAGGCATGTAGTAAACTGCCTAAATCAAGGAAACATGAAAAAGAAAGGAGGTGGAAAAAATGTAGGGAGAAAGGGCAGGAAAAGAAGAACCAGTGAGCTTTAAAATGTTTATTTTCTGAACTGCATAATTAAGAAAAAAGGGATCATTAAAACAACAAAGCAAATGACCATGTTATAAACAAATTCTCTGTAGAGCTAGCTGAAATCTGATTTAAGTATTAACTCAGAGCCAACATTACAAAAGAGATGGGGGCAGTAAGAGCCACTGAAATTAAAATGAATCTTTTCATTGATACCAACAAACATGAGGTTTGCTTTACATTAAAATCACAAACATAGTTGCCATGTCACAGAAAGATCTGTCCCTTTCTCGCTGGCATTAGACAGGGAGATTGAAAAAAAATACTATAAAACTAAGTGAAGGAAAAGCACAGGTTGTTGGCCTCTCTGCAGGAAGTCACATTATGCAGACAGGGCAGCTCTCACAGGGGAGAAGTGGGGCAACAGTAACTTTGACAAATGTGATCCGTCACAAAAGAAAAGTAATTTCTGAGTTTAAAAGTCCTTCATTTCCCATTAAATTTACTTTATGGAGAGATTAATGTTAATTCTCTTCTCCTTTTTCATACATTTTAATGGATTTTTGTTACTTACTGTATGCTGGTTTTGTAATCTATCCTAAAAAAATCCTGACCAAATGATGGTTTTGTTCGTACTGCATCATTATTCCCGGAGGAACACATATGGCAGCTGGCTGGAACAACTGAACACTGGCTGTGAAATGGAGGGGTTATGGGGAGGGCAGACTGGAAAGGTCCTTGCCAGTTCAGCTTGTCACAAACATGACTGCTCTCACGAGGTGATTCTTCTGACAGAAGAGGGTATACAAAACGATACACTCCGTTATAAAAACGCAACATTGCTCATTCTGCTTTTAGAGTCTAGGATGAAAAAGAAGGAAAACAGCCCAGTGGAAATGCATTTAGCACTCCTGACTTCTGCAGCTGTGCACTGATGCAAGGAAGTGTTAGTGTCCACTTACAGTCAGTTTGGCAAAGAAATGAAAACCACTTTGAGGGTCTGAGGAAGTATTTATCGTTTTTCCCAATTAAAATAATTTTTAAAATAAAAAGCCCATAGCATAATACTAGAATCACAATTGCACAAAGGCTTATACACAACAGCAAATTTGCTGTATAGATAAAAGTGTCTGTCAAATCTAAGTCCAAGGACAAAACTTGAAAGTCAATGGAATGATCTCAGTTTATTTAGAAGGATTACGTTTTGGTCTGTCAAGAACAAATTAATATTCTTATTAATGTATCTTATTTGACTAATAAAAGCTATATAACAACCATGTCGCAGAGTAGTGACTTGTGAAAAACCAATAAATCAAAGCGAAAGAGGGACAAAATAAATTTTCAATTGTTGTGCTAGATGTTGAAGGAAATCTACTAAAGCTGCCATGTCCTTCAGTGAAGATAAATGCAAATGGTGACTGCACTTGTTCGTGAGGGCAGATATTGTATAAAATATGACCACAGTGCACAACAGGAACACGGCTGCACCAGCACATGCATCTCAGGAGTGTGAGCCAAGTTGTGAGCCAGCAGGGTCATCTAATAATTCAAAAGGAAACTGATAGTACTGAAACTACCTCTGGGTGACAAGGATTTAAAAAAAAAAAAAAAAAAAAGGACAGAAACATGCAAAGCAGGGAAAAGAAAGGTAAAAGACAACCAGAAACTGTGTGTGCCTTGAGGAACAGCAGATGAGGAAGACTGCAAGTTTGGAACCATGGGAATAGAAACATATTGTTTGATTCCTGCTGGTTTTTGCAAGTGATCTCACACACAACCTTCCAAATAAACAGGACTGTACCTGAGACACCTTCCCTGATTCCACCAATGGCTTAGAATCACAGAATCACTTTGGTTGGAAAAGACCTCTGAGATCATCAAGTCCTCCTCCTAGGCAAAGCAACTTGCAAGTCCAGAAAATTAACTATTTGCTATTAGAAAAGAGGAATCTCATTTCTGTGCTGGAAATTATTAACTGGAGAAGGCAGACTAAACTTCTGCTCCTGTCACAACCTTCAGTTTACATATGCATGTCTGCTTAAATATATCCAGTGTTCAGCAGCAGATCTGTAGATGCTAGGTCCAGGTAGAAGTAGTTATAGAAAGCAAAAAAAAAATAAAAAATTGTGTGGGGTTTTTTTTTTGTGTTTTTTTTTTTTTTTTTTTTGTTTTTTTTTTTTTTTTTTTAAAAGTGGTATTTTCTACATAAAGCAGTATTTAGCAGCTAGCTAGAAAGATCTGGAAGAAATTGACTGGTTGCCTATCAGAAGTAGGTGGAGAGTGCATGCCTTAGTCTAAATGTAACTTTATTGAATGAACACTCATGAACTGATGTGTGTTTGATTAACAGCCCCTTTGATTTATTACATTGGGCTTATGCACAGTGGATCTTTTCCAGTTCTTACATAATTTGTAACAATGAAAATCATCAGGTGGGTATTTTTTGTTGATGACGTCAAAAGCGTTTTAAGAATTATTCAGTCCAGATAAAGAAAAGGCATAATCCTCAGGTCCATGTTCACACTAAGATGACTCAAATATTAGCTATTTGTTCTTAAGCCCTTTGAGAAGGAAGGGGGGAAAAAAAAGTAGTGTTTAAAATGCCTATAGAAAAAGATCTTCATACCCCCACAATTCAGGAAGAGTCAAAGGGAATGTGTTTGAAAACACTCTAATGCACAAAGTTTGGAGCATTTCAGACCTAAACTTTCCTGAAGTCTAGAGTCCATCTAAAAACTATGCAGTATTTCACATCTTTAAACCTACTCGTTACAAACCTCATCTATAGCCAGAGAGTAGCGAGATTACAACGTTTCATGCAAAAGCCACATTAGAAAAAAAAATAAAAAAAAAATAACAAGTCAGCATGAATGCACAAACACACAAAAAGGAAAGAATTAAGATTATTCTGTAAAAAATAATCCCTCAATTCTGGCATTATTTGACCTTTAAATGCTTGACTGTGCAAGTATAATGCGGTTAAATGTTGCTTCCCGGATGAGTTTCTTCTGCGTCACTATGATATTCACACAGATACAGATGGATGTTTTAGATGCAAATACAGGCAGACTTCTGTTACTTGAATTTACAGATCCATCATCTGCATGAACAGGAACTGGAGCAGAATGAGCACTTCTAATGAATGTTTCCCACACACCCACTGACACCCAAAATGTAGACTTCCATTTCAGGCTTCAAAGTGGATTGAACTTTACTGGATATAAACACTTCCACTTGCCTCAGACCTCTGGCAAGGACTGTGCAGGTCCACAAGCTACTTCTCTTGCTCCTGTCCCCCTCTTCTGGCAGTCAGAGCCCTCTGCAGACATGCTCAAGCCCCAGCATCCAGCCAGCACTGCTGGGCTCTTCTCCAGGCAGAGCAGTTCTCCCAGTCCTGGCCTTTCGTTCAGAGGGCTCTCTCCTCAGCCTCTCCTGTCCTCATCCTTCAACTCCATCCCACAAGCCAGTCAATGTCACTGGCTCAACAGTCCCAGTTACAGTTATCCTTGCACCCTCCTAATTCTTAGCACAAAACTCTCAGCTATTCCCCCCAGCAAAATCCTGCGTATCTTTAACTCCCTTATTTAGTGCCGGCTTCCATTTCCAGATGCCACCACTTTTCTCCTTCCACACTGTCCCTATTCTTGTATTTTCTATGCCTGAATGAGGCAGCTTCCTCTCCTCTCCTCCCTCCAGGAGGGAAGCAGTGTTATGGGAGCACAAGCTGAAGGAGATGGAAGCTTCCAGCCTCGGTTCCTCTTCTCTCCTCAGAAAAGGTCAGAGCTTTACTTGCAGTGACAGATCTCCTCAGCCACAATAACCTTTTACAAAAGGAATAGAATCCTCAAGAAATTTAAAAATCCATAGCAACTTCTTAAGTACGTGAATACCCCTTTCCCCCCCCTTCCAAAGTGTCCTCCTCCTGTGAATAAGGGCAAACATCATAACCATTTCACAAAGAGTGTACGTCTGAGGCACAAACTATCCCAAATTCTATCCCATATGCAAAACCAGTGTGAATACTACATTGTCACTGTAACTTTTTTTTTTTTTTAGCATGGCCAAAGCAATGGGATTTCCCATAATCTCAGCATCTATAACTACAAGCTCGTTTTGGCAGCATTTTCCAATATGACTATATCATCAAGAAAAAAGCTGTGCTGAAGTTATTAATATTTTAAGAGTTCAGAGCATCTGAGAAGGTTTTGTAAGGGGATGTGTCAAGCAATATTAATACCAAATGAACAAATGGCTGCACTTATGAAATTTGATTTAATGATATTCCATCACCCTTAAATTGACATTTGGACATATGAAGTAAATGACTTTAATATAATTCTGCTTTCATTACCTATGACTGAATAATAGGAAGTGAAGACATCTAAATTTTTCCTCACAAACTGACAGGTGCTGTTGAGATGTGATACTATAATTAAGTAGCAATAAACAGCACTTTCAAGAAGCTTGCTGGAACTACACCTGACCTTAAAGATGTTTCTAAAAGAACAGTGTGATGCTCTGAGAACATATCACATTTCCAGACACCAGAGCATGCTCCTTGCTGTCACAGTTCACAACAATCTCAACCTTGAGATATGTCACTGATGCTGTTACTGATGAGTTTCCTATAAAAGATCTATATTTCCCACCTAGACCTAAACACTATCTCAGCTATAGAGCCCACTACTGCCAAAGGATAACATGGGAGAACTAAACCACAGTTCTCCAACTATTCCTAGTTATTTTTCTGTTCTTCATAAGTAAACAGTTGAAAAAGATAACTTAATTCCTTAGGATATTACTAATTGTCAGTGAAAATGTATTGTGTCTGCTGTCTCTTCTCCCAAATTACTAATGATAGGACAAGAGGAAATGGCCTCAAGTTGCAGCAGTGGAAGTTTAGATTGGATATTAGAAAGAAATTCTTTACTGAGAGAGTGGTTAGGCACTGGAACAGGCTGCCCAGGGAGGTGGTGGAGTCACCATCCCTGGAGGTGTTTAAAAAATCAAGTAGATGAACCACTTGAGGCCATGGTCTAGTGGTTAGGGAGATGTTGGGATAAAGGTTGGACTTGATCATCCTAGAGGTCCTTTCCAACCATAGTGATTCTATGACTCTATGATTCCTGCAATTGTCTTTTCCTGTGATATCACTTGGTAAATTAACAGGTAAATTTAGCTGCTCCAATCTCTCTCAGCAAATATGGAAAAATCTCAGTGCACTCTGCATCCATGAGATTTTCTCTTTTCAACTTGCATATATTAGTAAAAGCAAAAAGAGAGCTTTAAAAGCTTTTACATGAGTATTATAATACCTCACTTATAAAGGAAATGTTGCCATTTATGACAAAGGGTTTCAGCCCACAAGTAATGATTAAATGCTTACAAACTGGCTGTAGCAGAGGTGTTGCAGACTCAGAAAAGTGCTGGATGAGCAGGGTTCCTTGGAGGAATTTGTTACACAACTGGCCCATGGTATATTCAATCAAAAGAGCAGGCGAAGAGCAAATGTAACTTGGTTGCTAATTCTACAGACCACAGCAAAATTTCAGGCTGCTTCATCACTAAAGAGGATTTAGCAAACAGTGAGTTACAATTTGCTTCTTCACTCTCTGGAAATGGAAGCCCAGCACACTTGTGTTAAGAGGATTGTACAGGTAAAGGGTGGCAACTTGCAGCTTCATTTTAGCCTGAAGCATAGATGCATTTTTATGGCATAAGAGGATTTGATTAGCTGTTGTAGTCACTGTTGTGCTCTAATTGTATGCTTTTCTAGACAACGCACAGCTTCAGCCCAGTATGAATGTCAGAAAAAACAACCAACCCTCCATACACACACACACACTCACCCCAAAACCCTGACACCACCAGAAACCACTCTTACCAGCTGAGCCTTCAGTCCAGGCTTGTTGAATCTCAGTCCAAAAACCAAAAGTCCGTGAATAGAATTATGAATTCAGTTGTGTGAAATGATTTCAGGTTGCATTATTCACCTAGCACTACTTTAGGAAAAAAACCACACCACAATCTTAATTTGTATCTTTTAAAAATTAAATGCTAAGTGCATCATTTCCCTGAAACAAGCACAAACTATTAATTATATATATTTTCAAAACAAAAATTATTTAATGTATTTTACATGTAAAGTTCTTAAGATTCTTGCTTTAAAGATATCTACTTCAGATAAGCCATCTCTATCACCAGATGCCTCTGTAGTTCATAATCTCCATAATCAAGAATTTAAGAGTTTCAGAAACAAAAAGCAGGTGTCATTTTGATCTCAGAGTAACTGTGTAAGATTGAATTTGGATTTTTTCCTTTATTATCCTTTTGTCAGATAATAAGTTGCATTCTCAAATGTAGTTTAAGTAACTTGATAATGTAGATTAGTTGACACTACTATTCAATGTTTCTTTTCCCTAAAAATGTATAAATGGGACTGGAAAAATTCCAACTATGATGACCTTTAATACCCATCTAATGATGCTATTTCCTCGCTATGACCAATTTGCAAATCCTAACTTAAAACATGAATCAGGTACCTGCAAGCATGCTAAAAGCAATTTTAAAGTAATTGAACGCCCTTGACTTACTTTCGTCATTTTCAGGGACAGGATGAAAAATTAGTGTTTCCTCTAGAGGGCTTCAGGGTCTATAATATTTCACAAGTCATCTAAGTTATATTGCGCTAAGGAACTGCACTACTAAAGGTCAGAAAGGCTGATTGCTGTTCTGATTGCTCCTGCTTTGAAAAAAAAGAAAATCTTGATTAGTTAAGTGCAGAGATAACACCCTGATGATCCTGTCATGGCTCGCATCCTCTATAACACTATAAGAAACCAAAAAATGAGGTGGAGGCTGGTTAGATGATTGTTTTTACTATAAATGCTCAAGTTAATAAATTTTCACCTTATGTTTTCTTGGAATATTGCTCCCTGTGGAGAACCAGTCCTTTCTTTAAAGATTATTTTAATACCACACTGATATTAATTCAGAACTTAACAAGACATTCTAAAGTAACATATATACAGAACACCTATAGTAAGTAAACTATTATATTAATTTTTCTGTAAGTCTCTATTGTGATAATCTTGCCAACTAAGTCCTGAATCAAAGAATTTGTACATAAATAGAGAATTTAACTAAAGTTCAGGACTTGAAATTTATTCAACTTACTGTCTCAATGTTTCTGTGTCTGCCAACAGAAATTCTAGCCATGGTCAGCCAAGATAGTTTTGTGCTATATTCTTTGATCCTCCATTCTTTTGCAAAGCTCGTACTTTATGTCTACCTTACTACTTAGCCACTGTTATTCACTACCTCTCAGCAGCTCTTACTTCTCAAGTGTCTGATGCATCAACTATACTTCTAAAGATGATATATGTCTTATCTTTTCAGATATAAAAATGTCACTAAGGTGCAGCTCCATAAAAGGCTTAAGCCAATTTCAGACCACGCTGCTGCCAAAAGAGGCAACAACTTTTCCTCCTCCTCCTCTTGTATTTGCATTAGTAATTTTATGGCAGTACAGTGAATCAGATCAGTCTTTCAGCAAACTGAGGGTGAAGCATGCAGGTGAAGGGAAGCTCAACCTTTTTTGTCAACAGCCTGTGAAACAACTTTGGTTTGAAAATTCAGCAGCTAAAGGAGTCATTTTTCTGCTCTTTGCCTCTCATCTCTTGTTGCTACCTCCAAATGTCTTTGTGGCTGCATGTTGGGCTGAACTAGGGAACTGATCCATCTAAACAATAGTCCAGAAAAAATAACAGAAAAAAAGGTTATTGTTTGGCAGGTGAACATTCTCTAATCCAGTTCACAATATAGGCACAGAAACCAGAGCCAGCATTCCCAGGAGACAGCGCAAGAAGTAATTGCAGGGACACAAGAAACATAGAAGTAGAAGCAAGTGGGTGGAACAACCGCCATTTAAACCAAGACTGCTGCAAAGAAAGTTGAAAAGTTGGAAAGATGATTCTGATGTACAAGACTGCTACAACTTACTACAGCAACATCTTAAAAATGGAAAAGGACTCATTTGTTGTGCTCTAATACAACAGGCACATTGTTTTATTCCCAAGTGTCTCTGGTGGGACTGATGGTCCTTTTAAGGAGAAGGAAACTGAAGAATAGGTCAAGGAAACTGCAGGATGGTAAAAAGTTGATTTCTTAATTCTTAGTGCAGCATGTACAAATTATCAGTTAAATCCTTGACAGTTACAGGAAGTCTTCTTAAGATGTATCTCATGTTTAATTTCATAACTGAAACACCAGTCAGACTCTAACTCACCAAATCACACACATTTTCTTTTAAAATAGAAATCTAATTAGACTTGTTCCAGTTTGATGTTTGTCAGATAATTGCAGTCTGGAAATCGTAGTACTAAAGTTCCCACTAGAAGATCCTCCCTTCCAATAAAAAGATTACTGGGAACGCAGCTATTGAAAAATATTTTTTTATGAATTGTGGTCCAATTGTGGAGGGTCCTATTCTTGGCACCGGTCATTATTTAATGTAGGAAGCACTACAGTGATGATTTGTGTGAGTGTGGCCTTGATCCAACAAAGAACTTAAGTGCCTGCCTTACTTCCCTGTGTATTGCTAATCCTCCAATTGATTTTCACAGGAATACTCACATGATTCAAATCAAACTTAAGTGCATTGCTGGAGCAGAGCCAGAGTTCACTGAGCATTGCATGACTGAACCCATGAAGGCCAAAGGTTTGGAGATGGTCCCATTCAATTCCACAGATCGAAATTCATGTCTCTGTGGAAGGACATCACACAGAAAATTTATACCTCACCTAAAGCTTCCTCCATTTTGAAAAATCCTCTACAAGAATTAATTTCTCCCATGATACTTACTGGTATACATGTGTGCTAATTTCCTCAGTAAAGATGCATTTTGGTAGCATAATTACATTTTGTGACACTTACAATTGCACTGCTGTTGATGTCTCCTCCTCTCTAGGACAGTCAGTGACATGACTTAACACCTACTTGGTAAAGAGATTATATTCCTTTTAATACTAGTAGGCTGTTGGTTCCAGAAAAAGAGATAACGACTAAACAAAATTTCTCATTCTGCCTCATCATCTATATGTTGTCTTCTTCTATCATAACCTTTTAATATTATTTTGAGAAACTTATTACAAAATCCTTTAAAATTGTACATAAATATTAGTTTAATCAAGAAAATACTATATAACTTTTAGGGACTCAAAATCATGGCTTTTCAGTTGACTGAGGAAAAAAACCAAACAAACTGGGAGACAGGAAATATGAGGACACTGTTCACATTCAACTAAGTGAAGATACTGATCAAGAGAAGATGATGAGAAAAAATTCCCCTAGACCATGACTGGTGGGTTGGGTCAGTTCTGAAGAACTACAGCTAGCGAGGAGCCAAGAGAAGTGGATATGGCCCATTTTGCACTTCTCAGTGCTTTACCAAGAGACACAGAGCTGAAAGAAATTACTATTTCCATTTTCCCTAGACAAGCCTCTCTTTGCAAGGTCAGGTTGGTATGTACACTGAGTCTGAATTGAAACCAGAGAGATTTGGCTCTACATATGGAAAGACATAAGGTCAAAACAAAGCTTCTTTTTCAAGGACTGAAAGAAAAATTCCTTGGAGACTAGTGATAACCGATGGTACTTAAATGAATGTTCTCTTCATCAGTTTTATTAAGCACATTCAGACCTTCAAAAAGCAGCTGCTCAGCTACATCCACCTCACCTTTTAGAACCAGGAGGAAACCATTTTACAAGTACCAGTGGTTATTGCCCCCAAACAGCTGTAGAAGTAGTATTAGAGGAGTTTGGATTGTAAAGTTCTAGCACAAAACTATCTCTGAAAAAACTGCACATACAATGCACAAAACCAATCTTCTAACTTCAGTCTGAGAGCACTAGTAAATGTCATCACCTCAAAGTCACCAGTGTTTTGTGTATAAGCTGAGATACAGAGTACACTGAGCTACATACTTATGTTTTAGATAAGGATTGAACGTGGTATATGGATACCACCAGGGCAAAAAACCGATCCATTTCTGGTTGTATGTGACATACAAGTATGCAAATCATAACAGACATGAACTCTTACTCATGCTACTTGTTCAAACACAGAAAAACAGAGCATCTGTTCACTGTGCTGGCAGAAAGGTGTCCCACAATACTGATACCTTTATATCAATGCTCCTTTAGGTCTGGTAAACCCTTTGAAGTGGTCAACCACATGTTTGAACAAGCAGTCCAGTGGTGTATCTTATCAAGTGACAAGTTAAGGCATTTTTTTCTCTTTTCCAGCTATGTGTCAGTTTTGTTGAAATGGTCTTGTAAGGACTATTTCTACGTCACTTAAGTTCTGTTACAAAAAAAAATATTAAAAAATGGTGTGATAACTAGGCTGAAAACAACATGTAATGAGTTAATTTTGCATATTGGGAAATTTTCCTGTTTCATTCTGAAACAGGTTGTTACATCTTGCTACTACAAACTTGGCAGTTCTGCTGTATTTTGGATATACTGTGAACACATTTTTATTTGATTCTGGCAGGCTCCCAAGTTAAGCTGAATTACAATGAATGCCAACACATTACAATTTCTTTCCGTAAACACATGCCACACTTCTTAGGCAAACGGCCATATGCCATGTTCCTGCACTATTCATTTTTAACCCAAAGAGCTGAATTTAGCTGTTGCTTGTGAAGAAAAGACTGTCAGTGGAACTGCTCCTGTACTTTAAGCTGAATTTGCCTCGGTGTCAGAGAAGATCTGTGTGAAACTGCATGTACAGCTATACCAACTGGGGAAAGGTAATTCCATTTCAAAAGACAGAGGAGAGAGCAGGAAGGTGATACCTCCCATTCTCTCTATTTTTTTCTGTGTTTCAGTTGAGGGAATTGAACATTGGCTTCTGCAGTCATGCACATGTTTCAAAGCTACACCAAACCATCAATTGCTGTTGCATGGAGATATCTAAGCATGCCAGTTTGTGGCATGAATGAAGATGAATCAAGCTAGGTAGGGCACAGCCAGAATTCAGAATACCCTTGTTAAGGATCTCGTTTCTCACAATGAATATATATGTGACATGAACTTCCAGCCAGCTAAATATATAGCTCCACAAGTTTCTCAGAAAACTGTTTCTGTTCAAAGTCTAATATTGATCAAAATATTCCCAATACTTCATCATTTCTCTAAGACAGGTCTGACAAAACTCCTCAGATAAGTCAGTGACAGGCAGAAGCACTGTGAGAGGATAGCAGCTCTTTTGTTAATCTTTTTAAACCTAGCAGAAATGACAACACTCTTTGAAGCCTGACAAAAAGGGAGAGCTCGAATCCACCTAAAGGAAAAAAAAAAAAAAAAAAAAAAGAAATATATCTAGACTGGGACACACTTCCATAGTTACAGTCACCTTCCCACTGAAAAAGGTGGTGGTACTGGTCTCCAGCTCTTGCCTGAACATTCAGATCCCCTCTCTTGCATCCACGCTCACAGTTGCTAAGCTGTGCAGTGAGTTGTAAGTTCACCAATGTATGAGTGAGAATAAGTTTAGGCACCACTGGGTGCCTAACGCAAAGCTGCTAAATTTGCAACTGACTTTCCAGAGATACTCCAAGGACAGCTCTGGCTTCTAAGCATACAAGTCCGAGGAGCACAGATACATAAACCACTGAAGTTGTGGCTGCCCCCTCCCTGGAAGTGTTTAAGGCCAGGTTGGATGGGGCTTGGAGCAACCTGGTCTGGTGGGAGGTGTCCCTGCCCATGGTGGTGGGGTTGGAACGAGTTGAGCTTTGAGGTCTCTTCCAACCCAAACCATTCTATGAATCTATGATTATTACTACACATATTATTATATGTATTATTAACAATAATAATGTCTCATCCTTCTGTAGCACTTCCTTTTGTTAGTAAAGCTCAGAGCTCATTATAATTCCCTACTTCATAGGTAGGAAAACTGAACCAAAGAGATGTAAATCCATTTTAATGAAATCACACTGAAGAGCAGTGGGAAAACTACAATAAGGCCCCATGCCTTTTCACAGTTTTCATGCATGGGCTTAATTAACTGGGAAAAATTAGAATCTTCTCTAACTAGAAGTGAAAGGAAACACACACACTACCTAATCCTCTGCCAAAATCTTCACAGTCTCCGAGAGAACACAGGAAAATTTATGATATACACTTCACGCTTTGTTTTTTGAAAATAATCTTTCAATACTTGCAATAAGCACTGTTCAAGCCACATTTTCCTCTAATGCACTTTAGTTCACAAGTGTTCATAATCAAAATAAATTCAACCAAGTATAGTAAATCAGAAATGGAAAATTACATCCACTTGGTCTCACATCTTTCTCACATTCTTCATGCCAAAAAATTCAAATGATTATGTATTATGTATTCACACATTCTGTTGCTTGCTCTTTAACTCTACTTGTTTTCCCACACATCTCTTGTTCATTTTGCAAATGCTATCTTAACATCCTTGTCTTTTTTGGTTTAGTCCTCTGTAGTCCTATTTCTTAATCTCAGTACCTCTGTTTTTAGACTACCTTTCTGTTTATTCCATTTGCATCCTGCAATGTCAGCTCTAACTCCTATTTCCTAACCTCCAATTTCCATTACCATTTCTACTGATGTGCAGCTGAGTGGCTGCTGAGAGCCCAGTAATGATGCAGGCATATTACAATTTGCAGCCCATCCCTTTTTGCAGTCCACTCTATTCCCTTCTAAACAATTTTAATTCCACTCTGCAAGCACATGGCATTCTCATTTTTCTCCCCACAAAACAGCTTGCCAATGCTGTCAAAATTCACCTCCTTCAAAAACTTGACTAACAAGTTAACAAAAATGATAAATTCTGTTCTATATTTCTCCTAAATTTAGTTGTGCCCTACCACAAAAATTTTCTCAGTCCTTAGTTTTCAATTATTTTAACCCAAAGTGTTCTCATAACTCTTCTACAAGCAATTCTCTTACTGCAGCAAATCTGCAGGGCTCCATATCTCTGTGTGGTTTCAATCTCTGATCCTTAGATGGATCAATAAAAGAGTCAGCTTCCAAGTGCAACACAAAATCTTTGAGAGAATTCAGGAGGAAGCACAACTATGACCTCTCAAAAATATATGAAGCATTTCACCATTGTTTCCATAACTGAAACCCAAAATTGACTACAGTGTGAGCAAACTCAAATTTCTGTCTCATTTCAGTGAGCAGAACAGATATAAGCTGCTTCTTCAGTTATAGTGCCTTCTTAACCATGCACTTGATGAGAAACACCTCATTTTCAAATTGCTATATCCACCCCTAGTGCAAATTCAGTCTTTTCTGAAGTGCAAGCAAGCACATGACTGTTGATGTGAAAGGTCACCTTAATATGTTTAAGAGCATCACGCTCCAGCTGAAACGCCCTTCATTCCATGTTTGTCTTCCAGGAAGATTTGCAAGATTTCACCCTGCTCACCTCACAGACACTGAATGGTAGAAGTGTGAGCAAGGGCTGCTTAGAACTTCTTAAACCTATTTTATTTACACGCAGCTAGATTTGCTACTATACCTTGAACTTAAAGGTAGAAACTGATTAAAAGTTCCCTCAAATTTACCCTTATCTCCCTGTTCCATTTTGTGTTATCTTGCACACACACAAATACCTTTTCTTTTTCACTCTTACTCTCATTATCCTTTAATTGCTCTGTCCTTTTTGATCTTAAGCTCTCTTTGCTTCCTTGTCTCTTGAAGAAGATCAAGTCTCTCCAGGAATCCACCTCCAAACTCTTTGTAGCTCCTCCACCTCTTTACCTTCCAAGTCTCATGGCATACTTTCTCTTCCTCCTGTATACATTTCTTTTCTGCTGGCTTTTAAAAATTGACTTCTTTCACATTCTGTCAAAACTGCTCCCTTTCATTTTCATAGTCATAGCAGGCAGAGCATGTTCATGAAATGCATTAACAATAAACTTAAAAGGCTGTGTCACTAAAAAGGCTGAAATATTGTCTGAACAGAACTGTATGACTTTTAGAACTAGACCACTAGAAATAGAATGAATTACAGTAATACAATAGGTCATGCCAATGGGGAACTATTAACAGATTACTGCTACTATGTGGACAATCTTTCGATAGAGGAGAGGAAAAAAACATGGAAAAGGGAAGAACCTGAGTTCTCTAGTGACTGGGAGATTACTTCCAAACAGCAATGAGATGGGGCTGTGAGGAAAGGAAACAAATCTCAAAATATCAAAAATGTATCTCCCAAGTCACTTAATTTACTCATATTAAATTCGGTCAAAGATCTATGGTGATTTCCTGCTTTTCTATTGTAAGTCTGTTAAAATTCCCTTAATAATCAGCTTTATTACTGCTAAACAAAACCACACTGCTTTGATTTTGCCACAAATATAAGTGACTCGAAGTGTACTCTTAAAGCTAATTGTCTCCATTATTTTATATTTGTTATTTTATTTTAAAAGTCTGGAATGCCATATTGGATTCTCTTTAAGCCTAGAGCCTACAAGATGTGTTACCCATCCACATTTTGTTTGCATATTCTAGTACTTCTTTCCCTAAAGAATACTAGCATCTAGAGCAGCCAAAACAGAGAAGGGGATGCATCTTACTCTCCCATCCATTGGCAGAATATTTAGATGCAGGATCATGTTGCTTAATTTTTCTGAAAGCAGGCAAAATTTCATTCTTTATTTGCTCCATCAGCATTTTTCACTTTCTCATTTTCAAGAAAACACTCCCCAAATGTAGGTGATTGTACTGAGGGTGCTTTCCTTTTCTGCTCAACTCCTGATTTCAACCCAAGATTCATCAGAAATTGCTGGCTTTACATCTAACTTCTTTGGAAAAAAATAAGAAGGAGGAATAGCAGCACTGAGAATGTGACAACAGAATCTCAAGTGTTGCTGATCAACAGGCTTTTCTTTATGACAGACCTATACACAAGAAAATAAAGTGGAGTTGTACATAACAAGTGAGGCGTCCCACAGGGACAGTTTCATTTTCTGGCTACATCTGCTCATACATGCTTTCATAAGAATTATCCCTTGCCTTGTCAAGTTTCAAGTGCCTTAGGAGATATTTAATTCACTGCCACTGAATTTCACATATATGCAACTACCAGTGTAAATTGCTAGCATAATTTCTGGATTAACCAGGCACTTTTCCCATCACGTTATATTAATACAGTTTAAAATTGAGCATTGTCACATTTACCAATTTTATCAGATTACTAAAGTTATCACATTTTTCTAGCAAGTTTGCAGTGCTTGTTATATAACAAAATTATCTGCTCTTACCTCAGACTTTATGTAACTTTAATATACTTTTTTTTTTTTCCCCAGGCCTGTGAAACTTTGCACGGAATGATTAAGTCTATAAACATTAAAAATGCATTAACAAAAGTAGACCTGAAAGTGCAAAATCATTTGCTTGTGCACAGTTTTGCCATGGAAGGAAAAAGACACCGAAGGTTTCAAAATGTAAAGAACAAGAACTGGAGGAAGTAACTAAATATTTATGTTAATAATTAGAAGGCTGAGGTTGTTTTTTGTTTTATTTTTACAGCAGTAAAATTTAGGAGTTATGTAAAAGTGATTTCCAAATTTAGTATAACTATTCATTTTATTATTTTTTTTAAAAAAACCTCTTAATCCTCAGGCCTTATGCAATAAAAAATAATCAGTATGTGAACTCTTGTAGATTTGGCTGCTGGATTATTTAACTGTGGTTGGTTGTGTTTTTTTTGACCTATACATGATGAATTACATTTATAGTTGATATTTACAACTGTAACAGTAAGACAGAACACCTAAAGAAATTTTGGAAAAAGTGAATCAAAGGACTGTACTGTTGAAAGATTATGAAGCACTACTTGCAGAGACCCAACCATTATGCAAAGATGTTCTGCTGTTACAAATGAGAATGTTCATTAATGCTCATCTGTTATTATGGCAGTCACGTCAGATTAATTTCATCTGTAATACTGCCTTCATAGCAATCTCCTATCAGATATGTCAAAGGGGCTGAAAAATTATTTTACTACACATCCTGAATTCTTCCATTTTCTTCTAAAACCTACCAAAGCCATTCAGAGACAGCATGCAACAATCCGATAACAGCCAACCAAACTGAAGACCTTATTCAGAAGGTGTACAAGCAGCAAAAAGATTTTAAGTATTTTCAAATGCAAATCAATTCGCAGAAACTACTCCACAGCACAACCACCACAACTGCAGAAGTCATCAGTGTTGTCAAATCTAGCATTAGCATTACAGTATAAATCTATACTATAATGCTCGAATAATTTCCAGCAATGCACACATTATTCACCCATCAAAAGCATGACAAGTTACACATTAAAAAACTCAGATGTGTATACCTTGAGGAGTAAAGTCTGAATATAAGGTTTTATGTAAGGTTTACATCTCCTCCACCTGAAAACATTCAAGTATGGGAAACATAAAATTAAAATTTCAGACTCTTTTCAAAGAAGTCTCCTTTTGCATTTCTCATGAATGAAGAAGGGAATCCAACTTATGGCTGTTTCTCAGTGAAAAGCAATTCTAACAGCATTCAGCTGCAATTAAACTTGGTCTATAAAAATTAAGAGAAACTTACTGTGCTAAGAAGGGAAGAATTACCTATTACATCAAAATTAGAAGTCCATCTTAGGCCAGTAGTGTGTGTCTCTCTCACAGTGGCCAGTAGATGATGTGAAACAACGTATCACAAAACTCAGAGAAACATGCTGATTATAGTCCATAAATCTGAAACTTTATTTATTCCTAGCCTTCTTGACCTATTTATAGTAAGTATCCATCCATGTAAGGATTTCTCCTTTTTCCCCCACCACAACATTTTGATATCTTTTAAAGTCATGATAGAAGCCTTCTGAAAATGTATGTCCAACACCATCAACCAGATCAAGGATGCCTTTATCTGCATGCTCACCAACTCCCTCAAAGAACTTTGATGGATTTAGGAGGCATGAATCCATTTATAAAAGCCATATTGATTCTTCTCGTATCATATTAATTCATGAAACTCTTAATTCCTAAAACTTGGCTAGCAGGGAAATCAGATTTGTCTCCAATACACCACAGTTACGTGAGAATCCCTTTTAAAGATTTATATCTCATCTGCAATATTCTATCCTTCTGGTAAAATTATATATCAGTTTTCTCACATTTGAAGTTTTGGTGTGTTTTGTGGGTGTTTTATTTGTTTTGTTCTTAGAACTTTTAGAATTATTTTAGTAGAATGGTTTGTAACAATTTCTTACTGTCCACCAATTTATTACATAAATTGTTTGCTAACTCTTCAATTTCAGACAATGCTCCAGGCACACTTCCTGTAAAGATTATCCTCATGATCTCCTCTACTAATGAGTTATTTATTTTACATTACATTTTCAACTCAGCAGACAAAAGACAAATGATATTATGTATAATACAGTTTAACAGAGGAGCATAAAATGCTCAAATTAGGCAATTACTTGTAAAACAGTTGTGATGAATACAGCACTTAAACTCAGTCATGCTCTTTTTTCAGTGTTTTTCCTGTACTGTGTACAGGCCACAGCTTCCTAAATGGATGGAGATACCCAAGTACTGAAATGAATCATTAGCAGACAAATTAAACTTGTTATCAAAATGCAAGTCTATTGTTAATGGATGAAAAATAAATGGATCAAATGACTGCAGCAGGAAAATCTAATAACAGCTCATCTGCGACCTGTTGCCTCCTGCCACAGCACTTAATTTGTAGTAACATATACTTGCCAATTATTTTGTACCTGCATGTATTTTTATATCTCTAAAGTAATTTCAGGGTTCAGCTATGCAACTTAATTTCTGAATTAGTGGTTTCCAGGGAATGTGCTATCAGAGTGAACCTTCTTGGCAAAGCATGAGAGAGGTACTTTCAAGGCTTGAACATGAAAACATAGGGAAAAAAGGAGAGACTGAAATTCAGTCAAGAGGTTCCCACCTCTGTGCTGAGCTTATTTTGTAATTCTTTGTTCTAACAGAACTAAGAGAGAGGAAGGAGACAGAGGGACCAAAGCAATACCACACAGGTTTAATAGCCAGCTCAGCCCTTAAACGATGACACCATAATACCAATTTTCTCCATGTTCCCCAATCTCAGCTGTTGAAAGGTTTCTAAATTTTGCTTTAAATATCAAAAGACATGCATGCCTTATACCAGTACTTGATAGAGAGCAAGTCAATCTCCAGTGAACACATACAGTAATGAAAGTCATATGTATGAAAATGTAATCATTGCATAATCATGAATAAGATTATAGGAGATGTACTTTTAACAGATTTTACTTATACTATGAATTTTTCTGTACAGGCTAATGAACTTTTCTGACACAGATTCTATACCTGCAAGACATCACAAGCAAAACAGGAAAGTGTGACATACGTAGTGGGTGATATGACTACATAACCTAGCATAAGATGGCACGATGGAAGAACTACAGTAGATGCTAAGACACTGTACTGCACAGTGCTTGGAAAGTGGATAAGAGAAATAACCACACCAAGATCCTTTCTTCTGTAAAGCAAATAGGAAGATTAGACAGAAGCAACATCATGCAGTGCAGGGAGCAGTACAGCAAAGGGAAACTTAAGAGGGAACAGTCTGCTGCTGATAAGAACCTGGGATCCTTAAATCCTTAAAATGTTGGTTAAAAAATATGCTTTTCTAAAAGGAGAAGGCACCTAAAATGCCCTTTTTCTCCTTGACTGACATTTATATGAATCATAGCACTGTAAAGAAAACATGGATTTGTCAGTTGTGTTCATTACTTTTCCGCTATGTTGTGATGACTTTAAATGGCTCATCCAAAATATCAGTCATTCTGTAATCTTTAGACCTGTAATCTTTAAACTGAAACTACGTAAGTGCTATAAAACTATAGCTTCTTCCCAACTCAGATCTGTACTTCAGCGTGATTTTTACTTTTCCCAGGTGTCAGGGAGCAGCAAGACCCAACTGCTCCCTAAGAGAAGGTGATCTGGGAGCCAAGGGTGACCCCAGCACCAACAGGGTGCAGGCCCCAGCATCCAAATGCAATGGGCAGAACTGGGCATTGGTAACAAGGTCCATCAACAGTGACTGAGAACGCAAATGATTAAACAGGTCCTGGGTGGCCAGTCAGGAACAAGAGGAGACAGGATGAGAGATAATATGTACATCATCCAAAGTGTCCAGCCACTGTGCCCTCTGATACCATCTGGGAGAGCCCTGCAGCCATCACACCATTACTCAAAGTATTATTAACGTGACTGAAATCTTCATAGGAAGATTATCCTCACCTTCCTGTAAAATACATGGCTTCCAAATCTTCTGTGTTCAGCTATCCATCACAATCTCCTATTGATAACTTCTGCAAGTCAGAGCTACCCAGGAGTATAAAAAGATTTTTACTTGGGCTTCCTCAGACAGAAAGAAAGGAAATAGCAGAAGATATTTCTTTTGATTCATGGTTCACTTTAACCTTGGATTTGCTCTTTTTTGTGAGTCAAAATACATGAGTTAAAATGCAATGTTTGCCTCGGTAAGAGAGGGCACAAACAACTTCATGTGCATATCTTTAAAAGATGCATCTATCTGTTTTACAAATATTTTGAACAAATTTCTGTGATCTATAATATTAGAAAGCATTTACAGCTTCACAGGCTTTTCAGTTTAGTGAAGTAATTTTTAAGCCTTCACAAAAAGTCTCTCCCAACTACAGGTCCTGAAGTCATTGTCTCCAGAACACATCCTGATAAAAATATGGAAGAGCATGAAGGCCACCATTTCTTTGTGTGTATTATTTTCATAATGTTATTTTAAGCAAAGTATTTCTTAAAATGACATTTCACAGCTTTAAATTTATTGTAAAAATACCAGCCAGTAATTGCTTTCACCAACAGACTAAGAGAAGCCATTAGCATGATTTCAGTTCTGTAATCAACACGCACTCTCAGCCACACAATTCAGTCTGACTCATTCCCTTCACAGACACTAATTAACTTCTGAAGGAAAGCCAGGGGATTCCTGTTCAAGTAATAACGCTATTGAGACATTATGCAAAACTTCACCTCTAGGAAATGATCTTGTCTAACAGTGATTGCATCTCAACAACAATGAAGAAAGCTTTCTAACTTGTGAAGAGAATAGATCAATCTGGTAGCAAGAGTGAGGGAAGGTTTTTTTGGCTGTTTTGGTTTTTTGTTTGTTTGTTTGGTTTTTTTTTTCCTTTTAAAAATAAAAACATATACAGAAAAATGATTGAGAAAATATCACAGATAAAGCTGGATCCTATATTATACACTTTGATCCTATACAATCTATTATATGATATTCAGTTATCAAAATAGCAAGCTGGTGACTTCACAGTCCAATCTTCTGAGACCTGGCATTGCTGAGGTTGCCATCAACAACAGGCTTCCTCTGTTAACAGAGGAAGAAAATCAAAAAGAGATCTTACATAACTTACACAACATCACTGAAATAGTGAACATGACTGAAAAAACCCCAGACTATGATCCCTGAAGAATGAGGGGAAAGGAGGAGCTTGATGTATTTTAAATTCATTTAAAAAAAATACTAAAGTGACATTGAAACCGATCTTTAAAAATGAGAAGGCCAAAGGATATCTAATCTCAGTTATTATTTGTTTTTCTTATATTTCTCTACTCCCTTTCCTATCCAGTTCCAATACCCTGTATTTACACCTTGTCTGCTTCTGCAAGAGTAGAAGTCTGCATTTTCAATTTGTAAGCCATTCTTGAACCCCATTTAATTCCTTCTTGTATCATTATAATCTTATCAATCTTTTTTTTTCATTACTTCCTTTGAATCAAGTTTTTATATATCTTCATTATTCCTATCCATTGGCAGGTGATTCATCTTTGACAAGCAATTACCACAATTTCATTCTGTCCTTCATTCAAAATCTCACCTGGTATTAAATATAAGATTACTGCAAAGAAAATGGACAGATTACAGAAAGACCAGTGAAAATGTAAATAATGATAACATTAGGGCACGATTTGGGTCATTTAGTAAGTTTGACCTGTTCAAAGTAGTGCATTTTTTTAAATTGCCAAATACATTTTTACACATTCAGGAATGAAGACTGTAGGGCATCCTTTCAGAATGGGGGCACACATCAGGGAAATCAGATACTCTGAAAAAGACTTGAGATGGTCCAATAACTTAATATGAGCCTCAGGATATAATGCTATGGTGAAAGACATAATTTGATCCTTAGATAAAGATGTAAGAATGTACTGACAGAAATAGGGGAGTGATTTTACCTCTGGATGTACCACGGGTGAAGCGGTACTTAAATACTGCACCCAGTTTGGATGCCTACAATTTTAGGATGTCAAAAAAAGTCAGAAAGGATGCATAGAAGTGGTACAGGATTCAGAGGAACATCATGAGAATCTCTTCAATTCATTTATCAAATAAAAAAATAATACCTGTTCAAAGAAAGAAAATATCAGGAACTGAAGCACTTCAATTTTAGTAGTGAAAGACTGGTTGAAAGTTAAAGCCAGACAAAAAGATGGAAATTAGCTGCTTTAAAAAACAAACAAACATCAGAACACTGAAAACCTGTCAGAACAAAGTGATGGGTATTCTGTTACTTAATATTTTCAGATGTACCTTTCTGGAAAACTCTGCTTTAGTAAAAGCAGTTACTGGTCACAGTACTTCGCAAATGGGTACCAGAATTTATGTAGCAAACAGACCATACTGGTCATCTCAGAACACTGTTACTGGAGTTATTCCATCAGCTGTAGTTTTCATAATTTATTGATCACATAATTATTATTTTATTACCACTGTTACTAATTTTACATACTATGTGCAGTTAGCAGTTACAGTTTTTTCTCACTGAAGACCTGCAAGAAGATGAAGTCAGCTGCTGCAAGTCTTGGGAAAATAAATTAGAAAAAACAGAGTGAGGACTGCATTATTCCACCATGTTTATAGCTATCAATTCAGATAATTTTCAAATGCCAGAATAAGAACTTGAACTCTGAGCAATGTGGTAAGGCTGTTTACATACAACCAGACTATGGGTTTTTAGTGTCCATATAGATATGCTCACGTTTAACATATTTCAAAAGGTTATATGGATAAATAATCCAAACAATCTGGCTTCTAGTCAATGTACTCTGCGATTTATTTTCAAAGAAACAAATGAAGAAGAGGGGAAAAGGAAAAATAACAAGAAAATGAGGTTTTATAAATCATCATTGTGTTAAAGCATGAGTGGATTTAAGCTTCTCTTAGTATTACAATAATAATACTCTCTTCATTGCTTTTCAATATAATCTGGATTTATTCTAAGATCCTTGAAACAATTTTTGTCTCCCACTTAAACAAGACTCCCCTGAGACTGAAATGATGAATAAATGTTTCAAGAATCCTTAATAGGGAATCAGGCATTTTGGGGGAATACAGTTGGGTATGGTTTAGGCTTTTCATTTTTTTTTTAAAATCAAGTAGAGAACACTATGAATCCTCTATTTGCTTAGAGTGATACAGTTTTAGGGCACTTTGAAAGAGTTTTCTATCAGGTTAGGACTGGAGCTTGACTGTTACTTGAATTTTCATTTGCTGATGAAGCACAAATTCTTACAGAATTCAGAGTTCTTAAAAATACATTGACTTTGCTCTAATTAGGGCTGCAGGTATTCTGCAGAAATCAAGCTGACAAGCAGAACTTTGCAAGGCAATTCACATCTTTGGCAAAAAGCAGCAAACATTACAGTGGTATGAGATCAAAGCAAATTCTGCTGTACTTCAAGATTTCAGAGGTGTACACACCATACTCATCTAGCCACAGAAGTACTTTAGGATTAAAAACAAGTGTTAGGCAAGTGAACAGACTCAAATGATCTTTCTTTCAGGTCGATGCTATACTAACCATTTGCCCCAAGAGCTGGGAATCTGTAGAAACCTGGGTTGCACATAGCTAACTATAGTCCCACAATTCAAATACAGAATAAAAATGAACATTTTCCCCCTCTCCCCCTGCCAATCTATAATAGTCACTTTAAATGCTCTGAGAGCATTTAAATCCAATTAAATCCAAGAGATTCTCTGCAACTTTTTACCCTCCATCACCAAAACCACTCAAAAAGGTCTCTGTCCTCTTTGCAGGATTCATGACACATCTGTTGAGATGATAAGAGTATGCATAGAACCACATTGCAAACAGGATTAATGACAGGATCTAGCTTAAAATGGTCCATGTAGAAAGAAAAAGAAGGGCAAGCAGCATTTTTAGTAATTCCTTTCACAGCAAACCCTACATACAGTTGTTACTAGCACAATCAGAGAGATGTTGTCCTACTGAATTGGATTAATCTCAATTTAATTAATCTAATTTGAATTAGATTCATCTAAACACACGTGAAATTGTACTTTGTGTTCATTGAGCAGTAAAATAACCATCTCTGTTCTTCAACAGAGATTCGTTCATGTACATGCTAAAAATCTATGCATTAATATAAGTACTAAATATGACAAAAAATGGAATATAGCCTTACTTTTGTTACTAAGAGGGATGATTATTTTTGTTAAACACCTAAATTTTGAGTTTTGAATTATGGAACTAATTATTCCATTTAATTAAATAATACCTATTAAGTTTAATATTGTGTGAAAACATGAGTGACTAAATTTCAGTATGTGAGAAAGTTGTTTACTATCCAAGCTCCTTAATTAAAACATCAATAATCATAATCTCCACCTGAAATATCATCATCTGTAAATGCAATAACTAGGATGCAGAAAAGCATATAAAAACAAGTAGTGTTAGCATTATTTGGGCTGTAATACAAAACCAAACTTTATTGGCAGATGTAACTTAAAATAAATCCAAATTGTCTAAATAAAAGACAAGAAGCTGGAAGGGGTGCTTGCTCATTCTCTTTACTTGAATTCTTTGAGTGTCCCCAGCTACAACCCCAGGCTCCTCAAAGCCTCATTGCCATACCTTCTTTATTCACCCATTTAATTTCAAATGCATAACCTTGGTGCTAAAGCCATAAATTGTGCACATTTGCCACCAAGATAAAAATGCAATAATGAATAGGAAATCACTGCACAAAACCCCAAGAGTACACATTTGCAGGCAGTTTTGTCTGGTATCAAATACAGTATCTAATATCTCTATATATTCTCTTTACCAGACTGTTTTGCTTTTGATATAATTAACAGTTATGTTCAGAGCTATTTACAAAAAAAAACCCCTACCCAAAACCAACCGGTGAATAACAAATGGCAGTTTTCTACTCTAAAGTAGATAGGATTTTCAGATATTTTTCTCAAGAGGCTTAAAGTAGGAAAAGACTATGGTTTTGTGAGATAACAGAACCAGTACTAGTTGCATACAATGTCACAACTATATTTAAACTCCCACTCCCCCAGCTTCTCTAAAACATCTCAAATGCCTAAGGCTTCAGCAGAAGTTATACATGGGCAAGGATACTCAGCATATGCTACAATGAAGTTGGGATTTCCCCAAATAATGAAATGCATTAAAGAAGTGTGGTGTTCTAGAGTGATCATATACTAGCTAGAAGACTGCAATAGATTAGTGACATACTTAGAGATGACCTTTCGTAAGCACCAACAAGCACAGTAATGAATCAGTGCTTTAATCCCCTTTCATACACACACACACACAAAACCCATGCTTAATCCAAAATTTTAAAACAAAGTAACAATAAAACTTCCGTCATGCAATCTAAAACAATAATGGCAAATATCCAAGAAGGGCAGTAGCCGAGTGTTTCATATTTCAATCAAAATTTACTAACCTCTCTTGCTACTAACTGTGATACAAGCCAGGAAACTCCCACAATAAGTGACTTAAACTGTAAGGAACATTTGTGTTCTTAAAGGAAGAACAAAAACCCAAAACAAAACAAGCAAGGTGCCCCTACACAGAATTGGATGCTGAACAGATTATTGAGCTAGTAAGGTTACTCTAATGCAAGTGATATGTAGCCCAGGGCAAAATGAAGTCCCTATTCCAGTCACTCTGGTTTGAAAACTGGCATTTTCAATGGAACTTACGTTTCTAACTTGTTATTTAAAATAGCTTCTCTACAAACACTGAAGTTTCAGTAACATCAAAGAGTTATCACATAAGATCAAAAGAACAGATCTTACAAACCCATACCTAGCAATGATGAGTAAAAGTTAATTAATATGGCATGCTGTCACTGAAGTACAAAGCAGCAGAGAACTTTATTTAGACTGAAAACTGAAAGTTTAGGAGTTTTTTTGAATTTCAACACAGGATAATTTTATGTATTATTGAAGCTAGTTTCTTACTTAAGAATACTACTAGATAATGCATGCACAACTAACATACACAAAGTCTAACACGCTGTGATCAGGAATATTTATCCATTTCACACCTCAAAAATTATGGAACAGATTTTTCTATATAGCACACACTATGGCATAAATATGTGAAGTATATTAAAAAAACACTTCTAAAACTGAAGAGACACAAAATAATTGTAAAGAAGAATTAGTTATGTGTTATTTGTATGCATCAAAATAATCAAAATCCACTCAGAGTCTGTAGTACTCAACTCTGATGTTGTAATTAAATAAAAATAAACTGATAATTTCATAGTTTTTTGAAATATTTCTTAGAATTACTTTACCCCACTCACCAGCTGGGACTATCAAACATAACTGAAAGCATTTGAAATGGAAAATTCTAGTGAACACCTCATACAAGTCTTAACATGACATACCTGTTTTCTTCTTTAAACATCACAACAACTACACACGCTTCTGCTCAGAGAACATGTATCATGGGTCACTTGTTTACAAACTCATCTGAGCACCCACTGAAAACAAAAGGCACTCCCCAGTAGTCTCAAACAAACTGGCCCAATTTTTATGGTCATATAGATGTAGTGCTCTACTGAAAATGATTCAGGGATTTCAAAAAAGTAATACATTAAAAAAAAACCCAAACACCTCTGGAATTGCTTTATAAAGTATCCTTTTTAGCACCAAAAGTAACCTTGTGCTTAAACTAGATTAAAAAAGGAAAATTTCTATAATATAAATATTTAGGGGTTTGATATGCCAAGTTTTAAATACTCTGGTCTAAGTCTAGCTAAACAACCACTTAATATTTTAAGGGATAATACCTGAGCAGCTCCAACCACTACTAAAGAATGACCACACCTTTGGAGAAGAGCTGCCTGAATTTATCCTCTCAAAAAAAAAGGAGCTCAGGCAGAACCACATAATGGAAACAAATGTCTGCACCTGAGAAAGATCAGTCCTTCATTTCTGTCAGCTGCAATTCCTCCAGCTGATCTGATAGGAGGATTTTATCATTAGCACATCATCTTTCGTAATTAAACAGGATTTCAACAATTATATTCAAACTTTTAATAGAAGTGGGTACATCAACCTGAGAACCAGCTTCCTGTTTTATTATTAGCATGCTCATTATTTACACTTCCTGAATCCGTTTTCTCATTAACAGAGAAACCTAAAACTAGCTTATTGCATTCATTGGAAATACTCATAGCCACATCCCTAAAGCTAACTTCATGCCAGCTTTTCTTTAAAAAAAAATAAAATAGTCAATAGCTCAGCAGGAAAATGAATGCGTTTACTATATTCAAAACAAATCAAGGCTCAGTTCCATGTCTGAATAAGCACAGAAAAGAGTAATATAATATCTAATGAGGCACTTGGTAAATTATACATAGTGCTCCTTATTTTAGAGGGAAATGTTGCATAAACATAATCGTAGAATTCTCCAAAGTTTAATGTTTTACAGCTTGTGCATTAAAACTAATGTCCAGCAGAATTCCTCAGATATGGGATACAAATGTCAGTAGAATTTGCCAAAATTGTCTGCAGATGTCTGCTGGCCATGCAATCAGGCAGTAAGTCAGAATGAAAACGGTATTTAATGCAGCCATGAAAAATCAATTACACAGGACCCCTGTCTTTCTCTAGTTTTGAAAAGATGCCAAAGTTCCTATACCGTATTGTTATTTTCACTCATAACTCCCCATTAGCCTTGTAAAAAGCTATTTCTTCCTAAATCCTTTCAGTATATCTGACTCCAGTTCCCCATTTCTACCTTCATCTGATTCTTTGTGTAGATCATGCAAATCCTCTGAAATTATCAAATTGCCCAGAGTCTTCATACATTCTCAGTGATTTCCATTTCTTTTCTGCTGAAATGCTGAATTCTAAAAAATTTCCAAGGCTGTATAATAAATGTAATCATACTGACAACAGGCTTGTTTTTCTTTACAAAGGAGTACCTGATCTCAGCCCGAGTGCTGCACTGTTCACAAACCCCTTCAGAAGGGCTCCAGCTCCAAACATTAAATTGTCAATTAATCTATTAATTATTAAAATTTACTGCATTTATGTAGAATTAAATATAAATGCATGCATCACCTCTTACATGGTAGGAATGAGGTTTTTTCAAGATTATTCACCTTTCCAGTTCTTATATCTTGACCAGAAACAAAGGACTGTATGGACTATAAATGCCAGGCATTGGAATATATTAGTTCTTAGTTAATTTATTTATTTTTCCCTGTAAAACTATAGCGTTGTATTGCTTACATACTATGAAAAGCTAACGGAAATTTTCCTTAAGGTAGTCATTTTTTTTTTTTGCAAGCATTTTATTCTGCTTTTAAGTCACAGTAGATAATTCACAACAACAAAATTAAAACACCCAATTTTTCTGTTTCCCCAGGGTACTCAATAATTTCCATTAATCAGGTCAATGATAAAAATATGCAAAGATAAACTTTATAACCTAAAATTTTATTGTAAAATGAAGAGGTATAATAAATGAGTCCACATGCAACTCAAAGACTGTTATATTTACAGAGTAAGATGGTTTCTATCCCAACTTCTAAAGGAGCAGCAGTCAAGGCATCTTTAAACATACATTTTTAACTAGCAACACTTCCAAATTGGGAACAGACTGCCTGATGGCCACAATTAAAAGTGTTATCAGTAAAAGAAATACATGGTTGTTCCCAGTTGCAATAAGTACATAATCCTACATTCAGCCCTGACAAATATGATCCACATTACATGTTTTACAGATAAAGAGTGTGAAAAAATTAAGCACTGTATCAGCAGGCAGAAGAAGCAAACAATTTATACCATGAATACTATTCCAAATTGGTTAAAATATGTGATAGGTATGTAGAAAAGATGTAGCAAAGAAATGTCATTCAGGAATATATTCTCCTTTGGGGGCAAAAATATATAGTAGTGGGTGCTAGGTTTATTTTCCTTTATTCTGATTCCACGTGTTATTCAAGAACTCAGATAATAATGAAAATATACGAAGCTCTCTTAACTAAAAAAATAAGAAAGTCTTATTCAGCCAGTAATATTTCCAACAAGACTGCTTTTTGAGTTTTAACACTATAAAAACTGCTTTTAAACAGTATTAATTGTTATTTGTTTTTCCTTCAATAACTGCCCAAGTAATACTTTTTACTTAACAAAACTCAGCAGTTTTCCATAGCTTGGCCAAAAATGGCTTGAATTAAAAAAGTATGGAGAAGTAGAACTGTTCTACTTGATATTCTGCATATCTTAGTAAATTTTTTTAATTCATATTTTATGTTCTGGATAAGTCTACTTACAGGAAATGCATTAAAATGATCAAATATCTGCTCATTCCCCTTTCTAACCTTTCAGATTCAAGCCAATACATATTTGAATTGGTTTGCTGTGTGCTTTAAAATTTACTTTTTTCTTTGACCTGGTTTCAAGCTATTTTAACAGCCTGAAAATTTGCTCAAATAAGAAGCTAAAAGGAAAAAAAAAAAGACATTAAGGGGAAATTATGTTTCCTTTAGAATTTCTCTGTAATTATCAAAATACCAATAAGAACAATTGCATAACTACTCAAAACTCAACCCTTTCCCTTGTTATTTTAGTCTATTTATAGAGAAAATACAATAATCCATGAAAATTGAAGTTAAATTTTGAGTTCACTCCGTTCATTGAGAAACTAAAAAACTCAATAAATATTACATATTTCCTTCTGTTTAAGGTCTTGTAATAAAGCTCTGCTTCAAACACACCTACATTTATACAAATCTTGTTGTTCAGAACCCCCTTCAGAGAATACTAGTGCTACACTGCTGGCATGAACACAGAGGAAAAAAACTGGAGCATGAATAACTCCTAGAATCACAAAGCCATTAAGGCATCACCACCATCTACTAACTGTGAGCAAGTTTTAGAGATCTTTCAGAAATTATATAGGTCAGCATCTGTCATTCAGACTCCTACTTGATAAAGCTTCTATCAGTTAATGTTTTCAAACAGGTTTTTCATCTGAGACTGTTGCTGTATGTATCGAGAAGCACAAAGCATATATTTACATTCAGCTAAATTATCTTTCAGTGAGTGCACTGCAGATTATTCCCCTTCTTCCTTCCTCCAAAATATCCCATACACACACACAAATAAATCAGCAGGAATGCAGTTTGTTTGCTGTTTGGGAATGAGTTTTGCTCAGCTTTATGTATTTAATTTCTGAGCCAATGTGGTGATCCTGATTTACTGTGCTGGAATAAATTGGACATAACTGATTATGCTATAAAACTAGGAAGTTTTACGAAGTGCTAATCACTGGATGCATTTGGTTCTTGATAGTTTAAAAAAAAAAAAAAAAAAAAAGTTTTAGGTTTCCAAACCTTGATTTGATTGAGTCTCTTAGCATTGAACCTCTTGAATAATTAAAACGTTTTTTTGTACTCTTAGCTATGACTGTTAAAAAGTACGAATAAGATGCCAAGCAAATAAGAAAGAGAACCTTGTTACCATCATGCTGTTCAAACTCATTTTTCACATGAGAGACCATATACCTTCTTTTTTTCACACAGCATGACTGGAAAAACATTACTACCAGGACTCTATGAGCTGGTAGTCATACTTTAGGTCTGAGGCAACAAAATGGCCATGGTAGAATGCAATGACTTTCTGATTATAAAAAGTGAAATTACTCCCAACAGATCAATCGGTAGGGAAGATGTAAAATTACTACCACTGTAAGCTAATAAAACTTTCCTCTTTTTCAAGTGGTAGAGAACTGTACTTTAAGACTAAAGAAATAAAGGCTCCAGTCTTAATTGCCTACATCTGTATGTTCATAATTAATGTATTTGTGGAAATTATTGCACTGATGTCTGCAACGTAGCCTAGAAATAAAATAAGTGAGCTTAAAAGCTGTCTAGAACAACAGAACCAACCTAGTTGTTGTGGGTCAGTTAACTTTGCTGGCTGCTGATTTATCTGAAGTTATTTTGGATTTGTGTGTACTGTGCTGCAGTTTTCAGCCCAGACATTTCATTTATTGACGTTACACTGATTCCTTCCTGAATGCTAAAAAACAAAACAAGAATAATTTTCAAAATAACTAAAAAAAGGCAAAAGCAATCTGTAATGCCAATATTGGGCTTAGAAAAACAGTATGTTCAAGGTGAAAGGATCACAAGTAGATATTGTCAACAACACTCTTCATAGCATTTCAAAGTGTTAAATTTATCTATTTTAGCTTTGCAGCTTGTACACCATTTCAGATTGATTTGTAAGAGCTATTTCTCTGAGCAGCATGGTTAGAGATTCAGTAAAAGAGTACTGGCTTACATTGCATTTGGAAGATTTTCACCACAGCAAAATCTGGAAATACTTTGAGACACATTTCAATCCTATGTAACCCTCATTCAGGCCTATTATCAGACAAAATCTGGCCAGCTATTTGTTATACACTTTCTCCAATAAAGAATATCCCAGTATAAATTCTTGGCAGGACTGCTGGCACGTGCTCCGATACAGACACAACTTTTGTGCTAATGTACCAATTTCAGTAAAGAGCATGATTTTATGCTGGAAACACTTCTGCTTGTATAAGCCCCTGAGTAGGTTATTTTCTTATTAAAGTGCTCACACTTGAGTTTCATATTCCTCTTTCTATGGCAGAATAACAAAATAATGGCATCCAAATAATGATGTCTCTACAAAAATGAGTAACTTATAGCTCTAGCCAGGATGTAAACTGGGCCTATGTAATGTGTTCCTTGGAAATTCCAAGGCACATGGTAAAATAGCCCCTTTTTCCCCCACACGAATATCAAATTAATAGTTTGCCTATCAGGCTTCCACCATGCTCATTTTGACCATTCCTTATTTGTTTATTTATGGAATCTTTCTACTTACACAGAAAAACAATGGTTATAAGGTTAATTTTTTAAAAATGCTATATATATGCCCCGGAAGCTCCTATTTAGACAATATATAACCAGGCCTGTGCCTGATCTCATTTCCCTTTTTTTTTATTCCCATCCCAAGACTCCTTTCAAGTGTTAGACAAATCTCCTCCAGTCTAACATCAAAACATACTGACAGGAATAAGACTACAAGGCTGCTAGCTTCTCTCAAGCAATGCCACCCATTGATCCATGAATAAATGTTCCAGCTTCAAGGCACATCTCTTCTGTAAAGCCATCTCCCTTGAGATTCAAAGAAGAGCTCCTTGTCTGGTGCCCAGAGATCTGAAAACCTGCTGTAGTAACTGTGGGAGTCAGAAACTGACATCACGGTTTGCAGTGTTCAGTACGATTTACCGTCTCATTATTTTACAAAGTCACAATGGAATTCTAGAAGAATTACATATAGGGTTAAAACTCTTTATTTTCACATGTTGGCATTCTGTTGCCATTTTTTAAAATTTAATAATTGCCTAAAATAAAAACTCTGCTTGTTTTCAAATTAAACAAAATATATATATTATAATCCAAAACTGAAATTACAAAGGTCTTGCTTTCATTTTGTTAACAAATACTTTTTAGTGATATTGCACCAATAATTTACCTAAAAAATTACTAGAGCATTTTATTGCCTACAATATGCTAGGAGTGTTGATGCCATAACTGAAGTGTTTTAGAAATTCTGAATTTATAAAATGTTTTAGAAATTCTTTAACAATAAAATCTTTCAGGTATGTGGCTTTGGTTTTACTTCCATGTAATAAATAGAACTTAAAACATGCAACTTCATTCATTTTGCCCAAAAGCCTCTGTGAAGCTGTAGCCAAGCTTCTTACTCAGACCTTGTTTTAAATCCCACCCCAGCATTAGCTCCTGGAAGCCAAGAACATCTAAGAATAGTAGTACAATTACTCCTGAATTATCTTCTGGATCTTAAATATGAAGTAAATTTATCTTCAGTGTCTATGGCATTCATAACTTCAAAAGCTCACTACTACTGAGGTGTACAGACTGAAAAAATGCTAAAACACGTACACTTTAAGTGGATACCTATAATAACAACATTCTCCTGAAGTTTCATGGCAGTATTTTATTTCATATCAAGTGCTCCAGTTTGTAAACAAAGCTGAATGAGACAGTTTGAAAAAAAAAATAATTAAAAATATAACAAATATAACTGGACTCCTGACTGAACCTTATCTGAAGAGTTGTGATGAATTCTGCTATAATATATCAAAAGCCAGTTAACAATAGCCTACTGAAAAAGAGCTGGCTTTGGGATATATTTACTCACGTCATTCTTGGCAAGCATACAAAGTATGAGTCAGTCCTGGAACATTTATACTACTTGTTACAGTTAAAAAGAGATTCAGGTCTGACTACTAATACCCAACTCACTTTAAACAATAATTATTTTTCTACATTAATGTTTTCTAAATCCTGATGTTTGAAGTATATTTAATTTCTTTTTGAGGAAAAAAATGCTGTCTTGGAAGCAGGAACTTATTTGTAAATCAAAAATAGTGATGTGCATTGACTGAACCTCATTCAGATTTAACTGAGCTAAACAGTGAAATTGAAATATATCTAGAAACTAAGCTGCCAACCTGTTTCTGACAGAGGTTCTAGCTCAATTCCCTCAAAGTTTCTACAACAGCTCCTATATCTGCAAGAACTGTCATTAGTTTTCCAGGGGAAAATGACTGTAAAATCTGTTCCAAAATCATGCTAAGCTGCCAGAACACCAAATACAATCACCTTTCAATCACCCAAAGTAATTGAGAGCTCTGGTAACACAAATGAAGGAAAAAATCAGCAGTTACACAAAGACATGCATATTAAACTGTGGAGAGCACTGAAGAATCAGGAACATCACGGACTGCAAAGGCAGAGATCCCACAGCGAGCACTGACCTAAGTCACGAAAGCCACATATCACAGCATTGCATCAAGTACAGCTACTCCGCTTTCAAGCCCACGCAGCTCAAGGGGAACCAGCTCTGTGTTTCTGCACCTGCAGCCTGAATAACTGTGAGGTGATTGCAGATGAAATCAAAGAAAATGAGCAAGCTTTTACTCTCTGCAGAGCTATTTATCACAAAAAGCCTAACTGCAGTGCATATAGATTGCAAGGAACTAGAAAGGGAATGGAAAATAATGGACTAGTGCTTTCCTCAACAGCTAAAAATAATGTCATTTTAGCTTCAATAAACCTCATTATTTTCTAGAAAATTATATACACACAAATTTGCAACAAATATGAAATTTAAAATGTGATTTGGAATTTTATTGCATTACATTCTCTTAGGACATAAGATAATTATGGAGTTGTTCGTACTCGATATATGAACAAGCAGACACATACCTAATATACTAGGGCTGAATATAGGGGGTTTTTTAGTCAATAATATCCAAGGGAGAAATCACAAGTACTTCTGTGAGCTGCTCCTTTTGGAATAAGGCGTATAAAACTGCTGGGAAGAAGATTACAGTAGGAAATCAAGGTGCAGATGAGGTTAGAAGTGACTGTGGGTTTTGTTTTTCTTTAACAGACAGTACTTACTCAATCTGTGCTCAATTTAAGAAACTAAACACACAAAGCGATGTGGCTGTTTGGAAAACAACAGGGCTATCTTGTTCACACGTATTTGCACAAATATGTGTTCAGTCTCAGCACATTGCATTTGTTTGTCCTACTCATACCCACTCACGTCAGCGAGTGCTCATCCCACAGAAACACTTGCTGGAATTATTTCACCCTTAACAGGCTTCATCATAAATCTGTTTAGCACAGCATACAAATAGATGTACGGATATATTACTCGTAGCAGCAGCCCACCCTCCCACCCCAGGCCCACATCCATGCCTCCTCCACACAGCCATTCATTATGCTGCTCTCCCTGCTTGTTTTGTGCACTTTTGGGCCCTTACACTTTATTGGCATTCTTTCTCCTAGTGTATATATATACCTCCTCCTCTTCCTCAGACACTAACCTCAATTTCCTCCCTCAAAGCTCAATCCCAGACCACAAGGAGGAAGCCTCAGGGAAGCTCAGGAAGAACAGCAGGGAACTCACTTGCCCTCAGGCTCTGCCATTTTTCTCACTTTTCTGTTCTCCTTTACCATCCTGCCACCCTCTCTGAGAGCTGTGCTGCCCAGCGGGCCCACGCCATCACCAGAAACATGCCCTCCTCCCAGAGCATCAGTCCTCCATTTCCACTTCACCGTTCAGCACCCTTCACCTTCCCCATCCCGCACCAGCCGTCCCCTCCTGAGGTGCAGCAACACTCTCCCATCCTGCCCTCCCACCACCCCACCTCGGCCTCAGGGGCAGCCCTCTGCCCCCTTGGGTCTACCTTTGGCAGCAGGTTTGGCCCTCCAACGGAACCACCATTTTCTGAGGAGCAGGTGGGGGTCCCCAGTGTGGGGGTCCCACAGGCCACAGTGAAAGGAATCTCCTCAACCTCCTTCTCCCTCACGGGGGGCAGAGCTGCTGTGCAAAATGCGCGCTTTGAGGCGGGAAGCACGGCTGTGACACTCCTCTCCAAGCCCTGCAATGCCTCAGTGACAGGGGCCTTCTGTATGGCACGCGTGAGGCAGGCTGAGAGGTAAGGGAGCCCTGAACTTCACCTCTGCCTCTGCCTGCGAGGAGCCTGGCTGGTAACGCTGCAGGCCTCCATTTCCCCACGTCCCAGGAGGGACCCGACACAGAAATATCGCCGTGCTTTTATGGAAGGTGTGTGTTTCGCCTCATGGAATTGCTTCGTTGGTCCCTTCTCTCCAAATGGAGTGATCCAGTTTCTGAACAGCACTATGTTTTCTTAAGTATACTCTCTGTTGTATTTCTCATATCCTATACAGCACATTTTACCTCAGCAAAATGCATAGAAGTTGTTTGCAGTAGCAGGTTATTTAGGAATGGAAATCTTAAGGAAAAGCATGCTGAGGTCACAGGGATTCATATTAGATTGATATATTTAAAGTGTTTTTTCTTGACATCATCTTGTTTCTATAAGTATAATGTGCATTTCTTAGTGTTCAATACTATAGTTTTTTAAAAATCTAACCTATTCAATGAAAATTACATTTTAGATCCACACAAAAAGTCCACTATTATATACCTGACATCCATATAAAGATCAGAATAAGTTTTGCTCAAGAGAATTTGTTTATCTTGGTGACCTAGACAATTAACTAAATGTCCCAGTGTGTTATTTAATTGGTGATGGGGGCTGCTCCTTCTGCAAAAAAAGCTGGAGGTGGTAGTGAAAAAACAGTTTTACAGAACTGCCCCCTCACAGATTGCTTGGTGTATTGGAGATCAAAGAGGCTTTTGAGTCTCTTTCAGACCAGCTTTCTGGTTCATAATCTTCAGGCTCTCTTCTGCTCTGAAATGTTTCTATATGCTCAGGATATTGGATCTTTAAGGCATGTATACCTCAACAGCAGATTACTCACATTTCCTGAGAGTAGCTCAGTGTTAGTCTGGGACCTATTGTGCAACATAATCATTAAAATATGGTTTCTTGGAGCCAAGCAATTTTGGTTGTGTATTTAAAATAGTACTATTTGCACATAGACATACCCTTTTCAAAAGCCTAAGAGAATCAAAACAAAATCTAATTTTGAGAAAAAAATAAACCCCAAATAAATAAAAAAAAAGATCTTTTAATTAGAATTTGTCCAATGTTAATGTTTGTAATATGCTGGGTAGCTATTATGGACATATTTATGGAAATTTAATGGATGATAGGTGAGTACCATTCAGCAACCTACTTCAGTCCAATATAGAAATGCTGTCAGACTTGACGTGGACTTTCTTTTCCTTGGCTTTCTAAATACTGCTTAAAATCTTAAAAATGCACAAGATAAAAAAGGCAAATAAGATAGAGACCTACACACTGTTCATGTTTCACTTGCTTTGATTTCATCTGCTTTCAGATTATTTTGGGAGAAGGAAGCTCAGGAGAAAGGAATTTATCAAGTAGAAAAGGAAAAGACAGAAGCATCCCACCTCTCTTATGTGGAGGAATTGTACTGGAAAGAGAGAGGTAAGAACTGAAAATTGTCATTGGTCCTGCATGCTAAAGATGATGGAAAAATACAAACATATTTGTCTTTGAATCAGTTCAGATTGTGCTAGCATGTCTATAATTGAATCTCCTAATTTAAAAGCAAGAAGATAAAACATTTGACATTATCAAATCACAGGAATACTTGTATTAATCTCTGTCAACACAAATATGTATGGCACTATTGAGATATAAAAATGCACACACACATATACGGATCTTTGCAGGAATCCTAGAAATAAATCCTTTGGTTGTGCAACTCTAAGGTTATTAATTCAGTTTCTGATATGCATATGACTATGCAAGTTATCAATAAGTCATGACTGCATTAGATTTATTGTAAGATTTTTTTCCAGAGACTGGGTAGCTTAGTACTCAACTCTTGCTTATATATTTATGTCAGTCCTTCTTTCCAGACAACTTACTTTTTGAGTGCTATTAAATATTTATATGCTGTCAGGAATAACAAGATGGAATAGTAACTGACATTATCAAAAACAGTAAAGAAATTTTTAATCTTACTTCTCCACTACTTTATGAAAAAAAACCCAACACATCATCTGCTGAGTAATTTGGATAGTTCTTCCATGACTTTGCAGAAAGCATTGAAGTTCAGGATAATAGTATCTTCTAAGGAGTGAGACAATTTCACAATTATTGATTTATTTTTCTGTGGAGCACTTCACATTGTCACTGCCAGCCATATCATCTGTATGTGTTCTCACTGACACACTCCTAAGGTCGTAATTTGCAGTTCACATTTTTGGAGCCTGGTAAGAAAGAAACAATCTTTCTACTAAACTTTTTTCTGCATTTAGCAGAAGCAAACATTATTTGGTTCACATAATGAGTTTTAGTAATAATTTTAATCATTTTCACTACCCTCTTCCATAAAGATGATTTAACTCAGAGAACCTCTTTCTAACTTCAGCATTATTCAAGGGAGTCACTGATATATAGTTGTAAATTTAAGCAACTGTTGACTACAGAACATTGGCCTTATTATCATGTTGCAGCCTTTGGGTTTTTTTAAATGAGATTAAGTATTAAATTGTTTACAAAACAATTATTGAAAGTTTGCCATTAATTCAGTATTTTATTTTGCTTTACTCTTCTTAGCTCTAGCTCTCTTTTTTATATCATGCTCTCTGTCTTTGTTGCACATGCTGATCATCATTTATTCCTAACTTTAAATATTGGTACTCATTAGGACATGGCAAATTATACTGTCCTTATTACCTGTAATAACTAACATCCTGCAAGTTATGCCCCCTTAAGCTCTGTCAACTAAAAAGAATTATTAAAAGGCAGTACTGGGGATTTAGGCCCAAAACTAATGTAAACGTGAAAAGTTACTGTTAGAGTCTGTGAGTCATTTTATTGCTAAAAAAAGGAAAGAAAAAAATTTTTCTTTTGACAACTATATTTGGTCAAACAATATTTATTTTACAAGCTACTTGGCTATCTTGTAGAATATTCCTGGGTTTCATAAGTATAGAGGACAATGGCTTTTAAAATTATTAAATAATTAACTAGCTGTCCCTTACTTCTGTGACATCTTTATGAAACCAAATTGTTATTTTGTTAACTTTCACTTCACCTTTGCAAAAATAGTCTGTATAAAATTGTCCACATATGCATGTGAATTTGCATTTCATAGCACCTACACTACTCTCTTCATTCTTTGCCTTAAAAACCCTGAGAAATATGGTTGAAACCAACAAAGTATGAAAGAAAATAATTGACCCACTTATTTTCAGTAGACTTCAATTTTAAAAGTTAATTTGAATAACCCGATAATTTGATAAATCATGAAGATCTGTTTGCATAAATGAATAATAATGGTAGTACAACCAGTGAAACACATTTCAGGCATATAGCCCTGATGAGGTTACTGATTGCTAGCCACTACTTCATTTGGCGACTGGCTGCTGAGCCACTACGATGTGACAGGACTGTTGCAAGCAATTTTCATGTATAACCTGTTGGACTGAATTCAAACAACCTGTGAAAGATATCTAAATAGATGCACTTTATCAAGTCAGACTCAAGGATCTGAATGAAGTTTAGTAGGTATGTCTTCATATAATTTGTGCATAGCATCTCTCATGGAAATATATTTGAGAAGCCAGCCTGTATGCTTTTCTTTCTGTAGTCTTAAGAGAAGACAGTGCAATGAGTCATTTCTCTGCTGAGCTTGAGACTGTTCAGAATTCATTAACTGAGTCTACCTGGAAAGCTGGCAAAAAAGATCAGTATAGTCTCCATTAGCTCCCCCTCCTCTCTTCCTCCTTTTGTGGCTTTCCACTCCTCCCTTTAATATTTTATGTAAATATTACAGTTGCCTGTAACAGCTCCTGCTTTTGTGTCAGTGGTCACAGTAACTCCCTTTCTCTGCTAACGTGGACAAATGAACCAGAAGACCATACTATTTTCTAGGGACTATCCTTGTCAGATTTCAAGCTTCCACCACCAAGATCAGGTACCCTCAGTGTTGGTATGAATAACAGAAAGCTTGTAAAACCCTTCAAACCTAAAGAGCAAAGTAAAACTCCAAACCCATCTAAATTAGTTAGCATCTGAGTCCAGAGTCAAATGTGCAACTCTGGTTGTTTCAGTGGCATATTAAGAGGCACCTGTTCCACCAAGCATACAGGTGGGTCATCATGTTTGATCATGTTTCTTTGTCCTCTTTCAGAGGTTATTCATCCTTCCCCCATGAGATCTCCAGGTAGAAGCATACGTGTGGTTTATGCTTAACTAGACTGTCAAAATGCTCCAGGTTAAAAAACCTACCATTAAGAGTGTTTAATCCAGATAATTTTCAATATGGACTTTCCACAGGAACTGATTCTGAAGATACAAAGCTGCTTGTGAAAACTGTATTCCTCTGTAGCTGGTTTAAACCAGCATGTATTTACAGGTGGTGGCATGTAATTCCCTGAAGTATTAACGTGTTTCTTAACATACTGCTTCTCCTTATAAATTTTTTATGGTAATCACTGTGCCTGCTGGAAATAAAATATATCAAGATCATTTTTCCTTAGTGAGTTAACGTAGTTCTTCTGTAGTTCATTGCCAAATGTTACCTGTTTTTGAGTTAAGAGAGCTTCTCCTGATGGCTCTATTAATTCTAAGAAACAGTGGACTGAAATGCTGGAAAGTTATTTCTGTAAATTCTATCTTGATACAAGTTAACAATCTATACAGGCAGACATTGTCAGCTGTTATTACTGCTTTATTAAATACAGTTGTGTCTTTGATTGCCTTTGGTATTATGCATATAATTATTTTCTCAATTCAGAAGCTGATAACTTAATGCAGCAGTATAATTTTAGGCATTAACTGCATAACCTTATGTGTGTTCTTTTCCAGTTCCAAGTATGATCCTGTTAGAATCTCCTAGGTGCACTGGCAAGATCTTGCCCTCATGATGTCATCTTGCTTCTTCTGTCCTTTACAGTCAACTCTTTCAGTGTCTTACTGATTACTGTTCCACTGTTTAAGCCTACCACCTTTCACAGTCATGCATTACACATCTGCTTCTCCTTCTTTTAATATTCTTAATACTTATCTAATGTTCTCTTTTTTTGGCAAATGTTACTGTTTTTACTAACTTCTTTATTCAGGAAAAATGCCAGATACATCTATCTTCTGTAGTGTCTATTTTTTCCTCCCTTAATACATGCAGGCATACAGTCTGGACAATTTGCTTGCTGCAGTGATCTTGATATGAACTGATTGTTCTTTGTTAAGTACACTCACTCTTGCTCCCAGCTTCAAAGTGAAAGGTGTTCACTTTGTGTGTAATTCAGGCTGGTGGGAACTTCAGTTAAAGTTCATGTTTTCTGTGTAAGCAAGATCCTTAACTCCACTAAGTTTCAGGGAACTCATACATCTTAAACCTATTTACAGCTTTTCTCGTCTGCAGATGGAAACACTATCTAGCTGTCTGGGTTCTTGGAGCAGAAGTGTTTTAAAGAAAATTGTTGGAAAGGCTATGAGCTAAAGCCTTTTTGCCTTGTAATTCAAATTTATGTTCTACCCTGACTGTATTACCCAATGTTACTGACACTCATGTGCAAACCCATAGGGTTTTTCTTTGCAGACACTATGAAGTCTTTTAAGTGTTGTACGATAACAGAACTCTTTGGCAGCTGTAGGCTTCTGTTATTAAGAGAGATGATTTGCTGAATATTCCTATATGTAGAGAGAGGTTTTCAAGGGGAGGCAATTTACATAGCATGTGCTGATGTGCAATTTGCTGTCACAGGGAATGGTACTTCTTTGTATATAGAAGAACACAGCTGAAAGTAACAGCAAAGGTTGCAGAGTGCAGCGGCTGAATCACTTCCATATATATGGTATGAAAAATCTCCTGCCATTTTGAACAGTAAATCAACTTTGGTTAGTTTTGTTTTGTTTTTAATCACTATATGGATCTATTTTTTACAAAGCTGCCCTTTTTCTGTTGTCACAAGCTTTATAGAATGCCTGGGCTCAAGTAACTCTACTTATTATTTGCTTTTATTTTACAAACAGCTGTGATACTAGGAGATGCTATCTTCACACCCCTCTTTTTCAAAGATCTTCTGTGACATCATAGCTTAGTTTAGGTTTCAATAATTTTTTAGAAAGCAAGCATAGCATATTCTGCCTACACAAATTTAAATTGAAGTGCTATTAGTCCATGTGATTTCTTATTTTTTACCTCTACAGTGACTTGATTTCCTCCAATGCTGGGTTATCATCATTTTAGGCAAATTGAACCTCCTCCCTCCCCATGTAAATGTTTCAATAACCATAATGTAAATATTTCTATGAAAATATTTGAGACTGGTTATAAAGTAAAGAAAGATATGTTCCTTCTTTAAGGGTATAATAACATCAGAATTTTTCAGCTTTTGGGATACTCTGTGGTCATTTTTTCCATCAAGGGATCTTTCAGGCAATACTTGAGGGAAGTACAGACATTTTATTTAATCTATTTTAATACATCATTTAATCTATTTCTTATGATTCTTATGATTTTGAAGTTATTCACACAAATATGGAAATCAAAGGCAAGCAGACAAATGCAGTTTATTCTCTTACAGAAAAAGGCACCTATGGGGATAAACTAAATGTGACCCTGAGAGCTGTCAAGACGAATTAACTGGTCAAGAACCATCTAAACAAATTCAAATTTTAACTGCATAAAACTAAAAAGAGTGGTCTCTCAGCTGTCACACTTAACATTTAGACCTACAGTGTTTAAGGAATGAGATGTAGCCTCAATTTTTTTTTCATAAAGGACAAACTTATATAAAAAATAAACAGTGATGTCAGAAGCATTACTGAATTCTTGCCAGCAGCCAGAACAAGCTTAAAAATTCAGGAAAAAAGTCTTTTTTTTGAGGTGGAAATTAATTCAGTAAAAGTTCTCACAACAGCTAAACTGGTAACACAATGACTGGGAATTTAAGTTGTAAGTAAAACCAATCTTAATTTTCCAAGCAGATGAGGCAAATGCCACAAGAGAATATTAATCTATGGAGCAAAGTCATTTTGGTGAGAAAGGTAATTTCTCATGCAAAAAGATACACTCTATATTCTGAAAATTGGCTAAATCATACTTGTGAAAGTAAATGTGAACAAGAAGTTCTGGGAGGCTGTAAAACGCTAAAGTTAGCTGTTAGGCAGAAAAGGTTTGGTGATTGTTGCTAGTTATGGGACGATTTGATAGAGATACTTATGCAAATTCTGATAGCACTCTTGACCACATACATTGCATAACATTGACTGTATTAAAATATGAGGCAATTAAAGGTCCAGTTTACATTAAGACTGCAGTCATAAAAGCTTCTGGAATGTATTTCTCATAGATGTTCCTATCCTTTTTTGAGGATCTCACCATTCATATTCTGTAGTAAATGTATTATTAGATAATAACCATGCTCATTCCACAACTGCTGAAAATACTGTGATAACCAGATGCTCCAAACTCAAGCTAGTAAGCCAGTTTGTGTAAGCCAGTTTGTGTAGGTCTGACACTTGAACGTTGCTGACAGTGACACTGGTAATGCAATGGGGACTGCTGGTAAGGCAATTCCTCTGTGCCACTTGAGTGCTTTTTTGAATTGTAAATGTCCCTAATTGAGCCAAATTAATCCAAGAATTAACACCACAGTGAAGATGCGGATACACAGGAAGAGCTACTGACCACAACAGTGGACCAGATGTATAGGAAGTTAACAATGCTGTTCTACCTGTAAGTGTTTCACGGAAAAGCATACAACTGGATTCTAACTGTACTGAAGGTTAGCTTTAAATCTGTTGTTTTTCTTCTGGAGTTGATAAATTATACGGCCAGTTGGGAGCCTTTGAGATTTAAAGAAAGATGTATCTGTAAAGAAAGATGTATCCATGACTTTTTCTGAACTGACCTTCCATGTAGTTGTCATCCATCAGAAGGGACAACCAGAAGTGGCAGAAAGACCCACCAGATAAGTCCCGCTCTGATACTGTACAATTTTTGAGAGGTGTTCTCTGATATTTGCAATCCACTTTTTTTTCTGATTTTCAGTACAGATGAGTTATTTCGTACAGCAGTTGTTTGTCTGTGCCTCTCCTCATGTTCCTTCTGTCAATTCTTTTAGCAGCTTCGCTCATAAAAGCCCACTTGCTGCATGTATTGATTTCTACTGTAGTCGCTCCCTAGAGCTTTGTGGTATCACTTTTATGATGCTTAAAATAGCAATCCTCTTTCGCAAAGTGGAGATCCCATTTATAATTTACGTATTTACCTCTCAGAACAACCACATTTGATTAGGTTCTATTCTCATGCAAACTTTGCCTTTGATGGCATTCTTCCCTTGGTCCAAGAAAATGGAAGAAATGTGTGACTTTGAACTTTTATGCATTTCTGAAGACCTTTATGAACTAGTGATTATAAGAGTTGATTCAGCTTCAGCTGAAATCCTTAGGAGACTGAATTCAGCTACTGAATTTAGGATGAGCAAGATCAGACATTTTAGGACCAGAACATAAACATCACTCTGCGCTTAGGCAGTAATCTGGGAAGCTGTTTCCTGTGTTTGAAGCACCTGGTCTTCTGAGACAAAAAGTACTGAGAAACAAGTCCTTGCAACACTATCTGTGTAAAACAAACAAAAAGCATGTCCTCTGGAATAAAATTTGTTATAATTTTATTCCCTTCCCCCCCCCCCTTAATTGCTTGCTTTCATTCTCTCCTGATAACACCTAAAATAGAGTGGTTGCTTAGAAATTCAAAACTGAAGTGAAAATTGTGTAACTCAGATGTAATGTGTTAGTGTCCCACGTTCTAACCATGCCTCTTAATTTTGTAACAACCATTAGTGGAAGGGCTGACAAATGGTAGAAACCTGAAAAATGACAGAATAACTCTCGTTCTTCTTTTTCTTTTTTCTTGCTACCTACAAAGAGCAAAGGAAGTATCCGAGATTACATCAGCCAGGAAAAAATAGAATCAAGAAGGAGAGATGTCATGGAAATTCCTATAAAATCTATTCCATGATTAGAGGTATTGTAAAGCACATAAAGAAACACAGGGGATTGCCTGGAGTTTTATTATGACTCACAGGCATCATCACATGGTAGGGCACAAACCTGTAGTCTTTGTCAAATGGCAATCTTTTCTGGTATATTTATTATAACAAAAGGAAAAAAATATTATATGCACTTCTTAAAAAAAGAGATAGGCTGGGTAGCCTGTTTTGAATTGAAACAAAAAAGTGTCTTCTTTAATTAAAATCTATAATGCAGATAGTAACAAGAAAGATATGAAGAAACTTTCCATATGCAGTTAATGCCTAACACTGAGTGTACTTTTTTTTGGTGTCAAAGCTCTGTGCAGCACAGAACTGAAAAGAAATTAAGTACAGGGTTTTTCTCTATTAAATTGCTGAAACAAATATTTTTGAGTGTGAGACTGATTACGAAGAGACGGTATTCTGCTTTCATGTTTTCAGATGGGAAATAAGAGAATGAGAAAAGTTACAAGTTTTAAGCGATGTACCCTTGAAATCATTATGTTTTCAACATTACCTGTATTTCTGGAAGTTCCACACCTATAAATAATGCACAAAGAAACTATTACTTTCACCTTCTTGATGGTGATAAAAAATACCGTTCACTGGAAATTTGAAAACAACACGATATCCTTGCCCTGAGAAATAAGTTTCCTGGCTCTGTTTTACCACCAGTGTAACTGTGCCACTTCAAAAAAGGCATGCAGATCCCACATGTGTCTCCTCGCCTGTGTCCATGTGGCCTGGGGAATTCAGCTACTGCTGTGATCTCAAGGATGGCACCCCAGGCAAAATGTATGAAAGTCTGTAATTAAATACCTGGTTTGGTTTCCAAATTCAAGGTTGGAATTTGTGATCAAGTGTTAGATTCTCAATGCAGAAAGGAATACTGGAAATTTGGCCGAAGAGATGTGCTCTCCTGTTAGAATAATTTTCTGCCTGAAGATTCAGTATTTCCTTGCAAAAAAGGAATATAATAAAGGAAGACTGAAGAGTTTTGATGAAGATTATGACAGTTAGAGCTTTTGTATTGTCCAGGGAGTTCTATGGCAGAAGATTTTTCATTCTGCTGTAATTCTCCATTGTGATGCCTACATGTATTGGCTTAGTGTTCGTGCTGGTGGAGGAAAAATTTTTAGTTTTGGTGTTCATTTGATCTTTGCACCTTCTGTTTTTGAAAATTATCAACATTCTCAGCCAATGCTTTCAACAGGGCAACAAAGTATATTACAAAGACCCGGCTATGTCTTTCCAAAGGAGTTGGCTGTTCAAACACAATGTTCCAGAATTGTTCATCTTATTTGATGTCTTCCTCAGCCTGCTCCTCCTCCTTTCTAAATTTCATACTGATGTAAAATTTTTTCTTAAGGATAACATCAAAGAAGCCTGTATGCATGTCAATCCCATAGTGATACTTAGCACATTGCAGGCGTTTATGTTATGTAAATGTAAGAGATTCACTGTTTGAGAAAAGCTGCTACAAAGCAGGTAGTGATTTAATGAAAAGCACAAAGATTGAAAGGGGTTTGCCGGAGCCCTGTGTGATGTGAATGTTAAGAAGCCCATTCACGTCATCAGCATCCCTGCTTTACTTTCTATTCTCCCTCCTTTTTCAAGCCAACTCGAATACAGTTAGAACTGCGTGCTAAGGAAAACCTTAAACTAAATGTGTAATCAGTCTAGCCACAATCAGTGCAGCACAGTTAATCATTTTTATTAACTGAATTAGCTTTTCTTTTTTTTTGCTGTATCTGCATTTCTTTTGAGACTGGAGCAATGCAAGACATATTTAGAATGTAGTTACTTTTGGAAAATTCCATTTATACACCCAAAAGAAAAAATACGGCTATTCTTTCTGAGAGGAATGTTCAGGGTTCAGGTAGTATATATTTAAATAAGAAAGCATATATCTAATGCATAGTTCAACATGTTTAGCTTTAAACATGATAGATGTGAGGATCTGACTCTTCACTAGAAGCAGTGAAAATGTGAACTAATGCAGCTGAAAAAAAATTACTAAAACTGTAAAACCACTATTAGAGTTTGCCGGAGTTAAGGAATTTCTGCTCGAATCAGTTATGGGATTACAGCCAAGCTAAGCCTATAGGTGTCTGGAGGTACACAGGAACAGACAAATGATCACCACAAGAGCTTTTCAGGTTCACAGAGCCAACATGTTTTTTGGCTCAGCAAGTCTAGAAATTTTACCTTACTTCTTTTCCAAAAAGATAAAAAAGTACCTTTGCCATTGGGGCACTTCAGTTCCACCAAACACTATTGTTTGTTCATAGACACTAACATATACCAAATAGGACCATATTCTAGAAGTATTCCCATTGATCTAAGTGGACCATTCAGTGCATGTGCTGTTATCTGATATGAAAAACTGAAGTGGACTTTCCTTTATGTTTAATAAGGGAGAATCCCTCCTGTTTCTAAACCAGACCAGTTTTGTAAGCAGTTTTTGTAAGCAATGCAGCATAAATCCATTAACAGTTGGATGCAGTGATTCATAGTGAGGATGTACCAGTGAATTACATTGGTAGGAGTGATATGAGAATGAGGCATCATATCCCTGTAAGTGGGGTTTTTTCCCTACAGATATACTGTCATTAATAAAAAGTCCATTTTAACTGCTGCAAAGTGAAATTGCCTAACCTGTTGCATCCTTCAAAATAAATGAAATATCAAAGCTAAGCATTTAACACTGGAAAAAGTTGACAGGATAGTAAAATATTTCACTTTATTAAAATTTGTTTTGGCACCACATGCTACAGGAAAATGATGTTTAGTAGAGTTTTCTGAGTTGTTAATCTGGCAGTGTTTCTTTAACATAAGTAAATAGACTGTAGTATTTAAATGCCTTTGAATTCCAAGGGATTTGACACCCCCAAGTGTAATTTAAGCCTTTTAAAATTAATAAATATTTTATAAAAATATATTATAGAATATATCTTAGTTTAATTATGTAGGATTTCTTGCCCAGTGTCTGAGAAGGTTGTTATAATTCTTATCCACCTTTTCTTGTAGAAAAGCCTTTTGTATCAAGAAAGAGGATATCTATCCACATACTTTTGATTAATATTTTTTTATTCACATCTTGTTTTTCTCACCATCCTTCTCAGCCTCATCCTAATGCAAATCAAGAACCTAATTTGCATCCATTACTTTAATTTCAAGCCTGATAAGATTGTTAAATATGTACATTGTTAAATATTGGCAGTATGTATTTTTACCAATAGATTCTTTTTCAGCCACATATTTCTGCAGTGGCAAACTTCAGCTAAAGTCAATGGACACTGCTACATAGAATTTTGGATTTCTTCCTGACTGACCTGCTTAAAATAATTAGCTATTTCCTTATGGTGAACTGACAGCTACCTGAGAAACAGCAGGCATTCTCAATGTTAATAATGCTATTCAGCCCAAGGCTTTTTTTTTCTTAAATTACTAGCATAAAGAAGATAGCAGCAAGTCATATTTGTTGAATAAATTGTGAAGATGTTTTAGCTTAACAGAATCAAAGACGAAATCAAAATACACCAAAAAAAAAGGAATGGAGAATTAATATCATATTTTCCCATAGGCTCTGGTTCACAAAGTACTTGGCTTATGATGACTGGACTACGTGATTTTATTTCCATATATGATTCCTGGTTAATACTTGGGCATGAATTAGTATGTGACCTATCAAAGATATCTTATAGGACCTTAGACAAGAAAAAAGTTCTCCATCATGGCTTAGGGATAACTCAACACAGCATCATTAGGTGAAAAATCACTAGATATACATATTACTGAATCAAGATTCATTATGTTTATGCTGCACATACTTGTAATAAGAGATAGTCTCTTCAGCAAAACAGGTTGCTCTCTAAGTGCAGGAGTGGAAAGCACGGCCACAGGAGTGACTTAAGTTAGCAGGGAAGACTCAGGGACGATGCCAGAATTATCACCTTATTATTGTCTTTTCCCCTGCTCACTAGGCTTCTTTCTGGACCATACAAAATACAGTGGCTGTACATTATGTTATGTACCCGCTTATACTTTCTAAGTATACACCTGAACATTTGCACCAAGACTTACATCAGAACATACAGACTAAGTAGATTCAAGTCTTGGCTTGCAATGCAATATGAATCCACACACACACACATTTAGAAGACAATTTACCACACAAAAAACAGTGCAACATGAAACATTTTCTGAAAATTAATTTTGACAATAGATGTGTAAGTTATTTTCTACTTTGGACATATTTTAAAATAAGTAACTTGACAAGCATTGCATATGGTTTTAGAGAGCTGCAAGGTATAACAGGGACAGCAAGGAGCTTTCATTCAAGACAAAAGTACATGGAGCAGTCCTCCTGAAGGCCTCGATTCTCTCATTAAAAAGCCATTTTTGTTGTATTTTTGTAGCAATTAGCTAATGATTCCCAACCCATATGCTTGTACCAGATGTCTGAACCTTCACAGGCCCAATCGTATTTATTCCTTCAGATGAACCATTTCATATTACTTAATAGTAGTAGTCAAGATCATTATTTTAATTCTCATCACTTCAAATCCAAACACAGCAAATATGATGAATAATATGCTTCAATTTTTTTCCTTGATTAATGGGCTATATGTGTGCAGAAAAACACTTCAATCTTGAAGATATGATTTCCCCAAGGAAGCTATTGCTAGCCAGATCTTCCTTCCTGGAGCAGTTTCCCTGCATTGTAGAACAATAATTCTAAAATGTATCTGCAATCCAGTGCCAGTGCATCTGTATATAAGCAGTACTTTTCATTTTCATTAACAATTGCAGTTGTGTTATTGCCTATGCATTTTTTATCAGAAGTCATACCTGCATTTGCCCATAACTGGTGATGTCATCCTTTTATGTGACAGTTTACCAGTTTGCCAGCAAAAACTGAAATATTGTCTATCATTTCCCCATAGAAGATGGGGTATTAATGAGATTTGAAAGAATAAATTTAATGAGAATTTCAGCCATCCAAATCAAGTATGACATTAGATGGTAAAAGAAAGAAAAGAAAAGAAAAGAAAAAAAAAAAAAAGCACTGGATGAAGCATTTTGTATGCTCTGCAATCAGCAGGCCAGTCTGACATCATGCAGAACTAGGCAGCTTTGGTTCACATAGAATTTCTGCCTGAATGTATGACATGGAAGCTGGAGTCCTATCAAAGACATTAATGGGATAGTTAAATACCTTTGAAAACCAATGCCTTTGAAAAAATGCCTAGGGTTATGTGGAATTAATTCATTCCAAATGCCAGGATTCCCTGTATATCAACATCCTTTTTTTGAAAATGTTGTTCATAACAAAAAATGGAAATATACAAAATATTTTAAGAATAAAGCATGCTATTTTACACTAGAGGACCTCATAAAGGTAACCTTATTAATGAGATAATTATAGAACTATCTTTAGATAAGTAAAATTAATGGAACTTAACAATGGAAAGAACATGCAAAGAGTAGCCCACAATACATACGGAATAGGAAATCTTTTTTTCACATTCTAAGTGATATTGATGGCTTTTGGAATGATTCAGAAATTGAATTAAAACAATTCCATTGAATGATCATTTGAGCAATTTGTTTTCTAGTTAAAGTATTTCCTCATTTCTGGTATGCAGATAATGATTTCTGCTGCTACCACAAAAGCTATTGATAATTTGTCTTGAGAATTATCAGAGAAACAAGAAATAGCTAGTAAGACGCCCCTGTGTATCTCTTTCAGTGTGTGAGAGTTTCCTTAGCACATTTCCTAGTGTTTTCAAGACCACTTTTAAAGTCTTGAGGTGTTTTCCTCCATTTTTCTAAGAAAAATATAATTATTTAAACTTATCCTTTAACTTTATGTGTCTTTTTATTTGCTATGTGAAAATCTCCTGCCTATTTATTTTATAATTTCTCTGTTTTATTACTTAGATGATTATTTGTTATATCTTTGATGGATTATTCACTAGCTCTCTTCATTCTCCAGAATTTATTTCTGGAAAAACAGCATCTCTGAGCTGCTGCACTAAGTGGATCCATTTCTTTTTATTTGACAGCCAAATAGTGAATATTCTAAACTTTTTTATTAGTTCTAGACTTCTCTTATATTACTCTACCTGTTCTCTCCAACTACATGATTCAAATGCAAGTTTCTAAGTATTTGTTTTCTGCCTTGAATATATTTTTTCCTCTGTAAACCATAAAGATTTTCTGTATAACTAAGGAAAATTGTCAGTGTGGCTTGGCAATGAACCATTAAAATCTCTTGACAATGGGCAATTAAAATATCTCCTTAGTGTTCTGTAATTTAGGACATTTTCATTATGAGCTCATTGTTCATGCTGAATGATCAATAATAGAAGCCCACATATGTCTTTCCTAGTTTTAGGAATGTGCCCACTGCAGCACATTCCTGTCTAGTGTAAGATATGTTCCTATCCATTGCAAAGGATTTCATAAATAGATACCATTGCTGAACCACCTCCTCCATGTCTTTCAGGGAAGGAACATTTCATAGTTTGAAACAGAAGTCAGAAGCATCCTTGTTATTCACAGGAGATATTAATGTAGAATCAATGAAACATCAATGCTTGCCCTCTTCCAACTGCACCTTAAAGCTACCAGAAGTTGTCCTAGGATTCTTTAGGCAGATGGTGTTGAACTTGCTCAAATTAATCTGAGGCTGTCGAGATGGTAACTCTTTATTTATAAAAGAATATTTTGATGGAATTGCAGGCTTTTGCAACCTAGAGAAGCACTCTTAGTTTGTCAAGCTTGAGATCAAAACTTGTTGATATATGTTGCTTGCTTTCTGTCATCTGTAAATCTTAGGATGGACATGTCTTTGTTATTTTGAAAAGTGGAAATATTCACATTTCAGGACAGACTGCATGGTACAGCAGATGAGGTTTCAATTGTTTAGCTTATCATCTGAACTTTGTACTACAGGACGATAAAATTCCCATGCAGGACTAGACACGGATTGGAGAATACCGGGGAGAGAGGAGAAAAGCAATTTCTCATCCCTACATAATTTTTTCCACTCTTTGCTCCCATTGTTCTCCCTTTGTTACCTTCTAGATTTTGAATGCAGTTCACTTCCAAATCACTGCAACCCTCTCTGGGATATATAAGGCCAAAGCTAGAATTTTTTAAGATTAAATGAACGAATTACTTCACAAGCTGATGCTTACTCTCCATCTGATTATGCAAAAGGCAAGAAACATACTGCTCGAGAATATGAATAAACAAGAGAAGTGAGACAAAAAGAGAACAGGGGAAGCTAGTGGAGAGAGCGAGCTCTAACATGCTCTTCATTCAGGTGATAATTGCTATGTCTGAGTTGTCAGGCTGATGACACTACTGTCTGTCTGAACTCAAACAGAGGTAGTTTTCCATGTAAACTAAAAAGCAGATGTGTCAAATTAATCCTTTCTATAGTTGTAGTAGTTTCAGTACAGTTATAGAAGACACAATTTCTGCCTTAAGAACTCCAGAAATCCAGAGTTTTTTTTCTAGGCTTTGTGCGATGTTTAGAATGAAAAAGGTGGGCACATTTGTTGGGAATAAAGCTGAATGTATTTTGTAAAATTACTGTTCCTTCTTTATTTTAAAAATACCACCTATGTTATAACTAAAATGCACCACAGTCTTTTTATAATTCACTTTTACTGGAAAACATTTGGTGGAGAATTCAGGTAGGAAAAAAAAAACATTGCATTTGCCTTGAATTCTTCTGAGTATATCGCTACAGAAGGTCAACAAGGATACTTGTTGGGAGCTGTTTGAGTATTAGTTAATCAGAAATAATTTCATTTTGACTCATCACTAGAGCTCTTCACAAATACAACCTTATAATTTTTTCCTCTCTCTGAAACCTATAATAATTCATGAAGCTCCATCTTTCCAACTCCTGTCATCACTACAATGGCATCAGAGAACAGGGGAAAGTTTCATGTTCAGTAAAAAAGCTAAACTACATTTAGAAGATATCCACAAAATTATTCTAGGGGGAGAAGATGAATATATGTTATTGCTCAGCAACATTCTATACTCTTATAGTTTATTAAGTACCATGCTTCGTTAAATGTCAACAGTGTCACTAATCTCATCAGCAGAACTACAACCTCTGTTTCTGCCAGCATGACAGGGCAAATCTTCTCAGAAATAATGGCATTAAAAGGATAAGTTCTTTCCTTTTTAGCTTTTAAACATTTGTAGGTGTTAAAACAACTTTGCAAAACACCTCAGGACACACTGTAATGTATTTTTTATTTTCCCGGCATATGCAAGCACTGTAATATTTATTGTGCCTCATGGATTTTTTCCTTTATTACTAATAGAAATGCAGGACAGTAGACTTGTCAGAAAGAGATGTACGGAACTTTCATTAGGTAGGAATAATTCTTTCCTCAAGCATATGAAGCATTCATCTGACCCATAGTGTACATTTAGGAGACTATTTTGAGGACAGACCCAGAAAGCATGCAGCTGCCTTCCCACTAGTTTTGAGACATAGGAACTGGAACAGAACTTTGCCTGACACTCCACCATCTAGACAGTGTTTTTCTAGCATGCACTAGAATGCTATTCATGTATATTTCTGCAAAATGTAATGTTTCTAAAACTTCTTTCCAACTTAGGTAGCCAGAAATACTGTAACACTGAGATGTTCCACTATTTTTCTAAGAAATGTACATTTTATGAACTTCTAAAAGTAACCTTGAAGCGTTACACAGAGTTCTCAATGTTATGGTACATGTGTTGGGGTCATTCCTGTCAAAGCAAGGCAAAATTTAGAATCTGGATTTAGTAGGGCAAGAAAGTGCTGTCAGGATTATGTCTGGGAAGAAACCATGAAAGTGTATTATTGCTCAGCAGGATCCAGTATCTCTGCAATTTCTTGACATACAGTTCCTCACTTAATGTGATCTGAAAGTGTCATCCACAGGATTCAATTTATTCTGAATTTTGCTTCCTAATATGATATATTGTGAAATAGTGGAGATCTGGAGAAGCTTGATTACTTCTGAAGTTGCATTGCCACTCTGTTCTCCCTTAATGGTCAGAATTTGAAGAAAGTTGGGGATTTTGCATAATGTGCCTTAAGAACATACTGTAAGGTTACAAGCCACAGCAAGGCATGACAATTGTGTCTGGCTGCCTATATTAAGGTTCAAGACAATAAAATAAATTTCTTTACATAATGACCTGGAAGATTAGTTACGCTTGATAAATGTGACATCAGAGACATTCATTGAGACTTTTCCCTTCAAGTAGAATTACATTTGTTTAAAAGGTCTGAATGTATCTGCTTTACAGATAGGGAAATTTTATAATAGATCCCTAAATCTCCAGATAATAAATACAGACCATTAAATTGCTAAATGTTGCTGAAACCTTTTATGGAGATAGTGCTAATCCAGACAGTTCTTGGAAGATATATGGACCAGTTTCTAATCTGTCCTCAAAAAGGTCCTAGCAAAAATGAGGTGATAGTGATAGGGATGCAGAAACACCTTGGCCAAATAATTTGCATAGAATACTACAGCTGGACTTGAGATATGGATGTCTTTGTACAACACCCTACTCAGCTTGGAGGTCAGCTTACCAGGACACTAAACATGTCTGTGTGGTTACTGGGAAGGCTGAAAATGGAGTAATAGACTCAGAAAAGTGTTTTGTTGTCTGTCCAGGCTGACCCTGGTACACAGGTTGAATTAAAAGCGATGATAGTTGAAGCCTTGAGGATCCTGGGTCGTAGTGATCCTGCCAGTCTCCTGAGCTCTGTATACCTTAACTTCTTAGGTTGAAAGGAATGGGGCTTTTGTAAAGTGTTAGTAAAAGTGGAATGGATATATATTTGCTTCTGATGCTGAAACTTTGATGAAAACGATGTCTCTGCTCTCAGGAGGTTATGCTGTTACCTGCTTATGAAAGACAACATGATGATTTTTGAACTTTAGACATTTGGAACAGGGTACTCATTTGATCTGCAACACTTTGTCTCTGACTTGGTTTTGCCAGTCTTTCACTGGAGTTAATTATTTTTCCTGCTATGTCTAAACATTATACGTATACCTTTACTACTTGCAATTTATAGTCAATACTGACAGCATCTACTTTCATTTTCCATGTGTACGATAGGTGATAACAAAAACATGACATGCTTGCCAGGTCTTTTGGTCAGTAATTTTTATAAATACTAATTCTTAGTAATATACAAACTTTACAGAAGAAAATGAGAATTAAAAAGAGTTTAAAGAAAATACAGAAAATAGAATATAAATTTTTAAAAAAGGAAAGTAAAACCAAAAAAAGATAATAAAGAAAAATCCAAGGTATCCTCATATCATATTTACTCATCATAAGAAACTCACCTGTGCTAGACTTCCTTTCCAAGAGACAGCGAGCTGAGATCCTGAACTTTTATATTACAGTTTGGGTATGATTTTTTCATATTCTCTCCTAACCAAGTTGTAATCGCCCCCCTAATCCAGTCTTCCCATTGACAATAGTTCTCAGAATACTTGAAATGCAGATTCATCCCAGGCATCTACCTATTTTTGCAGCTAGGATAGCCTTCTCTCACAGGTATTCTGGAAAGTATAAGCCATGAAATATCCAGGAGGCAGCTAGAGCTATAATCTCTTTGGGACTGTTTCACATGTTTCAAAGATGTCATACATATGCAGGAAACCATCCCAAAATCTTGTCTGAGTTGGCAGAAGCCTTGAAAAGGCCATTGTTCTGTGGACAGGCTGGGTACATAAACCATTCCAGAGGGATGTTTGTCCGAGCTCTTCTTAGTTGTGTTCAAAAACCTCCTACAAAGGAAAGGGCCAAATCTGCCCAGACAGTTTATTCCAACACTTAACTGTACCTAATACTGGGAACCTGCTTCTTGAAATTTAATCACTTATATAACCAAGTAGTCAACTCTGTGGTGTGCTCTGCTGACCCTTTTAAAGCAAATAGTTTACAACATTCAAAAGAGTAACCATTATCAAAATTTATTACTAAAAATTATTGCAGTCTGAAACTTGTAATAGGAATCGGAGAGGAACTGCAGACAATTCTGATTCAGTGACTTCCTAGTGACAACTGGAAATGTGGTACTAGCAGAACACAGTAATCCAAGGGAGAGTCACAACAGTAAACTGTTTCAGTTTTGAAACTGGTGAAAGTAGAAGGAAAATGATGAAACCTTTACTTTAGAGCTGCTTGAAAATTCAATGCTAATTCTGAGGGCGTCTCTATTTGTGGCTCTCAGTTCTCTTCCAAACCTACTTGTCATCAGAAAGAACTGAAAAGATGTTATAAAACCTGCCTTTTTCTAAATAAGATATGACCTAGGTTATCTACTCAAGTTTCAAATTGTACCTTGTGAAGTCGAGTTCTTGCATTATGGGATTCTAAGGTCAGGAAGGTGGATCAAGGAAGCTGAGTATCATCCAGGTCAGTACCTATAAGGCTGCTTTTGCAGTAGACCATAATATTTAGCTGTGTCTCCAATAGGCTCTAAGATTTTCCATATTACGTTCTGTAAATAAAGGAGACTCCCTGGTTATGACATATTGCTACAGAACAGGTAGTGATCTAATGAAAACCAAAAGAAGACTGAGAAGGGGTTTGCCGGAGCCCTGCGTGACATGAATGCTAACAAGTCCACTCGCATCATCAGCTTCCCTGCTCTCAGATCCCCCCTCCCTCCCTTCCTTTCTCTTTTATGAGCCAGCTTGAAATCAGGGAATTACATGCTAAGGAAAACCCTTCAGCTAAACATATAATTATTCTGCACAGGATCAGTGCAGCACAGTTAATCAGTTTACCAGCTGAATTAATTTTTATTTTTTCATGTCTGTATCTCCTGTTGAGAGTGGAGAAAATCTCGATTTAAAGGGAAAAAAATGGGTTGCAGTTGTGAAATGAGTGTCTGAAGCTGAGCATTCATTATGAGAGAAACCTCCACTGCAGGCTGTTTTGTCAGACAAACCTCACTGTCAGTCCCCAAGACTTTGAATAACTGACTTCATTTGGAGTTATTCCTTGCAGGTATTTAAGAAATAACTGCCTTCCTGTTTTAATTTTCAGCTGTTCAATACCATTCCATTCTCTGAAAGTCACAGCTGTATTTCATTGCATTGTATTTCATTTCATTTCATTGGATTGCTTGAAAAGTTATTTATTTGGACAGAGGTGTTACTTCACTGTAAATTAGTTCACATTTTAAATGACCTACTTATAAATTGCTTCACTTAGGAAGTATAAAATCTTAAATGCTATTATTTGTAAAAGTACAGAGAATACCTTTTAGATTCTATTTACATTGAAAACACCATCTATCATGCTTTTGTTAATTCTAAGTGCAAATAAGAGTCAGGAGTAAGACATTATACCTCTCCTCTGCCTCCCCAAAACCCCCAAATTCTATGCAGGATTACCTTCCATACAGATTAAAACAGATGTCCTTTGGTTTAGGAATGCTCAATGTGAGGACCTGTTTGCAACTGCAGTGTCTTTGAGTTTCACAGTAAGTGCAAGGGTTCCTGGGCCAAAAAGCATTCCAAGTCTCCAGGCAGAAGCCTTACAGATGTAAATATTGAAGTGTAGTTCGTCATTTACTCACGTTAGCGTGTTAAAATTAATCAAAGGAAAAACTGACCAAGTTTGAAGACTACTCTGATTCCTAATGTACTTGCAAGCTTTATGGGTAATATTTGCTTTCCATCAGGAATCTGAGCAAAGCAAAGTTCTTTCTTTTAAAGTACCTTTTGGGTACAGGAAAACATTCAAGTTATGCAAGAAAAGGGTACACATCAGGAGAAATACTTGCTCGTTTTCTGAAGTGAAAGCCATTTAGAGACATTTAAGATTTTGGAAAATATGGAATAAAAAAGAATAGTGACTGAAAACTGTTTTTAAAAATATCTTTATGATTAATATTTTCTGCTCCTTTGAAAACTTTACCACAGTGCCTTCTGCTCTGTATTTGCTAAACTTTACAAAACATTTTTGTATAAAGACAATTTCTTTAATGCAAAGGGATCTAGAGTCTTAACTTCTAGATCCTCTGTAAGCCTCAAGAATCAATTTCTAAAGACTTGCATGGCCTTTTCAGGTTGTCCATGCCATCAGATGCACTTCCCAAGTCAAATTCCAGTTGATTGCATTCTGGAGAAAGGAACTGTGGATAAATACAAGATGCCAACTTGTCATAATAATGTTCCTTAAAGCCTACCAATTTTTACTTTTTTGGCAAGTAACATTTCCTTAAGGAAAAGAACAGAAGGGTGTCTTCTCCTCTTGGTTGGGGCTTAGGCTACAGCTGCTTCTGATAATAGCACACTATAACCAGGGCACATTCTGAGTAGCCAGGTCTCATACTATTAACATCATTTTTTGTGGCTTTCTTCCATCTTCTTTTCAATTATTTGATGTTGCTGGTACTTATTGCTAGTTAATTTCAAAACATGTACTTTGGTAACAGTTTTAAAAAGTAAGTTGCGATAGCTTGAAGAATTGTGATAAATTCAAGTTAAAAAGACACATTCCTAACACTTCCCTATGAAATATGTTATAATTTACAACCTTTACTAATAAAGCTAATTGACTACATATATACAAGCAAAAACCCTACATTTGCAATAATTGTTAATTTGTTTATTAACGTGTTGCTTTCTATAGCAAAGATAATACTCCACATTCATAGCATGGTAATTTTTCTAAAATGTCTTTACTATATCTTTTCATGCTGTCAAAGTGTACCTTCCAGTATAGAAGACATACGTAAAAGTTACCTTATCACTTGAATATTATTACCCATGCAGACCTCTCTAATGCATTAATAGCTATTTAGCAGAATGACTATAGCTAATGGAGCTGGCATACAGAATATATATAAATTACAGGTAAAGAGTGGCCACAATTGGGCAGTTTTTGTAAAGTAAGGGATTAACAAGTAGTTTTAAACTAATTCTGGTATGCTTTCATTTGTGTGTGTTAGGTCTTTTCTTTGGCTACAACTGAAGTATGCATTTGTAAATGTAAACACTGGGATAAGAAAGGGGTTTGTAACATTACCGTGGTAAAAGGGACAAATGTGCAGCTTTACAGTTTGTGGATCTGTAGCACTTATGTTACCAAGGAAAATACCTATCTTGTGAATACTTCAATGTTCATTGCATTATACCTATTTATGCTTAAGCCCAGAGGCACAGAACTGACAACACTGTCTACTCCAGACGTCCCTATGGATGCAGTTTGCAGTCTTTGTATAGAAATTTAACTGTCAGGCAACTCCATACATTTAAAAGCCTTTTGTTTGTATGACCTTCTTGTAACGGATCGATGTTACCCAAGATGTAGTTAGCAAATTACAACGTAGCAGGAAGTATTTTTAAATTTAGCAACAAGTATTATACACACTTTGACATTTAATTTACATGATAATTCAAGTCAGAAGTTAAAATAGCATAATGATCTGTCCACTTTTTGAATCTTTTATGTACTGAAAATAAAGGTGTGGATCAGAAAACTCTCCTCTGCATGTACATTAGGAATTGATTTCAAGTAATGACATTGGAGTATGGGAATCAATCCTGTATCTAATGGTTTCGGAATCCATCCCGGTGACCTCCTTAAGATGTCCCAATTAACCTGAGTTCACAAACACCTGAGAAACAAACTACATACATTCCCTTAGATACCATTAGCTGCATTATACTGTATTCCTGAAAAGAACAGTTTGCTCATAACTGTATTGTTTCTGATGAGCACCTAAACAGCCCAATTTCAGTTAAGTATAGAGATGTACCTCAGCAAAATGAGATCAAACCATTCCCTTATTAATGATAACACCTTGAAAGCTTTAAGGATATTATAGTGGGCATCCAATTCAACCCTCCGCTAAGTTCAGTAATCACATTACAGAAATTATTTCCGTGAGTAACGTACAAACAAAATTTGTACCTCTTCTCCTTATATAATGGAGAACCCTTGTAGCAGAAATTATTTGTCTCAAAGACAGACAGCTCATCAGAAGCAATGCATAACAACACTAATGCATCCTACTGTGGAAATGCATTTTTCCTCTCTCTGGAGAAATTGAAAACACTCATCATCACAAGCAGTTCCTCACCCTCCCATTCAACCCAATCTGTTTGCAGCACAGCCCAGCACTGTAAGGCAAAACATGTCACAGCTCATGGCTGTGTTGTGAAACTGCGAACGTGCAGGGAAATCATCATTCCTGTCAAGTTATTGGGAAGAGTTTCCCCAGCAAAGCCGTGCTCAGCCCTGCGTGTCCCCCCTGCGCGCCCCACGCACGGCACAGGCTGTACTGTCCACGGTACCGGTGAGGGACGGGGACACGGGTGTCTTGGACACAACAGTGGCACGAGCAAGAGCAGCTGGGAAGCCTGAACAAATCAGGACATGTCACTAAAAGAGCAGAATTCCTCAGTCCAGTCACCGGCACCTTATGCTCCTTGTGGTACCCTAAACTACAGACAAGTGCTGCACAGCCACTGCATCAGATCACCTGATATGAGCAAAACAGACCTAATCAGGGCAAATTTAAAGCAACCAAACATAATAACGTTACACTGTGCAGTGCATAATGGAGTCATGAGACACAAATACTTTATGTCTGCATTTACCAGCAAATGTATTTGATCCCTACTCAGTTCTCGGCAGAAATTCCAACAACATGCTGCACAGCTCAAACAGCCTCTCTCTTCAGTCGTGTCTTAAAAACTACTATGCAAAGCAGCATATGGATTATTGAAACTGAATAAACTCTTCCCAAAACAAAGAATACAACAGCATATATGTAAATTGCAAGGATCCAAAGTACAGACAATGCATGGTAATAAATGATCATACCTTTCATCCAATCCACTACTTGCTTGGGCGTCCACTTGCTAATAGGTTCCATAACGAGAGCCATCATCAGATCACTTTATCATTCACACCAAAATCAGAAAAAGGAGAGAAAAAATATATCAGAGCATGGCTGGGCTGAGAGAGCTGTAGGATTTTACAGTGCAGTCCAAAGAGAAGATGATGCTTTGTCCCTCCAGGTTTCTCCTGCACTGATTCAGTAATGTATAAAATTACACTGCTTGATCAGCTCTGGCACCTCCCCCACTGCACACAGCCTGCAACACACTGGAGCACAGAGCCAGGAAATGGTGCAGTACATATAGACTTACTTACAAAAGCCTCTACCCAGTGATCTACTTATTAAACTGGCACAAATATAAAATTATATTACACAGAGAGCAATTCAAGCTGGAGCTATTCCAGACACTGACTTTTAAGGAGCTTTATTCCAACAAGCTCTGGGATCTTCATCAGGGAAAATATCACTACTGTAACTTGATAGCAGATTGTCTTGGCTTCATTGTGAATATGCTGACTGTCACTCAGTTTAAAGAGAAGATAGAAATATCAGAATATCACTAGGCATCTGGCAAAATGCTGAGCATCTCCATCTTTACAATACAAAATGTTGCTGAAGTCTTATACTATATAATCATGTAATTCAGAATGTCGAACACAGTATAAAAAGTCTTACCCAAGAAAAAACTGTTGGAAGAAAACTCTTTTTCCTGGCCACATTCAGAGCCAATGTATTTCCTCCTATCTGATTTTCATTTTATATTGAAAGAGTGACAGCATCAGAGAGTCAATTTTTACAACTACAGCACTTCAATACAGACAAGTATAGCAAGTATTTTGATTCAAAGCTCTGGGACCATTAGTCATTCTCTCCTTTTTCTTAGGGAGGGGAAAAATGTTTTAAATATTCCTAATACTGAAGTTTACTAAGTTCACTACCCTTCCACAAGCTGAAGGTGAAACGTTTTAAGTGGATTGGCCAAACAGTGCTTTTTGGACCCTCTTTGCACCTCATGCAGCACGCCTTCTGCATCATGTGGCTGAAGAGGCACGTCCTTTCTATTTGATCCATTGTCTGAGATAGGGAGCCCAGATATTTTATCTTACAGGTAGAAACTCAGATTCCAGAAAAAAAAAAAGACAGAACAAAGAAGTTCCACCTTTCTTTTCAGTAATCTTTCATCTGTGCTTTTTCTTCCTGCGTTGCTCCAAGTTCCATCAGCACATTGGGGGAAGAAGATGGTATTGTTACCATGCCTGTCTCCCTCCACCGGAGCTGTGTTAATCTATCCAGCCTGAGAACTGTACTTTATTTTTCGTATGTGGGAACATAAAATAAAACGGAATATTTATGCTATACTGTTTCAGAGTTCTCCTTTAAGTCTATGTAGATAGTTATGTAGATAAGGACACAGACATCCTTTTTTTCTGCCCCAGAAATGTCTCCAAAGAGATGTACCATTCTCAGCTCAGTGAGGCATTCTACCTTTTTTTATTTTCCTTTTGCTTTGGGAAGTAGTGTGATTAGTATTCTATGATGTATTTTGAGTGCTCAGAGCACAGATCTCCTTTACAAAAGGATTCACATCAATTCTCCTTCAAGAAGGCTATTTCCAGCTGAACAGCATGTCAGCTTCCTCTATGAGTTTTGGGAGACCACTTTCAGCAGCTTTAGTTCTGTCTAAACAGCTGTTTACAATGGACATAATAATGACAAAGATTTCAAATACACAATACTTCTCTTTTTAGGCAACTAGACTAGACTAGAATTGAGATACACAGAATAAATATTTCTGTTACCTTCTGTACGAGTTGTTTGTTTTGAGGCTACACTTTCTTAAAATTATTTTCACTAAATGATCACCTCTCATGAATTCTTTTAAGTTCAATACAAGCACGGGAGAATTTGAGATAAGCTATGTTGTGTATGAATTGGTGTCCTGGTTCCCCAGGCACAGACCCATGGGCCAGCCATGGCAGACAGGCTGAGACAGTCAGCTGAGAGTTCCACTCAAGGCAGCTGACTCACAGGTGTATCCCACATCACCTAGTCATGCTCATTATAAAAGGAGGGAGCTCAGTGAAGGTGGAGTTTCCTCCTGTCCCTGAGGCTCTTTGTTGGTGGTCCTCTGTTCCTGCTGTCAGCATTGAATCAGGCTGAGTAGAACCCTTTATGCTTTGTGTTGATCGTTGTTTCTGTTTTGTCATTCTATTAAATCTGTCTATACTTCAACTCAGGGGCCTTTTCCTTTTTTTTTTCCACAATTCTCCTTCCCAGCTGGGGAGGGAGCCTTGGGTGAGATACTAACTGCTACAGTTTATCCCTGAGTACTGGCTAACTGTAGACAGTTCGGTATTTGGGCACAATTGCAAGAAATAGTCTTCATTCATGATTGTTTGGACTGTTTCCCCAATTCCTGTAATGTGACAGAAGTTCTCTCAATGCCCTTTGTTTCACATTCCCTATCCATGCTTCACTGGGCAGACTGTTTTTTTAATATTTTGACATTTTTCTAAAGAGGATGGAGCCTGAATTCAAAGCCCATCAATGTCACTGGGCATACTTCCATTCATTTTAATTGTCCTTGCATGACAAAATAAAAACTTTTATTTTGGAACCAGTACTTCCATCTTCAGATTGCAAACTTGAAAAACATTTTTAATGTCCTCTTACTAAGGCTCCTCACCACAAAGATAGTTTGTATTTTCATTTATTCATACTGTTACTCATCACCATGGTGCTGGTTTGAGCAGTAACTATAATTTTCTGAAAGATCTTCATTATTAGATAATCTCCTTTTTCTTTATTACTAGTCACAATTTGTCTGTATTTCAGGATTATGCAACCTTCTGGTCAACCATCTACTTTTTGCACTACTTCTTGGAATGAAATATTTAGAGTTTTTAAAAATGTTAAGTCTGTTTCTTTCCTTCTTGAGCAAATGATTTATTCAGCTTCATTATCTGTTGCACAGACCAGTGCACATAGCCATAGTTTGTCATGAATCATTCTAAACCCAGAAAAATGTTCCTTTAACTTATCTCATGGGTATCTTCATCGTGGCAGTCCACGGAAGATTGTACCTGAGTATTTCCTCTGCTTCTTGCTTTGTTATTTCAGGAAAGATTTATTTCCTACATGTTGCATAGGAGAATATCACAGGTATTCTAGATGTCTCTTGTGTAGATCAGAAAAGGAACCTGCAATTGAGCACAGTAGTGGATGCAACTGAGCAATGGTTAAGGCCAAATGGAGTCAAGATGCATTCAGACTATTTCTGTAACCACAGTTCAAGTCAGTTCATAGCATTTTTTAATATAGGTTGTCCAGTATGCCAGCTGATCTAATGACTTTGAAATGAGTAATCATGGAATAAGCTACCCCTTGCACTGAGCTATTGTCCTTATTACTGACAGGTTTCTAAACACAGCTGTGCTAGAGTTAAATCACCTGGCTTACAGCTATTGTCAGCCTTAGGGCACTGTAGTAAAATCAAGTTTGAAAAGTCACTCAACAAGGAACTTTTTTAAAAAATAAGTAAAACTGTGTAATCCCTGAAGCTATTCCATGTGTTTTCTGTCCATTTATTGTAAGGCTTCTGCCTAGATCTATCCCCCAATCTATCTTGCATTGATTCCTAATACCGACACAAAAGAAACAATGCATTCCCATGATTATGTTTTTCTTCCAGGCTGAATATAGCAAATCAACAGAAAAAAGATCAAGGAACATCTTTCTCACTATTATTCTATCTAGGTCATGTAAATGAGAAATGCTTTCTGACTGAAGTCTGCATAGGCATTGGAGCAAAGTAAGGCATTTGAAACAGATAAAGGAAACAGACCTTTCACTATATGATGCAGCGTTGTTGTCAAAGGTCTATATAAAATAATCTGGTAATTTCAGGCCATAATCACTGCTATCATCTTTGACAGCAAAGGCCTGAGGCTGAACAGACTGGCTGAAAGGTTTTGAGTCCCTCTTTCACAGCAATAATGCTGGTAGTTCTTTAGCTTTTGAGCACTGCCTGGTATCACTGGGATTACTAATTAAACCATCATTCTCTATTTTCATTGTCACCGTGGGAGGCAGTTAAATGTTCTTGTGTATTTCATGGCCAGTGATAACCTTCCAATCAATGATTATGCTCAAACCTGGTAACATAGTATAACACTTAGGGCAATCATATATCTCTTGTAGTTTTAATTTGGTAACAATTATTCTCATATTCTTTGAAGAACTAACTGTATGTCATGAACTAAGCCCTTTGAAAGCAGGTTAGTTTAAGAAAATATTGACATTGCATTTGATAGCTATTATGGCAAATATAAGCATGCAGTTTCAGGTTAAATGAGCAATGAATCCCCTGAAAAAGTGGTATGCAATGCTTTAACTCAGGACATTTATAATTTATATTGTTAATGGAAATATAAGCAAAATCTCTAAGAAAATGACAGTTGAACTCTTGGTTATGATTAAATTTTTTTATGATTTTTTATCATGTAGTGTTCACATATTATACAGCTGCTTTTTGTGGAAAAGAACTTTTTTTAAAACCAGAATGTAGCTGAATTATAGTTTTGGTCAGTTCTGTTCTAAACTGGGTTCTGCCTGATGCTGCTTTCACACAATGTCGTCTTTGTATCACAACCCTTCAGATCCTTGTTTCAAAGATGGAGGGTGAATTTGCATGAGCAATAAAGTTGTGCTGTGAGGAACAAAAACCCCAGCTTATTTGTGACAGGGACCTAGAGATAAGTGTATTTAACCATAAGGCTTTGCCTTAACCCTGAGTTTACAAGCTGAAGGATTGGCTTTTGACTCACACAAGTTCAGAAGAGCTGCAGGAGGCTGTTGGTGCTTCGAGCAGCCCATCCAAAGGCTGTAAGGAAAGGGTAAGACCATTCCCAACTCCCAACAAGTGCTATGTGATAGATCATCCCACTGCTTTTGAATTAACTTCTGAAAGTATCAGGTGCACTAAGTGAGCATGTGCTGTATCTCCAACAGACACACCAGCGGGTGCTGGGAGGTATTTTCGCCCTGTGGAGGCATTAGCCCTGGTTCTCCTTTCTCCAGGTATCTGGACTTGGACAGAACCAGTGGCGGACATTTGCTGTGCCCATTCGCCGAGCCCCCGGTGATGCCGTTACCCATTCTGGAGTGCCATCTGCTGGCACCGCGCTCAGTGCTCAGCTGTGCATCAGCCCTGCAAACCAGGGACCTGCCACTGAGCTCTGCAAAACGGCCCTGCCTAGCTCTTGGTAGGCAGTGAGTAGTTTCTTTCACCTACAAGATTGTTCTCCATTGATTAAGCTGTAACGATGGGTGGAAGCATTCCCGTGGGACTTCACCTGCATCGAATCTCAGCAACCTGAAGTTCATGAAAATTACAAACTTTGAAAGCAAGAAAATTTTGCCTTTTAGAATAGGAAGCAAGCAGCTAATTTTTACTGCCAACATTTCTTGTTTTAACATTTTATAGCATTTTTTCCACAGTCTCTGCTATTCAGTCATAGATATTGTATTAATATCCCAGTTTTTAAATGGAGCTTCATTAGAAATTTACTTTCTTCAGGCTCCATTAAGTAATATAAGTATTTTATTAATGACTGTTAGTGATAATATATGATACCTTACATTAATTTGGTATTAAAACATCCTTAAAAGGTTTGGAAACCAGGGCTAACATTGCAAAAATGCAAGAAATATTAAGTTTTTCAGGACTACAGAGAAATTATTTCATAATCAATTGCTAAAAAAATGTCTTGACATTGCTGAGATGCTTTTGTGCAGTGCTTTTTTCCTAGTATATTTTAGTGTTCCCAAACCTGCTCTTCTGACTTCTCCTGAGATTGTAGTCCCCTCTGTTTAGCCACAAAACATGTATAGTATGGACAGAGGCAGTGCAAACTTTATCCTGTCTTTCCATCACTTTCATCATAATATTATCTTTTTTTTTTTCTTTAGAAATTGCTCTTTAGATACGTTACAATTCCTTGACATCAATAGTGTTTTTTATAAGATGGATTCTCTAGATTGCATATCTCTGGGGAAACACAATCACTTTTTGCAGCCATATTCAGAGTTTTTAAATGTACCCTAAGTGTGCTAATGTTAAAGGTATCTAAAACCATACAAAAAATTAATATAAGGAATATTGTTCTTCTTTAATATAAAGCCATTGACTTCAGTGAAGACACTGAAGTTACAACAGGAATACATTTTTTCCATAGAAGATGAACTATGTATTGCTTTCACTTGGACTGCAAGTGTTTTTTCCAAGCAGAGAATATAAAAATATTTTCATATTAATGGGAACAAGATCATCTGTTTTTAGTCTGCTTGCTAATATTGCCAACATGTTTACAGTCTTCCAAACAGCTCCAAATAAGAGGGCACGCTCAAACCTGTGAATCACTGTGACAATCTTCAAAGCATAGATACAAGAAAAAAGTACCTTGAAGAATCGCCTGTCAAATCTGCTTCTACCTTGCCAAGGAAAAGGATGCTTTGATACAGAGACTTGTACCACCAGAACTAGTTCACAGCTTCCTCCCTGCAGAAGAGTAAACTTCATGAAGATACAGATATTTGGGTAAGACTTAACTTTTAGCTGCTGGAAAACAGAGAGGATTGGTAATACAGGTGCCTCATCTGCATAACTCATCTCTTCAGTTCATTAGCATTTTGGTAAACAGGGAAAGACTGCAGAAAGATTCATTGTTATAATTTTTTTCTGCACAGAATTCATCTGGGATTATCTATAATGTTCTAAATTCAGAATTGACGGGAGTGTGTAACTAAATTAAGGAGAAACAGGAAAATATCTTGCAGCAAGTCTATTTGAGTCTCACATGCACCTGTTACCTTCAGAGGGAATCCTGTTGCATTGGGCAGACAATTCTGTGCTCGGAATGGATTCAGCCTCTTAATTCAGCTTTCCAAAACATAGGTCTTACACTACCAGTGGTCACAGGGTCAACATGAGGATTTCTGAAGGCAAAACTGGTCAATCTCTTTCCAAATATGTTCCGGCTTAACAGAAGTTGTCAGTATGATGCCAAAGTTATTGCACATGTCTCAATGGTCTGTATTATGTAGATCAGACTACATTTTCATAACTCCACCCTTTGGCCCTAAAATACTTGCATTTATAAATTTTAAAATTTGAGCGGCTGTTAAATCTATCTTATTTTATTTTAAGAAAACAAAACATTAGAATATTTATCACAATATTTTTAATTTCCTGTCAATGGACCCACATTCATTTGTATACAATATCATTTCTATTTGCCTTTCCCCTTCTTCTAGTAAATAAATGGAAAATATTTCTTTGATAAAAACAGAAAAAGTGTTCAATATATTTACTCTGCAAGAATCATATAACCACTTATAAGCAATAAACCATCTGCTTCTCACTACATTAGGTAAACTATATTACTTTGGAAAAAAAACAACAATAATGGGAAACTTGACAATAGTAATAAAACTTCCAAACTATTGATACCATATTCCCTTGTTATTCATTATTTGCTGGCTGGAAAGGCTTTGAAACAAAACGGCCCGTCAATTTTCCTAATGCGTTCAGGGATCTTGGTCTGTATATTCTGTGTAACATTCATTGTTTGAAGAAAACAGTCCAGCAACATTGCAAATGGGACTTATTTTGCCATTGAGGGACATTCACTCTGGTGGTAGAGGAGAGACAAGATCAAGTTCAAGCATACAGGAGAGCACTGGAGTGCAAACCAGGCAATGATGTGAAGAAGTATTCCACTGAGGAAAGACATTTTATTCTTTTGTGTTTCATCACCATCTTCTCCATCATCCCATGGTAAAATTTGCCTTACAGAAATATTTGAACATGGGCTTAAATATTAAAAGAGTCATTTTGCCTTGCAGAGATATCTGATGGGGTCACTCAGGGCATGCTGGCAAGGAGAATGTCAGATTCATAAAATTATAACAATGATTATTATGCCATCTTCATTTTCCTGTGTGATTTTTGGTCCAAACTTGTCTTTTATGTTGCCAAGTGACTGCTGACAGGCAAAGTTTTTCTGGAAGGCATTCTCAAGATGACTTTTTCTTTATCTTAGCATCTCTGCAAAGCCCTGCTATTATTAGGTCTTTCTAACGCCTTGCTTAAAACCTCAGAGATTATGCTCCTACTTTATACTCCAATAGCCTCTTCATTCACAATGTTTAGTTATACTAAATATTTGCTTGGAGGACTGGCTGTGCAGTGACTACAGAGATATTCCCAGTGTGTGACTAGAGCAAAATTTCTTCTTGCCTTATTAATGTGAACAGAAAAAGAGATATAATAACCTGAGAGCTAGAAAAAGAAAATTCATGTAGGCCACTAATACCTGCCAGACTAACCAAACATCAAAACATTTGCAGCAGCCTTTACCATGTTTACTTCAGAGAATTTAATATGTGAAGCTTCCTATACTGCCCTTGTTAAGTCTGTGAAGGACTGGTGGATGAAACATCGGGTTTAAATGCAGAGCTGGAAGCTTTTCATCCTCTCTGTGGTAATACACTGACACAAATAAAACACTAACACAAAAGAAGGATGCAGAATAAAAGGATCTCTTCCCTTCAGCCTCTCTCCCCAAATTAACTTGCTTTGACATTTAAAGAGACTGAGAAGATGACAGTGATATATCCTGTCATGGTTTCCAGTACATCCCAGCAGCATGCTCTTTACTCTTAACCAGGAGCCTTTGCATCAGCAACCAGTTTTCCTCCCGTCATTCACCTGTCAGGACTCTTTCCTTCGTTCTTTCCATTTCACACATCTCTGCTCTCTTACATGCAAGGATAGCTTTATTTTTAAAGAGCTTGGGAAGCAAACAACATCATGTTGCATCTTAAAAATGCACTTGGACAACCTGAAACCATTCTAGATGGCGACAATATGTGCTCTGATCAAGCAGAGGTAGGTATAAACTTATTACTATTACTAATTTCCTTAGGACCTCGGTTCTCCAAGTCCTTATAGCAGCTTATTTTTTTTTTTTCCAGGTCTCCATGAGGAATTCATCTTCTCTTTCACAGACTCCTCAGAGTGACAGAAACCTGCATTTTTTAGCTGTTCTCTTAATGAGGCCTGTACTTTGCCTACAAGAATGATTAGAAATGCTCCCTAATGGCTGCAAGTATCAAAATACCCAGACCCAAAAAAGGAGCCAAGACTCTTTTAACACAAATATGACCGAGCCTTGCCCTTGGAGTCCTGCTACACGTCCATCAGCAATTACACATGTCACTGAGTTTTACTATTTTTGTTCCTCAAGCTTCTGTTAGTTTCCCAGTTGAATTCAGTCCACCAGCTGCAGTGTAAAGGTTTTCTGTGAAGGAAAACATCTCCTGCAGTTTGTCTTTTTATGTTTTTATTTCCAAGTTCAGTGCAGTAGCGGCAGCAGCAGACATTTTTGGCTACAAAACCTCTCAGTAGGTGGTTAGCACTGTGAGCCAGTGCTGTGAAAAGGTAAGACAGAGAAGAAACCTGTTAAGAACTTGACCCTTATTTCACAGTCTCTGTAGACAAGGCCCTCTGCCTTCTGTCTGGAACAGCTCGATGATTTTAGTGACTATTTCACTCTATTTTCAGAGTAGACTCAGCTTCCAGTCCTCATGCCTTCTTGGGTCTGCTTTTTATCATTAGGGAGATTAAAATAAAACATCATAAATGTAGCTCAAAACCTTCTCCCTAGGCTTAGCTGAGACCAGGGCTCCCGCTGCTTGACTGAGCTCTTATTCCACCTCCTCGCTCACTTTGAACTCCGTGCCAATTCCCTCTTTTATTTGGGATGGGTGATGCGAGTCCAGAGACAGTGCTGCAGCGCACAAGCAGCTGCAGCAGCAGAGAGGAACACGAGGTTCTGGCTGAAGGCATCATCGCTCACACTTGCAGCACCAAGTTCAAGGTTTAATAAAAATCTAAGATGTATATTCCACTATTATCTCACTCTTCATCATAGTTCCTCCAAGGCTAACCTTGGGATAACAGCTTTTCATCATATAAGCTATGCATTTAACATTCTCTTAGCTCTGTGGTGAAGAGGAATAACTGTGCAGCTGTCTTAAATTAATTTGAAAGAGTTAGAAAAAATATTCATTTAATTCACCTATCTGTAAAACTCTTAATACAAGTTCCATCTATTATTTTGCATTCCAAACTAAAACAACCGCTGTTGCTTATGTTTAATGCTGCCTGCACATTTTACTGATGAAGTGCCACACTTGTGCATCATGTCTTTTTAATAAATGTCTACATTTCTACCATCATGTATCTTTCTAAGAAAGTTCTTACACCTTTTGTATAGCTCACCAATTTTGTTGTACCGCTGCTTTCTCACACTACATCATCATGAAACTTAGCAGAACATTTTTCTTGTTAATTGAATGTTCTACCCATATATACAGATATTTATAATCTCGTAGGGGAAAAGCTGTTTTAGTGTTTTATCGTAGCACAATTCATTTTCATATTTTTACTTATTCACAGAAAATGTTAGCATTAAAAATAGTTTAGGCTGAAAGCTTTGTTGAAAGATTTTTTTCCTAAAATTCTAAATTACATGAGTTCACACTTAAACAAAAATATGTATAATACTGAGCCATGGAAAAGTGACAGAAAAAAACACATTAATTTTGAAATATATTAATTTATTGCAAATAGCCATGTAAACTGGTTGCTAATACAACTTTGATGAACTTTTCTGGTAGGACACTGTCCTGTGTATCGTTCTAATATATGTGCTAGACTGTAAAAGTTAATTCTTTCACTACTAAAATACCACTGGCATCAAAACTTTGCAGGAACTGTGACTCACATTCCAGTTTTGACCTCAAAAAAAAAGGGATCTTTCGGTAATTTTATAACTTTGTAGTTTCCCATTTGCTATACTTTTGTCTCCATAGGCTTAGAGTTTCTTTGCAAATCTTGCTTTATTCAAGTTCTTTATTCAAGTTAACTGGAGGATACTTAGCCTGGGCTTCCTTTGCATTCATTCAAATGCTTAAATAAATTTTGTGGAAAGAGCTATGAAGGACAGCTATTAGAAATCTAGTATGAATCCTCTGTTTCAACTCCAAATAAGATACAATTAAAATGTCAAAAAAACCTCTCTTCAGATTAAAAACTTAATTTCAAATCAATATATATGCAAAAGTTAGGTGTTTTTTTGGAGAGGCTCCTTGGCAATACTTCAGTCCATGGTCTCAGTAGCTGAAGTCATTCAGCCACAAAAAGAAAAAAGTCTTTGAGAGCTAGTAGTTGGGGTTGCCTAATGAAAAGAAAAACTTTATGTGGAAATTAATTTTGTCAGTGCAATTATTTTTGTAATTGCACTGAATATTATCTATGTATTTTATCTAAATGCTGTCCTAGTTTTTAAAATAAATAACATGGGAGCTGGAAGCATGATTTTCTATCATCTAAATTTTTTAAACCTTTTTTTTTGGTGAGCCATGGATACAAGTGTAAGTGGCTACTGAGGACACTGTCAACACTAACAGTGAGGCAAAGATATTTGAATACTTTGGCTCTGGACACTTACCCAGCTGGCACAATGCTGTAGGGTGCAGTGTTTGCCTTGAAGAAGCTGAAAAGGCCACTGGCTGGCTAGCCAGCTGGTGCCAGGTTTTCCAGGCACACGATCCAACTTTAGTCTAGAGTTTTGCCAGGATTTATCATAGAAAAGATTACAAAAAGAGTACTGTATCCTGGCTAAATGACATTTTCTAAGAAAGGAGGTCCCTTCCAGCCCCTACCACTGTGACTCTGTGACTGTGTTACTCAGGTCTTCACTTTTTATGGGCCTATTGTACCAGTCTTGTTGTTAAAAACCAGTAACTACCATTAGAGGATTCCTTCCTAGTCAGTTGTGCCCCTTCTCTTACAGTCATTTCAGCTGGATCACGTTTCCTAGTTGGCTTAGGAAAATAATATAATTCTATATTAAAAATTATCATACTGAAGTTACATTTATGTCCATGAAGAATTTTGTTGCCTGGAGTAAAAAATCCTTTGAGCTCATAACTTCCCTTTTTTTTCCTACAGGAATAAAAATGATGGGCTGTGTCAATCAGAATGTATTTACGTATTAATAGCACTTAAGCAAAGCATAAGGGCCTGGTTTGACTTGGAAAGTGGGTATGCTAAATAGCTTAAATTTGCAAGAATTTGACTCAATAGGAACAACTTGACATTTAGTTTGAAAGGTCTAAATGTTTCTGTAGAGTTCAGATAACAATATTGCTGGTAAAATATTCCTTTTCTTCCTTTCCCAAATGGTGCTACAAAGACAAAAAAGTTCATTTGCAAATGTTTACTTAAAATAAAATGACTGAAGGCCTATCAATGCAGCTGACACAGATCCTGATTAAGTCGAATCCCTGGCAATAGTTTGCCACAGAAGTTGGGCTATTTGCTTTTCTTGAATCCTCCCTGGCTTTAGACGCCTTTGAATCTTTTTCTAATCCTTGCTGAAGGGCAGAGCTAATTAACCTGGGAATGGTGCTACACTACTGCTTTTGCAAACTACAATGACATACCTGCACAACACCGAGCCACATCTGCAGTGATATCGAGTAGCTCGGGGGAAAAATCCACTTACAATATGGCACAAAGCCACCTTGCTCTCCGCTTTCTAAGACACACAAAAGCCACCTCTCCAACTGCAAAGCATCAGCGACACACCATTTGCAGGGCTGTACCTACATCTGATTGATGACAACAACTATTAATTTATTTATTTCCATTGCTTTATACTTCCAAAGCACCTTAGTTCTTCAAGACATTCATAGCCCTGTTTCACTGCCCTGTTCTCCCTTGGCAAAGTGATATTTGGCATCTCTTTTGTAGTCCAGTTTTCATGTTGCTGTTAAAAAGCTGTGCTTTGAAGTACTGCTTCCTCTGAAATCGGAGAAGTATGATATTGTGTTGACCACTGCTTCGCTCTCCAGTTTTTTAATTCTAAGGGTTAGAAATTGATTAGTTAATGGAGCTTAAGCTCCATGGCTTGCAGCATACTGCACCCTTTCATTAGCTGTGAATTCAAGATAAACATAGTAATTTAGGTCCGCTAAGCAAATCCATCAGCTACGTAGCGTGACAGGTTGCTGCTGCTTTTGCTTTTAGATCTTTACTGAAACAGACTGCTAACAGCTACTTTTTTTTTCCCCCCGTAATATATCAAAAAGCTTGTTTTACTCTTAAGATGATGTGTTAGGGCACAGTGGAGGTGGCTGCTGCCTGGGACCAGGAGTAATGTGTGCTCCCCACAGGGCAGGGTCTTTGCAGTCAGGACCAAGGTGCCCTGAGGGGCTAGCAAGGGGTCCTGAGCTACAGGGTTGGGAAAAGAAAGATGTCAGAAAAGGAAGATGACAGTATGTAAGTCCATCTGCTCATTCTAGATGCCACTGCACCTTTTCTGATTTGAATTGTTAATTTAAATGATTTTTGAGTCATTCCAAGTGAGCTAAGACACTCATAAATCAGTGCTATCCATCTATTCACATATGTACTCAAATAACCCAAGTGGCTGGGTGCTTAATTACAAATACACATTTGCTTGAGTTCTCTATTTCTTAGTCAGTTTTCAGAACAAAGTACATGGTAAATAAGACTCCATTTAATGCAATGCAGAGTTGCCCTGGTTTTATTCACTGCAGAATAAAACTCATACCATTGCTGGCACTGACACATCCACTAATGTAATGCTGCTTGCTTTTACAGTCATTTCAAATAATATAAAATATTCTTCTAAAATATATCTGATAACAAAAAGGACATACTAATGAGATGATTGAAACATTCAGCCTTAAACAGGGACTTACTTTTCAATTTTACCAGTGCTTTTTTGATCTTTAATTCTATTTACTATATGGAAAAAAATAAGGTGGAATGAGAATGACTGATGAAAAATTGTATTGGATGAAGCAACAGGATTCCTAAGACAGAAGACTTTGGGGACAAAATCAATCAAAACGTCCATGTGAGTGTAAAATATATTATTATTTTACAATGAAATGTATTAAATGTATGAAATACATAATGAAACACAGATTTTTTTCATTGGAAAATACAGATATCAAAATTATTTATTGATACTGATGAACACTGATGATTAACATTAATTAAGGTTTCATAGCTGGAAATTCCCTGGTCAGCAATACAATGATACTGTCAAGAAATCCAATCCCACAGGTCATCTTTGGTGCAGTAAAACATGATAAACAATGTATTTATATAATCTAAAATACTGATTGCTTGAATTACAAATGAGTGGATCACTCTATATGTGAGTTACTCCTTTAATGCAAAACATCTATTGGCACCCATTGTCAGGGACAGGATATTAGGCTATAAAGGCTTTTGATACCATCCAACACATCTGTCCTGTGTTCTTATCTTGCTTTAAAAAGGAGACAACTCTATTTCTGCACCAAATGCCTCTTTCAAGTGCATCACCACAGCAGCATTGCCTTATGATAACAAGCATGGGTGACAAGGGCTGGGCCTGTATCTAAAAAAGATTTGGCGTCCTGTCTTAACTCAAAGGAGATAAAAGGGCATTTTCTAGATATGGTTGTTCAAGAAGCAGCATCTATCAGGAACCCAACAGCACAAACTATATTGCCAGTAGATAGATGCAGCGATTGGGAAAAGTATATAATCATTCCCCTCCTCTAAAAAAAAAATCTTCCCTTTAATGTTACATCATTCCATTTTATCTGGACTGAGATTAAATAAGATTATATGGATGAAGTAAAACAGATTGGAAACAATAATGTAGTGCTACTACAAGTAGGATTTCATCTAAAGAAATTGTTTAAACAAATAGTGGTTAATACAGAAGTGCCTGAGAAGCTTTGAAATGACTGTCTTCTTGCATGAAACGAGTAATTTGCATTTAAACAAATTCTTCTGTATGTAGATAAAATAAAATGACAGGTTTAGTATAGAGGGAAAATTATTTGGCATCAAACCATCAATACTTCAGTTTTATTGTTATCTCAAAGAGATGCAAGATTACTTTGTAAATATATTTCTTAATAGGATAATTTTCTAATGAGTGATAGCAGTTTGTGATAAGATTTAATCTTACAGTCTTTTTGCAAAATATACGTGATGCTATGGGATCGAACAAAGTAGGGTTTTTAATCTATGAAAGACAATGGCTCTCACACTTCACCTGTGATACACTTGGTCTCACCAAAACTCAGGAATCATGCTGTGCTTTTAGAAATACTTAGCTTCTCAGTTTTGATAGTGCCAGAACTGGCATTTTTAGCTGATCTTGTACTTTCGGAATTCATGAAGGCCATGTGAATGACATGGGTTTATTAAGAGGTCCAAAGGGCTCACAGTGGGGTTTCAATGACAAGGTGAGGTCCCTTTTCAGCTGATGCTGTATAACTACATGATTTAATGTAGCAATATGTAAATGTAAAGCAATGTCATAGGCAAATTACTCATCTGAGATCAGGAAGCATCACATCAAATTGCAACACAGATTGCTGGTGAAACATTCTTGTACTCCTTTCCACCCCACTTTCACCCTTCCCTGAGACACCGCTGACTCTGTCAGGTCACCCTCAGGTCTGGCATAGAGATTTTTAAGGCATCACCAGAATAATGGCATAATGAACTGAGTGAAGCTGTCCTTAGAAAAGTTTCTGTTAAGTGGGTTGGTTTCGCCTCATTGGCTTTCTCAGTGTTTTCCAGATTCAACAGAAAGCCAAGAAATGGAGTAGCAGCTGTTGCTCTAAACTGAATGGCCAAAATTGTTCACGTTCATCACCCGGGGGTCACATAACACCCTCTCTCTCTGAAACGCCTCTGAGGCATCACCACAGAGACCTCTCTTACCTGCATGATCTGCTAAAAATCTGAACGTGGTATGAACTGCTGGAAAAGGGAGAAGACTTTGGGATGGGGGAAGAGAAGATATGTGGGATTTTACAGTTAGGTTCCTGACTGTGGAATATGAAATAGGGCTCTTGACCTATTCCATATCCCACATGGGGACGATGGGACAGCTGCACCCCATGGCTGCCATTAAAGGAGGGAATACCTACGCGCAGCGCTTAGAAACCAGCACACGTATTCCTGAGAAATGCTTTCTCTGCCACAGAGAAGCAGTAACCCATACTGAGCTAAGTAACTAATAGTAAGTTGAGCTAATTAGTTTAATGAGCTAATACAAAGTAGCTACATCAGAAAGTCTTGCTTTGATGCTAATTCCCTCATGCAAGGAGCCCTTTTATGTCCTGGGCTACTGTTTAAACCACTGGACCAATTTGCCAGCCCCTGATAATTTAAATCTGTTATTAATGAATAAGAAACCATGTGGATCTGGTTGCAGTAGAAGAATATTTGTTTTATTTCATCCTGCCATAGCTTTTCCCTCAAGGTTTGTCTCACTGAGAGGCAATACCAGGGAGGGAAGTAAATAGTATGAAGTCCTTTCTGAAGCTTGTCACTCTGCTGCTGCAAACAACAGCAACTTTTTTAACCTATACATTCAGTTTACCATTCTATATTGCTGAGTGCACCTCTTCTACCCCACTCCTACCACTAGCAGGAATATATTTTTTCACAATTCTTTTATCTCTTTTTTTTTTTTTTTTTCTTTTCACATTCTGCTTGCTAGATATAGGCTTTTCTGCTTAAGCTCTTAGTCTTACCTTTTATACTGAGACAAATTTCTGTTCCTGTGATCTATAAATCTTTTATGTGGTCACAAGTCTGAATATTAGTTTCTTTGATAACTTAAATACACAGCTGATGACTCCTTTAAGAATGATTCTATGACTTTTTGATATAAACTATAGAAAAAGCACCTGTGAACCCATTGTTAGTCAGATAAGAGCCCTTGAAATATTACTTTCTATTATTCAACATTTAAAAAGAGTTTAAGAAGCTGTATTTTATCAAACATCACTGCATCTTTTTCAAAGGATTTTAGAGAGACTGTTTCACCATTTTTGTTTCCCAAGCCTGGATGATGTGAGAAGAAAGCATACCAAATTTCTCTGGTGTCATTCCCTAGCGAGTTCTAAAACAATATTTTCTATAAAAGTAGTGTAAGGTTTTTATGGCTGCTCTAATTTTTACAAGGTGAGTGTTGATGGCTCACAGAGAAACGGAATATATCTAGGGGAAGAAACAGCATAATACAAGAGTTAGGGTTTAAAACACATGGACTGTGCGTAAGATCCTGTCATTAAATTCAGGGTGTTTACTGCTACATCTAACCCAATGCAAATGGAGGCTGCTACCCTAAGGGATTCCCCCTCCTCTTCCTCAGCTGCTTCCTCACGCTGGTTTTCTGTGGTGAATCGAGTAACTGGGCTGCAGCTGGTGAGTTGTATCAACGAGCTGAGCCAGTAGGTGACCAATTCTACACAGAAAACCACCATTTTTCATTTCACCCACCAGACATCCAATCCCCTCTGCACCACACGATTACTGGGTGTGATACAAAGGAAATATCCTATCAATACCTCTGATATTTTATCCTAATGTGTTGGAAATATGCAGAGCTCTCAACTGCAGCTACACCGGGAGGGGTGTACATTACCTGAGCAAAGCTGGCTTGGTCTGTCCTCTGCTTTATAAAGCAGCTTTATAAAGCTAAAGTAAAGATTGGCACTTTACTGAAACAATTCAAGTAATCTTTTAGCTCAGATCAAGCTTTATTAATTGGTTGACTTTCTAGAGTGATGAAGGAAATGTAATTACAACCTGGACAGAACATGAACTACTATTCAACTATTAAAGGATGCTCTAGAAGGAGGTATTTTATTTGTGGATGAGCTAACATTCAGCACATCTTGCTGCTGCATGGAAAACCACAGGCAAAACTTCAGGTGGCCAGAAACAGTTAAAAATGTCAGAAGTCAGTGTTAGAATTTTTAAACTGTATAAATAAGTTACTGTAATTTTAAAATAAACATATGTATTGACTGCTTTTCTCTTCCCTGCCTACAAATGACCAGGAGCAGTTCTTTTATTTCAGTGCTGCAGAAATGTTTACCAATTGTTCTGACTGAAGTCACTGCACAAAAACAATCGCCTGTTTTATTATGTTAACATTGTGACGTAAGTGTAAACGCTTCAGGATACTGATACAATGTATCTAGAGGCTTTGTAATTGACCCAGCAAGGCCTGAAACCTGATTCAGACTTCTTAGTGCTGCTACAGCCAAGCCAACAATGACTTTACACGATTTCCATCCCGCAGTCCATCAGCACGGACGAGCCATAAGGAAGTTCCCGCTTGTTCATTGACGAAATTTCTTTTTGGATGGGAAACCCAGCCCGAAGGAGGGCTGGCATCGACGCACCTGGCTGCAGTGTGGACTCAGGTAGTAACAGTGTTAGGAGGGTGCAGTAGCTCACGTTCACCAACCCCAGCCAAGTCAGGCGAAGCCCGCATCCTCCATGGGGGTACGGCTCTGCACGGCCCACCTGGAGACCAAACACCTTCCTTCACCTCCAGCACTGAAAAGTTTATTTCTTAACTGCCACAACGCTCATGTAATCGAGATCTTGGTCCTTGGCGGAGCTGTTCACATCTCACCAGACACACCTACTCGCCTGCCCAGAGCAGCGCAATAAAAACCTCGTAAAACACAGGGAATTTTATTTAGCCGGCTCCGCTGTTTCTTTCTCTCCGAAAACGCCGGTATCGCTTTACACGGGCCCCGTTGCCATTCCCATGGCGCCCACCTCCACCTGCCCGCAGGCGGGGATGACCCGGGGGAGCCCCAGGCCAAGGCGCAGGTGAGCGGGATGGTCCCTCGGGAGGGTCCCTCGGGAGAGGCAGAGCCGCCCGGGCTGAGGGCTGCCACGGCCCCAGGCGCCAGGCCGGCTGCCCTGAGCGTGGCCGGGCCCGTGCGCTGAGGGGCCGCGGGTCAGCGTGGCGGCTCCCGGCGCTGTGGCAGCCGCTCCCCGCAGCGGCCCCTCGGCCCGGCGCAGCCTGCACCGCGCGCCCCCCCGGGCGAGGGGCGGGGGCGAGCACTGTCCCGGCCGGCGCTGATCTCACGCTGCCATTGGCCGCTGTCTGCGCTGACGTCACGATCATGATGAGAATTAATGATCGGAGGCGCTGATTTCATTGTGTGACGCCGGGACCGACCCAGCCGAAACCGGCTGAATCCGGAGCCCCGCGCCCCCCGCACCAGCCCCGCACTGCACGGTAAGCCCGCCGCGCTGCGCGGGGGCGGTGGGCGGCTGCGAGTGAGTCCCGGGGGGCGGCTGGGTCCCCTGCCGGGAGGGGCGCGGCAGGCGGGCGGCAGCAGGAGGAGGGGAAGAGGAGGAGGAGGAAGAGGAGGAGGAGGAGGAGGATGCCCCTGGGCCGGCGGCCTGGCGGTGGGGGAGGGCGGCCGCGCGGGCTCGCGCTCGCAGAACCACCTCGGGCGCGCAGGCGCAGTGCGTCTCCCCCCCCGCAGCCCCGCAGAGGCAGGCGCTGGGCACCCGCCGCCGCCGGGGCACTACGCATGCGCACGGCTCCTCAGCGCGCCGGTGGGGGGGCAGTCTGCGCCTGCGCCGCTTCGGCCGTACTGCGCCTGCGTACTGCTCTGAGGCCTTGGCGCCCTGCGGGGCGGCGGGGGCGCATGCGCGGAAGAGCACAAATTCTGTCCTCTGGGCAGTGAAGTGGGCAGGTCACTGGTGTGTTTGCCACCTCTTAAGCAGCTCCGTGAGGCTGGGCTGGTAGAGCTGATGGCCTTAGAGGGGCAGTTGGGAAGGGGTAGGAGGAGAGCTGTCATTGCCTCCTCGTGTAAGGCCTGCGGGGGCCGCGCAGGGGCAGGTTGGCACGCACGCGAGTGAGGCAGGAGGTAGCCAGCAGTTGGGATTGTCGGAGAACAACTCAAACCTTGTTTCACCTCAGGACTTGTATTTCTCAAAGGCCACATTTGCCTTATTTTGATGCCAAACACAGCTGGTTGTGTTGGCAGTTGATTAGGGTGTCCTTGTGCTGTCAGCTCACAGAATCACAGAATGTCAGGGATTGGAAGGGACCTCGAGATCATCCAGTCCAATCCCCCTGCCAGAGCAGGGATACCCAGATCAGGTCACACAGGAACGCATCCAGGTGGGTTTGGAATGTCTCCAGAGAAGGAGACTCCACAACCTCTCTGGGCAGTCTGTGCCAGTGCTCTGTTACCCTCACGGTGAAGAAGTTCTTCCTCACATTTATGTGGAACCAGATGTTAGCCCTGAAGTATTTGGAAGGGAATGAGGAGGAAGAAGTGCACTGCATGTGTGGTCTGTGGGGGTCTGGAGGGCTGGTGGTGCCAGGGGAGGCCTCACCTCTGGAAGTGCTTGCCCCACTCGGGGGAAACAAGCAACCCCCAACCCTGTCCCCCTGCATTCTATTAGCCTAGAACTTCTGATGTTGTAGGTATAAGATTCTGTGTAACTGAACAAAAGCAGTTCTATATCCTCTGAACTGGAGTCTTGAAGCGGCTCACATCTTCAGAGTAAAACTGCATTTTAATATTTCTTTCCTTTTTTTTCCTGATATAGGACTTAAAAACACTTGTGGAGATGCTTAATTTAAAACATGTGGCTAATGCAGTTGAAGTCAGAAGTCTCATTTGCATTGACAAAGTGGGATGGGATGCATAAACCTGCAGAGTTGTGGTCATAAGTTATTATGTTATTAAGTTCCTGAGAGCTTTCTAATTTGTCCCTAATAAAGGGCTGAGTTTTATAGGTAGATCTGTAATTCAATATTCCAAATGCTGTACTTAGTGGAGAGGAAAGCAATTGTGCTGCGAGTCATGGATATTTAAGTAGTTTTACAAGCTGGTCTGTATATTACACTTACCCAACTGTAAGCATAATCTATTGCATTGACAGTTGTGTAGTTGTCACTGGTTTGGCCTCTGTAGGAAAGAGGCAGTAACCTACAAATTCAGATTATGACACGTTGTTGGTTGGTGTACATCCAGGATCTCCAGACACAGTGTGTAAGTTGAGAGGTTGTTTGCTTGACTATGTTCTTTCCATTTAGAGTGTGCAAAAAATTGAGAGCTTTTGATAGACATGGGAAGTGAATTAGGTGATGGCTGGTGAATTTCAGGTTTCTCAGGCTGTAGTAATAGTGTCATTACGGCAGTCTTGTTTTATTTATGTGTATAGTAGCTTTCTTATTATAGTTGCAGTTTTGTCTTGGATTTATATTGGTGCTGAGTCTTATTTTGTAGCACTAGAGATCTGTGGAGGGAAAGAAAAAAAGAAATAAATTGAGGAGTGTGATAATTTTCTTCTTGTACCTGTTACGGATGGGCAGACTAAAGCAGTAAAAGGCGTACATGCTTTTATAAGATGACTTTTTTCCCAAACAAATGCTTGTTTGGTGCTGAGGTTAAAAAAAAACCTTCCCAGAAACTGTTTGCTCACTTTTATGTGTTAATCCCTGACAGTTTTATAATGATTTATACTATAAAGATTTTTACATTTAGTTACTTTGTGGTGGCTTGTACTCTGAGTGAATTTTTTTTTTTATTAATTATAATTTGACATCCGAGACTATTTTCTATTGCCATTTGAAAAGAGAGGAGTATCGTTAAGCTTTTATTTCCTATTTTTCAAATTAATTAGTATTAATGTAGCATTCTATAAAGGCTTACCTTGTAAGTAAGTTTACTTGGTTCAGTGATCTGAGTATTTAGAGACTTTTTGACACTAAGACTATAATGCTAATGCTTAGTTATATCAGCACTTTGTAAGTCATTTCCTGTATTAAAATAAATGTAAGAATTAATATCTTGTTCTGTATGGCTATGAAAACTGATGCTAACCAGGTAATACTTCTCAAAAAAAATTACCAGTGTAATCCTTTGATATTGCCACATGTCCTACACACTAGTGTGAAATCAGTATGCCAGTTGTTGTTTTGTCCTACAGTACTGAGACTGAATGCTTGGAGATTGCTATTAGTAGTAGAAACAGTAGTAATGATCTTGTGATCTTTTATACCTAGTTAGAAATTATTATGCAGGCAGTTAAAAAGCAATGAAACTATGATTCTTAATTTCCTTTCTTTTGTTCTGTGTAATTCAAAGTCTTCATGCAAAGTTGGGAAGATGGGGATGAGGTGAGTTTACTGGCGCTTTGGGCCAGGCATGGTGAGGTTATCTATCATTTCTGCACTGTCTGGAGCTTAACATCTACTTGTTAATAACTGTACTACACCAAGCAACTGCAGCATAGTTTGAAGTATTATGTGATGTGATAGAACGGCTTGTTGTAGTGGACCTGTGGATTGAGTCATTTGGTTAGTTTGCTTTGAGTTTAATATTTTGAATAGAATTTGAAGCAAGTTTTCTGTTGGACAGATGTAGCTGCCTGCACAGCCCTGATGAACATTATGTGTGTGTTCTGGTTCATTCTGCATTTTATCCCTAAATTTCTGTTGCCTTTGGTAAAAGTCGGCTTAGGAAAAAAAAAAAAAAAAAAAAAATATTGACAGAGCAGAATCACAGAATCACAGAATCACAGAATGTTAGGGATTGGAAGGGACCTTAAAAGATCATCTAGTCCAACCCCCCTGCCAGAGCAGGAATACCTAGATCAGGTCACACAGGAACATGTCCAGGCGGGTTTTGAATGTCTCCAGAGAAGGAGACTCCACAACCTCTCTGGGCAGCCTGTTCCAGTGTTCTGTCACCCTCACTGTGAAGAAATTCTTCCTCACATTTATGTGGAACCTCCTATGTTCCAGCTTACACCCATTGCCCCTTGTCCTATCATTGGATGTCACTGAGAAGAGCCTGGCTCCATCCTCATGACACGCACCCTTTACATATTTATAAGCATTAATAAGGTCACCCCTCAGTCTCCTCTTCTCCAAGCTAAAGAGACCCAGCTCCCTCAGCCTTTCCTCATAAGGGAGATGTTCCACTCCCTTAATCATCTTTGTGGCTCTGCGCTGGACTCTCTCGAGCAGTTCCCTGTCCTTCTTGAACTGGGGGGCCCAGAACTGGACACAATACTCCAGATGTGGCCTCACCAGGGCAGAGTAGAGGGGAAGGAGAACCTCTCTCGACCTACTAACCACTCCCTTTCTAATACACCCCAGGATGCCATTGGCCTTCTTGGCCACAAGGGCACATTGCTGGCTCATGGTCATCCTGCTGTCCACCAGGACCCCCAGGTCCCTTTCCCCTACACTGCTCTCCAGCAGGTCAGCTCCCAACCTGTACTGGTACATGGGGTTGTTCTTCCCCAGATGCAAAACTCTACACTTGCCCTTGTTGAAATTCATTAAGTTTCTCCCCGCCCAACTCTCCAGCCTATCAAGGTCTCGTTGAATGGCAGCACAACCCTCTGGTGTGTCAGCCATTCCTCCTAGTTTGGTGTCATCAGCAAACTTGCTGAGGATACATTCTGTACCCTCATCCAAGTCGTTGATGAAGATATTAAACAACACCGGTCCCAGTACCGACCCCTGAGGGACTCCACTAGTCACAGGCCTCCAACTAGACTCCGTCCCATTAACCACAACTCTCTGGCTTCTTCCCTTCAGCCAGTTCATAATCCACCTCACTACCTGATCACTAAACCCATACTTTATCAGCTTATCTACAAGGATGCTGTGGGAGACAGTGTCAAATGCTTTACTGAAATCAAGATATACCACATCTACCGCTCTACCATCATCTATCCACCTAGTTATTTCCTCATAGAAGGCAATAAGGTTGGTCAAACATGACTTACCCTTGGTAAAACCATGTTGACTGCTCTTAATGACCCCCTCATCCTTGATGTGCCTCGAGATCGTGCCAAGAACAAGCTGTTCCATCACCTTTCCAGGGATGGAGGTGAGGCTGACCGGTCTATAGTTACCCGGGTCCTCCTTCAAAACTCAGAATGATTAAGATTGATTTACAGAGCAGGACAGCTAATGATATTTTAAGAACAGTAGTTTATAAGTTTATAAGTGACTAAAAAAAAATGCAAAAATGAACTATTTATTAAACTAGCCCATGAGCTCTCTTAAGCTTAGCTATGTGAAGGCTGTCATGCAATGCATATACATTTATCTGAAGATCAAGAGATTTTGTCAAAATTCTCCACCCAGTCCTTATCTAAACTACAGATGTCAAATACAACAATGAAAGTATTTTAACACAAAAATGACTTTGGATACAGAAATCCACATAATTAAAAAATATGTCAAGGACCTGACACACTTGCAGGTCATCAGGTCAGATTCTAAAAGTTTATCTTGCAGTTGGAGGAGTCTTCATGGCAGTTGATGAACTATTTGGAGAGCATGCTTCTTTTTGATGAGCCTATGTATAGAAATGCTGGAGCGATGGGATGACAGGCTTCATCTTCTGGATCTGGAAAGACAGAAGGTTCATAACTATTTTTGATGAGGTCATTTGTGGGAACTGATCTCAACTAAATTTCAGTACCAGTGGTCCTGTTTTAGAGTAGCAGGCACAGAAGTTTAAGATGGACCCTGCCAATCATGCAGGAGGAAAAAGAATCACAAAATTAACTCTTACATATTCTTTAAAAGTAACATAAATCAGTTGGTGGCTGCATCATCGTGCATCTCCACGTGGGAGATCTGAAGACAGTTCTTAACTTTATAAAGTAGATCTTTATAAACTTTATTGATTTGTTAATGGGCTAATAATTATCTGTTGCTTGCTATAAATTTCTTTAAAAAGCAGAGTATTCAGAGTAAGTGTCTCCTTTGCTCAGCTCTGATGGTGACTGAAGGCATGTTCTGGGGGAGGCATAACTCGGGCAAAGCCTGGCAGCTGGTAGTGCTGCATTGAATAACGCACCAGATTGAGAGGGTAAACAAGAATTGGGAACAGAGATAGAATTGGGATTGAAAAATCGTCTTCTGTTTTAAGTATTGTTGAAAAGAAAGCAGTAAATTTTACAAATTGGTAGTTAGTGATTTTTCCATTGTCTGTTGACATCTAGAGGAAAGTAAACTCTGAAGTCAAAGCTCTGGCCTACAAGCATTTTACTCCAAATTCTAGATATTAATCTTTTTCTTTATAGAGGCCTGTCGAACTCTAATATCCATTACCATCACATAGTATAATCATCTTGATTAATAATGTGAAAGGTGTTGGGTGTCAGCTCCTGCTTTTGAGCCCTTAATAATTTTATTTGCTCTAATGTAGAAGCAGTTCTTTTGCAGAGATAAAGGATATTGATACATAAAGGATATTGATACTTTCCTCCTTTCCATCCAAAACTTCCAAAAATAATAACTAAAAGCTTGGTAACTACAAAGGGTTCTCCCATCCCCCTTATTTTACTACAAGATGAGTGTATAGTTTCTTAATCTTCTGTAGGGACAGGAACACCTCCTGAGGTCCAGTAGCCAGCATTGGCTTATACCCCTGTAAAACAACCCTTAAGTGTTCTTAAAAAAACTGGTTTATAGCCTCAGGGTACAGCTTCACGGTAGCTTGAACCTTTCTAAACACAGGCTGTGATTTGGGTGGTCCCTCCTTCAAGTTAATATTAGAGCATTAACGTTGCAGTGGGCTGGACCAGAACTGCATAAAGCCCTTCTCTTTGGGTGTTTTTTTTCCCAAGTTGGTCTTCAGTTCTGGTCCTTGATCTCCTTGATCTGTGGGACTTCACAGCTGGGAAGCACTGGTGCTGACACAGCAGAAGGAGAGGCATGACCAGCTGTACCCGTGTGTAGGATTTGCTGAAGTTGGAGATGGTGGAAACTTCACTCATGCCAAACTTGTAACCTTTATTTTATCTCAGATTTTCTCTCTTATTTCTTTTGGTAGGGGGGGGGGAGCAGACTTGCTGATATTGTTGGAGCTGCTGGTGTTACTCTGTTTTGCCTAATGTTTTTTTTTGTTTGGTTGTTTTTTTTTAAGGGAGGAACTTTTTCTTTGAAACTAGAGGCTCTTGGACTTAGCAGCACAATGTAATATTTATTTATTTATTTATTAAAGGCTGTCAGTTTTATTCCAAATATTTACTTCACCTATTCAACTTGAGTCCCTCACAAAGGCATCACTAATGCTGACTGTAACAGGGTTTTTTTTGAAAGTAAGTAAAAGTGGTGGTAAAGGACTTTGTAAAGAAATCATGTCAACACTTAGCATTATCACAACAAGCGTAAATGAGAGCCTGTGCTTTCTGCAAGTATTACAGTTTTTATTCCAACTTTCAGAGTATCTTCTTTTATTTTTAGATGAATCTGCGTTCTGTATTTACTGTAGAACAACAAAGGATATTACAGCGTTATTATGAAAATGGAATGACAAATCAAAGTAAAAATTGCTTTCAGCTCATATTACAGTGTGCACAAGAAACTAAGCTGGACTTCAGTGTAGTCAGGGTAAGTACTGAGGCCTTCCAAATTTGTATGTTAAATTTATACACATTCATTTCTTTACATAAAATATTTGTAGAGGACTGGAGTCTACCTTCATACTTGTCTTAAATCAGACTTCAGTACACGTGTGTGACGTTCATTTTTATCCAGTGAGCCTGTTTATAGTTTGTTTTTACTAAAATGTCTTCACATGCTGTATTTAGTGGGGGCCTGGATTGCACAAGGAGTGATTTCTGTTTGTTTGGTTTGGTGTTTTTGGTGTTTGGTTGTCTTTTGTTGATGGTGTTTTGGTTTGGGTTTGGTTTTTTTATTTATTAAATCACAGATCGGTTTGCCCTGTAGAAACCTTGTGCAATGTATCATTTCAAAGAAAGATGTTATTAGGAAACTAGTCTTAAGTTAAACAAATTTCTGTAACATAATGTGTTTGGGGGAATAATTGTGGAAGTATTTCTTCTGATACACTCGGTCACACTCGTATTCCATGTCACAATCCTAAATATTGTGGTCCTTCGTGGCTATTTACAGTGGGTACATTCTTCTCTTATAAAAGAAGAATGTAACTACTGCTAACAGGAGCTCTTCCAAAGTCTGTGAATTCCATGGGAAGGGAATTAATAATCCCTTTGTGAAACAGTAGACAACGAAATAGCTGTTGTCTCAGAGCAGAAATAGAAATCGTGAAGCGTTAGCTGAAAAAATAACAATGGTAGTGGAGCTACCAGGAGTTGCTGCAACAATGGACACTGAAGAGGAAGAAGTAAGACCAGTCTAGGTTTTTTTAAGTGGTGTACTAGTCCTATATTGACAATAACAACCCCTCCTGCTCCCAAATCCCCCTCCCTCAAAAAAACCTTTGGAAAAACGAAAACTTACTTTCTCAGCTCTTGGTGGTGGAAGTTCGGAAAGTCAGCCAGAAATTCAGACTCCCTGAAACAGACAAACAGTTGTAACAGGAATCTGGATGCTGATGATGCAGACAGGGCCTGTTTTTCTATTTTTGTTCTGACTGAAGGACCTAGAGGAGGCAGCCAGTCTCTCCCGAACTTGCAGTCTTCATTCACTCTCCATCTTCACATTTTCCCTCTGTGTTTCCTTTATTGCAATAATGTAGCATGGCCTTTTTCCTTATTTTTTTTTGCCCTTACTGAGCCCTTATTTGCAATACTTAAACTTTCTTCCTACTTGTGAAGTGCAATGGAAACAGACCCAGCATTTGTCCTGCATTTGTCATATTTTTTTATGATCTTACCTTTCTCTTCTTTACACTCCTCCTTTCTGCTTCTCCTAACCCCCTCCTTTTTTCTTTTTTTCTTTTTTTTTTCGTTTTCCATAAAACTCTTGGACAAAGATTAGTAGTTCTTTGCACAGTGTCTAGCAAAATGATACTTGGGTTGCAGCTGGCACTTGTCAGTGACTGTAATAGGAACACGAATTTCCTAAATGTAACTGTTATAATTCAAATGTCATAACTCTATGAATATATTCTTTCTCCAAATCAGGATTTCTATAGCCTTGTCCTGCAGAACTACATCCAATCTTTTCAGTCTCGAGCTGGGTTGGAAAAAAGAAAAGGCCTATTTATGATTTGATGTAAACCTCTACAGATTTTATTATTGCAATACATAAAAATATGTTCTCCCTTTCAAAATTAGGAAATGTGGTAAAGATACTCCTGGGAAAAAACTCTGGCCCTCTTCAGATTTAATAGAGATGTGCTGTAGCTACGTCAGGTTTGAATGGCCTGGTTTCATTCATTAATACTGGCATACTTCTGCTGGTTGCTTTTTGTCTTTGCATGTAATTGAGCAACGTGACTTGATAGAGTGCAAAAGTCTCTGAGTCTGATTTTCACAGTGTCACTGAGTGCTGGGAACAGTGATCAGGGAGGTGGTGTGGGGCTTTCCCCATAGTACAATAGCAGATATCAGAAGAGTTACAGCTTTGTTACTATTTTACAACTCTTGGAAGATTTCCTAAGGACACTGTTTTAAGATTTAGGATGGACATTTTGGTCAAAACTAACGGCCAGGCACCACTGACCCATCCTTCTGTGGTTTGTATCTGGATTGTGGGACAGCCTGAAGTTCCAGCTCTGTCTGATTCAAACTGGGAATGTAAAATCAGGGTCTCTTCTTAAATCCCAGGTAATTTTCTTAACAGCTGGACTTTTGATGTATCATCTCTTCTGGGAGCTTCTCCTCCTCTTAAATCATAGTTAAGAATTTCAGTAATGCTTCCAGTGTTAGTGGAAGTGCTCCCCAAACTCAGTTGGAGAACTTGATTGAAACAAAGATTTTTGTCCCTTTTCTTAGGGTATTGTGTACTTAACAAATCCTCTGTCACATCCAAAATTATTACCATGACCATCAAGCTAGTGACAATATGGAGCTTCCCTTCCAGTCCAAGGGTTCCAAGGGTATAGTTTTACATAATTCTTCTCAGTGCTAATGTCTCACAGTGCTAAAAATGGGAGGTTTTGTCCTCTTCTCCTTCTCCCAGCTGTGCAGTTCTTTCTCTCCTGTCTGTCTTCTTGTGCTGATCGTCTCTCACATTCATTCAGTTTCAGAATAACCCTGTTAAATTTGCTAACCTTACCAAAACTTTTATTCTCTCTTTTTTTTTTTTTTTTTTCTTTTTCCAATTCAGTTTTATGTCTTTTGAGGGAGTTGCACTCACTGATCATTCAGATGCTTTTGGTTAAATGGTGGAAGCAAGATGCTGGGTAGGTGGTCAGGAGAATGGGGCTCTTTCAGCAGTGGCAAATCTGACTTGGGCTGTCTCACAAAACTGTACTTTTAATCCTGAGTGAACAGCAGTGCTAGTAAGTTGTTTGCATTTCTTTGAATGCATTTCTTTTCAGGAAAACCATGAGAAAAACTTCAGATTTTAGTTTCATACAGTTGGAAAAGTTGAGGGTGAAAGATCTTTTCCTGGTCCAAAATTTGCAGTGTCTCTAATTATAATTCTATCTTGATAGTTTACTAACTGAGAAGAAACAATTAAAAAAATAAATTTGATCTTCTAAATCTGTTTTATCCAATAAAGAAAAGTAACTTGAGATCTGTGGCTGTAATTTGTGTATTTAAACTTGCTTTTGAGAAGAATAATTTTATCACTAGTAACTGAGATTTTACTGCATGCAGCAAATCGTGCCTCAAATTAGGCATTTTGTAAAATTTGACAACAAAAATGAGTAGAATGGAATGGAGACTTCAGCATACTTTGGTGTGGAAGGGATGTGTATTTTCCTGTAGAAAAATCTGTTTACTTCCTTAGCAGGATGTGATGAGATGGAAACTCAAGATAGGTACTCGGTGGACTTTCCTTGTTATGAGGTGAAGGAGTTTATTGATTAAATCAACTGGTTTGGGTTGCTGAATGTTGAGATCTTGCTTTGGTTTGGTTTAGGTGTGCAGCAGATGATATTCAAAGTGGTACAGAAAACTTTCATTGTATCTCTATGTATTTATATGATCCTTTTCATAACCAGCATAAGCAGATGCAAAGCTTATTTTTCATTCTTTGGCACTTGTATCCTGCTTGCTTATGCCCTCACATTCAGTACAGACATACTGTGGTGAATGAGTTAAGCACACCTGCCTTTCTGAAAATTACCAGGAATAGTTAGGTGGTGCTTATGCTTCCAGTGATGAGAGCTAATCTGGTGGAAGTATCAGCTCTTTTTATCTTGAAATAACTGAAGTTAATGTCTCCCCTTCAGTTCTTTTAGCTGTATCTTAATGTGTAACTTGCAGGACAGGCTTTCCTGTGTGTTTAAAAGAGCAGTACATTTTAACCTGTGCACCACTGCCACAGTACTTGCATTTTTCGTATATTTTTTCCTTTGCCAAAAAAAAGTTGTCACTTTTGGAAATGTCCATAAGAGCAAACTTCCATTGGAATCTAATCCCAGTAGTCCTAATCTTGTCTATCAGTGTCTTTCAAAACCAGGTTTTGACATCACACCTTGATTTGTGCAGCTGGCAGAGGAGGAATTAGTCCATAGGACTAAATACTTCACAAAATTGTTTTCTAATTGTCTAACAGAAGGAGTTATTTTCCTTCCTCATCTCAATTCAAGAACTGGCAGGTTTTTGTTCAAGGCAGTTTTGAAGGTAGTATCTCTCAGTTACTTGTTTACAAAAGTTTAGCTGCATACTTCAGTGATGATTCTGCATCCAAGGTGCTAAATATTAAAAAGATAAATTTTGGGGAATCAGTCACAGCAGTGTCAATGAAAAAAATGTTAAGGATAACTTTGGGACAGGAGGCACGATACAGTCTCAATATTTTTGAGAAACTGGGGCTTTGGAATTGAGACTGGGGTTCTCATGTGTACTAGTGTATGAATCCCAAGCATGAGACATGGATTTCCACCCTGTATTGTTCACACTCTGCATAATCAGTAAATGATTTACATATTTGTAAATTTAGGTCTCAACTTGAACGCTTAACATTTCATCAGATCAGCTTAAAAATGGAATTGCCTAATTTTGCTGCTTATTTAATGCTTTGTTTTGTGTTTGTTGTCGTTGTTGTTTGTTGTTTGCAGACGTGGGTTGGCAATAAACGAAGGAAGATGAGCAGCAAGAGTGCTGTAGAATCTGGAGGCACTCCCCCAGGGACTGCCCCTACTACTCCCTCAGTACCTCCAGAAGCAGCAGTTAGAAATGTGGTAAATATTGCTCGATCCCAAAGTCATCAGTCTTCTTGGACCTCTTCTAATAACGATGTAATAGTTACTGGTATATACAGTCCTGCTAGTTCATCCAGTAGGCAAGGATCCACCAAACAGACAAATGCTTCAATGGCAGAAATACATAAAACCTCTATTTCACGACTGCCAGGAAAAAATGATTCAGAGTTTCAGCAGCAGCACATCCCTATAGGACGACAAGTACCACATTGTAAAAATGCTTCCCTATTAGTAGGGGAAAAGACTATTATTTTATCTAGGCAAACAAGTGTACTGAATTCTGCAAACTCCATATATAGTCACACTAAAAAAAGCTATGGTGGGTCATCAGTCCAGACTGCAGAGTTGGTGTTACCTCAGAAACCCATGATATGCCACAGACCCTGTAAAGCTGAACCCGTGGGATGTCAAAGGTTACAAAAACCAGAACATGCAGCTCTCGTGTCGCATGTGCCCCCTGGACAAAGGGCTAATACCAGGGACCCTTCTTGTAGCACACAAAATCTGGAAATCCGGGAAGTTTTTTCTCTGGCGGTTACAGATCAACCTCAAAGAATCGTGGGAGGAAGTGCAACGCAGAAGCATTGCTTGGTGGAGGGCAGCTGTCTGTCCATCGCGATGGAAACTGGAGATGTGGATGATGAATATGCTAGAGAAGAAGAACTAGCATCCATGGGAGCACAAATACAAAGCTATTCAAGATACTGTGAAAGCAGCAGTTCTGTCCGAGTAGAGAACCAAAGTGCAGCCTTGTCTGGGCCAGGAAGAAATGTGAGCTGCAGTTCACAGATGGTGAATGCCAGGGACGTGCCTGACAATATTCTGTATCATAACAGAGACTACCACTTGCCTGCACGGACCTCATTACATACAGCATCCAGTACTTTATATAACAGTGCTAATCCATCAAGAAGTACCTTTTCTCCTCACTTTACATCTTCAAGTCAACTGAGGCTGTCACAAAACCAAAATAATTACCAGGTAATCTGTCCATTTATCTCTGTCTTCAAACCTTGAAGACAAGGTTGTAGATAAGTACTGTTTTCTTTGAAGCTGGTAGCTACTAAGTCATGGGTTCACCTTTCTGCGGGCTCTGCTCCATTTACATCCTTCAGTAGACATAATTCCTTCTTAAACAAAAAGTACAGGTAGGACTATAGCACAGAAGCACTCTTAGCTGTGGCTGCAGTGAGTAGCCGGATATTGAAGATCTGTGTGGGCTTCATAGATTCAGTCCCTAAACTTTGGTTCCAAGAGGATCATACCTATGACTGCTGATGCATGCTCAAGTCTGTGTCATCCTGACGTGGCTCACCAGTGTGTGTCACAGCGATACGCTCGGTTGTTCCTCTGTGGACATACTTTGCACGTGGCATAGGGCAGAACATGGGATCATGCCATCGTTTGTGTGCTGTACAGTTGCTTGCCCTTATTAATATCATCTTGGATTAGCTCTTCCATCAGCACTGCCCATACCCCATGTACAGTTGCCAGTCCCTTGGACCTGTTCTCTGTTGGGAATTAGGATGTCCTGCAGGCTGGTTAAGATGATGGGAGACAGTAAGTGAGCAAATACTCTTCCACTGCCGCATCTAATTCAAATATAGGTTTTGCATTCAATCCCATTATTTCTTCATCCTGTAGTAGAGTCCCTTCAGTGACTCCAAGAGGGTAAATGAAGAACTAAAAGATTCAGGAGCTATGACATTGACACACTTATATTTTTTATTTTTTTTTGTTATAACTCGAGGAGAGATAATTGTGCAGAAAACATCCAAATTGATTTTTTTTCATAGATTTTTATGCCATCTGGCATGACATAGTCTAGAGACACTGAGATAAAAGCCTTAAGACTGACAGGATGTGATACTGCATGCATTACCTGTGTGCCTTTGCCTGTTACTACCTTTTTAATTGATCCTGAAAGCAAACCATGTAAACAACATACCATTTTTTCCTGTGTGTTGCCCAGTGGTGTAGGGAACAATCCTTTGTGAAGCTTTTTTTTTTTTGTTTCCTTTTTTTCCTGACTTATTCCTATCTCCTGTGAGGATTTGAAAGAAAGCTTTTGACTCCAAGTAAGTGCAACTTTTCAGCAGAATTATTGCTTTTCTTGGTAAACCTGAGGTTTGAGTAGCATATATACTCTGGAGTAGATTCTATGTAGTAGATGGGACATCTGTGATTCTTATGGCCTTTTCTAAGCTGAGCACTTTAGATCCCTTCCTCCCTTCTCTGTCTGTCAGTATTTGCTGTTACTGTTTTCACTCGAGTTGTACAATTCATTAAATGCTGTTTACTTTTGACATCCCAGTTTCATAGGAGAAGGAAAGCTGTAAATGTGCCCATAAAGGGCTGGTAAAGCTGCAGAAATGGATACGATAGAGTGAAGGAAATTTTTCATAACTTTCATGAAGTGAAATACATTATTGATACCTCCAGCTGTTTGCTCTTGGTACTTTATTTCACTCTTGAAAAAGCATCAGAAAGATGTATTTCTTCCTGCTTTTTTAAATTTTTAAATGAAATTTGAATTAACTTTGATTCAGGATTTTTTGGGGGTAGGCACAGTCTTTTTGAACAGCTAGAGCAGTTCATGGTAGGTGACATTTTGTCTGTGTGGTGTGATATGGATCAGAACAAGGAGATCCCTGTAACTTTGTGGGGTTTGTTTGTTTTTTTTTTCACCTGTTATAATAACATACCTCTTTTTTTTTTGATGTGAGGAATTAATCTGTACCCTGTTCGACTTCCATGCCTGTCTCTGAGACCCCCTTCTGTGGATTTGGGAATGCACCTTGGATTGAGGGAGCCTCTGTTTTCCATGGTATCCCTTACCCGTCCACAGTTTTAAACCATGGGAAAACTGGGCAGGTTGCTGTTCATTCACATATGGTTGTATGCATTCATGCTGTGAACCTCTCAGATGACACTCTTCAGTAATAGAGAATTTATAAGGGAAGGCAAAAGCTGTGGGGTCAATAAAGTCTCATGGCTGTGTGGAAGCTGCAGAGGAATAGTGTCCTACAGCCTGGCCAGATGCCCTAGTACCTTGAAGAAACGATGATTCTGATTTCTCCAGATCACTGTGTTCCTTGCTGAGAATTTTTAGCGCATTCCAGAACAATGCAAAAGTAAGTTCTGTGTTTTGAGAGGTGTTAGTGTATGACAGCGACACTTCCAACACTCATTTATCACGTTGACAAGAAAATTTCACCTACTGCCTTCAAAGTCACATGCAACAAGTGGTGTACCCCGCTAGGCTGGTAATGTGTTTTGACGAAATCATCAGTTCTGCACTAGTTTAACCCCCTCCTCCAAGTCCTCCCCTTAAATTTAAGTCTAGTATGACTGCTATTTCATGTAGACACTCCTCTTGTAGCTTAATTATTTTTATATATTAAACTTCCAGAGACATGGATTTTTGTACCAGGTGCTATCTGAATTCTTTTATACTCATGCAGGATGACACTTCTTTTTTATGTAGTCATTCCTGTTAAATTTTATTGCCTGTGTTTAGCTAATTTATCCATCAGCATAGGAATGAAAATCCTTAAACTTAGGGAGATCTTCCTAGATTTAATAATAGATTAAACCTCAGCTACATGATTATTGGAGTAGTGGAACATCCAAGCAGATGCTTCTTTGAAATCAGGACTGTGTGTTTTGTGTTTTAATGAAGTAATTACTGTCGTACATTGGTGGGGTATCTAATTAGTAATTAGTTATAGCTTCCTTACCGGTTCAATTAATCAAATTCACGTTAGTGTAGCCTAAGAGTAAATTTAATAAAGTGATCAATTTTAATGCCTGAGCAGTTTCTGTAAACAAATTGTTCAACCTACTTATTTTTCTTAGTTTGACTTCAAGCGTGTTGAACTAGAGAGGCTATTCTTGCCAGTCCTCCAGGCTGAATCATGATTTAGTCTTGGTTTCCTCCCCACAACCCTCAGGGAAAAAAAAAATACTGTTGAAAGTATGTGTGTTTTTAATTGGTTTGTTATACACACTGAAGCACAATTATCTAATTTAACCCTCTCTTCTTCAAGGGAAAATCCTAAGCCTTGCAGCCAGTATGTTGGGCTAGGATATAGATACAATATATATTTATATATTTTTAAGATTCACTTTTAAGGATGCTGCTTTATATGAATGAGCTGCAAGTTATTTATTTAAGGAAATGGGACTCCATTTTTATTTTGTAGCGGTTTTTTAATGTGTCAAAGTGATTTGTTTACTTCCCCAGAGACCTTTGAAGGCAAGAGGAAGACTTTCTTGCTAACTTTGGGCAGCACAGCTTTTTGCTAGGGCAAGCAACATGGGCTTCTCTGAAGAGACTTGAACAAGGTGTTTCCTGACACTCATGCTTGTAACAGAAGAGGAATTGTGCTGGTTACAGGAGTTCCTCTACTTTATTTCTGGGATGAAATACTTCCGGCTGCACGAGTGGGGAGAACCTGTGGGGCAGTGAGCAGGCTGCAGTAACACTGTGTATGACCTGAGGTAGTGCTGGGATGGGGCTTTTGGTTTGTTCCAGTGCACTGAATTTGGGACAGTAAATCTACAGGTGAATTGGGAAGAGATTATGTAGGGACCTCTCATAGTGTAAGCACTTTAAATAAGATACAACATTGGTAATACACAAGTGTTGCAGAACCTTTGAACTTTCTCTGGTATGTGCCAGAGTTGCTGTTTCTGAGACGTGGTATCTTCCCTGAGACAAGCATATTTGCAACTCAGGGCAGCTGTGCAGTGGGACTAGGACAGGAGTTACACCTGTGGATGCAAGATAACTATCCATCTCACTCAAAAAATAACTCCCCAGCCCTTGTGCCTTTTTCATAGAGCCAGTTTAGAATACTCCCATGCATGTTGTTTTTCAAGTAGTTACATTGAGATAAACTTGATTGTGTTTTGGCATCGTACCTGTCAACTTGTGTGCGTTTCTTCCAAGTAACTGTTAATGCTCTGCCAGACTGATTGCTTCATTCACATAGAAGAGCACTTTTTCCTGTAGCCCCACTTTAAATTGGTGAAGAGAAGCCATCTGGGTGGGTACTGAGGACACATTTACAGTGGATTCTGTGGTGTGAAGCTGTCGTGTGGGATATAGAATTGTAATAGACATAACTTATTTATACAGATTTTCTAAAATGTGTGTGTAGAACTAAGAAATTAATATTTTAAACGCAAAAGCTGATGTAGACTTGCCCTTAGGAGGGCAGGGTGTTCATCTCTAGCCCCCCTCAACCCGCCTGGTGCTGTAATGAGAAGGTGTCTGACCTGAGGTGACCTCCAAGCACTTCCAGCTAAAAGCTTGAAGAATAAAAGTATTGTACATGCTTGTACACTAGACAAACTCTACCAGGTATTCTATATTTGGTTATACTCATGCTGCAAGATTCATTAGTAGAGCACTTTGCAAATACAAAAACTATTAGCATGGTTTGATAGAGTCAGCAGAAGTGCGTAGATTTTTCTTCCTCACATATATAGTGTGTGTAATGACTTGAGATTGATTAATCTCTCACAAGCTATGTTTAGTCTCTCAAGCATTGCTTGTCTGCAGCAGAAGATGAACATGGAATCCTAAATAAGCCTAAAATATTTCAGGCTATGACACATTTCAGATGGCCAGGCAAAACTGTCCCAAATTATTATTTAATAAAGTCTGACCTCTGGGAGTGATGGAGAAGCAATGGGAATGAAGGCAGCTAACTTTTTGTTTCGCTTTTAAATCTTAACCTGTTTTAGAGGTTTTAAAGACATTCTTATCAGAATTGTGTGCACAATACTGAAGTCTTGTGAAAGCTGCTCAGTATTAGCTATCATAGCAACCTAAGCCCTTGTTTTCTGTTCTGTTCCCTCCTTCCCCTCTACAGATTTCAGGAAACCTTACTGTGCCTTGGATTACAGGTTGTTCCAGAAAAAGAGCAGTAAGTATATTTCCATTTAAGTATCTAATGCATCAAGTGATGGAATGAAAAGTGTATAAAAATGCATTTTTGAAAATATCAGTTCTATTTACCTTGTGTGGTGGTTTTTTCCCTTTATACTTTGACGAATGCAAACATTATCTGCAGATACAATGTTTCAGTTAACATTAAGTTGATCTGTTTCTTTAAAAGCAAGTCAAGGCCATAACCCTGTGACAAGTAATGTGATGCCCAGGTATATGTATTGTGCTCTTAGCTGAAATATAACATCTTGATTGATAAAGGACTAAGAGTTTAGAGCTCAGAATATGTTTTTTATATTGAAAGCCAAATGATTGTTAATTGAGACAACTGAATGCTTGAGACTAACTCCCTCTTCAGCTAATCTGCACATGCACACAATTAGTCCATGTTGTCTAGTAGTAACTTTATCAAGTCTAATTTTATCCACATATATATCATTTTATAATAGGCAGAATCAGACAGGTTGATGTCCTCAATTCACAGATTACTCCAAACCATAACCCAAGGTATGAAACAGCTTTTGTCAGGAAAATACCTCTATCCAACTCTTTTGTTTGATTACTGTTCAGCATTTCCATTCAAGAGTAGCCTGCTAGCTTCTCTTTGAAAAGCATGTCAATTCTGCTTGCTTACCATGAAAATACACCCTAAACCTGCAGGCTGGATGGTATGACAAAGCTTTCTGTTACGTATTAGCCCAGCTATATCAGAAACAATAACTAAGGGGGTGTCTGTCATGATAACCAAGTTTATCCCATCAAAAACCCCAAACCATGGAGCTGTCAATGTCATGTGCTGCTTTGGCATGATGTCTAGGTAATGGAAGAACCTTTCCTTGCCTTCTTTTCCATGCTGTACTCAGTACATTTTTCTTCTTAGTATTATTTTTGGTTCTGTTTAGTCTTTGAGTTTGGTAGTGTTTCCTGTATAAGTAGGAATTGAAGGACCATCACATTAGTTTTGTTTTCTCTCAGACTTTTACTAGGTCTCAACTGGAGCACACTTATAGTTTCTGCAAACTTTGGTAGCATCACTTATTTCTGTTTATATAGAGAACACTTTATAAGAGCATCCCTCAGAGGAACCAGCACTTTTATACAAATCCTGTTGTTGCTCATTCCATCTCTTTTTTTTTTTTTTTTTTCCCTACGTCCTAGTTCCCTTGAGTAAGCTTTTTTAAATGTAGCCCTTATCTGAAAGATACCTTCCCTCTATCACATGATGACCTTTTAAAACATCAAGCAGCTGGTGAGTGTCCTAGAGTACAGTTTCAGTGTTTGGCTGAGCTGATTTCATAGCACATCCCAGTTGAAAGGGGGAGGTTTTCTCTTCTCCTCTCCCTTCTGCTGTGCTGCCACCCCATCCATAGCACTGCTGCCAGTATTTAATTGCAAGGTAATCCAGGTCAAGCGTCTGACCTGCCAGCTACATGTTCTTCTGCTGAGTTTGTCTTTAGTGAGTTGAATGTACTGGGGATGAGTGCCAGAGCCAGCTCAAAGTAGGCAGCAGGAGCATGTGGCTGGGAGCAATGATGGGACATGATGCTGTCCCCTCCTTCCCAGCACTGAACAGGTTGTTGAGGTGTGGTGGTCATTCTAGATATCTGACACAGGCTGTAGAAGAAATTTCTGTCATAAGTTTAAAACCTTGAAGGATGTGGAAGTGCCTGTTTATTAAGGATGGGTGTTAGGGAATCATTTTTCATTAGTCATTTACTCCTGTGTCTATTTTAATCAATAAAATGCATAAAACCCATTGGTTAATACAGTGTGGTTTGACATCTCTTTCCAGATATGTGGCTGTACTTTCTCCAGTTTGAATGCATAATTAGCCTTCTTAAGGAGACAAGTTTAGGAGTTGGCACTCTCAAACTGCTGTATACACACAGGTGTAAGACAACAAAAAGAGAGAATAAGCTCCTACTTCCTATGAAACTTCAGTTTCAAATGTGAAATTCTTTTGAAGAAAGAGCATGAGGGAACAGAAATAGAATTGATAGAGTTGTAGAACTGCGATTATGGCAATTACTGCCATTCACACAGTAAAAAGGCTAATCTGTATTTTGTTTAAAATGAAGAAGATCGTCTTTTAGATCCTCTGAATTTTTAATCTTTTGCCTTGATGTTTTGTTTACCTTGCCCTGTCCTTCAACTGCATCAAGAGAAATAAAAACTGTGCAATTCTGCAGGAACTCATTCTAGTCTGCTCAGCTATGCTGTAAGATGACGTAATCCTGACTGTTAATGAATATTAGTCTAGAAATATCACCATCTCAGTTATTCATGTGAATGTCTTTGGAAATGATGGAGTTCTGTATTCTGTCATGGTGCGTCTGCAATGCATTGCCCTTTACAAATGCATTGATTTTTGTTTTTTCACGGGGTGGTGGAAGGATAACCAGGATTCAAAAATAGCAGCGAAGCTACTGGTTAAAGAGAATTAAAAGGGAGAAAATATCTTCACTTTTGTCCTTGCTTTTGTCTTGAGTGTACTGACTGTGCTTAAGACATCAGATGACACATAGCTTAGCAGAATGATTAGTGTTTATGGTAGACATAACTTGGTATGCTAACCATGAAAAATATTCATTACATAGATGTGGACTCTAGGTAAGCTATCCCTGGGTTAGTTGTGAAGATTTATTTTTGGGAGAGAGCTGGGGTTTGATTTTGCTGCTTCTTTTTTAAATTTCTAATTAGAAACAATTCCAGTGGTCTTAATATCAAGTCATTAAGATAACAGATTAAGATGTTAGAATTACTTCTGCCCATCACCCTTCAGAAGCAGACATAGTAAATCATGTGGTACATAGCATGTGTATTTTGGATGGGATTTAAATGTTGTCTTTCATGTTAAAGTCTGGCCTAGTTCCTGTGATTCCAAGGGAACACTGCCCTCAGAGGAGAAACTCATGGGGAGCTGGTCTTGTATTTTCCTTCCACCTGGAGCAACGTTGCATTGTAGTGATGGCCTTGATACCCTCTTGAATAGTGTACTTACGTGTTTTGGTGGAACCTCTACCATAGGTAGGTTAGCTGGATCTGCCTAGAGCTTCAGCTTGGCGTCTCTGGCCTCTTAGTTGGGCATGTATATTTTGGGAGAAAATATCTGAAATAAGTGGAGAGCTCCTGTGCTAGATTTTGATTTTTAAATTGCTTTTTCCACATTGCCTGTGTTAAGGGAAAATACAGACCTTCAGAATTTGTATATGGGAAATGAAATCAAGAAATCTGAAGCTGAAGACTAAGAATAATATTAAATGGTGCTGATGGAAAAGGGGGAACATGTAGAATGATTGATTCAGAAATAGCTATTATTACATACAAATAAGATCTTGAGATATGAATTGATATTCCTCCAAAATAATCAGTTAGACATTAAATAGTGTCAAAGTTCAGAGAGCTGAATGCTGGCATTAGGAACAGGGAACAAAGCAAAATAACTCTATGCTCATATAGAAGAATCAGGATTTGTTCATCCCTTGAATGCTGTGTGCACTTCTGATCTTCCCATTCCTCCCAAAATATATCAGAGAAGCAGTAACAGTGATCAGAGGCACAGAACAGCCATATAGTGAACAAGAAAATGGGCTGTATCTTCAGATTTGAAAACACTTGACTGGGAAGGAGTGGGGGAGTGTGATTGAGATCTTAAAAATCATGAGAAGTGTAGAGAAACAGATATGGATGGACTCATTTGTTCAGTGTAAGAGTGAGTATCAAATGAAGCTGGCCTTAGATTGGCTCAAAAGGAGATTGGACATGTTTATTTAGAGTAAATTAAAGTAAGAAGTGCCTCCAATTTATAAGATACTGAGGCTTCTACAGGGTATTGGGGTGAAATGTCACTGTTTGTCCTATTCTACTTTTTACTAAACTTTAAAGAACCTTGAAAATGTGCAAAAGAAGTATTACTCTGTGAGATTTCTTGCTGTTTGTCCATGACAGAGTTTCTGAGCTGTAGTGACTAAAAGTTGTTGTGAGAGGTTTGTTTGCTAGACATAACCATTACCTGAGAACATTTCATCGCAGAGCATCACAATGAAACTGTTGATTTAATATGATTTCATTGCATTTTAAATAAACCTAACTTTTTGTTAACAGCAATCAGTGCTCAGCTGCAGCACAAATGCAATAGTTAATGCATTTTTGTTAAAGCTCTAGTTCTTTCATTTTTTAACATGTCTTTTACTAATAACCTGAAGATCACATATAGCTTTTGTGCATGCGGCCTGAAACATTTTCAACTGATGCATAAAAACTGATCTAGAAAAGCTGGCTCTAATAAAAGGCAGGATAAGAACACTCCACTGCCATGCAATTATTCATACCAATTATAGGCACTAGATTTGCACCACAAATATTGCATGCACAGTGGGTATTATGGAGGGCTCGGCAAAGTGCCAAGAATGTCTATAATAAACTGGGTCATCTCTTATAAGAATGCTGTTATTACACTTGAGGGGTCAGGGGATAAGCAGGGTTTAACCCTGCGCTCAGCAGAACTGCTGATTCAATTTGCTCACGAGGATTGCTTTTCATTACGAGTTGATAGTCTGTCTTCTGCTGGAAGAAGCTTCTCTCTCTGCTTTTCAAACTCTAGACAACAGAACTGGTAAAAGTAAAGAATTCAGCAAAGAGTTAATACTGCCAAGGATAAAGCCGAGCCTCAAATCAGCAAGCAGTGGATCTGAAGAGAGGAAATGAGAATTCATAATAGTTTTATAATGAAGTAAAAATATGAACTGAATTACTGGCTTGTCTTCAGCTGTGGAAAGTATTGTGCTAAATATGACACTTCTCAGTATTATCTTTTGATTTTTTTCTTTTCCTATGCTAACTGATGCATAACCATCAATGTTACAGTATTTGTAGGACTGTGGGGTTTTTCTCTCATTTCCTCAATTCCTCTGATGATACTAAGCATGAGAAGGTTGTTAGCTAAATTGATGGAAGTGTTCAATATGTTCAATGTAGAAATTCTACTCTTACAACAGACATTGGCTTTTGTAAAAGCAGTATGTAATTTTTGAGCAGCTTATAATGCAGAAGTCAAATCTACATATGATCTTTGTCAAGGGAATGATCCTGTAATTGACTATAGTTTGTGATTTCCCTAAGAAAGTCATAGAAAGGCAAAAATAAGATACGGACTCTAAAGTAGAGAAGTTCAAGTGGGATGAGAAGTACTAATTGGAGAATATGCTGAGTTTACTAGGGTGGGTTGAACCAGACATCTCAGTAAGGCTGCTCCCCTCAACCCTGAGCTGGACATGACTTTCCATACCATCTTCTATTTACATGCACTTCTTTCCCCTCATTTTTGTTCCTGTTTTCTGGACCCTTTTGTGTGGTGTGTGTTTGGTTTTTTTTGTTGTTTTTTCTTTCATATGATTTGATGGAAAATATTTGTTCTCCATTTCCTTCTCTGACCTGTAATCGATGCCAGTGTGATTCATGTGCTGCTGCAGGAGCTCTTCAGGAACAAGTGAAAGGATAAAACACCTGGTGTGGCAGGAACTGCAACAGCAACAAAAAAGCAAAATACCTATTGTCATCTGAAACACTAGGGGTTATTTTTGACAAGGAGGTAAAACAAAAACTTTAAGTTCCCCTCTCCATTTCCACAGGAAGTGGCTGCAAAATATTTCTTTGGGAACTTAGCTAAAGGAGAGTTTCCCTAACTTTAAAACATCTACTTTGATCTAAGCTCTTGAGACTGATGCTACACCCCTGGTCTTTCAACTAAATTACATAGCAGTTGTGAGGTGAACACCATCAAAATAGTGACATAAGAATTTTATTAAAACATTCATAGGAGATCAACAGAATGAATATACATCCACCTAAAATGGAAAAGATGTGGCACTGCTTTTTTAAGTCAAATTTTTGAAGGCTAGGTGGTTTTGCTAAACACTTTTCTCCACTTAAAATCCTTGTATTTAGTAAGTAAAAGCTGAGCAGCCTCTGCACCCTTCCCCTTCCTGCAGTACCATCCCTTTGGTAACTCTATCTATAGTCAGTTACTGTGTGGTTTGTTTAATGTGGGCTCCCTTTGCATATTGTGGATATAAAGCTTTTCTATTAGCGCGTATTCTTGCCCTGTGTTCTTTTAGTAGAACAAGCATTTTCTTAGATAACTGGAAAATCATATGGCAAGCAGAAATCTCAACTTACTTCCAGCATCAGCTGTACTTTCTTTGGTTTTTGTTTGAATTTGGCCATTGGAACAAACTAGGTGAGAGACCACAACGCTAACCAGGGTTGTTCCCTTACATCCGGAGTAATATTAGGCAGGTTTCCTTTCCTTTTGCTTCTCTCATTTCACCCTGCCACTGGGGAGGGGGAATTTCCACGGCATGCTCCAGGGGGTTTCTTTAAGCTGTGTGTATTAAGTATGAAGAAATTTTCTACTTTATTTTCCTGATCACAGTAAGCTGTGTGAGTGGTGGATTGTCACAGCAGTGTTGTCAGTGTGAACTCTCCAGAACCAGCAGTGAATGTTACTTATTTATTTATGCTTAAAAAATGCTGGGAGGGTGAAGTTGCCCTGAGCTATCTGCACATTCAGGGAAGCAGGCCAGGCCAGAAGGACATCTCTTGTGTAGATGGAGTGTTGCTATCACACTCCTTTGTGCTTTCCCTTTCCTTAGGACTTGACTGCCGCTCCCCGACTGCAGATGAGGGGCTCTTACCATCACTTTCAGAAGTTACAGTCTATTTTTGCCGACAGCTAGACAAGGAGATATTGCTGCAGTGATTCAGGAGATAACTATGCTTTTGTTCTCTGAAAATGGCTTGTAGGAGGGAAGAGCTCAGGTCAGGCGTACAGAGAAAACCAGCGTCTACTGAGGGTGAATGGGCATCAGGGATTTAGCTTTGCTCACCAGGGTGCTCTTGAGGTGAAGTCCACTTACTGCATTTTGCTGCTCATCCCAGAGCAGCCTTGAGATGTGCCAACTGGATTCCTTTTAGGTTAAAACAGACTGCAAGTGTGCACCTGGGAGTGCATCTCCTGTGCTGTGGCTGCTAATAGGTGCTTGGTGAGAGCTGGTGCTGGGCAGCGTGCGTGGTGTGCCCACGGGCTCCCTGTACCACCTGCCCTGCTCTGCAGAGATGCTCCTGGGGTCCTGTGCTCCCTGTGTAAGGTGTCAGCTAATGGATGGGCAGGATGGAAACAGCTTCTCTAACTCTGGACTTGAATGTGTGAAACTATAGCCGAGAAAAAAATCTTGAGTGCCTGGTCGCAGTTAGTAATGGGCTATATTTGAAAATAACTGGTACATTATTTTTACTGGACCACCTGGGATTATTTTAAAAAAGACACGATTTTGATGCTCCTATTTCATATTCATGTATTAAGGAGACTCAAGTGCTTCTAACATTTTGAGAAACTAATTTTCAGATGGAAAAAATTGCCAAGATGACCGCATCCTGAGATTAACAAAGATTGAAGTTGATAACTGTACAAGATTGTCCAATTATTCTAGTTCTGCAAAAATTTCTTTTTATCCCATTTGAAAGTTATTTCATTCTAACTTGTAACAGTTTTTAAATTAACATACCCAGATTTTGGGTACTGAAATAATGATCATGTCATACAAAATTTGCCTGTGGAAATATTGACAGATTTGGCACATGTGGCCACTACTTACTAGTGCAGAATTAATTGTTGCATTTATGTACTCTGAATAGCAGGAGAGATGACAAGCATGGGTTCATATAAAGAAACTGTAGATTTTAGTTAAGATTCTGTGCTGAAAACTTTTGGCAAAGCTTGTAAGATCTGCTTGCAAACAATGCTGTATGCCCACAACTGTTCAAGAAGTGGTAGGATGTCTAGGATTTGTTTCTCAGTGTTACTCTTCATATCAGTAATCCACTATCACATATTTTGATAAATATACACAGAGTTAGGGAACTCACAAATAAACAGTGGAACCAATTTAAACTCTGCAGCTTACCAAATAAACATTAAAGTATTCCCTTTAGGAGCTCAGAATCCTTTGAATTATGCATGTATTGTAGTTTGCAGTAAGATAAAAGAACTTTAGGTGGGGGAGTGTGTGAAACTTGAAAAGCCTTAAGGAATAACTTGCATAAATTGGGTGAAGAGAATAAACAGCACAAGGGGAAAAGAAGTTATTTACAGCAAGGCCTTATAGAATGGGATAAAACAAATTAAGAAAATCAGGTGGAGTTGAAGCAAAACTGAAGTGCTTTAAACTTGCGTTAGTTCTGCCATTGCCTTTAAATCAAATCCCAGGGAACTCTGTACTGCCCTGGATAAAAACACAAACTCAAAAAAAAAAAATTCTGAAGGGAGAGTTAAAAGAGAAGAAAAGCTATGGAGACAGTATAACATGTATGTCTTACTGTATGCAAGACCTCTGGAAATTAAATGAACAGCATAAGCAGATTTTTTTTTCATCTAACAGTATTTTCTTTTTTTATCTTACAGTTACAGGACCGCACACAATTTAGTGACCGAGACTTAGCTACCCTAAAGAAATACTGGGACAATGGCATGACCAGCCTGGGCTCAGTCTGCAGAGAGAAAATTGAAGCTGTGGCTGCAGAATTAAATGTTGACTGTGAAATAGTGCGGGTAAGAAATCTAGAGTCTTCCCCTATCTTGTCGCAAAAGCAAAAATAGGACAGATGAAAGCTTTAAAAATTTCATGAGGAAGCTTGAAATAGATTTCACGTATTACATAATGAATGACCATGTTGGGAAATGCTCTCTTGCTCTTTCTGCTGTCTATATATAGAAAAAAGCCCTCAGGTAAGAGTCTTGTTGATCAGCAGCACTACGAGCCGTTTGACATTCCCTTTAGACTTGAGTAAGGTTTTTAAGTAAAAGTGTTACAATTTTTAAGGATATCCTAGATGACTGAAAAGTGCTATTTATGTTGCTATTAAACAAAAAAGCCTTTCTAAAGATACGGGGAAAATATTTCTCACTAATGCTTATAGGAACAAGTAATTGTAAATACATGAAAGAAAATGTTCAAAAATAGGAAAAAGTATTTTAGAAGACTGTCTTGAGACCAAGTTGAGCTGTGATAGAGGGCAAAGGGTACTGTGAAAAATTCTGGGTCACTTCAATTTGGTAGTCTGTGTAGGTGTCATTGAGGAAGGATTGCTTTGGAAAGTACAGGTTTGGTGTAGATAACGTGATTCCTGAGAACCACTCCACATCTCTCTTCCAGAGGCTGGGAAGTTTGATACAGCATCAGGTGTGGCCACTGTATTCCCAATTACCAGACATACCTCATCACTCTCAAACTGTGGGTGTCTCATTTGCTCAGTGTTTCTGTTCTTCAGAAAATAGTCCAACTGTCTTTAATCACATTTTTGTACTGACTGCAGAGTCTTCCTTCCCCTCATAACAGGCATGACAGTTGTGACTAGTCCTTTCAGCCTTCATCCTCTTTTTCCACCTCTTTCTTGAAATTCTGACATTGCTACAAAAGCACAACGAGGAGCCCTTATTTAAAACTCTTTTGTGGAGATCTCTGTTGGGTTGGTTTTCCTAAACAGTACCAAAGCTACTTTCTGTATTGAACACTAACCTGGTTATTTATTTGCTGTTTTCCTGAGCACATGTGTATTATAAAAAATTAAATTGTACTTCCAGAGGCTGAAAAGAATTACTTTTCTCTGTAAAGAATAAAGCTGCTCCCTATTTTCCAAGCTCTTCAGTTTCCTTTCTGAAAGGTGAAGCTGTTTCCACTGACAGCATCTCAAAATGGACTCCTGGATATGAAATACTTTATTCACAGGACAGTAAGACTGACAGGATGACAGTAGGCAGTTCAGTACACATCTCTCAATAGCATCTGCTTGGGATGCTTTTGTCTTTAGGGCAGGTGCATACACACACAAATGAACAAAAAAATTTCTTCATAATAACTGATGTTGTCACCAGGATCTGTCCTACCTCTGCCTCTGGTTCCTCTATAGGGCAGACTTGAGAATTGTAGCAAGAAGTAGGTGGAGGTTGTTCCTGCACCATGCTGCACTACTTTTTTGGTTTGTAAGGGCCGAATTCATGCTAAAGGATGTGTGTGATCTTCAGTGCTTCTGTTTGTCTTTTCTCTAAGGCACACTGTGTGTGTCCCAGCTGTAGGATGGGTATTTTCCATCATGTGCTCTAGAGGATCTGTCTTCAAGTTGTTTTGGGATCTATACAAGCACGGTGTGATGTGCCTCTCTCCTTACCTGCCAGCCTGCATTTTCTCCAGTGGGAAACACTGGTGTCTGGAGGTCAGTGTGCAGCATGGTCTCTTCCTCAGAAGGAGTCAGGATGCAGCAATGATGCAGTCAGCTGTAAGGCCTGAGTGAACCACAGCACCTCTGCCCTATACTGCATGCTCAGCTGAGAGTTGGACAGAGGGACACTTCTGCACAAAGCTCTCCACTTTCAGTATTTTGTTGCCTTTGTGTTTCACTGTACTTTGAATTCTAGGTAGTGTGCAATTAGCAACTGGTTCTCCACTTGTGATGTAAAAAAAATAAATGTAGCATATGTAAAATAGTAATAAGTATATATATATATAAAACCAAGTAAATATATATACAACACACACAACAAATACATGTAACATATAAATAATATAGTTGTATATAAATATATAAAAACTTATATAACTGTAAAATATTTATATATACATATCATTCAATTAAATACATGTCCCCATTTTTCCCTTTTAATAGCTTTTAAAATGGAAATTCATTATTTGTCCAGATAAATGTTGCCATTCCAGGAGTACAAATAAATTGATCCTTATGACCTTATACTGGCTTGAAAGATCTCCAGTACAAAGAAAGTATCAAATCTGTTTTCCAGTACAAGGAAAGATCATGTTTGCCACTCTGCATAGCTCCAGATTTGACATTTTAAGGTTGAGCAGGGCATTGTATTCCATGGTTTTTGTACTCCTAGTAGGAGAGTGGACTTGCAAAATGACTGCTGGTTGTACCTTAACGTCATGCACGTTTGCACCCTCAAATGTCTCTCATATGCCCCCCCAAAACCCTGGTTATGCCATCTTTGAATATATGAACTCTGGCCAATACTTCATTAAACTTACAATATTTCTTTTGCTTCCATTATAATTATTGGGGATTATATTTGTTGGGGGGGGGGGGGGGTGTTACTTACACATTTTTGTTTATTTTTCTCTTGACTAATTTTATTTATTCGTACCAAAATAGCATCTGGAAGCAGAATAGCCTTCTTGGAAACAAAACAGTAGATACTTGAGAAAGATGGATGACAGCTATCAGATTCCTCAGAAGTATATGAAAAAGAAGAAAAATGCATAACAATTTTTTTATAGACTGTAAAACTTTCATTCATCAAAGGTCAAAAGCTACTCCTAAGCACCTACCACAGGCTAAAGACACCTCCTATTTCCCAGCAGCTCATCAGATTAAAACTGGATTACTGAAGGTAGTGCTTCAGTCTGAATCAAGCAGTTGCAGCAAACAGGCCACTCATTCTTCACTGCTGACTAACTTGTTGGGGGCTCTAGGCCCAAGCTGGATCCAGCTTATGATCAAGAGAGACACTGGAAAAATATCTCCTAATATTCCATCTTTATTTTTCCAGTTAAGTAGGATTTCTGAAGGTTCCAACCCAGGATCCTTCCTAGCACATTCATACTGTAACCTTAATACCTGGAGAGCTGTAATCATGCTTTTTAAGTGGCTCCCTGCCAGTCCACTTATAAGCTGCCTAGTATTTTCTACATAGAAATACTAGTCTGCTTTTACACTCGTCGTTTTATTGCTCCTGACTGTTCACTGTTAAATGTAGCACACAGGATAGGGAAGTTTGCTACTTTTCTTTCCCATTTTAACTTGAGACACTATAAAAAATATGTTCATCTTCTATGACATACTCAGTATGTTGACTGAAAGATTTTTGGCTTTGAAGGGTATGATGTAAAAAGGCAAGTAAAATCTATCTTTTCCAGTTCCCTCATTTTTTTCCTGAATTTTTTAGAAAGAAGCAGATTTGCTTTCAAATTTTGTAGTTGGTAGCACTATTCATTACCTTCATAAGATTATGAGAAAATTTAAAGAATGGCAATACAGTGTTTGGAAAAAAGATAAACAGGTTTGGAAGGGGCTGCCTGTTGGGGTTTTTTTCCTTCGCAAACTGTATATAATGTACAAATAAATGTAGGTAGCTTTCTGGTTTGCATTCTTCAAAGAGGAAAATCAGCGAGCTGGGAAAGCAAATATCACCCCCAAAAAAATTATTTGCCAAAACTAGTGTCAAGCATGTCAGCTTTTAGCTAGTTAAAGAGATTCAGCTTTAAAAAAAAGTGGGTTTTTTTCCCAAAGCTTGCACAGCATGAAGCTATCTTTAATAGCTGGGACTGCTGTTAATAACTCTTAACTCTTCTATTGGATAATCAAGGTATTGTAAGCAAAAACTTTTTTACTAAACTTTTTCATGCTATCTGTAGTTAGAGGGTGTGATGGGGAAGAGGAACAATGCAGGTATTTCTGAAATAAGGCCAGAGTAATTTTGTTTAGTGTATCTTTAAAGAAAAAAATCCTATAATATTGTAATGTGTTTGGTAAACTCTATTGGGACATAGACCTTATGGAAGGGATGTGGTCAGGTTCTGGAACAACAAGGATGATCCCACTAGTGCTGTCAGTGCTGCTCTACTGTGTTTTAGATGGTATGGAAGAGGGAGGAGAGCCAGGTCAAGAAGACTGGAAGTTAGCAGTTGTTGGAGAAATTGATTCCTGGCTCTGAAAAGGAATTTTGGATGCCAGTGGAGAACTGACTTGAATGGAATGAAGTGTCTGGGTACCAGAGCTGTGAAGTAAAATTGAAATTGAATGAGAAGTCAAAAGCCTGAGTAATGCAAAGGGAGAGAGTAAAGAGGTGAAGAGTTGCAGACAATTCTTAATACATGTTAAAATAGAGTTTTTAATAATTTTTAGTGTAGACTTTTCTTTATCAGAGAAGGCAAGTTAATTAACAGTTGTACAGATCCACTTGGAGAATTTTGAATGTAATATTTACTTTTCTTTTTTTGAGACTGTCAGTTTTATTGATATAAAATGAACTTAAAGCATCCATACCCATCTGATCATTAATGGGTTTCCATGTTCTTTGGTCCTGGACCTGCTTCATCTCCCACCACTATTTACAGCATGCTGTAAATACCTTACTGCAAGCAATGTTTCTTAAAGACTTTTTAGCCAAAGAGGGCTGAAGGGTAATATTGCTCTGAACTTATTTCTGCCAAGTAATGTTCTGTCATCACAGTGCAGTTATGTAGAGCACCTTGGACAATTTCTTCCAAGCTGTAGGAAATCCTAGAACAGGTGGGCTGTTTGGGTCATTGGATGCTTTAGTCCCCTTGCGGAAGCTGCAGAGTGGGAGAACCTGGATCAAAGATCTTATGTTAAATTTGTTGAATAATTTAGGTGGGGAGAGACCTTACAAGGTCACCTAGTCCTACTCTTTATTTAGAAGAGGACTGACTTCAGAGTTAGGTCAGGTTTCTCAGGATGTTGTCCAGTAAAACGCTGAGTACCTCCAAGGCTGGAGGTGCCAAGACTCCTATGGTTCACTGTAGAGCATTATTTTTTATTTTTTTATTAATTCCAGTCAGAGCTTCCCTTGCTGTGACTTGTGCCTGTTGCTTCTTTTCCTTTTGCTGTGCACCTTCCCTTTTCCCTTGTACTGGAGGACTGAACCTGGGCACGGTATCCCAGGGAACAGCCTCACGAGGGTCACATACGGGAGAATAATCCCCTCCCGTGAATTGCTGGCTACATTCTTGTTCCTGTCGTATAGATGTGCTAATTTCACTTGGTTGTGGGCCTGTTGCTTTTGTTATAGTTTCTGATGTCATTCATGTTTATTTCTCTTACAAGACTTGGATTGGGAATCGAAGACGGAAATACCGTTTAATGGGGATTGAGGTCCCACCCCCTAGAGGAGGTCCTGCTGATTTCTCTGATCAATCTGAATTTGTTTCTAAATCAGCACTTAATCCAGGAGAGGAAACTGCTACTGAAGTGGGGGATGATAATGATAGGAATGATGAAGTATCAATCTGCTTATCTGAAGGAAGCTCACAAGGTATTTGAAAATGCAGTTACTACTGTGCATATATTTTTAATTTTGTGCAGTGTGCATGCTTTGGATTCTCTGTGGTACACATTCAAAAACGTGTGAAAGTGTCTAACAGTCACAAGTTACCTGCCTTGGCCACGCTGACGGTACTGTTTGGTCTCTTTCTTCTACTTCTCTCTATATGGTTTTTGTTTTGTTATCCCAAAGCTTGCAGAAACCTTTTATCGTAAGACCTCTGTTTCTGCCAGATTAATCCAAACTTAAATGACAAGTTCACAATCTGCTGGTGCAACTGAGAGATGGACAGACAGTACAGTCTCCTTTCCCTAGGAAGCCAGGTTTTAAAAAATGCTCTCTGTTAACCAGCCAGTTCTACACAGTCAGCTTGAATATTTGTTCCTATTAGCCTGAATCACACCAAGAGTTCTCATCTAAACAAGCATTAATGCTTTGAGCTGACCACAGCTGTGTATTTTCAGTTTTCCTGATATTAAATTCATGCTGATGAGATGTGTTCAGACCATATATTAGCTCAGACTTGGTCTTGAACTAAAAGAGCTTCACAGTATGTCAGAGTACAGCAGAACTTCTGCCATTAAGCTGTCTCTGGTGCATATATGGTCTCTGACAAGCAAATACAAACCAACAGAAAAGATTAAAGTCAGTAGCAGGGAACTACTCAAAGCCTTAGAACTGCACATACAGGGAGCCCGTGTGTTCTCAGTAAATTGCATGAACTTGAGTGATAAGTGTCTCAAACTTAATTCCCTTTACTCCACCTCCTAGACTGCATGAGCACATTAAATCAATCTCTGCCTTTCCCTCGTACGTTAGCACTCTGGGCCGAGGGCAGATGAACTGCTGCTCGGTGCATTCACTGCCTTCACAAGCTCAGCTAATTGCTCCCAGTGCTTCTGATTAGACGAGATCAATAGAGCCTTAGCTCTCTAAACGAAAAGAAAGTCTGATCTAGTGCATGCTATTGCAGCTTAATATGCCAGACTTGATCTTGTCATTTTATCTGAACAATTTGAAGGAAAGAACTAGAAAAGTGGCAAACTGCTGGGAATGATAGCTTTGTCATATTCTACTGTAAAGAGAATAAGATGATAAAGAAATGGGTCAAGTGATTGAAAGCCAAGTGAGATGCAGAATCTAAGAGTCCTTGATTTGCCTGAGGTGTGGAAGGAACAGATTTAGTCAGATCTGCTTAAAAGAAAATGGTGACAGGGGAAGAGTCTGAATTCTCTGTAGCTTAGGGTGAGGAATAACACCTCATTTACTGAACAAAGCTTTCATAAAACAGGATAAGGCTGTAAGACTATGAGTAGATTATTAGAGCCAAAGCTTAAGGAAGTGCAAGAAAACTCTAGGATTTCCACAGCATCCAGGAACCCCACTTTCATTCCTTTACCACAAGAATTATTTCTATTCACTTCTCCAGTTCAAAGGAGTAGGTTTCACTGCTGCAACTCATCTTCATGTGAACTTCCTGGAAAATATTTCCACCAATAATCCTGTGTACTATTCAGTCACAGATATGTGATTGTTTTAATGTTTGAGAACTGTAACTTTTGGAACTAATTTATAAAATAACCAAAAAAGCAACAACAAAAACCACTCTCAAAGACAGGAAAAAGATATTTTTAGTCACCTAATTAGTGTGAAAGTGTTGATGGCACTTTGCTTTTAAAATGTAGTGTGTAAATATTAAAAAAGGAGAAAAAAAAAAAAAGCTGTACTCTGATGCAAAATCAAGCATTAAAGTTCTCATAATGCCTTACCTCTTATAAACGTATGTTAATTGGATCCATGGTTTGTGTAAATGAACACAGAGCTATGGAGGCTGTTATAGCTGTGCCAGTTTACATTAGCTGAGGATGAACATTTAAAGAGTTGCAAGTGCTGGTAGGGAGTTGCTTCCTTTGACTGCTGAACCCAAGTGGTGACTGCCAGGGTTACCGAGTGACTGATGTTTCAGAGTCCCTGAGGTGCATCTTCAATAACCTTCAGTTCCTCAGAGTCTACTGATGGGGTTGTATATTGCTCCCTGCTTTATGGTTCTCCCATTTGGACCCCTTTGCTTTTACTGTTAGTAGAAATCTTCCTCTGAACTTGTGACCAGGGGCGGGTTAAATTTCTTTGAAAACTTCAAATAAAATTTGCTCAGTTTAGAGATATTTAACTGGTAGAAAAGTTATTTAAAACAATTAACTATCTCTGTATAGTCTGGCCTAAATATTATCCTCTCTTTGCAACTGCTGGTCATCTCCAGTTAAATCCTGTTAGCCCTGTGTCTGTGTGGAAGTGATAGACTCCTGCAGCATTACCTGCCCTCTCTTTCAGTATCCCACCTGAGGATCTGCTGCCCTTTCCCTCACCGTACCCCCTTTCCTCTTTAGGGGCAATAGTTGGACTGTTCAACCTTTTAATGCAAGCGCTGCCCTTGGCAGAACTGTGTAATTTTACTAGCACTTGGAAGCAGTGTATTTCCAATTAATAGCCTAGCTGTTAATGATATCATTGAAGTTTTTTACCATAGCTGTTTTCATCTGTGTTTTATTTCCTGTTTTGCTGTTTCTGTCAACCATTTTCTTCTTAACAGTGTATTGATGTGGAGAATTAAAGTAAATCTGAGAAACATACTTTATCATAGGGATGAGTAGGTTTATCTGTCTTGGTTTTCTACGTTGGCCATAGCCAAGGCTGATAGAATCATCTAGTGCTTGTGGTTGAAGTTTAAGCATAAGATTTGCTCTGTTTTCAAGAGTGTACTTTGCTTATATATGAGAGAGCAGCTTAGGTTCACTAGGAATAAACATGTGCCATACAAGAATGAAATGATCAGTTTTTGGTTCAAAACTAATCAGTGTCTGTAAGGAAGAGGTGGGATTCTGATATGTACCCTATAATTTCAGGGCATGCAGGATTTTTCATGTAGTAATTTATTTTAATTTAAAAGAAAAAAAAAGTTCTGCATGCCTCTGATGTGAAACTTCATCACTTTTGAATATTCCAACCTGAGCCTAAAAATAGGAAGGTTTTGGTACGTTGCAAGAGAGTAACTGATGTAATTTCAGGTAGCGATTGACATGACTTTGCCCTGAAATAACTGTGATTTGATATCTTTTTAAATAAGAGATACAGTATTTTTCATGAGTAGACATTGATAATATGACTTTGCTTTGGTACCCAGCAGACATGACATATTTAGTGGTAAAGACTATTAATGTTTCTTCAGCATAAAATTTGAATGAAATCTGAAAACCTAACTTATTTCTGCAGAAGAGACAAATGAAGCTCTTCAAAATGAAGAAATTGGTCACAAAGATGATGACCAGAATCCAGTATCTACTGATAATGTGGTATGTAAACCTTTTATTTCCCACTAATACGACCTCCTTAATTGCTGCTGTTGAGGTTATTGTCCAACACTGGTATTTTTCACTAGGTGAATACTTCAGTTGAGTGTGCTAAGTCCTTCCTAATTGGCTGAGCACTAAAAGAAACTGCAGTAAAAGTACTAAACCACAGAGCTATGCACATTCAGTAGAAATTGAGTTATACAGATTTTTCAGTTTTATAACAATCCCGTGTTCTTTTTCTGGAGTACAAAGCACACTGCTTGGGTAGTGCTCAGTAAGCACCTCGTGTAGTAAAACAGTAAGAATAAAAATAAAACCAAGAATAATAATTGAAAATGGTTTTCTGTAGCTTTAAGGAAGTCAGGGATCTCCAGTGCTTCCTCTCTAGAGCTAACCTTGAATATGTGAGATCAGACTGGGGTGGGTATGTACTCTTCATTCCCATACCCTTGACAAGGCATTATTTAGATGTCTCTTGTTTTCTCACTTGCATTCACATTGAGTCAAACACAGTTGTTCTTGCTGTTTTGAATTGACTGCAGTGAGACAAGGAAGGAGAGAGAGAGGGAGGAGGCATGGCAAATAATGCAATATATCCCCTTTGTTTAGCCTGCCTTCTCTCAAATTAGAAGAAAGGAGAGGAGGAAGAGGAGAGAAGACCCCAAGTGGTAGGGTAATTTTTATCTTAAAAGTTATCTGCAGAACGACCAGGTGATGGTTCCAGTTCCCAACTGCACTCTACTGCAGCCAGAGATTAACCAACGCTCAGAACGTGATGAGAACATTTGTGTTACATTAATCACACACAACCCGAAGTGGGAAAGTGCACAGGAGATTCCCTTCCCTCTCTATGTATAGAGGAGAGAATGCTTTCTTTTTTTTGTTAGCACACCATCATCTTTTGTGTAAACTGAAATCCCAGGGCTGTATTGTCTGTGGTTGCCTGAATAGAAGCAGCTGCCTTTTTCCTTTCTGTTTACCTTAATGGCCTGCTGTGACCTTAGGTATAATCACTCTGAGTTTCAGGCTGATGCATTTACCATGGAGATGCAGAATGTAAAATGGCAAAGGTAAAAGGTTTGCAAAGGTGATGTCCAAGAGTCTCAGTTCTCTAGTCTAACTGAACTCCAGCAGTATAAAATTTGATATAATAAGAAGAGGGGGGGAAAGAGGAGTAGTTTTTTCATACTCTGTTCTGAAAACACGATTTTTTAAAAGTGTGTGCCATTAGAGTTGGACCAACATACATAAGAGATACAGTTTTCTTATTTGAAATTCTAATCTGTTCTTTCCTCGACTATCTTAAAATTTATAATTATATGAAAGACAGTGTGAATGTTTGGCATTTATTTAGAGACTCTTTCCTCAAGCTGAGTCTAAAACCAAAAATATTTGAATCGCAGTATGATATGGCAGCAGATCTTTGTGACATGAAACCTCTGAAATGTTATCACTTCAGCTGAGTTGTCAGACACTGAAGCACAGCACATGCAGTTTACCCTCCCTACCTTCAACACATACTTGTGAGCTCGGTGGGTACTGCTAGGGAGAGACTGATAATTTCTCTGGAAGGATTTCTCCTTGGTGATTAGAAGGACATTTCTGATGACTGGTCTGCAGGCAGGCAGAAGACACACACATATGCTGCAGACAAGAAACCTCCTCTAAAATAACACCTCAAGAACCTACCATTAAAGTGTCAGTGTGGGCCCTTGCCTGCCTTGTGTTAAGCAGTATACTAAAAAACGTAGTAAAATTGCTTTAACTTATTATATACAGTCTCATAAATGTTTACAACTGTCAAAACAAGGAAAAATAGTACAGAAACCCAAACCCCTCTTCTTACACTGCCACTGCTTCCCTCTCAAAAATATAGTGAAATTTCTAGTTTGTCTGTGCAGTTATCCTTCTGAGTTCTTGGTTAACAATGCCATTCTATCTAATTCAAATTCATTCCATGTATTTGAGATCTAGCTTAGGTAAGAATAAAAATTGAAAACTCAGGTGTACTATGTGTAAATTTTGTGTTTTCTTTTTGGCCTTTAACATTGTACTTTGGATACCTTTAGAAACCCAACATAAAGAGCTCCCAAGAATTTTTGTGAATTAAGTGAAAATGTCCATGTGTGTGTATTAGGAACTGTCCTTTGTATCAGCATCCTCTGCTGCTCAGGGCACTGGACTTGCACTATGGCCAAAGGCCAAAGACCCAAATGCTCTTCATTTTTTTAGGCAAGAAGTAGGTCAGTTAGGGCTTGCCTGTCACTTACCATAAGTGATTTACCATAATGGCTGTTTTGCTGCAGAGGAATAAACTTCCATAACCTTGTTCACCCTGCAGGAGGTCTTCAACAAAAGAATAAAATGCAGGCTTTTGCAGGCTACAATGAGATATAGCCTGCAACTGAATACCAAAAGCATGGTGGCATAGAGCTCCTCCTCTATAAACAGCCTGAGTCACCATGGCAGCAGCTCTGAGTACCCACAGTCTCAATTTGGATTCTTCCTGGATCTTGTGGCTGAGGTGCATGATTGCCATCTAATGGGGGCTCCACAATGCAGAATTTCTCATGAGCAAACATGAGAAATTATTTATTTTATGGTATTACCTTTTTCTTTTCATGGCAGCTTGAGATACAGATGGTTGTTTGTCTAATCTATGCCTTCAAATATTTGGAATGAACCGTTTACTTCTGTTTCAGAAAATAGAAATTATAGATGATGAAGAAAGTGATATGATAAGTAATTCTGAAGTGGATCAAATGAGTTCGCTTTTGGATTATAAGGTGAGTAATTAGGCTGTGAGATGTTAAACTGCATAGTCCACAGAATGTTCAGAGGAGTGTATCTGCAAGGAATTCAGCAAAGGCATTTGGGAGCCTGGGACTCCTCTGCTTCTGTTGGGAAGTTGTGGTACTGCACATGGAGTCACATCATAGAATCACAGAATGGTTTGGGTTGGAAGGGACCTCAAAGATCACCTCGTTGCACCCCCCTGCCATGGGCAGGGACACCTCCCACCAGACCAGGTTGCTCCAAGCCCCATCCAGCCTGGCCTGGAGCACTCCCAGGGGAGGGGGCAGCCACAGCTTCTCTGGGCAACCTGGGCCAGTGTCTCACCACCCTCATAGGAAAGAATTTCTTCCTAATATCTAGTCTAAATCTCCCTTCTTCCAGTTTAAAACCATTACCCCTCATCCTATCACTACATGCTCTTGTAAAAAGTCCCTCCCCAGCTTTCTTGTAGGCCCCCTTCAGGTACTGGAGGACGGCTATGAGGCCTCCCCAGAGCCTTCATCATCTCCTCAGTCACATCTCATCCCATTTACAGCCAGATTACCCGTATTTCACCCAGAGGGAGGCAGGAAAAATCCCATTTCCACAGAGCACTTACATTACTCTAGCTGCAGCCATCTGCAGCTCCCACCACGTGTCCCAGAACAAAGATAATTATTTAGCCTCTAAACCAACACTTTCTTTTTGTGAGAGAATTGTTCTTTGGAGTGCTGCGGCACACTTCTACATGCAGCGTGATGCTGCCAGCTCTGGAAAGGGACGTAACAGCTGGAATCCTCTAATAAAATGGGAGGATCTGAGAAGAAGTCGTTCTCACAGTGTAGTGCAGGACATGCCTGGAAGCAGTAGCAGTGGGAGGGAGGAAAAGCAGTTGGATACCTGACAGCTGCTGTCTTCTGCCAAATGGTAAAGGTTATCTGTGTGTTACTGCTCTCTCAAGAGTTGCCACAGTTCTGTGTTGTATATTGAGCATGTTTTTACATATATACCTAATTATTTTTTTTTTTTACTTACATAGAAGATATGTTCTACTAATGATAATCAATTACCAAAATAATAAATAGATTATCTTTTCAGTACAAAAAGCACTCCCTCAAGCAGTGTTCTTCCAGTAAGGGCAGTGGAGAATGAATAAGGAGAAGGAATGACCTTTTCTTAATGTCACCTGTCACCACAGTGAAAGGCTTGTTGTGACAGCATGCCCTACAGAACCTTGTTTGTTGGTTTGTTGTTTGACATTAGTGATTAGTCTTTGTGCCTATGTGGTTTTGGTGTAAATCTGAATTCCTTCTTTGGCTGCACAAAATCCATTGCTAAATGGGCAACTTCGAATTTTCCATCTGGAAGAAATGCTGTAAGCTAATTTTCTTAGAGAAGCCCAAATATTTCTCTCTTATTCTCAGGGCTGCTATAACCTGAACCAGTATGGTGAGCTATGTTTTAACTAAAGAAATGTGAATTTTCTGCGGAAAAAAAAAAACACCAAAACAACCACCATTTGTAAAGGCTCGTTACAAATCATCTAGTTCATCACGTAGTCTCACCTTTTCATACCAACTGAAGTTGAATTACAGCCAGTCTAGCAGATGCAAACATGAATATTAGAGCATAGTTATATGTTAAAAACCCCCAGTATTTTCATCCTTAAAACAAAATGTCAGTTTATAAGTTCACTATTGAAATTTGCTTATGTCATTATTTGCTGCCACCAAAACCAGCCATCGAGGAATATTTTGTATGCAGAACTGCCAACCTAATTAACCATATGGTTGCATAAGCAAGAGTGGGTTTTTTCTTGCCTCTGATACCCCTCAGTAAGTGCAGCACTTAACATGACTTATCTGTTAACCTCAGTGCTTACTTTCTGTGTGTATTGTGCATTGCTAACAAGTCCTGTGTGCGTGGTGTTTTCGTTATTATCTTATCGAGGATGCACATTTGGTGCTGCTCTGCAGACACCTTTTGCAAAAATGTGAGATGGCTTTGATCTTGAGAAGTGACCTGTTTGTTTAGGTTAAGTGATCTTTGCAGAGGTAAATAACCAGAGAAAATTTAATTTGAACTCTACACTGATCAGCAGATTTAGCATTTTGATCTCGCATACCAGTCGGCTGCTAAGTTTGAAGGAGAAGAGGTATTTGCAATGAACTGAAGTACTTATCAAATCTGAATTTTTAATTAAGAAGTTTGTTATTTCTGTGCAAGTTTGTATTTGTGCAAAGGTTGGAAAAATGCCTTTTTAGCCGCAGCATGCACATCATCGATATTTCTCCGTTTGATACATTCCTCTTCATTCTGCAACCCAAGAGATCTTGGGGAGGTTGGCGAGCTGACACGTCCTGGTACGTGTCAAACCCGGCTGCACTAGAGGATGCTGTGTTTTGGTTTCTGGTAGCTTTGAGGAACTGTCAAGTTGTTTTCCATGGTCTTTGTGTCAAGTCTGCTCTAATAACGGAACTGATTTGCAGCCTGCCTTTTCAAGATCGCTTCTTCTAGGAAGAGACCTGGGCTTTGTTTTCCTTTCTTTTAATATAATTAGAGGTCATCCTTATTAAAAAAAAACCAACAGTGCTTTTTTAAAAGGTTCATGTAAATTTTCACCCAAGGCATGAATGCTTTAACAAGAGTCAGTAATTCTGAAGTGCCCTGTCTGCATATAACATGAGTTGCTATTACATGTCCCTTGTGCAGGATAATGAGAAATGAAATGACACACACATGTCCAGGTTTAGCATGACAGTACTGGGGTCATTCATCAAAAACCTCTATTTGTATCCAAAGTCTACATGCATTGTTCTGTAATTCTATAATTGTAGAATTTTTGGCTTTACTTAATACTGGTTTTGGCAGGAATCATAATAAACACATTATTACTATTTTTCACTAAAAACGTTTAGTTTTAGCACAAGTACGTTTAGGTGTCATTAAAGTTGATTATTTCCAGAACCTTCTGTGATTTTTTCCCCACAGAATGAAGAAGTCAGATTCATTGAGAATGAGCTGGAGAATCACAAACAGAAGTATTATGAACTCCAGACATTTACTCGGAGTTTGATACTTGCTATTAAATCAGATGATAAAGAACAGCAGCAGGTAAGTCTTCAAGTAGGTGTTAATAATAGAAGGTGTTTGTCATTCTGTGGTCTGTCACTCCCTTGGTTTTATTCCATTGTGCCCAGAGGCTCAAATTATGATTAGGGCAGTGTTGTGCTGAGCATCTTACAGACAAAGAAAAGCTGAACTTTAAACAAAAGGAAGATTTTCCAATCTACACGAGCAGTGACACAGACAAAGTGTGACTGTTAGCAAGGGACAGGCAGAGCACCAGTGTCCAGAGGGACTGGGATTTGTCTGCTGTGAGATCTGGGATGTGAGATCTAGGGGAAAAAAAGCCAAACTTCTTCAGTTTCATTGCCCCCCATTTAATACAGAGCACTTCTTTTAACGCTTGGTTGGATCATGCCTTGTATGAGTAACATTTTGTGCTTTATTTAGGAAGATATTTTGTTGCCTTTTTTTTTCCTTTTGCCTTTACAATCTGCAGTTCTTCAGGTGTAAAAATAGAAACTATAACTTGGCAAGAAAGAAATTTACAATGCTTTTACATCCAAAAGAAATTTGGCTTATGGTTGTTTTCCATTTTTTTTTTTATAAAACCATGTGAACAGAATATAAAGAGAAGTCAGCTTGAAATCTTTGAGATAAATCGATAAATCACTGAAGGCAGCATCTACTCCTGTCACCTGCATGATCACAGTACAGCGTGCTTAGATGTGTTTTAAAGCTTTCACATGGTAGAAATGTATGAATAAAATAAATCAATATAAAAATTTGGTTTTGTCCAATTTGTGGGAAAAAAATACGTTTTGAGCTGTTTCCACAGTAACTTAAGTAACTCGTGGGGTTGTTGTTATAAGGCACCTCATCTTACAGCAATGTTTTTTTCTTTCACTATCTAGCAATACTGATTTTTTTTTTTACCCATCTAATATCAACACTGACCAAAAAGCTCAACAAAGTTTTTTCACTATGTGTTTAATAGACATTTAATGCTGACATAAACCACATACTTAATATTGTATTATTTTTTACCTACAGGCACTGCTCTCAGACTTACCTCCTGAACTAGAAGAAATAGATTTCAATCATGCATCCCCAGAGCCTGATGATACCTCATTCAGCTTGTCATCTTTATCAGAGAAAAATGCCTCGGACAGTTTGTGATTTATTTTTTTTAATTGACAAAAAGGAAACTCCACGTAACGTGTAGGTTTCAAGAGAACAGCATTTCGCTATCCAGTGTTCTTCAGTCCAAAAAGGAAAGCCCAAGGTGAAGTAGACCTTCCTGAAGGATGACTGTAGTATGTCGTGGCTACAGTTTGCAGTGTCAAGAAATTTCGAATGTTGTTTTTTGGTAAATGAAAGAACTGTGTGAGGGAAGGTTTCACTTTCAGCAGTTTGGCCTTGATTAGGATAACTTCTGATTTTCCAGAATAACTCTTGCTCTATAGCAAAGTATTTTTGAGCAAGGATCCAGGAATGGAAAAGAAATGTCCTGTTATACAGAGAGCTAATTCTTCAGAGTTGCTTGCTCACCAGTCCTGTTTATTAATTGTTTTCCCCATTTTTACTCAGGTAGGTGGATTAAAAATTGGGTATCCAAACAGAATAGTGGGCTTCTTAAGAGTTGTGCTTGAACCCTTTTGAAAATCTGAAATTAAAGTGTTTTTCATCATGTAACTTCAGATTGTTCAATCTTCCATTTTCTGACCAAAACAGCTGAAAAAACTTTGCAAGGCTAACTGAAAAATTTGAGTTATCGTCAATAAATTATTAATGTCAAGAAACAATCATAAGTGTTGTAACAAATTAGATGGATATGGGAAACCTGATGGCTGCAGAACAGGACTTTCTGATATTCTCACAGTAGCAATGGGATTAGATGTTTACACTATTATTTAGGGTTTTATGAATGTAGCTGCAGTTTTTATTTGTCAGAGTCTGAATCCTGAACTTCTTTTGGTTATGTGTTTTTCCACAAACTTTGCTCCGTTTTATTAAGACACTGTCATAAATCCACAGCTGTCATGGCATTCTGAAAGGTATTTGAGTGTTTGGAATTGAGTTTTGCAGATCTTCTAAATGTGACCTGGTTCCGAAGTAGCTCTGTCTGATGAATTTTTTGGCAACTGCCAGGTGCCGTTTCTAAACTGTGAGCTTGATTGCAGGCAGGGGCTGAAATGGATTTCTTCTTTCCCAGCTGTCGTTGACATTGGATCCTTTTACTCATCTGATTAAATGGATGTGCAGACACATTCAGATAAATTTAGTAGGGCATGTAGGTGCATGCCCATATTATTGATGCTCTATAATTTCTAATTTGAATATTCCTCAGCAAGCATTTTTGAAACTGATACCTTCACAGTCTGGTAAAAAGCCTGATCTTTCAATTGTATGCCAAATTATAATTTGCTCTGGTGAATCCTTATTCATGCAGTGCAGGAAGTAATCCCCTTAATTTCAGTGGGAGGTCCAAGGTGTAGCTCAGAAAATCCAGAGTGTTGGGAAAATAACGCCTTGGTTATTTTTCCTTCTTTAATACTGGGATTAACTCAGGATTTTAGTTTTTTCTCAGTCTGGTCTGTTCCTAATCATTTCTACAGCTGGGGTTTTTTGTGGGTTTTTTTAGTATTGGTAGTGAGCTCTGTTCTTTTGGGTTTTTTTCTGTCTCTGTGTTGTCCTTGGGCATGGGGAACTTCTAACAATATTGTTAAATGCCAGCTGCATAAAGGATGGCTGCTGTTTTAAAAACAAAACAGTTTCACAGTTCTGGCTGCTATATAATTCAGTTCCCCAAAGACCTCTTGCCATCTATTCTACAGAGTAACCCCATGAAAGCAAGCTGTTGGGTCTGGTATTTGAGTTTAGGCATTAAAAACTCAAGAGTAGAGCCCCAGGAGAGAGGGAAGGCATTCTGTGTAACCAGGAGGTAAGTGGTAGGTTACTCCCTACTCCCTGGTTGAAATGAACACCAATCTAAAATTAATTAAGGTTTGTGAGCAAAGATCACAGTACTATCCTTCAAATGTTAGATAGGGCTCCACTGTAATTCTGCTCACTCTGAAAAAAAAATCCTTTATAAAGGGTTTTCTATACTGGGTTAACAATGCTCTCTATTCCTGTTCTCTCTAGATAGGAAATATGTGCCACTGACAATGAAACTTCTTGTTTTCTCTGAGCTTTGCTGAAACTTTAAAAAAAAAAAAAAAAAAAAAAAAAAAAAAGAGTACTGTGATTTGCCACTTTTTGGACCTGATTTTCCTGCTGCTTCCACTTAAATTCCCATGCCAAAAGGCAGGATACTCTTAATGAGAGTTCTTGGTTTCATGGTCAGTTAAGTCAGTTTTTCTTTATCCAAGAAAAACTTTTGTTGATTCATACTTTGCTATGTCTTGCTTTTATTTCCTATGCCAAACAAATTGAAGGAATTAATTTTGAATGAAGCACTACCAGATTCAAGCAATTATGTGAATCCCTTTTCTCAAGGAAGCTGGAATCCTCTTCAGGATGTGCAGCTGAAACTATCTGCAGTCAACGCCCACGTCATCCCTGTGGGCATGTTGGTCTTTGGTCCTTTTCTGCTCTAGGGTGACAAGACAAAACATAGTGAATCAGTCGTGTTTTCATGCCCTGAAACACTTGACAATATTACAGGATATTCAGGAAGAAAGAGTATAAATTATATTTCTGTTTAACAAAATGCTATATAGGATAATTCTGGACAGCTGTTCTGTTTTGGTTTTTTTTCAATACTAGTGTTTATTTCCTGTTACATATAAAACAATCTTAATGATATATTACCATTACTAGTATTTTAAATCATTGCAGCAACAATAGTTGTGCAGTGCAGTGGCTGAGGAGCAGCTGATGAGGTCCTGTAATGTAACACTTAACCATCCTTGGGAGTTAAGGGAATACATACCCACACGTGGCACTTCAGATGAGCACTGCACACGTGCTGTGTAATTTCAGGGGGGGTTTGGTTTCCTTGTGTCCCTTACTGGCAGGCATCACGTTCTGATACACAGCACTAGGACACTTGTTTTCAGCTGAAATTCTGAAAGTTCTTTAGGTGAAGGAAAACAATGTGGCTCTTTGGGCCAATGGCACATTAGGATTTGGTTTATGATTTTGTCTTCTGTTCGTAGGATGATAAAGAAAACCCACATTGTTAGTTCATCATTTGCATAGACTTTCCAGGACAGAGGAAGCTAATCTCGTGGTGTGTTAAGATGACAGAAATAAGCCCCCCTTGCTGGTTGGGCTCTGTAATTCCAGTAACCACTACAGCAGAAGTGCCACATATTGATGTTTTTATCGTCTTTCTGCAAAGGCTCTCATTCGCTTTGTCCCTGAAAGATGTCTTCCCTGGCATTGTTTGTTCCTAATGCATCTGTCAGAACAGGAATGATGAAGTAGGTCTTTCTGAAGAAACCAAAGTAGGGAAAGGTAGTTCAGAACAGACACTTTAAAACAGAGACAAGACGCTCGCTCTCCTTAGGGAGCAATGAAAGTCTTTGATGCTAGCGAGCGTGCTTATCCTTAAGAAAGCTGTTTCCTGAAGCTATGCCTCTTTTCATTTCCCTGCAGATGATACTTCTGTCAAGTCTATAGGTCTAACAGGAGTGAGTAATAGTAAATATTCTAATTGTGGAGTTTTTGGCAGGTTTAAAAGTACACAAACAGATGTACCATGCAAGTGTCAATTTTCTTGAGCGCTTGGTTCTTGAAGCAGCACTGCACTTTAATCTTTCCAAGTAGTTCTTTTTCGCTAAGGCAATAAAAAGGCTGAAAATGACAAGCAGATTGTGGGCTTTGCAGTCCTCTGAGTGCAAAAAAGGAATGTACTGGTTATATCTTCATCTTCTTAAACTGGGAAGCAGCTTATCAAGTCCATTCACCAAACGGAGACAGCTCTATCTACTGTCGTGGTTATACAATTGAAATGATAGGAGAAATCAACAGTATCATGAACATCCTTATTGTGGAAATGGAAATTACTGCTTAAAATGGATCAGCTATCCAATTTGGGATCTCTATTGCACTACTGTATTCGCAACGTTGAAAAGAAACTAATGCACAGCACTAACTTTTCCCTAGGTACTCTAGTCATAGCTGACTGTTGGTCTCAGGATACTGCTAGCATAAGGAAAGACAATAATTTGCATAAATGGAATAGCACAGAATATCTGAAACATGAAGGATTTGTAACCTGTAATGTTACAACCAAAAGCTTGATTTACTACCTCCAGTCCCGCTGCCCAGGTCCTTCGGGTCAGCCAGTGAAGTACGAGGCTGTGTTACGTGTCAGAAGGACTGGCAGCAGTCTATCTGTCAACTTGCATTTCAAGATTCTGCCTTTTCTGCCCCAAATCATCAGCAGGTTGAGTAAGTTGCTCGGTTGGGAGATGCCTGACCAAAGTTAGAGGATGGCTAGTGAGAAAACTCCAGCTAGTTATTAGACAAAACGGAAGCTGGTTTCTTGTGTTTGATTTCTCTGCCCAGTTAATATTTTAGCCCATTGGCCAAATGTGAAATAAGTAGTACTACAAAATTGGGTTTTTTCCATGGCAGAATAGGGTTTTATTCTGAGTAAAAAATATTTATTTGTCCCTGAAAGGCAGCAGCTGACATGTTGGTCAGAAGACCACAGACACAAATGGGGCAGAAACTTGGGCTTATGGTGGTGGTTGTTCTTGTTTCTAAACAAGTGAGCAACCCTCTTTGATACAAGAGGTGCTTAAGAATGTTCCTGTAAGGGAAATGGTTTCAGGTCAGTGCTTTGGTTCTGGTGAACATTTTACTGTATTACTGAACTAAGTCAATAACTCTTTTTAAATTCTGTATTACATTTTACACACACTACCTCTGAAACGTGACACCACCTTTAAAACCACATAGAAAATGTGAACTTAAACATTTTTTTTAAACGTTTTGTAGGCAATAAATTATTTCCAACGTGCATCCTTCAATTTCGTGCTTGTTTTTTAGTTGAGTGTGACACATTCACTTTGTTTTTTTTTATTTTAGAACTATTTTTATGTGTTCGTCTTAAACACAGTCTATGGACAAGGAAATAATAAAGATGTGATATTAGGGAGAAAAGATTAGCATATGTTAATGGTAGTAACTATTTCTATTAAAGCTGAAGGATGATGTAGTAAATGGGCTAGCTGTGCTGATTTTGGTACAGCTACTGTAAGGAATGGGTATTATCCTTTATTCTGGTACTAAATGATTGTTGTAACATTTCTCAATACATTACAGATTAATTTATCAGAGAGAACAGTCAATGAGTCTCAGCAATGTGATGAAAAGGAATAGGATTTTACATTTTCTGGAACATAACGGTTCATAAATATATCCTCATATTTTTGCTTCAGCTATTGTTTGTTTGGGTTGGGTTTTTTTTTTCATAAGTATGTTTAAAGACCTTGTAGAAACCATTTTGATTTGCTTGTAGGCAAGTGTTAAATTAAAAAGAATCGGTAGCAAGTGAAGGTTTAAATGTAAATGAAAACCATGTTTTGTAGTCAAGTTTCATCTTGAAAGAGTCCCTATAGTTTCCCCCATCACATCCATCTCTGAAATACAGGGGGGAGCGTTGACAGAATGTACAAGTGTCTCCAGCCTGGGGGTGGGGGTGGGAATGAGGTGCACGGGGGCATTTTGGTTGAGCAGCAATGAAGATCGTGGGGTTTTAGTCAAGAAAATTACAATAAACTAAAAAATGTCTATGCCTTGGAAGACAAGAGCTTCTACTTTATCTTCAAATTTTGTGAAATGCAGTTCAAAAAGTCATTGGCAAATCCACTGAATTGTGTTGGGGTAAAATTGTATTCTCCAGTGGAAATAATTTCTATGATTATGTCTAGAGTTACTGAGTGTATATGAATACACCCATGCATATTTATAATGTGCACAGATATACTGAACTTGATCATCATATTAGCATCTGCAAAGGTATTTTCACTTATTAATGGAATTCTTCTAAAATAGATTTTATTTGCTCTGATTTTTATGTCTTACTATATATAGTTTTGAAATTTAGTCAAATACATCCATACAAATATTGTTTATAGTTTAACTCCTTGCAAAACTGATAACCTTTAGGTTTGGAAATTTATTAAAATGCCCATGATAATGGTGTTTCTAAGTGATCTGGGCAAACTGCTGTATTTATGAAAAGATAATGAATCTTCTGCCATGACAGTTTCTGCTTTAGTTTCACTAAAGGTATTGGTTTGATTTAAAAAAATATATATTCTAAAAGTTTAAACGTTATTGTTTAACTTGGCTGGTTTTTAGCCTACAAAACATGAGATAATTGATGATCTTAAAACTTGCATCATTTCTTTCTGGGGCAATCGGTTAAGCTTTGTAACCTGAGTGTATTACTGAACTTCTCTGTGAAAATCAATATTTATATTACATTTGTATTATTTGTATCAATATGTGTAGCAAAGAAACTACTACAAATCTGAAACTGAAGTACCTCCACTATGGTCCAGGACACACGTTCTTGGCTTATTTGAAAGATGGATGCCTAGTGACATATTCCATACATTTGTATTGATTTTTTTTTTCTGTATATATAAGGGTATTTATAATCTTGTATTAACAGAGTCATCATGAGAAATGCTTATTTCCTTCTTTAGAAGCCTGCTCAGCTATTTTTATATAAAATGTTGGTCTTCGCCTTAATTTTTTGTGTGAGAAGTTGTGCCATTGATATTTTAACTTATCCACAGGTAGTTTACAGAATTTGCTTTGACCTGTCTTTAGTCAATTATTTTTTTTTTTCCACAAATTGTGCTAAATTGTTTCTCCTCCAAATGCTTCTCCATTATTTCTTAATTTTTTTTTTTTTTTTACGTTTTGGAAGATACCTTCATATGCATGCTTTGGTAGATCAAGATTTTACTCTGTAGTTTATTGTTTCTAGTTTAGCAAAGCCTTTCATTGAAAAAAATAATAAATAAATGAAGTAATGCTTGTACAAATGTATCTAGAACGGCCCAAACGGTCAGAGCAAAGGGCTATTTAGCATTGGTAAATTTGTCTACTAGACTCAAGGATATTTTTCTACGTCTGTCAAGTTTGGGACTATGGAGAAATGAAATAAAGGTTAACTAACTCCTTTTCCTATATGAAGTTCTCAGTTTCTGTATTATTGTCCTCTTCAAAGTATCAAGAATTAAGGCAATGTCAGAGCGCAGTGCGGGTGCCTTCACTCTGCTCCCCCAATTCTTTGTGTTCACTCTCACTAGGCCTTAGGAATCTCCATCAAATGGAAATAAAACCTTTTTCCAGTTGCATGGGTAGAATTTAAGAAGCAGTTAATATTTATGGCAGTGAAGTTGAGCATGGGTGGGGGACAGTTGGCTTCCTCATGCCGAGTCGTTCGCCATCCAGCTGATTTTACCCAAGTACGGTTCTCAGAAGCTTACACAGTTTTCTGTTTATAAAACCAAAATAGAAATCAGGAAAAAACCATAACCTTTACTGTAGTTTTGCAGGAACCTGTAAGAGAGACCCTGTGTTCACTTCAGCTGTTCCTTGTAACAAGGTGTTGTTGGTTTGGAGCAGAGCTGGGCGGTACGGGGAGGGACCCAGCGCTGCGGTGCCCATCAGTGGGGGTCTCTGTGGGGGAGTAAATGCTGTGGGAGATCAACTGCTCATCAGGAGGAGTTAGAAATATCTTAAATTAATTCATAATTAATTTATGGAGAGGCTTTTCAGAATTCCATACAGAACTTGCAACCCTCTGTCCTGGAAACACTTCAGAAATAATCTCCCTTTTATGTCTAATGAATTTCTGTCTAATGGAAACAATTAACATACAACAGGAGCAACAGCTCAGACTATTTCAGGTGAACCATTAATGTGTGTTTTGCATTGTTGGTTGGTTTTTTTTTTAAAATTAATTTAAAGATAAATGTGAGCTCTCTACATTGCTGTTAATCATGATACTGTTTCTTAGCACTTAGTACCTTGAAACTCTCCAGAGCTCAGTGCTGTGGCCTTCGACTTCAGCTGGCAATGCCAGCGATTGGTTTGAAATGCTGATGGAAACCTGGCACACAGTGTCAGTGTTGATGACTGTTGGCTTTTTGAGCAAATGTAGGTGATGAAAATAATACCCCAGTTGTCCTGAAGAGCTTACAGCGTCGTACCATGACTGCAGGAAATGGTTTTAAATTATTTCAAGACCAGGCGTGGAGAGAGAAAAATAGCTGCAAGAAATGCCACATAAAGGGGCTTTGGCACATGGGTGGTGCCTTTCCAGGCCTGGCACGAGATGGGTGGCACATCCAGGAGAGGTTCCTGCCCAAACTGCTTCAGACAAGGATCACCACTTTATTCAGGACTGCTTTTGTTCACAAACACTGCCAGGTGGCAGTGTAGCTACATCTGTAGTATCAGAGAGACACACATACACTCACCTGACTCGTTTCTCTTAAACTGCAGGCACCTGACTGGTGATAAAATTCTCATTGTGTTGAAGTCAACGGATTTCACCCAAAACTTGGAGGTAAGGCCACATTCAACTTGTGCAATGATGGCTGCAGAGGAGAAGGTTAAAAAAACAGAGAGAGAAGCAGATGAATGAAGAAGAAGACAATCTGCCTGATGGTAAAGATTTAGTAACAAATTTACAGGTGACTGAATTTGGATGTTTTGGGGAAAAACCAACCCGGAGCAGGGATGCCGGCTGGAGCTGTATTGCCACCTGGTGGTGAAAAACCCCAGTCACTGGGGAAAAAATGCCTTAAACTGTCCCCACACTTCATATTCCAGAATGAGCAAGTATTTTTATCTAACTGAAAAATAAATCTAATATTAAAATAAGGACTCTGGCATTTAATAATGAGGAGATGGAGATCAGACTGAATGTGCACCCTTAACTCTGCCCTTTTAGTTACGAAAATTACACTAACGTGGGTGTAAAGGAATAAAACCAGGAGGGTTTGATAAGAGGAGTTCTGCATCCTTAATGAGACTTTCTCATTTGATTTTGGTTTTAAGTTTTGATAAGATCATCCGCAGAAGTTGAACAAGTGCATTGAAGCAACCAGATCAGTGGTGAACTTGTCTGTCTTTTTGTTAATTCAGTGCTGTGCAGAAGTAATGACTTAATAAGATTTTTGGGACAGTATCTGAAGAGGCTCAGCACTAATATTTTTGCTGAGCCAACGAAGAACAAGCAAGTACATATCGGGTACACAGAATTTCCTGGATTTTTTCAAACCTGAAGGAAACTGCTCCCAGAAATCGCAGCACCCAGACCTGCAGCCCAACACGGAGCCTTCCCAGCTCTTGTATTCTCTCCCATCTGAACATTGTGTTTCTGCAAGAAATGCTTGTAAAATTAAAAAAAAAGAAGATCTAACATTGTCTGCAGTCATCTGAGGAGTCCTGCTGAGGTGCATGAGGGTCCTAAAAACTTCCATAACTATTGGCTTCAGCCACAGGAGTTTTTTTCACCAGGCAAGAGGCTGGTGCAAGGGGAGCAGGGAGTTGCTCTGGAGGAAGGTGATGCTCTGAACCACTGGCTGTGATGCCAAACACTGCTCAGGAGCAGTAAAAAGCCTCCCCACATCTCTTCTTGCACAGGATGGCTGGGTCAGGCCCCACTGCTGCTGCTGCCACCGCAGCTACCCCTGCCCTGGGTGAAATCGCTGCTGGGGACTTCACATCTCTTACAGGGGGGTTCACCAGGATTTCCACCACACCACCTCTGCTCCGGCCCCGTGGACCTGAGTGCCGGCCAGGGGCTGAAAATCATAAGGTGGGCATGTGTTCTGCTTTAGTTTCCTCTACAAGGAATTAGTTTTGAGGGTACCAAAGCTGCTCCATGAGACGAGATGACGTGCTGGGAAAAAAAATTCTCACTAGCCTCAATCTTCCCACAACTGCCTCTGTTCTGTTCCCATTAATGGTCTGTTACCCCTTCAGGAGGGTGTTGGGTACAGCTGACCTTGGGCTGTGGTGACAGGGGAGACAAAAGGATCACGTACTACCACTTCCTTGAACCAGCCCTGCCTTTTGGTCTGGAAGGCTGTAAAAGCAAGACTGCAGTGTTGTCACTTGGGCGTGAGGCCAGCAGTACCATCCGCCCCCTCCCGAGGGGAACAGGGGTGAAGGGAGAAGCTGTGTGTAAAGCCCCATCTCGGACAACAGCATCATCCGTTTTCTGGAGGGATTTCATCTGTCATATCCATGTGAGTTAAACATAAGGTGATCTTCCTCCCTACTCTGCTGGTTTCTTGTTTCCCCTATATTGCTTAATGAAGTAGTTACGTAGCAAACCCCTCTGCCATGCTATATACATCATGCAGAGAACATGCTTTTGCTATTAACTGTCTCTGTGGTTTTGTCACTCTGTCTCTGCAGCAGCTGGGCTCTGCATCCCCCAGCACTTCCTCACCAGTTGTAGATATTTTTCACCTCTGCTAAGGCAGAAAATCTGTGCCCTGTGCCCTTCAAAGCACAAACAAAAATCCCTGCAGCAGGGCAGCGTCGTGGCATAGTGACTTCGTGTGAGCAGAGCAGGAGCCTCTGCCAGGGCTGAGTCTCTCTGCAGGTCAGGGACAGGTCTGGGGGATTAACAGGGAGGGTGTACAGACCCCGAGAGGGGAGACGGGGAAGAAGAGCTTGGTGGGGGGGAGGCCACCTTCCTAAAACAGCTTCTTAATTTCAAATCAGAGGACATTTTCCTTCCTACTTCAGCCAAGTTTGCTTCTGAACAGCTGAAGCCCCATTTGAAAACTTCCTTGCTGGTTTGAGGCTTATAAACCAGAGAGTCTAGAAGAGAGCAGGTGGTGGCAGCCATGTGTCCTGTGGACTTCTCTCATCTTTCCAGGTGACCATGCAGTTCAGAAAACCAAGGCTATGGTCAGGTCAAGGTAACGGGTCCTTCTTTCCCCTCATTATTTAGCAAATGATGCTGGTGTAAGGCTGACCCACAGGTTCTTCCCCAGGAACATCTTTCCTCCCTCTGGCTCACGCTGGGTTTTCAGGTAGCCTCGGGTGAAGATGAGCTATCAGCCCCGTGTTGAGAGCAGCAGCAGCTCCCTCCTGGGGAGGACAGAGGGGGTGAGGGAAGGGCAGTGGGGAAAAAGGTAGTGAAGGCTAAAAGGAGAGGGAATAAAGATTGAATGAGGGAAAGAAAGGAGAAATGGAACAAAGTGTGAAAGATGAGAAAGCTGGTGAGAAGAGACTGAGATCAAGGGAGGGGGGAGAAGAATAAAAACCGCATGGAAGCACTTGGAACAGAAGGGAATTTCAAGTGAATTTAAAAAAGACCACCAGCAAGCACACCCCCATCAAAGATGGATGGAGCCTGTAGCAGGAGAGTAGCAACAGCACCAGGAGGCCACATCTTGGGGTGGCCAGCTCACTGAAATGGCACCTGGGAGCAGGTATTCGCTGTCCAACGCTGTGCTCAGCAGAGCACAGTACCTTACAGGTGCGCCTAACGAAGACTGCAGGTTAATTTGCCTGTGCTTAATATTCAGTTAATACTGTCACTCTGTAATAGTTGCAAACCCATTGCAACCAAAATCCCTTAGACCTCATTTCCAATAAGAGTAAGTAAATGGCTCGCTGTGATCTGAACTATAAACAGATTTTATGAATTCTGCCAGAAATTTAATATTGAATTATTTCTTTATGCCCACATGTCTTTCCTGGTTTTCTTAATTCTGCCAAATATTTAGCTCAGCAATCTCTTCTCTCAGCAACCCACACTCTCCTAGCTACATAATCCCATTTTTGGACCATTATTTAAAATTTCAGCATTTTTACAGAGCTGGCCAAAGAAACAAAACCTGAGCTGAGACGAATAAAACAAATGAACACGTTCAGCTCTTGTTTGTGGATCGGGTTATTCACTCCTTGCATGAAACCTGGACAGCCAAACAGCAGGGTTTGAACCTGACCAAGTAAACCTGAGTGATCCCGGGCCCTCCTCTCCCCGGCTGGCACAGTCCCTTGGCACAGGGTCCTTCTTCGAACCCTTTGTGGGGTGAATCCCCTCTGAGAGTGCCTTTTGCCTCCCCATGAGCTCAGAGAGGAAGAAGATGGATAAGTTCTTACATGCCCTTTGACCACATTTCAGAATACATGGTTTTCTGAGTTTCATTTCTTTAAAGCATTAATTTATCTAAAATTTCTTCTTATAAAACCCTGAGTGCTTGGCTGAAAATGTCATTTCTCGCTGCTGTCAATGGGCTATGAGCTCACTTCACACCTCCTATGATGTGTTTCCTCCTCAAGAAACAGAATGAACACGTCTTAATTGTCAGAGTATGTGTTGCTTATTTCTCTGACTGACATGCAGAAAATAAACAGCAAGACAATAAGCCTTGCTCAACAATCAGCTAATCAAAACCCCCAATTTTGTGCAAACGTTCATAATGAAGAGTCCTATCACCTTTGTATTTTATGTTTCAATTCTTTTTCCCACCTTTAAATCAACTTTCAGCTGAAGGAGCCATCTAAGATAACAGATACTCAATCACTCACAGTACCTTCTTACTCTGTGCCCCGAGGTGTCCTGCCTTAGGGGAAGGAGGAGCGGCTGGGGCTGGAGGAGACAGGGACAGGGACGGGGAAGGGGATGGGGACAGCCAGCATCACACACTGCTTGCTGCTCCCACACTGAAGCAATGTGTTGATTCACTCTGTAATTGATTTGGGCAACTCAAGACAATCGGTTTCCAAGATACCACATCCTTCAGATATTTAAATAATCATAACTCTGGCAGTATATTATATTTAAATGTCGATGTATAATGTGTGTGTGTATATATATATATACACACACTCATAGGTCTCTGTGTGAATTGAAAATGTATAGATGGGCAGGGAAGCATGTGTAGCTGTTGCATCTCATCAGAAGAGGCTGCTGGTGGCTGGTTCAGTGGGTGGCCCCTCTCTGAGTCACCGTGCAATCGGTATCTCAGCATGGCCTTAGAGGTTCCCGTTGGCTCTGCTGTGCTGAGGTTATCAGTAGAGCTCCAATTAACATCCTGACCACATGCAGTTATTAAAGAGCGATTTCAGATCTTTCTGTAAAATACAGGAGCAGTGACCAGTTCCAGCTTGGCAAGGCACATCATGTTTGCTGTTTCTGCAGTTCTTCACCGTCGCCTCCCCACCTCCATGCTCCTGAGCGGCTGCCACATTTCATGTAGGATCACTGCCTTTCAGCTGTGAACGCTTGGCTTCCTATATACAGGAAATTTCTAAAGAAGAAAGAGGAAACTGCCATTATCTCCCTCTGGCTTTCCCACAGAAAAGAAATGTTTAAATGTTGGTTAAATTGGTTGATTATTATGAGCCCCTGGAGCTGCACACACATCTCTGTGAGCTCTTTTTCAATGCATGAAAAGAAAACTTGTGTACATTGAGAAAGAGGGGAAAGCTCTCAAGCGGGCAGGAGGAGAGGGGATACCCTAGCAGGTGAATGAGGACACATGGGTCACTTGGACTGGCTCTGCAGGTGAAGTGCAGGACTCAGCAGGAACGAGGGGAACTGCCCAGAAAGGTGGAGTTCCCAAACTCCCTGCTTTGGGCTTCTAGAGCAAGAGCAATGCTTATTCAAATCCTAAGGTCTCACATGAGCCAAGCTTAGGCAATGCAGAGTTTTGCCTTGTTTTGAGGCCAAGACATGGTGTAAAATATGTTAAGATTGGAGATAATGCAAAGGGTAGGATTCCTGTCCTCCCAGGTTTGTGACCATCACAAACTGGATTTGACTGAATCCAAGATCATCCAAATCCTCCTTTCAAATCCTCTTGGTAGGTAGCAGTAGGAGACCACAGAATAACCATAAGGGAACAGAACTGAAACAGCTTACAACTACAGGTAATAAAGACAGATTAAACTGATAGACAAAATGTCAGTGCAAGTACCTAATGAAGAAAGATAAGCCTGTGAAGGCAAGGACAACCCTGTGAGACAGGGTCACAAATGTACCCGATGCCAGAGATGGACATACAGGTCCTGGGGGAGAAAGGAAGAGTGGCAGGGAATTAGGATCAAACCACAGCAGCCTCCTTGTTGGGGTGTAAGGGGGGGGCTGATCTTGGTTGATCAAATCAGAAATAGGGTTGGAGAAGTCACCTGAAGACGAGTGTGTCATCCAGAACTGCACCAATTCAGTTTGGCCCAGGTTCAGATGGAACAGACTTCTCAGTACCAGCCCCAGTGCTGCACGCCGCGTTGACGATGCTGCCTGTAGGTGTTTCAGTGGGAAGAAATGACGGCTGATTTTTGGCTCAATAAGGAAAAAATAAAACCCAACCTTTTTTTGTTTGGTTATATCTTCACTATAAGCTACATATTGTGGATTTTTCATTGAAATGTTTTAGGACTGCATTACATTACATGCAAAAAATAAAATCCACACATAAAATAATAATTTGTATTAAAAAAAGCAGGATAATAAATACGAGCAAACACTCAAATACAATCCATTAGAAAATCAACTGATTGAGAGCTTTTAAAGGCTGTTTTTACCCTTATCGAGTAATTATTTTCCATATCCTAAAAATTTTACAATTATGAGTATTTTTTCTAAAAGTATTTCTTAGTTCAAGGAAAGAAATCTTGAACTGATTCAACTCATGCCCTGAAATAAACTGAGTCACTCCAGCTTTTTCTAGCCAAGATCTGATCCAATTACTTTACTTTTTTTTCGGTGACTCCTTCAACTGATCAGTCATTTAAAATATAACTATTGGCTTATAAGTGTGTATGTCTTATTTGTAGTAAAAAGAGGGATTATAGCCCTAAGGGGCTCTTGCAAGAACCGTCTGGCACCGGTGGAGCCAGCGTTGTGCTGTGCTGGTGGGAAGCACTGCTGCCCATTTCCAGCTCAGACCCTGGCTGGAGCAGATCTCCCTCAGATGCTCTTTCTGAGAAACTTCTGAACGTGCTGCACCAGGATTATGGGAACTCACGTGTACGACTGGAGCTCCCTAAGGAGTTTGAATCTCTCCAGAAATCTGAAGGAGGACAAAGAAAGGTTTTTGCATCTCTCTGTGAAATGGATGCCAGCTGAAAGATGGACAGTCTGGAGGCAAACCAGCCGGTTCTGTAGCACTCGTGCTGCTTAGCTTTCAGCAGGGTTGAGAAGAAATTAAAACATGAACTGAGCACTGTACTCCTATGGAGATAAAACAGAAGAAAGATGTTTTTACGTAGAAAGTGGGATGAGGATAAAAACAAAGAAGGGCTTAGGGTTGCATTAGGGCTGATCAACCTGCTTGTTGTTTGGGGGGTTAAGGACCCCTGTAACAGCTCAAACCATGATTTCCTGCTCTAAAACATTTTGAGGGAGGAGCGACTGAGGTCCTTGGGGTGTGTGACTATTTCAGTAACGTTGAAACGAAAATGCATTACCATTTGTTTTGGCAGGTGCTTTTCAATATGAACCACCAACCTGTGCAGACGAATCACCTTCTTTTGAGGCTGTGCTTTGGTAAGGAGCCCTTTGGTTGTGCTCAGCAGCCCAAGTGTTTTCTAGGTGAGCTCTCTTTTTTTCCCAACTGTATAGAGTATAATGAAATGTAGGTGTCACTTTGACATGCCAATAGCATTAAGAAAGCACTCCCAGAGTCTCAAAACAACTTTGGAAGAAGCCAGAAGCGCTGGGTTGACGTTAAACAAACAAGCAAACGAGGAATGACAATTTTCATTTCCCCTGAGCTTTCTGCAGCTATCGGTGGGTTAAGCAGATCCATCAGTGTGACACGAGCAGAGTCAGAAGGAAATGCTGAGTGCTCAGTGCAATGTTTTACAGAGGAAAAATCTCTTATAAAGAAAATATTTGTGGCAAATATTTGTGTACCCATATTAAACGGGTACATAGGTTTATTTGTAGCTGTTAATACAGATAGAATTGTCTCTGAGTGAAAACATCTTCCATCTAGCAAGTTAAATAAGCAATATTAATAGCTGGATGTAAAATGTCTGTAAAAACATAAAATACTTCATAATTGTCTTGTAAAAACACATTAAGCAATGAGGACTTTGTCATAACAGAAGAACTATGTAACTTCTGTTGCTGCAAGCTTAATAATTGTGCTTAATCACCCATTGTTTGGTGATTCAAAATGTGGAAGGATGTTTTGATTTAGATTTTTAAGATTTCTCAGAGTTCATGTGCTTTAGAAAAGCATCACTGGAAGGTAGTTGTGATATTCCAGAATACACAATTTAGCATCAAATCTGAAGTTGCAGAGCTGCTCACCAGCCATATGCTGCCTAAAGCCCTCACTCCTGAGCTCAGTGACAATTTCAGCTTTCATTTAACAAGGCTGACTTCTTTGAGTTGATTTGAACTTCAGCCCTTTATCATCTGCTTCTGTTTGTGTGCATTTATATATACTTTAATTTTTTTAAATTAATATTTCAGTGTGAGTATTTAAAGTATTTTAATTCTGACTATCTCTTTCAACGATTTCTGTAATTACAAGTTACATCATTCATTTTAGATTTAAATATGCTTCCTTCCCACACAAACCCTGCATTATTCCTTTTTTTTCTTTATATTACTGTTCGCATATTTTAAAAGTGAGTCTTACTATTTTTTTTCTGTTAAGAAATCAGATCCTCTTCTTTTTATGAGTCCTGCCCTGGTGCTTTTTGCTGTACTTCCAAAGATGGTACTAGATTGTATTGGTTGCAGGAAAAAATATCAAGGGCTCCTCCTCCTCTAATTAGATAAAGGTTGATGCTCAGAATTACAAGGTTTTAATGGGAGTAGCACTCTATTTCTCCAGCTATAAGATACACTGGTGGTTCTAAACTCCAGGGTATTCAGCATCTGTCCATTTACATGATGGGGTCAGGACCAGCTGAACTTTGTTTGTAGCTCAAAAGAGGGAAGGTGCAAAACCAGCCTCGGAGCACTACCCTGAGACTGTGCAGCACAGTCTCAGACTGAGGGGTTTATTGTTGCAAGAAGATAATTTCATTAAGTATTACCTACACTGCTAGAAGACGAGCAAGCCTGTTTATGAAGTTCCCCAAACATTAAAGAGAAACAGCACTGCCAGGTCATGGCTCCAGAATTTAATTTTTCCCTTTCCCATGAAGACTGTCCAGGTAACATCAGTGTTTCAGCAGCAAGGCTCTAGATCTAGCTCCTTTCTGCTGTATTTTTTAAATTCTTGTCATATCAGCTGTAGGGCTCAGTTCTAATTTGCTTAAATTCAGTGAAACACCACTAACTGGTGAAATGTTTTAAACTTACACTAGGCTGGAGCTGACCTTTTGTAGCTTCATTAGGGTTTTCCAGATACCTCCTACCAGCTCTATTCTTGCTGTTAACAGAAGACTATTTATTGTTTACACTGTAATGGTCTGCTGATGTTCTGGTTTGCTGGGTAATAGCCATTCTTTAAAAGTCTGACCTCATTCTATTAGATGCTTCCTCCGCTGAGTGCTCTCATTTCTCACTGAAGCCAATACACAACATTTACTAAAAAAACCCCTCCCATTAAAGGCGGTGAGAATCTGCCTCTCAGATGGTGCGGACTGTATTCTTTCCTTATCATTAAGAAGTCTGTTCGTCTGTCATTTTTCACTGCTTTCATCTGTTCTGCCATGGCTACTGATCGATGTCTGTGACAGCCCATCATTAAAAGGAGAAGCAGCTCTTTCAGTGTCAAAGTCAACTTGTTGAAAACTCTTCATAATTGTTCATCCTCACAGATTTATGGCAAATAAGAAAATATTACAAAGAACCGGGAACGGTTGCAAGTAATGATGTTCTTTCTTAACTTAGCATTCAGCTGCCCCACGACCACTGCCTTTAATAAAAGCTTAAAAACAAGATAATGAAATGAACTGCAAAGCATTTTGTGGCATTTCCCTGTATGAAAGACACGGTTTAAAGATAAATTGCCATTGTAAGTGCTGCTTCAGATTTGTCCTGGGAAAGCACAATGTGACTGGGATAAAGAGTTTTGACTTTGCTGGCAGTGCTGTGTTATCAGATAGCACTGACAGGACGGAGCAGTTAACTCTTGCAGAGCAGCAGTTAAATTAGAAAGAGGAGCAATGAGCAGCTTGGAGACATGGTATGTAAAGAGTCTGTATTTCATACTCGTGTGTAATGCCAACTGTGAGTCACATGAGAGAGAGGCACTCTTCAAAGACAAACTTACATCCTTCCTTGGTCTTTTAAACAAACCAATATGGGACTGTAAAGGCTTCTCAGCCTGACATCCTGCCTAGCGTAGAGTTTCAAGTAAGTTCTAGTCACTTACCTGCTCATCTGCATATAATACTGTTATTTGTCTAATTGTTTCTATTCTTGTATGTTTGGTATGTGAAAATGCAGTAAAGCCATTATGTAGGAGAAGAAAAGGAAAGTAGTTGAGATGATTATTCTGTTATCAGTCATGACTAAGATGAAGAGAGATATACTAGCAAGACATTGTTCCTAAAATAGAGATCTTGCAAACAAGAAATGTCACTCAGATGAGGTTTAAATTAAATTCCTGATAGCAATTACTTACATTGAAATTATTATGAATATCGTCACCATTTTTAATGGAAAAAGAAGCTGGGCTTCAGATACTGGTTCTGAAAAGTATTTCAGAATGTCCTCAGCTTTTACCGTGTGCTTATATCCTGCTGAACCCAAAGTCACACCGCTGCAAAGTGGCTTTAATCAAGACTCTGCACAGAACAGTATGAAAATGAGTTAAACTGAGAAATGGGCACTTGCAGGAAGTATTGAATGGCCACAAACAAGTCACCTCACTGGGAGGAGAACTGATGAAGTGAAGAAATGCGATGTGCATTCCAAATAAAGAACTGATGAGTCAAGTTGTGCCCCAATTGGAAGAGAAGCAAAGTCAAGATAGCTTGAAAATAACCTTGATAATAGTAGAGAAGAAATAGCAATCAACTCAAGCCAATTTGACCTCCAGAAGGTACAAGAATAGCAGTGGGCTAGGCAGGTACGCTGATTTCCTCCAGAAGTGGAGATTCTTTAAGTACTACTGCTACAGCAATTATCTGAAGACCTAAACTAATATTACTGAAGCAGTATTCAGTGACCTACTCTGTATTCCCAGTAATGTATCTATTACTCATGCAGTCAAGTCCTTTTGTTCCATAATCAGGAGAAAACAATTTCTAAATATATTATTTTAAATCAGTACCTTTATACTGCAAGACACAAACAGCTACTGCTGAATTATTTCTGACAGATACTAAGTCCCTATTTAATCTTCCAGGTTGAGACATTTTTCTAAGTGTGGCTCAGTAGGAAGTTAATTATAATCTTCCAAAATGGGACAAATTTTTACCTGAGATTATTTGGATACTGGTTTGAGGCATATGTGGGCTTCTAATTAAAGTTAGGAACTGACATCTTTGGCTCTGTATCATTTTAGAATTAACACCCTCTGCTATCACAAAAACTTCCCTGAAGATTGAGATCATGATGATTTTAGATGCAATCAGTTCCTTAAGTATTCATCATTGTTGATACATTTGCATACTGAAACATCATGATGGTTTATTCTGTGCTCTGCGGAAAAATCCACTGTCTTTGGGTTTTTCGTTGTAAGTAATTTCACAGAGGCTGGAGAACATCTGTGGTTCTCTGCTGGGCTTCTCTAAGCACAGACTCCAAAACTGTATGCAAAGCTTGAGTATCCATCTCCACAGTGTTGCTCGTGGATGTAAAACAAACTCCCTCCTTACTCGATCACTGCTTGTGTATCCAGTCCCTGTGGTAGGCCTGTAATTTACTTTGAGTCGCCTGTCATTTCCCAAAGGACTTTGATAGCTAATGACTGCTCATTCCTTTCTCTTTGTTATTTGTACGTGTTATTGGTAGTTATTTTATATTTACTTCCAAATCTTTAGTGAGAATGTGTACAGAGAAACTGGAATTTCCCCACTCTTCATTTACAAGTAGCTAAACAGCCCAGGAATTGTCAGCCAGGGAAACAAAGCAGAGCACAGTAGGATGGTGGAGGTAGGATAGATACCATGCGTAAAATTATGAATGATGTGGAGAGGGCAATTAATCACTCTCTCTTAAAATGTAAGGCTAGGGAACATCAGATGAAACTAAGCAGTAGGCTCAGAGTGAGGTACTTTTGTCATAAGGTAAAGTTGTCTGTACATAGCTTTTCACTTGACTGTATAGAACTTCTGAGATGTGTCAGTTGGCTGGTTTGCAGCATTCACGCCATTTTTTTGGGGAAAAAAAATAAAATGTTGTCGGACATTTGAATTCAAAATGCATTTTGACATGAAGTACTTAAGTTTTAAGTGAAAAAATTTAGATAACCATCAAAAATTCTAGTGTGTATTTGCAGTTTTCATTCCCTACTTAATGCAATATGATCAGCAGAGGTAAATTCATTGTGTTTTCCATATGGCTGAGATCTTTCTTTAGCTCATTTTGGACAAATTTGGCAAAATTTTCTGCTAAGTTTGTCCTGTGGTCCCAAAATAGCCTGACAGAAGAGTGTTGCTTTGATGGTGAGCGTGAAATAGTGGGTATCAAGGATCTTAAGGTGTTGATCTAGGAACATCGTCTCAAATTGGCTTCCCCTTTTACCTGTAAGTGAGCTTTTAAAAACTCTCTACAAAACTATGAAAGATGTAGCTGGAAAAATATAATCATAAAGCTGAAGCAGAGATTCATTAAGGGCCTCTTCACTCACGCTTCATACGTTCAGTATAACCGCAACTGAGTACAAATGCAATTCTTGCTGTTTCCTCATGTAAGTGATTTCTCTTTCCTCTTAATGCAAATATACACAGAGCAGTTCCTCTTCTGGAACAATTTTGGTGTAGACGCAGGCATACAACTATATATTTCTGATGCATCAGGACAGTTCTTTTTCCCCCTTGTATGAGAACCAGTCACGCTAACAGAAGCATGCTTTGTACCCATGTAACTTCATCCACACAATAGGAAAGAGTCGTACTGCTCGGCCTGTGCATGTGTTGTTCAATTGTATTGTACAAAAGATTAAAGGTGAAATGGTGATGAACTTGAATAAACTTGCCCTGAGAAATGAACTGTATTCCCCTCCAAAACCAGCTTCACAGTTGATACCAGAGTTCACAGTCTGCCTTGAAATGAATCTACAAAAGCTAAATTTGTACCTGTTCCCCTTCAGGGGCTTTACCATTGTAGTAAAAACAGAATAAAAATGTCAGTGTTGGCTTGGGCTTTTTCCTCAAACTTTGCTTTTCATATAGTTTCTTTCCTGAGATCTTGCTGAACTTGATACTATTCACATATTCCTATATTCACACTGTTTTTTCTGCTTCTTTTCCCAGGGTGGAGCTGTGCTGTACTGGCCATGGTTAGCATGGTTTGGATTCCAGTATCATTAACTGAGGGGAGGAGGGGAACAGAAGACACTGGCCTGATGCTAATATTCTTATTTTTCCTTTCTTGAAAAACGTTCTGGGTGAATGAACACAATGTTTGCAGGAAATAATCTTCTTTAGGGACAAAGTTGATAGAGATTGACAGAAAACTTAAGGGGGAATGCAGCTCTGTAATATGCCTCTCTACGCAATGTCCCACTAGGAATGATACGTAGCAAATTTGCAGGGTTTTTTTTTTATTTTTTACCTCATAATCTGTTGTTCATATTTTCAAGTGTATGACCGATACTTTCAGGGAAATTGAATGAGCACACTAAGCATGGATGTTGTCAGTTGCCCTGAGATCTACAAAAGGGACAACTCAGTGGTTGGAGTTCTTGTTACTGACACTAAACAAGCTGAATTTTGGCTGCAGATCCCATTGATTATTATTATAATTCCTTTCCTATTAGGCTTGGTATAAAAGCATTCTCAGCAACTTTGCCATGTCGTAGAATTAATTTTAAAGTGAATAAATATTTAGAAACTGGTTACTTTGATGCCTTCATCTAATAAAAACACTTGACAGAGGAAAAAGTGGTTATAATGTCGTGGTGATCATACAATGACCTGCTGAGGAACATAATGGACAGAACCTGCTTAAATTAAGATCTGCCTCATGGCACTGCTCAAGTACATACATATTTAATCTCACAGAAAGGATTTGGCCACTTGGCTTCTTGTGGATGCACACCAGTTACAGGAACAGAGACAGTGGGAAAGGTGTGAACTAAAGGCCCACGAAGCTAGGGCTTGTCCCTTCGTCCCCTGTCACTGAACTGCTCGAAAAGCTCCGTGTTCACACAAACCTACAAAACAAAACAAAAATAGCGTTTGAAAATGGCTGAGCCTAAACAGTTCTATATTTAAATTGTAAATTCTCTCTCAATATTAACTACTGGTAACTTTGCTCCTACCATTTTCTTGCATGCTTTTTAATTTCTCAAGGATGAACGTTCATGGTACACACTCCCCAGTGCACAACATTTGTCTTCCATAGTTAGAGTTACAGACCTTTAAAAATAGGTTTGCAATGGAAATGCTGACAAGCCAGCTGGCTGTCGCCGCAATGACACATTCACAATAGGCAACTCTCTTCAGCAGGCTCAGCGACAGGGAACCTGTAACAGTTAGCTTGGTGAAACAGGTCACTCTAATTTAATCAAGGACTACAGCAGCACAGCATTTTATACTATGAACTTGTTCGTATGATGATTGACTTCTGAGTTAAAAAAAAACAGCATGGGAAAGCTTTCTGGACTACGGGGTGTACCAGCTTGTTCCCTCGGTCACGTTAATTTCATCAAAACTACTTAAGAAGCTAGCTTTATCTAAAGGGCAGGGTTTACTAATTAATCATGTGGAGTGTTTAAATAAAAACTCAGTGTTATTGAGGCAGTTCACTGTTCTTAAAAACATGTATTTTTGATAGTATCATCTAGTGTTTTCCGGCTCCTAAGATCAAACCATGATGGAGAAATATTATTTTTTCATCCATGGTCTTTTTTTCTGCCCCTTCAGGTTTGGAAATACTGTAGTGTTTCTCTCTAAACACATGCTTGGAGACAAAGGAGTCCATCCCCTTGGTGTCTGTAACCACGGTGAAGCAGGCTGCTCCACTCCTCGACCTTCACACAGCTTATTCACGCTTTTCATCTCACCAAGAACCCAGGGAGGAACCAGGCTAAGGTTTCCCACTTCCCCTCTGCTTGTACTTCATACCCTCTGAATTTTGAGAAACAAAACGAAACTTGTTGTTTTTTTTCCCCTCAGTCACTCCACCGGGCAGGAGGGCCTCTCCTCACCGCCTCTCCTGACGCCCAGGTCCCTCGGGCGGGCCTGCCCGCGCTCCTGAGGGAACTCAAGGCTGCTCGGGCGGGGAGGGGGATTCCCCGGTGGGCTGAGGGGACAGCGGTCTGGTAGCCGGGGGGTGCTTCACTGACTCAACGCCATCGCTTTTTTCACCCCCTACTGCAGTGTTTTAAATGCCTCCGTGCCGCTCTCTGAGCTCCCCCCCCCCCTCAGTGTCCCCTCAGCCTCCGAGGAACGTCCAGCTGCCGCCGACAGCCCGGCGGGAGCTCTGTGCCGGCCGCTCTCACGGCGGTGCCTCAGGCCAGAGGGCAGCGTGGCGGGTTCGCCCTACCCGGCACCCTCCCCGTTCCGCAGCCCGGCAGCGGATGTGCGTCCCCCCGCCCCGCTCCTGTCCCCCTCAGCGCGGCGCCGTTAACGCTCCCTCGGCCGGACGGCGCCGCGCGTCACCACCCCCCCCATACAGGGGATTCTCCGGCCCGCCCTGACGTCATCCCCATGCCGCGCTGGCCCCGCCCCCGCCGGTCGCCATGTTGGGGGGTGTGCGCGGGGGAGCGCAGAGCGGAGCCGCCCCCGCCGGCCGGCAGCAGCAGTAGCCCGAGCTCCACCGCCACCGCCGCCGCGCTCTATGGGCAGGAGGAAGGGGCTCGCCGCGGCCGCCCGCCGCCCCTGAGCCGGGGAATGTGCAGCGGCTGGCGGCAGCTGCCCGGCTAGGAGGAGAGCCGGGACATGGTGCCGTTCGCTCCGCTGGAGGACGCGGAGGAGCCGGAGCCCTGCCACAAAATGGAGCTGTACGTGAGCGGCGGCGAGGTCAGTGTGGGGCGGGGGGGGCGGAGCTCCCCGCGCCGCGGCGGCTCTCGGCGGGCACCTGCCTTCCCCGGCCCCCGCCTGCGGAGGGCGGGCGGACCGCGACGGCCCCGGCCTCTTCCCGGCGGCCCCCGCCTCGCTGCCCCCGGTCTGTCCGCCGCCCTCCCCCGCCGGATCCGGGCGCCCTCTGTGGCGGCCCCGCCGCTTCCCCGCCCCCCCTCGGGATCCCCCCTTGGCTCCCAGCCCCCGCCGCCCCGGTACCTGGCCTACTCCCGCCGCGGCCCCCGCACCAGCCGCGCCGGCACCGGCCTGACTGGGAGCTCGCCCTGGCTCCGTCCCGTCCGGGGAAGGCGTCGTCCCTCAGGCGCGTCCCCGCGGGCCTCCCCCGCCGCCCCGCGGCCGGCGCCGCTGCCTCCCGGCCCGGGCTGCGCTCGGAAGGCGGTGGCGGACCGCGCTCCCCGGCGGGCGCAGGCTGCGAGGCAGCGGTGACACGTGTGGAGTCAGGGGAGAGCCCGCCCGGTACCCTGCGGTGGGGGCCCGTGTACTTTGTGTCGCTTCTTGACAACGTTCGTGGCACAGCGGTCGGTTCCACTTCACGGGCACCGCTGGAGGTGCTTTGTGAACTCTGGCTTTACGACCGGAGCTCCTGTGGAAAGTTACTTTAACTTCTCCTGAAAATCTGATTGTGCTGATGTGGTTGCACATCCAGGTGGGTTATCACTAGGAGAGGCCCCTGTGCGTTTTGGTTTTGAAATAACTGTGTAATAATTATCATACACGCAACGAACAGAAAGAACCAGGAGCGCGTGACTGAGGTTTGGGTGCTTAAATGATGTTAAAGAACAAGGAATGACTTTGAGAGCGTCTTCTAGGTGTTGCTAAGTCTTCTAGGTCCATCCATAAGCAAGGACCAAATGGTATTTTAAAAAAAAATGTTAAATGGTAAAACTGGTTATGCTATAATAACACATGTGTCTCTGCAGAATGGGACACTCCAGTATTAAAACTTTTGCACTTTTAAATCAGCAGCATAGGATTGCGTATCAAGTATCATCAGGTATGACAAATAAAAGATTACACCTAGGTGTATTAGACACACAAAAGATGTTATCTAAATAAAGCTTCTTAAAACTGGTCAGACTTGCTTTCCATGATGCAGTAGGCTTTTCTTATCATAAGTAAAAAGGTCTGTAGCAAATTTGTCTTTAAGTACAAAAGTGTGTAGAACAGGCATAGGTTTAAGTTTGGGGGAGAGTGAAAGGATAGCCTGTAAAGGATCTTGGTGAAATATTATTCTCTTGTAAAAATGCATACATGTAAAGGAAGAAAACAGTAATTCACAATAGGAATAAAGCCATGAGGTTTTAAATTTCTTAATTTTCTGTAGCTCTGTCTACAGAGTACCACTGCCAAGTACTCTAATTAGTGGATGTGCATTTCTACACCGTGGCTGCTACACTTTAATACTTTCAAATATTCCTATGATCTAATAATACTTGATGCAGTCTCTGTACCTTAATATTAGGGAGATACTAATTATGTTAGTGAAGCTACAGGTAAGGATTAAAAAGTCAGACAAAGTATTGAGGCTTATTTGTTAATCTTTTGGTTTGTAAAAATAGTATGCTGGAGTTGTGAAACTCATTGAAGGTCTGAGAACTTTCTTGGCCCTGTTGATCTGGTCTTTGAGTATTATACATCAGTGTTAAAATAATCAAACTTAGAGTATTGCACCTGAAATGCAAACACTTGTGTTTATTATGGGTCTCAGTATTTTTTGTCTGGACAAACACCCCTCCCCTGAGACTGGTGCTACTTTCAGAGTATTGTGTTCAGTGCTGCTTTTGTGTATGGCTTTTGCCATAAATGCTGTATTGGCAGTTAGCAAGAGGCTGGAGAAGCAGCACGGCAGAGCTCAGACAGGCAGTTCTGCTCATGGTGGTGACATTTAAGGTGTCTTAGAATTCTTGACTGGGCTTGGGCTAGCAAAGAGACATGAGCTTGGTGATGCACTGCTGTAGGAGCCTGGTTCTCAAGTCAGGCTCCTCTAAGCCAACACAGCACAGGATGGTGAATGTCCAGCTGAAACAGCTCCGTGTTCCTAACATCTCAAGGCAACTGTTTGCAACAGTTGTTCGTTAAATTGTGTTTTCCTCAAGCCCGTACATGATCTACTTAACAGGGTCTGCGTCAAACTATTGCAGTTGTACTCTGATTAAAATGAGGCATCGTGTTTGTTACGTCTGTGTTACATTTGGCTAGCAGCGTTTGAGACTTCATTTATACCACAGCCAGTTTCTTCAAGTTGCGTATGAAGTTCCCAAATTGCGTTAACAAATTTTAATTGTCGTAACACTCGGGGATGTCTAGTACTTTTCACGTGTTGGAATTCTACATTAACATGGCTTGAGGATTTAAGAAAGGTTTATGTTAAAATGAATTTTGGTTTAGTTTGGATTCTTCACTTAAACTTTATAGAATTAATTGTAGCCTGTAGTACTTACAACAGCCTAACGTTGGCAATCCCATAGATCCCAGTGACCTTGGCCTCACTGGAACTACAGTCAACAGTGTTACTGTGAAATAGTCCTGTATTTTGAAGACTAACTTGTTTGCTAGTGCTCTTGTCTATCAGTTGTAACATAGGAGGAAAAACTAGATAAATGGTTCTCTCTGAGGAATCTGATTGTTGACTAAATTTGGGATTGTTATTAGAAATAAGTGCATTGCCAGTGAAGTAATGTTTGTGTTGACAAAGTAAAAACAAAGGAAAGATGTGATCTTGAAGGTAGGAAACACGTTTTCATGCTTCAAGGCATAAAACCAACATGAACTTCTGGAAGAAGTTTAGGATTGAATTATTTTGCCCTTTTTCATGTTGGTGGTCTTTAAAGGGCAAGGGATTATTACATTTTGGACCGTACACTGTGCTGTTCCTGTCCTTGTATTCCTATGACAGTTTTACTTGTGAAGCACTTCTGTGACTGTGGGAATTCCTTAAGAATAGGTAGGAAGGGTTGGTATCATGCAGTTTAAGCTTCAAATATTGAGTGAACTTCTTTCCTCCTAAATATAGGATTAATAAGTATTTTCATGGTAATAAAAATAGGTACGAGGGTGTTGATTATAATCAACTGTTGTAGGTTATTAAAACATGATTGCAGTCTACAAAGAAACAGTAAATGATAACATTTTATTAACCAAGCTGAATGAAGTGCAAAGATACTTGGAATTGGGCAGAATACAGTAATTTTGGAATTTTCTGGCAGTTTAATAGAAGTAGTCCTGCATTTAAAAGGAGAAGTGTAATTGACTTAAGTGCATGCTGTTTGCAATACACAAATATTGTGAATTGCGTAAATGCAACCTCATACTCAAATATTTATATTTGAAATAAATGCTTCAGAAGCAAGTTGCTTAATTGGCTGACAGTGACAAGGAAGATGAGGCTGGAACAGCAAAGTGACTGGAAATTAAAGTATTCAGCTGAAAAACTGGGCTGCATTGATGCCTTCCAGAAGGCATGTTTGTGCTTTGCTGCTGTTGTACGCAATCTGTTGCCCGTGTAAGTTTAAACAAACACATCTTTGATTTTGGCGTGTTTTCAGTCCATCCTCATAAGCATGTTCTGAGCCTGGTCTGTCAAAGGCCACTGAATTTTGTCAGTGTTAGGAGTTGCATAACTCCTTCGTGAGTAATTACTGGCAGTGACGTGGATGACTCAGCTACCTAGTTTTATGCATCTCTGGAAATCTCCACAATTAGGTGGTGTTATGTTAAGAAAAGAAAGTAATAGTATTGCCTGTAACTTGAATTACATGCCCTCAGCCATTGCAACAATGTACAGTTTTTATAAAGACTTAGCAGAACAAACTGCCTTAAAAAAAAAAAGTAAGGCCGTTAATACTCTTAGATGGGAAACAATGAGTGTCTTTATGCATTGAAAAGTGCTGCAGTATAATACTCATGATTGTGTATTGGTATACCACTTTTGAAGATAACTTTGGAGATCTGCTATGCTGTTCTGAGTCTCTAAAAAGAGCAGGGGGTCTGTTGGAGGTAACTCACCTCGGTTCCAGCAGGATAGCTATGGAGAGACTTCACAGTAACCCTAAATCAGAATGGTATGATGGCTTTATCTTCATCAGTATGTTTAAAGAGAGTGTGAGTTACTTGGCCTCTTCCTTTTGTGAGAGGAGCTGAGGGACTGAGGTTAGCACAGGGTTTGTGTGGGCAGTGAGCAGATGAGAAGCAAATTCAGCGTAGAGCTCCAGAGTCCCACGTGAGCACTGCCATCAGCAGGACACCCTTCCTGTGGTCACATCCTGGGAGGGTGGGACTTGGCTTTACTTGGTGTAACTCCGTGTTGGGTAACTCTAATAACACTGCTTCGTCTTCCACTTCATGGGGTTGGCTGCTGTACTGGGGCAAACTGGTCCTTCCCAAAAGAGTGTGAGCCCGGGCAGTGAAGAGCACTGCATCCAGCTTGGGCATCTGCACACAGTTACAAAATCTGTGCTTTAAAAAAAAGACCCAAACTGTTGCATTGAGAAAAGTTGTGGATGTTTTACAGGAAGAACAGGTACCTTTAAGCTTCAGTTTTGTTCACAGTGACTTTTAGACATTTTTTTAAAAAAATAATGAAACCCCTCACCTGTTTGGCTGTGCACAGAACCCCCAAATTTCTCAAACCTATCTCAGGAAATAAGATTCAGTAGGCCAATGTGTTGCAAATTAAATTAATGATGTAAACTCTGCAGATGTAATTCAAAATAAATGAGGAACAAATGTCATCTTAACCAGATTTTTTTTTTTTCCAAAGTCTTTTCAAAATAATTGGGATTTCTAATGTAAGCTTCCACTCCATCATTTTGAAATAAGTATTTGAAGTAGTGTTTCTGTATGTGGGGAAGCAAACTGGTTTGTCTCACATTCATTTGGAAGGACTGAGACATGTAGGTCTGGTGACTGTAGCTGCAGTCACTTAGCAAGTTGAGTGCACTGATGAAGAAACTGTGGAGGACGTAGAAGCTTTTGTTGATCTTTATGTAGAATTTTACCTGTCTGAAGCCAGACTAGGTTATAGGTGAGTAGTGATGAATAACTCTTTCTGCTTCCAATAACACTATGATTATAAAATTCCCAGTTCTGTTTTTTTCCTTGAAATTTTTTAATTCTCTTTGAATGCCTAAATTAAGACATGTAAAAACAGGGCAGAATGAACCAGCTTTATATCTTCTACTGTTTTTCCTTGTAGTTAGGCATTTTTGCTAACTATCTGTCTAGCTGCTTTCAACCAAAACCTATAGGTCCCTCAAACTATAACACTTTTACCATGTAAACTGTTAAAACATCCTTAGTATGGGAGTGGGGGAGAAGATGGCTCTACTATGTGGTAATACTGGGATTCGTCTGTTCTGCTGTAATTATCACAGGAAAAACATGTGCAATAGTAGTTAAGCTTTTAACCAACCCACAAAAGCCTTTGGATGTTCTCCCCAGGTAATAGGGTATAGTCCCAGCTAGTCATGGGATCCATGGTAGCTATTTAAATCACAAGGCAGGTTGTGCTGTGTTACCTTGGAGGCAGTTTGGCATTGGAGGATTGGGTCTCTTAGCCTGCACCTCCTGAAAAGTAAGTTTCTTACCTGCCTGTCAGGTTGTCTGACCTTAACTTTGTTTTCATCTCTTTTTATATAGTGGGTTTAGTTATTTTTATATTGATCAGCAATGCGGAGTACTTTGTTTTATTTTATTTGGAAAGTATTGACACTGTTTGCCTGAGTATTTGAGTTTAGTTTTATGTCTTAATGAAAATTAATGTTTAAAATGTTCAGTTAATTGTAGGAGTTTAACAGTGCTGAACAGCAAAATGATTTAAGGATGAAAGAATCTCCTTCAGAATAATAGTACTTCTGTTCACCTGTTCTCTTACAGAGATAAGTGCTTTCTAATTCTCAATAATAAATTTACGCGGTCATAGATATTTAAGTAATGAGTTTGAGGTTAAAATAGTTCTGTTCTATATATGTTTGTGCATGAATATTAATGATTAAATCACTAAAAGGGCTCCCAGTTGGCTGCGGAAGCAGAATTTTGTATTTGGTTTCCATAAAGGTAGGAATTAAGTATTAATTGTAACTTTTCTTCTTTTGCCTAATATGAGAGAGAGCAGAAGCTTCTAGTTACTGCAACTTGGCCAATATAAGTAACTGTATAAAATAGTAATGATTTGATTTTAGTCATTGATTTTAATTGAATAACTAGTGAACTACTAGTTCTTTAAAACTGCTAGACTTTGGGTTGCAATCAAACAGGTTTATTGGTGTTTATTAAATGGATAGTGATCAGCATTCACAAACAAATAAAGCAGAAGTGTAGTCGTGTATATTGGGCAACAGAAGTAAATTCGTGCACTTGAACATAAAATTCTTTGAACCAAAAATTGGCAGGTACCTCAGTGTTTGTAGTTCTAGAGAGACTGGAGAGGGGAAAAAACCCAAACCATTCATGAGCAACAATGAAGGGGAAAAGTGTATGATAGGAAATTGTTAATTAAGATTACATTTGATTACCTGCCATAAAAATCCAATATCTTACTGTATTTGATTTGCCAGGAAGCTGAACATATGCTTACATGGCATGCTCAGGAACTATGAAGATCAAATAACACGTTGATTTTTGGTTCAGAACCCCATTACAAAAAGCTGTCACTGCTGGATCTGATTGCCTGGAGTTAAGCCACTGTTTTCAGTGTATCTGCAGTTCTTCTGGCTAGTGGTATTGGTTCCAGAGCTTAAATTTAAGTGTAAAACCTTGGAAAAAGTTGACCATATTTAGAGAAAGAAAGGGTGAAATGCATACTAAACTCACTTGAAATTAAAAGCCATGAGTGAGGAATTGTATCATATTTCTGAGCACCTGGAGTGGAAACCCATTTTCTTACTGGGTCCAAATAAGGTTTTTTTGGACAACTTCAGTGAGCCTCGCATTAATTCATGCTTGAATGTAATCTAGTGATATTGTGAAAAGCAGTCACGTGGCAGTGAATCCTCTGAAATGAGGTTGGAGTTCATAGCCGGTCTGAACTTTAGCATTATTTCTTAATGTACCACATTAATTCACGCAATAATAAGTATTAGTGGGTGTCCCGTCCCTTCCAGTTTCTAATTTAGAAAAAATAGCTATGCAAAATAGAAATAAATTCTGTAGCAAATTAGTAGCATTGGTATCTGTAGCATATGTGAGGTTTCTGAATCCACAGTAACAGGACAGTGATTTTTGGCCTTGAGAAATTAGGGTGGCAATGTATGATATGTATGAATGATGTACATGTGTTGAATAAAGCAGCACTGAGTTAAACTGATACTTTATAGTTAAAGTGAAGAGTATGTGTGTAAACTGTGGGAAAATAAATAGAAACTTAGAGAAGAGTGAAAGTAACCAAAGCCTCATGCTACTTTCCTTGACTTCTTTTTCACTGAGGGTATAGCCCAAAAATAAGTGCCAGTATCTTCATATAAAAATTAGAGATTTAATTTTATCAAAATCATTAATTTAGGACTTAGCTCTTCAAAGCCCTACTTGAAATCGAGAGCCCTAGAAGAAGAAGCAGTGGAAGTGGTTGAGTTTGCTTACATGACGCAATCATGGTCGTATAAACCTGTCCCTTCAACCCTACCAGTTTGTCAGGATTTCAGTTTTCTTTTTCCACAGGGGCATGGTCTGTATGGCATGTCAAGATTCTTTGCAGTCCTGTGTTTTACCAGTTCACATACTGATAATCATACCCTATTGCAGCACCTCCGGCATGTATTTTGGATAAATTCAGAAGTACAAGAAAAAAATGCCATTATTTGGTTCAAGATTGTAATTGTTTCAACTTCTGTTTTCAGGGGAAAAGTAGTTTGAGTTCCTTTGTTATTTCTAGTTAGTATTTGGTTGTGTGACATCTATGCCACATGTAGGTAGTGATGCTGAACAATTAACATACAAATAAATTAGCAGTTATTGCTGGCAAAATCCATAATTGGCTTCACCCATTTTGTCAGGTGTTTCCAGTTTGCAATTCCTGCTTTGCATGTTGAAACAGACCATGTCCTTTATATTTCTTTGTTTTTTTGTTTCAGTTGTTAAAGTATTGAATTGTTTGTTACTTAAGGAGAGCGTAAACTAAATAACTTTTTCTATAAATTAAACTTTTTAAATTGTGACTGTGGGCTTGATATCTTCTTTGTTTGAAGTGTGTGAAGGGGGACAGGCAAATGCCAGCAAGCATTGTGCTCATTGAAGAACATGTCATTTATTTGCTTCTGTCCAGATTCATATCATAATTTTTTGCCTCTTAAGGGTGTTATTTTTGAAATTGATACACAAATATTTTAATATGCAGATCTACAGTTTCTAAAGTACTTCCTTAAAGTTTGAGTATTCTATTTGCTAGATATTTAAATAACTTCTGAAGCTAGCAATCTTTTTGAGTAATCTAATTTTGGGGGGAAAATAGATAATTATTTTTGTGCATAAGAATTCTGTGGTATGTATTCTTCATTCTACTTGGTCTTGCACTTTTCAGTCTTGCCCCCAAAAGACTTGAGATCGCATTTGAATCTTTTCTCCTTAAACTGCAAACTAATTTTCAGCAGCAGTTTTTAGGCTTCTGAAAAGCATTCACAGCATAAATTTTGTGCGTAACCAAAGACTTTTACATTAATGTCATCATATATGGATGGGATCTGTAGCTTTTAAAGAAGGGGTTTTAAATTAATTCCAATTAAATAACTATAGAATGGCATTTACGAAGGGATGAACTGCATGATACGTAAGGGAGATGCTAAATATTGCTACTAAGCAGCAGTATTCGTTTGAAACCACAGTTTTAAATGAGAGCAACAAGAACACCAGTTCATTTATGTGCTCTGAAATGTAAATTGGTCAAATTATGAACTCTGCTTATTTGAAATTTTTAGGTCTTAATATTGTTTTTATTTTGTTTTTTCTTTTTCTTCTGCACTCCCATCCCTTCCCCTCTCCAGCTAAATGGCCTTAAAATGGCAGATGAGCCTATGGAAGAAGGTGAACCATATTCCTACCACGTAAGTATATTTGATGGATGTTCAGTTTAGACACTCATTAGCATGGCTTCCTTTTGAAGCCAAACTTATGCATTCCCTGCCCTTTTAATTTTGGGGCCTATCATTTTATTTGACCAGATTTGAAGAGGCTCTAAGTCTCAAAGATTATTTTGAAAATTAGTACCTGAGTAGGGGCTGTAAGTGCCTTCTTTGGGAAAGTTTGCTGTATGGAAAACAGATTCTATATGCTGGAGAGAGCATTTACACGTCCCTCAGCCTCAGAAAACGCTCAGTTCAACCTTGAACCTTTTATACACCATGTGCTTAATGTTGCTCTTATTACACTGTCATCTCTTCTTTGTATTTTGTAATGTAGTTGCTGTACATTCATCTAGAAGGGACTTAATTCCTGCTATTTTAGAACAGAGTTAATTCTTACACCAGTATATTAATTGACTGTTATGTAGAAATATCCCAGATAAACCCTGTTGAGCATGATATGCATATGTAGGAGATGTTGAAGATCAGTGTTCTGTGCGCTAGCTAAATCGTGGACTAAACTTCAGGCTAGTTCTCTATGTGGTGTAATGCCTGACTTTGTATGGAAAAATTTGCCATCATTTTTGCAACATGCAGCACATATATTTCTGAACAGAACTATGGAAGAAGGTATTGAATAGATCTTATTACCAGCTGTAACCACTGTTTAATATTGTAATAATAACTTTTTAAGTAAGGGACTTGAAGAATAAACTCTTGGAGGTAGAAACATGTGGTGCTTGGACATGTCCTGGTGTGGAGTAAGTGGCAAAGAAAGATGAGCCATGGGTCGTCTCAATCTTTCTCTGTACTTGAACCAGAAGGATGTTGCTGAGCTTGTTTGTTAGGTGCTTGGAGCTACATACCAGTCAAGCTGTAACGAAGTAAGATGGCACAAAGCCATAACCGATTGCGGTGTTTCTTACAGTGCTTTGTCTTCTGTTGAACCTGCTGGGAATAGTTACCTCTTGTGCAAGGCAAGTCAGTGGGAGCTGGTACCTGAGCCCTGAAATAGATCTGCTGCTCAAGCAGCAGAGCACAAAACCAGATAACCAAATCTGCAGTTTGTGGAGGCCAATCTAGAAATGAAAATGAAACTGGCTTATTTATCTGTTCAGTTCCTTACCTGCTCACTTGTTGATGATGCAGAGGTCTTTTTATACTTCAGTCATGCCAATTTTTAGTACTTTAATGATAGTTAAGTAGGTGAAATTATCTAGACATCTTTTGTGAAGGTAAAACACTTCATAAAAAATAACTCATTTCATACATCTCAAGCTATTCTTTATTTGCATGGAAAACATTTTTCTCCTCAGTTCACATTTAGAAATACTCTGTCAGTCTCCTCAGCAACCACATGTGATGTCACAGGCTAATGACTCAAGGTAGGTGATAAACAGAAGAGCAGATGAACTCTTAAAGATCTTTTCTCATGCAAAGGTTCACAGTATTAAGGAATACAAATTAGGATGGTGAAGTAAAAAAGGCTTTTAAATAGTATATTTACATATTTCATAGAAAAAACCCAGTCTGTTGTACAACTTGATGTATAGCTAGATGACTTGAAATGCCAAATGTTCTTACCTGCCCTAAATTCCAGGCCTGTGTTTAAAAATTCAAATGAAAACATATGTGCATCTTTCCTGTGAGTACATATATGCATAGTGAACAAGATGGATGGATGAAATGATGTTGGGATGCATACACTTATCATCAGTGTATGTCAGCTGTTGTTTTTTGTGAACAGAGGGGGAAATAAAGTAACTTTAAGTATGGATTAAAGAATCAGCTTTGTTATCTAGCAGTGTCTTGTGTTAATACCAACCTTTGCATAAGAAGCAGGCAGAACAAACAGGCCTTTTCCAGAAAGAGTATGAAATAAGAGATGGAGAGCAGATGACTTCCTGTGCATTAACAGCTGGACTACCGTTTGTGAATATACCATGATGTTAGATTGAATCCTTTTTTTCCCCTCTCTGGACAAACAAGGCAATTAATGCATTGACAGTTAATGCAGTGTGGTGATTGGCCCACTTTATATTCTCTTTTATTATTGCAGTAAGTACATATGCATCTAGATTGAGATTTCTACCCTGAATTTCTATGTAACCCCACCTAGAGAATTTCATCTAGATACTTCTCTATCAAGTCTGATATCGCTGATTATAAGTTTTAATGCATGGTCTTTAGCAGCAAGACTTTGTGTAGTCAACCTGACTGAGGAATGATGTTGTTTCCCATACCCAGCTGTTTCACCAAGTGGTCAGGTCTTTTTCTGGTGATGTTTGTACTTGTCACTGAGGAAAAGCAATGCACTGTAGGTTGGTAGGGTGTTTTTTCTGGTCTCCACTAAGAGAAGATTTCAAGACAAAGACCTAAAGAGAGGATAGGAGCACAGTTAATAATCATTTGAATATCCTAAAAGCAAAGTACTACAAATCAGGTGGGATTTTCTGTTGTGATTAGGTTTATTTGCTGTGTACAAGAGATTCATTGGTATTCTGTGCTGCTCCTTTTCTACGTGCAAGCTGAAGGTGCTGTTGTGGGCCTTAGCACACAGGTTTTAGTTTCAAGGGCACTTATTTTGACATCTCAATTGTTTTGGCTCACAAACTTTTCTTACCCCATAAAAGCTGCAATACATCATCTGATTTGTTTTCATCATGGATGTTTGTCTTTTCACAATTGTAGCTGCTGTGCCCTGCTTTGCTAAAGATGAGAGTAACTGGAAAAAGTCAACAGAACACTAAATCTTCTACCTACCCTAGAATTGCCCTCAGCTTTCTGAAAGAGGTTTCCACACAGGGGAGTCCTTCCATGAGCTCTGCACCCCATAGCTGTGTTTCTTCTGTTGGTTGCAAGAATTCTCAGAGTTATTAAGATGACTCATATCGTACTTATGCTCTTCAGATGATGCATATTCCTTTAGCTACAAGTGAATGACCATATTTATTATTTGCTGCTGTGAAAAGCAATAATTACCTAAAATGATGAAATTCAATTTAGCTTTCATTAAGACTATTTCAGGAAAGGGAAAGATGAGAAGAGTAATCACTGGGAAAACTAAAGACTGCTAAAACAGAGGTGAAGCACAGTAGGATCATCTTGGACTTGGCTTAAAAATCTGTGTTTTTATTCCTTTCATGTAAGAAAATCTGTCTTTACTGTAGTTGTAATATTTGTGACAAAAGGAAATGAGCATTCTTTGAGAATTGTACTTCAGTTTAGAAATTTTAGATGCATTTATTTAAAGGATGGATAGGAAAACTTTTTATTTGAACAGCTTTTTTTACACCTTATGAACATTTCAAATATTTTATTAAAAACCCAAAACAAACAAGAAAAGAGCAGGCATTTACATGCACTTCGAAGAAGAATTGCTTAATTCAGACCTGTTCATTGCTGTGTTTTTGTTTGCCTTGAAATAATAGGATGAAGGAAGTGTGAAAGAAATTCCTATTACACACCATGTGAAAGAAGGATGTGAGAAAGCAGATCCAGCACAGTTTGAACTACTTAAGGTTCTTGGACAGGGATCATTTGGAAAGGTAAGATAACAAACTTTGTTTTCATCTGATGACCACTTTGAACCTGCTTTGTCCTATTGATGTTTTACTTCCCTTATTTCTAGAATACTACAAGGTTAGGTACAAACCTGAGTACAGGTAGATATGCTTGTGGAAATTGCCCCATTTTAGAGGAAGTTTATTCATCCTGTCTTGCCGTTGGTTGATATGGGGGGTGGTTGGGTTTTGTTTTTACTATCATTAGTCTTTCCGAGTTTGTGTTTTTCAGAGGGAATGTGATGTCTTTCTCCCTAGACCTGCCCAGGCAGTCAGCCTGGGAAGGGTTAGATCAAATAACATTTTTGGATAAGACAAGACAGTGCCGTAGCAGAGTCACTGAGGAGTTTGAAAAGTCACTGACAAATTTCATCTTTTTTCCAATCTTGCTCTGGTGCCAAGGGAGCACTGTTTCTAGCAGGACACCAAATCATATCTGAGACAGAGAGACAACAGCCTCAGTCTCTAAGCAGAAGGGTGAGTCAGTAGCAGATTTTGAGAGGTCTTCTGTGGAAAGTTACGATTTGCTTTAGCTGAAGAGAGAGGTGTGTTTGTAGTTCATCTGGACTGGCATCTGCAGCTCCATGGGAACAATGGCACTAAGAGCCAGGGATTTTACCAGTTGGGTTATAGGGTTGGTGTGGTTTTTATGCAATAACTCTGGTGTTGTCAAGCTCTGTTTGCCTAATGCCATGGCTGTTTGACATAAAATAATAGTGTTTTCAACTGCCTCAACTTTATTGCAGCATCTAGTGAGGCCTCAGAATGAATAGTATCTCTGTTCCATATAGATTGCCTCACATCTGTAGTTTAGGTTGATGCTCAAGCACCAGCAGTGTAATAAACACTTATGGAGGAGACAGTGATTTGTCTTTTAGTGATGGTACTTGACATGCTCTGAATGTTTGACTTTTTTTCTATGCATGAAATCTGTAGTGATGTAGAGACAGGAACAATTGTGGTAGTTTAGAACTTGAACCAATGTGACAATAAGGCAAATAACCTGTGAAATCTATTTCAATTTTTTTGTTTAGCTGTATTTGTCAAGTGATCTACAGCTAAAAGACAGTAAGTGGACAATTACTCAAATAGGTTATAGAAGAAATACGGCAATTTTTTTGTTAAAATAATTTCTTTTTATAATGTGCCACTTAATGTTGCATTGCAAAAATGAAATTAAAAATAAAGTGTCTCAGTCAGTAGTTTGAATCACATTAATTGAAATATTAATCTTAGTGTGTAAGAACCTAAAAACAGACTCTGAAAATAGATCTTTCACAACACAAAAAGTAGACAATCAGCTTTGCATGTTTCCATTTCCCTGTTCTTCTGCTGGTTTTGTCTTTCTCACGACAGGAACAAACCTCTGCGTAGAGTTGTATGAGAGGGGGAAAAAAACAGAGATTAGGAAGGCATTCTGTGCATAAGTGATGGTTTAGAAAGCAGACTTCAAAATATTTCTTGATGTTTCACAGCTTAAGAAACATTTTTTTGTCTGGTAATGTTGGTTGCCAGTTCCCTCATACACTTCTCATGTTCACAGACAAAAAGACTCTGTGCATTTATTACTCCTGACGTGAGACATCTTAAGCTATCTTAGGGTTCAGCACATCTGGTATGGACATCTTAACCCTGACTCAGACAGATTCTTACTTCACAGAGTTGAGACCTCTGACAGCCTGAGGAATGTTCTTGCTCAGAATCCCACCAGCTTGGCGACATGTCTGTTGTGGAGCTTTTTGAGACCTTGCAGTACTTAGTTCAGGAACCAGCTTGAAGAATCAGACAGCAACTGTTGCACATCTGAACAGAGCTCTTTTTGTTTAATGTTTGTAGCTTTCTATTGAAAAGAGAAAACAAACAATGAAGATCAGTGGCTGTTACCTTCATCGTGCTTGTTTTCTATCTCCAGTTTGTGCTTCCTGGGGATTCCCCTTTAGAGAGGTTTGTTTACATTGACTAGTATAGTGCTGCAGCCCATCCTCTACCTGTCTTTTTTGGCAACTCTGCAGGATTTGACAATGTTCACAGAAATAAAGATTAAACTTCATGTCCCTCACTGAGTTTTTTCAGCCTTTGATAACATTCTGAGGGTTCAGCACCTGGTCTGCCAAAGATGGGCTTCTGTTCACTTAGGTGGATCGCTCTGTGCAATACGTGTCCATCTTCATTGTGGTTTACATAATTAACAGCCAGTCATTGCATCTGCACAAGGTGTGGGATTATGGAGACTGTCTGCAAATTAAGTAGATGATGCTTGAGAAGTTTCCACAGCAGCAGCTATATTGGTCCCTATTGGATAGAATTTGTAACATCTGTTGCCTTACATTGTCACAAGCTGCTAGTTATTAAGCACTAAAATATTTGTACATGCTTATTAATATTTTTACTTTTGTAATTGAGTGAATTAACCTACAGATGTTTTCTTATTTGCTGGTGTTTGAATTACTCCCTTTACTATTTGATGATCAACATCCTCTATTAGAGCAGTGCTGTAGGTCAGTCACTGGGCAAAACTTAAAGAAAACAAATAGCCTGATAACCTTGAGACATGATGACGTTTTTCTTCCAACCAGAGCTTAAAATAAAAACAACTCCTCTCCCAAACCTGTACTATTTAGTCAGTGACAGTGTACGAATTTCTGATTCTACAATGGAAAATTTAACAAGCTTATATGATTATTATTTTAAAAAATATTTTCTAGATATTTAATCATTTGTAACAAAGTACACATGTAAATAAATATAATGTTAATGAAAATCTGAATAAGGTAAGATCAGAGAGAATAATTTTGGGTAGGCTGGCATTCTCTTGTGACTTGTACATTTATTTACAATTTTTTTGCAGTACAAACATTCTTCATAACTAAAAACTGTTATTACAAGACCAGCAACTTGGAAATAGGGACACATACCAAACAATTTTGTAAATTGAAAGACCTGGTAGTTAGAATATTAGTCAGTAGAGGTACATGTATTTGTACTGCAGTATTCTATCTAATATTATGCTTTTCTTAGTGTCAAGTTATATACCATCTATCTTTAAAACTCCTCTGGAAAGAAAAGAGTAGAATAACCTGTTGGAGTTGCTGTTCCAGTGGGAAAGAGTGCTTTGATCTTAAATGGTGAGGTTTCCTTGCTTTCATCTCACCACTCTTACAGAATTCATTAATATAGCCTGTTACATATTTGAGACTTGGGTCTTAAACCTCAAAAATCTCTTAGGAGATGGCAGGCCAGGCAGAATTGTCATTCTCCAAGAAAGTAATGTAAAGAAACACATATATACAGGTACTTAAATGGCTTGCTAGAGGAAAAAGTGTATAGTTTATGACCAATGTGAATACTTCAGAGAGCTTGATGGTGCATGTACCTCTAATCTGATGAAGAGGATGCAATTTTACCCTTCCCTTAAAGGTATGTACTTAGAGAAGAACACTGAAAACTGTCTGAAATTAATAGGAGGTTTGCAAATGCTTTGTGATAGTTGTCTATTTGATTACTAAGCTTGCTTATGCAAAAAGACTTACTATGAATGCTTGGCATCTTTTATTCCTCAGAGTTTTTAAGGAAGAGATTGGGACTAGGGACAAACTATCTCCTTGTCTATGTTAACCAAGTTAAAAGAAAAGATGTAGTAATGCTTTTTTAGGCAGGTTGATTTACATAAAATATTTTTAGGAGTAATTTTAAAACGGGTTTATGTTACCAGGTCTTCCTTGTACGGAAAATAATTGGTCCTGATGCTGGGCAACTTTATGCAATGAAAGTATTGAAAAAAGCTTCTTTAAAAGGTACGTGCATCTTTTGAATTGGAACTTTAGAAAATTATTTTCAGTGCACCTTTATCTCTTAAATGAGTCTTGTAAATACTTCTTTCTAAAAATTGTTTGGTTTTTTTTAAGCCTTAAATATTTTTTACTAAATTCTTAACTCTTCTCTGACAGTAGCTTTTTTCCTAGAGTAACTTGTAAGTTCATGTTTAAGACTTACTTTAAATCTGACCAGATAGCTTTAATTATGTAGTAACAGGTACTCTTTCAAAGTTTAAAATTGCAGTATTTAATTCTGCTTAATATTTTCATTATAAGAAAACAAATTAATTTCATAAACAATTTTCTCTTTGTCTTAAGTGAGATCTCTACTGTGGTTGAAATTAAGTCATTCCCTCTTGTTATAGGTGCCATAGACAGCTAGCTTACTTTTTTGGCTTTCAGAAGGCACTTTAATGGATGGAAGTCCACTGTCTGTAAATAGGGACTGTTCCTAATTAAAGAGAAAAAAGTGATCTTTAAAGACAGAATATATATTCAGTACAGATAGGTAATTCAAAGATTAGCTGCCTCAAAATGTAGATGTGAGCTTTTTTCTTGAAAGTGATATGGATTGTCACAAAATATTGGGATGTGTTGGAACAAAATAAAGACAATAAGGAAGCTGGGGCAGGTAAAAAACAAAATAGAGTTTTGCTGTCTGAAAATGTGTTTTGTGGGAGACTTAAAAGTTAAATAAGGTAACCAGGAAAAGTATTTCTTTAGACAGCAGTGATTTTCCATATGCTAATTTCTGCTCTATTCTACCAAATACATTTATTTCATACTAGTCTTTCTTTTTTTTCCCCTCAGTTCGGGATAGAGTTCGGACTAAAATGGAGAGAGATATATTAGTAGAAGTAAATCATCCATTTATCGTCAAACTGCACTATGGTTGGTATTTGGTTTTGTTTGCTACAGTTTCTTTCATTAGTTGAAGGCATAGCTGATATTACTCTTTCTCAGTTTTGTAGCATCTGTTTAGTGTCCAAACTAGGTTCTAGGAACTTTAAAACACAGGGCTAAAAAAAGGAATGTAAATACACATGTATGTAAAAATTTTAGGTTAAGTCCTCTTGAAATTAAAGATTTGGGAAATTCTTACAAGTTCTGCAGAGATTTTTTACTTTTCATTGAGTAAAACCAAACCACAGTATTTCATATACTTGGTGTTTCCCTGTTTGACAAAGGAGAAATCAAAGAACAGTATTTTAATGATCTCGTATGACTAAGATTGTCTTCTGTGAAGAAGCAAGTAATCATTCAATAAATTACCTCATGTGCTGCTGAATTCTTTCCGTTCCATAACAAAAGTATTACCTTTCATTGAAATTTCCAAGTTGTAAAACCATTCAGATCTGTTATGTAGATCAGTTTTGTCATACAGTTATTGATTTTTTTTGTATATTTTTTTTAAGCCTTTCAGACTGAAGGGAAGCTATATTTAATATTGGATTTTCTCAGGGGAGGAGATGTATTCACACGATTATCCAAAGAGGTAAGTACCTAAAATTTTATCTCTACTCAGTGTTAGACAGGGTGGGTTCTTTTATCAGTGTAGTGTTGTCCTCTCTAGCTGTTGCCCCCATATTTCTTGTCATAATCAAGTTGCTAATAATTTAGCTGGGCTTCCCTTACGTATTCTAAAATATATTCTGTAACATTAAGAAACATGTGTTGATTAGTAGCCTAAGTTTTTCTTTGATATCTACAAAGGACAGTTCTTTTGTCTCAAAATGTTTTGTTGCTTGGAAACCTAACTGAAGTAAATTAAGATTTAGCAATAAAAGGGATGTATAGTTCTCATGCTCATAGTCAGCTTAGGTACTCCTGGAAGCCCGCATCTGTAAGGCATTTCTGCTGCATTGTAAAATTTTGTGATGCTGTAACAGGAATCCTAATGCTTTATCTCACAAAGGGTCATCACTGATTATTTTTGAGACCACTCCCCTTCATCTAACATTGGCATACAACCAGAACTTTCATTTTTCTTTTATTTCTGTTTTCTGGAGAGAGAGCTTTGGAAGAGGGCATATGATGCAGACTGTGGGGGGATTTTTTGACCTTTGTGATCAAACATTTATTATATGTTACCTTAAGGATCATGAATTTGTTCATAAGACTTTTCTTACTGCAAACCTTTCATGAAGATCTAAATTTTTAATGTCAATTTCTCAACAACTTAACAGTAAGAGAGCTTTTCAGTGTTTTCACCAATGTAAATACATTGATATTGCTAATGCTAGGGAAAAGCCACTTTCTTAAATGAGAAAATGGATATCTGACTTTTTATTATTATTTATTTATTTTTTCCCATGATGTGAAGGAGGTGTTTGTATCCCCAGTATGTAAGGCCATGAGCTAGTTGTGTTCCCATATACTTTTTGCAAAA